>CM051530.1:35166500-36457500 GCA_028017165.1 Herpetospermum pedunculosum
AATGTGTTCCTTCATCACTTATGATGGCACGTGGTGTGCCAAATCGTGTGAAAATATGCCTATTTAGAAATCTAACAACTGTTTTAGCATCATTTAAGGGACATGCAATTGCCTCTACCCATTTTGAGACATAATCTACCGCTACTAAAATGTAAAGATTACCAGCAGATGGAGGGAATGGACCCATGAAGTCAATACCCCATACATCAAAGAGTTCTAACTCTAGGATATATGTTAGGGGCATCTCATCCTTCCTACTAAGGTTACCTGTACGTTGACATTCGTTGCAATTGTGTGCGAAGTCATGTGCGTCCTTGAAGATTGTAGGCCAGAAGTAGCCACTTTGGAACACCTTTGCAGCAGTTCTCTGACCACCAAAGTGTCCTCCATACGGGGCTGTATGGCAATGCTGCAAGATTGACTTGCTTCAGCAGCTGACACACATTTCCTTAGCAATTCATCCGCACAGCTTCTGTAGAGGGTTGGATCATCCCAAATGTACTTCCTAGCCTCGTTTAAGAACATCTTCTTGTCTTGCCCCCCTCTGAAGGTTGGTAACACCTGTGAGGCAAGAAAGTTTGCAATATCAGCAAACCATGGTTCATCATTGTTATCACAATGTACTAACACAAAAACATGTTCATCAATAAAGGAATCAGTCATTGCGGGCTCCGCAACGTTTCTGCAATGACTCTGCAATCTTGATAAATGATCAGCAACTACGTTTTCACATCCTTTTTTTATCTCTAATCTCTAGATCAAACTCTTGCAAAAGTAACACCCATCTAATTAGTCGAGGCTTAGCATCAGTCTTCCTCATTAAGTACTTTATTGCAGAATGATCAGTATAAACAATCGTTTTATTTCCTACAATATAAGGCCTGAATTTTTCACATGCAAACACTACCGCTAACATCTCTTTCTCTGTGGTAGTGTAGTTACATTGTGCTTCATTCAAAGTTTTACTTGCATAATATACAGGGTGTGTTAATTTATCTCTCTTTTGGCCAAGCATAGCCCCAATTGCATAGTCACTAGCACCACACATTAGTTCAAAAGGCATCTCCTAATTTGGGCCTACTATGATTGGTGCTTTGACTAAGGCATCTTTAAGCTTGGTCCATGCTATTAAACATTCATTTGAGAAGACAAAAGTTCTATTCAGCTCTAGAAGCTCACACAGGGGTTTAGAGATTTTTGAAAAGTCTTTTATAAATCTTCTATAAAAGCCTGCGTGTCCTAAGAAACTTCTTATAGCTTTGACATTTTTAGGTTCAATTAACTTCTCAATGACTTCTATTTTGGCCCTATCGACCTCTACTCCTGCTTTGGACACTCTATGTCCTAATACTATTCCTTCTTCCACCATGAAGTGGCATTTTTCTCAATTTAAGACTAGGTTGGTTTCTTCACACCTAGTTAAGACTTGTCCTAGGTTTTCTAGGCATTGGTTAAAGGAGTCACCAAAGACTGAGAAGTCATCCATAAATATCTCTATTATGGACTCATCTAGGTCAGAGAAGATAGCCAACATACATCTTTGGAACGTTGCTGGTGCATTGCATAGGCCAAATGGCATTCTGCGAAAAGAAAACGTGCCAAAGGGACATGTAAATGTTGTTTTCTCTTGATCCTTAAGGTCTATAGTGATTTGGTTATATCCTGAGTAGCCATCTAAAAAGCAGTAAAAGGCTCGGCCAGCTATTCTATCTAACATTTGGTCTATAAAGGGTAAAGGAAAATGGTCTTTTTTGGTTTCTTTATTAAGTTTTCTATAATCCATACATACTCTCCATCCTGTAACAGTTCGAGTTGGTATTAATTCATTATTTTCATTAACTACTACAGTCATACCACTCTTCTTTGGTACATATTGGATCGGACTGGCCCATTGACTATTGGCTATTGGAAAGATCACACCTGCATCTAACCATTTAATGATTTCTTTTTTAACTACCTCTTTCATGGAGGGGTTCAACCTACGTTGATGATCTACTCTAGGTGTATGTTCCTCTTCCAACAATATTTTATGCATGCAATAGGAAGGACTTATACCCCTAATGTCAGCAATCATCCAAGCAATTGCCCTTTTATGTTGCTTAAGCAGCAATATTAACGCAATTTCATGCTGTTTACTTAGTTTAGACGAAATAATGACAGGCAAGGTATCTTTCTCTCCTAGATATGCATATTTAAGGTGTTCAGGCAATGGTTTCAGTTCTAGTAAAGGTGGTTGATCAATTGATGGCATCATAGGATTTGTGTTTCTTTTAGACAGTTCATTGGTCATGCATACATGCTGAGGGTTATCCACAGATACATCCATCAATTCAGAAATATTTAAATCATTCACATCTATTTGTGCGTAATTAGTAGCATGCTTGACTAACAATTCATGCTCAAGTTCTTCTTCCATTAATGAGTCTACTATATCTATAGTTGCACAGTGTTCAAGATCAAAAGGATACCTCAAAGCTTTAAACACACTGAACTTAACCTCTTCATCATGGACTCTCATGGTAAGCTCACCTTTTTGGACGTCAATTAGGGCCCTACCTGTGGCTAAGAAGGGTCTGCCCAATAGGATTGGCACCTCTTTGTCTGCCTCATAGTCCAAGATTATAAAATCTGCAAGAAAAATAAATTTGTCAACCTTGACTAGTATATCCTCAATCTTACCTTCAGGGTATGCGATGGATCTGTCTGCAAGTTGCAAGGTGACAGTTGTTGGTCGTGCTTCACCTATCCCAAGCTGTTGGAATAGTGACAAGGGCATGAGATTGATGCTGGCTCCCAGATCACACAAAGCTCTGCCCACATGTTTGCCTCCCAATTCTACTGGCAAAGTGAAGGAACTAGGGTCCTTCTCCTTCTTTGGCAGCTTGTTTTGGAGTATGACACTGCACTCTTCAGTGAGGTTGACTGTTTCAAACTCACCAATAACTTTTTTGTTAGTGATAATATCTTTTAATAATTTTACATATGTTGGCATAGACTGCAAAACTTCCACAAATGGAATATTAACATGGACTTGCTTCAGGATTTCCAAAAACTTATGGAAATGAGCCTCCTGTTCTTGTTTCTTTCTGAGCCGTCTAGGAAATGGAGGTGGTGGCACATAGGTAGGCAAGTCAGGTTGCCTAATGATAGGGGGAGGCCTAGGCATTTCTTCTGGTTCCTCAATGATAGGTTCCAGCCTCACCCTTGTTGTGCTTGGTTGTATTTGATCAAGATTAGGCAGAGAATCCAGTGGAGCACTAGACTCTTCATTCTCTACTCTCTTTGGTGCTTCTCTGTTGTTGATCACCAATGGCTTTCCACTTCGAAGTTCAATAGCTTGAACTTGTTCCTTACCATCCCTTCTTGGGGTTTCTATGTTTGCAGGCAGTCTGCCTTGGGGCCTATTCTTCAGCTCGTTTGCCAACTGCCCAATCTGATTCTCTAAACTTCTCAAGGTTCCTTGCTGGCTCTGCATAGTTGCATCATTCTTTGCTATATATTCTTTCAGCAAGTTCTCCACTGATGTTCCCATTGGTTGGTTGTTGACATATTGTTTCTGATATGGGGGTTGATTACCTTGAGTGTGTTGAGTGAACCCAGGTGGTCCACTTGGTCTTGGTTGATTTTGCATTTGGCTTGTGCTTTGTTGTCCACCCCAAGAGAGATTTGGGTGTTTTCTCCAGGCAGGATTATATGTGTTTGAGTAGGGGTTGTTCCTTGGCTGTTATTGCTTCCAACATAGCACACAGAGGATGGATTACCAGGGCAAAAGTCATACATATGCCCTTCCCCACAGAATCCACAGACTAGTGCCTCACCTTGGTTGGCTACTGATGTGCTTGTTGAAACAGCTGCCACGGTGTTGACACTTTGTTGAATATTGGTTTGAGCCATTTGCTTCACCAGGTTGGTCAGAGCATTGATCTGGCTGCTCATTGCACTGAGTGCATCCATGTCTTGAGCCTTCCTTTTGTTTGGCTCCACGGGATCATCTGACTATCTACAATGGGATGTTGAGATTTTCTCCAAAATCTCATAGGCTTCGTTATAACTCTTTGATAGCATCGAACCTCCAGCTGAGGAATTCAAGACTTGCCTCGTGCTGGGGTTGCATCCTTTGAAAAATACTTCAATTTGAATACACCATGAAATGCCATGGTGTGGACATTTGAGTAGTAGATCTTTGAATCTGGTCCAAGCTTCATGTAGTGATTCATTCTCAGCTTGCTTGAACTTGATGATGTCATCACGGAAGTTAGAGTTCCTGTCTGGGGGGAAATATTTTACCATGAACTTCTCAGCTAGGTCTGTCCAATTGACAATTGATCCAGAGGGGAAGGAATTCAACCATGTCTTGGCTTTGTCTCTCAATGAATATGGAAAAAGGTATAGTCGCAAAGCCTCTTGAGATACTCCTGGAATGACAAAGGTGTCACTCACTCTCAGGAAGTTTCTCAAGTGATTGTGGGGGTCTTCATTCTCCACTCCAAAGAATTGTCCAACTGTGGACAGCATCTGAAACATGACAGGTTTCAATTCGAATGAGTGAGCTGTGATTTCGGGGCGTATGATGCTCGGATTAAGCTCCTCAGGCATAGGTACAAGGTATGATAGAATAGCACTGTCCTTGTCATTCGCAATTTCAATGGGATTGCGAATGTTAGGTGCTCGGTTTGGTGCTTCTTCTGCTCTATCCATTTCAGCTTGTTGTGGTTCAGACTCTACGTGGTCAGCAGTGTGCTGAATTACAGGTTGCTTTGGCTGTTTAAAAAGGCGTTTCTTAATTATATTTTTGGCCCTTAAAGTCCTTTCAGGCTCAGGATCAAATTCTAGATTGTGATTTGGAAACTCATTCATAAACCAGCTTTGTTGGTACCTGTAAAATAAATGCAAAAGATTAGCTCCAATAAATTAAGCTCTTCTAAAATAACACAAGTCCTGTTTACTAAACAAAATCCCCGGCAGCGGCGCCAAAAACTTGTTGCGTGCTCAGTGTGTAAGTAAAATTAAATGCGAAGAGCACTCAGATCATGCAAGTATACATGGTCTGCAGCAAGTGATAAGTATAATTTAATTTGTTTTCCCACAAAGATTAAGTTTAGTGACTAGCGATTTAGTGTGTTAGATTAGATAAGGTAACTTAAATTGGATAGATTTTTGGCTGAGGTACGGGAATTTAGAAGATGTACGAAGAATGTAAGCATAAATGCAAAACTAGCAAAGAGGTAGAGTTATAATGTGGAAAAGTAGAATTGCGGTTCTCGCAATTTTCTCGCAATAAATTCGCAAAGGATAAAAACCTACGGAAAAGACTAAGGCAAAAGGCAGAAATGGTTATTGCGGTTCTCGCAATAATCTTGCAATAAAATAACAATGATTTAAAATCTAAAGTAAGACAGCAAGGTCTGCTTAAGAGTTCTCTATAGGCATTTGACTATGATCATTCAACAACAATTTAACATTTCATGCATCGTTTTAGCTAGGCCTCATGCATCTTTCGATTACATGCATTAGATCTTTAAGTTACTCATATCCAAGTAAGGCTTAAGCACCTATTTATACACTTATGCTAATGAACGTGCTAGGAGAATGCCTATTCCTAGGCCATTCTCTGGTTACCATAAAAGGCTAACATGAACGGATGAAGGGGAAGATTAGCTGATCTTGGGGACAATTTCAATCAGAAGAGAAGACAGATCTTCTCTTCTTCCTCTCGAATTATCAACGCCAAGAGCTTGTTTCTTCGATCCAACAAACGGGGGAAAGGTTTTGTCTGCAGGTTTCTTCACAATCGGGATCTCCTCTCACTCCGATTGATTGCTTTTTCCATCGCCCTTCAGCTTCTTTTATAGCCTCTACAGGTACCTTCAGCCGCGGATCTCCATCCATTCTGGAGTAACAGCCTCCCACGTGGCAACAGTAGAAAGGTTAGGCGGCTGGACAATCGCAACAACGACGACTGACTGCTGGAAAAATGCAGCAAAAGAAGACTGACATTGCGGTTTCCTTGCGAGGGCCGCAATGCTCTGTTTTGGCTGATTCCATTGCGAGTCCGCAATATTTCCGCAATGTACCTGCAATGTACAATTTAGCTGTTTTTTTCACCATTTTGCATCCTTTTTCGTTCCTTTTCCAAATAAGCCTTAAATTAGCATCATTTCTCAAATTCTCACTTTTAAGCACACATTAAGCTAACTTCTAACAAAAACACTCAAGAATTTATATGATTTTTAGGTAATTAAAGCCCTAAATAATGCATTTTTGGAGAGGTAACAGTAGCTTCCCTGAGCTCTTGCTCTCAAGCCTACCGATCGAGACCGCCATCTATGACATCTGTTTGCTTAGATTCTGAATTTCGGCCTTGTGATTACTCAACTCCTCTCGGGCGTCTTTATGAAATTGACAATTGTTTGTAACGAGAGTTTGTACCATATCCTCCAAGGATTTTTCTTAGGTAGAAGGCTGAGCTTGTGTAGAAATTTGCGGTCTCTTATAAGACTGATTTTGAAACCTTTGTTGCCCTTCCCGATTTTCATAGCTCAAGTTAGGATGATCCCTCCATCCTGGGTTATACGTGTTAGAGTAGGGATCATACTTCTTTGGGTTGGAGGCATATCCTCCAATAACATTGACCTCATCAGACTCATTCACATTGTTTCCCACAAACCTCCAAATCAAACTGTTCATTATGCAACTTGAGTTTTAATCTCATTGGTAGTGGCATTTATGGATGTCCACTTTACACGGTGTCGAATCCTGCCAAAATGAAATTTATAAAGCCGATCTCACTAAGCTAACTTGTAGCTAGTGGTAACTGAGTCGATCCACATGAAGTTAATTTAAATTCGATTGCAGATCAATTTAGTTTGTAATTTTAGAAATAAAATAATGGGGGAAAGTAGAATTGATTTTCGAAATATGCATTTAACGATCTAACGGAAAAATTAAATGCGAAGAATCAACAATTAAACGAACGTATTCCATTTGAGGCATCGGGATTAGTAATTAACGCACGACAGATCAACGATTAACAACTAATTTAGTGAGAACCAATCAAGCACACAAAATGCTTACTCGGGATACCGAAATAAACATACCCATAGACAATTAATTAGAGAGGTGCAATTCTAATTAAACTTGGCAATCGATCAATTGTGGGCGACCGCTTGATAACACTCTAAAAGTGCTAATTTATAGTTCCTAAGTCTTGTGAATTAAGGAATCATTTGTGCTCAATGTTTATATTTTGTAGAATTTAATTGCTTAGGGGTAAATCAGACCATTGCATTAATTAAGAGCTTAAATGGGTATTTTAGAACATATTATTAATTAATCGTTTTGAGTGTTTATACCATATAAATTAATTAATCAAATGTTATCCCAATTGTGATGAGTGGTCTGGTGGTGCACGAGGAATTTGGCAAGTTGATAAGCCTGAATTCTAGTCAAGAGGAGGGTAGAATTTCCAAATATTTTTCTCAGGCACAGACCCTAGCGTCTCGACGCATTATAAAAAACCCTTTTTTTTCCGATTTTTAGGACATCTTCTCTGTTTTTCCCTTTTCCTCAATTGTTGCAAGCTCATGTTTTTGAGCTAGAACTCTGTTTTCTTGTCAACTCTTAATTAAATCTTTGGGTTACTTGTTTCTGATTAGAGCATGTAATTTGCGTGTCTGCAATAAATTAGCTAAGTGAAGCGTATCTATGATCTGAACACATCAACAGTCAATCCCGATCCCTCGAATTAGGAGCACATGTTACATTTATTTTCTTCGCATTCTATTTTTTGTTCTTTAATTTTCCGTTAGTTTAATTCCTGCATGTTTCAATTTTAGTTTAGTTTCCTTTAACCAATCCCCTGTATATTTTTGAGTTTTAATCAAAGCAATTATAAATTAATTAGGAGAGACTAATTCTAGGTTCCCTGAGGATCGACCTGACTACCGCTATCTATAAATTAGAGAAGCTTTAGGCAGTTTATAAATTTAATTTGGCGGGTCTCGACAACCCGAAAGGGTGGCCATTCAAAAGGCCGCTACCAAATTTGGCGTCGTTGTCGGGGAACCATTTAGTTTCTCTTAGTTAAATTTTATTTGCTTAGAAAAAAAAAATACATTTTCCCTTTTCTTGTGTCTTCTCGTTTAGCATGGCAGATTATTCATTTGATTATTGGGGACGAGCTTCAAGTTATGAAGCTGAAAGAGCTCGAGAGGTTCCTGGCCCATGCTACCCTTATGACGATCCCTACACGAGCACGTGTTATCCTAGATGAGAGGATCGATCTAGCTTTTGCTATGGTGGCCAGGAAGAGCAGCAAAACCAATTTCCTCAGAACTCTTGCCAAGGTACGGCACTGGAACAAATTGTTTATGATTTGACTAATGAATCTCTCCAATTTCAAGAGGAATTTCAAGCGGAGTTAATGACAAATCGAGTTGCATTACAAAGTATAAAGGACCAGATGGGCCATTTGCTCGATTCAGTAAAGAGATTGGAGATTGAAGAAGAGCAATCCTTTGAACATACTATTGAGGAGAGGTTCTCTGAGAAAATGTACCCCGGTACCGATAATGAAATTGAGAATGCTCCGCCATGCGAAGATGAGGTTAGTGAGACTAGGGAGGAAGCTAAACTTGGCCCCGAGGAGCACCCTGAAAAGACTAGTGATGCGAATGAGCTGAAAAGTGGAGCTGAAACTTCTTCACGATGGATAACTTAAGAAGATTGTGTATGTTCCAGTGAAGAAGAAGATCTCGGAGAATACTACAAGGTAAGTATTCCTCCACTTGTGGATTTTGATTTAGAGCATGAAGTTTGTATTGAAAATCTGTTTGAAGATTCATGCATTGATGAGCTCGAGCATCTTTCTATTAATGAAAATATTTTTGGAAGTCTTTTCTCTGAAGATGTTGAACCAACTTGCTTTGAATATGTTTTGATGGATGAGGAAGTGGCAATCGTGCCTTCTGAAAATTTATCTTCTCTTGCTTTGTCTTGTGATAAAGCATGCATTATAGAAGATTTGTCTTGCATGCCCCCTTCCATCTGTGCATCTATGAATGTTGTGTTAGCTTTATGGCTTCAATCAAACTATATATTTTGATGATAACAAACTCTTTTTTTGTACTGCCATTTTTAGTGTTTCAAAGTATCTATTATGTAGAGTTCGGAAAGACGATTCCAACGCATTTTGAATGGTTCGAATCAGAGCTCAAAGACAAAGAAGGATTGAGTGATCATGACAAACGTGGATCATCCAAAGGTGGACACATGGCGACATAATTTTTGAAATTAAGAAAAATAAATTCAAAAATCCATTCATTTCCTATCTTTCAAATTCCAAATTAAAAAATTCATTCATTTCCTATCTTTCAAATTCTAAATTCAAAAAAATTCATTCCTTTCCTATCTCTCAAATTCTAAATTCAAAAATCCTTTCATTTCCCATTTTTCAAATTCTAAATTCAAAAATTCATTCATTTCCCATCTTTCAATCTCCACCCTACATTCATCTTACCCTAAATCTAATGGCTAGTTTTGAACATTTTCTTTTTAAAATGGTAGGCATTCTCATTTTTGAAAGGTGAGCAATTTCCAAGAAAAAAAAATCTTAGCAAAATCATTTTTGATCTTTTGCTCTCAAAATCGAATTCAACTTGCAAATCTCTCACACACTCCTAAACTTCATCATCCTACATTTGTGAGAAATTTTGGAGTGTTTGTCTACTGTGTTCATCTGTAATATCTTATCTTTTTAGAGGTAATTCGTTGTAAGTTTTATTTTCTCGGGTTTTGTATTAAGGTGTGGGTACACTTTGGGTTGTGTGAAAAAAAAATTGGTTGGATCCTGAACCAGTAAAAAGGATCACGGGTTTCTCTTTAGCCTAGGTGAAAAAAAAAATAGGGTCGTTTTCGGTTTAGTTCTCACCCGCAAGAGGATCTCTTAGTGAAATACTCAAGAATGAGTCTTGGGGGGTGGAGTAGGAAATTCGCCGAAGCACTATAAATTCTCGGTGTCCTCCCTTCTTTACTTTTATTTTTCAGCATTTTAATTTTTGTTTTAATTATTTTAATCTCTTAGATTGCATGATATAGGCTTGCTTTGATTCATTTTTTGTTGCTTGAGTGGTTTAACGTAAAATTTAAAATTGCTAGACAACTCTATTCACCCCCCTCTAGTGTTGCCATTAGATCCTACAATTGGTATCAGAGCAGATTGCTCAATTTTTGATTTAAAGTGTTGAATAATTTCATTTTCCATGTATTAATTTTTTTTAAAAAAAAAAACATTTTTTTCCTTTAAATCTGAAACTTTCTATTTTTTTGAGAAAAGTTGACAAAATCAAATTTCCTTGAGCTTATGGCAAATATTGGAATGAATGGGTTTACTGAGGGTCAATCTACCACTAGACCACCTCTCTTTCATGAAAATAATTATGCTTGGTGGAAAACAAGAATGAGAATTTATTTAATTTCTATTGATTACAATTTATGGGAAATTATTTCTAATGGTCCTTTAATTCCAACCAAGATAGTTGCTAATAAGGATGTGCCTAAGGAAGAAAATGAGCTAAATGATGAAGATAAAAAGAAATTATCTATAAATGCTAGAGCCATGAATAATCTATTTTGTGCTTTGTGCTCTGATGATCTGATGAGTTTAATTGAGTCTCTGCATGTAATACTGCTAAAGAAATATGGTATATGCTTGAAGTAACTCATGAAGGAACTAATAAAGTAAAAGAGTAAAAAATTAGCATGCTTGTTCATAACTATGAATTATTTAAAATGAATGCTAATGAATCCATTTCTGAAATGTTTACGAAATTTACAAATATTTTGAATGCCTTGAAGGGATGAGGAAAAATATATACTACATCTGAAAACGTGAGAAAGATTCTCAGGTCGTTGCCTAAAATGAGACATTAAGAAAAGAGCTTGTTTTATCTAAGTCAAATTTGCATGCTTTAAAAGAAGAGTATAAAGTATTAGTAGAGAAAAATGAAGATATATCATCTACTCTTTTAAAGTTTACAAATGGAAAGAAAAACTTAGATATCATGATGGGTAAGCAACAAGGCGTCTTTGATAAAAGTGGTTTAGGTTACAAACCTCACCAAAAACAAAAGAAATTTACTAATTACTTTGTCAAAGAAAGCTCCATGTATTCAGTTATTTGTCATGCATGTAGAAAACAAGGTCATAAAGCTTATGCATGTAATTTGAGAAAATTCAATGCTATAAATGAAAATAAAAAGAAATGGATTCCTAAATTTTTGTTAACTAACTGATAACTCCATTTTGGAGCTAATTATCACTCCCTAATTCTAGCTAAAAACCGTATTTAATTAGTTAATATGTCTCGTTTGTAGGAGAAATGCGGCGAAGAGCTCATGGTGTCCATTGGATGTGTTTCGGGGTTAAGAACGGTGTTTTAACGCCCCGGGAGTGCTTCGGGAAAAGGGCAAGATCACCCAAGAAGAACCAGACAAAATTGCCAAGGAAAGGCAATTTTCCAGCCCCAAACCCGAGAGCAAGCGTCGACCAGACAACGTCGAGACGCTTGCTCAACGCTGCCTGGCGTCGGGACCCTGCCGCGGCGTCGAGACCCTGTCGCGGCGTCGAGACGCTCCGAGGGGCGCGCGCGCTGGAAATCATCGGGGCAGCGTCGAAACGCCATCGCGAGGCGCGCGTTGATCGTTTAGGTCGCAGCGTCGCGACGATGTCCCAGCGTCTCGACGCTTCGACAGATTTAAAAGTTGTAAATGACGATTTTTGCAGCCATCTCTTGTATCTTCTTCTTCCTCTCGACTTTTCTTCATTATTTCCTTTTGCTCCGCCATTGTTGGCAAGTTTTTGGAGCTTTCTTTTGTATTGGAGCTAGGGATTATGGCCATGGCTTCCGTTGGAGCAGTTTTGGCAACCTTCTCCATGGTTGGCTAAGGTATCGTGTTAGATTCGGGATGATTTAGGGATTTTTCGTTAGGCTTTTTACATTTTGGTAATCTATGCATATGGTTCTGAATGGGCTTTAATTATTGATTGCATTTGTTGTTCTTGCTTAAACCCATGCGTATGCTAGATTTCAACGACGGACAATCGAGTTTTCTAGCGTGCGTTAACGTTATAGAATAGCGATGTCTTGCCTCTCCTTTTCGCCATAGTAACACAGGACAACAAAACTAATCAGAGTATCGATTTATGTATGCTGATTGTTGGGTACTTTATGGTTGTCGGGTAGCCAATTAGCAATGGGTATGTGTTACGTCTCCAAAAGTGATTATTTTAGGACATATTTACCTTAGAAAGATGTACACTCTTAGGTGTTTTTGGTAGGATTTGGCTTAAACTCGTGCTTATATATGAGAATTAGTTGAATGAAGCTGAATTCAGACTTATAGGTAAAAGGAAAGGAAAAGAACCGAAAACAAAGTCAATAGAGTGAAAATTGCACATTGCTGAGACATTGCGGAAACATTGCTAAAACCGCAATGTTTTAAGTGAAATCCGTAAGTTGTCCAACCAATTTCTGTTTTGTTCCGATCTTTTAGGGGCCCATTTCTTCTCCTGCCGCCACCTAGAAGAACGACGTTGAGAATGGATGGTTCTTCTTGATCCAATCGTACCTGCAGAACACTATAAAAGGAGGTCAAAGGAGAAGGTTGAAACACACTCGAAAGGCGTAGAACTCTCTTCTCAGCGCAGTCTCTTCTCCTGTTTTTCTCATCCGGTTGTTGGATTGAAGGTCTCAGCTATTGGAGTCGATAATCTGAGAGGAAGAAGAGAAGTTTTGTCTTCTCTTCTGATTGGATTCATCCAAACAAAGCTCGCCTTCTTCCCCCTTCAACCGAGGCGTCTGCGACGAGGGGATCACGCACGGATTTACTTGCTTTTGTGTTTCTGTTTCTGTTCCATTGCTGTTTGTTGATATTTCACTTTCGTTTGCTACTCTGTTTCATCTCGTCTTCGTTTGTTTAGCTTTTGTTGTTTAGAGTTGTTATTTGTTTAGTTCAAACTCCAATTAATCAAAGCATCACTTCATTACTCCGCACGTTCTCCATTTCTCCATTTTCTATTTCTGTTTTCGTTGCTGTTGGTTGCAATTCGTTCACACTTGTTACTTTAGTTCAGTACGACGTTGTCTGTTTACTCGTCATCAGCCTCTGTGGTTGTTTCATCCATTTCAAACACTGATCAATCAAAGTAGCATTTCATTAGTTCGCAAGCTCTTCACCTATCTGCTTACTGTTTTCTTCTGCTGTTTACACCCTTTATATTCTGCTAAAGCATGTCATTTCCATCTATTCTCCCCATTCTATCTTCATCCATGAGTAACTAAATCACATAAGGGCATGCTAATAACAAATCTATAGGGAGAAACACGTGACTCAAGCATGTAGGATAGCTCTCGAATGCATTGAATGTATGTAAGCTTCATCCCACGGGCAATTTCGATTGGCCATCCATTTTGTCCAAAGAACTCCTAACCTCTGGAAGGAGTAAGAGTTCAGAGTCGTACATTCATGCTAGCCTCTCAAGGTAGCCAGAAAACGACCTAGGAATAGGCGTTTTCCTAGTACAAACCCATACTTGCTGTTATAAAAAGATGCTTAAGACCTTACTTGGACATGAGTAAACTAAAGGATCTAATGCATGAAATCGGAAGATACATGAGAATGAGTTAGTTTGATGCTTGATGAGTTGATCTATTGCTTGAGAATCGTGTGAAAAAGCCTATAGAGGAGTCGTTAGTAGCCCTTGTTTCCACACTTTACACACAATTCGCTGTTAGCAACATTGCTAAATAATTGTTGTTTCCGCAATTCCCTTAGTTAAAATTCTGCCTTAGCCATTTTTCTCTTCGTTTGTTATTCTTTTCTCTTTACATTCAAGTTTATTATCTACTTGCACTTGTTAATGCTTCCATCATTTACACATTCCTTAGTAATTAGGCACTTTAAAACCAAATCTACCCCATTTAATCCACCCATTCTCACTTAACAAATCACTTCGCTAGTAACTAAGAATAAATCTCTGTGGGAAATCGAATGAAAAAATACTTATTACTTGCTACAAGATCATGTATGCTTGCATGTTCTGAGTGCTCTGTCATTGCATTTTAGTTTAACCATTGAGCACGCAACAAGTTTTTGGCGCTGCTGCCGGGGATTTTGTTTAGTAAAAACGAAGTTTGTTAAGTTAGAATCACACACCTTAATATCTATTGGAACTAATCTATTCTCATTTATTTTGCAGGTACCATTGGGTTAGTTTATGAATGAGCATTCAAGTAGCGATCTAGAGTTCAATCCTGAGCCTGAGAGATAACTTAGGGCCAGAAACAAAGCTAAGAAACGTCTCTTTAAACAACCCCCTATACCTCAAATCATTGCTGACTCCGCGGAGTCTTCGCAATTCTATCCAGAAGAAATGGAAAGACCAAACCCAAATCCAGCACCTACCATTCGCAACCCCATCGAAATAGCGAATGACAAGGATAGTGTCATTCTCTCCTACTTAGTTCCCATGCCTGGAGAGCTAAATCCAAGCATCATACGCCCTGAAATTACTGCCAACTCATTCGAGTTAAAGCCAGTAATGTTCCAAATGTTGTCCACTGTGGGACAATTCTTTGGAGTGGAAAATGAGGACCCCCACAACCATCTAAGAAACTTCCTAGGAGTTAGTGATACCTTCCTTATCCCTGGAGTTTCCCAAGAAGCTTTGAGGCTTTACCTCTTCCCTTACTCATTAAGGGATAAAGCCAAGACGTGGTTAAACTCATTACCTTCCGGATCAGTTGTCAATTGGACAGATCTGGCTGAGAAATTCCTAGTCAAATATTTCCCACCTGATAGGAATTCAAACTTTCGTGATGACATAATCAAATTCAAACAAGCCGAAAACGAGTCACTTCACGAAGCTTGGACAAGGTTCAAGGACCTTCTGCTTAAATGTCCACACCATGGCATCCCATGGTGTATCCAAATAGAAGTCTTTTTTAAAGGATGTAACCCCAGCACAAGGCAAGTGCTGAATTCGTCAGCTGGTGGTTCCATGCTTTCTAAAAGCTATAATGAAGCCTATGAGATCCTGGAGAAGATCTCAGCATCTCACTGTAGGTGGTCAGATGATCCAGTAGAGCCAAGCAGAGCTCAAGACAAGGATGCACTCAGTGCCATGAGTAGCCAAATAAATGCCCTGACCAACCTAGTCAAACAAATGGCTCAAACTAATCTCTAATCCAGTGTCAACACCGCAGCAGCCATATCAATGGGCACACAAACGAGTCAAGGTGAGACACTGATTTGTGGGTTCAGTGGGGAAGGGCACCTGTATGAATACTGCCCTGGGAATCCAGCCTCAGTCTGCTATGTTGGAAGCCAACAGCAGCCTAGGAACAACCCCTATTCTAATACTTACAATCCTGGTTGGAGGAACCACCCAAATCTCTCTTGGGGTGGCCAACAAAATACTAACCAAGCTCCCAACCAGCCAAGACCGAGTGGAACACCTGGTTTCACTCCCCAAAATAACCAATCCATGTATCAAAAACCATATAACCAACCAATAGGGTCATCTGTAGAAAATTTACTTAAGGAGTACATTGCAAAGAATGATGCTACTCTACAAAGTCAGCAAGCTACCCTTAGGAGCCTAGAGAACCAAATAGGGCAATTAGCCAATGAACTAAAAAGTAGGCCCCAAGGTAGACTGCCTGCTGACACTGAGGTGCCAAGAAGGGATGGAAAAGACCAAGTTCAAGCAATTGAACTTCGAAGTGGGAGACCATTGGTGAGCAACACTAGAGAAACCCCAAAGAGAGTAGAGAATGAAGAGTCTAGTGCTCCACTGGATTCTCTGCCAAACCATGGTCAACCATCCACAAGCACGTCAAGGGTAAGGCTGGAACCTATCACAGAGGAACCAGAAGAAATTTCAAGGCCTCCACCTATCCTGAGGCGACCTGAAGTACCTACATATGTGCCACCGCCTCCATTCCCTAGAAGGCTAAAGAAAAAACAAGAACAGGAAGTGCACTTTAACAAATTTTTAGAAATTCTTAAACAAGTGCATGTTAATATCCCGTTTGTAGAGGTTTTGCAATCCATGCCTTCTTATGTTAAGTTTTTGAAGGATATAATTACTAACAAGAAAATTATTGGTGAATTTGAAACAGTGAATCTCATTGAGGAGTGCAGTGCTATACTCCAGAACAAGCTACCAAAGAAGGAGAAGGATCCTGGTTCCTTCACCCTACCAGTGGAGTTGGGAGGCAAGCACGTGGGCAGAGCTCTTTGTGACCTGGGAGCCAGCATAAATCTCATGCCTCTATCACTATTCTGCCAGCTTGGAATAGGAGAAGCACGTCCCACCACTGTCACCTTGCAGTTGGCAGACAGATCCATAGCCTACCCTGAGGGTAAGATAGAGGATATTCTTGTCAAGGTTGACAAGTTCATTTTTCTTGCAGACTTCATCATTCTGGATTATGAAGCAAACAAGGAGGTCCCCATCCTATTAGGCAGACCATTTCTAGCCACAGGTAGGGCCCTGATTGATGTCCAGAAAGGTGAGCTCACCATGAGGGTTCATGATGAGGAGGTTAAGTTTAGTGTCTTTAAAGCCCTAAGATACCCTTCTGACTCTGAATCTTGTGCAAGTATGGACATAGTAGAGTCACTGATGGAAGAACAGCTTGAGCATGAATTATTGATTAAGCATGCCAATGATTATGTACAATTAGATGTAACTGACTTAAATATTTCTGAAATAATGGATATACCTGTGGAAAAACTTCAGCATGTTTGTATGACTAATGACTTGACTGAAAGATCCATGAATCCATTGAAACCATCCATTGAGCATCCACCTATCTTAGAATTGAAACCATTGCCTGATCATCTTAAGTATGCATATCTAGGAAAGGATGATACTTTGCCTGTTATTATTTCGTCCAAATTAAGTGAAAAGCATGAAATTGAGTTGATATTACTGCTTAAGCAACACAAAAAAGCTATTGCATGGACGATTGCTGACATTAGAGGTATTAGCCCTTCCTACTGCATGCATAAGATAATATTGGAAGAAGAACATACACCTAGAGTAGATCACCAACGTAGGTTGAACCCCTCCATGAAGGAGGTAGTTAAAAAAGAGATAATCAAGTGGTTAGATGCAGGTGTAATCTTCCCTATAGCCAATAGTCAGTGGGTGAGTCCAATTCAATGTGTACCTAAGAAGGGGGGGATGACTGTAGTAGTAAATGAGAGTAATGAACTAATTTCAACTAAAACTATTAAAGGATGGAGAGTCTGTATGGACTATAGAAAATTGAATAAAGAAACAAAAAAAGATCACTTCCCTTTACCATTCATAGATCAGATGTTAGATAGGATAGCTGGTAGAGCTTACTACTGCTTTCTAGATGGTTATTCTGGATATAACCAAATCACCATAGACCCTGTGGACCAGGAGAAAACAACCTTCACATGTCCCTTTGGAACATTTGCTTTTCGCAGAATGCCTTTTGGCTTATGCAATGCACCAGCAACGTTCCAAAGGTGCATGTTGGCCATTTTCTCTGACTTAGATGAATCCATGATAGAAATATTTATGGATGACTTCTCAATCTTTGGTGATTCTTTTACAAATTGCTTAGAGAACTTAGGACAAGTCCTAGCTAGGTGTGAGGAGACCAACCTAGTCCTAAATTGGGAGAAATGCCACTTCATGGTGGAAGAAGGGATAGTCCTAGGTCATAGAGTGTCTAGAGCAGGAGTAGAGGTCGATAGGGCCAAGATTGAAATAATAGAGAAGTTAGTGGAACCTCAGAATGTGAAAGCTATTAGAAGTTTCTTAGGACACGCAGGTTTCTATAGAAGGTTCATTAAGAACTTTTCAAAGATCTCTAAACCTTTGTGTGAGCTTCTAGAGCTGAATAAGCCATTCATCTTCTCAAAAGAATGTTTTCTAGCCTGGACAACCCTTAAGGAAGCATTAGTCAAAGCACCTATTATAGTAGGACCAAATTGGGACCTTCCATTTGAGATGTTGTGTGATGCGAGTGACTATGCAGTAGGGGTTATGCTAGGTCAAAAGATTGACAAACTAACACACCCTGTATATTATGCTAGTAAGACACTAAATGAGGCACAATGTAATTACACAACCACGGAAAAGGAAATGCTAGCTGTAGTGTTTGCCTGCGAGAAGTTTAGGAATTACATTGTAGGCACTAGGACAATCGTGTACACTGATCATTCTGCACTAAAATACCTTATGAGGAAGGCTGATGCTAAGCCTAGGTTAATTAGATGGGTATTGTTGCTGCAAGAGTTTGATCTAGACATTAGAGATAAGAAAGGATGCGAAAATGTAGTTGCGGATCATCTTTCTAGATTGCGACATAATTGCGATAAAATTGCGGAAACCGCAATTTCTGATGCCTTTATCGATGAGCATGTCTTTGTGTTAGCACATCGTGATAACGATGAGGAACCTTGGTTTGCTGATATTGCTAACTTTCTTGCCTCGCAGGTACTACCAACTTTCAAGGGAGGACAAGAAAAGAAGAGGTTTCTACATGAAGCTAGGAAGTTCATCTGGGACGATCCTACACTCTATAAGACATGTGCAGATGGTTTGCTGAGGAACTGTGTGTCAGCTGCTGAGGCGAAGTCTGTGCTGCAGCACTGCCATACATCTCCCTATGGTGGACACTTTGGTGGCCAAAGAACAGCTGCAAAGGTGTTCCAGAGTGGCTACTATTGGCCCACGATCTTCAAAGATGCCCACGACCATGCACACAGCTGCGATGAATGTCAGAGAACAGGTAACCTTAGTCGAAAGGATGAGATGCCTCTCACTTACATCCTAGAGTTGGAGCTCTTTGATGTGTGGGGCATTGACTTCATGGGACCATTTCCCCCATCAGCAGGTAACCTCTATATACTTGTGGCTGTAGACTATGTATCTAAATGGGTAGAAGCCATAGCATGTCCAACAAATGATGCCAAGACAGTCATTAAGTTGCTTAATAGACATATCTTTACTAGGTTCGGTACACCTCGTGCTATAATTAGTGATGAAGGGACTCACTTTATTAATAAAGCTATGGAAAAAGTGTTGGCTAAGTACAATGTTAGACATAGAGTAGCCACCCCTTATCATCCACATTCGAATGGACAAGCTGAAATATCAAATAGGGAGATTAAAAACATACTCGAAAAAGTGGTCAAACCCAATAGAAAAAATTGGTCGTTTAAAATAGAGGATGCACTTTGGGCATATAGGACTGCATATAAGACACCCCTAGGTATGTCTCCTTATAGACTTGTGTATGGCAAAGCATGTCACTTACCATTCGAATTGGAAATCAAAGCATTTTGGGCCTTGAAAGAGCTAAATTATTGCGTGACCGATGCGGGAACATTGCGGTCTCTGCAATTACATGAGCTCGATGAGCTGAGACATATGTCCTATGAGAATGCTAAAATGTATAAGGAAAAAACTAAAATTTGGCATGATAGTAAACTTAGGATTAAGGACTTTAAGAAAGGCCAGCATGTCTTGTTATTTAACTCAAGGTTGAGATTATTTCCAGGCAAACTTAAGTCCAGATGGTCAGGTCCGTTTGTTATAACTAATGTGTTTGTTCATGGTGCAATTGAGATTAAAAACTTGCAGAATGGGCAACCGTTCATGGTCAATGGTGCACGTTTGAAGCACTACTACGAGGAAGGAGATGTGAAGACTCTCTCGGCCTTCCTCTTATCTGAAGCTTGAAAAGCAAATCGAGAGGGGACGAGTGATTACTGTGCTCGTTCATATAAAGGCTATGCCTTAGTTTTTTTCTCGTGTTTTTCGGTTTTTAATTTTGTATGTTTAGTTGTGATTTTTACTACGAATTTGGTGTTAATTTTGTATCTTTTAATAGGTGATCGAAAGAGGAAATCAAGGAGATGAATCCAGGGAAAAGAATCGATGGAGAAAGAGGGTCGAATCGAAGATTTAGTTGTGAGAATCTTGGGATTTAAATCAAGAAAATCCCCAACGGCCAGCCAAATTAATTGCGGTAGATTTGCTGAAACCGCAACAGAAAGAGCCGTTGGGATTTCCTTGATTATAAATACCCGTCAAATCAGTTGAGCCCCTTACGCTTTCTTCATTCGTTGGTCTTCAAGAATCCATCATCTTCTTCCTCTGCATCTCCTATCTGCAAATTTTCTCCAAGTCAACAATGGTGCGTACACGAGCTGAGCGATCTGCTTCCAAGAAGAAGTCACCGGACGCCGAGGTAGCTGCGAGAGAGGCACTACTTGCCTTGGCAGATGCTGAAGCTGCTCAACCCGTACGACCATCCAAGCTTCCTGTACGCAAGAAGAAGTGGAAGGTGGTGACGAAAATTCCTGCTGGTCCGTCTGAACCAGTGGGCACGCCCAAGAAAAGAAAGTGGACGATGGAAGTCGGGGACGCACCGATCAAGGAAACGACTCCCACTGTGGAGAGTCAAGGGAGTGGTCGTCCATCCTACGAGACGGCCAGACAGAGCCCTGAACAATCTCCACCATCACAAAGCCCCGAGCCATCTCCACCATCACAGAGCCCTAAGCTATCTCCATCTTCGCAGACGCCTGAGCCTGAAGCCTCGATTGAAGAACATCAAGAATCAGTACCGAGCGAAGAGGCGGCTGAGGAAGACGAAGTCTTCTCTCCTTTGAGGGAAGTCAGTCCTGATAGCCCAGCAGAGGAGGGAAGAGACTCGATGGACGAGACGTTGGGGGACTGCCTCCAGCAGATCACCACCAGGGCACGGCTGAGGAAGAAGGTGCCCAAGACTGTGAAGGCCAAACGGTCGAAAGCTTCCAAAAGATCCAAGAAGAAGAAGGTCAGTAAAGAGCCTTCTTTGAAGAAGCTGAAGATCGAGGCTGCTGAGTCAGCCAAGGCAAAGGAAAAGGGGAAAGCCAAATTGTACCCCGAAGATGAACCTCAAGCTGTGAGGTATGTATCTTCAGACGCAGAATCAAGGGGCAATGAGTTGAGGAAAAGAGACCTACTCCATGAGAAGGGGTTTCTTGATGCATTGGCAGACCTGCCGCAATTCTTGCGCGCAGGGATCACCAACCACGGTTGGGAAGAGCTGTGCAAACCGCCCATCCCTGCCTACTCCAGCATGGTGTACGACTTCTATGCAAATCTGACGCACCCTGAGGATGGTCTGTCCATGGTGAGGGGGATTGAGGTCGATTTTTCGGCCAAGGCTATCAATGAAGCCTATGGCCTTAAGGGGCATAAACATACTGACTACGCGAGGATCATCGACGCACCAACTGAGGCTGTCCTGGAGGAAGCACTGCGCATCATAGGCCAACCTGAGGCGGCTTGGACGATCTCACGCAATGGGAAGCACACTCTGATGAGTGTTACCCTCACGGCCAAGGCAGCCGTCTGGTTCTCCTTCGTGCGAAGGCGTCTGTCCCCAGTGACCCACGAAACCACCATTAATCAGGGGAGATTGCTGCTGGTATATGCGATCATGAGGGGCCTCACTATCAATGTTGGTGAGGTTATTGCAGCCTCCATCTCCGAGTGCGCGAAGAAAGGTAAGGGCCCTCTCTTCTTCCCAAACACCATTACTAAACTCTGTCTACGTGCAGGTGTACCCGTCGAGAGGAAGGAGAGGCAGCTGGCCTACACAGGGCATCTGGAGTTGCCCACAGCCTTGCGGATGCGACGAAAAGGGAATATGGAGTTTGAGCTGGATGGATTGGCGGCTGCTCAATCCCTCTCTATGGCTTGCCTGATGGACCTTCAGAAGAAGATGGCGCAGTGGGCTGAGTACGCTCAAGCGAGGGACAAAGACGTGGCTGATCAATTGGGATGCATCTTCCCTGAGTTCCCCACTGACCTGCTGACGCCGTGGGCACCTCCAAGGGAGAGGAAGGCTGATGATGAGGATGTTTGAGTGCCAGTCTGAAGGGCACTCGAGGGAGTATTTCTGTTCCCTCTTTAAAAGAAAAAAACCTGCTTTTCGTTGACTAGTGACTGTTATTTGTGAATCAATTGCTTGTCTGTTTTTAAATTCTTGTGATTGTTTAGGGTAGTTTAGTATAGGTAGATGGTTTCTGAGTAGCTAGCATATTTTAGTTCCCTTTTTAAGTAGTTATAGATAACTGGAAATAGCATGCAAAGGGGCCTTGATCACTGATATATCTGCCCTGTATATTCATTGCGAAATTATTGCGAATTCCGCAATTTTTGTTAGGTGTCGCATGCTATTGACTGACTGTTTTGATAGGCTGGTTCTGTTTCAATTTTGCTCTTCTGCTGCTTGTATGACTGCCATATATGACCTATCTGTAAGCATGATGGATGAGTGTCTTAGGACACCTTGGATAGTTTAAATTTAGCTTCCTTAAATTGCTCAGCATGCATATCTTTAAGTCCTTAACTTGCTGCTTTTGCAAAATTCTGCTGCTGTAGTATCTGCTTTAGGAAGGTTCATTCTATGCCTAGGACTTTTAGATTCCTTTGGTTTTGCCCTAGACTAGATGCTTCTAGGACAAGTTTGGGGGTGTGCCACCTCAGACTCTCATTGGGGACAATGAGCAGTTTAAGTTTGGGGGAGGCCACCCTAGGCCTAGGAACATTCCTCTCTCCTTTTAAGCATAAGCATTCTTCTTCTCCTTTTGAAAAAATGATGAACTGAAAAAAAAAAGGAAAATAGAATAAAGAGGGGTGTCTCTCTTGGAGTTGCTGAGTAATCAGTGCCATGTGTGTAACCCACAAGTGGCATTGCATCAAAAGGCAACCAAAGGAGAGGCTCCACCAAAGTAAGAAAGAAAAAGGAAAAACTAGGGAAGAAGAATGTATACCTAGGAGTTGCAGCTTTGTGGCTTGGGTGTCCTGAATAAAAGAACTCTGATCCTCAATTAGCTAAGCACAAAGTTGTAGCTTGTAGGTTTGTTCAGGGAGATGAATGTATATCCAATGTAGTGATGCCAGGGTTTAGGTTGTTCTCTGAATGTACTACTGTCACTGGTTTATACTAAGACTGGCATGACTCTAAGGAATCCTAGGTAGCTCAAAAGTAAAACATTAGAAGCATGTACTGAGTCTAGGGTAAAGCTGGGTAGAATTTGAAACCTTAGGGATAGTTGCACAATGAACTTAATGACCGAAGCAAATAGATCAGTTGTCGAGAGTTAATGAAACAGTAGGATCATAAGGCAAGAGAAGGCAGAAGAAGCAAAATGAGAAGTTAGTTTTAAGCTTAGGAGCGTGTCACAGGACAGCATTGCCATAGATAGTGAATATAAGGGAGTCAGCGAGTGGTTGGAGAGGTTAAACAGCAGCTTAGATAAAGTCCTTAGATTGCTCGAGGACGAGCAAAACCTTAAGTTTGGGGGTGTGTTACGTCTCCAAAAGTGATTATTTTAGGACTTATTTACCTTAGAAAGATGTACACTCTTAGGTGTTTTTGGTAGGATTTGGCTTAAACTCGTGCTTATATATGAGAATTAGTTGAATGAAGCTGAATTAGGACTTATAGGTAAAAGGAAAGGAAAAGAACCGAAAACAAAGTCAATAGAGTGAAAATTGCACATTGCTGAGACATTGCGGAAACCGCAATGTTTTAAGTGAAATCCGTAAGTTGTCTAACCAATTTCTGTTTTGTTCCGATCTTTCAGGTGTTGGGTTTTATGTCCTAAAACTCGTAGTTTGTAAACTGAATGAATGTATATATTATATTTCAATAAAGTTGTTATTGAATTTTAGTGAATTGTGTTTGTATTAACCTATACCAATAACTAACACCCGTGGCGATAGTGTGAGTACTTGAACTTCATGTGTGACATGAATGTGAATCAAGTTCAAGTAGACAGCCAAAAATGGTCTATAGTATAGGGATAAGGCTGGGTACCTTATCCTGGGGACACTATTGGACGCGGCTCACTTTGTATAGTACAAAACGATGTGATTCGAATCGTTTCATGTAGAGACATGTGAGTGAGGGCGTCCTGTGCAATGAGTTTGCACAAGACCGAACCAAGAAATAAAATCGCTCTTTCTTTATAACACCGTTTACTGTAAAGACCGTTTTTTCATATGATGACTTAGGTAACTCGATCTCAATCCTGAGCTTACTGTGAACTCCTGTTTATTCAACCTTATCCTTTGATTTGTACGGGTGAGAGTGGCCAGATCGCCGACTCAATATGCCTACCATCTTGGGGATAAGATTGAATAAGTGGCTGGGGACATAGTTGTAGCAAGATTGGAATTCACTCCTACCCGCTTTAAGGGTTAGTAGAGAGGTTGTTCCCTTAAGTGCTGACTCCAGGTCTTGAACAATGGGCCCATCCTCTCCTGATCAGGGAGGAATCTGATTTGATGGTTGAACCACAAATCAATTGTTCATTAGAGGTGTCAGTGGTACTTAAGGAACAAGATATAATACAAGGGTTAAACGGTATAAATGACCCGTTGTGATTATGAACGACCTGTGAAGGATCGACTTACTGATGATAGTTATATCAACAGGACACAATATATCTACAGTGAGGAGAGTGCAGCCCTTGGACTTTAGTGGAGTCTCCGGGGGTTAACGAATGTTGGTTAGTTCGGTTGAAAGAGTTTTGACCGGATAATCTCGTATCGTTGGAGCTCATGATCTGTAGGTCCTTACGGTTCTCCTGGCTAGCTCGGATAAAGCCATAAAACTGTATAAAAGAAAAGAAAAGAATTTGAATCGTTCAAATTCGGGTTTGTGGAAGAAGGATAGACATATTTAAATATGATTTAAATATAAGATTGATCTGAAAACATGAATTGGATTCATGTGCAAAAAGTCGGTTTTCGGAAAACCGGGTTTAATTATATTATTTAATTAATATTTGATATTGAATTAAATAATATTAATTAAATATATATATATATATATATATATATATATATATTTTTATTAATTAAAAAGTTTAATTAATAAAATAATTATTATTATTTTTAATAATAATAATATATATAAATATATATATATATATATATATATATATATATATATATATATATATATACATGTGTCTTACATGCAAGCATGTAAGACACATGTAAGAAGGATATGTATATATATTTTGACAGATCAATTATTTAAAAAAAAAAAAAAAAAAAAAAAAAAAAAGAAATTCATTTACGTGAGTGCCTTTTGGGTCTCATAAAAATTCAATTGTGAATTGAATTTGAAATGAAATTCTTCTTCTTCTACATCTTCTGCCCTGCTCTCTAAGAAAGAAAATAGTTTTCTTTCAGTGAGCTTCTTCCCTCTTTTCTCTTGTAAAAGAAGTCCTACTACTCCGTTTCTCGGCCTGAGGATAGCGGGACTACCGTGGGTGGTCCACGAAGATTTCGTGAGAAGGCTCGTTGAGCTCGTGAGGAGCTTCTAGCGGTGAATTTGGAGAAATACGAACGACAAGGGTATGTGTTCTAATTTCTCTTTTTCATTGCTTTTGCATGTTTCTATTTGTTTAAATTGATGAAATTAGAGTGTCTATGATCCAAATCGCTTCCGCTGCGTGCCATGAGCGCTCCATCAATTGGTATCAGAGCGTTTTTGGCCACTCAATTTCTATCAATTTAAGTTATGGTGGGTTTTATTTAGAAATTGTTTCTGAATGGAATTCTAAAGTGAATATCGATTTTGGCATAGTTTCTTTTTGAATTTCATTATTTGTAATTGCCCGAGAATGTATGGGCTTTAATGCATGCTAAAGAGTCTGTATTTTTAGAGTCATTAGAGTCCATATAGGTTTCTTTGTGAAAGAAGTTTGATTTTGAAACTCGCCGAAATGTTCGGTGTTAGTTCAAACTCATTCAAGGCAATACGAGGAGAAATTCGAAGAGTTTTTGGCCGAAGCGTTCGGAGGAAGCAAGTTGGTCAAAGGCGGTGCGAAGAGTTCGAAGTCCGCTCAAGACGTAGCTTGTTGTTCAAGCTTGTAATAAATTAGTTATTGCTTGTGAAATGCCAAAATCGATCCACTTTAGTATGTTTAATTAATTATGCATTGCGAATGTATGTTTTAATTAAATTCCATGATTGTATGTGCATAACGTATGCCATATAGATTTAAAATCCCACCGTAGGAAGCATGCTTCATGCATTGAAAGTATGTTATAAGTGTTATAATATATCGTATGCATATTTGGCAATTCATGAATTTTGATATAAAAGTTATATTAATTCATGAATTAGTTGTTGTTAGTTCAATAGAATAATTGATATAATTGTTATATTAATTATGAAATTGAATGAACAACATAGGTTGCCCTTGTTTTATGCACATGGTATATTATAAGTGTTATAATGTATAGGATGCATGTTTATTCATGAGTATTAATATAAGAGTTATATTAATTCAAGAATTAGATGTTGTTTGCTTAATAGAATAATTGATATAAGTGTTATATTAATTATGAAATTAAACATCCAATGATGCATTTTGTTTGTTATAAGTGTTATAATGTATAGGATGCATGCTTAATTCATGAGAATTGATATAAGTGTTATATTAATTTATGAATTAGGAGTTGTATATTTAAAAACATAATCGATATAATTGTTATATTAATTATGAAATTAAATATTCAACTTGTCATGCCTTAGTGATGCATGTTTGAGAAGCATGTAGAAGTTTGTTGTAGTAAGTCTTAGTTTTGCAAAGCGTTGTAAAATTGGCATAGACTTTTAAAATCTATAACAAAGACAAAGGCATGCTCACTTAGGGTTGAATGTATCGTTCCGTTTCATTAGATGAATAGGTCGATATCTTGTAAATGCTAAGGTTACAAGAAACTCACCCGGGGACATCCTGTTCGAGGTTGGAGGTATTTAAGCTGACGGTTTACGGAACACCTCCTACCTGGGGACCATCCGGTACTTGAGTAAAGTTAACCCGGCTTTATGAGCATGCGTGAGTGGTGTGAGGTAATAAAGTGTTTATCACCTAGACATCATAGGTAAAAGTTTGTTTTACCTAGACTTAGGTCTTATTGTCTTAGCCGGATAATGCCTGAGTAATTTACCCATTCCGTCTTAAAATACTTAGTAGAGGTGTTGAGAAGGTATATATGATATGTCCCTCTCCTCCTACGTTCTCTGTTAAGTTCACACCGTGAGAATTATGCTCGGCCTCGTGATGTCAATAGGGCATAATTCAAGAGCAAGGTGAATGGAGAAAGTATTTATAGTAAGTGGGAGAAGGAAGTATGTCAATACATCCTGCGGTCTCCTCCATTGGATTGAACCGTGAGATTCCTATGTTCCGCCTGCTAGGTGCCCACAAGTGGTACCGATCCATTTCGGAGGGCCGTTTCATAGGAATCGGAACATCTCAATCACCATTTATGGATAAATAAACATAGAGCCATTCCCAACTTTGACATTTCCATTCGGTTGCATCGTTGGGGCCGCCCTATGAATTCTAAAAATGGAGGGTCACACTTACGAGATTTGCTAAGGAGTTAGTAAATCTTGACCAAACAGCGATAACTAAGATGCTATAGGAATATGAGATATTCTGGTATTAGCATTTAGTCAAGAATGTCTTGATTCAGTGAAGGAATGCTTGACTGCCCCTCGGTAGCGACCATTCTGACCCACTGAAGTATCGTTGCAGTTTAATAATGAGTTTTGGGTACATTATTATTCTTTGCTAAATTCTTAATTGGTGTGTAAATTAGGTTAAAACCTTTTCACTAATATTTATTCATTCTCTTTTCAGCATGTCTAGCTCTTTTATTCATTTACTAGCTTCCGATAAGTTAACGGGCGATAACTACGCGACCTGGAAATCGAACTTGAATACGATTCTTGTTCTAGATGATCTAAGGTTCGTCTTATCAGAGGATTGTCCTCCCCCTCCTAGCTCGGATGCGAATCGAACTGTTCGAGACGCATATGATAGATGGACAAGGGCTAATGATAAAGCCCGAGTCTATATCTTAGCCAGCATATCTGATGTGTTAGCTAAGAAGCACGAGGATATGGTTTCTGCTAAAGAAATCGTGTCTTCATTACAGGAGATGTTTGGACTACCGTCCTCATCGGTCTGTCATGAAGCCCTCAAATTCGTTTACAACTCTCGCATGAAGGAGGGAACCTCTGTTAGGGAGCATGTCTTTAACATGATGGTCCACTTCAATGTGGCGGAAGTAAACGGAGCTACTATCGATGAGTCAAGTCAAGTGAGCTTTATCTTGGAATCTCTTCCGAAGAGTTTCCTTCCGTTCAGAACCAATTTGGTAATGAACAAGATAAAGTATAATTTGACTTCTCTCCTCAGCGAGCTACAGACCTATCAGTCCCTACACACTTCTAAAGGAAAAGAGAAGGAGGCAAACGTTGTCACTTCTAGGAAATTCCAAAAGGGGTCGTCTTCAGGGAGTAGGTCTGAACTTTCTTCCATTAAGAATAAGAGTATTCAAAAGAAGAAGAAAGATAAAAGGAAGGGAAAAGCACCTGCTACTGCTAAGAGCAAGACTAGATCTGCAGACAAAGGAAAATGTTTCCATTGTGGTGTAGATGGGCACTGGAAACGAAATTGCCCAAAGTATCTTGCTGAGAAAAAGGCTGAGAAGGAAAGACAAGGTAAATATGATTTACTTGTTGTTGAAACATGTTTAGTAGAACATGATTGTCATACCTGGATACTTGATTCAGGAGCTACTAACCATGTTTGTTCTTCTTTTCAGGAAACTAGTTCTTGGCAGCCACTTTCTCGAGGTGAGATAACTCTCAGAGTTGGAACTGGAGAGGTTGTCTCAGCTAAAGCAGTGGGAGCTGTAAAGTTGTTGTATGGAGATAGTTTCATTTTACTAGAAAATGTACTCCTGGTTCCTACCTTCCAGAGGAATCTTGTATCTATATCTTGTTTGTTAGAACAGTTGTATAAAGTATCTTTTGTTCATAATGAAGCGTTCATTAGCAAAAGAGGTGTACGTATTTGTTCTGCGAAACTTGAAAACAACTTGTATGTGTTAAGACCAACCGAAGCCAAAGCTATTTTGAACACTGAAATGTTTAAAACAGCTGAGACTCAAACTAAAAGGCAGAAACTTTCTCCAAGTACTTATCTTTGGCACTTAAGACTAGGTCACATTAATCTCAATAGGATTGGTAGATTGGTTAAGAGTGGTCTGCTAAATCTTTTAGAGGACAACTCTTTACCGCCATGTGAGTCTTGTCTTGAGGGCAAAATGACCAAACGATCTTTTTCTGAAAAAGGTCATAGGTCCAAAGAACCTCTAGTAATCGTGCATTCGGATCTCTGCGGTCCTTTGAATGTCAAAGCACGAGGAGGGTATGAATATTTCATCAGTTTCATTGATGATTATTCTAGGTACGGTTATCTTTATCTAATGCATCATAAGTCCGAAGCTCTTGAAAAGTTCAAAGAGTATAAGGCAGAGGTTGAGAACACATTAGGTAAATCGATAAAAACACTCCGATCAGATCGAGGTGGAGAGTATATGGATTTAAGATTCCAGGACTATATGATAGAACATGGAATAGTATCTCAACTCTCAGCGCCAGGAACACCACAGCAGAATGGTGTGTCCGAGAGGAGAAATAGAACCTTGTTAGACATGGTTCGATCTATGATGAGTTATGCTCATTTGCCTAGTTCGTTTTGGGGATATGCAGTAGAGACTGCAGTATATATTTTGAACAAGGTTCCCTCTAAGAGTGTTTCTGAAACACCTTATGAGTTATGGAGAGGGCGTAAAGGTAGTTTACGTCACTTCAGGATTTGGGGGTGTCCGGCACATGTGCTAGTTGTTGCGTGCTCAATGTGTTAAAGATAAATAAGCAAGAAGGTAGAGAGAGCACTCAGAACATGCAAGCATACATGGTCTCACAGCAAGTAGTAAGTATATTTCATTCGTTTTTTCCACAGAGACTTATGTTTAGCTATTCGCGAAGTGTATTTGTTAAGAAAGATGGGGTGGATTTGATGGGGTAAAATTGGTTTTTAATTATCTAAATTTTGCTGAATGTGTAAAGGAATATAACATAAACAAATGCAAGTTGAAATTAGACTCAAAAGACAAGAGATGGAATTAATAAACGAAGAAGAAAACAGCTAACCGGAATGGTAACTTAACAGAATTGCGGGGACCGCAATGTTACCGCAATTAAATAACAGCGAAAGTGTGTAAATGGGTGAATTAAGGGCTACTAATGACTATCCTATAGGCATTTTTATACGATTCTCAAGCACTGGATCTACTCTCTATGCATCAAACTCACTCTATCTCATGTATCGTCCGATTCCATGCATTAGATTCTTTAGTTTACTCGACTCAGAGTAAGGTCTTAAGCATCTTGTTAAAACAGGAGTGTTTAGTTTGTACTAGGGAAACGCCTATTCCTAGGCCGTTTCCTGGTTACCATGAAAGGCTAGCATGATTATACGACTCTGAACTCTTACTCCTTCCAGAGGTTAGGAGTTCTTTGGACAAAATGGATGGCCAATCGAAATTGCCCGTGGGATGAAGCTTACATACAATCAATGCTTCGAAAGCTATCCTACATGCTTGGTTCACGTTTTTTAGCCTATAGTTCTGTCATTAGCATGCCCCTAAGTGACTTAGCTACTCATGGATATATAGAGAACAGAAGTATAAGATAAAACAGACATGCTTAGAAGGGAAATGTACTCAAAACGGTAAGTCAAAACCGTAGCAGCAGAAGATGGAAACTGTGAAATGAAATCTTGCAATTTGATTACTTTGAATGTTGAACGGACAAAAGGAAACTTAAAGGAAATAATTCAAAGACAGACAACGACGAAATGCAGTAGATAGAACACTAAACTAGAAACAACAATTGATCAAAGCTGGAAATTAGAAAAGGAAGACAGAAAGCAGGAAATGACACGTGAAAGCTTCGTTGCAATCGCCTCGAATGAAGGATCAAAAAGAGCAGCCTTGCTTGGATGAATCCAATCGGGAGAGAAGAAGAATCTCCTCTCCTTCCTATCAGATTATCGACTCCAACAGCTGAGCTTCGCAAACCAACAGACGGCAAAGGAAAAACGGAAGAACAGATGGACTGCGAGAAGACTCTACGCTTTCGGATGATGACTGAACCTCCGACTTTGACCCCCTTTTATAGTAGTTTGCAGGTGCGTTTGGGCCAAGGAGAACCATCAATCTTCAACGTCATATATCAGAATGGATGGAGGAGAAAGAACGAATCCCTGAATTCACGGAAACTAACAGAAAAAGATCAGTCAACTTACGGTTTTCACTTGAATAATTGCGGCCTCAGCAATGTTTTCGCAATGCTGTCGCAATGCAGTTTTTTCATTCTTTTCCTTCGGTTTTCAACCTTTTTCTTTCCTATTGTGCATAAGTCCTAATTTAGCTACCTTCTTCTCATTCTCATATTTAAGCATAGGTTTAGGCTAAATGCTATCAAAAACACCTAAAAGTGTACATCTTCTTAAGCTAAATGGGTCCTAAATAAGTCACTTTCAGAGACTTAACACACCCCCAAACTTAAGGTTTTGCTTGTCCTCAAGCATACTAAGGACTTACCTAGGCTGCTGTTTCACCTTCTTTAACCACCTACTGACTCCCTTATATCCCTACCTATAGCACTGCTGTCCTGTGACACACTTCTCAGTTTAAAACTACCCTAGCTTCTTCTGACTTTGCCTGCCTAACACTCACCTGCTTTTATTAACTTCCTACAACTGATCTATTTGCTTTTGTCATATCATGCCACTATCCCTAAGGTTTTAAATTCTGCCTAGCTTTACCTCAGACTCAGTACATGCTTCCAGCTCTATTTTTAATGTGCCTAGGATTCCTTAGAGTCATGCCAGTCTTAGTATTAACGGTGACAGTAGTACTTTAAAGAACAACCTAAACCCTGGCATCACTACATTGGATAAACACTCATCTCCCTAAACAACCCTACAAGTTACAACTTTGTGCTTAGCTAATTTAGGATCAGAGTTCTTTTTAAATAGGACACCTAAGCCACAAAGTTATAACTCCTAGGTATACATTTTTCTTCCCTAGTCTTTTTCTTACTTAGGTGGGGCCTCTCCTTTGGTTGCCTTTTGATGCAATGCCACTTGTGGGTCACACACTTGGCACTGATTACTTAGCAACCTCAGAGAGACCCCCCTCTTTATTCTATTTTTCATCATTTTTTTTTTCAGTTCATCATTTTTTGTAACGGAGAAGAAGAATGCTTATGTTTCTAAGGGAGAGAGGAATGTTCCTAGGCCTAGAGTGGCCTCCCCCAAACTTCAACTACTCATTGTCCCCAATGAGTGTCTGAGGTGGCACACCCCCAAACTTGTCCTAGAAGCATCTAGTCTAAAGTAAAACAAAGAGAATCTAAAAGCCCTAGGCATAGACAGAACATTTAAAAGAAAATATCACAGCAGCAGTAATAAAAAAAAACAGACAGTTAAGGGCTTAAAGCTGTGCATGCTGAGGTTTTTAGAGGTTGATTTAAACTATCAAAGGGTGTCCTATGACACTCATCCAGCATGCATTTAGATAAGCTATATAAGGCAGTCATGTTAGCAGCAAAAGATAGAATTTAAACAGATCACAGCCTAGCTAACAGACAGTCCAAAACATGCTTTCAGTCATGAAAATTGCGGGTACCGCAATTATTTCGCAATTAGATCAGGGCAGATATAACATTGATTAAGGCCCCTAAGCATGCTTTTTCCAGTCACTCAAGCTTCCTAAAAATAAAACTAAACTATCCTACCTAGTCAGCTAACATCAGACTATACTAAACAAAAGAAAAAACATCAACCTAAGCATTTAAAACAGAACAAAAGTATACTAAAAGACAGCATAATTCACATAATCTATCAGAAAACAGAAAATTGTTTTTTTTTTCTAAGGGAACAGCAATACTCCCTTCAGTGCAATTCAAACCAGCACTCAAACGTCTTCATCTTCATCAGGTTGCCGTGGTCGTGGGGGCACCCATGGAGTCAGGAGATTTGTGGGGAAGTCAGGGAAGATGCACCCCAGTTGGTCTGCCACTTCCTTGTCCCTCGCCTGCGCATAAGTGGCCCATTGAGCCATTCTCCTCTGCATATCCATCAGGCAGGCCATGGATAGGGACTGTTCAGCCGCCAGCCTATCCAGTTCAAACTCCATATTCCCCTTCCTCCTCAGCCTCAGGCTAGCAGGCAGCTCCAAGTGGCCTGTGTAGGCCATTTGCTGCTCCATGCGTTCGGTGGGGACTCCTGCAAGCAAACATAGCTTGGTTATGGTGTTAGGGAAAAACAGTGGTCCCTTACCTTTCTTGGCGCACTCAGCAATAGCAGCAGTGATGACTTCTCCCACATTAATCGTGAGACCTCTCATTATCGCATACACCAGCAGCGATCGGCTCTGGTTGATTGTAGTCTCGTGAGTCACTGGGGACAATCTCCTTCGCACGAACGAAAACCAAACAGCCGCCTTAGCCGTGAGGTTGGCACTCATGAGAGTGTGCCTCCCATTGCGCGACACGGTCCAGGAAGCTTCAGGCTGGCCAATGGTGCGAATGGCCTCTTCCAGCACTGCCTCAGTAGGCTCATCAACGATCCGTGCATAATCTGTATGTGTTTGGCCCTTGAGACCATAGGCTTCGTTGATGGCCTTGGCTGAGAAATCCACCTCTACCCCTCTGACCACAGACAGGCCATCCTCAGGGCTGAGCACATTGGCGTAGAAATCATACACCATGCTCGTGTAGGCTGGATTGGGCGGTCTGCAAAATTCTTCCCAGCTGTGGTTGATCACTCCTGCGAGCAAGAACTTACTGACTGAGGCTCGTCTTCAGGGTAGAGCTTTGCCTTCCCTTTATCTGATGGCTTGGCTGACTCGGCAGCCTCAACCTTGAGTCGTTTGAGCGATGGCTCAGTGCTCTCCTTCTCTGATGAAGGCACCCTCTTGGCTTTCTTCTTCTTCAGCTTCTTGGAGCGCTTGGCCTTAAGAATCTTGGCCTTCTTCTTCTTCTTGAGCTGTGCCTTGATGTTGATCTGCTGGAGGCATGCCCCCAACGTCTCCTCCATGGAATCATCCTGCTGTGCAGGACTCTCTGGGCTAGCTTCCCTTGCAGGCGAGAAGACCTCGTCTTCACCACCTTCCCCACTGCCCTGAGTGGATTCCTGGTACTCCCCATAGGGGAATTCAGGATCAGGCCGTGGAGGCGTGTGCGAAGGTGTGGCACTCTGCTCTGCTGTAGGCGTCTGCACGGAATTCAGTGGTGAAGACGGCGTTTCAGGGCTCTGTGCAGCCGGTGACGATGAAAGCTCTGGGCTGTGCACTGGTCCAGATGATGAAGGGTTGTGCGCAGGTGAGGCAGATGGCGTCGAACCCTTCTTGGTCGACTCGTGGGACGCACGATCTGTTTCTTGACTCTCCACAGAGAGAGTCTTGGCTCTGCTTGGTTCGGCAGCCATCTCGACACTCCACCGGCGCTTCTTGGGCGTGCCCGCTGGTTCAGAAGGGCCAGCAGGGATTTCTGTGACAACCCTCCACTTCTTCCTACGGATCGGAAGTTTGGGAAGAGGTCCGGTGCGTACAGCTCCAGCATCTGCAAGGGTCAGAAGTGCTTCCCTCGCAGCCGCTTCAGCTGCGTCATCAGCCTTCTTCTTGGCTGCGGATCTTTCAGCCCTTGTGGACACCATTGTCGAATCTTGGAGGCTTGGAGAGAAGGATCAAAGATGAAGAGAATCTCAGTTTTCTTGGAAATCAGAGAATGGGAGAATCGTATCGATCGAGCGCCTTCTAACGGATATAAAGGCAACGGCTAAATCCCAACGGCTCTATTTTGCGGATCCTGCAATTCCAGCGCAATTTTAGGGATTTCTTTTTATCTAAATGGCAAACTTTGCTCGTCCGTATCTTTTATTTGGCTCGATCGTTTCTTGATTTTTAAAGCTGGGATTATTCTCCTTGATCCCCTCTTTCGATTCCCTATAAAAACAAATCAAACAAACATTAAATACTCAATTAAAATCACACCACAAAACACACAAACGATAACCGAAAAAAGTGAAAAAAATAAACTAAGGCATTAGCCTTGACTAAACGAGCACAGTGACCACTCGTTCTCTCTCGATTTTAGTTTCATGCTTCATTCAAGAGGAAGGCCGAGAGAGTCTTCACATCTCCTTCCTCATAGTAGTGCTTCAACCTCGCCCCATTGACCATAAATGGCTGACCTTGCTGCAAGTTCTTTATCTCTATTGCACCATGAACAAACACATTAGTAATGACAAATGGACCCGACCATCTAGACTTAAGTTTCCCTGGAAATAGTTTCAACCGTGAGTTAAACAACAAAACAAGTTGTCCCTTCTTAAAGTCCTTAACTCTAAGTCTACTATCGTGCCAAATCTTGGTCTTCTCCTTGTACATCTTAGCATTTTCATAGGCCATATGCCTAAGCTCATCAAGCTCATGTAATTGCAAAGACCTCAGTGTCCCCGCATCCTTTACACAAAAATTCAATTCCTTCATGGCCCAAAATGCTTTGTTTTCTAACTCAAGTGGTAAGTGACAAGCCTTGCCATATACCAGCCTATAAGGGGACATACCTAGGGGTGTCTTATATGCTGTCCTATAAGCCCAAAGTGCATCCTCAAGCTTGAAGGACCAGTCTTTCCTATTAGGTTTGACCACTTTTTCTAGGATGTTCTTAATTTCCCTATTTGAGATTTCAGCTTGTCCATTTGAGTGTGGGTGATAGGGAGTGGCTACTCTATGTCTAATGTTATACTTAGCCAACACTCTTTCCATAGCCTTGTTAATGAAATGTGACCCCTCATCACTAATGATGGCACGAGGTGTCCCAAACCTAGTAAAAATGTGCCTATGCAAGAAGTTGGTGACTGTTTTAGCATCATTATTAGGACATGCTTTGGCCTCTACCCACTTGGACACATAATCCACTGCTACTAATATGTAAAGGTTACCTGATGATGGAGGGAATGGCCCCATGAAGTCAATGCCCCACACATCAAAGAGCTCTAACTCTAAGATGTAGGTGAGGGGCATCTCATCCTTTCGACTGAGGTTACCTGTTCTCTGGCATTCATCACAGCTGTGGGCATAGTTGTGGGCATCTTTGAAGATTGTTGGCCAATAGTAGCCACTCTGAAATACCTTTGCAGCTGTTCTTTGACCACCAAAGTGTCCACCATAAGGAGATGTGTGACAGTGCTGCAGCACAGACTTCGCTTCAGCAGCTGAAACACACTTCCTTAGCAAGCCGTCAGCACATGTTCTGTAAAGTGTGGGGTCATCCCAGATGAATTTCCTTGCTTCATGAAGGAACCTCTTCTTCTCTTGTCCTCCCTTGAAAACTGGTAATACCTGTGATGCACGGAAGTTAGCAATGTCAGCAAACCAAGGTTCCTCATCGTTATCACGATGAGTCAAAACAAAGACATGTTCATCAATAAAAGCATCAGAAATTGCGGGCTCCGCAATTTTTTCGCAATTGTGCTGCAATCGAGACAGGTGATCCGCAACCACGTTTTCACATCCTTTTTTGTCCCGAATGTCCAAATCAAATTCCTGCAGCAATAACACCCACCTAATCAATCTAGGCTTAGCATCAGCCTTCCTCATAAGATATTTCAAGGCAGAATGGTCAGTGTACACAATTGTCCTAGTGCCTACAATATAGTTTCTAAATTTTTCGCAAGCAAACACTACAGCAAGCATCTCTTTCTCAGTAGTTGTATAATTACATTGAGCCTCATTCAAGGTCTTACTAGCATAATAGACAGGGTGTGTTAGCTTGTCAATCTTCTGTCCTAACATCACTCCTACAGCATAGTCACTGGCGTCACATAACATCTCAAAGGGAAGATCCCAATTTGGTCCTACTATGATAGGGGCTGTGACTAGTGCTTTCTTAAGGGTGGTCCAAGCTACTACACATTCCTTAGAGAAGATGAATGGCCTATTTAATTCTAGAAGCTCACACAGAGGCTTGGCTATCTTAGAAAAGTCCTTAATGAACCTTCTGTAGAAGCCAGCATGCCCTAAGAAACTTCTAATGGCCTTGACATTCTGAGGCTCTACCAACTTCTCTATGATCTCAATTTTGGCTCGGTCAACTTCGACACCCGCCCTCGACACTCTATGTCCTAAGACAATCCCCTCATCCACCATAAAATGGCATTTTTCCCAATTTAGGACTAGGTTGGTCTCCTCACACCTAGCCAGGACTTGTCCTAGGTTTTCTAGACAGTTTAAAAATGAGTCCCCAAAGACTGAGAAGTCATCCATGAATATTTCTATCATGGACTCATCCAACTCAGAGAAGATTGCCATCATGCACCTTTGGAAAGTTGCCGGTGCATTGCATAAGCCAAAAGGCATTCTGCGAAAGGCAAACGTTCCAAAAGGGCAAGTGAATGTGGTCTTCTCTTGATCCTTAGGGTCTATAGTTATTTGATTATAGCCTGAATAACCGTCTAAGAAACAATAGTAGGCTCTACCAGCTATTCTGTCTAGCATCTGGTCAATGAACGGTAGAGGGAAGTGATCTTTTTTAGTTTCTTTATTTAATTTTCTGTAATCCATACACACTCTCCACCCTGTGACAGTCCTTGTTGGAATCAGTTCGTTGTTCTCATTGACTACCACAGTTATTCCCCCCTTTTTAGGTACACATTGGATGGGGCTCACCCACTGGCTACTAGCTATTGGGAAGATCACTCCTGCATCTAACCATTTTATTATTTCCTTCTTTACTACCTCTTTCATAGAGGGGTTTAGCCTACGCTGGTGATCTACCCTAGGTGTGTGCTCTTCCTCTAGTATAATTTTGTGCATGCAATAAGAAGGGCTAATGCCTCGAATATCAGCAATAGTCCATGCTATAGCCTTCCTATGTTGCTTAAGCAGTAAAATCAGTTCAACCTCATGCTTCTCACTTAATTTAGAAGAAATGATAACAGGCAGAGTTTCATTACTTCCTAGATATGCATACTTGAGGTGAGTATGTAGTGGTTTCAGTTCTAAAACAGGTGGATGCTCAATGGAGGGCTTTAAAGGATTCACAGATCTATCAGTTAAATCTATATTCATACATACATGTTGTGGTTTATCTACAGGCATATCCATTATGTCAGATACATTCAAGTCAGCTATATCTAATTGTACATATTCATTAGCATGCTTAGTTAATAATACATGCTCCAATTGTTCCTCCATCAAGGAGTCTACTACGTCCATGCTAGCACAGGATTCAAGGTCAGAGGGATACCTTAAAGCTTTATATACACTAAACTTCACCTCTTCATCATGAACCCTCATAGTGAGCTCACCTTTTTGGACGTCTATAAGTGCCCTACCTGTGGCTAGAAATGGTCTGCCTAGCAGGATGGGGACCTCCTTGTCTGCCTCATAGTCCAGGACAATGAAATCTGCAAGGAAAATAAATTTGTCAACTTTCACTAGAATATCCTCAATCTTACCTTCAGGGTATGCGATGGATCTGTCTGCTAGTTGTAAAGTGACAGTGGTTGGACGTGCTTCTCCTATTCCCAACTGGCGGAATAGGGACAGGGGCATGAGATTTATGCTGGCGCCCAGGTCACAAAGCGCTCTGCCCACGTGCTTGCCTCCAAGTTCTACAGGTAAGGTGAAGGAACCAGGATCCTTCTCCTTCTTGGGCAGCTTGTTCTGGAGGATGGCACTGCACTCCTCGGTGAGGTTTACTGTTTCAAACTCACCAATTATTTTTTTGTTAGTAATGATGTCCTTCAAAAACTTTACATAAGAAGGCATAGACTGTAAAACTTCTACAAAAGGAATGTTAACATGCACTTGCTTAAGAATTTCTAAGAATTTATTAAAATGAACTTCCTGTTCCTGCTTCTTCTTTAGCCTTCGCGGGTATGAAGGTGGTGGCACATATGCAGGCACGTCAGGGCGCCTTAGGATAGGTGGAGGCCTTGGAATTTCTTCTACCTCCTCAATAATTGGCTCTAGCCTGGCTCCTGATGTGCTAGTTGGTGGTGGACCTTGGTTTGGCAGAGACTCCAGTGGAGCACTAGACTCAGTGTTCTCTACTCTCTTTGGTGTGTCCTTTGTGTTGCTCACCAATGGTCTTCCACTCCTAAGTTCAATTGCTTGAACTTGTTCTTTGCCATCTCTCCTTGGTACCTCGGTGTCAGCAGGGAGTCTACCTTGGGGCCTACTCTTAAGTTCATTGGCTAATTGGCCTATTTGGTTTTCTAGGCTCCTAAGGGTAGCTTGCTGGCTTTGAAGAGTAGCATCATTCTTAGCTATGTATTCCTTGAGTAGGTTTTCTACAGAAGATCCTACAGGTTGATTGTATGGTTTTTGGTACATTGACTGGTTATGTTGGGGAGTGAAACCAGGTGTTCCACTTGGTCTAGGTTGGTTAGGATTTTGGTTAGTGTTTTGTTGGCCACCCCATGACAGGTTTGGGTGGTTTCTCCAACCAGGGTTATAGGTGTTGGAGTAGGGGTTATTCCTAGGCTGCTGCTGGCTTCCTACATAGCAGACTGAGGATGGATTCCCAGGGCAGTATTCATATGGGTGCCCTTCCCCACAGAATCCACAGATAAGTGCCTCGCCTTGACTTGGCTGGGTGCCCATTGACATGGCTGTGGCGGTACTGGCACTGGTTTGGAGATTGGCCTGAGCCATTTGCTTAACTAGGTTGGTCAGGGCGTTTATTTGGGTGCTCATGGCGCTTAGAGCATCCTTGTCTTGAGCTCTAGTTGGCTCTACTGGATCATCTGACCACCTACAGTGAGATGTTGAGATCTTCTCCAAGATCTCATAAGCTTCGTTGTAACTCTTGGACAACATGGAACCTCCAGCAGATGAGTTTAGAACTTGTCTGGTGCTGGGGTTGCATCCTTTAAAGAAGACTTCTATTTGGATACACCATGGAATGCCATGGTGTGGACATTTAATGAGAAGGTCTTTGAATCTTGTCCAAGCTTCGTGAAGAGACTCACTTGGAGCTTGTTTGAATTTGATGATATCATCACGAAAGGTCGAATTCCTATCTGGTGGGAAATATTTGACTAGGAATTTTTCTGCTAAGTCTGTCCAATTGAGGACAGATCCTGAGGGTAATGAATTTAACCACGTTTTGGCTTTGTCCCTCAGAGAGTAAGGGAACAGATATAGCCTCAAGGCTTCTTGGGAAACTCCAGGAATGAGGAAGGTATCACTGACTCCTAGGAAGTTCCTAAGGTGGTTATGGGGGTCCTCATTTTCTATTCCAAAGAATTGTCCCACAGTGGACAACATTTGGAACATCACTGGTTTTAACTCGAATGAGTTGGCAGTGATTTCAGGACGGATTATGCTGGGGTTCAGCTCCCCAGGCATAGGTACTAGGTATGAAAGGATGGCGCTGTCCTTGTCATTCGTTATTTCAATGGGATTGCGAGTGACAGGCACCAGGTTTTGATCTACTCCAGCCATTTCTTCTTGAGTGGATTGCGGAGACTCTGCGGTTTCAGCAATTATTCGAGGTAAAAGGGGTTGTTTAAAGAGACGTTTCTTGGCTCTATTTCTAGCTTTAAATAATCTCTCAGGCTCAGGATTGAACTCTAGATCACTACTTGGAGTCTCATTCATAAACTACCCTAAATTGTACCTGAAGAAGAAAGGAAGATGGATCAAATTCAATGGAAAATAACTTGGTGTTTCAGACTTAACAAACTTCGTTTTCACTTAAAATAAGTCCCCGGCAGCGGCGCCAAAAACTTGTTGCGTGCTCAATGTGTTAAAGATAAATAAGCAAGAAGGTAGAGAGAGCACTCAGAACATGCAAGCATACATGGTCTCACAGCAAGTAGTAAGTATATTTCATTTGTTTTTTCCACAGAGACTTATGTTTAGCTATTCGCGAAGTGTATTTGTTAAGAAAGATGGGGTGGATTTGATGGGGTAAAATTGGTTTTTAATTATCTAAATTTTGCTGAATGTGTAAAGGAATATAACATAAACAAATGCAAGTTGAAATTAGACTCAAAAGACAAGAGATGGAATTAATAAACGAAGAAGAAAACAGCTAACCGGAATGGTAACTTAACAGAATTGCGGGGACCGCAATGTTACCGCAATTAAATAACAGCGAAAGTGTGTAAATGGGTGAATTAAGGGCTACTAATGACTATCCTATAGGCATTTTTATACGATTCTCAAGCACTGGATCTACTCTCTATGCATCAAACTCACTCTATCTCATGTATCGTCCGATTCCATGCATTAGATTCTTTAGTTTACTCGACTCAAAGTAAGGTCTTAAGCATCTTGTTAAAACAGGAGTGTTTAGTTTGTACTAGGGAAACGCCTATTCCTAGGCCGTTTCCTGGTTACCATGAAAGGCTAGCATGATTATACGACTCTGAACTCTTACTCCTTCCAGAGGTTAGGAGTTCTTTGGACAAAAGGGATGGCCAATCGAAATTGCCCGTGGGATGAAGCTTACATACAATCAATGCTTCGAAAGCTATCCTACATGCTTGGTTCACGTTTTTTAGCCTATAGTTCTGTCATTAGCATGCCCCTAAGTGACTTAGCTACTCATGGATATATAGAGAACAGAAGTATAAGATAAAACAGACATGCTTAGAAGGGAAATGTACTCAAAACAGTAAGTCAAAACCGTAGCAGCAGAAGATGGAAACTGTGAAATGAAATCTTGCAATTTGATTACTTTGAATGTTGAACGGACAAAAGGAAACTTAAAGGAAATAATTCAAAGACAGACAACGACGAAATGCAGTAGATAGAACACTAAACTAGAAACAACAATTGATCAAAGCTGGAAATTAGAAAAGGAAGACAGAAAGCAGGAAATGACACGTGAAAGCTTCGTTGCAATCGCCTCGAATGAAGGATCAAAAAGAGCAGCCTTGCTTGGATGAATCCAATCGGGAGAGAAGAAGAATCTCCTCTCCTTCCTATCAGATTATCGACTCCAACAGCTGAGCTTCGCAAACCAACAGACGGCAAAGGAAAAACGGAAGAACAGATGGACTGCGAGAAGACTCTACGCTTTCGGATGATGACTGAACCTCCGACTTTGACCCCCTTTTATAGTAGTTTGCAGGTGCGTTTGGGCCAAGGAGAACCATCAATCTTCAACGTCATATATCAGAATGGATGGAGGAGAAAGAACGAATCCCTGAATTCACGGAAACTAACAGAAAAAGATCAGTCAACTTACGGTTTTCACTTGAATAATTGCGGCCTCAGCAATGTTTTCGCAATGCTGTCGCAATGCAGTTTTTTCATTCTTTTCCTTCGGTTTTCAACCTTTTTCTTTCCTATTGTGCATAAGTCCTAATTTAGCTACCTTCTTCTCATTCTCATTTTAAGCATAGGTTTAGGCTAAATGCTATCAAAAACACCTAAAAGTGTACATCTTCTTAAGCTAAATGGGTCCTAAATAAGTCACTTTCAGAGACTTAACACTAGTACCCAATCCAAAGAAGTTGGAACATCGTTCAAAATTGTGCCTATTTGTAGGTTACCCCAAGGAAACGAAAGGTGGTCTATTTTACGATCCTCATGAGAACAAGGTACTAGTATCGACTAATGCCACGTTCTTAGAGGAAGACCACATGAGAGATCATCAACCGTCGAGCAAAATTGTTTTGTCCGAATTTTCCAGGAAAGCTACAGACGGATCAACAAAGGTTGTTGATCAGGCTGGTCCTTCTCAAGAGTTGAGAAAGCCTCGACGCAGTGGGAGGGATGTAAGACAGCCTGACCGCTACATTGGCTTGTCTGAAACTCAAGTCGTCATACCTGATGATGGCGTTGAGGATCCATTGACCTTTAAACAGGCAATGAATGACATAGACAAGGACCAGTGGCTTAAAACCATGGATCTCGAAATGGAGTCTATGTACTTCAATTCGGTCTGGGATCTTGTAGACCAACCAGATAGTGAAAGACCTATCGGTTGCAAGTGGATCTACAAGAGAAAACGAGACCAAGCCGGTAAGGTGCAAACCATTAAGGCTCGACTTGTGGCAAAAGGTTATTCCCAAAGAGAAGGGGTGGACTATGAAGAAACCTTTTCTCCTGTTGCCATGTTAAAGTCGATTAGAATACTCTTATCCATTGCTACATTTTATGATTATGAAATCTGGCAAATGGATGTCAAGACTGCCTTTCTGAATGGTAATCTTGAGGAGAGTATCTATATGGCTCAACCAGAGGGATTTATACTTCAGGGTCAAGAGCAAAATGTTTGCAAGCTTAATCGATCCATTTATGGGTTGAAGCAAGCATCTAGATCCTGGAATATAAGGTTTGATACGGCGATCAAATCTTATGGCTTTGAACAAAATATTGACGAACCTTGTGTTTACAAGAAAGTAGTCAATACTGTTGTAGCTTTCTTAGTCTTGTACGTAGACGATATACTACTCATTGGGAATGATGTAGGGTTCCTAACTGACGTTAAGAATTGGCTAGCGACCCAATTCCAAATGAAAGATTTGGGAGAGGCTCAGTTTGTTCTAGGGATTCAGATCATAAGGAATCGTAAGAACAAAGTGCTAGCGCTGTCTCAAGCATCTTATATTGACAAGCTGTTGTCAAGATATTCGATGCAGAATTCCAAGAAAGGTTCGCTGCCTTTTAGGCATGGAATTCACTTGTCTAAGGAACAGTCTCCTAAGACACCTCAAGAGGTTGAGGATATGAGACGAATTCCCTATGCATCTGCAGTTGGTAGTCTCATGTACGCTATGTTGTGTACACGACCCGACATCTGCTATGCAGTAGGGATTGTCAGTAGGTTCCAGTCCAATCCAGAATATGATCACTGGACAGTCGTTAAACACATCCTCAAGTATCTTAGGAGAACGAGAGACTATGTGCTTGTGTATGGCGCGAAGGATTTGATCCTTGCAGGATACACTGACTCTGATTTTCAGACTGATATAGATTCCAGGAAATCTACATCAGGATCAGTGTTCACTCTTAACGGAGGAGCAATAGTATGGAGGAGTATAAAGCAAGGTTGTATTGCTGACTCCACCATGGAAGCTGAGTATGTCGCAGCTTGCGAAGGAAGTTGTATGGCTTAGGAAGTTCTTGACAGATTTGGAAATTGTTCCAAATATGAACTTGCCAATCACCCTTTATTGTGATAACAGCGGTGCAGTGGCAAATTCTAAAGAACCTAGAAGCCATAAGCGTGGAAAGCATATTGAGCGGAAATATCATCTCATCAGGGAGATAGTGCAACGAGGAGATGTGATCGTCACACAGGTAGCCTCGGAGCACAACATTGCTGATCCGTTTACTAAGTCTCTCACGGCTAAAGTGTTTGAGAGACACCTAGAAAGTCTAGGGCTGCGAGCTGCTCAGTAGGACAGTGGGAGAAACTTTAGATATTTGATATTCTAGTTCTCTCGACCAGCAAGTACTCCACTGACGTTTTAGTCCAAGTGGGAGTTTGTTGGGTTTTATGTCCTAAAACTCGTAGTTTGTAAACTGAATGAATGTATATATTATATTTCAATAAAGTTGTTATTGAATTTTAGTGAATTGTGTTTGTATTAACCTATACCAATAACTAACACCCGTGGCGATAGTGTGAGTACTTGAACTTCATGTGTGACATGAATGTGAATCAAGTTCAAGTAGACAGCCAAAAATGGTCTATAGTATAGGGATAAGGCTGGGTACCTTATCCTGGGGACACTATTGGACGCGGCTCACTTTGTATAGTACAAAACGATGTGATTCGAATCGTTTCATGTAGAGACATGTGAGTGAGGGCGTCCTGTGCAATGAGTTTGCACAAGACCGAACCAAGAAATAAAATCGCTCTTTCTTTATAACACCGTTTACTGTAAAGACCGTTTTTTCATATGATGACTTAGGTAACTCGATCTCAATCCTGAGCTTACTGTGAACTCCTGTTTATTCAACCTTATCCTTTGATTTGTACGGGTGAGAGTGGCCAGATCGCCGACTCAATATGCCTACCATCTTGGGGATAAGATTGAATAAGTGGCTGGGGACATAGTTGTAGCAAGATTGGAATTCACTCCTACCCGCTTTAAGGGTTAGTAGAGAGGTTGTTCCCTTAAGTGCTGACTCCAGGTCTTGAACAATGGGCCCATCCTCTCCTGATCAGGGAGGAATCTGATTTGATGGTTGAACCACAAATCAATTGTTCATTAGAGGTGTCAGTGGTACTTAAGGAACAAGATATAATACAAGGGTTAAACGGTATAAATGACCCGTTGTGATTATGAACGACCTGTGAAGGATCGACTTACTGATGATAGTTATATCAACAGGACACAATATATCTACAGTGAGGAGAGTGCAGCCCTTGGACTTTAGTGGAGTCTCCGGGGGTTAACGAATGTTGGTTAGTTCGGTTGAAAGAGTTTTGACCGGATAATCTCGTATCGTTGGAGCTCATGATCTGTAGGTCCTTACGGTTCTCCTGGCTAGCTCGGATAAAGCCATGAAACAGTATAAAAGAAAAGAAAAGAATTTGAATCGTTCAAATTCGGGTTTGTGGAAGAAGGATAGACATATTTAAATATGATTTAAATATGGACATATTTAAATATGATTTAAATATAAGATTGATCTGAAAACATGAATTGGATTCATGTGCAAAAAGTCGGTTTTCGGAAAACCGGGTTTAATTATATTATTTAATTAATATTTGATATTGAATTAAATAATATTAATTAAATATATATATATATATTTTTTTTATTAATTAAAAAGTTTAATTAATAAAATAATTATTATTATTTTTAATAATAATAATATATATAATATATATATATATATATATATATATATATATATATATACATGTGTCTTACATGCAAGCATGTAAGACACATGTAAGAAGGATATGTATATATATTTTGACAGATCAATTATTTAAAAAAAAAAAAAAAAAAAAAAAGAGAAAAAGAAATTCATTTACGTGAGTGCCTTTTGGGTCTCATAAAAATTCAATTGTGAATTGAATTTGAAATGAAATTCTTCTTCTTCTACGTCTTCTGCCCTGCTCTCTGAGAAAGAAAATAGTTTTCTTTCAGTGAGCTTCTTCCCTCTTTTCTCTTGTAAAAGGAGTCCCACTACTCTGTTTCTCAGCCTGAGGATAGCGGGACTACCGTGGGTAGTCCACGAAGATTTCGTGAGAAGGCTCGTTGAGCTCGTGAGGAGCTTCTAGCGGTGAATTTGGAGAAATACGAACGACAAGGGTATGTGTTCTAATTTCTCTTTTTCATTGCTTTTGCATGTTTCCATTTGTTCAAATTATTAGCCTTAGTCTTGAGTTAAATGATGAATGTTGGAATGCCTAGCGAAATTCCGAAATCCCCTGAATCGAACACTTTTTAATCTCTTTCTCTTCAATTTCTCCGTTTGCGATCTATTTCTCACTTTGCATGTTAAAATCCCCCTCTTGTTACAAAATCTAATTAATCAATTAATTTGCATCTCGAACTTTAATTTCAATCTGATTAGTCCTTCTCTATGGTTCGACCCTGTTGCCACTAGTTGCATAGCTAAGGTCAATAGGCTTATAAATTCATTTAGGTCAGGCTTCGACAGCCTGTAAATTTATAGGATATTCAAAAATCGTATCACCAAAATTGGCGCCCTTGTCGGGGAAGGCATAAAAGATTGAAATTATGTTTGACTTGGATTTTGGTTGATTTGTTGGTTCCTGAAAAAAAATTCTGTTTGTTTTTGCATGTTTAAAATTTTTGTTGTTGTATGACCCGTTCTTCTGAGTTTAGTGGACTGCAGTATATCCCTGAAATTGATAGAGAAGAGCGGAGGTTGAGAAAAGAAGCCCGGGAGGGGCGAAGACTGTTTGAAGAAAAAGGCGTGGATCCCTTCTTTCGCGAGGCGATGGCACAAGGAGATGTGCCGAGGACTTTAAAGAAATTAACCGCGCCGGATCTGAATTTGCAACCTCTTTGCATTAACTACCCCGTGGTAGCAGGTAATTTCGAGCTGAAATCTGGTTTAATTCACCAATTTCCTTCCTTCCATGGGAATGCAGGAGAGGATGCAAATAAGCATCTGATGGAATTCCATTGTGTCTGTTCGGGGATGAAGCCCCCAGGTGTTACGGAAGAGCAGCTAAATCTAAGGGGATTCCCCTTCACGCTGAAAGACAAAGCCAAGGACTTGCTTTATTATCTGCCTTCTGGTTCGATAACGACATGGCAAGAAATGAAGAGGGTTTTTCTGGAGAAGTATTTTCCTGCATCTCTTGCCACGACTTTGAGGAAAAGGATTTATGGGATCACCCAGGATGTGGGCGCATGTGCGCGAGCTTTCCGCATCATCAAATTGCCGACCAACTTCTGATACAGTACTTTTATGAGGGCATGACGCCTCATGATCTGCAGATGATCGATGTCGCGAGTGGTGGGGCGCTGATTGACAAGACCCCGATTGAGGCCAAGCATTTGATTGCAAATATGGCGGCCAACTCGCAGCAATTCGGTATTCATGGAGCGGGTCAAATTCACAATGTGACCCAGAATCATGAGATGTCTGAAATGAAGGCCCAGGTGGCCGAGATTGGAAACTTGCTGAAGAAGTTTGTAGGAGGTAACCGTGAGGAAGAGGTCAACGCGATCGGGGGATATGCTTCCAACCCCAGGAAGTATGATCCTTACTCGAGTACGTACAACCCCGGTTGGCGTGACCATCCAAACATGAGCTACGGGAATAGAGAAGGACAGCAGCGCTTTCAAGCTCAAAATTCTATCCAAGCTCAGGCCTCGAGTTCCTCCAGTTCATTGGAAGAGATAGTACGAACCATCGTTACATCGACAAGCCAATTCCAAAAAGAAGCTCGAGAAGAGCTAAACTCGCATAAAGCAGAGCTGCAGAATATGAACAAGCACCTGACGCAAATGGCGGTGTCGATAAGCAAGATTGAACGCAAGAGCTCTGGGAAGCTTCCTTCCCAAACCACTGTGAACTCATGTTTAAACGTGAACTCAATCCAGCTGAGGAGTGGGAAATCAGTTCCCTCCAGAGCTGTGAAGGAAGCGAAAGACAGTCTGAATGAGTCCTCCCCGGATATTCTTGATGATGTGAATGAAGAGAAAAAAAAGAAGACTGTGCAAGAATGTGTTCCCAAAGCACCCTTCCCCAGTAGGCTTGCGAAGCCTACTCTGGTGAGCGATGATGAGGAGGTCCTGAGAACCTTCCAAAAAGTGATGGTGAACATACCACTTCTTGAGGCGGTGAGTCAAATCCCCAAGTATGCTAAATTCCTCAAGAACTGGTGCACAAAGAAGCAGAAGTCCAGAGGGACTGAAGAAAAGAACGAGAATGTCTGTGCGATCCTCCCAGGTACGTTGCCTACCAAGTGCAACGATCCAGGTACTTTTACTATCTCTTGCATGATAGGTAGTAAAGTGGTTAAAAATGCAATGTTTGATCTTGGTGCTTCTGTAAATGTCATGTCTTATGCTTTGTTTCTGGAATTAAATTTAAATGAATTGCATGAGTCTGATGTTGTTGTTCAGTTAGCTAATGGGTCTATCATATTACCTAGAGGGAAGGTTGAAGATGTTCTGGTTAAAGTAGGTGAAATGATGTTTCCTGCTGATTTTCTTGTTTTGGATATGAATAGGAATTCTTTGAATGTATCGTCCTCTATGTTATTAGGACGCCCTTTTTTAAAGATCGCGAGGGTCAAAATCGATGTGTGTTGCATGTCTGGATGTCGAGAATAAGAGTTTGACCTCGAGCTTGACGGATGGCTCTTATGTCTCTGTTAAAAAATCTGATTTAGAATTGTTGGATGTGGGTGCTGTTTTTTGTGCTAACCATGATGATATTCACATGCTAGAGGCACGAAGAGAGAAGAAAGTTTTGGATGTTGTTTGCAGGACCGGCGTGGACAAGGACAGGTTTGGAACGTCCCCCGCGCTATCGGACTATGGATGAGTCTTATGGGAGAATTAAGTCGAGCAAACGACTTTAAAAATTTTGCGCTTCTCGGAGGCACCCGAGTGTTGAACTGTCTTTTCTGTTTTTAGTTTATTGCTGTTTTTTGTTTTTAGTTTAAGTAATTTAGCTTAATTTAGCTTGCTGTTTTTTTTTTAGGTAATGAGGAGAGTTGAGGAAATTTTGGGCTCCGATAAGGAAAGCGCTGCGTCCTTTCCCTCGCCGACTTCACACAGAATCAGGGAAGTGTTGTTTTTCCTTCCCTTTACTTTTGTGTATCTGATTAAGTAGCATTGAGGACAATGCTATCTTCTGAAGTTGGGGGTGGATGTTGTGGATATGCATGTGTAGTTTGTTGAGCAGTGCCTATTTTGAATTTGAAGTGTTTGGGACTCTGTTTATATGCTTTCTAATTATGATGATCTAGGAAGTGTTGTTTTGGAAATCTGAGCATTTGCATAATCTAGTTTTTGCATGATGTTGTTTTTCATTTATTAGGTTCATGTCAAAAAAATTTAAAATTTTTCTGTTGCTCCCTTGCATCTATCGAGCACTTAGCAACCTCATCTTAATCTCTGTAGGCTTTGTTGATTGCATGTTGCATTAATTCTTATTGTCACCCCGAAAGGCACCCTTAGGTAGCTTATGCATGAGAGTTAGTGGTCAATTAATTGAGTTAGCTTACGCTAAGCCTAAAGTAAAAAAAAATAGAAAAGCATGTTAGCTAGAAAAGTCTCTCGAGGCGCTCCTCCTTCTTATTGGTACCTAAAATAAGTGAGCGTTAGTCCTTAAAAATGTGAAGCTTAGGCCAAAGCTTGACATGTTAGGCAACTCGAGATTGAAAAGAAAAAGAAAATAAAGTTGGGTTCAAAGAACCTTAACAAAGAGTACAAAGTACTTAAGAGAAAAAAAAAAGTATGAGAAAAACGTTTAGGTCTCTTAATTTATTACTCTCTCTCGTGTAGTCAAGTTTAGACTGTTCTTAAACGCTAGAAGTAGGGGGAAAACGGGATGACATGTTGCATGTGGTTTTTTCGGGCTTGCGTAGGTTTAGGATAGGTTGGCTAGCACACACACACGTTAGGGAGCGATAGTTAATTTTTGATATGTTCGTAATTAAATGCATGCGCTGATTGCTTTCGTGATTATGTTATGTTTAGATTTGTAAAATGCATTGAGGTTTGAATTAGTAGCATGTAAGCATGTCCTTAGAGTCGAATTCTTTATTTGCCTTGCTCGAGGACTAGCAAGATTTAAGTTGGGGGTGTTTGATAACTCCATTTTGGAGCTAATTATCACTCCATAATTCTAGCTAAAAGCCGTATTTAATTAGTTAATATGTCTCGTTTGTAGGAGAATTGCGGCGAAGAGCTCATGGTGTCCATTGGACGTGTTTCGTGGATAAGAGCGGTGCTTTAACGCCCCGGGAGTGCTTCGAGAAAAGGGCAAGATCACCCAAGAAGAACCGAACAAAATTGCCAAGGAAAGGCAATTTTCCAGCCCCAAACCCAAGAGCAAGCGTCGACCAGAAAACGTCGAGACGCTTGCTCAACGTTGCCTGGCGTCGAGACCCTGCCGCGGTGTCGAGACGCTCAGAGGGGCGCACGCGCTGGAAATCATCGGGGCAGCGTCGAGACGCTCGCCCAGCGTCTCGACGCCATCGCGAGGCGCGCGCTGATCGTTTAGGTCGCAGCGTCGCGACGCTGTCCCAGCGTCTCGACGCTCCGACGGATTTAAAAGCTGTAAATGACGATTTTGGCAGCCATCTCTTGTATCTTCTTCTTCCTCTCGGCTTTTCTTCATTATTTCATTTTGCTCCGCCATTGTTGGCAAGTTTTTGGAGCTTTCTTTTTTATTGGAGCTAGGGATTATGGCCATGGCTTCCGTTGGAGCGGTTTTGGCAACCTTCTCCATCGTTGGCTAAGGTATCGTGTTAGATTCAGGATGATTTAGGGATTTTTCGTTAGGCTTTTTACATTTTGATAATCTATGCATATGGTTCTGAATAGGCTTTAATTATTGATTGCATTTGTTGTTCTTGCTTAAACCCATGCGTATGCTAGATTTCAACGACGGACAATCGGGTTTTCTAGCGTGCGTTAACGTTATAGAATAGCGATGCCTTGCCTCTCCTTTTCGCCATAGTAACACACGACAACAAAACTAATTGGAGTATCGATTTATGTATGTTGATTGTTGGGTACTGTACACACCGTATTTGGTCCGGCCATTTGTTTATTATTAAAGTTATTTTTCCCTATTTTTATGTATTTTTGTCATCATTCTTTAAACCATTTTTAAACTTTTAAAATTCACCTTTTTATTTATTTAATTTATTAATTCCGAAAATTCAAGAAAAATAACAAAAAGAACGTTTTGGTTGTTTGGAAAAGTTTTTACCTATTTTGACAAATAAAATTAACATTTAATGAGTATAAAATTTATAAGTCATTTTATGGCTAAAGTTTGATATTCATTTATTTACTTCAATGAATATAAAATCTTTAATTTATTTTTGTGTTAAAATTTGATATTCTGAGTATAAAATATTTAATTCATTTTTTGTTTAAAATTTGATATTCATTTATGATATAAAATATTTGTTCATTTTTTACCTAAAATCTATTTCAATTGAGAAAACATTTTGAGTAATAAATTCATTGAGATTTTTACCTTTGATGTGATTTTCAATGGCCTATAAATACCGACTAAGAGAAATAGGTAAAGGACGGAAGAGAAGATCAGAGCGGTAAGGCTCGTAAAATCGAGAACGACATAGAATATCAGAGCAAAGGCTCGAGAATAGAATATTGACTATAAGAAAGGATTTTGAGTAAAATGCTATCAATTTGAAAGATAGTATTTTATTTATTTTTGAGTCAAATCAAAGAATCCATTTTTCTCTCTCCTCCAAAAATTCCAACTTTTTTGCATTTTTCTCTCTTTTCCTTACTATTCATCCTCATCTACCTCTAGCCCCTCCCTATCCTCATCCAACCACCACCTCACGGCGGCCCTACATTCACAGCGCCGGACCAAGCTCCACGACAAGCGGCGGCTCCCTCGAACGAAGGCGGCGCGCACAGCGGCACACCAACCGAACATCACGGCGACAAACAGCGACCCACGGGCGGACTGCGGCGGAGCTCGAACCTCACGACGGACCAACACTCACAGCGTCAGACAAAGCTGCACTTCGACGATGTGGCCTTCACCTCCGCGTTCAGATCCGACGAAGGTCACGAGGACGATGACGGCGACTAACTCCGAGCAGTTGACTCCGCACACGATGACAGCAGCGACTCGAGCAGTGACGCGACCCACGAACCAGAACCTCGCGGGGGAAGAAGACCAAGTTGAGCTTGGACGAAGTTCCATGATTGCAGAATTTGGATGGGTTCCATGGCAGACCATGAACGGCGTGAAGAAGAAAGTTCTATTTTAAGTTTTTTTTATGCTATTAAAAAATACCATTAATTTGATGTTAATTACAATTTGCCATATCTGCTTATTTACAAAATTGTCATCCTTGTCTTTTATTTGACAATTTCACTGTTGTCACTCCTTATTTTTTTTTTCATTTATGTTTTTGTCATTTTCTTTTTATTTTTCAATTGTCATTTAAGGTAAAAAGAAAAAAACCTTATTTTCTCAATTTCGATTTTATTGTATTTTATCAAGGTATTTTCATTAAATTTCGATTTCAAATTTAATCTATCAATTGAATTCTATTTTGTTTTAAACTTAGATCTCTTCGAGTAAAATGTTAATTTCAAATCTTTTATTTAAATTTCAAAATTATTTTTAAATTGACTTAATTTAATTGAGGGATGAGTAATACAATTTCATGAAGTCTCGGTTCTGTAAAATGTACGAAAATCCTCATAATTATTTCATAAAAAAAATGTGTTATTTGTTTTGAGGACGGAGTAATGTGACTTTCGTAGAGTTTCGACTCTCGTGCAAGCACACGAAAATCCTCTCAATCCTTCTAAAAATATTAAATCAATATGTTTTAAAAATTAAATATTATCATGTAAATCCTATGACGGAGTTGGGATGAATTTCTCAAATTCTTGAGGTAAATAATTTTTTTTTAATAAAAGAAAATTTAGATATGATAAATTAATTTAGAGGAAAGTATCACTCAATATATCAAATTCTTACTTTATTTTTAAAGTTAAGAATTGATTAAATGAGACATTGTTTTATTATTTATTTTCTCAAATTAAGGACGTTTTAAAATTAACTGGATAATATAAGATAAAATATGGCTACTGTTTTTAACGGGTGTTGTAGGGTGCTAATACCTTCCCTACACTCAAACGACCCCCGAACTTAATTTCTCTTTTCGTAGACCAGTTTTTTTGTTTTAAGGTGACCAATCACACCCAAAATGATTGGTGGCGACTCCATCTCTTATATTTTTTTAAACAAAACCCTTGAAAGAGAACGTCGGCCGCTCCGCGTCGCAATGACGTTGCGACAGGTACTTTAGGGTTGCTGGGTAGCCAATTAGCAATGTGTATGCATATTCGAATGTTCGACGTGGTTAGCTAGTAACTATTCGGAGTCAAATTGGGGCTAATCACTCTAACTAGACTGTGAATAATGTTTAATTAGGACTGTTAGTTCGAGTTAATTAATATGGAGCCGGTTACTTTAGGGTTCCCGGGTAACCGACTGCGTGCATGTCAAATTATTAGCCTTAGTCTTGAATTAAATGATGAATGTTGGAATGCCTAGCGAAATCCCGAAATCCCCCGAATCGAGCACTTTTTAATCTCTTTCTCTTCAATTTCTCCGTTTGCGATCTATTTCTCACTTTGCATGTTAAAATCCCCCTCTTGTTACAAAATCCAATTAATCAATTAATTTGCATCTCGAACTTTAATTTCAATCTGATTAGTCCTTCTCTGTGGTTCGACCATGTTGCCATTAGCTGCAAAGCTAAGGTCAATAGGCTTATAAATTCATTTTGGTCAGGCTTCAGCAGCTTGTAAATTTATAGGATATTCAAAAATCGTATCACCACTATTGGGTTTTATGCCATAAAACTCGTAGTTTGTAAACTGTATGAATATATATATTATATTTCAATAAAGTTGTTATTGAATTTTTAGTGAATTGTGTTTGTATTAACCTATACCAATAACTAACACCCATGGCGATATTGTGAGTACTTGAACTTCATGTGTGACATGAATGTGAATCAAGTTCAAGTAGACAGCCAAAAATGGTCTATAGTATAGGGATAAGGCTGGGTACCTTATCCTGGGGACACTATTGGACGCGACTCACTTTGTATAGTACAAAACGATGTGATTCGAATCGTTTCATGTAGAGACATGTGAGTGAGGGCGTCCTGTGTAATGAGTTTGCACAAGACCGAACCAAGAAATAAAATCGCTCTTTCTTTATAACACCGTTTACTGTAAAGACCGATTTTTTTCATATGATGACTTAGGTAACTCGATCTCAATCCTGAGCTTACTATGAACTCCTGTTTATTCAACCTTATCCTTTGATTTGTACGGGTGAGAGTGGCCAGTTCGCCGACTCAATATGCCTACCATCTTGGGGATAAGATTGAATAAGTGGTTGGGGACATAGTTGTGCGAGATGGAATTCACTCTTACCCGCTTTAAGGGCTAGTAAAGAGGTTGTTCCCTTAGGTGCTGACTCCAGGTCTTGAACAATGGGCCCATCCTCTCCTGATCAGGGAGGAATCTGATTTGATGGTTGGACCACAAATCAATTGTTCATTAGAGGTGTCAGTGGTACTTAAGGAACAAGATATAATACAAGGGTTAAACGGTATAAATGACCCGTTGTGATTATGAACGACCTGTGAAGGATCGACTTACTGATGATAGTTATATCAAGAGGACACAATATATCTACAGTGAGGAGAGTGCAGCCCTTGGACTTTAGTGGAGTCTCCGGGGGTTAACGAATGTTGGTTAGTTCGGTTGAAAGAGTTTTGACCGGATAATCTCGTATCGTTGGAGCTCATGATCTGTAGGTCCTTACGGTTCTCCTGACTAGCTCGGATAAAGCCGTGAAACAATATAAAAGAAAAGAAAAGAATTTGAATCGTTCAAATTCGGGTTTGTGGAAGAAGGATAGATATATTTAAATATGATTTAAATATGGACATATTTAAATATGATTTAAATATGAGATTGGTCTGAAAACATGAATAGGATTCATGTGCAAAAAGTCGGTTTTCGGAAAACCGAGTTTAATTATATTATTTAATTAATATTTGATATTGATTAAATAATATTAATTAAAAAATATATATTTTTTATTAATTAAAAAGTTTAATTAATAAAATAATTATTATTATTTTTAATAATAATAATTTATAAATATATAAATATATATATATATATATATATACATGTGTCTTACATGCAAGCATGTAAGACACATATAAGCAGGGTATATATATATTGACAGATCAATTAAAAAAAAAAAAAAAAAAAAAAAAAAAAAAAAAAAAAAAAAAAAACAAGGTAGTGCACTTTGGGGTTGTTACATTTTTATGAAATTGGATTTCATATTTTGTACGTCTTCCTCCTCGGCTCTGCTTCTGCTTCTGTGAAGAAGAAAATAGTTTTCTTCAGTGAAGCTTCTTCCCTCTTTTCTCTTGTAAAAGGAGTCCCACTACTCCGTTTCTCGGCCCGAGGATAGCGGGATTACCGTGGGTGGTCCACGAAGGTTTCGTGAGAAGGCTCGTTGAGCTCGTGAGGAGCTTCTGGCGGTGAATTTGAAGAATTACGAACGACAAGGGTATGTGTTCTAATTTCTCTTTTTCATCGCTTTTGCATGTTTCCATTTGTTTAAATTGATGAAATTAGAGTGTCTATGATCCAAATCGCTTCCGTTGCGTTTCATCAACGCTCCATCAACCACTAACCCCCAAGGACCCAAATAAATTTGGGTACCAAAGGTTACATCTTTAGATTTGTGTTTTTAGGTATGCTTGAGATCGATAAAGAACAAGTGGTACTTGGACAGTGGATGTTCAAAACACATGACTGGGGACCACACAAAATTTACATACCTAGAAAAGAAAGATGGAGGATACGTTACGTTCAACGATAATAAAAAGGGTAAGATTATTGGCAAAGGTAACATAGGTAATGGTTCAAATTTGTTAATTGAAAATGTTTTGCTTGTTGATTGTTTAAAACATGATCGGTTGAGTATTAGTCAATTATGTGATAAAGGCTATAAGGTAATTTTTAGTGATAAAAATTGCATAAATGAAAATGCATGTGATAAGAAAATCTTGTTTGAAGGAAATAGAGATAAAAATGCTTACACTACAGATTTGATTGTCCTATTATTGATGATAAATGTTTGTCTGTTTTGCATGATGATTCATGGTTGTGGCATAGAAGATTAGGACATGCTAGCATGCATTTAATTTCAAATATTTCTAAGAAATCCCTTGTTAGAGGTCTTCCAAAATTAAACTTTGAAAAAGATAAAGTTTGTGATGCTTGTCAAATGGGTAAACAAACTAAGTCTTCTTATAAACCAAAGAAAATGGTTTCTACCTCTAGGCCTTTGCAACTATTACATATGGATCTTTTTGGACCTACTAGAGTTGCAAGTCTAAGTGAAAACATTATGCTTTTGTTATAGTTGATGATTTTTCAAGATTTACTTGGGTTTTATTTTTATGATGAAGCCATAAAATCTTTTATTACTTTTTCAAAAAGAATTCAAAATGAAAAAGGTTTTATGATTTAAAAAATTAGAAGTGATCATGGAGGAGAATTTGAAAATGCTTCTTTTGAATTTTTTTTGATGAAAATGGTATTTCTCATGATTTTTTCTCTCCAAGAACACCTCAACAAAATGGTGTTGTAGAAAGGAAAAATCGGTTTTTACAAGAATTAACTACCTCCATGTTAAATGAATATAATTTACCAAAATACTTTTGGGCTGAAGCCGTTAATACTGCCTCCTATGTGATGAATCTTGTTTTAATAAGACCTATTTTGAATAAAACTCCTTATGAGATTTTTAATAATAATACCCCAAATATCAATTAGTTCAAGGTATTTTGTTGCAAATGTTTCATTTTGAAAGACAAAGGGAAACGTGGAAAGTTTGAATAAAAAACTGACATTGACATATTTTTAGGATATTCGACATGTAGTAAAACATATAGAGTTTTTAATAAAAGAACTCTTGTAGTTGAAGAATCCATGAATGTTGTTTTTGATGAAACACATGTTGCTTTTAATAAAACTTCTGTTAGTGATGAATTAGAAAAGCCTTTTGAAGATATAATCATTAAAGATAAGGACTTAGAAGTAGTAGCAAGTGAGACTCAGAAAGAGCCAAAGGAAACCCTCCCTCAGGTTTGAAGATTTTCCACTCACCATCCTCAACAGTTAATTATAGGTGATGTATCTCAAGGGGTAAGAACTCACTCTTCTTTAAATGCAATAAATAATGTTGCTTTTGTGTCTCAATTTGAACCAAAGTCTTTTAAAGATGCTGAATCTGATGAGTTTTGGTTAATTGCTATAGAAGATGAGTTAAATCACTTCGAAAGAAATAGTGTATGAGAATTAGTCCCTCGTCCTTGTGATCATCCTGTTATAGGTACTAAATGGATATTTAGAAATAAAATGGATGAGTCTGGTAATATTGTTAGAAATAAAGCTAGGTTAGTTGCACAAGGATATAGTCAGGAAGAAGGAATAGATTATGAGGAAACTTTTGCTCCTGTTGCTAGACTTGAATCAATTAGAATGTTGCTTGCATTTGCATCTCATAAAAAATTTACTTTATTTCAAATGGATGTGAAAAGTGCTTTTTTAAATGGTTTTATATTGGAGGAAGTTTATGTTGAACAACCTTCTGGTTTTGAAAGCTTCGAAAATCCAAATCATGTTTTTAAATTAAATAAAGCTCTTTATGGTCTTAAACAAGCTCCTAGAGCTTGGTATGATCGTTTGAGTAAATTTTTGCTTGATAATGGTTTTAAAATGGGAGTTATTGACACTACTCTTTTTATTAAAACCAAAGAAAATGATATTTTGTTAGTGCAAATTTATGTTGATGATATTTTATTTGGTGCCACTAACCCTTCTCTATGTGAAGAATTCTCTAAGTGTATGCACAATGAGTTTGAAATGAGCATGATGGGAGAACTTAAGTTCTTCCTTGGGCTTCAAATCATACAAGTTGAAGAGAGAATTTTCATTAATCAAGAAAAGTACACAAGAGATCTACTCAAAAGGTTTAAGTTCGACAATGCAAAAATTTCAAAGACATCGATGAGTACTACTACAAAGCTTGATAAGGACGAAAAAGGTAAAATCGTAGATATTAAAGCTTATAGAGGTATGATCGGATCCTTGCTTTACTTAACTACAAGTAGGCCATATATTATGTTTAGTGTATGCATGTGTGCTAGATTTCAATCTTGTCCTAAAGAATCACACTTGCATGCTGTAAAAAGAATTTTTAAATATTTGTTTGGTACTGTTGACTTGGGTTTATGGTATCCTAAGAATGCATCATTAGATTTAATTGCTTATTCTGATGCTGATTTTGCTGGTAGTTTAACTGATAGGAAGAGTACTAGTGGAACTTGCCAATATTTGAGAAGCTCTCTAGTCTCTTGGTATAGTAAAAAGCAAAACTCTGTTGCATTATCTACTACTAAGGCTGAATATATTGTTGTTGCCAGTTGTTGTGCTCAAGTTTTATGGATGAAACAAACTTTGCATGATATTTGTTTGAATTTTGAACAAGTTCCTATCTTTTGTGATAATACTAGTTCAATTAATTTAACAAAAAATGCTATTCAACATTCTAGGACAAAACATATAAACACTAGACATCATTTTCTGAGAGAACGTGTGCAAAATGGAAATATTGTGCTTAATTATGTCCATACAGAAAAACAAGTAGCAAATATTCTTACTAAAGCCTTAAATGAAGAAACTTTTTGTAAGAATAGACTTGCACTTGGCATTATTTGCATTTAATTGCATAATTATGTTTGATAGGGGGAGCAAATTCTTTTATGGTTTATTTGAGGGGAGCATTTTTTTTTTCTAATATGTATTTTTATTTTATTTTATTATTAAGGAATAACTAAATTATCTGCTTGATCTTTTTGTTGATAACAAAAGGGGGAGAATATTTGTGAGATTATATGTGTTATTGTGTTGTTTGTCATCATAAAAAAGGGGGAGATTTTTAGCTTTATGGCTTCAATCAAACTATATATTTTGATGATAACAAACTCATTTTTTGTACTGACATTTTTAGTGTTTCAAAGTATCTATTATGTAGAGTTCGGAAAGACCATTCCAACGCATTTTGAATGGTTCGAATCAGCTGACAAAAGAAGGATGGAGTGATCATGACAAACGTGGATCATCCAAAGGTGGACACATGGCAGAGGCAATTTTTTTTTTTTTTGAAATTAAAAAAAATAAATTCAAAAATTCATTCATTTCCTATCTTTCAAATTCCAAATTCAAAAATTCATTCATTTCCTATCTTTCAAATTCCAAATTCAAAAATTCATTCATTTCCTATCTCTCAAATTCTAAATTAAAAAAAAAATCATTCATTTCCTATCTCTCAAATTCTAAATTAAAAAATCCCTTCCTTTCCCATCCTTCAAATTCTAAATTCAAAAATTCATTCATTTCTCATCTTTCAATCTCCACCCTACATTCATCTTACCCTAAATCTAATGGCTAGTTTTGAACATTTTCTTTTTAAAATGGTAGTTATTCTCATTTTTTAAAGGTGAGCAATTTCCAAGAAAAAAAATCCTAGCAAAATCATTTTTGATCTTTTGCTCTCAAAATCGAATTCAACTTGCAAATCTCTCACACACTCCTAAACTTGATCATCCTACATTTGTGAGAAATTTTGGAGCGTTTGTCTACTGTGTTCATCTGTAATATCTTATCTTTTTAGAGGTAATTCGTTGTAAGTTTTAGTTTCTCGGGTTTTGTATTAAGGTGTGGATACACCTTGGGTTGTGTGAAAAAGAAATTGGTTGGATCCCGAACCAGTAAAAAGGATCACGGGTTTCTCTTTAGCCTAGGTGAAAAAAAAAGGGTCGTTTTCGGTTTGGTTCTCACCCGCAAGAGGATCTCTTAGTGAAATACTCAAGAAGGAGTCTTGGGGAGTGGAGTAGGCAATTCGCAGAACCACTATAAATTCTCGGTGTCCTCTCTTCCTTACTTTTATTTTTCAGCATTTTAATTTTTGTTTTAATTATTTTAATCTCTTAGATTGCATGATATAGACTTGCTTTGATTCTTTTTTTGTTTCTTGAGTGGTTTAACGTTTAAAATTTAAAATTGCTAGACAACTCTATTCACCCCCCTTCTAGTGTTGCCATTAGATCATACATGTTGGTCACCTCGGGAATTTTGATGTGATCCCTCTTCTGGTCGAGTCTTTTATTGTTGTTGAGTCAGTTGAGTCTTCTTTTGTTTTTTTTTTAGTCGATTGAGTCTTTTTTCTTTTTATATATCAAAAATACCAAAAATATAACAACTCTGTCCGGCTGCTTGCAAAAGTCGAAGAACTTGCTTCTCTTAGCAGGCTCTATAGATTCAAGGAAGAAGGGTCCAAAGAAGTACGAGAATTTTTATGTACCCTGACAGAGTGGAGGACACGTCGAGCATAACGACGTTAAAAAAATTGCGCTGCTTGGGAGGCAACCCATGAGTATTTCAATTCATTTCTTTACTTTCAGTTTTTATTTTCCTAGCTTAGTTTTTCTGGCTTTCTTTTGTAGGAGTTTTGACTTGAGGATCGAGACAATGGGCGAAGACCGCGCTGCTCCCACTGCCAATCTCGCAAAATTCAGGGGGGGTTTTCTGTTCCCTTTAATTTTGTGTTTTTAAACTACTTAGTCTGATGTGTGATACATAAAGGACTATGTATCTTCGAAGGTTGGGGATGAAGTTGGTTGTTGGATTTCTGTAGTTGTTGAGCTGTGGAGATTCTGAATTAGAAGTGTTTTGGTCTGCTGTTGCATGTTGTTCGATGAGGACAATCTAGGATATGCTTTTAAACTCTCCGTATTTGCATATTTAGAAAAGCATGAGATTGTATGTGTTAGTTGAGCATTTTTCAAAAAATTTAAATTTTTTCTGTTGCTTCTTTGCATTTATCGAGCACCTAGCATCCTATTTTTGGTTATGTACGCTTAGAATAATCTTATGTAGCCCAAAATCATGTTGTCACCCCGAAAGGCACCCCTAGGGAAAGACTTGATGCATGATAGGTTGTAATATGTTAATCGAGATTATTGCAAAGCTATTGCCTAGTAAAAAAAGTAAGATTGAAAAATAAAAACTCTTGAGGTGCTCCTCCTTCTTAAAGTGCACGTTAAGAAGTGAGCATTAGTCCTTAAAAATGTGAAGCTTTTTCGTAGTCAGATACACTGTGCAGTGAAATTGCAGGTAAGCTGGAACGAAGACAAGTTTGACATGTTAGGCTCTCTTGGAGAAGTAAAGAAAAGAAAAGAAATAAAAAGTAAAAAAAAATGGTAGTTTAAGAAATAAAGAGTACAAAGTACTCAAGAAAAAAAAATAAAAAATATAGGCCTTTTGATTTGTTACTCTTTTAATTGTTGAAAAGCCATTAGACTGTTCTTAATTGCTAGAAGTAGGGGGTAAACGAGATGTAGGGTTGCATAAGGTTTTTTGGGTCTATAAGAGCTAGAATAGGTTGACTAGGGGAGTAATAGTTGAATTTTTGAAATGTTCTCAATTAGTGCATGCAATCGATTGCTCTCTTTTGTTGTAAATGCCTTGTTTTTAAAAGTGTTGAGGTTAGAGTCGATAGCATGCAATTTCATTCTTTCGAGATAATTCAGAGTTTTTCTTGCTCGAGGACTAACAAGATTTAGGTTGGGGGTATTTTGATAGAACTCTAAAAGTGCTAATTTATAGTTCCTAAGTCTTGTGAATTAAGAAATCATTTGTGCTTAATGTTTATATTTTGTAGAATATAATTGCTTAGGGGTAAATCAGATCATTGCATTAATTAAGTGCTTAAATGGGTATTTTAGAACATGTTATTAATTAATCGTTTTGAGTGTTTATACCATGTAAATTAACTAATCAAATATTATCCCAATTGTGATGAGTTGTCTGGTGGTGTAGGAGGAATTTGGTAAGTTGATAGGCTTGAGTTCGAGTCTAGAGGACGGTAGAATTTCTAAATATTTTACTCAGGCAGCGGAGGATTTTCTTGATTTTCAACACGAGCACCTAAGGTAGATTCCTTGGATTGACTCCCATAAAGAATTTTGTATGTTGGTTTGTTATTAATTAAGATGCGATTGCCTCTCTTGATTAAAGTAACGATAGTCTAATTTTTCCCAAATGAATATGACCATATTTATCTTGGATGCACAATAGGCTATAGGGCAGAATAAAATCGAGTTAATTGTTTGAGATTTCTGTATTTAATTCGCCGCATCGTTACCCGTCGCTGGTAGTTTATTCAATATGGAGCGATCGCCCCCAATTAGATCAATTACGAAGTTTAATTTAGATCTGTCAACTTTGAATTAAATCTTTGGGTTACTTGTTTCTAATTAGAGCATGTAATTTGCGTGTCTACAATAAATTAGCTAAGTGAAGCGTATCTATGATCTGAACACATCAACAGTCAACCGTGATCCCTCGAATTAGGAGCACATGTTACATTTATTTTCTTCGCATTCTATTTTTTGTTCTTTAATTTTCCGTTAGTTTAATTCCTGCATGTTTCAATTTTAGTTTAGTTTCCTTTAACCAATCCCCTGTTTACTTTTGAGTTTTAATCAAAGCAATTATAAATTAATTAGGAGAGACTAATTCTAGGTTCCCTGAGGATCGACCTGACTACCGCTATCTCTAAATTAGAGAAGCTTTAGGCAGTTTATAAATTTAATTTGGCGGGTCTCGACAACCCGAAAGGGTGGCCATTCAAAAGGCCGCTACCACCGCTCCATAAAGATTAATTGCCAGTGATGGGCAAATTGTGAGGATTATTTCATTCAGATAGCCAAAATTAATATACCGATTTTATTTTTACTCCAAGGTTAATTAATACAAAGACGAACATGCATAGCCAATGTTGTCAAATGCTCAACTAAACCCATGTTACTTAGGCGATTAGGAGAGGGAACCACATCACTAATCTAATTAATGATATAGTATGTAAGAAATCAAGAACGTCAATCTATTATGCAAACATACTAATAAGGATAAGCTTAGGAGAAGAAAATGCCTGAAGATTTAACTAATTTGAAAATTAAGAACTAATCTCACTTAAATACATCAATTAACCAATCGTTAAATCCCCAAATCAAATACAAACCTTCTACTCTTCCATGGAGGTTGGAAATTCCAAAGACTCCATTCCAAGCTCCATAAGCATCCAACAATGGTGGAAAACCACCAAAAAAACGGCAAAAAGAGGTTTAGAAATTGAGAGTGACCAGACAAGACGACCTAAAATCAGAACTTTTTCCTTTTATATACGTCATAGTGTCGAGATACTAGGGCAACGTCGCGACGCTACGGACGGTAATTTAGCGCGCGCAACATCGGAGCGTCGCGATGCTCTCGGCAACGTCTCGACGCTTGCTCTCGGATTTTTGAAAAAAATTGAAGTTTTGAGAATCTCGACGCTCCTCCCGGCGTCTTGACGCAGGACCAAAAGTGAAATTTCATGTTTTTGATGGAACGCATGTAGCGCAGCAGAAGCGAGTCGGATCATTGGCACTCTAATTTCATCAATTTAGCTAAACTAGAAATATGCTCAAAAGTAGGAAATAAAAGAAATTAGAACACATACCTCTTGTAGTTCAAAAACCTTCTAATCCCGATGCTCGAATCTCCTCACGAACACCTCGAACCTTCTCTCGAACACTTCAAGGACCACCTCTTGTAGTTCTTTGAGGTGTCATGCTAAGCAAAGAGTTTGGTTCGAGGTGTTCGTGAGGAGATTCGAGCATCGGGATTAGAAGATTTTAGAACTACAAGAGGTATGTGTTCTGATTTCTTTTATTTCTTAGTTTTGAGCATGTTTCATGTTTAGTTAAATTGATAAAATTAGAGTGCCAATTGATCCGACTCACTTTCGTTGCGCTTCATCAGGGGGGAAACGAAGGCAACCACCGAGAGACCCGACTTTTCTTCAATGGGCGGGTCGCCGGACAAGACGGTTCCCCTCTCTTCAGTCGGGTAATAGATTTCGTCGGGGCCGCCGACCCCCCAGAAGAACGAAAATAAGAGCCCTCCTCCACCCATTCAAGGTCCACACCCTGGTTGGTTGAATCATCCCCGAACAACGCCTTGGTGCACCTAGATCACTCGCCGGATAAGAGTCGCTGCGGCCCATAGAGGGAAATGAGAGACGAATGAAAAATAAAGAAGATAAAAAGAGGGAACAGAGAAGAGTTGTTTCAAACTTCTCCTACCCGCCCCCATTTTATACTCGTCACACCCGAAGAGGAAGAGGCACGAAGGTGAAACGTTCGCCTCGAACACCTCGCCACCCTTCCTGGCGGAACAACGTTTGACATCTTAGAGAGGCACACCGCCGCCGCGAAAGAGGGCATCGTCATCATCAACAAGCTAAGCGACTTTCCAGAACGCCTCGGTAACATGCACCGAACTGAACCGACGCTAAAACCCTCAAAAGGCGGCTTAGCCTGCTGGTAGGGCCAATGTATGGGCTACCTCAGCATGAGGTAAGCACCTGACGTCATGACGATGACGTCACCTGTCTAAGATCCTGGCGTCATCAGACATCCGCGAGGCAGACGGACGACGTCCAAGTTCCTCAGGATAGACGTCAGTCGGCCATCCCCATGTCCACTGTTTCCATGACGTCACCACCTCCCGAGATGGGGTGAAGAGTGACTGATAGGACACTTCTGCCTTACCTAACAAAGCAGCGGTACAACAATGCCTTCTAATTCGCCTAGGATCGAGGGATCAAAGATCCTCATCATGAGGATAGTTACGGACCGACACTGATCGTCCACACCTACCCGCCGGAGATCTAGGGATCCCAAATCCTCATGATGAAGGAGGTACGGGCCGACCCGCCCAACACACTCCTCCTCACCGCCTATAAAACATACCCCTGAAGGAATGTTACATGCATGCTATGCAAGGTAAAACAATACCACACAACTCTAACACACACCACTCCTACTTACGCTTAGTACTCTATTTGACTTAAGCATCAGAGCCTTGTGGGGCCAGCTCCACACAGGTGCAAGATCACCTTCTTTCCCTTGTGTAGGTTCGTCCCGATCCCGGAGGCGGCGAAGCACACCGGAACGCGATGGAGAAGGAAAAATCCAAAATCTTGCGCCAACAAAAGGAATATACGACCTTCTGTTATGAATAATTCACTATAAAACAGAATATCGAAACAGTTGAATGTATAATATATGGGCTAGTATATATGTGTTAATTATATATGATTTATAATACAATATATATTCATAAGTGGCTTAATAAATATACAATGTTATATTCAATTTCTCATATGTCTACACATATATACATGTTATAATCGAATATAAATTAATGTACTACCATATGTGTAATCATTACTATGTAATTAGTTATAAATAATATATTTTATATAAATGAAAATACCAACTGTTTTAAAATATGTAATTAAGTTATACATGAAATATTTTCATATAAATGAAAATGATTACTGTTTGAAAGTGAAGAAATATGAACCTAAAATTCAACTATAGTATATTTGAATATGAAAATGTCAAATGTTTGAAACATGAAATTCATCGGTGAAAAATATGTACCTATTTAGCTATCCATTTCTATTCAAGCAACTGAGAGATAGAGTATGAACCGAAAACTGGTGGAAAATGGTCGGTGGAAGAAGCTGACAATAATGAACAATTGAAAAAAATGGTCGAAAAATGGTAGGTGGAAGAACAAAGTGATGAGAGATAAACAAATGAGAAATATGAAATTGCCTAAAATGGTAAATTGATTAAAATCGTGGGATTTGAAGAGATAAGACAACAGATTCTATGCAAAAACTAAAATGGTGAGATAATTAATTTTTTTTGTGACTTTTGTTAATGATGACATTTGAGTGACTTTGCAACTAGATAAATTTTTATGAGAAGTTTGGTTCAGTTTTTTTTAGTAGTGTGAAAGCAAGCGTTTATTTGTAAGTGAATAATGTTTATTCTCTTGTTGGGTTGAAGTTTCTCTTTGTTGTTTATCTCAAGATATCAGATTGTGGTAGCAAATAATTCGAGTTGGACTATTTGAGAGAAATTTGTAGTTTAAGTTTATTTGAGAGAAATTTGTAGCACGAGTTTTGTGACCTATAATTTAGTTTGTTATTCTGCGTTATTTATATTTCATGTTTTTTCCTCCTAAGAATTTATTGAATTCAAACAAAATTGACGAAACTTTGTAGGGAGAGAGAAAAAAAAAACATAAAAAAAACTTTTTTTTTTGGGTTGAAATTTGTAAGGAAAAAATTGCAATATTTGTGTACGTATAGTTTTTTTCTCTGTAAGTATTCATATAACCAGAGTTCAGGATGAAGTTAAAATTTTGGGGTGAAAATATTACATAATGTCAAGTACAAAAGTAAAAAATTATTTATTTCCAAAATTTTAATGAGAGAAACTCATCATATAATTAGTAATTGCAATGAAGCATCAAATTGTATTCCAAATTTACAATTTTCATTTTCTTAGGTCCAATAAAAAGAATTAATAATAATTTGTAGGAAACTAAAAATAAAAAAAAAATACAAAAAACAAATTGCACAACTTTAAACCCAAAACCCTAATATCTACTCTTTATAAGCAACAGAGGGCTCTAGGTTTTCATCGCATTCTCGAGACAAACAGCTTCATCGAAGGTACGTTCTCTCTTCTTCATCGCTTTCTTGTTTGTTTGATCTTTTCTTTTGCCCTAGAATTTGAGACTGTTTCGTTCTGCAAAAGCACATTTCGAAGGCTTTCAGGTTCAATTCATAAATGCCTGCTGCGCTCAAAATTTGTGCGATATTATACGTGTCTTTCGCTCTCTTTGCACATTCTCTGGAGTCTGTAGACCGATTTCGAGTCCGTCCTCCAGGGGATTTTTGAGTGGATTACGAACATTTTCCAACTTGTCTTTCACTTTTCATTGATTTGGGTTTTCTGATTTTCAATTGTTTGCTAGGTTGAGTGGTGTATGGAGATTCCTAGAAATTTATTCTGCTTGTTCATATGATTTAGATTTAGATTTAGATTGTTAGTGCTTCTTGAGATTCTCGTAAGCTGTATGTTGACATTAAAACTGCTAATTTAGTTTTGTCGAGTTTTTGTAATTTACCTTGAGAATTACAAGAATACGCTATTTTCTAAAGTAATGGAAGATACACGGTTTTTTTACTGGTAAATGATCTATTGAAGGCCTGGTTTTCAAGTGAATCAGTTCTGAAATATACTATGTAATTGGGGAATTGTGTTCTTTTTATATGCTTGTTCAATAAACCATGTCCAGTATAATATACAATAGTTTAGTTTTGAAGACTTCCACCATTTTCCAGTATGATTGAATGTAAACTAAACTGTTTTAATTTTTTTTTTAATAACTTGGGGGAATCGAAACTCAGACCTTGTGATTGAGAGTGCATCCAATTGAGCTATGCTTGTTGTTTTAAATAAGGTTCTGTTTGATAACTATTTCATTTTGTTTAGTTTTTTTTTTAATTTTTTAATTTATACTTACAAAATGAAAAACTTTTGAATTCTTAGTCAAGTTCCAAAAACAAAATTATTTAGTTTTCAAAGCTTTTAGGTTTGAGAAACATTTGGATTCTTAGTCTAATTTCAAAAACCAACTATTAGTTTTCAAAGCTGTTGATTTTTGAAAACATTGGTTGGAAGTATGTAACAAAGCAAAGAGACTTGTAGGTGGAAGTTTAATTATCGTAAACCAAAAAAACAAATGATTATCCAAGAGACCTAAGCTTATAAACTTACTGTAAGCTCTGCCAATTTCTCATTGTTTTTTTTTAATCATCCTAGTTTTGGAAGGCTTCTAACTGTGCAAATAAACATGTTGTTTTACTTTCTACCTACTTATGTTAAGGGTGGGAAAGCTAAAGATTTTAAATTAACAGGGTCCAATTTGAAATTTTGGAGTAGCATTATTTGTTAGAAGAAGAGAACAATGTCAAATCCAAAAGTTTTCTTCGACATTTTGATTGGGAAGATGAAAGCAGGCCGGATAATCATGGAGCTGTTTGCAGACACAACTCCAAAAACTGCAGAGAATTTTCGAGCTCTCTGCACCGGGGAGAAGGGTCTCGGAAGATCGGGAAAGCTGCTGCACTATAAAGGCTCAGCATTTCACCGTATAATCCCCAACTTCATGTGCCAAGGAGGAGATTTCACAAAGGGTAATGGAACAGGAGGAGAATCAATCTATGGCTTGAAATTTGCAGATGAGAACTTCAAGATGAAACACACTGCACCAGGGGTTCTGTCGATGGCAAATGCCGGACCGAACACCAATGGTTCTCAGTTCTTCATTTGCACTGAGAAGACTTCATGGCTGGATGGGAAGCATGTTGTGTTTGGGAAAGTTGTGGATGGTTATAATGTGGTACAGGAGATGGAGAAGGTTGGTTCAGATGGTGGCAAGACTTCACAAACAGTTGTGATTGAGGACTGTGGGCAGATAGCTGAGAGTTGAAGGTTGCATTTTTTATGTTAGAATTTGTTCACTTTCAACTTTTGGAAATAATTTGTTCACTTTCAACTCTCATTTTTTTTAAGGGAGAGGACAAGTGCTTATTAGTGGGATGATTAGTAATGTAATTTTAATAAGAATAATATTGTTTCAAAGATTAATGCATCAAAGGCCAACATTATATAGTCTTGTAATCCTCATCTTTGAGGCATGAATTCTTCTTAGACTTGGTTTACGATTCCGGTCCCTTTCCATTGGGAATTCGGGATTGCTCCAAAGCAATTATTTATTAATTTAGGCATCTTTACTTCTTTGTAATGAAAAAAATCTAAGTGTGTGATTACTTCTATCTATGTAATGAATTAGAAAACATTCCTGCAATTGTAATTGGTTTCTGTTTTTTCATTTTAGTCCCTTTGAATACAAAGAAATTTCTCTCTCTTCATCATTCTCATTCTTCCTTACCAAGAGGAGAAATAAAAGATTTAAGTGATTGAATGGGAAGAGAACCTCTCTTGCAGAGGAAACCGAGGGATGAAGACTGAATATGATTTTTCTTAATTTTTGTAAACTCTTGCAGGAAATTTGTGAACCCTGCGCGCCTGTTATGAACTCATAGAATGCATAAAAGAATGTGTCAAGTAAGGTGCATAGAATACTGGGAATCAAATGACGTAATCTCAGCGCGAGGGAGGGACTGTGATTGCTTCGGTTGTAGGAAGGCTAGGTCCAACCCTTTTGACCTTGTTCTCCTCCTACCCTTTTGACCTTGTTCTCCTCTTTAATCAGGGGCCATTTGGTTGACGTCTTTGAGGGTGGACATCAGGATGAGAATGACTTTTTGATGACCATTTCTAATGTCTGGGTATAGCTTTAGCCCAAGCATCATAAGTATTTATTTTATTTTATTTATTTATTTATTTTTTGTTTTGTTAAATCGATTTCAATAGCTTCTTGATTTAAGATGAACCAGAATTGCATAGTTATACGATAATTATGCGATAGCTAGCAACCTATGTGAAGGTTGGTGTGCGAGGTTGGTGTGTGATAGCTATGCGATCACACAACAACCTATGTGATGTTGCTAGTTATCGCATATTTATGTGATCGCATAGGTAGCTGTGCGTTCGCACAACAACCTAGCGATCGCATAGCTATCGCACAGCTATGCGATCGCATAGGTTGTCAAGTATCGCACACCAACCTATGTTTAGTAATCGATGATAGATTATATTTTGTTTTTGAATTATATAACTTTTATCCTTAGTTCTTCAATTTTATTATTGTATTAATTAATTAATTATAATTAAAAATTCGTATAATTTTAAATACCTTTCGTTGAACATAATTATCAAGATTTATTGTTAAATAAAATAAACAAAAATTAATTATTTAAAATTTATTTGTAAATCTGATGACATTCACATGCCGTACCAAACACAAACATCATTTATTCCCACGAAAATCTGATGACATTTGAACTATGCTCTGGTTGACATCAATTACTCGACACAATTTATTAGGGGTTATTCAACAAACATCATTTATTCCCACGAAAATCTGATGACATTTGAACTATGCTCTGGTTGACATCAATTACTCGACACAATTTATTAGGGGTTATTCAAGATCAATTTCTTATATATTTTTTTTTTGACAATACGTGGGTGGGGATTGAACTTAAGGTCTCTTGGTCACTAATCTTTACACAGTTGAACTATGCTCTGGTTGACATCAATTTCTTCCAACTATGCACTAAAAGTGTCAATCAAATGTAAAGCTTTTCTTCTTCTTTTTCCGTTATAGTTAAATAACTCGACCGTGTCTTTATGTTGGTTAGAAATTGTGTTTTCTTTTGAATTGAAGATCACTTATTGCCCCTATTTATTTTAGGTGGGCTATTTCTACAAATGTTCAAATTGGCAAATCAATACAAATTGTTATAGCATGTTTAATTCTACAATTTGAAATCTATTTTTTTTTATTTTCACCTAGAATTTGATCAATTCACATAGTTTTTTTTTTTAATCTTCAATCTACCATAATTTGTTTCTTCTCCATGTTTTTTATTCCTTAAACAAATGTTTTCCACACTCTATGATCATTTCGGACATTCTCAAAATTAATTATCTCCCTTCTTTTATTTACAACTTGCAAATGAATATTTCCTTGCATTTAAGAAAAACTTGTTCATGCAAATACCATTTAAAAAAAAAGCTAAATTCAACTCTATGATCATTGGTCTTTTTTTTGACATGTGGAGATGAAAATTGAACTTTTAACCTCTTCGTCACTAGGTTCTATATGCCCGATTGAGCTATGCTTATGTTGGCCGATCATTGGTTTGTAGATAATAAAATTTCTTTTGAAGAAATGAGTTCATACATTAAAATGACTCCCAATCTCCTGAGTATGTTGTTCTTTTAAGTTGGCTAAGTTGACTAGAATATGCTTAGATATCAAATATATGCTTAGCTAGGTTGACTCGAAGATGCTTAGATATCAATCATATATATAATAAGTTGAGATTAGTCAAATTGCGAGCAAGTTTGTCCACACACTCACGGATAACAATTTTAGTAAACCGCTACAAAAACAGTTCTTATTAGCTCCTCAACCATACATGTAGTTTCAAAACTCGAAAGAGGGAAATGAAATAAAGGGCAACAATATGAATAAGCAAAATAATATACCTACTTAAAAATTGAGTTTTGTTTTGTTCAATCCCAATCTTCATCACTCAACTGATTATCTTCCAAATCTTTTGGTGGCCTAACCACCACCAACACAGTCCCTAAACTCTCCTCCACTCCCATTTCTATCAATGCATTTCCTCTCTGCACCTTCAAATCTCCATTGCCGCCGTCGCCCACGGTGGCTGCCGTTAGATAAAACCCATCTCCGGCCACTACCTCCTTCTTCCTCCTATCAACCACAACCAAAATTGGCTCCTCCTTGTACCACTTGTTCACCCGCCATGGCAGAGCCCTCGCATCCCTAAACGTGACGACGACACCACCGCCTTCCTTCGCCAGCCCCTTCACCGGCTCCCACCCCGGCAGCACCACCCACCGCTTCCACGCCTCCTCCGCCACCACCACCCCAAATTCCCCTTCACTCCTCACCCCCATTGGCGCCTCTCCAACTCCCTTCTCCCCATCCTCCGCCTTGCACACCGGCACCACCAGCACCGTCGTCGATTCCGCCACCTCTCCGAACTTCATCCGCACCACCGGAACCTTAACCGCTTCGATTTCCTCTTCAATCTCCTCTTTCCCCTCTTTGTTCCTCTCCAAATCCCTAAGAAGCAGAGTCCTAGCCGCCTCCGTCGCCGCCACTTTTAAGCCCTCCTCCAACGCCGCCGTTGTCGCCTCAATTGAATCCTTGTACTCTCTACTCAGCCTGTAATACATAAACGCCAAACAATCCCCAGGAAAATCGTAATCGAAAGACTCCCAACCTCTATCCCCTTTTCGTCGAGGAAAATCCTTCATCGCTCGAGCCAGTTCTTGCGCACCCTTGCCATCGAGCTTGTTCTCAACAATAAATCTGGCCGCCGCCGCGCGGTACTCGGTATTGACGAGTCGAATTTCATAGAGCAACTCGGAGCCGCTGGTATCGAAGGCCGCGATTAGATCGGAATCGTTGGTGGTCTGGACTAGGGAATCGCGAACCTGAGCGCCGACGACGAGGGTGTTCTGCTGGACTCCGCCGATTCCGGTGATTTCTTCGATGGTCGGAGGAGTGAAGCCCTCTTTAATCAAGGAGGTAATCAGCGGCGCGTACTCGAACCAGAGGCCGAGGCGGTTGCTGAGGACATCGAGCTTGCCGGCGGCGTCGAGTGAGCGGTACTGGGGGGGAAGAGGAGAGGGTGGGGCGCGGAATGGCTGGTAGATTTGTTGCTTTGCGGCTGAGGGGGAAGGGGAAGTGGAAGGGGAAGGTTTGAAAGTGGCGGAAATGGGGTTTGGACGGCGGCGGAGGAAGAGGCGGAGAGGGGAGTCTCGGCGAGAATGGAGGAGGAAGGTGGTGGCAGCGGCGGCGGAGAGAGAAGTTAGGGAGTTGGCGGTTGTGGTGGCGGAGAGCATGGTGGAAGGATGGAAATGGTGGGAAGAGATGAGAAAGAACTTCTTTGTATCTTATCCGTATGGGGACTTGGATGGAGAAGGATATTTTTAGATCATTCTTTTCTTCCTATATGTGTAGGGATATTTTATTACTAATTTCCTTTGAATGGAGACTTCTAGTCTTACTCCTCCATGCCACATACTCAACTTTACTTGCAAGATTCACTTTGACCGTAGAAGTGGAATCGAGTCACCTAAATATTTCAGAGTGAGGGTTGATCATGACTTAGTGCAATGACTTAGTGCAATGATCACGTCGTCTAGATAGCTCAAAGTGAACCAGAAATTTAAATGCATGTAGACGACATACTACTAATTGAGAATGATGTAGGGTTCCTAACTGACGTTAAGCAATGGCTAGCGACCCAATTCCAAATGAAATATTTGGGAAGGGCTCAGTTTGTTCTAGGGATTCAGATCGTAAGGAATCGTAAGAACAAAACGATGGCGCTGTCTCAAACGTCTTATATTGATAAAGTGTTATAAAGATATTCGATGCAGAATTCCAAGAAAGGTTTGCTGCCGTTCAGGCATGGAATTCATTTGTCTAAGGAACAGTCTCCTAAGACATCTTAAGAGGTTGAGAATATGAGACGAATTCTGTATGCATCTGCAGTCGGTAGTCTAATGTACGCCATGCTATGTACACGACCCGACATATGCTATGCAGTAGAAATTGTCAGTAGGTACCAATCTAATCCAGGTTATGATCATTTGACAACCGTTAAACACATCCTCAAGTATCTTAGGAGAACGAGGGACTATATGCTCGTGTATGGCGGTAAGGATCTGATCCTTGCAGGATACACTGACTAAGATTTTCAGACTGATATAGATTCGAGGAAATCTACATCAGGATCAGTGTTCACTCTTAACGGAGGAGCGATAGTATGGATAAGTATAAAGCAAGGTTGTAGTGCTGACTCCACCATGGAAGTTGAGTACGTTGTCACTTGTGAAGCAGCGAAGGAAGCTGTATAGCTTAGGAAGTTCTTGACAGATTTGGAAATTCTTCCAAATCTGAACTTGCCAATCACCCTTTATTGTGATAACAGCGGTGCAGTGGCAAATTCTAAAGAAACTCGAAGTCATAAGCGTGGAAAGCACATAGAGTGGAAATATCATCTCATCCGGGAGATAGTGCAATGAGGAGATGTGATCGTCACGCATATCGCCTCGGAGCACAACATTGTTGATCCGTTTACTAAGTCTCTCATGGGTAAAGTGTTTGAGAGACACCTAGTGAATCTAGGGTTGCGAGCTATACAGTAGGACAGTGGGAGAAGTTCTGGATATTTGTTATTCCATTTTTCTTAGCCAACATGTACACCAGAAACGTTTTAGTCCAAGTGGGAGTTTGTTGGGTTTTATGTCCTAAAACTCGTAGTTTGTAAACTGTTTGAATGTAATTATTTAGCAATAAAGTGTTATTGAGATTTATTCAGTAAAGTTGTTATTGAATAAAGTTAAATTGTGTTTGTATTAATTTATGCCAATAACAAACACTCATGGCGATAACATGAGTACTTGAGCTTCATGTATGACATGAATGTGGATCAAGTTCAAGTAGACAGCCAAAACAGTCTATAGTATATGAATAAGGCTGGGTACCTTATCCTGGTAACACTATTGGATGCAACTCACTTTGTATTGTATAAAACGATGTGATCTGAATCGTTTCATGTGGAGACATGTGAGTGAGGGCATCATGTGCAATGAGTTTGCATAAGACTGAACCGAGAAATTAAGTCGCTCTTTCTTTATAACACCGTTTACTGTAAAGACCGACTTTTTCATATGATGATCTAGGTAACTCGATCTCAATCCTAAGCTCGTTATGAACTCCTGTTTATTCGAGCTTATCCTTTAACTTGTATGGGTGAGAGTGGCCAGTTCGCCGACTCAATAAGCCTACCATCTTGGGGATAAGATCGAATAGTTGGGGACATAATTCTTGCAAGACGGAATTCACTCCTACCCTTTTTTAGGGATAGTAGATAAGGTGTTCCCTTAATAGCTGACTTCAGGTCTTGAACATTGGGCGTCCACCTTCTCCTGACCCGAGAGGGATCTGATTTGTTGGTTGGACCACAAATCAATTGTTCATTAGAGGTGTCAGTGGTACTTAAGGAACAAAATGTAATGCATGGGTTAAACGGTATAAATGACCCGCTGTGATTACTAACGACCTATAAAGGATCGACTTACTGATGATGGTTATATCAAGAGGACACAATATATCTACAGTGAGGAGAGTGCAATCCTTGGACTTTAGTGAAGTCTCCGCGGGTTAACGAATGTTGATTAGGTCGGTTAAAATATTTTAATCGGGTAATCTCGTATCATTGGAGCTCATGATCTGTAGGTTCTTTAGGTTCTCCTGGCTAGCTCGGATTAAGTCATGCAACAATATAAGAGAAAAGAAAAATAATTTTAATTTATTCAAATTCGGGTTTTCGAAGGATGATGGACATATTTAAATATGATTTAAATATGGGAAATGTCTAAAACATGAATATGGATTCATGTGCAAAAAGTTGGTTTTCGGAAAATCGGGATTAGTCATATTATTTAATTAATATTTGATATTTAATTAAAATATATATATTATATTTAAAATTAATTTAAAATTAATTTTTAAATAAATATTAAAAATAATATATATAAGTGATGACTACTCTAGATAAAACTTAAATGTTAAGTTTTATTTTCTTTAAACTTATTTTCAAATGTTCATTTGATGGACTTTTGTTTTGATTGGTTATTTTTTGGTGATTGGAGAGTTAAAAATAATTTTGTTCAAAGAGTTTCTTTCCTTTTTTCTCTGTTCTTGTTTTTGGTTCTGTCTTCTGAAGAGAAAAAAAAGTTTTGAATTTTTTCTTTATTTTCCTCTGTTGTTCTTCTCTCAGCAAAAATGACCATTTGTTATTCCTCTCCTTCTTTTGTCCTTGATTTTTCTCTTGTATAGGAGTCACACCACTCCGTTGCTCGGCCCGAGGATAGCGGGACTACCGGATGTGGTTCTCGAAGAGTTCGTGAGAAGATTTCAGCGGTGAAATTGAAGAAATTTTAGAACTTCAAAGGTGTAACAACCCTAATTCCAGGTAAGATAAATTTATTTATTTTTATTATTGTCGGTTCAATAATGGGTTTAAAGAGAAGATGCTGGTCAAATTTGGGCTTAAAAGATGCCGGGGTGAGTCATTTGACTAGGTCAAACATCGGGTTGAGTAGTATTAATACTAATAATAATAATATTATTATTATTCAATATAAAATAATAATAATATTATTATTTAATATAATATAATATAATATAATATAATATTATTAATAATAATAATATAATATTATTATTATTAATAATCTTTAATATTAAAAAAAAAAAAAAAATTAAACCTCATATCTAGACCCAGCGCAGCCCCCCCCCCACCCTATTTTTTTTTTTTTTTAGTTTTCTCTCCCTCTGTCCAATCTCTCCTTAGATTCCGACCACTCACGTCATTTTTCCTCCGTCGTTTCCCCCATCAGCGAGCTCTCATCCACAACGTCGTCTCAGCGACAAGCGACGGCGGCGGCGGCGAGCGACGGTTTGACTGGCGAAGCTTGAACAGCAGTCGTCCAACTTCTTTTCTCGGCGACAACGTTCGATCTACGAACTTCAAACATCGTCAAGTAGCGGGTAAATGATTCTTCCCTCTAACGACCTTATATCTTACTCTATTGGGTATCGATTTCGACGCAACCATCCTTTTTCAACTCTGACTTTTGTAGTTCACAAACATTCTGTCCAACCTCAATACCCACTCTATTTTGGCATTGGATTCGTGAAATTTCACATTAGCTCGAGGTCCAACACGACTTACCACATTTGTCGGTGAGTTTTCGTTAGGTAACAATGCGTCGATTCCTTCTAATTTCTTTGTAAATGTGGTGATGTTGAATATAAGACTGGTGTGTAGGATCGGACGATTCTTTGATATCAAGAAATGAGTTTTTGGAGTAACAGTTATTTCGGGTAATTGTTCTAAACACCACCTTTGATTTGATTAAGTTTCGACAATTTTTTATAACACTCTAGTTAGCCTCAAAAGTAGTATTAAGTGCTGAAAATTGTTGTAGGTTGAGACCAAGAGCTTTCGTAGCAATTTTTGTAACTTCGTCGGACTTAGCTTATAGGTAAGTGACCTTACTACTAGTCAGCCTTCGGGCTAGGTTGGGGAATTTTTCTGATTGTATGATAAAGTTTGAATGTATGATGAGATTCTGAGTAGTTGTCCATTGAAATGTTGAATATATGTGGTTGAAGTACTGATTCAATTTTATGTAAATATTGTGAATTTCTGCATGTAGCTCTTAAGGTACTCTGACGTAGTTAGATGAGAAACTTATGTATATGGTGATCTGAAGTGATGAGAATGTTAGGTTTATCACGTTGAGCATATGAGAAATATTTGATTGTTGTTATGGAATATCATGTTTTAACATGATGAATATATATGTCATGAGACCTCATTGTTGTATGCCACATGTTTAACTCAGTCAGGATAATGTAGTGGCAATTATACCCATCCCCTAGTCATGTTGGTACCTAGTAGACTGAGGCTTTGCTCCAATGACTGGATACCAACTAACCATCAATAGGGGTGAGTTTCCAGAGGAGTCTACTATACCGAGAAGTTGTGAGAGTATGGTGGGATTGGGTTAATTGTTCACTTAGATGACCATAACAGTAAGTACAGAACAGTCAGGTTTAGGTCCCACTAGTTACTAGTCAAAGTCTCAGTCAGTTCATGTTGCATGTGATTGCATAGCCTAACCCCGGTGGTGGGGTTACTTACTGAGTATTTTATTTAAAATACTCATTCTTTCTTAAAACTATTTTTTTCAGGTAATTCTAGGAACGTATCAGGTGCTTGACGAGGTGATCGGTTGATGACGTCATGGGACACGTGGAGTCAGATCTTCCACATTCTTTTAAATTCTTTTCTTTCAGTCGGTCCAACAGTTTTGCTAAGGATTAGAAAAGAATAAATTTTGACTTTAAATTTTATCTTGTTGGAACTTGTTTAATCATTTTATGTTTTCATTGGGATCCCAAAATTAAATGTATTTGACTATTTGTTGACCAGGGAATTTATATTTTAATTTCATTAATTCAAAAATAAAATTTCCAGCGCCTATTTAATGAGTTTTATGACGTCATGCTCTTGGTAACGGCCCTAGAGTGATGTCATAGGAAGTCGGGTCGTTACAGTTGGTATCAGAGCCTAAGTTTTACGTTCTGTAGACTGGCTTACATCGTAAGCCCTAAACGTTCCCATGGCTCATCAATAGGTCCGTCGTCATCGCCAGGTATGTTCATTTTTTTTACAAGTGTTATGAAAGATGGTTGTTACGTCTCCAAAAATACATATTTTAGGGACTTATTTGTTATAGAATGGTGTACACTCTTAAGCGTTTTTGATAGAATTTAAATCTAAACATGGGCTTATATATGAGAATTAATAGAATGAAACTAAATCAGGACTTATGTGTAAAAGAAAGGAAAAAGAATAAAAAACGAAGTTAAAGAGTTCAAATTCTGTATTGCAGGAACATTGCGAAAACATTGTTGTCTCCGCAATGTTTAAGTTGAAAATTGTTAAGTTGTCTAACCGTCTGCCGTTTTGTTGCGATCTTTCAGCCGCCCAATTTCTCTCCTGCTGCCACGTGGAAGGTCGTCGTTTAGAATGGATGGTTCTCCTTGACTGAAGAGTACCTGCAAAACACTATAAAAGGAGGTCAAGGGGGAAGGATAACAACAAGCTTGGAAGCGTAGAACTCCCATCTCAACGCAGTTTCTCCCTGTTTTCTCTTCCGTTTGTTGGCGTGAAGGAATCAACTGTTGGCATCGATAATCTGAGAGGAAGAAGAGAAGATCCTTCTTCTCTTCTGATTGGATTCATCCCCAAACAAAGCTCACCTTCTCCCTTCATCCGAGGCGCTTGCGGCGAGGAGTTCACGCACACGTTTATCTGCTTTCTGCTACTTTCTGTCTTTACTTTTCGCTTTTGTTTGCTGCCATTTGGTTCTGTTAGCTACATTGTTTCAATTCGTTTCCATGTGCTTAGTCTTTATTGCTTTATAGTCGTTGCACTTTGAGTTTCGAATCGTACTTAATAGAGGAATTATTTGACAACTTCGCAAGTCTCTTATTGCTTTTGTTTCCTGTGTTTCCATTTCATTACTGTCAAACATGTCTAAGCCATCTAATCTTCCCACTCCATCATCGTCCATGAGTAACTAAACCACATAAGGATCTGCTAATGTTGAATCTATAGGTAGAAATACGTGAATTCAGCATGTAGGATAACTTCAAATGCATTGAATGTATGTATGCTTCATCCCACGGGCAATTTCGATTGGCCATCCATTTTGTCCAAAGAACTCCTAACCTCTGGAAGGAGTAAGAGTTCAGAGTCGTCCATTCATGCTAGCCTTTCATGGTAGCCAGAAAACGACCTAGGAATAAGCGTCTTCCTAGCACAATTCATTAACTTGCTTATATAAATAAATGCTTAAGTCTTACTTAGATATGAGTGAACTAAAGGATTTAATGCATGAAATCGAGAGATACATGAGAATGAGTTAAATTGATGCATGATAAGTTGATCTACTGCTGAAGAATCGTATGAAAAAGCCTATAGAGGAGTCGTTAGTTGGCCTTATTCCCCCATCTCACCCTTAAAACGCTGTTAGTACAATTGCTAGAAAATTGTTGTCTGCGCAATTTTCTTAGTTTTATTTTTGCCTTAGCCATTTTTTTAGTTTTCTGTTTTGCGACTTTATTGCTAGATAATTGCTTTCTCCGCAATTCTTTTTCTTCTACCTTCAAGTTAACCTCTTTACTTGTCTTTGTTTATGCTTTCATATCTCGCACGTTCTTTATTAGTTAGGCACATTAATCCCAATTCTACTCCATTTAAACCATCCTTTCTAACTTAACATCTCACTTCGCTAGTAACTAAGAATAAATCTCTGTGGGATATCGAATGAAAAAATACTTATTACTTGCTACAAGACCATGTATGCTTGCATGTTCTGAGTGCTCTCACATCGCATTTTAATCTACACATTGAACACGCAACAAGTTTTTGGCGCCGCTGCCGGGGATTTTGTTTAGTAAACACGAAGTTTGTTAAGTTAGAAACACAAAACTTAATATCTATTGGAGCTAATATTCTTTCATTTCTTTTACAGGTACCATTGGGTTAGTTTATGAATGAGCATTCAAGTAGCGATCTAGAGTTCAATCCTGAGCTTGAGAGACTTCTTAAGGCCAGAAACAAAGCTAAGAAACGCCTCTTTAAACAACCCCCTGTAACTCAAAACATTGCTGACTCCGCGGAGTCATCGCAATTCCTACAAACCGAAATGGAAAGACCACCTCCAAACCAAGCACCTGCCATTCGCAACCCCATCGAAATAGCGAATGACAAGGATAGTGCCATCCTCTCATACTTAGTTCCCATGCCTGGGGAGCTTAATCCAAGCATTATACGCCCCGAGCTTAATCCAAACCAGTAATGTTCCAAATGCTGTCCACTGTGGGACAATTCTTTGGAGTGGAAAACGAAGATCCCCACAATCATCTGAGGAATTTCGTAGGAGTTAGTGATACTTTCCTTATCCCTGGAGTTTCCCAAGAAGCTTTGAGGCTTTACCTCTTTCCTTACTCATTAAGAGATAAAGCCAAAACGTGGTTAAATTCTTTACCCTCTGAATCAATTGTCAATTGGACAGATCTGACTGTGAAATTCCTAGTCAAATACTTCCCACCTGATAGGAATTCCAACTTTCGTGATGATATAATCAAGTTCAAACAAGCCGAAAATGAATCACTTCACGAAGCTTGGACAAGATTCAAAGATTTATTGCTTAAATGTCCACACCATGGCATTCCATGGTGTATCCAAATAGAAGTGTTCTTTAAAGGATGCAACCCCAGCACAAGGCAAGTGCTGAATTCTTCAGCTGGTGGTTCCATGCTTTCTAAGAGCTACAATGAAGCCTACGAGATTTTGGAGAAAATCTCAACTTCTCATTGTAGATGGTCAGACGATCCTGTAGAGCCTAGAAGAGCTGAAGACAAGGATGAACTTAGTGCAATGAGTAGCCAAATCAATGCCCTGACCAATCTAGTAAAACAAATGGCTCAAACCAATCTCCAACCTAGTGTCAACACCGCAGCAGCCATTTCAATGGGCGCATCAAATAGTCAAGGTGAGACACTAATCTGTGGGTTCTGTGGGGAAGGGCACTTGTATAATTTCTGCCCTGGGAATCCATCCTCAGTCTGCTATATTGGAAGCCAACAGCAGCCTAGGAACAACCCCTATTCTAACACCTATAATCCTAGTTGGAGGAACCACCCAAATCTCTCTTGGGGTGGGCAACAAAAAACTAACCAAGCTCAAAACCAACCAAGACCGAGTGGAACACCTGGTTTCACTCAGCAAAATAACCAATCCATGTACCAAAAGCCATATAACCAACCAATAGGGTCATTGTTAAGTCTCTGAAAGTGACTTATTTAGGACCCATTTAGCTTAGGAAGATGTACACTTTTAGGTGTTTTTGATAGCATTTAGCCTAAACCTATGCTTTAATATGAGAATTAGAAGAAGGTAGCTAATATAGGACTTATGTACAATAGGTAGAAAAAGGGTTGAAAACCGAAGGAAAAGAATGAAAAAATGAGCATTGCGAATGAATTGCGAAAACATTGCGGTGACCGCAATTATTCAAGTGAAAACCGTAAGTTGACTGATCTTTTTCTGTTAATTCCCGTAATTTCAGGGATTCGTTCTTTCTCCTCCATCCATTCTGATATATGACGTTGAAGATTGATGGTTCTCCTTGGCCCAAACGCACCTGCAAACTACTATAAAAGGGGGCCAAAGTCGGAGGTTTGATCATCATTCGAAGCGCAGAAGTCTTCTCGCAGTCCATCATTTCTCTCTGTTTTCCTTTGCCGTTTGTTGGAGTGAGAGTCTCAGCTTTTGGAGTCGATAATCTGATAGGAAGGAGAGGAGATTCTTCTTCTCTCTCGATTGGATTCATCCAAGCAAGGCTGACTTCTCATCACCTTCATTCGAGGCGACTGCCACGAAGCTTTCCAGCAATCCTTTACTGCTTTTCTGTCTTGTTCTTCTTACTTCCATGTCTGATCACTGTTGTTCTTAGTTTAGAGTTTGAGTTACTGCATTTCGTTGTTGTCTGTCTTTTAATCATTTCTTTTAAAGCTTTCCTTTGTCGTCAAACAATCAAAGCAATCAAAGTACACTTCTGCATTTCACAGTTTCTACCTTCTGCTGCTACGGTTTTGTATTACTATTTTAAGCACATTTTCCTTCTAAGCATGTCTATCTTATCTGCCATTTCTGTTCTCTATATATACATGAGTAGCTAAGTCACTTCGGGGCATGCTAATGACAGAACTATAGGCTAAAAAAACGTGATTCAAGTAGGCAGATTAACACTCGAACATTGATTGTATGTAAGCTTCATCCCACGGGCAATTTCGATTGGCCATCCATTTTGTCCAAAGAACTCCTAACCTCTGGAAGGAGTAAGAGTTCAGAGTCATATAATCATGCTAGCCTTTCATGGTAATCAGGAAACGGCCTAGGAATAGGCGTTTCCCTAGTACAAACTAAACACTCCTGCTTAAACAAGATGCTTAAGTCCTTACTTTGAAGTCGAGTAAACTTAAGACTCTAATGCATGGAATCGGACGATACTTGAGATAGAGTGAGTTTGATGTATAGAGAGTTGATCCAATGCTTGAGAATCGTAAGAAAATGCCTATAGGATAGTCATTAGTAGCCCTTAATCCACCCATTTACACACGTTCGTTGCTGTTTAATTGCGGAAACATTGCGGTCCTCGCAATTCTGCCAGATTTTCATTCTGTTTAGCTGTTTTCTTTCTCGTTTATTAATTCCATCTCTTGCCTTTTAAGTCTAGTTTTAACTTGCATTTGTTTATGTTATATCCCTTTATACATTCAGCAAAAAGTAGATAATTAAAAACCAATTTTACCCCATCAAATTCATCCCATCTTTCTTAACAAACACACTTCGCGAATAGCTAAAAATGAGTCTCTGTGGAAAAAACGAATGAAATATACTTACTACTTGCTGTGAGACCATGTATGCTTGCATGTTCTAAGTGCTCTCTCTACACTTTTGCATAATTATCTTTACACATTGAGCACGCAACAAGTTTTTGGCGCCGCTGCCGGGGACTTATTTTTAGTGAAAACGAAGTTTGTTAAGTTAGAAAACCAACTCTTAATATCTATTGGAGCTAATCTTCTTTCATTTCCTTTACAGGTACTATCAAGCTAGTTTATGAAAGAGTTTCCAAACCTCAACTCGCAACAGAGAGAAACTTTGCAGGTGAAAAACGTATGGGTACGACAAAGTAAATGAATACGCTGCAAAACTTAATTGGAGGACGAGTTTGCCCACAACAGTTTGAAGGATTTTACCAGCCATGTGCTTATTGTGGGGATAATCATAACTTGGAGAATTGCCCAACATTGAATTATCAAGAGAGGCAATATCAACAAAGCTATGACAACCATTATTCGTACATGTGTGAACATGATCAGTGGCAACTCTCAAATAATCCTTGGGAAGAGCATGTGCAAATTGCTCATTATGAAGAGTTCCCCCAACATGAAAACTATCAACATTATGCCCCAACTCCAAGTGAAGAATTATCACCCACTTTGGAGGCACTATGGATAGAATTCATGGAAAGGAATGATGCATCCATGAGGAGAATGGATGTGCAATTAGCTCAGCTCACAAATGACTTACAAGAGCTACTTGCTATAGCAAAATCACTACCACCATGCCCTCAGATGTTCGATTTTTATGATGATGAACCTTTTGTTACCTTCGAATCTGAGAAGAGTGATCCAATGGAATCTCCATATGAAATGGTGGAGTTGGTGACAGTTGAGAAAAATGAAATTGTGCTGGATAAGGCCAAAGAGACTAATGCGCTGCTTGAGGAACAAGAATTTGAAATGTTTGAGGTTGTAGCAAGCTTCTCCACCAATGAAAGAGTTGAGCCACCACCACCACAAATGCTCCAGCTGAAGGAGTTAGAAAGAGTTGTGCCAGAAAAAGAAGTCTCATCGCATCAAAGCTATGTTGTAGCAAATATTGTAGAAACAAAACCAACGCACAGAAAGTACAAACCTTGGGATGTTATAACATGCAGTCTCTTTGAAAGAATCAACAAATTCAAGGTGTGGCAGAATGTCCGACCCCGTAAATCAAGACTTAAGTATCTTAAAGGAGCAAAAGTGATGCCTCGAAACATTGAAGAATATCCATATGAGGCAGATTGACAAGGGAGTATTTCTGTTCCTTAAAAGAAAAAAAATATAATAATCAAACTGCTTTTCGTCGAACCATGTGAATTCTGTTCTTTTGAGTTAACATTTGGTCTGTCTTTAATTCTTTATTTTTGCTGTTTAAATTTGTTTAGTGTAGTCTGATGGTAGCTGAATAGGTAGATTAGTTTAGTTTCATTTTTGTATATCTTGAATGACTGGAAAAAGAATGCATAGGGGCCCTGATCACTGATATATCTGCCCTGTATCTATTGCGAAATAATTGCAGAATCCGCAATTTTTGTGCCTGATTGCATGTTTTGGACTGTCTGTTTAGTTAGGCTGTGATCTGTACAATTCTATCTTTTGCTGCTAGCATGACTACCTTATATAGCTGATCTTAAAGCATGCTGGATGAGTGTCATAGGACACCCTTTGATTGTTTAAATTAGCCTCTGAATAGGGCTCAGCATGCATAAACCATCAGTCCTTAAACTTTCTGTTATGTTCAAATTTTCTACTGCTGGAATAATTGCTCTTAGAATGTTTTGCCTATGCCTAGGATTTTTTAGATTCTCTTTGTTTTACCTTAGACTAGATGCTTCTAGGACAAGTTTGGGGGTGTGCCACCTCAGACACTCATTGGGGACAATGAGTAGTTTAAGTTTGGGGGAGGCCACCCTAGGCCTAGGAACATTCCTCTCTTCCTTAGGACATAAGCATTCTTCTTCTCCTTTACAAAAATGATGACCTGAAAAAAAAAAAATGAAAAATAGAATAAAGAGGGGGGTCTCTCTTAGGTTGCTAAGTAATCAGTGCCAAGTGTGTGACCCACAAGTGGCATTGCATCAAAAGGCAACCAAAGGATAGGCCCCACCTAAGTAAGGAAAAAGGGAGAAATAGGGGAAGAAGAATGTATGCTTAGGAGTTATAATCTTGTGGCTTAGATGTCCTATTCAAAAAAAAAAAAAAAAAAAAAGAACTCTGATCCTAAATGAGCTAAGCACAAGGTTGTAGCTTTTAGGTTTGTCCAGGGAGATGAATGTATATCCAATGTAGTGATGCCAGGGTTTAGGTTGTTCTCTAAAAGTACCACTGTCACTGTTAATACTAAAACTGGCATGACTCTAAGGAATCCTAGACACATTAAAAATAAGCTAGAAGCATGTACTGAGTCTGGAGTAAAACTTGGTAGAATTTGAAACCTTAGGGATAGTGGCATGATATTATAAAAGTAGCTAGATCAGTAGTAGGGGGTTAATAAAAACAGCAGGTATAGTAGGCAGGTGAAGTCAGAAGAAGCTTGATAAGAGGTTAGGTCTAAACGTAGAGGTGTGTCACAGGACAGCACTGCTAGAGATAGGGATATAGGGGAGTCAGTAAGTGGTCAAAGAAGATAAAATAACAAGCCTAAGCAAGTCCTTAGTATGCTTGAGGACAAGCAAAACCTTAAGTTTGGGGGTGTGTTAAGTCTCTGAAAGTGACTTATTTAGGACCCATTTAGCTTAGGAAGATGTACACTTTTAGGTGTTTTTGATAGCATTTAGCCTAAACCTATGCTTTAATATGAGAATTAGAAGAAGGTAGCTAATATAGGACTTATGTACAATAGGTAGAAAAAGGGTTGAAAACCGAAGGAAAAGAATGAAAAAATGAGCATTGCGAATGAATTGCGAAAACATTGCGGTGACCGCAATTATTCAAGTGAAAACCGTAAGTTGACTGATCTTTTTCTGTTAATTCCCGTAATTTCAGGGATTCGTTCTTTCTCCTCCATCCATTCTGATATATGACGTTGAAGATTGATGGTTCTCCTTGGCCCAAACGCACCTGCAAACTACTATAAAAGGGGGTCAAAGTCGGAGGTTCAGTCATCACTCGAAGCGCAGAAGTCTTCTCGCAGTCCACCATTTCCATCTGTTTTCCTTTGCCGTTTGTTGGAGTGAGAGTCTCAGCTTTTGGAGTCGATAATCTGATAGGAAGGAGAGGAGATTCTTCTTCTCTCTCGATTGGATTCATCCAAGCAAGGCTGACTTCTCATCACCTTCATTCGAGGCGACTGCCACGAAGCTTTCCAGCAATCCTTTACTGCTTTTCTGTCTTGTTCTTCTTACTTCCATGTCTGATCACTGTTGTTCTTAGTTTAGAGTTTGAGTTACTGCATTTCGTTGTTGTCTGTCTTTTAATCATTTCTTTTAAAGCTTTCCTTTGTCGTCAAACAATCAAAGCAATCAAAGTACACTTCTGCATTTCACAGTTTCTACCTTCTGCTGCTACGGTTTTGTATTACTATTTTAAGCACATTTTCCTTCTAAGCATGTCTATCTTATCTGCCATTTCTGTTCTCTATATATACATGAGTAGCTAAGTCACTTCGGGGCATGCTAATGACAGAACTATAGGTTAAAAAAACGTGAATCAAGTAGGCAGATTAACACTCGAACATTGATTGTATGTAAGCTTCATCCCACGGGCAATTTCGATTGGCCATCCATTTTGTCCAAAGAACTCCTAACCTCTGGAAGGAGTAAGAGTTCAGAGTCATATAATCATGCTAGCCTTTCATGGTAATCAGGAAACGGCCTAGGAATAGGCGTTTCCCTAGTACAAACTAAACACTCCTGCTTAAACAAGATGCTTAAGTCCTTACTTTGAAGTCGAGTAAACTTAAGACTCTAATGCATGGAATCGGACGATACTTGAGATAGAGTGAGTTTGATGTATAGAGAGTTGATCCAATGCTTGAGAATCGTAAGAAAATGCCTATAGGATAGTCATTAGTAGCCCTTAATCCACCCATTTACACACGTTCGTTGCTGTTTAATTGCGGAAACATTGCGGTCCTCGCAATTCTGCCAGATTTTCATTCTGTTTAGCTGTTTTCTTTCTCGTTTATTAATTCCATCTCTTGCCTTTTAAGTCTAGTTTTAACTTGCATTTGTTTATGTTATATCCCTTTATACATTCAGCAAAAAGTAGATAATTAAAAACCAATTTTACCCCATCAAATTCATCCCATCTTTCTTAACAAACACACTTCGCGAATAGCTAAAAATGAGTCTCTGTGGAAAAAACGAATGAAATATACTTACTACTTGCTGTGAGACCATGTATGCTTGCATGTTCTAAGTGCTCTCTCTACACTTTTGCATAATTATCTTTACACATTGAGCACGCAACAGTCATCAGTAGAGAATTTACTTAAGGAGTACATTGCAAAAAATGATGCTACCCTACAAAGTCAGCAAGCCACCCTTGGGAGCCTAGAAAACTGTTACGTCTCCAAAAGTGACTATTTTAGGGACTTATTTGCTATAGAATGGTGTACACTCTTAAGCGTTTTTGATGGAATTAAGTCTAAACATGTGCTTATATATGAGAACTTATAGAATGTAGCTAAATCAGGACTTATGTGTAAAAGGAAGGAAAAAGAATCAAAAACAAAGCTAAAGAGTTGAAATTTCCATATTGCAGGAACATTGGGAAAACATTGATGTCTCAGCAATGTTTTAAGTGAAAATTGTTAAGTTGTCTAACCGTTTGCCATTTTGTTACGATCTTTCAGCAGCCCATTTTTTCTCCTGCTGCCACGTGGAGGGTCTTCGTTCAGAATGGATGGTTCTCTTTGGCCGAATCGTACCTGCAAAACACTATAAAAGGAGGTCAAGGGGGAAGGACAGAAACAAGCTTGGAAGCGTAGAACTCCTATCTCAATGCATTTTCTGCTCTGTTTTCCCTTCCGTTTGTTGGCGTGAAGGACTCAGCTGTTGGAGTCGATAATCTGAGAGGAAGAAGAGAAGATCTTTATTCTCTTCTGATTGAATTCATCCAAACAAAGCTCCCCTTCTCCCTTCAACCGAGGCGTTTGCAGCGAGGAGTCCACACACACGTTTACTGCTTTTTGCCGTTTGTTTGTCGTCTGTTTTTCGCTACTGCTTTCTGCTCTTTGTTTAAGATTGCTACATTAGTTCATTTTGTCTTCTTCTGTTTAGTTCTCATTAGTTTAGAGTTGTTGCTTGTTAAGCTTTGGACCTTGTTTAATTGAAGAAGTGTTTGACTATTTCACGAGTTCCTCATTGCTTTTATTGTTTCTGTTCTCTTTTATTTCCACTTCATTACTGCTAAGCATGTCTACACCATTTATTCTTTCTCTTCTATCATCGTCCATGAGTAACTAAACCACATAAGGGTATGCTAATGACAAGTCTATAGGTAGAAATACGTGAATTCAGCATGTAGGATAGCTTCAAATGCATTGAATGTATGTGTGCTTCATCCCACGGCCAATTTCGATTGGCCATCCATTTTGTCCAAAGAACTCCTAACCTCCGGAAGGAGTAAGAGTTCAGAGTCGTCCATTCATGTTAGCCTTTCATGGTAGCCAGAAAACGACCTAGGAATAGGCGTTTTCCTAGCACAAGTCATTAACTTGCTTATATAAATAGATGCTTTAGCCTTACTTGGACATGAGTGAACTAAAGGATCTAAAGCATGAAATCGAAAGATACATGAGAATGAGTTAATTTGATGCATGATAAGTTGATCTACTGCTGAAGAATCGTATGAAAAAGCCTATAGAGGAGTCGTTAGTAGCCCTTGTTTCCACACTTCACCCTTAAATCGCTATTAGTAACATTGCTAGAAAATTGCTGTCTGCGCAATTTTCTTAGTTTAATTTTTGCCTTAGCCATTTTTCTTAGATTTTGTTTTGCGATTTTATTGCTAGATAATTGCTTTCTCCGCAATTCTTGTTCCTCTACATTCAAGTTAACCTCTTTACTTGTCTTGGTTTATGCTTGCATATCTCGCACGTTCGTTAATAGTTAGGCACATTACTCCCAATTTTACCCCATTTAAGCCACCCTCTCTAACTTAACATCTCACTTCGCTAGTAACTAAGAATAAATCCCTGTGGGAAATCGAATGAAAAAATACTTATTACTTGCTACAAGACCATGTATGCTTGCATGTTCTGAGTGCTCTACCATCGCATTTTAATTTACACATTGAGCACGCAACAAGTTTTTGGCGCCGCTGCCGGGGATTTTGTTTAGTAAACACGAAGTTTTTTAATTTAGAAAAAAAAACTTAATATCTATTGGAGCTAATCTTCTTTCATTTCCTTTGCAGGTACTATCAAGCTAGTTTATGAATGAGTTTCCAAACCTCAACTCGCACAAAGAGAAACTTTGCAGGTGGAAAACGTATGTGTACGACAAGGTAAATGAATACGCTGCAGAACTTAATTGGAGGACGAGTTTGCCCACAACAGTTTGAAGAATTTTATCAGTCATGTGCTTATTGTGGGGATAATCATAACTTGGAGAATTGCCCAACATTGAATTATCAAGAGAGGCAATATCAACAAAGCTATGACAACCATTATTCGTACATGTGTGAACATGATCAGTGGCAACTCTCAAATAATCCTTGGGAAGAGCATGTGCAAATTGCTCATTATGAAGAGTTCCCCCAATATGAAGACTATCAACAGTATGCCCCAACTCCAAATGAAGAAATAACACCCACTTTGTTGGCGCTATGGATAGAATTCATGGAAAGGAATGATGCATCCATGAGGAGAATTGATGTGCAATTAGCCCAGCTCACAAATAACTTACAAGATTTACTTGCTATAGAAAAATCACCACCACCATGCCCTCAGATGTTTGATTTTTATGATGATGACTCCTTTGTTACCTTCGAATCTGAGAAGAGTGATCCAATGGAATCTCCATATGAAATGGTGGAGTTGGTGGAAGTTGAGAAAAATGAAATTTTGCTGGATGAGGCCAAAGAGACTAATGCGCTGCTTGAGGAAAAAGAATTTGAAATATGTGATGATGCAGCAAGCTTCTCCACCAATGAAAGAGCTAAGCCACCACCACCACAAATGCTCCAGCTGAAGGAGTTAGAAAGAGATGTGTGATAGCTCCATTTCGGAGCTATAATTATGTTCTTAATTCACGATTATTACTCGTTTAATCTTGTTTTTATGTGTTAATTACAGGTGTTCTCGGTAATTCGCCCTAGGGAGCGTTTCAACGTCATTCGAGGCTTAACATCGCATTTTAAGGCCTATGAACACTTTTGGGGAAGTACCATGCAAAGATATGAAGAATTGAAGTTTTGGGGAAATTGAAGGCAAAGTAAATTGCAAAAACCCGAGAGCTAGCGTCGAGCGATAGTGTCGCGACGCTAGCTCGACGCTCCGAAGTCTGAAGCGCTGATTTAGAAATCCACCTGAGAGCAAGCGTCGAGCGACAGCGTCTCGACACTCGCTCGACGCCGCGCCAGCGTCTCGACGCTACCCCGACTGCGCGCGCGGATTACTTAGGGCACAGCGTCGAGACGCTGCCCTAGCGTCTCGACGCTCCGACGGAATACTTAAGTTTTTGTCCGATTTTTAGCCGCAATCTTCATCTTCTACCTCGGGCTCCGCACCTGATTTGACGTTCCAGCAGCTGTTTTCACCATGGGGAGGCTAGGAAGCTTGGATTTGAACCATCCCACACCACACACATCATGAGTGAGTAGTTTTAGCGTTTTTGGCTCGGGATTGTATAGGAATAATGTAGTTTGAACTCTTGGTGAGGTTTTGAATTAAATTCTGATTTGGCTTTATGATTGAATGAATTGGTTTCTATTCTTTGCTTATCCCATGAACTTGTTTGAATGATTTAGGACTAGGCACCCTTGATTTCAAGCATGTTTCAATAGTTAAAGGTTTTGATGTCGTGCCTCTCTAAACCGCCAAGTAACAAAGGTTTACGACACCTATGAGCGCATTGGCGTCCTTGCGTTCTTGGTGTTCGTTCTTCTCGAATTAGAACCAAAAATCGACACACTAATTTCGCGTCCAAATTAGATAGTCGTCGTAGTTAGCTCGTTGCTATCGATTGGTCTTGGGAGAGCGTTGGCCGCCAATGTCCAATCGATATGCTTGATTAAGCATGATTTATTGTGTCTAATTAATTTCATGGAGCATGTCTGAGTTAGTTTATTAATTTTAGACGAGCTGCGCATTCGTTAAATTGTTTAGCCGTTATACTCGTCAACCTATGATCCAAGAGGCATGCTAGTTTTATTCCCGATCGTCCCGAGTCGAAAGCTCCGTTAGATAAATTTCCCCAATTTGCATTGTTCCTTCTTAGTTAATTAAAAATCAACAAATCCCCCACTTTTCATTTATTATCATAAGGTTGCAAATTTAATTAAGATTAAGTCAAGTTACTTAATTCCCTGTGGATCGACCCCGTTACCACTCATCTACAATTAGTTCAGTGTATTCGAGTAATTATAAATTTATTTTGGCGGGTCTCGACAACCCGATGATTGGCGATAGTTCAAAAATATCGTTACCAAAATTGGCGCCGTTGCCGGGGAACTACGTGTAATTCGGCCGAATTTAAATTGGAATTGTAGACTTTTGATTTTTTATTTTAAAATTTGTTTATTCTTTTATTATTTGCAAGATTTGATCTGTTTGTTTGAGTGTGCTAGAAGTGCTTAATTTTTTATTGAGAAAATGGAGATTGACGATGAGACTGGAGCCCCAAAAACACTCAGGCAGTGGACATCGGTTGCTATGGGCAATCAACCCTCTTGTATTTCCTACCCGGAAATTTCAGGTGAGTTTGTGCTTAAATCGGGTTTAATTAACCATTTGCCTTCTTTTTGTGGTGAAGCAGATGAGGATCCTTATAAACATCTCAAAGCTTTTCAAATGACAAGTTCCGCGATGAAGCCAAGCGGCATTATTGAAGATCAGCTCTATCTGAGAGCTTTTCCATTCACCTTGAGAGGGGAAGCTCGGGATTGGCTACATTACTTACCATCGGGAACCATCTTCACTTGGGAGAAGTTAAAGAGTCTGTTCTTAGAAAGGTATTTCCCAGCTTTAAGAGCCAGAGCCGTGAAAAAGGATATCTGTGGTTTCAAGCAGGAAGAGAAAGAAGCATTTCACGAGTGCTGGGAGAGGTTCATTAAGTTGTGCGAAAAATGCCCGAACCATCTGATAGCAGAAGCCGCGCTTATCGAATTCTTCTATGAAGGGTTGCTTCTGCATGACTGTCAGATGCTCGATGCGTCGAGTGGAGGAGCCCTTTGGGAGAAAACGCCTGCGGAAGCCAGACAGTTGATCTCCAACATGGCTGAGAACCGTCGCCAATACGGAGGAAGAAACGAGCAATCTAAAATGTCTACCGACATAGAAGAGCTCAAAGAAAAAGTGTCCCAGGTATTTGGTTTATTTCATACGTTGCAAGAAAAATCATCTCAGGCTGTTCCTTCTATTTCAGGTCAAGCCCTAGAAGGCATGTTCAAGTCACTTATGGAATCTAGAGACGAGACCAATTCGCAGATGCGGTCTCTGAGAGATGAGACCAGATCAGAGATGCAATCACTAAGAGATGGGTTCACGGAGGTGAAGGAAAGAATGCGCAAGATAGAATCCAATGCGGAAAGCGTTAGCGCGATAAATCTTAGAAGTGGTAAATGAAGGGAATGAACTCTTCATTCCCCGCAGCGGAAGCGTTTGGAATCGTTACTTTAGTTTATTTAGAATTAAATTAACATACAAGTTAAGCATATATGAAATTACCTTTGATGAACAATCATCTTCTTGTGTTCCTTTTTCCACGAGATCTTCCTCGCTATGACTCGAACACGGGATCAAGGCTTGTGGGAGCTTTTTGAAAGAATGAGAGAACAATTCTCTGCAGAAGGTGAATAGTGTGTTTGGCCAACCTTTTGGCTAAACCTAAATGTCTTATTTATAATAAAGCTTTTAGGAATTAATTTTATTTTATAAAATACATTTTAATATCTAATATATTAAAATATGTATTTTATATTTATTTGAATCTTATTCAAATATTATAAAATTAATCTTTTATAATATACTTTAAACCAATTTGAATCACATTCAAATAACATAAGTATATAGTTTTTAATATTAATGTATCATATACATAAACTATTTCCTCTAATATTTAATGTATCAAATACAATAAATATATTTTACTCTTCTACATTTAATATATCAAATATATTAAATATTAATTTGAATATTTCAAATTTTCTTTCAACTAAATTGATCCTTTTAATGTTACTATGAGCTAGCAAGGGGACCTTATGGACCTACAGATTTATAAGCTCCAATGATACAAAATTAATTAATTAAACTCATTAATTAATTGATTTCATTCATTAACTCTAGGTCACTCCACTATAGGCCTAGAGTTGCACTCTTATGCACTGTAAGACAAGTTGTGTCCATGGATATAACCATTACATGCAAGTCGATCCTTCACGAGTTGTTCGTAATTACAGCTGGGTCAAAAGTCCGTTTTACCCCTGTAATTACATCTTACACCTTAAGTACCACTGATTCTCTAATGAACAACCTGTTTATGATCCAACCATAAACCAAGTCCCTCTCGGGCCAGTGAGAGGGTGGGGCCCCATTGTTCAAGTCCCGAAATCAGCACTTAAGGGAACTACTCATCTACTTTCCCTATATGGGAAGAAGTGAATTCCATCTTGTGAAACTTATGTTCCCAACTCCCTATTTGGTCAAGTCCCCAAAATGGTAGGCTTATTGAATCGGCTATAAAGGCCATTCTCACCCATACAAATCAAAGGACGAGCCCTCACAGGCAGGAGTTCATAACTCACTGAGGATTAAGATCGAGTCACATATGATCATCCTGTGAAATACTAATCTTCTCAAATAACGGATTTATAAAGAGAGATTATATATTTCGTGGTCCACTCTTATACAAACTCATTGTATAGGATACCCCCACTCACATGTCTCTACATGAATGATTTGGATCAAATCATTTGTAACAATTACAAAGTGGGCCGTATCAATAGTGTTACCAGGATAAGGCACCCAACCTTATCCATATACTATAGACCCTTTAGGTTATTACTTGAACATGATCCTTCCGTATGTCAACTACATACTGTTCAAGATTACACTAATAACCTTGGATTTTATTTATATAATGAATATTATAAATTGCAAATATTAATAATAAAATAATTATCAAATAATTATTAATTAATTACGAGGCTTTAGGGCATAAATCCCAACAATCTCCCACTTGCACTAAAGCCGGTGAGACATGTATCCTAGGGCATACTCTACACCCAACATGTTCTCCCACTTGCCCTAGTGAAGATGAGACATGTCTCATAATCCTAGACATTCTAGGTGGCTTTCAAACACTTTAGCCTGGAAAGTCTTTTTATATAGATCAAAACGATTGTCAATTAAAAGTCATCTTGGTCCTACCACGATTCTTTCTCTCTCAGGATACCCTATATATTGATGTTATCTAAGTTCCTTAAGTTTAGCCATTACATAAAACGTTTTAGGCTTAACTATATCTGAAACATCTTTCAGACCAATAAGAAATTATTTGAGTTATGCAAGTTCTTTACTTCATAAGTAAGAACATTTAACTTGCATACCATACTCCATCATCTAGGGTAAACATAGATTTCCATAAATCTTTGTTAAAACCAGTGCATCTCGTAAAGATCAAATCTTTAACCTCATACACAAAAATATAATTTCTCAATTTATCCATAGGATATTTTGAGAAAAGTTTTTATTTTTCCGTGCAATGGTCATACCATTGGGTTAACTAATAAATGCTAACCAATTTTACTGTCAAATGTCATGTCTCAAGTGTACATTAGATTTTCTCCCATTCAAACGTAGATAGTCAATCTTATGTTCTCAACATTTTGAAATGTTTGAGGACACTATTCCTTAGACAATCTAAACTTCATGTAAGAATGATACATTATCATTTTTGAAGTATTACATCATATACTTGACAACAAATTTTTCAATATAAGATGTGTGAGACATAAATAACATTTTGTCCTCGAAAACTCTATTTTAGGACATACCCAGTAATTTAAACCATTCATTTGGAATTGGTTAGATAGTCAACAATTTATGTTGGATTGAAATCTTACATCATTCACAATGAGTAGTAAGTCATCCACATAAAATATGAGAAAATTCCACTAAGTAATTAATGATTTCTTTGTCTATACAATATCATTAATATTTATTCAAAGTCATAGTTTTTTATACTTTTATCAAACCTTACATTAAAAAATCTAGTGATCAAATTCATTTCATAAATGAACATTTACTGCTTGCAAACCTTTTGCTTTTGATTTTTGAAATTGAACTCATGTAATTGATTTGTAAATGCATTCTTTAAGACTTTTTTTCAAAAAAAGATTTCTTAAACCTTCACTTGACATATCTCATATGCAACTATGAATTAGGAAATGCTTATATACTCTAATATGACAACAAATGAGAAAGTTTATCCATAGTTTACTTTCTCCATCTATATTTGTCATTAGTCTTATTTTGAAGGTCTGTACCTTCTTATTTACAAATCTTTTACTTTTGTAGATATATTCAAAACCTATGGGTTTTACCCCATCACGAATATCTACAAGTTCTAGATAAAGATGAGTACATCTACTCTATCTCGAGATTTATGACTTTGGTCTACTAGTCTTTGTCATTGACCCTCATTTCAACTTTGAGGTCAAGAAGCCCTACATTTTGTCATCTAATTTGACAACTTAGGCTTCATATAAGCTCTTGTAACGGTCGGGTCATCTCATAACTCTCCCACTACGATGAGGCTTATCCAATTCATGACTAGGATCCATTTGACTATCAAATGTAATTAAATTGTTAACAACTTTTGTTAACTATTTAGTGGCCTCACTTGGAACCAACTTTTCAACACTATTGAACATATTCAAGTTTCAGCATGTATGCTTAAAACTCCCAAAACTCGAAGGGTTGTAAACTAACTTTACTACTCTTCTATAATCTCAAAGTTGTCTCATGGACACCTTTTAGATATAATGATGTTCACTATACAATCTATATTGTATATCCTAACAAGAGTCTGATAATGACGTGTAATTCTTTATTGTTCTGACCATGTCTAACAAGGTCTTGTTTCTCCTCTTACAGCACAATTTCACACAATTGTACTTTGTGCTAGAGTTGAGATAAAATCTCACTTTCTATCAATTAGTCTTAGTACATAAGGTTCATATATTTTTCACTGTGATCTGATCATAGTATCTTGATAGATTTACCTAAGTTACCTTCAACTTGAGTCTTATATTCCTTGAACTTTTCAAAATATTCAGACTTATGTTGCATTAGGTTACGATACTTATTTCTTGAATAGTCATCAGCTAGAGTGATGAAATATTCATAAGTGTTCTTTGGCTTGTAGGCTTTTCCAACAAAAACCTATTGATTATCTTGCATGAAAGGCAAGAAATTAAGACATATAAAGTAATTAACTCTAACATTTAGAGAATCACTTCGTAGTAGTCTTTTTATTCAAATTGATCATAATCAATCTTGAATGCCAAAGACATGTATCATATTCTAGGAGAATATAAATTGTCTTTATATTCTGGTTTCTATAATCCTGAATATCTCACTGTGTAGTATTTTATATGTTAATAATTTAACACATAGAAATTATTCTTATTTTTCAGCTGAACTTTTCAAACAATTTTGAAAATAAAAATTTAGTACTAAAATATTCATACTGTATGAACATTTTATTAGTAATAAAGTTAGAGAAATTGAATTTCTCATATGGTACTAAAAACACCATATTCAGCATTAAATAACAATTATTTCTTATGGACATCTTAATGTCTCCCACTACATTAATTGAGATGGGTTTTCTGGTGCCAACAAGTAGAGATCATTCTACATAATTAAGTATTTTCCAAGAATTATATAAAATGTAATGAAGAACAAATCTTAATAGTGGATCTGAATCTACTATATAGGTGGTAATGAAAAAATCTAGTAAATCAAATTTACTTTTATCCATGTTCTTCTTATAGAGGTATTTCATAAATTCCTCTTATTATGACTACTTTGCTAATTTAGAAACTATTTTCTTTTAGCTACAGTCATATGGTTTCTTTTCTTGGATTTTGGTAATACTTAATTTTTGAGATTATTTAGATAAATATCTAAATCTAGCTTTTATTGACTTCAACAATATCTCATATGTTGTTGTCATCTTCTTTATTTTCTTAGCTTGACATCTAATATGTCAAATAGAAAATTTGTATAAGTCATCTCGTTATATTGATTTATTAATCATGTGCTTCACGAACAATTCGATTAGCATTGGCAACAGGTTTTTGAGAACATTTCTCAATAAAGACAAATTAAAGAAAAATTTTACACGGTCATTATATAGTGTTAACATTATTTTTCCAAGTGATATTATTTTCTCAATTTGACAAATTAGCAACGAAAAATAAAATTGAGAGAAATAGACATAATATTGAAATATATAAAAAATATATATATTTATCTAATAACATGCAATCAATATTCATTCAATTTGCCAAAGCGAGTATAGCTCAGCTGGCATATGTATCAGTTGACGACCACGAGGTCTGTGGTTCGAATCCCCCCACCCCCAATGTAATCAAAAAAATATTCATTCAATTTCAGCATAGAAAACAAACAATTTGATAAATGAACCCTGAAACATTATTGTTTTAATGCTATGATACTTTAGTGAGTTAGAACAAGTGCCGCCGTAGGGTAGGTCAAATGCCCCTTCACTAAACCGAGACAATCTCAACCAAGTGTTATCCCAACATAACTCTTATTTCTATAACATTTAGTTACCATTAGTTTGGTCAAGAAAATCATTAACAACCTTAATGATATCTTTGTAAGTATAACCCATCATTTTAGATTCTATAATTTTATCCCAACAAGTGCCGCCGTAGGGTAGGTCAAGTATTGGAAATAAAATTACAATCCTATCCTTCTCAGGAGATTCACCCTGATATTGACCCATGTAAACACCTTCCGTAGGGGGACGGTCCAAAAGCCGCCGCGAGGCCCCACATGAATCTCACGTTATGAACCAATGATAGAGACCGTAGGATATGTTGACACATTTCCTTCTCCCACTTACTATTTAAAAATACTTTCTCAAGAGATTCACCTTGATATTGACCCATGTAAACACCTTCCGTAGGGGGACGGTCCAAAAGCCGCCTCGAGGCCTCACATGAATCTCACGTTGTGAATCTATGGTAGAGACCGTAGGGTTATTTTGACATATGTCTTTCTCCCACTAAGTATTTTGAAATAGGGTTTTCTATTACTTAGACAAATTAGGCTAATCTCATTTATCTAAGTTTTTCAATCTACCCTTTCATAACCCTTATGTTGGTTAGATTGATTTTAATGTGAATTATCAAGTATATTAAACTATTTAAAACTAATCACATTATGAGCATGCTTAATGAAATAAAATAAAATTTGACTAATTCAACCCCCAGGCCAGTTCTTAGGTAGAGGTGTTCCTTTTCAGTCAACTTAAGTATCTCACCCGAGTAACCTTTCTTAGACAGGGTTCCCTTATAGTCAATTTTTATTTCAAATTCATTAATCTTTAATTAACTATTAATTACTAGATCAATGAACTTCAGTTGATTTTAAGCAATGTTTTTAATCCTATTAAAAACTAATTCACCTTATGGATAATCTTCAATTTTTAACAATTTTAAACCCTTTAAAATAAAATTAAAGATTATCATATATTCTAATCTTATTAGAATAAAAGATAAACTAAATTCAAATATTTAAACTATTTAAAAAATGAATTAAATTATCTTTTAAATATGGAAAGAAAAAATCTAATCTCATAGGAAAATATCCCAAGCTCATTTGGAAAATATCCCTAATACTTATTGGGAAAATATATCTCAATCTTATTGGGAAAATATATCTCAATCTTATTGGGAAAAGATATCTCAATCTTATTCGGAAAAGATATCTCAATCTTATTCGGAAAAGATATCTCAATCTTATTGGGAAAAGATATCTCAATCTTATTCGGAAAAAATATCTCAAAGATATCTCAATCTTATTGGGAAAATATATCTCAATCTTATTGGAAAAGATTTATCAAGATTTCCCAATCTTATTAGGAAAAGATTTTGCTGATATCACCCAATCTTATTAGGAAAAGATTTACTGATATCACTATATCTAGGAAAAGATATCCTAATCAATATTAGAAAAATATGGATTCCTATTATAAAAGGAAGTATCCTAATTTAAAATTTCCAAATATAACAATTATATTGAAAATATGGAAATATAAACATATTAGGAAATCATCTAATCAAATTAGAAAGCATTTTAATCCTAATATTCCAAATATAACAATTATATTTAAAAATAATTAAAATGCATGATCATGCTTAACCTATGGTGGGATTTTAATCTAGATGGCATACTCTATGCAATCAATTAAAATTTAAAACATACATCAACATGCATAATTAAATTAAAAACACAGCAAAATTGACCGGCATATTTGGCATATCCTAAAAAATTGAAATCTAATTTAAATTACAATAATTTAAATCCAAGACATATCTTGGTCTTCAATTCTTTCCTTCTTCAAAATTTAGGGTTTCAGAAACCCTAAAATATCTTTTCTATCTTTATTGGTTGTCGACTGAAAAACCCTAGCCTCACGCTACATGCAATTTGGGACCCGTGATATTTCGATTTCCATCGGCTTCAATGAACTTAAAATTTTCCAAAAAGTTTACGAAACCAGCGTCATCCTTTTGAACTTATTGAAGACAATCATATTGAATTTCAATTTTACAAATGAAGAGAATGTTCCATGCGCAAAAGGAATTAAACACCTCACAAATTGCAATGAAGTAGCTCAATTCGTTTTGCGAAATCATCTTCACCGTGATTGAAGTCCATTAAGTCTCCCACTTTGCTTTGTGTTCACACATCAGCAATATGAAGACAAAAAACAAAAACTTGCTGTTATATGCTTGCCCAGACCAACGCGAGTGGACCCTTTTGCTTCTTCTTTGAGTAAAACATAAATTACAAAAAAAACATATACCCTAAACTGTTTTAGAGTTTTACAATTGATCATAAATCTAATGCCTCAAATATGCCTAAACAATCAATTTGCAAACCACATATATAATAAATTAAAATACCCACCATACATGACTTTTAATTCTAAACAAAACTCAAAGAAAGCTCTGATACCAATTGAAGGGAATGAACTCTTCATTCCCCGCAGCGGAAGCGTTTGGAATCGTTACTTTAGTTTATTTAGAATTAAATTAACATACAAGTTAAGCATATATGAAATTACCTTTGATGAACAATCATCTTCTTGTGTTCCTTTTTCCACGAGATCTTCCTCGCTATGACTCGAACACGGGATCAAGGCTTGTGTGAGCTTTTTGAAAGAATGAGAGAACAATTCTATGCAGAAGGTGAATAGTGTGTTTGGCCAACCTTTTGGCTAAACCTAAATGTCTTATTTATAATAAGGCTTTTAGGAATTAATTTTATTTTATAAAATACATTTTAATATCTAATATATTAAAATATGTATTTTATATTTATTTGAATCTTATTCAAATATTATAAAATTAATCTTTTATAATATACTTTAAACCAATTTGAATCACATTCAAATAACATAAGTATATAGTTTTTAATATTAATGTATCATATACATAAACTATTTCCTCTAATATTTAATGTATCAAATACAATAAATATATTTTACTCTTCTACATTTAATATATCAAATATATTAAATATTAATTTGAATATTTCAAATTTTCTTTCAACTAAATTGATCCTTTTAATGTTACTATGAGCTAGCAAGGGGACCTTATGGACCTACAGATTTATAAGATACAAAATTAATTAATTAAACTCATTAATTAATTGATTTCATTCATTAACTCTAGGTCACTCCACTATAGGCCTAGAGTTGCACTCTTATGCACTGTAAGACAAGTTGTGTCCATGGATATAACCATTACATGCAAGTCGATCCTTCACGAGTTGTTCGTAATTACAGCTGGGTCAAAAGTCCGTTTTACCCCTGTAATTACATCTTACACCTTAAGTACCACTGATTCTCTAATGAACAACCTGTTTATGATCCAACCATAAACCAAGTCCCTCTCGGGCCAGTGAGAGGGTGGGGCCCCATTGTTCAAGTCCCGAAATCAGCACTTAAGGGAACTACTCATCTACTTTCCCTATATGGGAAGAAGTGAATTCCATCTTGTGAAACTTATGTTCCCAACTCCCTATTTGGTCAAGTCCCCAAAATGGTAGGCTTATTGAATCGGCTATAAAGGCCATTCTCACCCATACAAATCAAAGGACGAGCCCTCACAGGCAGGAGTTCATAACTCACTAAGGATTAAGATCGAGTCACATATGATCATCCTGTGAAATACTAATCTTCTCAAATAACGGATTTATAAAGAGAGATTATATATTTCGTGGTCCACTCTTATACAAACTCATTGTATAGGATACCCCCACTCACATGTCTCTACATGAATGATTTGGATCAAATCATTTGTAACAATTACAAAGTGGGCCGTATCAATAGTGTTACCAGGATAAGGCACCCAACCTTATCCATATACTATAGACCCTTTAGGTTATTACTTGAACATGATCCTTCCGTATGTCAACTACATAAAGTTCAAGATTACACTAATAACCTTGGATTTTATTTATATAATGAATATTATAAATTGCAAATATTAATAATAAAATAATTATCAAATAATTATTAATTAATTACGAGGCTTTAGGGCATAAATCCCAACAGTAAAGAAGTACCATTCCGACCTACTCCCGAGGTCTCTAACAAAGATACAGAGATATCTCCAGATAAGTGTTCTCAAACACCCTCTGAAACAGTTGTAGCTTCTCCTTATATTTCTATGAAGTCTTACACCCCCGTTGCTCCTTTTCCTAGTAGGTTGGCGAGGCCACCTAAGGAGGTCGACGACGCGAATGTTCTTGAGACGTTGAGAAAGGTTGGGATCAATATGCCGCTGCTTGATGCAATTCAGCAAATCCCAAGGTACGCTAAATTTCTAAAGGAGATGTGCACCATGAAGAGGAAGACCAAAAGTGCTGAGAGAGTCGTGGTAAGCAAGAATGTTTCTGCCCTGATAACCCAAGGTATTCCAAGCAAATGCCAGGACCCAGGTATGTTCCTCTTGCCATGTACTATAGGAGATAGAGAAATCGAGCACGCCATGCTAGACTTAGGAGCCTCAATTAATGTTATGCCATACTCAGTCTACAAGAGTCTCGATTTAGAAGGTATGCAGGAAAAACTAGTTTAATTATCCAGTTAGCTAATAGGTCTTCTATTCATCCTTTAGGGGTGATTGAGGATGTGTTGGTTAGAGTTAAGGACCTAATCTTTCCTGCTGATTTTTATGTGATAAATATGGAAGAAAACACATCCACTACTTCAGTTTTACTAGGTAGACCATTCATGAAAACCGCTAAGACAAAAATTAATGTGCATGATGGTACCCTGTCTGTTGAATATGAAGGGGATGTGTTCGAATTTAATGTATTTGATGCCATGAAACAACATGCGGATGTGCATTCTGTCTGTAAAATTGATCTTATAGATACTTTAGAACAAGAAGAATGCATGACTGTTGTTGATGTGGATGACCCACTCGTTTTTACTGAAATTGTTGGCGAGGTTGAAAGTAGTGTTCCCATATTGTCTGACCTATCTGAACAAGCTACTTTTGCTTTAGAGACATGTGAAAAGCCAACTAAAATATTACCGTCTCTTTTACAGGCTCCCAAGTTGGAACTTAAGGAGTTGCCGGGTCACCTCAAGTACGTATACTTGGGTGAGGTGGAAACACTCCCAGTAATTATCTCCAAGGAGCTTACATCGGAACAAGAAGGCAAACTGGTGGAGATCTTGAAAAAGAACTGGAGGGCGATAGGATGGACGTTGGCAGACTTGCATGGGTTGAGTCCAGTTCTGTGCATGCACAAGATTCGGCTGAATGAGGGAGCAAAGTCATCCCGAGAGCCTCAGCGGAGACTGAACCCAGCAATGAAAGAGGTAGTGTTGTCTGAGATACACAAACTCCTTGATGCAGGTATTATCTTTCCCATTTCTGATAGCCAGTGGGTTAGCCCTATTCATGTTGTACCTAAAAAGACGGGCATAACTGTTATTAGAAATGAGCGGGGTGAGTTAGTGCCTAAAAGAGTGCAAAATGGGTGGAGGATGTGTATAGACTTTAGAAAACTGAACGATGTGACTAAGAAGGACCACTTTCCTATTCCCTTCATTGATCAAATGGTGGAGCGTTTAGCTGGGAAGCCATACTTATGTTTTCTAGATGGTTTTTCTGGGTTTTATCAAATTCCCATAGCCCAGGAAGACCAAGAAAAGACTACTTTTACCTGTCCATTCGGAACTTACGCATATAGGAGAATGCCCTTCGGGCTTTGTAATGCTCCCGGAACTTTTCAGCGATGCATGATGAGCATATTTACTGAATTCGTAGAAAAATACATCGAAGTCTTTATGGATGATTTCACTGTGTATGGAAGTTCATTTGAGGATTGCCTGTTTAACTTGTCTAGAGTCATGGAAAGATGCATCGAAACTAATCTTGTTTTAAATTTTGAAAAGTGTCATTTCATGGCCAGTCAGGGCATAGTCTTAGGTCATGTTGTGTCGGCTAAGGAGATAGAGGTTGATAAAGCAAAAATTGATGTCATATCTGATTTACCTTACCCCACGAATCTTCGGGAAGTGCGTTCTTTTCTTGGTCACGCAGGTTTTTACCGCAGGTTCATTAAGGACTTCTCGAAGATTGTGACTCCAATGACAAGCTTGCTGAAAAAGGATGTCCCATTCTGCTTTGACAAGCAGTGCAAGCTCGCTTTCGACGTGCTGAAGAAATGTTTAACCAACGCACCCATCATCCATCCACCGCAGTGGGGGACTCCCTTCGAGATCATGTGCGACGCAAGCAATTATGCTGTGGGCGCTGTATTGGGGCAGAGGATAGACAAGAAGAGCCATGTGATTTATTATGCCTCCAGGACGCTCAACTCCGCGCAAATCGGTTACACAACAACAGAGAAGGAGCTGCTTTCCATTGTTTTCGCTCTTGATAAATTCCGGCCTTATATTCTTGGATCTAAAGTAATTGTTTTTTCTGATCATGCAACAGTTCGTTACTTGATGAACAAGAAGGACTCGAAACCTCGATTGCTCCGGTGGGTACTACTTCTCCAGGAGTTCGACGTCTCGGTCCAGGATAGGAAAGGATCAGAAAATACAGTTGCTGACCACTTGAGCCGCATTGTGCGTAATGAGGATGACTTGCCTCTGAATGATGAGTTCCCGGATGAAGTCCTTTTCCAGGTAAGTGTGGAGACACCATGGTACGCCGACATTGTCAACTATTTGGTCACAGGTACGTTCCCATTCGACTTTTCATATAACCAAAGAGCTAAGCTGAAAAGCGAAGCCAAAACTTACGTTTGGGAAGAGCCCGTTTTATGGAAATTTTACGCTGACCAAGTAATTAGGAAGTGTGTCCCTAAGTCTGAGCATAGGTCCATCCTTACATTTTGCCATGAATTTGCATGTGGGGGACACTTTGGCCAAAATAGGACTGCGAGAAAAATTTTAGATTGTGGGTTTTTCTGGCCATCACTGTTTAAGGACTGTTACGAATTTTGCAAAACTTGTGATCAGTGTCAGAGAAAAGGGTCCATCACTAGTAGGAATGAAATGCTCCAAAACCCCATTTTAACTTGTGAAATTTTTGAGGTTTGGGGTATGGACTTTATGGGACCTTTTCCCCCTTCATTTGGTTTTGTCTATATTTTGTTGGCTGTGGACTACGTGTCTAAGTGGGTGGAGGCTAAGACCACCAAAGTTGATACTGCTAATTTTGTTTCCAGTTTTGTCAAATCCAATATTTTTAGCAGGTATGGAGTTCCACGGGCCATCATAAGCGACCAGGGGAGCCACTTCTGCAACAAGACGATCGAGGCCTTGATGAGGAAGTATGGGGTAAATCACAAAATCTCTACCCCGTACCATCCTCAAACCAATGGCCAAGCAGAAGTCTCCAATCGAGAGGTGAAGAGCATCCTCGAGAAAACAGTAAGTCCAGGAAGGAAGGATTGAAGCCTCAGGCTGGACGATGCTTTGTGGGCCTATCGTACGGCTTACAAAACCCCCATAGGGATGTCTCCCTACCGGATGGTTTTTGGGAAAGCCTGTCATCTCCCTGTGGAGATAGAGCACAAAGCTTACTGGGCCGTGAAGAAGTGCAACATGGACTTTGACAAGGCGGGCGAAGAAAGACTCCTCAAATTGCAAGAACTAGAGGAGCTTCGCCTGGATGCATATGAGAACTCGAAGACCTACAAGGAAAAGACCAAGATGTTCCACGACAGACGAGTCGTCAGAAAACACTTCGAAGTTGGTCAGAAGGTCCTCTTGTTCAACTCACGCCTGAAGTTCATGCCAGTTAAGATTCAGAGCCTAGATACAGACAAGGAATACACGGTGAATGGCCAGCGACTGAAGGTCTTTTATGAGGGAATGTCAGAGGACTTCGACGACCATGCCTACTTGAAAGAGCCCGATTATTGGAAAGGATGAAACGAGTTTTGGTAAAGTCGAGCAATCGACTCTAAAAATTTGCGCTACTCGGAGGCACCCGAGCTTGAACTGTACATGTTTTTTGTTTACCTTACTGTCTTTAGGATTAGCTTAGGTTCTTACTCTGATGTTGTGAGTTTTCAGGTGAAACAATGGCTCGTCCTTGAGGTTTAATTGCTAAGGATAAAGCGCACTCTCCAACCCTCTAAGTCACAATTCAGGGAAGGTTTTCTTTCCTTAAAATTTTGACTGTGCCTATTTGGTCCAATGAGGACATTGTCCATTTCTAAGTTGGGGGTGGTGGGTTGTGCCTTACGTTGATTGTCGAGTTTAGTTGCGAAATTCTGAGAAGCATACTCTGTTGCGATGAATGCGTGCTAATCTGACTATGAAATTCTGTGATGTATTGTTGAGTTCTTCGTATTTGTATTTGTCGCGAAATTCAGCATGATTGCATCTGTTAAGGCCATTTTGAAAAAAAAAAATTCAATTTATTTCCATGTTTAAGCTTCGCATGTTAGCGCTCTATCTTGGATCTGTGGGTTTAAGTTAGTTCTGTTTGTTTTGAAATTCGTTGTCACCCCGAAAGGCAACCTTAGGATGGGCTAAGATTCGCTCTTGTTTGTAATCCATGCGCTTAAAATTTTAACATGATTTTTAGGCTAAAAAGAAAAAGTAATCTCCTGAGGTGTTCCTCCTTCTTGAGTTGCCTTAGTAGCCAGGGGCGGTCGTGTAACCCACGGTCGCCACTGCATGAAAAGGAAGCGCAAAGAAGTGAACGCTAGTCCTTAAAAATGTGAATTTTGCCCGTAGTCAGATGCACTGTGCAATGAAATTGCAGGCAAGCTGAAACGAAAGTAAAATTGACATGTTAGGCGCTCATTGGAGATCAAAAAAAAAAGGAGAAGAAGAAGAAAAAAGAAAAAAAATGCCTTGCAATCTATTACTTGCATAGACGATGAACAGCCTTTAGACTGTTCTGTTTAGCCATAAGTAGGGGGAAGGCGAAGTTTTGGGATAGGTAGAACTGTTCTAAGCTTATAGAAATCTAAGATCGAGGAGCTAGGTCCGAAGCATAAATAGGGAAGCATCTTCAAATTTTTCCGAATTGTTCTTAACCAATGCATGCATGCAGCTGTTTCTTTCGAATACAAGTGCCCTGTCGTTTCCAATACGGAGAATTGAGTCCCTAGCATGCATACTCGTTTTATTTTGATTAATCAGAATTCCACCTTGCTCGAGGACAAGCAAGATTTAAGTTGGGGGTGTTTGATAGCTCCATTTTGGAGCTATAATTATGTCCTTAATTCACGATTATTACTCGCTTAATCTTGTTTTTATGTGTTAATTACAGGTGTTCTCGGTAATTCGCCCTAGGGAGCGTTTCGACGTCATTCGAGGCTTAACATCGCATTTTAAAGCCTAAGAACACTTGTGGGGAAGTACCATGCAAAGATATGAAGAATTGAAGTTTTGGGGAAATTGAAGGCAAAGTAAATTGCAAAAACCCGAGAGCTAGCGTCGAGCGATAGCGTCGCGACGCTAGCTCGACGCTCCGAAGTCTGAAGCGCTGATTTAGAAATCCACCCGAGAGCAAGCGTCGAGCGACAGCGTCTCGACGCTCGCTCGACGCCGCGCCAGCGTCTCGACGCTGCGCGAGCGTCTCGACGCTACCACGACTGCGCGCGCGGATTACTTAGGGCACAACGTCGAGACGCTGCCCTAGCGTCTCGACGCTCCGACGGAATACTTAAGTTTTTGTCCGATTTTTAGCCGCAATCTTCATCTTTTACCTCGGGCTCCGCACCTGATTTGACGTTCCAGCACCTGTTTTCACCATGGGAGAGGCTAGGAAGCTTGGATTTGAGCCATCCCACACCACACACATCATGAGTGAGTAGTTTTAGCGTTTTTGGCTCGGGATTGTATAGGAATAATGTAGTTTGAACTCTTGGTGAGGTTTTGAATTAAATTCTGATTTGGCTTTATGATTGAATGAATTGGTTTCTATTCTTTGCTTATCCCATGAACTTGTTTGAATGATTTAGGACTAGGCACCCTTGATTTCAAGCATGTTTCACTAGTTAAAGGTTTTGATGTCGTGCCTCTCTAAACCGCCAAGTAACAAAGGTTTACGACACCTATGAGCGCATTGGCGTCCTTGCGTTCTTGGTGTTCGTTCTTCTCGAATTAGAACCGAAAATCGACACACTAATTTCGCGTCCAAATTAGATAGTCGTCGTAGTTAGCTCGTTGCTATCGATTGGTCTTGGGAGAGCGTTGGCCGCCAATGTCCCATCGATATGCTTGATTAAGCATGATTTATTGTGTCTAATTAATTTCATGGAGCATGTCTGAGTTAATTTATTAATTTTAGACGAGCTGCGCATTTGTTAAATTGTTTAGCCGTTATACTCGTGAATCTATGATCCAAGAGGCATGCTAGTTTTATTCCCGATCGTCCCGAGTCGAAAGCTCCGTTAGATAAATTTCCCCAATTTGCATTGTTCCTTCTTAGTTAATTAAAAATCAACAAATCCCCCACTTTTCATTTATTATCATAAGGTTGCAAATTTAATTAAGATTAAGTCAAGTTACTTAATTCCCTGTGGATCAACCCCGTTACCACTCATCTACAATTAGTTCAGTGTGTTCGGGTAATTATAAATTTATTTTGGCGGGTCTCGACAACCCGATGATTGGCGATAGTTCAAAAATATCGTTACCAATGTGCCAGAAAAAGAAGTCCCATCGCATCAAAGCTATGTTGTAGCAAATGTTGTAGAAACAAAATCAACGCACAAGAAGTACAAACCTTGGGATGTTATAACATGCATTCTCTTTGAAAGAATCAACAATTTCAAGGTGTGGCAGAGCGTCCGACCCCGTAAATCAAGACTTAAGTATCTTAAAAGAGCAGAAGTGATGCCTCGAAACATTGAAGAATATCCATATGAGGCAGATTGACAAGGGAGATTTCTGATCCCTAAACTCTTAAATTAGGATTTTATCATGCTTTGCTTAGATTTCGTATGTTAGGAGTAGTTTATTTTTTGAATGAAATATTTATTATGTACCAACAATCATAGTCGTTTAGCATGAAGTGATGATGCACTTTGGGCATATAGGACTGCATATAAAACACCATTAGGTATGTCTCCTTATAGGCTAGTGTATGGGAAAGCATGTCATCTTCCCTTCGAATTGGAAATCAAAGCCTTTTGGGCCTTAAAAGAACTAAATTATTGCGTGACCGATGCTGGAACTTTGCGGTCTCTGAAATTATATGAGCTCGATGAGCTGAGACATATGTCCTATGAAAATGCTAAAATGTATAAGGAAAAAACTAAGATTTGGCATGATAGTAGACTTAGGATAAAAGACTTTAAGAAGGGCCAGCATGTCTTATTATTTAACTCAAGGTTAAGGTTATTTCCAGGCAAACTTAAGTCTAGATGGTCAGGCCCTTTTGTGATAACTAACGTGTTTGTTCATGGTGCGATTGAGATTAGAAACCTACAGCACGGGCAGCCGTTCAGGGTCAATGGGGCACGATTGAAGCATTACTACGAGGAAGGAGATGTGAAGACACTCTTGGCCTTCCTCTTATCTGAAGCTTGAGAATCGAATCGAGGGGGGATGAGTGACCACTGTGCTCATCCAACAGAAGGTTATGCCTTAGTTTTTTTCAGTATTTTTCGGTTTGTGTTTTAGTTGTTTATTTGTGATTTTATTTACGAATTTTGTTTTAATTAGGTGAATTTTAATAGGAGATCTTTTAGAGGAGATCAAGGAGATGAATCAAGGGGAGGAAATCCACAAAGAAGATCGGGTTAAATCAAAGATTTGGTTGATTGAATCTTGCAACTTAAATCAAGAAATCTCCCAACGGCTAGGCTATTTAATTGCTGTAGATTTGCTGAATCCGCAACAGAATATAGCCGTTGGAATGCACTCGAGTACAAATAGCCAACCTTCGATCCTTGCCCTTTACGTTTTCTTAATCCGTTGGACCTCAAGATTTCAGTCTTCTTCTTCATCTGCATATCCTCCCGTCAGATCCTCAAAACACGAAAATGGTATCCACACGGGCCGATCGTTCCACGCCCAAAAAGAAGTCGCCTGACGCAGAAGAAGCTGCGAGAGAGGCACTGCTTTCCTTAGCAGATGCCGATGCTGCACAGCCCTCACGACCTCCGAAGCTACCAGTGCGTAAGAAGAAGTGGAAGGTGGTGACTGAGATCCCTGCTGGTCCGTCTGAGCCAGTCGGTACACCGAAGAAACGGAAGTGGACGGTTGAGGTGGAGGATGCACCGATCAAAGAAAAGACTCCCAGCGAGGAGAGTCGAGGGAGTGGCCGCCTGTTAAGTCTCCAAAAGTGACTTATTTGGGACCTATTAAGCTTAGAAAGATGCACACTCTTAGGTGTTTTTGATAGCATTTAGCCTAGACCTATGCTTAAATATGAGAATTAGAAGAAGGTAGCTAAATTAGGACTTATGTACAATAGGAAAGAAAAGGGTTGAAAACCGAAGGAAAAGAATGAAAAAACTGCATTGAGGCAGCATTGCGAAAACATTGCGGACACCGCAATGTTTCAAGTGAAAACCGTAAGTTGACTGATCTTTTTCTGTTAATTTCCGTTATTTCAGGGATTCGTTCTTTCTCCTCCATCCATTCTGAAGTACGACGTTGAAGATTGATGGTTCTCCTTGGCCCAAAGACGTCTGCAGACTACTATAAATAGGGGTCAAAGTCGAGGGTTCAAGCATCATCCGAAAGCGTAGAAGTCTTCTCGCAGTCCATCTTTTCTCCTGTTTTCCTCTGCCGTCTGCTGGTTTGCGAAGCTCAGCTGTTGGAATCGATAATCTGATAGAAGGAGAGGATATTCTTCTTCTCTCCCGATTGGATTCATCCAAGCAAGGCTGACCTTTCTCATCCTTCATTCGAGGCGGCTGCAACGAGACATTCGAGCTTGTTTTACTGCTTTCTGCTCTTCATTTCCATTTTCCAGCTTGTCTTGTTGCTGTTTCTTTTCTAGTAGCTAGATTAGACTATTTCGTTGTGTTCTGTCTTCCTATTATTTGCTTTAAAGCTTTTCTTTGTCAATCAAACAATCAAGTAATCAAATCTCAATTCTTCATTTCACAGTTTATTGCCTTTACATTCTACTGCTTTCCCTTACTGTTTTGTCTTTAACTTCCTTCTAAGCATGTCTACTTCTTCTCTTGCTTCTGTTCTGTTTATATCCATGAGTAGCTAAATCACTTAGGGGCATGCTAATGACAACACTTTAGGCTAAAAAACGTGAACCAAGCATGTAGGATAGCTCTCGAAGCATTGATTGTATGTAAGCTTCATCCCACGGGCAATTTCGATTGGCCATCCATTTTGTCCAAAGAACTCCTAACCTCTGGAAGGAGTAAGAGTTCAGAGTCATACTATCATGCTAGCCTTTCAAGGTAACCAGGAAACGACCTAGGAATAGGCGTTTCCCTAGTACAAACCATATTTTTCTGCCTTAACAAGATGCTTAAGACCTTACTTGGACATGAGTAAACTAAAGAATCTAATGCATGAAATCGGAAGATACATGAGAATGAGATAGTTTGATGCATAGAGAGTTGATCCAATGCTTGAGAATCGTGAGAAAAAGCCTATAGGATAGTCGTTAGTAGCCCTTAACTCATCAATTTACACACTTTCGCTGTTACTACAATTGCGGTAAAATTGCTGTTTCCGCAATTCTGCTAAGTTACAATTCTGTCTAGCTATTTTTGTCTTCATTTATTAATCTCGTCTCTTATCATTTGAATTTAGCTTTGTCTTGCACTTGTTTATGTTGTTACCCTCTTCGTACTCAGTAGGAAATAGATCATTAAAAACCAATTCTACCCCATCAAATCCACCCCTTCTTTCTTAACTTTACACTTCATGAATAACTTATAATAAATCTCTGTGGGAAAACGAATGAAATATACTTACTACTTGCTATAAGACCATGTATGCTTGCATGTTCTGAGTGCTCTCTCTATCTTATTGCTTATTTATTTTAACACATTGAGCACGCAACAAGTTTTTGGCGCCGCTGCCGGGGATTTATTTAAGTGAAAACGAAGTTTGTTAAGTTTGAAATACCAAGTTTATTGCCTATTGAAGCTGATCTGTTTCATTTCTTTTGCAGGTACTATTGGGTTAGTTTATGAGTGAGCCTTCAAGTAGTGATCTAGAGTTCAATCCTGAGCCTGAGAGATTACTTAGGGCCAGAAATAGAGCCAAGAAACGTCTCTTTAACCAACCCTCTAGACCTCAAGTAATTGCGGGAACCGCAATTCCTCCGCAATTGTCTCAAGAAGAAATGAATGGAATAGTTCCAAATCCGGTGCCTGTCACTCGCAATCCCATCGAAATAGCGAATGACAAGGATAGCGCCATACTCTCGTACCTAGTACCTATGCCTGGGGAGCTGAACCCCAGCATAATCCGTCCTGAAATCACTGCCAACTCATTCGAGTTAAAGCCAGTGATGTTCCAAATGTTGTCCACTGTGGGACAATTCTTTGGAGTGGAAAATGAGGACCCCCACAACCATCTTAGAAACTTCTTAGGAGTTAGTGACACATTCCTCATCCCTGGAGTTTCCCAAGAAGCCTTGAGGCTATACCTTTTCCCTTACTCTTTGAGGGACAAAGCCAAAACATGGTTGAACTCATTACCCTCAGGATCAGTCCTTAATTGGACAGACTTAGCAGAAAAATTTCTAGTCAAATACTTCCCACCTGATAGGAATTCTACCTTTCGTGATGACATAATCAAGTTCAAACAAGCTGACACTGAGTCTCTTCACGAAGCTTGGACAAGGTTTAAAGATCTTCTTCTTAAATGTCCACACCATGGCATCCCATGGTGTATCCAAATAGAGGTCTTTTTCAAAGGATGCAACCCCAACACTAGACAAGTTTTAAACTCATCTGCTGGAGGTTCCATGTTGTCCTAAAGTTCCAACGAAGCCTATGAGATCTTGGAGAAGATCTCAGCATCTCACTGTAGGTGGTCAGATGATCCAGTTGAGCCAACTAGAGCTCAAGACAAGGATGCTCTAAGTGCAATGAGCAGCCAGATAAATGCCCTGACCAACCTAGTTAAGCAAATGGCTCAAGCCAATCTCCAAACAAGTGTCAACACCGCCACAACTATGTCAATGGGCACCCAACCAAGTCAAGGTGAGACACTTATCTGTGGATTCTGTGGGGAAGGGCACCCGTATGAATACTGCCCAGGGAATCCAGCCTCGGTCTGCTATGTTGGTAGCCAACAGCAGCCAAGGAACAACCCCTATTCCAATACTTACAACCCTGGTTGGAGGAACCACCCAAACCTGTCATGGGGTGGCCAACAGAATGCTAACCAAAATCCTAACCAACCTAGACCGAGTGGAACACCTGGTTTCACTCCCCAACATAACCAATCAATGTATCAAAAACCTTACAGCCAACCTGTAGGATCTTCTGTAGAAAACTTACTCAAGGAGTACATAGCCAAGAATGATGCCACACTACAGAGTCAGCAAGCCACTCTTAGGAGCCTAGAGAACCAAATAGGGCAACTAGCCAATGAAATCAAAAGTAGGCCCCAAGGTAGACTCCCTGCTGACACTGAAGTGCCAAGGAGAGATGGTAAAGAGCAAGTTCAAGCAATTGAACTTAGAAGTGGTAGACCATTAGTGAGCAACACCAAAGACACACCAAAGAGAGTAGAGAACACTGAGTCTAGTGCTCCACTGGAGTCTCTGCCAAACCAAGGTTCACCACCAACTAGCACATCAGGAGCCAGGCTAGAGCCAATTATTGAGGAGACAGAAGAAATCCCAAGACCTCCACCTATCCTAAGGCGACCTGAAGTGCCTGCATATGTGCCACCACCTCCATATCCTCGAAGGCTTAAGAAGAAGCAGGAACAGGAAGTGCATTTTAATAAATTCTTAGAAATTCTTAAGCAAGTGCATGTCAACATTCCTTTTGTAGAAGTTTTACAGTCTATGCCTTCCTATGTAAAGTTTTTGAAAGATATTATTACTAACAAAAAAATAATTGGTGAGTTTGAAACAGTAAACCTCACTGAGGAGTGCAGTGCCATACTCCAGAACAAGCTGCCCAAGAAGGAGAAGGATCCTGGGTCCTTCACCTTACCTGTAGAACTTGGAGGCAAGCACGTGGGCAGAGCGCTTTGTGACCTGGGCGCCAGCATAAACCTCATGCCCCTATCACTATTCCGCCAGTTGGGAATAGGAGAAGCACGTCCAACCACTGTCACTTTACAACTAGCAGACAGATCCATTGCATACCCTGAAGGTAAGATTGAGGATATTCTAGTGAAAGTTGACAAATTTATTTTCCTTGCAGATTTCATTATCCTGGATTATGAAGCAGACAAGGAGGTCCCCATCCTGTTAGGCAGACCATTTCTAGCCACAGGTAGGGCACTGATAGACGTCCAAAAAGGTGAGCTCACTATGAGGGTTCATGATGAAGAGGTGAAATTTAGTGTGTATAAAGCTTTAAGGTACCCCTCTGACCTTGAATCCTGTGCTAGCATGGACGTTGTAGATTCTTTGATGGAAGAACAATTGGAGCATGTATTATTAACCAAGCATGCTAATGAATATGTAGGATTAGAATTAACTGACTTGAACATAGCTGAGATAATGGACATATCTGTAAATAACCCTCAGCATGTTTGTTTGAATATTGACTTAACTGATAGAGCCTTAAATCCTTTAAAGCCATCCATTGAGCATCCACCTGTATTAGAATTAAAACCTCTCCCCACTCACCTCAAGTATGCATACTTAGGGAATAATGAGACTTTGCCTGTAATTATTTCTTCTAAGCTAAGCGAACAGCATGAGGTTGAATTAATATTACTACTTAAGCAACATAGGAAGGCTATTGCATGGACTATTGCTGATATTAGAGGCATTAGCCCTTCTTATTGCATGCATAAGATTATACTAGAGGAAGAGCACACACCTAGAGTAGATCATCAACGTAGGCTGAATCCCTCTATGAAAGAGGTAGTTAAGAAAGAAATAATAAAATGGTTAGATGCTGGTGTGATCTTCCCCATAGCTAGTAGTCAGTGGGTGAGCCCTATACAGTGTGTACCTAAAAAGGGTGGGATGACTGTGGTAGTCAATGAGAACAATGAACTGATTCCAACTAGGACTGTCACAGGATGGAGAGTTTGCATGGATTATAGGAAGCTAAATAAAGAGACCAAAAAAGACCATTTCCCTCTACCATTTATTGACCAAATGCTAGACAGGATAGCTGGTAGAGCCTACTACTGTTTCTTAGACGGTTATTCAGGTTATAACCAGATCACTATAGACCCTAAGGATCAAGAGAAGACTACCTTCACTTGCCCTTTTGGAACTTTTGCCTTTCGCAGAATGCCTTTTGGCTTATGCAATGCACCGGCAACTTTCCAAAGGTGCATGTTGGCAATCTTCTCTGATTTGGATGAGTCCATGATAGAGATATTCATGGATGATTTCTCAGTCTTTGGGGATTCCTTTACCAACTGTCTAGAGAATTTAGGACAAGTCCTGGCTAGATGTGAAGAGACTAACTTAGTCCTTAATTGGGAGAAGTGTCACTTCATGGTACATGAGGGGATTGTCTTAGGGCATAGAGTGTCAAGGGCAGGTGTAGAAGTTGACAGGGCTAAGATAGAAATCATAGAGAAGTTGGTAGAGCCTCAGAATGTCAAGGCCATTAGAAGTTTCTTAGGACATGATGGCTTCTACAGAAGGTTCATTAAGGACTTTTCTAAGATAGCCAAGCCTCTGTGTGAGCTTCTAGAGCTAAATCGGCCATTCATCTTCTCTAAGGAATGTTTAGTAGCTTGGAAAACCCTTAAGATAGCACTAGTCACAACACCTATTATAGTAGGACCAGATTGGGATCTCCCATTTGAGATGTTATGTGATGCTAGTGACTATGCTGTAGGGGTTATGTTAGGACAGAAGATTGACAAGCTAACACACCCTGTATACTATGCTAGTAAAACCCTGAATGAGGCTCAATGTAATTATACAACTACTGAGAAGGAGATGCTTGCTGTAGTGTTTGCTTGTGAGAAATTCAGAAACTATATTGTAGGCACTAGGACAATTGTGTACACTGACCATTCTGCCTTAAAGTATCTCATGAGGAAGGCTGATGCTAAGCCTAGGTTGATTAGGTGGGTGTTATTGCTGCAGGAATTTGATTTGGACATTCGAGACAAGAAGGGATGTGAAAATGTGGTTGCGGATCACCTTTCTCGATTGCAGCACAATTGCGAAAAAATTGCGGAACCCGCAATTTCTGATGCTTTTATTGATGAATATGTCTTTGTGTTGACTCATCGTGATAACGATGAGGAACCTTGGTTTGCTGACATTGCTAACTTCCTTGCATCACAGGTATTACCAGTTTTCAAGGGAGGACAAGAGAAGAGGAGGTTCCTTCATGAAGCAAGGAAATTCATCTGGGATGATCCCACACTTTACAGAACATGTGCTGACGACTTGCTAAGGAAGTGTGTTTCAGCTGCTGAGGCGAAGTCTGTGCTGCAGCACTGCCACACAGCTCCTTATGGTGGACACTTTGGTGGCCAAAGAACAGCTGCAAAGGTATTTCAGAGTGGCTACTATTGGCCAACGATCTTCAAGGATGCCCACAACTATGCCCACAGCTGTGATGAATGCCAAAGAACAGGTAACCTCAGTCGCAAGGATGAGATGCCTCTCACCTACATCTTAGAGTTAGAACTCTTTGATGTATGGGGCATTGACTTCATGGGACCATTTCCTCCATCCTCAGGTAACCTTTACATTTTGGTGGCAGTAGATTACGTATCCAAGTGGGTAGAGGCCATAGCATGTCCTAATAATGATGCTAAAACAGTCATAAAATTCTTGCATAGGCACATTTTTACTAGGTTTGGGACACCTCGTGCTGTCATTAGTGATGAGGGGTCCCACTTCATTAATAAGGCTATGGAGAGAGTGTTGGCTAAGTATAACATTAGGCATAGAGTAGCCACTCCTTATCACCCACACTCGAATGGTCAGGCTGAAATTTCAAATAGGGAGATTAAGAACATCTTAGAAAAAGTGGTCAAACCTAATAGAAAGGACTGGTCATTTAAACTCGAGGATGCACTTTGGGCGTATAGAACAGCATATAAGACACCCCTAGGTATGTCTCCTTACAGACTCGTGTATGGTAAAGCTTGTCATCTTCCATTTGAGTTAGAAATCAAGGCATTTTGGGCACTAAAAGAGTTGAATTATTGCGTGACCGATGCGGGAACGTTGCGGTCTCTGCAATTACATGAGCTTGATGAGCTTAGACAAATGTCTTATGAAAATGCCAAATTGTATAAGGAAAAGACCAAGATTTGGCACGATAGTAGACTTAGGGTCAAGGACTTTAAGAAAGGCCAACTTGTTTTATTATTTAACTCACGATTGAGGTTATTTCCAGGCAAATTAAAGTCCAGATGGTCAGGTCCTTTCATGATTACTAATGTGTTTGTTCATGGTGCTATTGAGATAAAGAACTTGCAGCAAGGACAACCATTCATGGTTAATGGTGCAAGGTTGAAGCACTACTATGAGGAAGGAGATGTGAAGACTCTCTCGGCCTTCCTTTTGACTGAAGCATGAAATTAAGAACGAGAGAGGACGAGTGATTGCTGTGCTCGTCAACATGAGGCTCATGCCTTAGTTTATTTTTTTGCGATTTTCCGGTTATCGTTTGTGTGTTTTGTTGTGTGATTTTAATTACGTATTTGATGTTGATTTTATTTCTTTTTGTAGGGAATCAATAGAGGGAATCAAGGAGAGTAAATCCAGCTTTAAAAATCAAGAAAATATTGGGCCAAATAAAAGATACGGATGAGCAAAGAATGACATTTAGATGAAAAAAATCTCCAACGGCCCCTAAAATTGCGCTGGATTTGCAGGATCCGCAAAAATATAGCCGTTGGGATTTATCCGTTGTCTTTATATCCGTTAGAAGGCGCGTTGATCTGTACGATTCTCCCATTCTCTGAACTCCAAGAAAGCTTCGATTCTCTTCATCTGTGATTCTTCTCTCCAAACCTCCACGATTCAAAAATGGTACTCACAAGGGCTGAAAGATCTGCGGCCAAGAAAAGGGCCGATGACGCTGAAACGGCTGCGAGAGACGCACTGCTTGCCTTGGCTGATGCTGAGGCTGCGCGCACCGAGCGCCTGCCGAAACTGCCTGTCCGCAAGAAGAAGTGGAAGGTAGTTACAGAGATACCTGCTGGACCTTCTGAACCAGCAGGCACACCCAAGAAGCGACGATGGAGTATGGCGGTGGCCGAGGAAGAAATCAAGAACAAGACTCCCTCTGTGGAGAGTCAAGAACAAAGCCAGCCATCCCACGAGTCAGCCGAGCGCAGCCTTTCACCAGCCCCACCAGCACAGAGCCCTGAGCTCTCCTCATCACCGCCAGCGCAGAGCCCTGAGCAGCCGTCTTCACCACAGAGTTCTGCACAGACACCTACAGCAGAGCAAGGAACCACGCCGTCGCACACTTCCCCACGGCCTGACCCTGAATTCCCATATGGGGAGTACCAAGAATCAACGCAGGGCAGTGGAGAAGGTGAAGAAGAAGAGGTTTTCTCTCCGTTGAGGGAAGCCAGTCCTGAGAGTCCTGCGCAGAAGGATGATTCCATGGAAGAGACGCTGGGGGCGTGCCTTCAGCAGATCACCATCGAGGCAAAGCTCAAGAAGAAGAAGAAGGCCAAGATTCTCAAGGCCAAGCGGTCCAAGAAGCTGAAAAAGAAGAAGGCCAAGAGGGCGCTTCCATCAGAAAAGGAGAGCACTGAGCCATCGCTCAAGAGACTCAAGGTTGAGGCTGCGGAGTCAGCCAAACCAGCAGACAAAGGGAAGGCCAAGCTTTACCCTGAAGATGAGCCTCAGTCAGTGAGGTACTTGTCCTCTGACGCTGAGTCCAGGGGTATTGAGCTGAGAAAGAGGGAGTTGCTGCATGAGAAAGGCTTCCTCGACAGACCTGCTGACCTGCCGCAATTCTTGCGCACAGCCATTGTGAATCACAGCTGGGAGGAGTTGTGCAGGCCACCCAATCCGGCTTACACGAGTATGGTATACGACTTCTACGCCAACCTGCGAAACTCTGAGGAGGGGCTGTCTGTGGTTAGAGGAGTGGAAGTGGACTACTCAGCAAAAGCCATCAACGAAGCCTATGGCCTCAAGGGCCAAAAACATACTGACTATGCGAGGATCGTTGATGAGCCTACTGAGGCAGTCCTGGAGGAGGCCATTCGAACCATTGGCCAGCCTGAAGCATCCTAGACCGTGTCACGCAATGGGAGGCACACTCTCATGAGTGCCAACCTCACAGCTAAGGCGGCTGTATGGTTTGCATTTGTAAGAAGGAAGCTGTCCCCCGTGACTCATGAGACCACGATCAACCAGAGCAGATCGCTGCTGGTATATGCGATAATGAGAGGTCTCACGATCAACGTGGGAGAAGTCATTGTTGCTGCCATTGCTGAGTGCGCTAAGAAAGGTAAGGGACCATTGTTTTTCCCTAATACCATAACTAAACTCTGTTTGCTTGCAGGAGTTCCCATTGAGCGGATGGAGCAGCAGATGGCTTACACGGGCCACTTGGAGCTGCCTGCTGGCTTAAGGCTGAAGAGGAAGGGGAATATGGAGTTCGAACTGGATAGGTTGGCTGCTGATCAGTCACTATCCATGGCGTGCCTGATGGATATGCAGAAGAGGATGGCTCAATGGGCCACTTACGCGCAGGCACGGGATAAGGAGGTTGCAGACCAACTTGGGTGCATCTTCCCTGACTTCCCCACAAATCTCCTGACTCCATGGGTGCCTCCACGACCACGACAACCTGATGAGGATGAAGACATCTGAGTGCTGGTTTGAATTGCACTCAAGGGAGTATTGCTGTTCCCTTAGAATAATAAAAAAAAAATCTGCTTTCTGATAGACCTTGTGAAGTATGCTGTTTTTTGTACAATTTTGATTTGTTTTAGTTGCTTAGTTTTATGTTTTTAAATTGCTTAGTATAGCCTGCGGCTAGCTGATTAGGTAGGATAATTTAGGTTTCTTTTTGTTGAGCTTGAACGACTGGATAAAGCATGCTTAGGGGCCTTAGTAACTGATATATCTGCCCTGACTTGATTGCGAAATAATTGCGGTACCCGCAATTTTTATTACTGAAAGCATGTTTTGGACTGTCTGCTTAGCTAGGCTGTGATCTGTTTAAATTCTATCTTTTGCTGCTATCATGACTACCTTATATAGCTTATCTAAATGCCTGCTGGATGAGTGTCATAGGACCCCCTTTGATAGTTTAAATTAACCTCTAAATAGCTCAGCATGCATAGCTGTAAGTCCTTGCCTGTCTGTTTTTCAAATTCCTGCTGCTGTGATATTTTCTTTTAGAATGTTCTGTCTATGCCTAGGGCTTTTGGATTCTCTTTGTTTTACCTTAGACTAGATGCTTCTAGATAGTTTGGGGGTGTGCCACCTCAGACACTCATTGGGGACAATGAGTAGTTGAAGTTTGGGGGAAGCCACCCTAGGCCTAGGAACATTCCTCTCTCCCCTAAAACATAAGCATTCTTCTTCTCCTTGACAAAAATAATGAACTGAAAAAAAAAAAATGAAAAATAGAATAAGGAGGGGAGTCTCTCTTAGGTTGCTGAGTAATCAGTGCCAAGTGTGTAACCCACAAGTGGCATTGCATCAAAAGGCAACCAAAGGAAAGGCTCCACCTGAGAAAGAAAAAAAGGAAAAAGTAGGGAGGAAGAATGTATACCTAGGAGTTGCAACTTTGTGGCTTAGATGTCCTGTTTTAAAAAGAACTCTGATCCTCAATTTAGCTAAGAGCAAAGTTGTAACTTGTAGGGTTGTTTAGGGAGATGAGTGTATATCCAATGTAGTGATGCCAGGGCTTAGGTTGTTCTCTAAAAGCACTACTGTCACCATTAATACTAAGACTGGCATGACTCTAAGGAATCCTAGGTAACGCATAAGTATAAACTAGAAGCATGTACTGAGTCTGGGGTAAAGCTAGGTAGAATTTGAAACCTTAGGGATAGTGGCATGATATGATAAAAGCAGGTAGATCAGTTGTAGGGAGTTAATAAAAGCAGTAGGAGTTTTAGGCATGCGAAATCAGAAGAAGCTAGATGAGAGGGTAGTTTTAAGCTGAGAAGTGTGTCACAGGACAGCACTGCTATAGATAAGAATATAAGGGAGTTAGTAAGTGGTTAAAGAAGAAGAAACAGCAGCCTAGGAAAGTCTTTAGATTGCTCGAGGACAAGCAAAACCTTAAGTTTGGGGGTGTGTTAAGTCTCCAAAAGTGACTTATTTGGGACCTATTAAGCTTAGAAAGATGCACACTCTTAGGTGTTTTTGATAGCATTTAGCCTAGACCTATGCTTAAATATGAGAATTAGAAGAAGGTAGCTAAATTAGGACTTATGTACAATAGGAAAGAAAAGGGTTGAAAACCGAAGGAAAAGAATGAAAAAACTGCATTGAGGCAGCATTGCGAAAACATTGCGGACACCGCAATGTTTCAAGTGAAAACCGTAAGTTGACTGATCTTTTTCTGTTAATTTCCGTTATTTCAGGGATTCGTTCTTTCTCCTCCATCCATTCTGAAGTACGACGTTGAAGATTGATGGTTCTCCTTGGCCCAAAGACGTCTGCAGACTACTATAAATAGGGGTCAAAGTCGAGGGTTCAAGCATCATCCGAAAGCGTAGAAGTCTTCTCGCAGTCCATCTTTTCTCCTGTTTTCCTCTGCCGTCTGCTGGTTTGCGAAGCTCAGCTGTTGGAATCGATAATCTGATAGGAAGGAGAGGAGATTCTTCTTCTCTCCCGATTGGATTCATCCAAGCAAGGCTGACCTTTCTCATCCTTCATTCGAGGCGGCTGCAACGAGACATTCGAGCTTGTTTTACTGCTTTCTGCTCTTCATTTCCATTTTCCAGCTTGTCTTGTTGCTGTTTCTTTTCTAGTAGCTAGATTAGACTATTTCGTTGTGTTCTGTCTTCCTATTATTTGCTTTAAAGCTTTTCTTTGTCAATCAAACAATCAAGTAATCAAATCTCAATTCTTCATTTCACAGTTTATTGCCTTTACATTCTACTGCTTTCCCTTACTGTTTTGTCTTTAACTTCCTTCTAAGCATGTCTACTTCTTCTCTTGCTTCTGTTCTGTTTATATCCATGAGTAGCTAAATCACTTAGGGGCATGCTAATGACAACACTTTAGGCTAAAAAACGTGAACCAAGCATGTAGGATAGCTCTCGAAGCATTGATTGTATGTAAGCTTCATCCCACGGGCAATTTCGATTGGCCATCCATTTTGTCCAAAGAACTCCTAACCTCTGGAAGGAGTAAGAGTTCAGAGTCATACTATCATGCTAGCCTTTCAAGGTAACCAGGAAACGACCTAGGAATAGGCGTTTCCCTAGTACAAACCATATTTTTCTGCCTTAACAAGATGCTTAAGACCTTACTTGGACATGAGTAAATTAAAGAATCTAATGCATGAAATCGGAAGATACATGAGAATGAGATAGTTTGATGCATAGAGAGTTGATCCAATGCTTGAGAATCGTGAGAAAAAGCCTATAGGATAGTCGTTAGTAGCCCTTAACTCATCAATTTACACACTTTCGCTGTTACGACAATTGCGGTAAAATTGCTGTTTCCGCAATTCTGCTAAGTTACAATTCTGTCTAGCTGTTTTTGTCTTCATTTATTAATCTCGTCTCTTATCATTTGAATTTAGCTTTGTCTTGCACTTGTTTATGTTGCTACCCTCTTCGTACTCAGTAGGAAATAGATCATTAAAAACCAATTCTACCCCATCAAATCCACCCCTTCTTTCTTAACTTTACACTTCATGAATAACTTATAATAAATCTCTGTGGGAAAACGAATGAAATATACTTACTACTTGCTATAAGACCATGTATGCTTGCATGTTCTGAGTGCTTTCTCTATCTTATTGCTTATTTATTTTAACACATTGAGCACGCAACACCGCCCATCCTATGAGACGGCCAGACAGAGCCCTGAGCCGTCTCCCTAGACGCCAGAGCCTGAAGCTCCACCTGAAGAGCACCAAGACTCGGTGCCAAGCGAAGAGTCGGCGGAGGACGAGGAGGTTTTCTCCCCCTTGAGGGAAGTGAGTCTTGACAGCCCTGCGAAGGGGGGAAGCAAAGACTCCAAGGACGAAACGTTGGGGGATTGCCTCCAACAGATCACCACCCAGGCACGCCTCAACAAGAGGGTTCCTGTGATCGTGAAAGCCAAGCGACCGAAGGCCTCCAAGCGAGCCAAGAAGAAGAAGGTCAGATCTGAGCCTCTTTAAAGACATTGAAGGTTGAGGCTGCTGAATCGGCCAAGGCAAAAGAGAATGGAAAGAAGAAGATGTACCCCGGGGACGAACCTTCAGCTGTGCGGTTTGTCTCCCAAGAAGCAGAGGCCAAGAGCCTCGAATTGAGGAAGAAGGAGCTTCTACACGAGCGGGGCTTTCTTGATGCGTTGGCAGACCTGCCGCAGTTCTTGCGCGCAGGAATCATCATCCATGGATGGGAGGAGCTGTGCAGACCTCCAATTCCAGCTTACCCCGACATGGTGTATAACTTCTACGCCAACCTCACGCACCCTGACGCATGCCTGTCCACGGTGAGGGGGGTAGAGGTAGACTTATCTGCCAATGCCATCAATGAGGCCTACGGCCTCAAGGAGTATTCCCATTCTGACTACGCCAAGATTGTTGCCTTGCCATCCGAGGCAGTCCTAGAGGAGGCCTTGCACACAATCGGCAAGCCAGAGGCATCGTGGGCGGTGTCAAGGAATGGGAAGCACACCCTGATGAGTGCAACTCTACGAGACAAAGCGGCCGTTTGGTTCTCTTTTGTGCGCAGGCGTCTCTCCTCTGTGACCCACGAGACGACCATAAACCAGGGGAGATCATTGCTGTTGTATGCCATTATGCGGGGCCTCACCATTGACGTTGGTGAAGTCATTGCCGCCTCCATTGCCGACTGCTCAAAGAAAGGTAAGGGTCAGTTATTTTTCCCAAATACCATTACTAAATTGTGTCTTCGTGCAGGCGTGCAAATGGAGAAGAATGAGAAGCAGTTGGCATACACAGGCCATTTGGAACTGCCCACCATCTTGAGGATGCGAAGGAGGGGCAACATGGAATTTGAGCTGGACGGCCTGGCTGCTGCTCAATCACTCTCCATGGCGTGCCTGATGGACCTGCAGCACAAGATGGCGCAGTGGGCTGAATATGCACAGGCGCGAGACAAAGATGTGGCTGACCAGTTGGGGTGCATTTTCCCTGCCTTCCCTACTGACCTGTTGAAGCCATGGGCACCTCCTAGAGAAAGGAGGAATGAGGATGAGGAAGATTGAATGCCAGCCTGAACGACATTCGAGGGAGTTTTCTGATCCCTCTTGAAAAAAATCTGCTTTTCTGTGATTTTTTGGATTCTGTTTTAATCAAATGCTTGATTTGTTTTAAATTGTTCTTTTGATTGTTTAGTTTAATTTAGTAGTTTGATGGTTTCTGAGTAGTTAGCTTAGTTAATTTATTTGTTTTGTGTAGTGGATAATAACTGAAAATAGCATGCTAGGAGCCTTGATCACTAATAAATATGCTCTGTAGGTTTATTGCGGATTCTTTGCGGAGTCCGCAATGTTTTGGTAGTTTTCGCATGCTATTGGAAGAATTGTTTATGGGCTGTTTCTGTTTAATTTTCGATATCTTGCTGCTTTTCTTGACTTCAATATGTGATCTATCTGTGAGCATGCTGGATGAGTGTCTTAGCGCACCTTTGATAGTTTAAATTAGCTTCCTTAAAATTGCTCAGCATGCATCTCTTTAAGCCCTTAACTTACTGTGTTTACGAAACAATTCTGCTGCTGTGTTATCTGCTTTAGGAAGGTCATTTCTATGCCTAGGAGTTTTAAATTTTACTTGTTTTGCCTTAGACTAGATGCTTCTAGGACAAGTTTGGGGGTGTGCCACCTCAGACTCTCATTGGGGACAATGAGAAGTTTTAGTTTGGGGGAGGCAGCCCTAGGCCTAGGAACATTCCTCTCTCCCTCTTAAACATAAGCATTCTTCTTTTTCTTTGAGAAAATGATGAACTGAAAAAAAATGAAAAACAAAAGAATAAAGAGTAGTGTCTCTCTTGAGGTTGCTGAGTAATCAGTGCTACGTGTGTAACCCACAAGTGGCATTGCATCAAAAGGCAACCAAAGGAAGAGACCCTACCAAAGAAGGAAAAACCAAGGAAGAAGAATGTATGCCTATGAGTTATAGCTTATGTGCTTAGGTGTCCTATATGAATGAACTCTGATCCTCAATTAGCTAAGCACAGGGTTGTAGCTTGTAGGTTTGTTAAGGGAGATGAATGTATATCCAATGTAGTGATGCCAGGGTTTAGATTGTTCTATGAAACGTACTACTGTTACTTGTGTGTACTAAGACTGGCATGACTCTAAGGAATCCTAGGTACTCAAAAGAAAGACACTAGAAGCATGTACTGAGTCTAGGGTAAAGCAAGGTAGAATTTGAAAACTTAGGGATAGCTGCACAATGAATCTAATGACATAAGGCAGATAGATCATCCGTAGGAAAGTTGTAGAGGCAGTAGGTTTATAAGGCGAGAGAAATCAGAAGAAGCAAAATGTGGAGTCAGTTTAAACTAGGAAGAGTGTCATAGGACAGCAATGCGAGGGATAGTAAGCTTAGGGAAGTCAGCAAGTAGTTAGATAGAGTGATAACAGCCTAAGTAAGCCCTTATATTGCTCGAGGACGAGCAATAACTTAAGTTTGGGGGTGTGTTACGTCTCCAAAAGTGACTATTTTAGGGACTTATTTGCTATAGAATGGTGTACACTCTTAAGCGTTTTTTATGGAATTAAGTCTAAACATGTGCTTATATATGAGAATTTATAGAATTTAGCTAAATCAGGACTTATGTGTAAAATGAAGGAAAAAGAATCAAAAACAAAGCTAAAGAGTTGAAATTTCCATATTGCAGGAACATTGCGAGAAAACATTGCTGTCTCAGCAATATTTTAAGTGAAAATTGTTAAGTTGTCTAACCGTTTGCCATTTTGTTACGATCTTTCAGCAGCCCATTTTTTCTCCTGCTGCCACGTGGAGGGTCGTCCTTCAGAATGGATGGTTCTCCTTGGTCGAATCGTACCTGCAAAACACTATAAAAGGAGGTCAAGGGGGAAGGACAGAAACAAGCTTGGAAGCGTAGAACTCCCATCTCAACGCATTTTCTGCTCTGTTTTCTCTTCCGTTTGTTGGCGTGAAGGACTCAGCTGTTGGAGTCGATAATCTGAGAGGAAGAAGAGAAGATCTTTCTTCTCTTCTGATTGGATTCATCCAAACAAAGCTCTCATTCTCCCTTCAACCGAGGCGTTTGCGGCGAGGAGTCCACGCACACGTTTACTGCTTTTTGCCGTTTGTTTGTCGTCTGTTTTTCGCTACTTCTTTCTGCTCTTTGTTTAAGATTGCTACATTAGTTCATTTCGTATTCTTCTCTTTAGTTCTCATCAGTTTAGAGTTGTTGCTTGTTAATCTTTGAACCTTGTTTAATCGAAGAAGTGTTTGACTATTTCACGAGTTCCTCATTGCTTTTATTGTTTCTGTTCTCTTTTATTTCCACTTCATTACTGCTAAGCATGTCTACACCATCTATTCTTTCTCTTCTATCATCGTCCATGAGTAACTAAACCACATAAGGGTATGCTAATGACAAGTCTATAGGTAGAAATACGTGAATTCAGCATGTAGGATAGCTTCAAATGCATTGAATGTATGTGTGCTTCATCCCACGGGCAATTTCGATTGGCCATCCATTTTGTCCAAAGAACTCCTAACCTCCGGAAGGAGTAAGAGTTCAGAGTCGTCCATTCATGCTAGCCTTTCATGGTAGCCAGAAAATGACCTAGGAATAGGCGTTTTCCTAGCACAAGTCATTAACTTGCTTATATAAATAGATGCTTTAGCCTTACTTGGACATGAGTGAACTAAAGGATCTAATGCATGAAATCGAAAGATACATGAGAATGAGTTAATTTGATGCATGATAAGTTGATCTACTGCTGAAGAATCGTATGAAAAAGCCTATAAAGAAGTCGTTAGTAGCTCTTGTTTCCACACTTCACCCTTAAATCGCTGTTAGTAACATTGCTAGAAAATTGTTGTCTGCGCAATTTTCTTAGTTTAATTTTTGCCTTAGCCATTTTTCTTAGATTTTGTTTTGCGATTTTATTGCTAGATAATTGCTTTCTCCGCAATTCTTGTTCCTCTACATTCAAGTTAACCTCTTTACTTGTCTCGGTTTATGCTTGCATATCTCGCACGTTCGTTAATAGTTAGGCACATTACTCCCAATTTTACCCCATTTAAGCCACCCTCTCTAACTTAACATCTCACTTCGCTAGTAACTAAGAATAAATCTCTGTGGGAAATCGAATGAAAAAATACTTATTACTTGCTACAAGACCATGTATGCTTGCATGTTCTGAGTGCTCTACCATCGCATTTTAATTTACACATTGAGCACGCAACAAAAACCAAATAGGGTAGTTAGCAAATGAACTGAAAAATAGGCCCCAAGGTAGATTGCCTGCAGACACTGAAGTACCAAGAAGGGATGGAAAAGAGCAAGTTCAAGCAATTGAACTTCGTAGTGGAAGACCATTGGTGAGCAACAATAGAGAAGCACCAAAGCGAGTAGAGAATGAAGAGTCTAGTGCTCCACTGGATTCTCTGCCCAACCATGATCAACCACCACCAAGCACAACAAGGGTGAGGCTGGAACCTATCATAGAGGAACCAGAAGAAATACCAAGGCCTCCATCTGTCCTTAGGCGACCTGAAGGGCCTACATATGTGCCACCACCTCCATTCCCTAGGAGGCTGAAGAAAAAACAAGAACAGGAAGTGCACTTTAATAAGTTCTTAGAAATTTTAAAACAAGTGCATGTTAATATCTCATTTGTAGAAGTTTTGCAATCTATGCCTTCCTATGTTAAATTCTTGAAAGATATAATTACTAATAAAAAATTATTGGTGAATTTGAAACGGTGAATCTCACTGAGGAGTGCAGTGCTATACTCCAAAACAAACTACCAAAGAAGGAGAAGGATCCTGGTTCCTTCACCTTACCAGCAGAGTTGGGAGGCAAGCACGTGGGCAGAGCTCTTTGTGATTTGGGAGCCAGCATCAATCTCATGCCCTTGTCACTATTCCGTCAGCTTGGAATAGGGGAAGCACGTCCTACTACTGTCACCTTGCAGCTTGCAGACAGATCCATAGCATACCCGGAGGGGAAAATTGAGGATATACTTGTCAAGGTTGACAAATTCATCTTTCTTGCAGACTTCATCATTCTAGATTATGAGGCAGACAAGGAGGTACCAATCTTATTAGGCAGACCATTTCTAGCCACAGGTAGGGCTTTAATCGATGTCAAAAAAGGTGAGTTCACCATGAGAGTTCATGATGAGGAGGTCAAATTTAGTGTCTTTAAAGCTCTAAGGTATCCCTCTGATTCTGAATCTTGTGCTAGTATGGATGTAGTAGATTCACTGATGGAAGAACAACTTGAGCATGAACTGTTAATTAAGCATGCCACTGAGTATGTACAAGTAGATATAACTGACTTAAACATTTCTGAATTGATGGATATATCTGTGGATAAACCTCAGCATGTTTGTATGACTAATGACTTGTCTGAGAGAACCACAAGCCCTTTGAAACCATCAATTGAACATCCACCTTTGCTGGAATTAAAACCATTGCATGATCACCTTAAATATGCATATTTAGGAGAGCATGATACTTTGCTTGTTATTATTTCGTCCAAATTAAGTGAACAGCATGAAATTGCGCTAATATTGTTGCTTAAGCAACATAAAAAAGTTATTGCATGGACGATTGCTGATATAAGAGGTATTAGTCCTTCCTATTGCATGCATAAGATATTGTTGGGAGAGGAACATACAGCTAGAGTAGATCGCCAACGTAGGTTGAACCCCTCCATGAAGGAGGTAGTTAAAAAAGAGATTATCAAATGGTTAGATGCAGGTGTAATTTTCCCTATAGCCAATAGTCAATGGGTTAGTCCAATCCAATGTGTGCCTAAGAAGGGTGGAATGGCTGTAATAGTTAATGAGAATAATGAACTTATACCAACTAGAACTGTTACAAGATGGAGAGTCTGTATGGACTATAGAAAATTAAACAAAGAAACCAAAAAAGATTACTTTCCTTTACCGTTTATAGATCAGATGTTAGATAGAATAGTTGGCCGAGCCTATTACTGCTTCTTAGATGGTTATTCTGGATATAACCAAATTACCATAGACCTTGTGGATCAGGAGAAAACAACCTTTACATGTCCCTTTGGAACATTTGCTTTTCGCAGAATGCCATTTGGCTTATGCAATGCACCAGCAACATTCCAAAGGTGCATGTTGGCCATTTTCTCTGACTTGGATGAATCCATGATAGAAATATTTATGGATGACTTCTCAGTCTTTGGTGATTCTTTTAATAATTGCTTAGAGAACTTAGGACAAGTCCTAGCTAGGTGTGAGGACACCAACCTAGTCCTAAATTAGGAGAAATGTCACTTTATGGTGGAGGAAGGAATAGTCCTAGGTCACAGAGTGTCTAGAGCAGGAGTAGAGGTCGATAGGGCCAAGATAGAAATAATAGAGAAGCTAGTGGAATCTCAAAATGTAAAGGCTATTAGAAGTTTCTTAGGTCATGCAGGTTTCTATAGGAGATTCATTAAAAACTTTTCAAAAATCTCTAAACCTTTGTGTGAGCTTCTAGAGCTTAACAAGCCATTTGTCTTTTCAAACGAATGTTTCTTAGCATGGACAACACTTAAGGAAGCCTTAGTCAAAGCACCAATTATAGTAGGTCCAAATTGGGATCTACCATTTGAGATGATGTGTGATGCTAGTGACTATGCAGTAGGGGTCATGCTAGGACAGAAAATAGATAAACTAACACACCCTGTATACTATGCTAGTAAGACTTTGAATGAAGCACAATGTAATTACACAACCACAGAGAAGAAAATGCTAGTTGTAGTGTTTGCTTGTGAAAAGTTTAGGAATTACATTGTAGGAACTAGAACCATTGTGTACACTGATCACTCTGCACTAAAATATCTAATGAGGAAGGCTGATGCTAAGACGAGGTTAATTAGATGGGTATTGTTGTTGCAAGAGTTTGACTTAGACATTAGAGATAAAAAAAGGAAGCGAAAATATAGTTGCTGACCATTTATCTAGATTGCGGCATAATTGCGATAAAATTGTTGAGCCAGCAATTTCTGATGCCTTTATCGATGAGCATGTCTTTGTGTTAGAACATCGTGATAACGATGAGGAACCTTGGTTTGCGGATATTGCTAACTTCCTTGCCTCGCAGGTACTACCAACTTTCAAAGGAGGGCAAGAAAAGAAGAGGTTCCTACATGAAGCTAGGAAGTTCATCTGGGACGATCCTACACTTTACAAGACATGTGCAGACGGATTACTGAGGAAGTGTGTATCAGCTGCTGAGGCGAAGTTAGTGTTGCAGCACTGCCATACGTCTCCTTATGGTGGACATTTTGGTGGCCAAAGGACGGCTGCAAAGGTGTTCCAAAGTGGCTACTACTGGCCCACGATATTCAAAGATGCACACGACCATGCACACAGCTGCAATGAGTGTCAACAGACAGGTAACCTCAGTAGGAAGGATGAGATGCCTCTCACCTACATCTTAGAGTTGGAGCTCTTTGATGTGTGGGGCATTGACTTCATGGGACCATTCCCTCCCTCTACAGGTAATCTCTATATACTTGTAGCTGTAGACTATGTATCTAAATGGGTAGAAGCCATAGCATGTCCATCAAATGATGCCAAAACAGTCATTAAGTTTGTTAATAGGCATATTTTTACAAGATTTGGTACACCACGTGCAATCATAAGTGATGAGGGAACTCACTTTATTAATAAAGCTATGGAAAAGGTATTAGCTAAATACAATGTTAGACATAGAGTAGCAACCCCTTATCACCCACACTCAAATGGACAAGCTGAAATATCCAATAGGGAGATCAAGAGCATACTCGAAAAAGTGGTCAAACCTAATAGAAAAGACTGGTCTTTTAAATTAGACGATGCACTTTGGGCATATAGGACTGCATATAAAACACCCCTAGGTATGTCTCCTTATAGGCTAGTGTATGGAAAAGCATGTCATCTTCCCTTCAAATTGGAAATCAAAGCCTTTTGGGCCTTAAAAGAACTAAATTATTGCGTGACCGATGCTGGAACATTGCGGTCTCTACAATTACATGAGTTAGATGAGCTAAGACATATGTCCTATGAAAATGCTAAAATGTATAAAGAAAAGACTAAAATTTGGCATGATAGTAGACTTAGGATCAAGGACTTTAAAAAAGGCCAGCATGTCTTATTATTCAACTCAAGGTTAAGGTTATTTCCAGGCAAACTTAAGTCCAGATGGTCAGGTCCTTTTGTGATAACTAACGTTTTTGTTCATGGTGCTATTGAGATTCGCAACCTCAACCACGGGCAGCCGTTTCTGGTCAATGGTGCAAGGTTGAAGCACTACTATGAGGATGGAGATGTGAAGACACTCTCGGCCTTCCTCCTATCTGAAGCTTGAGAATCAAATCGAGAGGGGATGAGTGACCACTGTGCTCATCCATAAGAAGGCCATGCCTTAGTTTTTTTTCTTTCGTATTTTCGGTTTGTGTTGTGTGTTTATTTTTTATTTTAATTACGGATTTTTGTTTTAATTAGGTGAATTTTAATGGGAGATCTTTAAGAAGAGATCAAGGAGATGAATCAAGGGGAGAAAATCCACGAAGAAAATCGGGTTAAATCAAGGATTTGGTTGCTGAATCTTGCAACTTAAATCAAGAAATATCCCAACGGCTAAGCGAATTTATTGCGAAGAAGTTGCTGATTCCGCAACAGAAACTAGCCGTTGGAAGGCACTCAAGTACAAATAGCCGTCGTTGGATCCCTGCCTTTTACGTTTTCTCAATCCGTTGGACCTCCAAAATTCAGTCTTCTTCTTCCTCTGCATTTCCTACCTTCAGATCCTCAAAGAACGAGAATGGTATCCACACGAGCAGATCGATCCACACCCAAGAAAAAGTCGTCGGACGCAGAAGAAGCTGCGAGAGAGGCGCTGCTTTCCTTAGCAGACGCCGATGCTGCGCAGCCCTCACGGCCTCCGAAGCTACCTGTGCGACGAAAGAAGTGGAAGGTGGTGACTGAGATACCTGCTGGTCCTTCTGAACCAGTCGGTACACCTAAGAAACGGAAGTGGCAAATCGCGACGGATGACTCACCGATTAGGGTGAGAAAGACTCCCAGCGAGGAAAGTCGTGGGAGTGGCCGTCCATCATATGAGACGGCCAGGCAGAGCCCTGAATCTTCGCCACAAACGCCGGAGCCTGAAGCTCCACCTGAAGAGCACCAAGACTCGGTGCCAAGTGAAGAGCCGGCGGAGGAAGAGGAGGTATTCTCCCCTTTAAGGGATGTCAGTCTTGACAGCCCTGCGGAGGGGGGAAGCAAGGACTCCATGGACGAAACGTTGGGGAATTGCCTCCAGCAGATCACCACCAAGGCGCGCCTCAAGAAGAGGGCTCCTGTGATCGTGAAAGGCAAGCGGCCGAAGGCCTCCAAGCGAGCCAAGAAGAAGAAGGTTGGATCTGAACCTTCTTTAAAGAAGATGAAGGTTGAGGCCGCTGAGTCGGCCAAAGCAAAAGATAAAGGGAAGAAGAAGATGTACCCCGAAGATGAACCTCAAGCTGTGAGGTACATCTCTAAGGAAGCAGAGGCCAAGGGCCTCGAATTGAGGAAGAGAGACCTCCTCCATGAGCGAGGATTTCTTGATGCATTGGCGGACCTGCCGCAATTCTTGCGCGCAGGGATCATCAACCATGGCTGGGAGGAGCTGTGCAGACCGCCCATTCCCGCCTATCCAGACATGGTGTATGACTTCTACGCCAACCTGACGCACCCTGAAGATGGTCTGTCCATGGTGAGGGGGATCGAGGTTGACTTCTCGGCCAAAGCCATCAACCAAGCTTATGCTCTCAAGGGGCATAAGTACACTGATTATGCAAGAATCGTCGAATCACCCTCTGCGGCTGTCTTGGAGGAAGCCCTGCAAGTAATAGGCAAACCTGAGGCGGCGTGGACAATCTCAAGAAATGGGAAGCACACAATGATGAGTGCGACCCTTAAAGACAAGGCAGCCGTCTGGTTCTCCTTTGTTCGCAGACGCATCTCCCCTGTGACCCACGAAACGACTATCAACCAGGGGCGGTCTTTGCTGCTGTATGCCATCATGTGGGGATTCACCATTGACGTGGGTGAAGTCATTTCCGCCTCCATCACCGACTGTTCAAAGAAAGGTAAGGGGCAACTCTTTTTCCCAAACACCATAACTAAATTATGCTTACGTGCAGGTGTTCCAATGGAGAAGAATGAGAGGCAGTTGGCTTACACTGGCCATCTGGAGCTGTCCACCATCTTGAGGATGCGGAGGAGGGGCAACATGGAATTTGAGATGGACGGCTTGGCTGCTGCACAGTCGTTGTCCATGGCTTGCCTAATGGACCTGCAGCACAAGATGGCTCAGTGGGCTGAGTATGCACAGGCGAGGGACAAGGATGTAGCTGACCAGCTGGGGTGCATATTCCCTGCCTTCCCCACGGATCTGTTGAAGCCATGGGTGCCTCCTAGAGAAAGGAGAGATGAGGATGAAGATGTTTGAATGCCAATCTGAACGGCATTCGAGGGAGTTTTCTGATCCCTCTTGAAAATAAGAAGAAAAAAAAAAGTTGCTTTTCTGTGACTTGTGACCCCTGTTATTAATCAAATGCTTGGTCTGTTTTAATTGTTCTTTTGTTGTTTAGGATAGTTTGATTTTGTCTGATGGTATCTGAGTAGTTAGCTTAGTTAGTTTTGATGTTTTGTGTAGTTATGGTTGTCTGAATATAGCATGCTAGGAGCCTTGATCACTGCTAAAGATGCTCTGTAGGTTTATTGCGAATTCTTTGCGGAGTCCGCAATTTTTTGTTAGTTTTCGCATGCTATTGGATGACTGTTGGATGGGCTGTGTCTGTTTAAATTTTGATATCTTGCTGCTTTATTGACCTCAATATGTGATCTATCTGTGAGCATGCTGGATGAGTGTCTTAGTACACCTTTGATAGTTTAAATTAGCTTCCTTAAATTTCTCAGCATGCACCTCAATAAGCCCTTTTACATGCTGCTTTTTTCAAAGATTCTGCACCTGAGTTATCTGCTTTAGGAAGGTCCTTTTTATGCCTAGGAATTTTAAGTTCCGCCTGTTTTGCCCTAGACTAGATGCTTCTAGGACAAGTTTGGGGGTGTGCCACCTCCGACTCTCATTGGGGACAATGAGAAGTTTAAGTTTGGGGGAGGCAGCCTCTAGGCCTAGGAACATTCCTCTCTCCCTTTTTAAACATAAGCATTCTTCTTCTTTGAAAAATGATGAAAAAAAAAAACAAAAAAAAAACAAATGAAAAAAGAATAAAGAGTAGTGTCTCTCTTGAGGTTGCTGAGTAATCAGGGTCATTTGTGTAACCCACAAGTGGCACTGCATAAAAAGGAAAACCAAAAGAAGAGACTCTACTAGGAAAAGAAAAGAAGGAAAAGGAAAAACCAAGGAAGAAGAATGTATGCCTATGAGTTATAGCTTATGTGCTTAGGTGTCCTGTACGAATGAACTCTGATCCTCAATTAGCTAAGCACAGGGTTGTAGCTTGTAGGTTTGTTAAGGGAGATGAATGTATATCCAATGTAGTGATGTCAGGGTTTAGGTTGTTCTAGGGAATGTACTACTGTTACTTGTGTGTACTAAGACTGGCATGACTCTAAGGAATCCTAGGTAGCTCAAAAGAAAAAGACATTAGAAGCATGTACTGAGTCTGGGGTGAAACAAGGTAGAATTTGAAACCTTAGGGATAGTTGCACAATGAATCTAATGACATAAGGCAGATAGATTAGTTGTAGGAAATTTATAAAAGCAGTAGGTTTATAAGGCAAGAGAAATCAGAAGAAGCAAAATGTGGAGTTAGTTTTAACTTAGAAGAGTGTCATAGGACAGCCATGCCTTAGGTAGTGAACTTAGTCAGCGAGTAGTCAGATAGAGTGATAGCAGCCCAAGTAAAGCCCTTATATTCCTCGAGGACGAGCAATAACTTAAGTTTGGGGGTGTGTTACTGTTAAGTCTCTGAAAGTGACTTATTTAGGACCCATTTAGCTTAAGAAGATGTACACTTTTAGGTGTTTTTGATAGCATTTAGCCTAAACCTATGCTTAAATATGAGAATGAGAAGAAGGTAGCTAAATTAGGACTTATGCACAATAGGAAAGAAAAGGGTTGAAAACCGAAGGAAAAGAATGAAAAAAACTGCATTGCGACAGCATTGCGAAAACATTGCTGAAGCCGCAATTATTCAAGTGAAAACCGTAAGTTGACTGATCTTTTTCTGTTAATTTCCGTGATTTCAGGGATTCGTTCTTTCTCCTCCATCCATTCTGATATACGACGTTGAAGATTGATGGTTCTCCTTGGCCCAAACGCACCTGCAAACTACTATAAAAGGGGGTCAAAGTCGGAGGTTCAATCATCATCCGAAAGCGTAGAGTCTTCTCGCAGTCCATCTCTTCTCCTGTTTTCCTTTGCCGTCTGCTGGTTTGCGAAGCTCAGCTGTTGGAATCGATAATCTGATAGGAAGGAGAGGAGATTCTTCTTCTCTCCTGATTGGATTCATCCAAGCAAGGCTGATCTTTTTGATCCTTCATTCGAGGCGACTGCAACGAGGCTTTCAAGCACCATTTACTGCTTTTTGTCTTTCCTTTCTCATTTCCAGCATTATTTAGTCATCGCTTCTGGTTTAGTGATTAGTCTACTTCATTTCGTTGCTTTCTGTCTTTGGATTATTTACTTTAAGTTTCCCTTTGTTCGTTCAAACATTCAAAGTAATCAAATTACAAGTCTTCATTTCACAGTTTCCATCTTCTGCTGCTACGGCTTTGTCTTACTGTTTGGAGTATATTTCCCTTCTAAGCATGTCTGTTTTATCTTACATTTCTGTTCTCTATATATCCATGAGTAGCTAAGTCACTTAGGGGCATGCTAATGGCAGAACTATAGGCAAAAAAACGTGAACCAAGTATGTAGGATAGCTCTCGAAGCATTGATTGTATGTAAGCTTCATTCCACGGGCAATTTCGATTGGCCATCCATTTTGTCCAAAGAACTCCTAACCTCTGGAAGGAGTAAGAGTTCAGAGTCGTATAATCATGCTAGCCTTTCATGGTAACCAGGAAACGGCCTAGGAATAGGCGTTTCCCTAGTACAAACTAAACACTTCTGTTTTAACAAGATGCTTAAGACCTTACTTTGAGTTGAGTAAACTAAAGAATCTAATGCATGGAATCGGACGATACATGAGATAGAGTGAGTTTGATGCATAGAGAGTTGATCTAATGCTTGGGAATCGTATTAAAATGCCTATAGGATAGTCGTTAGTAGCCCTTAATTCTCCATTTTACACACGTTTGCTGTTTTTACAATTGCGATAACATTGCGGTGTCCGCAATTCTGCTAAGTTACCATTCTGTTTAGCTGTTTTCTTCGTCGTTTATTAATTCCGTCTCTTGTCTTTTGAGTCTAATTTCAACTTGCATTTGTTTATGTTGTATTCCTTTACACATTCAGCAAAAATTAGATAATTAAAAACCAATTTTACCCCATCAAATCCACCCCTTCTTTCTTAACAAATACACTTCGTGAATAGCTAAAAATAAGTCTCTGTGGAAAAAATGAATGAAATATACTTACTACTTGCTGTAAGACCATGTATGCTTGCATGTTCTGAGTGCTCTCTCTACCTTCTTGCTTATTTATTCTTAACACATTGAGCACGCAACAAGTTTTTGGCGCTGCTGCCGGGGACTTATTTTAAGTGAAAACGAAGGTTGTTAAGTCTGAAACACCAAGTTATTTTCCATTGAATTTGATCCATCTTCATTTCTTCTTCAGGTACCATTTAGGGTAGTTTATGAATGAGACTCCAAGTAGTGATCTAGAGTTCAACCCTGAGCCTGAGAGATTATTTAAAGCTAGAAATAGAGCCAAGAAACGTCTCTTTAAACAACCCCTTTTACCTCAAATAATTGCTGAAACCGCAGAGTCTCCGCAATCCACTCAAGAAGAAATGGCTGGAATAGAGCAAAACCTGGTGCCTGTCACTCGCAATCCCATTGAAATAGCGAATGACAAGGATAGCGCCATCCTTTCGTACCTAGTACCTATGCCTGGGGAGCTGAACCCCAGCATAATCCGTCCTGAAATCACTGCCAACTCATTCGAGTTAAAACCAGTGATGTTCCAAATGTTGTCTACTGTGGGACAATTCTTTGGAATAGAAAATGAGGACCCCCATAACCACCTTAGGAACTTCCTAGGAGTCAGTGATACCTTCCTCATTCCTGGAGTTTCCCAAGAAGCCCTGAGGCTATATCTTTTCCCTTACTCTTTGAGGGACAAAGCCAAAACGTGGTTAAATTCATTACCCTCAGGATCTGTCCTCAATTGGACAGACTTAGCAGAAAAATTCCTAGTCAAATATTTCCCACCAGATAGGAATTCGACCTTTCGTGATGATATCATCAAATTCAAACAAGCTCCGAGTGAGTCTCTTCACGAAGCTTGGACAAGATTCAAAGACCTTCTCATTAAATGTCCACACCATGGCATTCCATGGTGTATCCAAATAGAAGTCTTCTTTAAAGGATGCAACCCCAGCACCAGACAAGTTCTAAACTCATCTGCTGGAGGTTCCATGTTGTCCAAGAGTTACAACGAAGCTTATGAGATCTTGGAGAAGATCTCAACATCTCACTGTAGGTGGTCAGATGATCCAGTAGAGCCAACTAGAGCTCAAGACAAGGATGCTCTAAGCGCCATGAGCACCCAAATAAACGCCCTGACCAACCTAGTTAAGCAAATGGCTCAGGCCAATCTCCAAACCAGTGCCAATACCGCCACAGCCATGACAATGGGCACCCAACCAAGTCAAGGCGAGGCACTTATCTGTGGATTCTGTGGGGAAGGGCACCCATATGAATACTGCCCTGGGAATCCATCCTCAGTCTGCTATGTTGGGAGCCAGCAGCAGCCTAGGAATAACCCCTACTCCAACACCTATAACCCTGGTTGGAGAAACCACCCAAACCTGTCATGGGGTGGCCAACAAAACACTAACCAAAATCCTAACCAACCTAGATCGAGTGGAACACCTGGTTTCACTCCCCAACATAACCAGTCAATGTACCAAAAACCATACAATCAACCTGTAGGATCTTCTGTAGAAAACTTACTCAAGGAATACATAGCTAAGAATGATGCTACGCTTCAAAGCCAGCAAGCTACTCTTAGGAGCCTAGAAAACCAAATAGGCCAATTAGCCAATGAACTCAAGAGTAGGCCCCAAGGTAGACTCCCTGCTGACACCGAGGTACCAAGGAGAGATGGCAAAGAACAAGTTCAAGCAATTGAACTTAGGAGTGGAAGACCATTGGTGAGCAACACAAAGGACACACCAAAGAGAGTAGAGAACACTGAGTCTAGTGCTCCACTGGAGTCTCTGCCAAACCAAGGTCCACCACCAACTAGCACATCAGGAGCCAGGCTAGAGCCAATTGTTGAGGAGATAGAAGAAATTCCGAGGCCTCCACCTATCCTAAGGCGACCTGACGTACCTGCATACGTGCCACCACCTCCATATCCTCGAAGGCTCAAGAAGAAGCAGGAACAGGAAGTGCATTTTAATAAATTCTTAGAAATTCTTAAGCAAGTGCATGTTAACATTCCTTTTGTAGAGGTTTTGCAGTCTATGCCTTCTTATGTAAAGTTTTTGAAGGACATTATTACTAACAAAAAAATAATTGGTGAGTTTGAAACAGTAAACCTCACTGAGGAGTGCAGTGCCATCCTCCAGAACAAGCTGCCCAAGAAGGAGAAGGATCCTGGTTCCTTCACCTTACCTGTAGAACTTGGAGGCAAGCACGTGGGCAAAGCGCTTTGTGACCTGGGCGCCAGCATAAATCTCATGCCCCTGTCCCTATTCCGCCAGTTGGGAATAGGAGAAGCACGTCCAACCACTGTCACTTTACAACTAGCAGACAGATCCATCGCATACCCTGAAGGTAAGATTGAGGATATTCTAGTGAAAGTTGACAAATTTATTTTCCTTGCAGATTTCATTGTCCTGGACTATGAGGCAGACAAGAAGGTCCCCATCCTGCTAGGTAGACCATTTCTAGCCACAGGTAGGGCACTAATAGATGTTCAAAAAGGTGAGCTCACTATGAGGGTTCATGATGAAGAGGTGAAATTTAGTGTGTATAAAGCCTTAAGGTACCCCTCTGATTCTGAGTCTTGTGCTAGCATGGATATTGTTGACTCACTAATGGAAGAACAATTAGAGCATGTACTATTAACCAAGCATGCTAATGAATATGTACAATTAGATGTAGCTGACTTGAATGTATCTGACATAATGGATATGCCTGTAGATAAACCACAACATGTATGTATGAATATAGATTTAACTGATAGATCTGTGAATCCTTTAAAGCCCTCCATTGAGCATCCACCTGTTTTAGAACTGAAACCACTACCCACTCACCTCAAATATGCGTATTTAGGAAATAATGATACACTGCCTGTAATTATTTCTTCTAAGCTAAGTGAAGAGCATGAGGTTGAATTAATTTTACTGCTTAAGCAACATAGGAAGGCTATAGCATGGACTATTGCTGATATTCGAGGCATTAGCCCTTCTTATTGCATGCACAAAATTATACTAGAGGAAGAGCACACACCTAGGGTAGATCACCAACGTAGGCTAAACCCCTCTATGAAAGAGGTAGTAAAGAAGGAAATAATAAAATGGTTAGATGCAGGAGTGATCTTCCCAATAGCTAGTAGCCAGTGGGTGAGCCCCATCCAATGTGTACCTAAAAAGGGGGGAATAACTGTGGTAGTCAATGAGAACAACGAACTGATTCCAACAAGGACTGTCACAGGGTGGAGAGTGTGTATGGATTACAGGAAATTAAATAAAGAAACTAAAAAAGATCACTTCCCTCTACCGTTCATTGACCAGATGCTAGACAGAATAGCTGGTAGAGCCTACTATTGTTTCTTAGACGGTTATTCAGGCTATAATCAAATAACTATAGACCCTAAGGATCAAGAGAAGACCACCTTCACTTGCCCTTTTGGAACTTTTGCCTTTCGCAGAATGCCTTTTGGCTTATGCAATGCACCGGCAACTTTCCAAAGGTGCATGATGGCAATCTTCTCTGAGTTGGATGAGTCCATGATAGAAATATTCATGGATGACTTCTCAGTCTTTGGGGACTCATTTTCAAAATGTCTAGAAAACCTAGGACAAGTCCTGGCTAGGTGTGAGGAGACCAACCTAGTCCTAAATTGGGAAAAATGCCATTTTATGGTGGATGAAGGGATTGTCTTAGGACATAGAGTGTCAAGGGCAGGTGTAGAAGTTGACCGAGCCAAAATTGAGATCATAGAGAAGTTAGTAGAGCCTCAGAATGTCAAGGCTATTAGAAGTTTCTTAGGGCATGCTGGCTTCTACAGAAGGTTCATTAAGGACTTTTCTAAGATAGCCAAGCCTCTGTGTGAGCTTTTAGAGCTAAATAGACCATTCATCTTCTCTAAGGAATGCTTAGTAGCTTGGACTACCCTTAAGAAAGCACTAGTCACCGCACCTATAATAGTAGGACCAAATTGGGATCTCCCATTTGAGATGCTATGTGATGCCAGTGACTATGCTGTAGGAGTCATGTTAGGACAGAGGATTGACAAGCTAACACACCCTGTATATTATGCTAGTAAAACCTTGAATGAGGCTTAATGTAATTATACAACTACTGAGAAAGAAATGCTTGCTGTAGTATTTGCTTGTGAGAAATTCAGAAACTATATTGTAGGCACTAGGACAATTGTGTACTGATAGCTCCAAAATAGAGCTATCTTAATGTCCCTAATTCTAGCTAAAACCATGATTTATATTGATTAAAATGCTTCCTTGTAGGTGATTTCATGGTGAAGAGCTCGAGAAGTCCATTGATGATTTTCGGGGCTAAAAAGGTCATTTAACATGTTTCGGGAAGTGTTCGGGTCAAAACGATAGGCCAAACGGAGCTCGGGAGCCAAAACGACCCAAAAGTGGGCTAAGAGCCGAGAGGGCAGCGCCCAGGCGCCGGCGCCCAGCGCCCAGGCGCCCAACGAACGCAGCACGCGCGCGCGCCCGCGCGCGCCGCTCGCAAGCACCGCACGCCCAGCGCCCAGGCGCCCAACGAACGCAGCACGCGCGCGCGCCCGCGCGCGCCGCTCGCAAGCACCGCACGCCCACGCCCAGACGGCCAGACGCGCGCGCGCCAGCCCGCTCCGCCTCGCCCATGTCCGCGCGCGCCCGCGCGCCCACGCCCGTGTCCGCCTCGCCCATGTCCGCGCGCGCCCGCGCGCCCACGCCCGTGTCCGCCTCGCCGTGTCCGCGCGCGACAGCGTCGAGACGCTGGCCGAGCGTCTCGACGCTCCGAACTCTGAAGCGTGCATTCGAAGATCCACCCGAGAGCAAGCGTCGAGCGCAAGCGTCTCGACGCTCGCTCGACGCCGCGCGCGCGTCTCGACGCCGCGCAGCGTCTCGACGCCGCCCCGCGCGCGCGCGCCTGCCAACTTAGGGCACAGCGTCGAGACGCTGGCCTAGCGTCTCGACGCTACGAGCTTAAAAGGCGTGAAACCTTCGGTTTTGCAGCCACTTTTTCATCCTTCATCTTCTCCAAGCTTCTCCTCTCGGTTCCAAGGCGATTTTTCCACCATTTTTGTACTTCTTCTCCTTCTTGTGCATGATTCCAAGCACTTCCATGGTGGATTGGAGTAATCCTACCTCCATGGAAGGCTAAACCAAGGTATGTGCTTAATTTTGAGTATGGGTTTGTAAATTATGGATGTTTGGGGAGATTTTCCCCTTTGTGAATGTTAAGACATTTAGCTTGTTTATGCATTTCTTGCTTGTTCTTCATCCAATTCTAGCATGTGTAGCTAAATTAGATTGACGCTCTAATTCTTATGCATGATAGAGGGCTAAAGGTTGGGACGTATAATTGCCCATACCGCTAGGTAGCACGGGTCTAAGCATGGCTAATTAGTTCGGCCCAAAGTGACATTGGTTACCTGAGTTAATTAACGTTTTCATGTTAGGCTTAAGGCAAGAGAGAAACCGGATTAGTCTTAGGATTAGGCCGTCGCAATGTTCCCGTCACTAGCACGTAATCGATTTAGGGGTCGCTACCTTGGATAGATTATTGGCTAAGTTTAATTAGAATTGCACGCTTCTAATTAATTCCTTGGGTCATTTGAGTTAGGAATAACCAAATGAATTGTGTGCATGAATTAGCTAACGCGTAAATCGTATCAATGATCCGAACATCCATAACGAGCAAGTCCACTTCTCGAAGTTAAGCACAACCGTTTAATTTTTGCACGTCGCCGTTTAATTTTCCGTTAGCATAATTAGGAGCTCCCTTCCCCCAAAACCAAATTACTATTCTTTAATTTGTGCATTCTTTTATTTCTTGCAAATTAGACTTAGTTAGATTAAATTTCTTATTTCCCTGTGGATCGACCCCGTTGCCACTTAGCTGCAAATAGCTCGGTGTATTCGGGTTTATAAATTGTATTTTGGCAAGCCTCGACAGCTTGAATTTGGAGTACCCCAAAAGTACATCTACCAAAATTGGCGCCGCTGCCGGGGACTTAATTAATTTAGTTTAGTTAAGTTTAGTTTGTTGGTTTTAAAATTTTTCTTTATTTCTTTTTGTACAGTTTAATTCTTTTGTATTATTTTACGCGTTTTGTTTGAGTTTTTGGAGCGCAGCATTCTTTGAAAATTCAAAAGAAGCGCCAAGATGGAGGTCGTGGGTAATCTTGAGCATCAAAGGACCATGAGGGAGCTTGCATCATCTGAGCTAAGCCGGAACACATCGAGTATCTTGTATCCGGTAGCTGCAGGTAATTTTGAACTTAAAGCTGGTCTGATTAACTTATTACCTTCTTTTTGTGGTAATACAGATGAGGATCCCGTCAGACACCTCAAGGCATTCCAGACGGTGTGTTCGGCATTCAGGACCGACAGCATCACTGCAGATCAACTCCATCTCAAGGCTTTCCCCTTTACTCTGAAAGAGAAGGCGAGAGATTGGATGCATTACCTACCGACTGGGTCCATCACTTCTTGGGAAGAGCTACAGAGAGCGTTTTATGCGAAGTATTTTCCGCCTCCCAAGGTTGCCTCTCTCAGGAAGCAAATATGCGGTATTTTGCAAGCGGAAGGAGAAAACCTTTATGACTGTTGGGAAAGGTTTAATCGTTTGTGCGAGAGTTGTCCTAACCATCAAATAACAGATCAACTCCTCATTCAGTATTTTTGTGATGGCTTGCTCCCACGTGTTCGGCAGTTTATTGATGCCGCCAGTGGAGGTTCACTCATGGATAAAACACCTGAAGAAGCAAGACAACTGATCTCAAATATGGCTGAGAATTCGCACCATTACGCAGGTAAAGGGGGTGAGCAAGACCGTTTCTCAGCTGAGTTAAACGCGCTTAATGCTCGAGTGTCAGAATTAGGCAATGCGATGATCCGGTTAGCGGAAAATGTTTCTCAAGCTTCTGTGCAAGCTCAGACATCATTTTCAGGTAATTTTATTGAAAATATTTTGCAAGATTTCGTTTCAGCTAACCGGAAATTTCAGGAGGACACTCGGGAATTTCAGAAGGACACTCGGGAAAGAATGGACGGTTTTGGAATGTTAGTGCAAGACCTGGGCAAGGAAGTGTCTCAGATGGCTACAAAGGTGACGGTGATGGAGCATAAGAACGCGGAGAGCGCTAGTGCCATCACTTTGAGAAGTGGGAAGCAGCTTCCCACGAGTACCCCGCCAGTGGAAGTCGATCATGGCCACGTCGAGCCACAGACAGAAAATCCCGAACCACGGTGGCATGGGGTAAATTTCGATCCTACGTGCACTAGAGTTTATGTGCCTAAGGCTCCCTTTCCTAGCAGGTTAGCGAGACCGCCCAAGGAAAACTACGAGGAGGAGTTCTTGAACACATTCAAGAAAGTAGAGATCAACATCCCTCTGTTGGATGCCATCAAGCAAATCCCAAGGTACGCTAAGTTCCTGAAGGAATTATGCACCAACAAGAGGAAGACAAAAGAGAAAGAACGCGTCGTGGTAAGTAAGAACATTTCCGCTTTAATCACGAAGAACTTACCAGAAAAATGCGGCGATCCAGGTATGTTTTCTCTCCCTTGCGCTATTGGAGGTAAGAAAATTAGAAGAGCCATGCTAGATCTAGGAGCCTCCATTAGTGTCATGCCTCACTCTGTTTATCAGGATTTGAATTTAAAAGAAATACAGGAAACCGGTGTTGTTATACAACTTGCTGATAGGTCTTGCGTGCATCCTTTAGGAGTAGTGGAAGATGTATTAGTTAATGTTAACGGGCTGATTTTTCCTGTGGATTTTTATATTCTGAAAATGGATGGAAATTCTGATTCTTCGTCTGCGTCAATCTTACTGGGTAGGCCCTTTATGAAAACTGCTAAAACTAAGATAAATGTAGATAAGGGCACTTTATCTGTTGAGTATCGTGGACAAGTTGTTGAGGTTGATGTGTCTAATGAGTTGGAGCATGATGAGAGCGTCCACTCTCTTTGTCAAGTAGATACAATTGAATCGTTAGTTCAGGAAGAATGCATGTCTGATAGAGATGGGGATGACCCATTATTTTTGACTGATCTTTTTGAGGAATCTGATATGCATGAACCTTCCATGTCTGAACTTTGTGATTCAACTGTCTCTTCTTTGGCAACTGTTCAGGATCATGCTAAAATGCTCCCCTCTACTTTGCAGGCACCTAAACTGGAGTTGAAAGACTTACCTGATCATCTCAAATACGCGTATTTGGGGGATGATGAGACGTTGCCGGTCATCATAGCGAAAGACCTTATGCCGGCTCAGGAAGGGAAGTTAATGGAAGTTCTTAAAGAGCACAAGCTGGCGATTGGATGGACATTAGCAGATTTACATGGGCTAAGTCCAGCTACGTGCATGCACAGAATCCTGCTCGAGGATGGAGCGAAACCTTCACGAGAGCCCCAAAGGAGGCTCAATCCCGCGATGAAGGAGGTAGTAGTTTCTGAGATCCTCAAACTCCTCGAAGCAGGTATCATCTATCCTATCTCAGATAGTAAATGGGTTAGTCCTATCCATGTTGTTCCTAAGAAAACTGGCATGACTGTGGTTAGGAATGAGAAAAATGAATTAGTGCCCAAAAGGATTCAAAATGGATGGAGAATGTGCATAGACTTTAGGAAGCTTAATGAGGTCACTAGGAAGGACCATTTTCCCATTCCTTTTATTGATCAGATGGTGGAGCGTTTAGCTGGGAAGCCATTCTTTTGTTTTCTCGATGGTTTCTCTGGCTTTTACCAAATCCCCATAGCCATAGAAGACCAAGAGAAAACAACGTTCACGTGCCCCTTTGGCACATTTGCATTTAGAAGGATGCCTTTTGGGCTTTGTAACGCTCCTGGTACATTTCAGAGATGCATGATGAGTATATTTTCTGAGTTTGTAGAAAAATGCATTGAAGTGTTCATGGATGATTTTACAGTTTATGGCAATTCCTTCGATGACTGTTTAGATAATTTATCGCATGTCCTGAAAAGATGTATTGAGATGAACCTTGTTCTAAATTTTGAAAAATGTCATTTTATGGCGAGTCAGGGTATCGTTTTAGGGCATGTGGTTTCTGCTAAGGGTATAGAGGTAGATAAGGCTAAAATCGATGTTATCTCTAATCTGCCATACCCAACGAATGTTAGGGAGATTCGATCTTTTCTTGGCCATGCAGGGTTTTATCGCAGGTTTATTCAGGACTTCTCCAAGGTTGCCATGCCTATGACGTACCTCCTTCAGAAGGATGTAACGTTCGATTTTGGGGAGGAGTGCCGAAAAGCCTTCGATTTGCTCAAGGATAGTTTGACGAGCGCGCCCATCATACACCCACCCCAGTGGGACTTGCCGTTCGAAATTATGTGCGACGCCAGCAACTATGCCTTGGGAGCCGTGCTCGGTCAGAGGATCGAGAACAAGAGCCGTGTCATTTACTATGCCTCCAGGACGCTTAATCCAGCGCAGTGCAATTACACGACAACGGAAAAAGAACTTCTTTCTATTGTATTTGCGCTTGATAAGTTTCGTCCTTACATTATTGGCTCTCAAGTAACTGTTTTCTCTGACCATGCAGCTGTTCGGTATCTGATGACCAAGAAGGACGCAAAACCGAGGCTACTTCGGTGGATTTTGCTTCTCCAGGACTTCGATGTGAAGATCAAGGATAGGAGAGGAGCAGAAAACCCGGTAGCCGACCATCTGAGCCGCTTGGTCAGAAAGGAAGACCTCCTGCCTCTGAATGAAGATTTCCCCGATGAGACACTCTTCAGACTTGATACAGTCCTTCCCTGGTATGCTGATATGGTAAATTACTTGGCCACAGGTAATTTTCCTTCTGGTTTCTCTCATAGTAGGAAAGCGAAGCTGAAAAGCGACGCTAAGTACTATGTTTGGGAGGATCCCAATTTATGGAAGTTCTGTTCTGATCAAATAATTAGGAGATGTGTCCCTGAGAATGAGCATGCGTCTATTCTTACTTTCTGTCATGATTATGCATGTGGGGGACATTTTGGGCCTAGGAGGACAGCTAGGAAAGTTTTAGATAGTGGGTTTTACTGGACTTCTCTGTTTAAGGATGCGCATGAATTTTGTAAAACCTGCGATAGATGTCAAAGAATAGGGTCGATATCTGGTAGAAATGAAATGCCTCAAACTCCTGTCTTAGTATGTGAAATCTTTGACGTTTGGGGCATGGATTTTATGGGACCCTTCCCGCCTTCTTGTGGTTTTTCTTATATATTGCTGGCTGTTGATTATGTCTCCAAGTGGGTTGAGGCGAAAGCCACGAAGACTAACGACGCTAATTCTGTTGTTAGGTTCGTTCAGTCTCGTATTTTTACCAGGTTTGGAATCCCACGAGCCATAATCAGTGACCAGGGGACTCATTTTTGCAACCGATCTGTGGAGGCTTTGCTGAGGAAGTATGGTGTGCATCATCGCGTGTCCACCGCCTACCATCCCCAAGCCAATGGGCAAGCCGAGGTCTCCAACAGAGAGGTAAAGTCAATTCTGGAGAAAACCGTGAGACCGAGCAGGAAGGATTGGAGCGATCGTTTGCAGGATGCTTTGTGGGCCTACCGCACCGCCTACAAAACCCCTATCGGTATGTCCCCATACCGGTTGGTCTTTGGTAAGGCATGCCACTTACCCGTGGAGATTGAGCACAAAGCATTCTGGGCGATCAAGAAGTGTAACATGAGCCCTGACGAAGCTGGCGAGGCACGACTGCTTCAGTTACAGGAATTGGAGGAACTGCGTTTGGACTCCTATGAGAACTCCAGGATCTATAAAGAGAAGTCCAAACAGTTTCATGACCGAAGGATCTTAAAGAAAGACTTCGAAGTCGGTCAGAAAGTTCTGCTTTTCGATTCCCGTCTGAAGTTCATGCCAGGTAAGCTTCGTTCCCGTTGGAAAGGACCCTATACCATAACTAAAATTTCTCCTTATGGCAGTGTAGAGATTCAGAGCTTGGACTCAGATGAGGTGCAGAAGGTGAATGGGCACCGGTTGAAGATTTTCCACGAGGGGGACGCTGAGTGCTATGACGCCACATTACTTCTAGCGCCGCCCCCGATCGACTATGGATGAGTGGAAGAGTGAATACAGTCGAGCAATCGACTTTAAAAATTTGCGCTTCTCGGAGGCACCCGAGTTTGAACTGTATTTTCGTTGTTTATCGCTTTGTTTTTTGTTTTTTTTGCTTTTGAATTGTTGTTTGTTTTCTTGTTTTCCAAGGAGAAAAGGTGGAACGGTCGACGATTCGAGAGCACATTGGAGGACGTTGGTGCACATCTCCACCCGTCGGCTCCATAAAATTCAGGGGAGGTTTTCTGTTCCCTTAGGATTTTATTGTTTTTATAGTTGAATGCATTGGGGACAATGCATATCTTAAGGTGGGGGGTGGAGTTTGTTGATACATAGAGATGAGACTTCTTAGTAGTTGTCGGGCATATGTGTACTCTGGCTGCTAGATTAGAATCTGAATGCATGTGTCCGATGAGGACGGTCTGTGATTTGCTTGTGAACACTCCGTATTTGCATGATTCGAAAATTTGACGATGTATGCACATATTTTGAGCCTATTTTAAAATTTTTTCTGTTATTTCCCTACATTCACTGAGCACATGGCACTCTTATCCTCAGTTCTGTAGGTCTAGAATGGTCTTATTTTGTCTGAAACCTTGTTGTCACCCCGAAAGGTACCATTAGGGAGGCTTAATGTGTAGAAGTAGTAATAACTCATTTGTGTATAGCGAAGCTATTGCCTAAAAAAAAAAGTATGCATGAAAAATAAAACCTCTAGAGTTGCTCCTCCTTCTTGTGTTGCCCGTGTAACCAGGGGCGATCGTGTAACCCACGGTTGTCACTGCATGAAAGGGGAACTAATGGAAGTGAGCAATGGTCCTTAAAAACGTGAAGCTAAATTTGGCTTGACGTGTTAGGCTCTCTAAGAGAAAAATAAAAAAAAAAAGTTGTTCAAAAGAAAAGAAAATGGGTACAAAGTACTCAAAGAAAAGAATAAAAATTAGGCCTTATGTTTTGTTGCTATTCCTATCACTAAAAGCCGTTAGACTGTTCTTATCGCCATAAGTAGGGGGAAAACGAGTTATAGGACTATATAAGGTTATTCCGGGCTTGCGTGAGCTAGGTTGAGAGGTGCTAAACACACACACACGTAAGGGAATAAGAGTTTAAATTTTGAAATGATTTCAACTTTTGCATGCTTTTGATGGTTTTGAATTTACTACAAGTACCTTGTTTCACAAGCATTGAGATTAGAGTCCAAGCATGCATTTAATTCTTTGGAGATTATTTAGAGTATACCTTGCTCGAGGACTAGCAAGATTTAGGTCGGGGGTATTTTGATAGCTCCAAAATAGAGCTATCTTAATGTCCCTAATTCTAGCTAAAACCATGATTTATATTGATTAAAATGCTTCCTTGTAGGTGATTTCATGGTGAAGAGCTCGAGAAGTCCATTGATGATTTTCGGGGCTAAAAAGGTCATTTAACATGTTTCGGGAAGTGTTCGGGTCAAAACGATAGGCCAAACGGAGCTCGGGAGCCAAAACGACCCAAAAGTGGGCTAAGAGCCGAGAGGGCAGCGCCCAGGCGCCGGCGCCCAGCGCCCAGGCGCCCAACGAACGCAGCACGCGCGCGCGCCCGCGCGCGCCGCTCGCAAGCACCGCACGCCCAGCGCCCAGGCGCCCAACGAACGCAGCACGCGCGCGCGCCCGCGCGCGCCGCTCGCAAGCACCGCACGCCCACGCCCAGACGGCCAGACGCGCGCGCGCCCGCGCGCGCCGCCTCGCCGCGCGCCAGCCCGCTCCGCCTCGCCCATGTCCGCGCGCGCCCGCGCGCCCACGCCCGTGTCCGCCTCGCCCATGTCCGCGCGCGCCCGCGCGCCCACGCCCGTGTCCGCCACGCCCATGCCCGCGCGCCCACGCCCGTGTCCGCCTCGCCGTGTCCGCGCGCGACAGCGTCGAGACGCTGGCCGAGCGTCTCGACGCTCCGAACTCTGAAGCGTGCATTCGAAGATCCACCCGAGAGCAAGCGTCGAGCGCAAGCGTCTCGACGCTCGCTCGACGCCGCGCGCGCGTCTCGACGCCGCGCAGCGTCTCGACGCCGCCCCGCGCGCGCGCGCCTGCCAACTTAGGGCACAGCGTCGAGACGCTGGCCTAGCGTCTCGACGCTACGAGCTTAAAAGGCGTGAAACCTTCGGTTTTGCAGCCACTTTTTCATCCTTCATCTTCTCCAAGCTTCTCCTCTCGGTTCCAAGGCGATTTTTCCACCATTTTTGTACTTCTTCTCCTTCTTGTGCATGATTCCAAGCACTTCCATGGTGGATTGGAGTAATCCTACCTCCATGGAAGGCTAAACCAAGGTATGTGCTTAATTTTGAGTATGGGTTTGTAAATTATGGATGTTTGGGGAGATTTTCCCCTTTGTGAATGTTAAGACATTTAGCTTGTTTATGCATTTCTTGCTTGTTCTTCATCCAATTCTAGCATGTGTAGCTAAATTAGATTGACGCTCTAATTCTTATGCATGATAGAGGGCTAAAGGTTGGGACGTATAATTGCCCATACCGCTAGGTAGCACGGGTCTAAGCATGGCTAATTAGTTCGGCCCAAAGTGACATTGGTTACCTGAGTTAATTAACGTTTTCATGTTAGGCTTAAGGCAAGAGAGAAACCGGATTAGTCTTAGGATTAGGCCGTCGCAATGTTCCCGTCACTAGCACGTAATCGATTTAGGGGTCGCTACCTTGGATAGATTATTGGCTAAGTTTAATTAGAATTGCACGCTTCTAATTAATTCCTTGGGTCATTTGAGTTAGGAATAACCAAATGAATTGTGTGCATGAATTAGCTAACGCGTAAATCGTATCAATGATCCGAACATCCATAACGAGCAAGTCCACTTCTCGAAGTTAAGCACAACCGTTTAATTTTTGCACGTCGCCGTTTAATTTTCCGTTAGCATAATTAGGAGCTCCCTTCCCCCAAAACCAAATTACTATTCTTTAATTTGTGCATTCTTTTATTTCTTGCAAATTAGACTTAGTTAGATTAAATTTCTTATTTCCCTGTGGATCGACCCCGTTGCCACTTAGCTGCAAATAGCTCGGTGTATTCGGGTTTATAAATTGTATTTTGGCAAGCCTCGACAGCTTGAATTTGGAGTACCCCAAAAGTACATCTACCATGTACACTGACCATTCTGCCTTGAAATATCTTATGAGGAAGGCTGATGCTAAGCCTAGATTGATTAGGTGGGTGTTATTGCTGCAGGAATTTGATTTGGACATTCGGGACAAGAAAGGATGTGAAAACGTGGTTGCGGATCATCTTTCCAGATTGCAGCATAATTGCGAAAAAATTGCAGAGACCGCAATTTCTGATGCTTTTATTGATGAACATGTCTTTGCTTTGACTCATCGTGATAACGATGAGGAACCTTGGTTTGCTGACATTGCTAACTTCCGTGCATCACAGGTTTTACCAGTTTTCAAGGGAGGACAAGAGAAGAGGAGGTTCTTTCATGAAGCAAGGAAATTCATATGGGATGACCCCACACTTTACAGAACATGTGCTGACGGCTTGCTAAGGAAGTGTGTTTCAGCTGCTGAAGCGAAGTCTGTGCTGCAGCACTGTCACACATCTCCTTATGGTGGACACTTTGGTGGCCAAAGAACAGCTGCAAAGGTATTTCAGAGTGGCTATTATTGGCCAACGATCTTCAAAGATGCCCACAACTATGCCCACAGCTGTGATGAATGCCAAAGAACAGGTAACCTCAGTCGAAAGGATGAGATGCCCCTCACCTACATCTTAGAGTTAGAGCTCTTTGATGTGTGGGGCATTGACTTCATGGGACCATTCCCTCCATCATCAGGTAACCTTTACATATTAGTGGCAGTGGACTATGTGTCCAAGTGGGTAGAGGCCAAAGCATGTCCCAATAATGATGCTAAAACAGTCACCAAATTCTTGCATAGGCACATTTTTACTAGGTTTGGGACACCTCGTGCCATCATTAGTGATGAGGGGTCACATTTCATTAACAAGGCTATGGAGAGAGTGTTGGCTAAGTATAACATTAGACATAGAGTAGCCACTCCCTATCACCCACACTCAAATGGACAAGCTGAAATCTCAAATAGGGAAATTAAGAACATCCTAGAAAAAGTGGTCAAACCTAATAGGAAAGACTGGTCCTTCAAGCTTGAGGATGCACTTTGGGCTTATAGGACAGCATATAAGACACCCCTAGGTATGTCCCCTTATAGGCTGGTATATGGCAAGGCTTGTCACTTACCACTTGAGTTAGAAAACAAAGCATTTTGGGCCATGAAGGAATTGAATTTTTGTGTAAAGGATGCGGGGACACTGAGGTCTTTGCAATTACATGAGCTTGATGAGCTTAGGCATATGGCCTATGAAAATGCTAAGATGTACAAGGAAAAAACCAAGATTTGGCACGATAGTAGACTTAGAGTTAAGGACTTTAAGAAGGGTCAACTTGTTTTGTTGTTTAACTCACGGTTGAAACTATTTCCAGGGAAACTTAAGTCTAGATGGTCGGGTCCATTTGTCATTACTAATGTGTTTGTTCATGGTGCAATAGAGATAAAGAACTTGCAGCAAGGTCAGCCATTTATGGTCAATGGGGCGAGGTTGAAGCACTACTATGAGGAAGGAGATGTGAAGACTCTCTCGGCCTTCCTCTTGAATGAAGCATGAAACTAAAAACGAGAGAGAACGAGTGGTCACTGTGCTCGTTTAGTCAAGGCTAATGCCTTAGTTTATTTTTTTTTCACTTTTTCCGGTTATCGTTTGTGTGTTTTGTGGTGTGATTTTAATTAAGTATTTAATGTTTGTTTTATTTGTTTTTATAGGGAATCGAAAGAGAGGATCAAGGAGAGTAATTCCAGCTTTAAAAATCAAGAAACGGTTGAGCCAAATAAAAGATACGGGCAAGCAAAGATTGACATTTTTATGAAAAAATATCCCTAAAATTGCGCTGGAATTGCAGGATCCGCAAAATATAGCCGTTGGGATTTAGCCGTTTCCTTTATATCCGTTAGAAGGCGCTCGATCGATACGATTCTCTCACTCTCTGATTTCCAAGAAAGCTGCGATTCTTTTCATCTTTGATTCTTCTCTCCAAATCTCCAAGATTCGACAATGGTGTCCACAAGGGCTGAAAGATCCGCAGCCAAGAAGAAGGCTGATGAAGCTGAAGCAGCTGCGAGGGAAGCACTTCTTACCCTTGCAGATGCTGGTGCTGTTCGCACCGGACCTCTTCCCAAGCTTCCGATCCGTAGGAAGAAGTGGAGGGTTGTCACTGAGATCCCTGCGGGACCCTCTGAACCAGCAGGTACACCCAAAAAACGCCGGTGGAGTGTCGAGATGGCCGCCGAACCAAGCAGAGCGAAGACTCCCTCTGTGGAGAGTCAAGAAACGGATCGTGCGTCCCACGAGTCAACCAAGAAGGGTTCGACGCCATCTGCCTCACCTGCGCATAGCCCTTCACCATCTTAACCAGTGCACAGCCCAGAGCTTTCATCATCGCCGCCTGCACAGAGCCCTGAGACGCCGTCTTCACCACTGAATTCCGTGCAGACGCCTACAGCAGAGCAGAGTGCCACACCTTCGCACACGCCTCCACGGCCTGACCCTGAATTCTCATATGGGGAGTACCAGGAATCCACTCAGGGCAGTGGGGAAGGTGGTGAAGACGAGGTCTTCTCGCCTGCAAGGGAAGCTAGCCTAGAGAGTCCTGCACAGCAGGATGATTCCATGGAAGAGACGCTGGGGGCATGCCTGCAGCAGATCAACATTGAGGCAAAGCTCAAGAAGAAGAAGGCCAAGATTGTCAAGGCCAGGCGATCCAAGAAGCTGAAAAAGAAGAAGGCTAAAAGGGCGCCTTCAGCAGACAAAGAGAGCACTGAGCCTTCGCTCAAACGACTCAAGGTTGAGGCTGCCGAGTCAGCCAAGCCATCAGATAAAGGGAAGGCAAAGCTCTACCCTGAAGATGAGCCTCAGTCAGTGAGGTATGTTTCCTCTGATGCTGAGTCCAGGGGTGCTGAGCTGAGGAAGAGGGAGTTGCTGCACGAGAAAGGCTTCCTCGACCGACCTGCTGACCTGCCGCAGTTCTTGCGCGCAGGAGTGATGAACCACGGCTGGGAGGAATTTTGCAGACCGCCCAATCCAGCCTACACGAGCATGGTGTATGATTTCTACGCCAATGTGCTCAGCCCTGAGGATGGCCTGTCTGTGGTCAGAGGGGTAGAAGTGGATTTCTCAGCTAAGGCCATCAACGAAGCCTATGGTCTCAAGGGCCAAACACATACAGATTATGCACGGATTGTTGATGAGCCTACTGAGGCAGTTTTGGAAGAGGCCATTCGGACCATTGGCCAGCCTGAAGCTTCCTGGACCGTGTCACGCAATGGGAGGCACACTCTCATGAGTGCGAACCTCACGGCTAAGGCGGCTGTTTGGTTTTCGTTCGTGAGAAAGAGATTGTCCCCAGTGACTCACGAGACTACAATCAACCAGAGCCGATCGCTGCTGGTGTATGCGATAATGAGAGGTCTCACGATCAACGTGGGAGAAGTCATCACTGCTGCTATTGCTGAGTGCGCCAAGAAAGGTAAGGGACCACTGTTTTTCCCTAACACCATAACCAAACTATGTTTGCTTGCAGGAGTCCCCACCGAGCGCATGGAGCAGCAAATGGCTTACACAGGCCACTTGGAGCTGCCTGCTAGCCTGAGGCTGAAGAGGAAGGGGAATATGGAGTTTGAACTGGATAGGCTGGCTGCTGATCAGTCCCTATCCATGGCCTGCCTGATGGATATGCAGAGGAGAATGGCTCAATGGGCCACTTATGCGCAGGCAAGGGACAAGGAAGTTGCAGACCAACTTGGGTGCATCTTCCCTGACTTCCCCACAAATCTCCTGACTCCATGGGTGCCTCCACGACCACGACAACCAGATGAGGATGAAGATGTTTGAGTGCTGGTTTGAAGTGCACTGAAGGGAGTATTGCTGTTCCCTTAGAAAAAAAAACAATTTTCTGCTTTCTGATAGACTATGTGAATGATGTTGTTTTAGTACACTTTTGATCTGTCTTAGATGCTTAGTTTTATGTTTTTAATTTTGCTTAGTATAGTCTGATGATAGGAGCCTAGGTAGGTTAGTTTTGTTTTATTTTTAGAAGAGCTTGAATGACTGGAAAAAGCATGCTTAGAGGCCTTAATCACTGTTATATCTGCCCTGACTTAATTGCGAAATAATTGCGGTCCCCGCAATTTTCATTACTAAAAGCATGTTTTGGACTGTCTGTTTAGCTAGGCTGTGATCTGTTTAAATTCCATCTTTTGCTGCTATCATGACTACCATATATAGCTTATCTAAAAGCATGCTGGATGAATGTCATAGGACACCCTTTGCTAGTTTAAATCAACCTCTAAAAAGCTCAGCATGTATAGCTTTAAGCCCTTGACTGTCTGTTTTTAAAATTACTGCTGCTGTGATATTTTCTTTTCAATGTTCTGTCTATGCCTAGGGCTTTAGATTCTCTTTGTTTTACCTTAGACTAGATGCTTCTAGGATAGTTTGGGGGTGTGCCACCTCAGACACTCATTGGGGACAATGAGTAGTTGAAGTTTGGGGGAGGCCACCCTAGGCCTAGGAACATTCCTCTCTCCCTTGGAAACATAAGCATTCTTCTTCTCCTTAAAATTGATGAAACTGAAAAAAAAAAAATGCAAAATAGAATAAAGAGGGGGGTCTCTCTTAGGTTGCTAAGTAATCAGTGCCAAGTGTGTGACCCACAAGTGGCATTGCATCAAAAGGCAACCAAAGGAGAGGCCCCACCTAAGTAAGAAAAAGGGAAAAGAATAGGGAAGAAGAATGTATACCTAGGAGTTATAACTTTGTGGCTTAGGTGTCCTATTTAAAAAGAACTCTGATCCTCAATTAGCTAAGCACAAAGTTGTAGCTTGTAGGGTTGTTTAGGGAGATGAGTGTTTTTCCAATGTAGTGATGCCAGGGTTTAGGTTGTTCTTTAAAGTACTACTGTCACCGTTAATACTAAGACTGGCATGACTCTAAGGAATCCTAGACACATTAAAAATAAAGCTAGAAGCATGTACTGAGTCTGAGGTAAAGCTAGGCAGAATTTGAAACCTTAGGGATAGTGGCATGATATGACAAAAGCAAATAGATCAGTTGTAGGAAGTTAATAAAAGCAGGTGAGTGTTAGGCAGGCGAAGTCAGAAGAAGCTAGATAAGAGGGTAGTTTTAAACTGAGAAGTGTGTCACAGGACAGCAGTGCTATAGATAGGGATATAAGGGAGTCAGTAAAGTGGTTAAAGAAGAAGAAACAGCAGCCTAGGTAAGTCCTTAGTGTGCTTGAGGACAAGCAAAACCTTAAGTTTGGGGGTGTGTTAAGTCTCTGAAAGTGACTTATTTAGGACCCATTTAGCTTAAGAAGATGTACACTTTTAGGTGTTTTTGATAGCATTTAGCCTAAACCTATGCTTAAATATGAGAATGAGAAGAAGGTAGCTAAATTAGGACTTATGCACAATAGGAAAGAAAAGGGTTGAAAACCGAAGGAAAAGAATGAAAAAAACTGCATTGCGACAGCATTGCGAAAACATTGCTGAAGCCGCAATTATTCAAGTGAAAACCGTAAGTTGACTGATCTTTTTCTGTTAATTTCCGTGATTTCAGGGATTCGTTCTTTCTCCTCCATCCATTCTGATATACGACGTTGAAGATTGATGGTTCTCCTTGGCCCAAACGCACCTGCAAACTACTATAAAAGGGGGTCAAAGTCGGAGGTTCAATCATCATCCGAAAGCGTAGAGTCTTCTCGCAGTCCATCTCTTCTCCTGTTTTCCTTTGCCGTCTGCTGGTTTGCGAAGCTCAGCTGTTGGAATCGATAATCTGATAGGAAGGAGAGGAGATTCTTCTTCTCTCCTGATTGGATTCATCCAAGCAAGGCTGATCTTTTTGATCCTTCATTCGAGGCGACTGCAACGAGGCTTTCAAGCACCATTTACTGCTTTTTGTCTTTCCTTTCTCATTTCCAGCATTATTTAGTCATCGCTTCTGGTTTAGTGATTAGTCTACTTCATTTCGTTGCTTTCTGTCTTTGGATTATTTACTTTAAGTTTCCCTTTGTTCGTTCAAACATTCAAAGTAATCAAATTACAAGTCTTCATTTCACAGTTTCCATCTTCTGCTGCTACGGCTTTGTCTTACTGTTTGGAGTATATTTCCCTTCTAAGCATGTCTGTTTTATCTTACATTTCTGTTCTCTATATATCCATGAGTAGCTAAGTCACTTAGGGGCATGCTAATGGCAGAACTATAGGCAAAAAAACGTGAACCAAGTATGTAGGATAGCTCTCGAAGCATTGATTGTATGTAAGCTTCATTCCACGGGCAATTTCGATTGGCCATCCATTTTGTCCAAAGAACTCCTAACCTCTGGAAGGAGTAAGAGTTCAGAGTCGTATAATCATGCTAGCCTTTCATGGTAACCAGGAAACGGCCTAGGAATAGGTGTTTCCCTAGTACAAACTAAACACTTCTGTTTTAACAAGATGCTTAAGACCTTACTTTGAGTTGAGTAAACTAAAGAATCTAATGCATGGAATCGGACGATACATGAGATAGAGTGAGTTTGATGCATAGAGAGTTGATCTAATGCTTGGGAATCGTATTAAAATGCCTATAGGATAGTCGTTAGTAGCCCTTAATTCTCCATTTTACACACGTTTGCTGTTTTTACAATTGCGATAACATTGCGGTGTCCGCAATTCTGCTAAGTTACCATTCTGTTTAGCTGTTTTCTTCGTCGTTTATTAATTCCGTCTCTTGTCTTTTGAGTCTAATTTCAACTTGCATTTGTTTATGTTGTATTCCTTTACACATTCAGCAAAAATTAGATAATTAAAAACCAATTTTACCCCATCAAATCCACCCCTTCTTTCTTAACAAATACACTTCGTGAATAGCTAAAAATAAGTCTCTGTGGAAAAAACGAATGAAATATACTTACTACTTGCTGTAAGACCATGTATGCTTGCATGTTCTGAGTGCTCTCTCTACCTTCTTGCTTATTTATTCTTAACACATTGAGCACGCAACAGTTACGTCTCCAAAAGTGCATATTTTAGGGACTTATTTGTTATAGAATGGTGTACACTCTTAAGCGTTTTTTATAGAATTTAAATTTAAACATGGACTTATATATGAGAATTTATAGAATGAAACTAAATCAGGACTTATGTGTAAAAGAAAGGAAAAAGAATCAAAAACGAAGTTAAAGAGTTCAAATTCTGTATTGCTGGAACATTGCGAAAACATTGCTGTCTCCGCAATGTTTAAGTTCAAAATTGTTAAGTTGTCTAACCGTCTGCCGTTTTGTTGCGATCTTTCAGCCGCCCAATTTCTCTCTTGCTGCCACGTGGAAGGTCGTCGTTCAGAATGGATGGTTCTCCTTGGCTGAAGAGTACCTGCAAAACACTATAAAATGAGGTCAAGGGGGAAGGATAACAACAAGCTTGGAAGCGTAGAACTCCCATCTCAACGCAGTTTCTCCCTGTTTTCTCTTCCGTTTGTTGGCGTGAAGGAATCAGCTGTTGGCATCGATAATTTGAGAGGAAGAAGAGAAGATCCTTCTTCTCTTCTGATTGGATTCATCCCCAAACAAAGCTCACCTTCTCCCTTCATCCGAGGCGCTTGCGGCGAGGAGTTCACGCACACGTTTATCTGCTTTCTGCTACTTTCTGTCTTTACTTTTCGCTTCTGTTTGCTGCCATTTGGTTCTGTTAGCTACATTGTTTCAATTCGTTTCCATGTGCTTAGTCTTTATTGCTTTATAGTCGTTGCACTTTGAGTTTCGAATCGTACTTAATAGAGGAATTATTTGACAACTTCGCAAGTCTCTTATTGCTTCTGTTTCCTGTGTTTCCATTTCATTACTGTCAAGCATGTCTAAGCCATCTAATCTTCCCACTCCATCATCGTCCATGAGTAACTAAACCACATAAGGATCTGCTAATGATGAATCTATAGGTAGAAATACGTGAATTTAGCATGTAGGATAGCTTCAAATGCATTGAATGTATGTATGCTTCATCCCATGGGCAATTTCGATTGGCCATCCATTTTGTCCAAAGAACTCCTAACCTCTGGAAGGAGTAAGAGTTCAGAGTCGTCCATTCATGCTAGCCTTTCATGGTAGCCAGAAAACGACCTAGGAATAGGCGTCTTCCTAGCAGGCTTTTAACGGACCTGCTATTATCAGGCTTCGAACTACTACCGGGACTTACCCGCTGACATAAAGTTCGATTTAACCAAAGAAATTTAAACGGACCTGCTATTATCAGGCTTCGAACTGCCAATCTTAGATTAGAGTTCGATTTAACCAACAAAATTTAAAACGGACCTGCTATTATCAGGCTTCGAACTGTCAATCTTAGATTAGGGTTCGATTTAACCAACAGAAGACAACGGTTTTTGTTTCAAAATTTAGCTGGAAAGCAAAAGATAACGGTTTTTATTTCAAAACTTCGTTGTCAAAACATTTGAAAACGACTTACTTTTTTAGATTTTAGAAATTCTCAAGAATATGCGGAGGTCCTAAATGTATGACCTGTGAACTTCTGATTGACCCTCAAATGAGAATGTGACGCAAATGTGAATTGCAAAATATGATTGACTCGAATGTTTCGCAAAATATAAGTGTATGCGTTAGTGTGCAATGTAAAGGATGAAACAATGTTTATTAATCCTTGAAAATGGCAATGAAATTTGACAATTTGATGAAGATATGCCTTGATTTGCTTGGCTTCACCAAGGGACTTGACTTTTGAAAGCATGACGCAATGATGCATATGCATGCTAATGTGAATGCAACATGTGTGCATAATATGTTAAAGATAATGGATGTCATGAATGCAACACGTATGCATGTGCATTAACAAAATGTCATAGTTGTAGCATGTATGCATGAGCATGCTAGGAGTAGAATGACGGATGTCATGAATGCAGTATGTATGTACGATACTGATGTATCTGCATCCGAATGATAAAATAATGTCATGAATGCAACATGTGTGCATATGCTTGTCAAGGGTAGAAGAACCATTGAATGCAACGTGTGTACATAATGTGTTAAAGGTAATGAATGATTGAATGTATCATGTTGAGAGTAGATAAATGATCGAATGCAACGTGCGTGCATAATATGTTAATGATAATGAATGATTGAATGCAACATGTATGTACAATTCATATGTCATTTTTTTTTCATGCTGTAAAATGATATCAACTTGCATGGTTTGAATGCAGGATTTGTGAAAACAAATGTTTAATCAAAACGACTTTTGTGTTAGTGAAATGATCACTCCTGCTTAAGTCTATCGATCTTATCAGCCAAAACTTTAGCAGGAATTAGATGAAAAATGATAGTGTCATCATCAGTTTTTTTTTTTTTTTTTTTTTTTTTTTCGGAATGCTTTCACCTGAGAGGGATTAAACCTGTCAGTCATAGATCTCTCAACCATATTGGACATTGTGGGTTTTTGGGTAGATTCTCATGTGCTAGATTAGAGAACTTGAAAAATAATTGATAACGTTAAACAACTTCTGATTAAACTGCTTCATAACTTAGCCTTGGATGAACAAAAATGTTGAATTACAAGAAAATGAATTTAGATTTGTAATATTGTAATAAATGAAGGATGGAATACGAAAGAAGATGTAATACTCGCATGCTTTAAGAAAATCTCCTGGACAATAAGAGATTGAAAATGTTTTTTCACATTTGAGCAAGAAATTGGAAATGAGTTTAGATGGAAAGATGACTGATATGACTCCATTTCCTCGGACAAAAGTTTTGAGAGCTAGAAGTAACTTCTTAAGAAATCTCCGACTTCCTTTGAGTAAGCTCGAGATTTTGTTTTTGATTATTTGATCCAGCGTGGCAAAGGCGTAGACTTTGCCCTAGTATTGATGACGTTTGACTGGTGCGTGGCAAAGACGTAGGTTTTGCCCCATTATTGATGATGTTGATCCGGCATGGCAAAGACGTAGGCTTTGCCCCAATATTGATGATGTTTGACTGGCGCGTGGCAAAGACGCAGGCTTTGCCCCAGTATTGATGATGTTGAAATGAGATACCTTGAGCTTTGTGAGATGTGACTTCTTGATCTATTGATTGCACCAATCTCGATTTTTCTTTTTCTTTTTTTTTTTTTTTGGTGGCAAGACATGATGCAATAAAATATTCCAACTTGTTGACGGCGATTTCCCTCTGTTGTGGCAAAGAGGTGGGCTTTGCCCCAGTATTGCAAAGACGAAGGTTTTGCCCCAGTTTGAGTTGATGTTGATCCAGCGTGACATTGAAGATGTGCAAATGAGATACCCAAACTTTGTGAAATGTAGCTTCTTGATCTACTAATTGCACCAGTTTTTTTTTTCCTGTTTTTTTTTCAAGATATGATGCAATAAAGTATTCCAACTTGGACGGTGACTTTGCTCTATTGTGGCAAAGACGTGGACTTTGCCCAGTGTTGCAAAGACGAAGGCTTTGCACCAATTTTGCAAAGGTGAAAGCTTTGCCCTCAGTTTTGTTGATGTTCAAATAAGACTTTTGACGCTTTGTGAGATGTAAATTCTTGATCAATTGATTGTACCATTTTTTTTATAGCAAGGAAAAGTGCAATAAGATGCTCAAGCTTTGACGGCGACTTCACTCTATTGACAAAGACGTGGGCTTTGCCCCAGTACTGCAAAGACAAAAGCTTTGCCCCAGTCTATGATGTTGCTTCAGCGTGTGACAAAGGCGTAGGCTTTGCACCAGTGTTGCGAAGATGAGATCCTGTGTGGCTCAGACATAAGCTTTATCCTGATGTGGCAAAAACGTAGGCTTTGCCCCAGCTTATTGATTTATCGCGGTGATCTTTCAGCATCTTCAAGATGTAGCTTTTATTGCATCATCCTTGCGTTTTTTTTTTTTTTTTTTTTTTCGAAAAGCATGGTGCAACCAGACCCTAATGCTACATTAGCAGACATTCCATATGATTTCTTTATCCATGCTCCTTGGAATCGTGATGATGTTAACCCCGAGCAAAAATTCTTTTAAGACCTCGAGATAATCTCGAAAGTTACTATCTTTCTAGCTCTCGAAACCAATCATCCTTAGTCCTGGAATCAATTTCTAACCGAAGGAAGAGATATCAAAGAATAGGAAAAATGAGAATGATTTTATAAAGATGAAGTTGCAATAGTTGTACATGAGAAATTACGAGTCTTAATTATGAAGCAGTAAATCACAAGTGTTCGACACTATTTCATTACGTTTGAAGCTCTCTCGGTAACTTCGGGTGGATAATTTTGAGAGGTTCGCCACATAATTGAGTGTGACATAGTTTGCAAAAGGCTTGGTGGGTAAAAAAAAAGTAGAGATACACCGTAAAAATGTAGATAATGAGATTAACCCTAGATTTTACGGTGCATCTACAAATTGAGAAGATTGCCTCAAAATTATGTGTGGCATGCAGGTACAAGGTTTTACAGTGAGTAATTTTGGACTCTCACTGTAAGATGGGTTTGCCCCAATGTGATAATTAGAACACTGTTCCATGGGGGTATGAGGAGATAATGAATGTCAAAATACAGCTTCTCTCGAATTTGGAGTTTGGCTTAACAATTAAGTTTGAGAAGAGTATTTTGAAAGGTTATAAAAATGGTTGAGACTTGACAAATTTCTCATAGAAAGTCGTGAAAGCACCCATTATTTTTTTGTTTTTTTTTTTGTTTTTTTGTTTTTTTGTTGTTTTTTGTTTTTTGTTTTTTTTAAATGATAATTCACCCTCATTTGTCTTTAATTCTTGCTAAGGTTTCAACTAATAAGAACGATCAAAGAAATCACAAGGATGATCAAAGTAACACAGAAAGATATTTTTTCCTTTTTCATTTTTGAAAGATGCGAGTGATGAGATGGATGATGTAATAAACTTAAAATTACTTTTGCGAAATATGCACATGATGTGATTATTGGAAAATACATTTTTTTAGGGTCTATGACTGGATATGCCAAAGTGCGATAATGCATGAAATTATTACCACATGATTTTATGCAATTAAGAACAAACAAGCCAAAGCGAGCATAGCTCAGCTGGCATATGTATGAGTTAACGACCACGAAGTCTGTGGTTCGAATCCCCCCATCCCCAATGTACTCAAAAAAAAAAAAAGAACAAACAAAATCTTTGAACGACTTGATATGCGATAATGCATGTATGAACGACATGATATAATGTAATGCAACTGATTTGATTTTTTGTTTGTCATGCAAGATGGAAAAATATGATGCAACATATGATTTTATTTTTTTGTGAATTTTTATGTATGCATTTTTTTAATTCTATATATGTCATGCAAAATGAAATAATGTATGCATGGACACTCTCTATGATGCATGTGGTTTTTTTTAAAAAAAAAGATTTGTATGCAAATGAGCTAATGCCGAAACATTTTTTATGATGTGATGAATTTTGGTGCATGTACCAAATGATACAATGCAACAAATGAAGAAATGTTATGACTTCTCGTTCAGATGAGATAATGCATGAACATCCCTCATGATGTGGTGATTGATGAACTTTGATGCATGTTTAATGAATTAACGATGTATGGACATCTTTTGGTGAATGCATGATGTTATGCCATTGAATGATTATTCGACATGCGAAATGAGTGTATGATGCATGAACATTTTTTTAATGCATGATGATATGCAAATGAATGATTATTCGACATGCGAAATGAGTTTATAAAGAATGAACATTTTTTTTGAGATTTTATGTTTTATGACTTGTGCAGAATAAGATAATGCATGAATAAATGTTTTATTACGCGTGTACGTGTGAAATGACATAATGCAATATGAGATTATTTTATTGATATGCAAAATGCAAGAATCAATATTTTATTACACGTGCACGTGTGAAATGACACCATGCGATATGAAATGATTTTTGACATGCAAAAGAATTTATGTTTTTATTAAACGTGCACGTGTGAAAAAACGTGCACGTGTGAAATGACACCATGCAATATAAAATGATTTTTGACATGCAAACTGCAAGAATCAATGCTTTTATTATGTGTACATGTATGACATGACACCATGCAATTTTTTTTTTTTACATACAAAAGGCATGAATTGATGTTTTTATTACAAGTGCACGTGTGACATGACATCATGCAAATGAGATGATTTTTCGACATGCAAAATGCAAGAACTGCTTTTATTACACGTGCACGTGTGAAATGACACAATGCAATATGAGATGATCTTTGACATGCAAACTGCAAGAATTGATGTTTTTATTATGTGTGCACGTGTGACATGACACCATGCAATTTGATGATTTTGACATGCAAAATGCAATTTATGAATGTTTTTTATTACAGGTGCACGTGTGAAATGACACCATGCAATATGAAACGATTATTGAAATGTAAAATGTAAGAATTGAATGATTTCTCTATGATTTTACGCATGAGAAGATGCATGAGCATTTTTTCCTATGAAAAATGATTTTATGCGTGCATGAGATGACATCATGCAATTGATGAAATGATTTTCTATGATTTTATGCATGAGAAGATGCACGAGCATTTTCCCTATGCAAAATGATTTTTAACATGTATGAATGCAGATTTTATGATGCATGAGTGCGATGACATTATGCAATTGATGAAATGATTTTTACATGCAAAATGCATGAATTAATGTTTTTACTACATGTGCACGTGTGAAATAACACCATACAAACATAAGACAATGTATGTTATGCATGATTTTTTTTATGTACGCATGATATTGTGCAAATGATGGATGAGAAATGATAAATATTTTTGGAATGAACATTTGCATGCATGTAAATGATTTGTTCTTTTTTAATTTTTTTTGCATGTCATGTAAAATGACGTAATGACTCACGGAACTTTTTATTTTATTTTATTTTATTTTATTAATGCATGCAAATGACTTTAGATTTTGTATGTCATGCAAAATGACGCAATTTATGAATTTTTATTTATGCATGAATAATGAAATGAAATTTGATTTTTTTTTTCTTTACGATGCATAGATGAGATGCAATTAACGAAATGATTTCTTTTTTGATTTTTATGCATGTCTAACCTTAAATGCTCTTAGGAAGGAAACATTTTTTTTTAACGAAGAACTTTATTTGGATGAGAACCCGATGACTCGTGAAAAACTACATGATTCTTTAAATTCTAAGGTGTAGAAATACAAATGATTTTTTTGTTTTTTTTTTTTTTTTTGTTTTTTTGAAAAATCGACGTGTAGAACGAATATCACTAGAAGAAAATTTTCTGAAAACGAAAAATGAAAAATGAACGAAGACTTTTCGTGCGCCTTTACGGGGCAGGTTCATCCTCCCGCAGGTCGACATTACTCGACTCTCCATTCAAAACCTAAACAAAGAGGTCCCCAATAATTGAATGCTAAAAATTAGCAAACGAATTAATTAGAACGTGAATCTTTTGTGCGCCATACAAGGGCGATAATGTCCCTTTGAAGGTCAGCATTACTCGATTATCAGTTCTAAATTGGGGTACAACTCGGATGTAAAATAAAATTGATTTTGATTTTTTTTTTTTTTTTTTTTTGAAAAACACATATAATGAAATTAATAAACACGTCACTCGAGAACATGAATGAAACACACAACATATGATATAAGCACGAGAATAAAACATGCGACAAAGTAGGTGTATCCTACAGTTCAGAGTTTAGATAAATAACGGTTAGCCCTAGGATGTATATGAGTGTAATTTAGGTTTTAAACAATCCTAGTGCCCGGGTAGGAGGCTCGTGAACGAGTGTGTGAAATGCATGATAATGCAAACAATTTAAATTACGATAAATGAAATAAATTAAATAAAACAATGCATAACAACGAAATGAATTAAATAATAAACATGATGTGAGGGTAAGTCTCTAAACATAAGGATAAAGGCTCCCAAATTAATTTGAAAGCTAAAGATTAGCCAACGAATTAATCTGAGCGAGAATCTTTTGTGCGCCTATACAGGGGCAATTATATCCCCTTGAAGGTTGACATTACTCGATTCTCAAATATAATCCTAAAAGGTAGAGCCCGGGTAGGAGGCTCGTGAACGAGTGTGTGAAATGCATGATTATGCGATAAGCAGGAAGGAAATCGAGAACAACAGAAATAAGAACACGACAAAATTAGTATGCATGAGAGAAGCAACAAAAAACATAAAGATAAATAAACGACGATCGACTCTAGGATGCACATGAGTGTGGTTTAGGTTTTAAACAGTCCTAGAAGAAACGGTCCCCAAGCTTTCCAACTAATTAAACAGCGTGGACAGCTCGAGTGGAGAATTTCATGCGCATGCACGAGAACCGAAGTTCCACGAAGGTCACACTACTCAATCTTCGATTCTAATCCTAAATGGTAGAGCCCGGGTAGGAGGCTCGTGATTTTGTGTGAAATGTATGAATTGATGCGATAATAAGTAAATTTAAACAAATCCAATTAATTAAGATAACATAATTCAATAAATAAAAATAAATAAGGACCAAAAAAGAAAAATCAGATAAATGTAAGATAACATGCAATGACCTAGACCCACTAAAAAATGTCCCCAGTGGAGTCGCCATGCTGTCGCAACGTTTTTGCGACGCGGAGCGGCCGACGTCCTCTTTCGAAGGGTTTTGAAAAAAATAAAAGAGATGGAGTCGCCACCAATCATTTTGGGTGTGATTGGTCACCTTTAAAAGAAAACTGGTCTACGAAAAAAGAAATTAGGTTCGGGGGTCGTTTGAGTAAAGGGAAGGTATTAGCACCCTACAACACCTGTTAAAAACGGTAAGTCATATCTTATCTTATATTATCCAGTTAATTTTAAAACGTCCTTAATTTGAGAAAATAAATAATAGTTTATTAAAAAAACAATGGTCCCATCCAATCAAACCTTAACTTTAAAAATAAAGTAAGAGTTTTGATGTATTGAGGGAAAATTATCCTTAGTTAATTATCATATTAAATTTTCTTTTATTTAAAGGAAATTGTTTACCTCAAGAATTTGAGAAATTTATCTCAACTCCGTCATAGGATTTATATGATAATATTTAATTTTTAAAATACGTTGATTTATTATTTTTTAGAAATGATTGGAGGATTTTCGTGTGCTTGCACGAGAGTCGAAACTCTACGAAAGTCACATTACTCAGCCCTCAAAACAAATATTATTCTATTTTACAAACGCAATTTTAGATGAAAATATAACTTTGATTATGAAACCAAATTGAGTCTTAGGAAAATTCAAATTAAAGATAAAGTTGAGATTCATTTGAAATTTATATTTACAAAAATAATTAAAATTTATTCTAAAGATTTAAAATAAGGTAAAATTGGAAAAAGATTTGAAATCTTAAAATTAAAAGCAATACCATAATTTAATTGAAAATCAAGGATGAAATATTGAAAAATATTGAATTATAAGTCAAATGTTAAAATTGTGAAATAACAAAATAAAGGTAACAATTCTGTAATTAAGCAAATATATCAAATTTGTAAATAAACATAGTCAATGACATTTTCTTAAATAACTAAAAATCTAAAATTTTCACCTTCTTCACGATTGTGATGTTTCGCCGCTACCTTCGTGGAGTGAAGGTTGACGGAGACTGGAGGCCGAACTCTTGATGGAGCTTGGGATTGAAGAATGATGAAGGTGATGAGGAAGAGAGATGATGACCAGTGAGGAGAGAAAAAATGTAGGAGTTTTTTTATGTTTTGGGAAATCCAACATTTTATCTTGTTCTCCTAAAATCCTCCTCCAAATTCTTCCCTCCTCAAAGCCTCTACTTTTTGCTCCAACTCCCCCCTCCAAAACCTCTCTAATCACTTCTATTTATAGTGTTAATCCCATCCCTTTTCCATTTTATATTCTAGATAAATCCAAATTTGAAATCCTAATCAAATCTAAAACTAACCAATCTAAACCAAATTAAAATCTAAAGTCAAATTTTAAAATTAAATGTCCATCATTTTTTCCATTTTATATTCTAGATAAATCCAAATTTGAAATCCTAATCCAATTTAAAACTAACCAATCTAAACCAAATTAAAATTTAAAGTTAAATTTTAAAATTAAATGTCTTTCCATCCTTCTTTTTTCATTTTATATTCCAGATAAACCTAAATTCGAAATCAAATCTAAAACTAATCAATCTAAACCAAGTCAAATTTTAAAATTAAATGTTTTTCCATCTTTCTTTTTCCATTTTATATTCTAGATAAACCTAAATTCAAAATCAAATCTAAAACTAACCAATCTAAACCAAATTAAAATCTAATTTTGAAATTAAATGTCGTTGAAAACTTTCTTTTAAACAAACTATTCGAGAGATTTACGTTTACAATCGATTTGAATTTATCTTGGCCAAATATAAATTCGAATTCTAAAATTAAATATTTCATTGAAGTTTATCTCTTAAACAAACCTATTCGTAAGATTCAATTTTAAAAACAAATTGAATTTATCTTGACCCAATTAAAATATAAAATCGAAATCTAAAACTAAATGTTTTTTTGAAAATTTCTTTTTAAACAAATATATTTGAAAAATCAATTTAAACTTATCTTGACCCAAATTAAAACCTTAAAATCGAGTTCTAAAATTAAATGTCTTTGGAAATTTATCTTTCAAACAAATCCATTTGAGAGATTTAAGTTTACAATTAATTTGAATTTATCTTGGCCAAAATTAAAACCTTAAAATCGAGTTTTAAAATTAAATGTCTTTGGAAATTTATCTTGAAAAGTCTTAATTAGTCTTGAAAAAAATCATAATTCGGGAAAAATCAATTTGAAAGTTTTAATTTTAAACCCTAAAAACTCAAACCCTAAATCGAGGCACCAAATCTTCTTAAATTTGAAACCCCAAATTGAAACACCAAATTTCCTTAAACTTAAAACCCTGAATTGAAACCCCAAATTCCCTTAAATCTGAGACCCTAAATTGAAACCCCAAATCTTCTTAAATTTAAAACTCCGAAATCAACACCCCAAATCCTTTTAACTTAAAATCCAAAATCAAAACTCTAAACTAAGCCCCAAATCTCCTTAATTCAAAAACTTTGAAAAACATGTTTATTCTTTTCTTTTGCAATTTCAAAATCAGCGGGAAAAACGAGATTACATGATTTCAAGAATTTATTTGGCAAAACACAAGAAAATAAACAAGACTAAGCAAAAATTTAAAAAATAATAAAAAAGGTCGGACAAAATACGGTGTCTACAGCCCAGAGGAGCAGAAAGTGCAGTGTGCAGCCTTCGTGCTGATAGACGATGCTCAGTTATGGTGGGAGTCGGCCGAGAGGTCGATTGATACTAGCGGAGGACCGGTGACCTGGTCACAATTCAAGGAAGCCTTTTACCAGCAGTATTTCCCAGTTGTAACTCGATATAAAAAGCAAGCAGAGTTCTTGCATCTCAAGCAAGGAAGTCGGTCTGTGGCTGAATATGAAATAGAGTTCATCAGGTTGTCTCGTTTCGCTCCTGAGTTAGTGGCAACAAAAGCCACGAAAGCAGAACGATTCATTATGGGTCTGAGGAGCGAGGTCCAAGGAATAGTGGCAGCTCTTGCTCCACCAGATTATGCCGCGACCCTCCGCGCAGCAACTCTGATTGATAATCGTGCACCTGGAGAGCCTCAGATACCTACGGGTACGAGTTCATTTTAAGGTCTGAAGAAAAGGTCAGATCAGATGTCCTCGGGTTCCCAACGTGTTCAGCGTAACTCCGGGGGCTCACATTAGAACCAGAGACAACAGTTCACCAGACAAGAGAGCTCTGGTAGAGACAAACCGATATGAAACTCTTGTGGGAGGTGTCATTGGGGCCGCTGCTTAGCACGAACAGGGGTATGTTTCAGGTGTGGTCAGGAGGGGCATATGTCAGATCGTTGTCCTAGGAGGAATGCCCAGGCAGTAGGGATCAACCCTCGAGCTCGAACCAGGCTACTGCAGGCAGACAAGCTCAACAACAGGGTAAAGTTTATGCTACCACCCGTCAGGAAGCCGAGAACTCGAATGTAGTTGTGACAGGTACGCTCCCTATTTTGGGTCACTATGCTCTAGTATTGTTTGATTCGGGTTCCACCCATTCATTTGTTTCTACTGCATTTGTAAGTCAAGCTAAGTTAGAATTGGAACCACTAGACTGTGTCTTGTCTGTTTCCACCCCATCCGGGGGGATTGTGTTAGTACATGATAAAGTGAAAGCGTGTCAGGTGTTAGTGTCAGAGCGACTGTTGGATGTAATACTAGTGGTCTTAGACATGACAGACTTTGATGTAATTCTCGGGATGGATTGGTTGGCGGAGAACCACGCCAACATCGACTGCTTTCGTAAAGAAGTGGTGTTTAACCCACCAGCAGGGGTAAACTTCAAGTTTAAGGGGACTAGAATCGAGGTTTTGCCCAAGGTAGTCTCTACTGTAAAGGCAAGGAAATTGATCTGTCAAGGCGCTTGGGGTCTATTAGCCAGCGTGGTTGACACCAGGTGCGTTGAGGTTTCAATAGCATCAGCGCCCGTGGTCAGTGAGTTTGCAGATGTGTTTCCCGATGACCTCCCAGGGATGCCACCCATTCGGGAGGTAGAGTTCAACATCGAGCTAGAACCAGGGGCGGGTTCTATTTCTAAAGCTCTGTATAGAATGGCCCCAGCAGAATTGAAAGAGCTCAAATCCCAGGTTCAGGAGTTACTAGACAAAGGGTTTCATACGCCCTAGCGTATCACCTTGGGGTGCACCAGTTTTGTTTGTGAAGAAGAAAGATGGTTCCTGATGGAGCGCATGGCACGCAGCGGAAGCGATTTGGATCGATGATACTCTAATTTCATCAATTTAACAAATAAAAAACATGCTCAAAAGACGGAATTAAGAAATTAGAAATACATACCCTTGTAGCTCCAATTTCTTCAAGTCCACCGGTCGTTCTTCGTCACGAACTCTTCCTGCCTCTTTTCACGAATGCCCCCGAGGACCACCCCAGGTAGTCCCGCTATCCTCGGCACCGAGCAACGGAGTTGTGGGACTCCGAAACAAAGAGAAAAGAAGAAGTAAAGAAGAAGAGGAATGAGAAGACAGAGGGGCAGAGGGGCAGATGGTTCAGAAGTTAAAAAAAAAAACTTCTTTTTTTTTTCTTAATCGTGTACCCCTGCAAAATTGTTTTTGAATTGAAAAAATCAATTTAATTCTTCAACTGCCAAAAATGAGAACCCCATCTTCTCTGATTCAAAAAATGGCATACGTTTTATATATATATATATATTTAATTATTATTATTATTAAAAATAATAATAATAATTTTATTTATTAAACTTTTTAATAAATAAAAAATATATATAATTATTAATTAAACTTTTTAATTAATAAATATTATTTAATTCAATATCAAATATTAATTAAATAATATAACTAAACTCGGTTTTTTTGAAAAACCGACTTTTTCCACATGAATCTTATTCATGTGTTAGGTCATTCCCATATTTAAATCATATTTAAATATGTCCATCCTTCTTCCACAAACCGAATTTGAACAATTCAAATTCTTTTTCTTTTTCTTTTCTTTTATACTGTTGCACGGCGTTATCCGAGCTAGCCAGGAGAACCTAAAGGACCTACAGATCATGAGCTCCAATGATACGAGATTATTCGGTCAAAACTCTTTTAACCCGAATCAATCAACTTTCGTTAACCCCCGGAGACTCCACTATAGTCCGAGGGTTGCACTCTCCTCCTGTAGATATATTGTGTCCTCTTGATATAACCGTCATCGGTAAGCCGATCCTTCACATGTTGTTCGTAATCACAGCTGGGTCATTTAAACCGTTTAACCCCTGCATTACGTCTTGTTCCTTAAGTACCACTGACACCTCTAATGAACAAAAGATCTGTGGTTCAACCACCAGATCAATATAACTCTCTCATCACATGAGAGTGTGAGCTCACATTGATCAAGCCCTGGAGTCAGCTATTAAGGGAACAACCTATCTACTAACCCTGAAGAGCGGGTTATGAGTGAATTCCAATCTTGCTACACTATGTCCCCAGCTACTTATTTGGCTTTATCCCCAAGATGGTAGGCTTATTGAGTCGGCGATCTGGCCACTCTCACCCGTACAAGTCAAAGGATAAGGTCGAATAAACAGGAGTTCATAGTGAGCTCAGGATTGAGATCGAGTTACCTAAGTCATCAGATGAAATAAAAACGGTCTTTACAGTAAACGGTGTTATAAAGAAAGAGCGACTTTATTTCTTGGTTCGGTCTTGTGCAAACTCATTGCACAGGACGCTCTCACTCACACGTCTCTACATGAAACGATTCGAATCACATCGTTTTGTACTATACAAAGTGAGCCGCGTCCAATAGTGTCCCCAGGATAAGGTACCCAGCCTTATCCCTATACTATAGACCATTTTGGCTGTCTACTTGAACTTGATCCACATTCATGTCACACATGAAGTTCAAGTACTCACACTATCGCCATGGGTGTTAGTTATTGGTATAGGTTAATACAAACACAATTCACTAAATTCAATAACAACTTTATTGAAATAGAATATATACATTCAAACAGTTTACAAACTAACTCCCACTTGGACTAAAACGTCAGTGGAGTACATGCTGGCCGAGAGAACTAGAATATCAAATATCTAAAGTTTCTCCCACTGTCCTACTGAGCAGCTCGCAGCCCTAGACTTTTTAGGTGTCTCTCAAACACTTTAGCCGTGAGAGACTTAGTAAACGGATCAGCAATGTTGTGCTCCGAGGCTACCTGTGTGACGATCACATCTCCTCGTTGCACTATTTCCCTGATGAGATGATAATTCTGCTCAATATGCTTTCCACGCTTATGGCTTCTAGGTTCTTTAGAATTTGCCACTGCACCGCTGTTATCACAATAAAGGGTGATTGGCAAGTTCATATTTGGAACAATTTCCAAATCTGTCAAGAACTTCCTAAGCCATACAGCTTCCTTCGCTGCTTCGCAAGCTGCGACATACTCAGCTTCCATGGTGGAGTCAGCAATACAACCTTACTTTATACTCCTCCATACTATTGCTCCTCCGTTAACAGTGAACATTGATCCTGATGTAGATTTCCTGGAAACTATATCAGTCTGAAAATCAGAGTCAGTGTATCCTGCAAGGATCAAATCCTTCGCGCCATACACAAGCACATAGTCTCTCGTTCTCCTAAGATACTTGAGGACGTGTTTAACGGCTGTCCAGTGATCATATCCTGGATTGGACTGGAACCTACTGACAATTCCTACTGCATAGCAGATGTCGGGTCGTGTACACAACATAGCGTACATGAGACTACCAACTGCAGATGCATAGGGAATTCGTCTCATATCCTCAACCTCTTGAGGTGTCTTAGGAGACTGTTTCTTAGACAAGTGAATTCCATGCCTAAAAGGCAGCGAACCTTTCTTGGAATTCTGCATCGAATATCTTGACAACACCTTGTCAATATAAGATGCTTGAGACAGCGCTAGCACTTTGTTCTTACGATTCCTTACGATCTGAATCCATAGAACAAACTGAGCCTCTCCTAAATCTTTCATTTGGAATTGGGTCGCTAGCCAATTCTTAACGCCAGTTAGGAACCCTACATCATTCCCAATGAGTAGTATATCGTCTACGTACAAGACTAAGAAAGCTACAACAGTATTGACTACTTTCTTGTAAACACAAGGTTCGTCAATATTTTGTTCAAAGCCATAAGATTTGATCGCCGTATCAAACCTTATATTCCAAGATCTAGATGCTTGCTTCAACCCATAAATGGATCGGTTAAGCTTGCAAACTGGTAGCGGAATTTTGTGAATATTCCGTGTGTTTCGGGTTGTCGAGACCCGCCAAATTAAAATTTATAAACACTGCCTAAGGCTTCTTCAAAACTTGTAGAAAGCGGTAGTCAGGATCGTACCACAGGGAATTTAATAGCTTAATCTAAATTCAGAATTTTAATTGATTAATTAGAGAAAATGATGATGGGGGGTTTTGAGAATTAAAAGAAGAAAAGAGAAAATAACGGGAAAAATTAAATGACAATTTGGAATAACGGGAGAAATGGAAATTGTAACGGAAATACTCAATCTAAAGGTTCCGGGTTATTAATTGCAATGTGATTCGGATCATAGACGCCCAAGACTTAGCATGCTTTTGACTAACACCCACACAAATTACACATTTCTAAGAAGAAACAAGCAATCCCGAGTAGTTGATGAAGAGTTGACAGCTCTTCATCAAGCTTCGATGTTAATTCAATTGAGGGCGAACGCTCTCCCAAATAGAATTAACTACGAGCGACGGGTAACCATGCGACGAGTACGTTACTGAGATCTCTAATAACGGGCTCGATTTACTCTTCATCTAGAGCCTAATGGGTAGCTAAATTAAATGCTGCAACACCAATTTAAATACTCTAAGACTGCTGTCACTCAACCCACAAGAGGCAAACGCATAATGGGTTTTTAACCAACCCAACAATCAATAAACAAATTGGGAGTCAAACCAAGAAGAAATTGATGATGGAAATTAATGCTTAGATTAGAGAAGAGTTGAATGCTAAACATGCTAAACATACACAATAAACCCAAGTCTCACCCAATCACATTTACAATATCTAACCCATCTCCTAAAGATTAAGTACTTACCTCTTAGCTAGACATGAAGGAGAATGGAGTGAAGAAATCCAAGATGGAGCTCACCCACTCCATTAATGGAGGTTACAAGGTTCAAAAGAAGTAAAAATGACGAAGAAATCGAGAAGGGGGAGAAGAGAATGACCTAAAATCAGAAAAACGCGCTTAAATACCCATTTCTGCGTCAGATTAGCGCCTAGGCGCCATAAGTCAGCGCCTAGGCGCCGCAAGGGCGCGCGCACAGAATCGAGACAGCGCCTAGGCGCTATAAGTCAGCGCCTAGGCGCTATAAGTCAGCGCCTAGGCGCTGAGCCTTCTGGAAAATTTCCAAAATCTGGGATTTTTTTACAACTTTTTATGTCGGACTTTTTCAGGACTTTTAATGACGGGTAATCTGTGTCATGGCTAGGGTCAGCGCGCGGACGAGGCGAGGCGAGGCGAGCGGCGCGCGCGGACGTGGGCGTGGGGCGCGCGCGGGACAGGCGAGGCGAGGCGAGCGGGCGCCTGGGCGCTGCGTGGGCGGCGCGCGCGCTGACTTTTGATGTCAGACACGGGCGCTGGGGCGGACGAGCGAGGACGCGCGCGGGTGTTGGCGTGCGGCGCGCGCGCGGACTCGGGCGCTGGGGCGCGCGATGGCGCGGACGCGCGGGGCAAGGACCGGGGCGAGCGCGCGCGGACGCGCGCGCGGGGCTTACGATGACGGGCACCCGGCTGCGCGCGCGGACACGGGCGTGCGCGGGCGTCTGTGCGTGGGCGGTCTGGGCGTGCGGCGCGGTTGGGCGCCGGCGCCTAGGCGCTGACCTCTCAGGTCTTGGCCCATTTTTGGCTCGTTTTGGCTCCCGAGCTCCGTTTTGCCTATCTTCTTGACCCGAACACTTCCCGAAACCTCTTAAATGACCGTTTTAACCCAAAAATTCATAATTTGACTTCCCGAGCTCTTTGCCACGAAATACCTAAAATAAGTAGATTTAATTGAATTAAGCATGGCATTTAGCTAGAATTAAGGCTATAATTATAGCTCTATTTTAGAGCTATCAAAATACCCCCGACCTGAATCTTGCTAGTCCTCGAGCAAGGAATACTTTGATTTATCTTGTAAGAATAGACATGCATGCTGACGACTCGAATCTCAATGCTTGCAAAAACAAGATAGTCATGCTAACGGAAAACAATCGAGCGTATGCATAATTTGTGAATATTTCAAAATATTAGACCTCATATTCCCTAACGTGTGTGTGTGAATAGCGCCTCCTATCCTAGCTTCTATAAACCCGGAACCACTTTAGTCAATCCTAATACTCATCTTCCCCCTACTTCTGGCAATGAGAATAGTCTAACGGCTTTTCAATGTCGGAAAGAATAACAAAACAAAAGGCCTAACTATTTTTCTTCTTTTCTTTTCTTGAGAGCCTAACACGTCAAGCATTTATTTCGCTTCACGTTTTTAAGGACTAGTGCTCACTTATGTTAGTTGCCCTTTCATGCAGTGGCAACCGTGGGTTACACGATCACCCCTAGTTACACGGGCAACACAAGAAGGAGGAACATCTCAAAATATATTTCAAACATGCTTTTACTCTCAATAATTTTTTATAGGCACATAGCTTTGCTAAATCAAATGATTCGTTATAACTTATAACACATCAAGCCTCCCTAAATGGACCTTTCGGGGTGACAACGAGCTTTCAGACAAAATAAAATAATTCTAAGCCTACAGAACTAAGAGTAAGAGGTCTACGTGCTCAGTGAATGTAGGGGAACAATCGAAATTTTTTTAAAATATGCTCAAAATATGCATACATTCCTATAGCTTTCTCGCAATGCACAACTATGGAGTATTCACAAGCAAATCACAGAAAGTCCTCATCGGACAACATGCATTCAGGTTCCTAAACATCTCAAAATCAGAGTACGACATGCTCAAGAACTACAATGGAGTTCAAATATAAAGTCCACCCCCCACCTAAAAGACTGCATTGTCCTCAATCCATCTAATCCACCATATGATCAATGATAACTACAAAAATTAAAGGGAACAGAAACCTCCCCTGAATTTTTGTGGGATCGGTGAGAGGGTACGCATAACTTCAAGTTCAATGTAGTTCCGAAATATCGGTCATCTCCCATTTATTACCTAAAAATCAAAATAGCAAACTTAAACAACTAAAACTAAGCAAGCAAAAACTATAAAAAACAGCAACTAAATCAAAAATACAGTTCAATGCTCGGGTGCCTCCGAGAAGCGCAAATTTTTAAAGTCGATTGCTCGACTGAATTCTCCCTTTCAAATTCATCCATAGTCCAACGACGCGGGGGGTACTCCAATCATCCCTTCGTCCGCGTCGGACCTACAAACATCCATTAAACAAAAATTTTCTTTTCGTGCCTCATGCACGTCAACATCATCATTATCAAATAGCAAGCAGACAGATCCATCAGTATTCACAATAAAATTTGGATCATCATCAAAAGCATACAGAAAACAAGCAGATTTAGAATTAATCTCATTTAAATTCAGATTCTCGTTCTTATCCGAAGTAGACTTTAAATCATGCATAAGAAATTCATTCTTAGTCTCATCAAATTCCACAGAGAGAGCACCCCTATCAATATCAATTTTGACCCTCGCGGTCTTCATAAAAGGGCGACCCAACAAAATAGAAGATGAGACAGTAGAAGGATTTCCATTCATATCCAGAACATAAAAGTCAGCGGGAAAAACCATGTCATTAACTCTAACAAGAACGTCTTCTACCTTCCCTAATGAATGGATGTAAGATCGATCGGCTAGCTGTACTACTACGCTCGTCTCATGCATTTTACTCAAGTTAAGTTCTTTAAACATGGCATGGGACATAACATTAATAGAGGCTCTGAGATCTATCATAGCATTTTTAATGACTCTACTACCTATCATGCAAGGAAGTGTGAACATACCTGGATCTCCGCATTTGGTAGGTAGAGTACCTGGAAGGATCGCTAAGACATTCTCTTTCTTCTTTTCATTATTCATTCTTGCCTTCATCTTGCAAGTAACCCAATCCTTCAAAAATTTAGCATATTTTGGGATTTTCCTCACAGCCTCCAAGAGTGGAATGTTTACCATTTCCCTTTGGAAGGTCTTCAAAACCACCTCGTCTTCGTTCACATCCTTGGGCTTTGCAAGCCTATTGAGGAGGGGTGCTATGGGGATACTTGCTGGAACAGTTTCGCTCAATTCTTTCTTTTCTTCAGACACTTCATTCAAAAGATGGCTCGTGGAAGGTGCATTCGGTTCACTCTTCTTCTCTGGATCAAGACTCAACAAACGACTTGAGACAACTTCATTACCATCACATAAACTTATTGCACATACCTGCTCGCAGGGATTAACTGTCAAGTGCGGAGGCATCATCCAAGGGTTTCCACTGAGCTCTACAGGTGTAGAACGTGAAAGACTGTGTCCAACCTTCTTGATCGCACCCAAAATCTCCTCGTCTTTAATCTCTTCAGGGGGTCTCATCAACCTACTAGGGAAGGGAGCCTTAGGAACATAAGATTTCATATATGAAAGAGGATTGGAACATACCGGACTTCTTGAAGATGTTGCCTCCTTTCTTACCATGGGCTTTTCTACCTTTTTCTCGCAGTCAATGGAAACAGAGCGTGGTGAAATTTCCTCCCCACTTATGAGAGTGATAGCATTAACACTCTCCGCTTTACGAGTTTCTATCTGGACTATCCTCCCAGTCATTTGGGTTATCGCATTGCTAAGATTTTGAAATTGCTCCTGGCTTTGTTTTTGTAGAACTAAATTTGACTCCATCAGAGATTTCATTATTTCCCCAAGCGATTTACCTGAAGCAGAAGAACAAATTTGTGGTAAGCTTTCCTTCAGTTCATATACAGCGCTACTTACCTCAGCCTAACGGTCCTTCAACTCGTTCACATCGCTCTTGAGGCGAATTTGGTCACTTCTTCCACAACCATATTGCTGAATATTTCCAGCCATGCTTGAGATTAAGAGTCTAGCTTCAACTGGGGTTTTGTCCATGAGAGCTCCACCGCTAGCTGCATCAATCATCCTTTGATCATATGGGAGCAAACCTTCATACACATACCCAATGAGAGTTTGTTCGTTGATCTTGTGATTCGGGCATTCTTCGCACAATCTAAGAAACCTCTCCCAATATTCATGTAGATTTTCGCCCTCTTCCTGTTCAACGGCACGGATTCTTCTCTTAGCGGCAGTAACTTCAGAAGCAGGAAAGAATTTTTCTAAATAAAGCCTCTGCATATCGCTCCAAGTGGAAATGGAGCCCGGCGGTAGGTAGTGTAGCCATTCTCTTGCTTTTCCCTTTAAGGTAAAAGGGAAAGCTCTCAAGCTCACTTGATCTTCCGTGGCTTCGACTGTCATTAATCCTGCTCTCACCAACTGAAATTCCTTGAGATGAATATGCGGGCTTTCACCTGCATTACCAGAAAATGAAGGAAGTAAGTTGATGAAGCTAGCCTTAAGTTCGAAATTACCTGTTACCGCAGGATACGATATACATAATGGTTGCCGGTTTAAATCTGGCATTGCCAACTCCTTAAGAGTCTTTTGATACCCATCATTCCTTTCCAAGGCTTCCATCATACCCTGCTCTTATCAAACACTAGGAAAAACGCTTTAAACAATAAAAGAAAGAAAAAAAAACAAACAAAACAGAAAATTTAAACTAAACAATTAAAATTTAAATCAAGACAAACTAATTTAAATTCCCCGGCAGCGGCGCCAAATTTGGTAGCGGAATTTTGTGAATATTCCGTGTGTTTCGGGTTGTCGAGACCCGCCAAATTAAAATTTATAAACACTGCCTAAGGCTTCTTCAAAACTTGTAGAAAGCGGTAGTCAGGATCGTACCACAGGGAATTTAATAGCTTAATCTAAATTCAGAATTTTAATTGATTAATTAGAGAAAATGATGATGGGGGGTTTTGAGAATTAAAAGAAGAAAAGAGAAAATAACGGGAAAAATTAAATGACAATTTGGAATAACGGGAGAAATGGAAATTGTAACGGAAATACTCAATCTAAAGGTTCCGGGTTATTAATTGCAATGTGATTCGGATCATAGACGCCCAAGACTTAGCATGCTTTTGACTAACACCCACACAAATTACACATTTCTAAGAAGAAACAAGCAATCCCGAGTAGTTGATGAAGAGTTGACAGCTCTTCATCAAGCTTCGATGTTAATTCAATTGAGGGCGAACGCTCTCCCAAATAGAATTAACTACGAGCGACGGGTAACCATGCGACGAGTACGTTACTGAGATCTCTAATAACGGGCTCGATTTACTCTTCATCTAGAGCCTAATGGGTAGCTAAATTAAATGCTGCAGCACCAATTTAAATACTCTAAGACTGCTGTCACTCAACCCACAAGAGGCAAACGCATAATGGGTTTTTAACCAACCCAACAATCAATAAACAAATTGGGAGTCAAACCAAGAAGAAATTGATGATGGAAATTAATGCTTAGATTAGAGAAGAGTTGAATGCTAAACATGCTAAACATACACAATAAACCCAAGTCTCACCCAATCACATTTACAATATCTAACCCATCTCCTAAAGATTAAGTACTTACCTCTTAGCTAGACATGAAGGAGAATGGAGTGAAGAAATCCAAGATGGAGCTCACCCACTCCATTAATGGAGGTTACAAGGTTCAAAAGAAGTAAAAATGATGAAGAAATCGAGAAGGGGAGAAGAGAATGACCTAAAATCAGAAAAACGCGCTTAAATACCCATTTCTGCGTCAGATTAGCGCCTAGGCGCCATAAGTCAGCGCCTAGGCGCCGCGGGGGCGCGCGCACAGAATCGAGACAGCGCCTAGGCGCTATAAGTCAGCGCCTAGGCGCTATAAGTCAGCGCCTAGGCGCTATAAGTCAGCGCCTAGGCGCTGAGCCTTCTGGAAAATTTCCAAAATCTGGGATTTTTTTACAACTTTTTATGTCGGACTTTTTCAGGACTTTTAATGACGGGTAATCTGTGTCATGGCTAGGGTCAGCGCGCGGACGAGGCGAGGCGAGGCGAGCGGCGCGCGCGGACGTGGGCGTGGGGCGCGCGCGGGACAGGCGAGGCGAGGCGAGCGGGCGCCTGGGCGCTGCGCGGGCGGCGCGCGCGCTGACTTTTGATGTCGGACACGGGCGCTGGGGCGGACGAGCGAGGACGCGCGCGGGTGTTGGCGTGCGGCGCGCGCGCGGACTCGGGCGCTGGGGCGCGCGATGGCGCGGACGCGCGGGGCAAGGACCGGGGCGAGCGCGCGCGGACGCGCGCGCGGGGCTTACGATGACGGGCACCCGGCTGCGCGCTCGGACACGGGCGTGCGCGGGCGTCTGTGCGTGGGCAGTCTGGGCGTGCGGCGCGGTTGGGCGCCTGGGCGCTGGGCGCCGGCGCCTAGGCGCTGACCTCTCGGGTCTTGGCCCATTTTTGGCTCGTTTTGGCTCCCGAGCTCCGTTTTGCCTATCTTCTTGACCCGAACACTTCCCGAAACCTCTTAAATGACCGTTTTAACCCTGAAATTCATAATTTGACTTCCCGAGCTCTTTGCCACGAAATACCTAAAATAAGTAGATTTAATTGAATTAAGCATGGCATTTAGCTAGAATTAAGGCTATAATTATAGCTCTATTTTAGAGCTATCACAAACCTTTTGCTCTTGACCCTGAAGTATGAATTCCTCTGGTTGAGCCATATAGATACTCTCCTCAAGATTACCATTCAGAAAGGCAGTCTTGACATCCATTTGCCAGATTTCATAATCATAGAATGTAGCAATGGATAAGAGTATTCTAATCGACTTTAACATGGCAACAGGAGAAAAAGTTTCTTCATAGTCCACCCCTTCTCTTTGGGAAAAACCTTTTGCCACAAGTCGAGCCTTAAAGGTTTGCACCTTACCGGCTTGGTCTCGTTTTCTCTTGTAGATCCACTTGCAATCGATAGGTCTTTCACTATCTGGTTGGTCTACAAGATCCCAGACCGAATTAAAGTACATAGACTCCATTTCGAGATCCATGGCTTTAAGCCACTGGTCCTTGTCTATGTCATTCATTGCCTGTTTAAAGGTCAATGGATCCACAACGCCATCATCAGGTATGACGACTTGAGTTTCAGACAAGCCGATGTAGCGGTCAGGCTGTCTTACATCCCTCCCACTGCGTCGAGGCTTTCTCAACTCTTGAGAAGGACCAGCCTGATCAACAACCTTTGTTAATCCGTCTGAAGCTTTCTTGGAAAATTCGGACAAAACAATTTTGCTCGACGGTTGATGATCTCTCATGTGGTCTTCCTCTAAGAACGTGGCATTAGACGATACTAGTACCTTGTCCTCATGAGGATCGTAAAATAGACCACCTTTTGTTTCCTTGGGGTAACCTACAAATAGGCACAATTTTGAACGATGTTCCAACTTCTTTGGATTGGGTACTAGCACATGTGCCGGACACCCCCAAATCCTGAAGTGACGTAAATTACCTTTACGCCCTCTCCATAACTCATAAGGTGTTTCAGAAACACTCTTAGAGGGAACCATGTTCAAAATATATATTGCAGTCTCTACTGCATATCCCCAAAACGAACTAGGCAAATGAGCATAACTCGTCATAGATCGAACCATGTCTAACAGGGTTCTATTTCTCCTCTCGGACACACCATTCTGTTGTGGTGTTCCTGGCGCTGAGAGTTGAGATACTATTCCATGTTCTATCATATAGTCCTGGAATCTTAAATCCATATACTCTCCAGCTCGATCTGATCGGAGTGTTTTTATCGATTTACCTAATGTGTTCTCAACCTCTGCCTTATACTCTTTGAACTTTTCAAGAGCTTCGGACTTATGATGCATTAGATAAAGATAACCGTACCTAGAATATCTCTAACTTAACTAAACTGTTATTCTCTTAGGCTTATTGCCAAAGACAATGCTGTCCTGTGACTCACTTTTAAACTAAAGCCAACTTTCTCATGCTATCATTCTGATTTCCCTTGCCTTTTAAACCTCAAGTTCTTTATAACTCTGTGCCTTTTGGTTTATCCACCTAGATTATGAAGCTCATGTGCAGTCACCTCTTAGCTTTAAAATCCACTTAATCTCAACTTGAACTCAGTACATGCTTCTAGACTTTAATTATCACATTTTTTTTTATAACCTCCTGTTACGTCTCCAAAAGTGATCATTTTAGGACTTATTTACCGTAGAAAGCTGTACACTCTTAGGTGTTTTTGGTAGGATTTAGCTTGAACTTGTGCTTATATATGAGAATTAGAAGAATGAAGCTAAATTAGGACTTATATGCAAAAGGAAATAAAAGGAATTAAAAACGAAGTTAAAGGAATGAAAATTGTGGATTGCGAAGGCATTGCGAAAACATTGCTAAAACCGCAATGTTTTAAGTGAAATCCGTAAGTTGTCTAACTATTTTCTGTTTTGTTCCGACCTTTCAGGGATTCATTCTTTCTCCTGCAGCCACGTAGTAGTACGACGTTGAGAATGGATGGTTCTCCTTGACCCAATCGCACCTGCAGAATACTATAAAAAGAGGTCAAAGTGGAAGGTTGAAATTTTAGGTCTCCTTGTTCGAGGGTTTAGTGTTCAATTTTAGGTCTTCTTGTTTTAGGGTTTGGTGTCTCGGTCTCGGGATTCCAATTTTAGGTCTTCTTATTTAGGTTTTGGTGTCTCGATCTCGGGACTCCAATTTAACGTTTTATTTTAAGTTTTGGGTTTAAAGTTCCAATTTGGGGTTTCGTTTGGGGTTTCGGTTAGGGTATTAGTGTTTAGCTTTTAGGGTAGGGGAATTGGGGAAATGCCAAGTTTAGGGCCCATTTTTGACTCATGACCTAGCCTAGGGGCTATAAATGGGTAAGAATGGGACATTTGGAGGATAGGACAAAATTTTTGGTAATCCCAAAGCTCCCAAAAAAAACAAATCCCTCTCTCCTCACTATTCATCATCCCTTCCCTCTCATCACCCTCATCAATCCGGCCACCACCCGACTCCGATACTTCACGGCGGCTCTTCATCACGCACGGCGGAGAACCACCGTGCACGGCGGCGCTCCGACCATCCTTTTTCAACTTTGAAAACTGACGGCGGCGCTCCGACCATCCTTTTTCAACTTCGAAAACTGACGGCGGTGGTGTTCGCGAGTTTCATCCCCCATCTTCGTTGGTCTTCTTCTCCAGCAGCTGCGAACCCCGACGAACGGAGTTTCTTCACGAACCCAGCTCCGGCAGCAGCTACATACTCCGGGCTCCAGACGACGGACTCGTACCGTCGTACCTGAGCTCCACCTTCGATAAACCCAGGCGAACGACGGACCACCTTCTCCTTCGGACGACGGCGACGACGATTTGGGTTTCAGACCTCCACGCACAGCAGACCTTGAAGCTCAGACGACCCCGACGGTGGAACTTTATCCTCAGCCATACCACGAACCAGCGGCGGAGCTCCACTCCAACGACGAACACCGGCGACGTTCGTTCCTCTCAGCCCTCCAACTACGGTGCTTCCGGCGAGCCACGGCGACAGCAGCCTCGTGAAGGATCTGCGTGCGGAAGAAGAACCAGACGCCTGATTGGGTAACGACACTTTTTGTTTTTTAGTAAAATTACTGAAATGCCCCTATTCTTTTAGTGAAGTATGTCTGATTGGTTTTTGTGCTCATATATACCTCTGCCTACCTGATATATACCCCCCTGTTTTGAACAACATATACCTCTGCCTATATGCATATATACCCCTGTTTTGAGCATATATACCCCCCTGTTTATATGCATATATACCCCTGTTTTGAGCATATATACCCCCCCTGTTTATATGCATATATACCCCTATTTTGAGCATATATACCCCCTGTTTATATGCATATATACCCCTGTTTTGAGCATATATACCCCCCTGTTTATATGCATATGTACCCCTGTTTATATGCATATATACCCCTGTTTATATGCATATATACCCCTGTTTTATCTTCTTGTTTTAATCTTTAATCTCGATGCATGTTACTTAATTGCGAAACATAAGTTCATTATTTTTCTATTTTGGTTAAATTAAGTTTAATTTTGTAACCCCGGGAGAGATGAAGGACTGTTCCTTTCATCTCGAGGGTATTTTAAATTCAAGTTGCCACCCCGGGAGAGATGAAGGACTGTTCCTCTCATCTCGATGGTATTTTAATTTTATTCAAATCCCGGGATAAATAGGGTTTCCCTATTTTTGAGGATTATTATTAATGCCATTATGCGCTAATTACAGGAATCACCCTCTTTTAAAAGTTTTCATTTGATTTTAAAATTGAGTTTTAAAATTGAATTTCAAATTGTTTTCGATTTCAAATCAAAAGAGTTTTCAATTCCAAATTGAGTTTTAAATCGAATTTCAAGCAAAAAGAACTTGATTTTCAAACCAAGTTTTAAATTAAAATTTCAAAATTTGTTTTGATTTGTAAATAAAAGAAGGGTTGATTTCAAAATGAGTTTTAAAATTAAATCCCAAAATTGCTTTTGATTTCAAAACAAAAAGAATTGTTGATTTAAAATTGGGGTTTTAAATCAATTTTAAAAATTATTTTGATTTCAAAACAAAAAGGATTTTTTTTATATATTGATTTCAAAATTCTTTTTTTGTTGTACGATCCCGGTAAATGGGATTAAGGCAACTAATGGCAAAATTAACAATCCCGCTCACAAAAATCAAATTCCTACTTTCTTTAAAGTTAGGATATGATTAGTTGAGACATTGCCTTATTTTTAATTGTTTATTTATTTATTAAGGACCATTTGAAATTAGTTAGATAATTAGGATAAAAATGTTTTGGCTACCGTTTTAAACGGGATGTTGTATGGTGCTAGCACCTTCCCTACACTCAACCGACCCCCGAACCTTGTTTCTTTTACTTCGTAGACCGTATTTTTAAGGTGACCAATCACACCCTAAATGATTGGTGGCGACTCCATTTTTTGTGAAAACCCCTGTTTAACAGAAGGTTGTCGGCCGCTCCGCGTCGCAAAAACGTTGCGACACCTCGAATGCCTTCAATCATTGGCATTCAATCATCCTCTTCTTCTTCTTCAAACTCCTCCAAGCTTGGAGGCACCCAGGGTTTCAACACTTCAGCAGGAAATTCAGGAAATTTGCACCTCAGGTGCTCAGCTAAAGCCTCCCTAAATGAACCTTTCGGGGTGACAACGAGGTTTCAGACAAAATAAAGTAAGTCTAAGCCTACAGAGCTAAGAGTAAGAGGTCTACGTGCTTAGTGAATGTAGGGGAATAATCGAAATTTTTTTAAAATATGCTCAAAATATGCATTCATTCTCATAGTTTTCTCGCAATGCACATGTTGCGTGCTCAATGTGTTAAAATAAATGAGCAATAAGATAGAGAGAGCACTCAGAACATGCAAGCATACATGGCCCTATAGCAAGTAGTAAGTATTTTTCATTCGTTTTCCCACAGAGATTTATTATAAGCTACTAGAGAAGTGTAAAGTTAAGAAAGAATGGGTGGATTTGATGGGGTCAAATTGGTTTTAAATTGTCTATTTCCTACTGAATACGTAGAGGGTAGCAACATAAACAAGTGCAAGTCAAAGCTAAACTCAAATGAAAAGAAACGAAATTAATAAATGAAGAAGAAAACAGCTAAACAGAATTGTGAACTTAGCAGAATTGTGGAAATAGCAATTCTACCGCAATTTTCCTAACAGCGAAAGTGTGTAAAATGGAGAAACAAGGGCTACTAACGACTCCTCTATAGGCATTTTCTCACGATTCTCAAGCATTGGATCAACTCTCTATGCATCAAACTCACTCAATCTCATGTATCGTCCGATTCCATGCATTAGATTCTTTAGTTTACTCATGTCCAAGTAAGGTCTTAAGCATCTTGTTAAAGCAGAAAGTTATGGTTTGTACTAGGAAAACGCCTATTCCTAGGTCGTTTTCTGGCTACCTTGAAAGGCTAGCATGAGTGTATGACTCTGAACTCTTACTCCTTCCAGAGGTTAGGAGTTCTTTGGACAAAATGGATGGCCAATCGAAATTGCCCGTGGGATGAAGCTTACATACAATCAATGCTTCGAGAGCTATCATATATGCTTGGTTCACGTTTTTTAGCCTATAGTATTGTCATTAGCATGCCCCTATGTGACTTAGTTACTCATGGATATAGGGAGAACAGAAAGAAGTGATAAAACAGACATGCTTAGAAGGAATTTAGAGATAAAACAGTAAAGAAAAACAGTAGATCGCAGAGGCAGGAAACTGTGAAATATTGAATTGTGCTTTTGATTACTTGATTGTTTGAAGGAACAAAAGAAAGCTTAAAATGAATAACACAAAGACAGAACACCACGAAATGCAATAAACTAGCCACTAGAAAAGAAACAACAACTAAACAATGCTGGAAAGTAGAAATGAAAGACAGAAAGCATGGAAATGAGCTTGGACGCCTCGTCGCAACCGCCTCGGCTGAAGGATGAGAAAGACCAGCCTTGCTTGGATGAATCCAATCGGGAGAGAAGATGAATCTCCTCTCCTTCCTATCAGATTATCGATTCCAACAGCTGAGCTTCGCAAACCAACAGACGGCAAAGAAAAACAGGAGAAAAGATGGAGCTGCGAAAAGACTTCTACGCTTTCGGATGATGATTGAACCCTCGACTTTGACCCCCTTTTATAGTAATCTGCAGGTGCGTTTGGGCCAAGGAGAACCATCAATCTTCAACGTCGTACTTCAAAATGGATGGAGGAGAAAGAACGAATCCCTGAAATAACGAAAATTAACAGAAAAAGAATCAGTCAACTTACGGTTTTCACTTGAAACATTGCGGTTTCAGCAATGTTTCCGCAATGCTGTCGCAATGTAGTTTTTTCATTCTTTTACTTCGGTTTTCAATCCTTTTCTTTCCTTTTGCACACAAGTCCTAATTTAGCTACCTTCTTTTAATTCTCACAAATAAGCATAGGTTTAAGCTAAATCCTATCAAAAACACCTAAGAGTGTGCATCTTTCTAAGCTAAATAAGTCCTAAATAAGTCACTTTTGGAGACATAACACACCCCCAAACTTAAGGTTTTGCTTGTCCTCGAGCAAACTAAGGACTTACTTAGGCTGCTGTTTCATCTTCTTTAACCACTTACTGACTCCCCTATATCCCTATCTATAGCAGTGCTGTCCTGTGACACATTTCTAAGTTTAAAACTTTCCTCTTATCTAGCTTCTTCTGACTTTGCATGCCTAATACTCCTGCTGTTTTTATTAACTCCCTACAACTGATCTACCTGCTTTTGTCATATCATGCCACTATCCCTAAGGTTTTAAATTCTACCTAGCTTTACCCCAGACTCAGTACATGCTTCTAGTTTTTACTTATGAGCTACCTAGGATTCCTTAGAGTCATGCCAGTCTTAGTATTAACAGTGACAGTGGTACTTTAAGAGAACAACCTAAACCCTGGCATCACTACATTGGACATACATTCATCTCCCTAAACAACCCTACAAGCTACAACTTTGTGCTCAGCTAATTGAGGATCAGAGTTCTTTTTATCAGGACATCTAAGCCACAAAGCTGCAACTCCTAGGTATACATTCTTCTTTCCTATTCTTTTCCTTTTTTCTTACTTAGGTGGTGCCTCTCCTTTGGTTGCCTTTTGATGCAATGCCACTTGTGGATTACACACTTGGCACTGATTACTCAGCAACCTAAGAGAGACACCCCTCTTTATTCTATTTTTCATTTTTTTTCAGCTCATCATTTTTTGTAAAAGGAGAAGAAGAATGCTTATGTTTTTAAGGGAGAGAGGAATGTTCCTAGGCCTAGGGTGGCCTCCCCCAAACTTAAACTACTCATTGTCCCCAATGAGTGTCTGAGGTGGCACACCCCCAAATTGTCCTAGAAGCATCTAGTCTAAGGTAAAACAAAGAGAATCTAAAAGGCCTAGGCATAGGCAGAACATGTTAAAAGTAAATATCACAGCAGCAGAAATTTGAAAAAAAACAGACAGGTAAGGACTTAAAGCTATGCATGCTGAGCTTTTTATAGGTTAATTTAAACTATCAAAGGATGTCCTATGACACTCATCCAGCATGCTTTGAGATACGCTATATAAGGTAGTCATGATAGCAGCAAAAGAAAGAATTTACACAGAACCAGCCTAACTAAACAGACAGTCAAAAACAGGCATTCAGTAATAAAAATTGCGGTTTCCGCAATTATTTCGCAATAAATCCAGGGCAGATATATCATCGATTAAGGCCCCTATGCATGCTTTTTCCAGTCATCCAAGCTATACAAAAAGGAAACTAACCTAATCTACCTAAGCAGCTATCATCAGACTACACTAAACAATTTAAAAACTTAACACTAAGCAACTAAAACAGATCAAATTATTAACTAAAACCAGCATAATTCACACGGTTCACAAAAAGCAGTTTGATTTTATTTTTTTTTTTATTTTTTATTTTTTGTTTTTTTTTAATTGTAAGGGAACAGCAATACTCCCTTGAGTGCAATTCAAACTAGCACTCAGATGTCTTCATCCTCATCAGGCCTTCGTGATCTTGGAGGCGCCCATGGAGATAGCAGGTCCGTGGGGAAGTCAGGGAAAAGGCAACCCAGCTGGTCAGCGAGTTCCTTGTCCCTTGCCTGTGCGTATGTGGCCCATTGAGCCATCCTCTTCTGTAAATCCATCAGGCACGCCATGGACAGTGACTGAGCAGCAGCCAATCTATCCAGCTCGAACTCCATGTTCCCTTTCCTTCTCAGCCTCAAGCCGGTAGGCAGCTCCAAGTGGCCTGTGTAAGCCATCTGCTGTTCCATCCGCTCAATGGGGACTCCTGCACGCAAGCATAGTTTAGAAATAGTATTAGGGAAGAACAATGGACCCTTACCCTTCTTGGCGCAGTCAGCAATGGCAGCTGTAATGACTTCGCCCACGTTGATGGTGAGACCTCGCATGATTGCATAGACCAGCAGCGATCTGCTCTGGTTGATTGTGGTCTCATGTGTCACGGGGGACAGCTTCCTTCTCACGAAGGAAAACCAGACAGCCGCCTTAGCTGTGAGGTTGGCACTCATGAGAGTGTGCCTCCCATTGCGCGACACGGTCCATGAGGCTTCAGGCTGGCCAATGATCCGGATGGCCTCTTCCAGGACGGCTTCAGTAGGTTCATCAACGATCCTTGAGTAATCAGTGTGTTTCTGGCCCTTGAGGCCGTAGGCTTCGTTGATTGCCTTTGCTGAGAAGTCTACTTCAACTCCCCTGACCACAGACAATCCCTCCTCAGAATTCCTCAAATTGGCGTAGAAGTCATACACCATGCTTGTGTAAGCTGGATTGGGTGGTCTGCAGAACTCCTCCCAGCCGTGATTCGTAATTCCTGCGCGCAAGAATTGCGGCAGGTCAGCAGGTCTGTCGAGGAAGCCCTTCTCGTGCAGCAGCTCCCTTTTCCTCAGCTCAATGCCTCTAGACTCAGCGTCAGAAGACACGTACCTCACTGACTGAGGCTCATCTTCAGGGTACATCTTGGCCTTCCCCTTGTCTTTCAGTTTGGCTGACTCAGCAGCCTCAATCTTGAGTTTCTTTGGGGAAGGCTCGTCACTCCCCTTCTTGGATGAAGGCACAGCCCTGGACTTCTTCTTCTTCTTGGACTTCTTTTTAGTTCTTGGCCGTTTGGCCTTGACAATCGTGGCTTCCTTCTTCCTCAATCGTGCCTTTGTTGTCATCTGCTGGAGGCAATCCCCCAGTGTCTCGTCCATCGAGTCATTCTTCTGTACAGGGCTCTCAGGGCTGGCTTCCCTCAAAGGAGAGAAGACCTCGTCTTCCTCAGCTTCCCCACTGCCCTGCGTCGATTCTTGGTACTCCCCATATGGGAATTCAGGGTCAGGCCGTGGAGAAGTGTGCGAAGGAGTGGTGCTTTGTGCTGCTGTAGGGGTCTGTGCAGAACTCTGCGGTGATGAAGGCAGCTCAGGGCTCTGCGCTGGTGGCGATGAGGAGAGCTCAGGGCTTTGAACCGGTGGAGATGGTGAAAGGCTGTGCTCGGCTGTGTCGTGAGATGGCTGGCCCAATTCTTGACTCTCCACAGAGGGAGTCTTTTTCTTGATTTTTTCTTCGGCCATAGCCATACTCCATTTGCGCTTCTTGGGCGTGCCTGCTGGTTCAGAGGGTCCAGCAGGTATCTCCGTGACAACCTTCCACTTCTTCTTGCGGATAGGTAGTTTGGGCAGGCGTTCAGTGCGCGCAGCCTCAGCATCAGCCAAGGCAAGCAGTGCTTCCCTCGCAGCCGTTTCAGCTTCATCAGCCCTTTTCTTGGACGCAGATCGTTCGGCTCTTGTTAGCACCATTGTTGAATTGTGGAGATTTGGAGAGAGGAATCACAGATGAAGAGAAAAGCAGGTTTCTTGGATTTCAGATAATGGGAGAGTCGTACGGATCTTCGCGCTTCTAACGGATATAAAGAAAACAACAAAAAAAATCCCAACGGCTATATTTTTGCGGATTCTGCAAATCCAGCGCAATTCTAGTGACCGTTGGAGATTTTTTTCATTTAAATGTCAATCTTTGCTCAACCGTATCTTTGATTTGGCCCAATATCTCCTTGATCTTTTCAGCTGGATTTAATCTCCTTGATTCCCTCTATTGATTCCCTACAAAAAGAAATAAAAGCAACATTAAATTCGTAATTAAAATCATACAAACATATACACAAACGATAACCGGAAAAAATGGAAAAAATAAACTAAGGCATGAGCCCCGTCTGGACGAGCACAGTAATCACTCGTCCTCTCTCGTTCTTAATTTCACGCTTCAGTCAAGAGGAAGGCCGAGAGAGTCTTCACATCTCCTTCCTCATAATAGTGCTTCAACCTTGCACCATTAACCATGAATGGTTGTCCTTGCTGCAGGTTCTTTATCTCGATGGCACCATGAACAAACACATTAGTAATTACAAATGGACCTGACCATCTAGACTTAAGTTTGCCTGGAAATAATTTCAATCGTGAGTTAAATAATAAGACAAGCTGGCCTTTCTTGAAGTCCTTAATCCTAAGTCTACTGTCGTGCCAAATCTTGGTCTTTTCTTTATACATTTTGGCATTTTCATAAGACATATGCCTAAGCTCATCTAGCTCATGTAATTGCAAAGACCGCAACGTTCCCGCATCGGTCACGCAATAATTCAACTCTTTTAGTGCCCAAAATGCCTTAATTTCTAACTCGAATGGAAGATGACAAGCTTTACCATACACAAGTCTGTAAGGAGACATACCTAGGGGTGTCTTATAGGCAGTCCTATACGCCCAAAGTGCATCCTCGAGTTTAAACGCCCAATCCTTTCTGTTGGGTTTGACCACTTTTTCTAGGATGTTCTTAATCTCCCTATTTGAAATTTCAGCCTGTCCATTCGAGTGTGGGTGATAGGGAGTGGCTACTCTATGTCTAATGTTATACTTAGCCAACACTCTCTCCATAGCCTTATTAATGAAATGTGTCCCTTCATCGCTAATGATAGCACGTGGTGTTCCAAACCTAGTAAAAATGTGCCTATGCAAGAATTTTATGACTGTTTTGGCATCATTATTGGGACATGCTATGGCCTCTACCCACTTGGATACATAGTCTACTGCCACTAATATGTAAAGGTTACCTGATGATGGGGGAAATGGTCTCATGAAGTCAATGCCCCACACATCAAAGAGCTTCAACTCTAAGATGTAAGTGAGAGGCATTTCATCCTTGCGACTAAGGTTACCTGTTCTTTGGCATTCATCACAGCTGTGGGCATAGTTGTGGGCATCCTTGAAGATTGTTGGCCAATAGTAGCCACTCTGAAATACCTTTGCAGCTGTTCTTTGGCCACCAAAGTGTCCACCATAAGGAGCTGTGTGGCAGTGCTGCAGCACAGACTTCGCCTCAGCAGCTGAAACACACTTCCTTAGCAAGCCGTCAGCACATGTTTTGTAAAGTGTGGGGTCATCCCATATGAATTTCCTTGCTTCATGAAGGAACCTCTTCTTCTCTTGTCCTCCCTTGAAAGTTGGTATTACCTGTGATGCAAGGAAGTTAGCAATGTCCGCAAACCAAGGTTCCTCATCGTTATCACGATGAGTCAATACAAAGACATGTTCATCAATAAAAGCATCAGAAATTGCGGTTTCCGCAATTTTTTCGCAATTATGCTGCAATCTAGAAAGATGATCCGCAACCACATTTTCACATCCTTTCTTATCTCTAATGTCTAGATCAAACTCTTGCAGCAGCAGTACCCACCTAATCAACCTAGGCTTAGCATCAGCCTTCCTCATAAGGTACTTTAAAGCAGAATGGTCAGTGTACACAATCGTTCTGGTGCCTACAATATAGTTCCTAAATTTCTCACAAGCAAACACTACAGCTAGCATCTCCTTCTCAGTGGTTGTGTAGTTGCATTGTGCCTCATTAAGTGTCTTACTAGCATAGTAAACAGGGTGTGTTAACTTGTCAAGCTTCTGTCCTAACATGACCCCTACAGCATAGTCACTGGCATCACATAACATCTCAAAGGGAAGATCCCAATTAGGCCCTACTATAATAGGTGCTGTGACTAGTGCTTCCTTAAGGGTTTTCCAAGCTAAGACACACTCTTTAGAGAAAATGAATGGTTTGTTTAGCTCTAGAAGTTCACATAAAGGCTTGGAGATCTTAGAAAAGTCCTTAATGAACCTTCTATAGAAACCAGCATGCCCTAAGAAACTTCTAATGGCCTTGACATTTTGGGGTTCTACCAATTTCTCTATTACTTCAATTTTTGCCCTGTCAACTTCTACCCCTGCCCTTGACACTCTATGACCTAAGACAATCCCTTCATCCACCATGAAGTGGCACTTTTCCCAATTTAGGACTAGGTTGGTCTCCTCACACCTAGCCAGGACTTGTCCTAGGTTCTCTAGACAGTTTGTAAATGAATCCCCAAAGACTGAGAAATCATCCATGAATATCTCTATCATGGACTCATCCAAATCAGAGAAGATTGCCAACATGCACCTTTGGAAAGTTGCCGGTGCATTGCATAAGCCAAAAGGCATTCTGCGAAAGGCAAAAGTTCCAAAAGGGCAAGTGAAGGTAGTCTTCTCTTGGTCCTTAGGGTCTATAGTAATCTGGTTATATCCTGAATAACCATCTAAGAAGCAGTAGTAGGCTCTACCAGCTATTCTATCTAGCATCTGGTCAATGAATGGTAGAGGGAAGTGGTCTTTTTTGGTTTCTTTATTTAGTTTCCTATAATCCATGCAAACTCTCCATCCTGTGACAGTCCTAGTTGGAATCAGTTCGTTGTTCTCATTGACTACCACAGTCATCCCCCCCTTCTTAGGTACACATTGTATAGGGCTCACCCACTAGCTACTAGCTATGGGGAAGATCACACCAGCATCTAACCATTTTATTATTTCCTTTTTAACTACCTCTTTCATAGAGGGGTTCAACCTACGTTGGTGATCTACTCTAGGGGTATGCTCTTCCTCTAATATAATCTTATGCATGCAATAAGAAGGGCTAATGCCTCTAATATCAGCAATAGTCCATGCAATAGCCTTCCTATGTTGCTTAAGTAGTAAAATCAGTTCCACCTCATGCTTTTCACTTAGTTTAGAAGAAATAATTACAGGCAAAGTATCATTACTTCCTAGATATGCATACTTGAGGTGAGTGGGGAGAGGTTTCAATTCTAAGACAGGTGGATGCTCAATGGATGCTCTTAATGGATTCAAAGATTTTTCAGTTAAATCAATATTCATACAAACATGCTGAGGGTTATTTACAGGTATATCCATTATCTCAGCTATGTTTAAGTCAGTTAATTCTAATCCTACATAGTTATTAGCATGCTTAGTCAACAATTCATGCTCCAATTGTTCTTCCATTAATGAATCTACAATGTCCATGCTAGCACAAGATTCAGAGTCAGAGGGGTACCTTAAGGCTTTATAAACACTAAATTTCACCTCTTCATCATGAACCCTCATAGTGAGCTCACCTTTTTGGACATCTATCAGTGCCCTACCTGTGGCTAGAAATGGTCTACCAAACAGGATGGGGACCTCCTTGTGTGCTTCATAATCCAGGATAATGAAATCTGCAAGGAAAATAAACTTGTCAACCTTTACAAGAATATCCTCAATCTTACCTTCAGGGTATGCAATGGATCTGTCTGCTAGTTGTAAGGTGACAGTGGTTGGACGTGCTTCTCCTATTCCTAGCTGGCGGAATAGTGATAGGGCATGAGGTTTATGCTGGCTCCCAGGTCACAAAGAGCTCTGCCCACGTGCTTGCCTCCCAGCTCTACAGGTAAGGTGAAGGAACCAGGATCCTTCTCCTTCTTGGGTAGCTTGTTCTGGAGTATGGCACTGCACTCCTCAGTGAGATTGACTGTTTCAAACTCACCAATTATTCTCTTGTTAGTTATAATATCCTTAAAAAAATTTACATAAGAAGGCATAGATTGTAAAACTTCTACAAAAGGAATATTAACATGCACTTGCTTAAGAATTTCTAGAAATTTATTAAAGTGCACTTCCTGTTCTTGTTTTTTCTTTAGCCTTCTAGGAAATGGAGGTGGTGGCACATATGCAGGCACTTCAGGTCGCCTCAGGATAGGTGGAGGCCTTGGAATTTCTTCTATCTCCTCTATGATTGGCTCCAGCCTTGTTCCTGATGTGCTTGTTGGTGGCGGACCTTGGTTTGGAAGAGACTCCAGTGGAGCACTAGACTCAGTGTTCTCTACTTTCTTTGGTGTTTCTTTGGTGTTGCTCACCAATGGTCTACCACTTCTAAGTTCAATTGCTTGAACTTGCTCTTTACCATCTCTCCTTGGCACTTCAGTGTCAGCAGGAAGTCTACCTTGGGGCCTACTTTTGATTTCATTGGCTAGTTGCCCTATTTGGTTCTCTAGGCTCCTAAGAGTAGCTTGTTGACTCTGTAGAGTGGCATCATTCTTGGCTATGTATTCCTTGAGTAAGTTTTCTACAGAAGATCCTACAGGTTGGTTGTATGGTTTTTGATACATGGATTGGTTATGTTGGGGAGTGAAACCAGGTGTTCCACTCGGTCTTGGTTGGTTAGGATTTTGATTAGCATTTTGTTGGCCACCCCATGACAGGTTTGGGTGGTTCCTCCAACCAGGGTTGTAAGTGTTGGAATAGGGGTTGTTCCTAGGCTGCTGCTGGCTTCCAATATAGCAGACTGAGGCTGGATTCCCAGGGCAGTATTCATACAGGTGCCCTTCCCCACAGAATCCACAGATAAGTGTCTCACCTTGACTTGGTTGGGTGCCCATTGACATGGCTGTGGCGGTGTTGACACTTGTTTGGAGATTGGCTTGAGCCATTTGCTTAACTAGGTTGGTCAGGGCATTTATTTGGCTGCTCATTGCACTTAGAGCATCCTTGTCTTGAGCTCTAGTTGGCTCAACTGGATCATCCGACCACCTACAGTGAGATGCTGAGATCTTCTCCAAGATCTCATAGGCTTCGTTGTAACTCTTGGACAACATGGAACCACCAGCAGATGAATTTAAGACTTGTTTAGTGCTGGGGTTGCATCCTTTGAAAAAGACCTCTATTTGGATACACCATGGGATGCCATGGTGTGGACATTTCAGAAGAAGATCTTTAAACCTTGTCCAAGCTTCGTGAAGAGACTCAGTGTCAGCTTGTTTGAACTTGATTATGTCATCACGAAAGGTAGAATTCCTATCAGGTGGGAAGTATTTGACTAGGAATTTTTCTGCTAAGTCTGTCCAATTACGGACTGATCCTGAGGGTAATGAGTTTAACCACGTTTTGGCTTTGTCCCTCAAAGAGTAAAGGAACAGATAGAGCCTCAAGGCTTCTTGGGAAACTCCAGGGATGATGAATGTATCACTGACTCCTAGGAAGTTTCTAAGATGGTTGTGGGGATCCTCATTTTCTATTCCAAAGAATTGTCCCACAGTGGACAACATTTGGAACATCACTGGCTTTAACTCGAATGAGTTGGCAGTGATTTCAGGACGGATTATGCTGGGGTTCAGCTCCCCAGGCATAGGTACTAAGTAAGAGAGTATGGCGCTATCCTTGTCATTCGCTATTTCGATGGGGTTGCGAGTGACAGACACCGGATTTGGAACTATTCCATCCATTTCTTCTTGAGACAATTGCGGAGGAATTGCGGTTCCCGCAATTATTGGAGGTCTAGAGGGTTGGTTAAAGAGACGTTTCTTGGCTCTATTTCTGGCCCTAAGTAATCTCTCAGGCTCAGGATTGAACTCTAGATCACTACTTGAAGGCTCACTCATAAACTAACCCAATAGTACCTGCAAAAGAAATGAAACAGATCAGCTTCAATAGGCAATAAACTTGGTGTTTCAAACTTAACAAACTTCGTTTTCACTTAAATAAATCCCCGGCAGCGGCGCCAAAAACTTGTTGTGTGCTCAATGTGTTAAAATAAATGAGCAATAAGATAGAGAGAGCACTCAGAACATGCAAGCATACATGGTCCTATAGCAAGTAGTAAGTATTTTTCATTCGTTTTCCCACAGAGATTTATTATAAGCTACTAGAGAAGTGTAAAGTTAAGAAAGAATGGGTGGATTTGATGGGGTCAAATTGGTTTTAAATTGTCTATTTCCTACTGAATACGTAGAGGGTAGCAACATAAACAAGTGCAAGTCAAAGCTAAACTCAAATGAAAAGAAACGAAATTAATAAATGAAGAAGAAAACAGCTAAACAGAATTGTGAACTTAGCAGAATTGTGGAAACAACAATTCTACCGCAATTTTCCTAACAGCGAAAATGTGTAAAATGGAGAAACAAGGGCTACTAACGACTCCTCTATAGGCATTTTCTCACGATTCTCAAGCATTGGATCAACTCTCTATGCATCAAACTCACTCAATCTCATGTATCGTCCGATTCCATGCATTAGATTCTTTAGTTTACTCATGTCCAAGTAAGGTCTTAAGCATCTTGTTAAAGCAGAAAGTTATGGTTTGTACTAGGAAAACGCCTATTCCTAGGTCGTTTTCTGGCTACCTTGAAAGGCTAGCATGAGTGTATGACTCTGAACTCTTACTCCTTCCAGAGGTTAGGAGTTCTTTGGACAAAATGGATGGCCAATCGAAATTGCCCGTGGGATGAAGCTTACATACAATCAATGCTTCGAGAGCTATCATATATGCTTGGTTCACGTTTTTTAGCCTATAGTATTGTCATTAGCATGCCCCTATGTGACTTAGTTACTCATGGATATAGGGAGAACAGAAAGAAGTGATAAAACAGACATGCTTAGAAGGAATTTAGAGATAAAACAGTAAAGAAAAACAGTAGATCGCAGAGGCAGGAAACTGTGAAATATTGAATTGTGCTTTTGATTACTTGATTGTTTGAAGGAACAAAAGAAAGCTTAAAATGAATAACACAAAGACAGAACACCACGAAATGCAATAAACTAGCCACTAGAAAAGAAACAACAACTAAACAATGCTGGAAAGTAGAAATGAAAGACAGAAAGCATGGAAATGAGCTTGGACGCCTCGTCGCAACCGCCTCGGCTGAAGGATGAGAAAGACCAGCCTTGCTTGGATGAATCCAATCGGGAGAGAAGATGAATCTCCTCTCCTTCCTATCAGATTATCGATTCCAACAGCTGAGCTTCGCAAACCAACAGACGGCAAAGAAAAACAGGAGAAAAGATGGAGCTGCGAAAAGACTTCTACGCTTTCGGATGATGATTGAACCCTCGACTTTGACCCCCTTTTATAGTAATCTGCAGGTGCGTTTGGGCCAAGGAGAACCATCAATCTTCAACGTCGTACTTCAAAATGGATGGAGGAGAAAGAACGAATCCCTGAAATAACGGAAATTAACAGAAAAAGATCAGTCAACTTACGGTTTTCACTTGAAACATTGCGGTTTCAGCAATGTTTCCGCAATGCTGTCGCAATGTAGTTTTTTCATTCTTTTACTTCGGTTTTCAATCCTTTTCTTTCCTTTTGCACACAAGTCCTAATTTAGCTACCTTCTTTTAATTCTCACAAATAAGCATAGGTTTAAGCTAAATCCTATCAAAAACACCTAAGAGTGTGCATCTTTCTAAGCTAAATAAGTCCTAAATAAGTCACTTTTGGAGACATAACAGCACAACTATGGAGTATTTACAAATAAATCACAGAAAGTCCTCATCGGACAACATGCATTTAGATTCCTAAACATCTCAAAATCAGAGTACGACATGCTCAAGAACTACAACGAAGTTCAAATATAAATTTCACCCCCCACCTAAAAGACTGCATTGTCCTCAATGCATCTAATCCACCATTTAATCAATGATAACACCAAAAATTAAAGGGAACAGAAACCTCCCCTGAATTTTTGTGGGATCGGCGAGAGGGTACGCACAACTTCAAATTCAATGTAGTTTCGAAATATCGGCCATCTCCATTCATTTCCTAAGAAAGCAAAATAGCAAACTTAAACAACTTAAACTAAACAAGCAAAAACTATAAAAAAAACAGCAACTAATCAAAAATACAGTTCAATGCTCGGGTGCCTCCGAGAAGCGCAAATGTTTAAAGTCGATTGCTCGACTGAATTCTCCCTTTCGAATTCATCCATAGTCCAATGGCGCGGGGGGTACTCCAATCATCCCTACGTCCGCGTCGGACCTACAAACATCTATTAAACAAAATTTTTCTTTATGTGCCTCATGCACGCCAACATCATCATTATCAAATAACAAGCAGACAGATCCATCACTATTCACAATAAAATTTGGATCATCGTCAAAAGCATACAGAAAACAAGCAGATTTAGAATTAATCTCATTCAAATTCAGATTCCCGTTCTTATCACAAGTAGACTTTAAATCATGCATAAGAAATTCATTCTTAGTCTCATCAAATTCCACAGAGAGAGCACCCCTATCAACATCAATTTTGACCCTCGCGGTCTTCATAAAAGGGCGACCCAACAAAATGGAAGATGAGACAGTAGAAGAATTTCCATTCATATCCAGAACATAAAAGTCAGCGGGAAAAACCATGTCATTAATTCTAACAAGAACGTCTTCTACCTTCCCTGATGAATGGATGTAAGATCGATCGGCTAGCTGTACTACTACGCTCGTCTCATGCATTTCACTCAAGTTAAGTTCTTTAAACATCGCATGGGACATAACATTAATAGAGGCCCCGAGATCTATCATAGCATTTTTAATGACTCTACTACCTATCATGCAAGGAAGTGTGAACATACCTGGATCTCCACATTTAGTAGGTAGAGTACTGTTGCGTGCTCAATGTGTAAAAGAAATAAGCAATAAGAGAGAGAGAGAGCACTCAGAACATGCAAGCATACATGATCTTGTAGCAAGTAGTAAGTATTTTTTCATTCGTTTTCCCACAGAGATTTATTATTAGCTACTCGTGAAGTGTATTGTTAAGCAAGAATGGGTGGATTTGATGGGGTAGATTTGGTTTAAAAATGCCTAATTACTACTTAATCAATAAAGGATAGCAACATGAACAAGTGCAAGTCAATGATAAATTCAACCGTAACGAGAATAGATTAATAAACGAAGAGAAAAATAGCTAAGCAGAATTTTTAACTTAGTAAAATTGCGAGAACAGCAATTTTACCGCAATGTTACTAACAGCGAAAGTGTGTAAAATGGAGAAACAAGGGCTACTAACGACTCCTCTATAGGCATTTTCACACGATTCTCAAGCATTGGATCAACTAACTATGCATCAAACTAACTCATTCTCATGTATCTTCCGATTTCATGCATTAGATTCTTTAGTTTACTCATGTCCAAGTAAGGTCTTAAGCATCTTGTTAAAACAGCAAGTTATGATTTGTACTAGGAAAACGCCTATTCCTAGGTCGTTTTCTGGCTACCTTGAGAGGCTAGCATGAGTGTATGACTCTGAACTCTTACTCCTTCCAGAGGTTAGGAGTTCTTTGGACAAAATGGATGGCCAATCGAAATTGCCCGTGGGATGAAGCTTACATACAATCAATGCATTCGAGAGCTATCCTACATGCTTGGTTCACGTGTTTTAGCCTATAGTATTGTCATTAGCATGCCCCTATGTGACTTAGTTACTCATGGATGTAGAGAGAACAGAAATAATAGATGAAGTAGACATGCTTAGAAGAAAATGAAAGACAAAACAGCAAGGAAAAACAGTAGGCAGAGAAGGTAAAGACAAAGTGTGAAATGATGAATTGTGCTTTGATTAATCAATTGTTTGAATGAGCAAATGAAAACTTAAAGTGATTAACATAAAGGCAGAAAGCAACGAAATGGAATGGATTGACTAATGGAAAAGAAATAACAACAAAACGGTGCTGGAAATGAAAAGTAAAGACAGAAAGCAGTAAAATGAGCTTGAACGCCTCGTCGCAAACGCCTCGGCTGAAGGGAGAGAAAGGTAAGCCTTGCTTGGATGAATCTTCTCTCCTTCCTATCAGATTGTCGACTCCAACAGTTGAACCTCTCAAACCAACAGACGGAGAAGAGAATGACTGGGAAAGACTGCGCTGCGAAGAGACTTCTACGCTTTCGGATGATGATTAAACCTTCCTCTTTGACCTCCTTTTATAGTGTTCTGCAGGTGCGATTGGGCCAAGGAGAACCATCCATCCTCAACGTCGTACTTCAAAATGGATGGAGGAGAAAGAACGAATCCCTGAAATATCGGATTACAACAGAAAAAGGTTAGCCAACTTACGGATTTCACTTAAAACATTGCGGTTTTAGCAATGTTTCCGCAATGCTTCCGCAATGCACAATTTTCATTCTTTTTCCTTCGTTTTTCATTTATTTTCTTTCCTTCTGCACATAAGTCCTAATTTAGCTTCCTTCTTCTAATTCTCATATATAAGCATAGGTTTAAGCTAAATCCTATCAAAAACACCTAAGAGTGTACATCTTTCTAAGATAAATAAGTCCTAAAAAGGTCACTTTTGGAGACGTAACACACCCCCAAACTTAAGGTTTTGCTCGTCCTCGAGCAAACTAAGGACTTACTTGGGCTGCTGTTTTATCCTCTTTAACCACTTGCTGACTCCCCTACATTCCTATCTATAGCAGTGCTGTCCTGTGACATATTTCTAAGTTTACAACTACCCTCTTACTTTGCTTCTTCTGACTTTGCATGCCTAAAGCTCCTACTGTTTCATTAACTCCCTACGACTGATCTACTTGCTTATGTCATATCGTGCAACTATCCCTAAGGTTTCAAATTCTACCTAGCTTTACCCCAGACTCAGTACATGCTTCGAGTTTTTTACTTTTGAGCTACCTAGGATTCCTTAGAGTCATGCCAGTCTTAGTATAAACAGTGACAGTAGTACATTTAGAGAACAACCTAAACCCTGGCATCACTACATTGGACATACATTCATCTCCCTAAACAACCCTACAAGCTACAACTTTGTGCTCAGCTACTTGAGGATCAGAGTTCTTTTTAATCAGGACATCTAAGCCACAAAGTTGCAACTCCTAGGTATACATTCTTCTTCCCTATTTCTTCCTTTTTTTCTTTCTCACTTTGGTGGAGCCTCTCCTTTGGTTGCCTTTTGATGCAATGCCACTTGTGGGTTACACACTTGGCACTGATTACTCAGCAACTTTAAGAGAGACACCCCTCTTTATTCTATTTTTCATTTTTTTTTTTTCAACTCATCATTTTTTTTTTTGTAAAGGAGAAGAAGAATGCTTATGCTTTAAGGGAGAGAGGAATGTTCCTAGGCCTAGGGTGGCCTCCCCCAAACTTAAACTAATCATTGTCCCCAATGAGTGTCTGAGGTGGCACACCCCCAAACTTGTCCTAGAAGCATCTAGTCTAAGGTAAAACAAAGATAATCTAAAAGCCCTAGGCATAGACAGAACATTCTAAAAACAAACATCACAGCAGCAGAAATTTATAAAAACAGGCAGGGAAGGACTTAAAGCTACGCATGCTGAGCAATTTTAAGAGGCTAATTTAAACTATCAAAGGTGTCTTATGACACTCATCCAACATGCATTTAGATAAGCTATATAAGGTAGTCAAGATAGCAGCAAAAGACAAAATTAAACAGAACCAGCCTAACTAAACAGTCGGTCAAAAACATGCATTTACTAACAAAAATTGCGGATTCCGCAATTATTTCGCAATGGATACAGGGCAGGTATATCAGTGATCAAGGCCCCTATGCATGCTCTTTCCAGTCATTTAAGCTATACCAAAAAGGAAACTAAACTAATCTACCTATTCAGCTACCATCAGACTACACTAAACAACTCTAAACAACAAAAATAAAGAACTAAAAACAGATCAAAATTGATTCCAAAATAGCAGCATTCACATGGTTCAACAAAAAGCAGTTTAATTTTTCTTTGTAGGGAACAGAAAATACTCCCTTGAGTGCCAATCAGCCTAGCACTCAGATGTCCTCATCATCATCATTCTTCCGTGGTCTTGGAGGCGCCCATGGTGTCAGTAGGTCCGTGGGGAACTCAGGAAAAATGCAGCCTAATTGGTCAGCGACATCTTTATCCCTTGCCTGCGCATATGTGGCCCATTGCGCCATCTTCTTCTGCAGATCCATCAGACAGGCCATTGACAGAGACTGAGCAGCAGCCAGGTCGTCTAACTCGAACTCCATGTTCCCCTTCCTTCGCATCCTCAAGGCAGTAGGCAACTCCAGGTGCCCCGTGTAGGCCAGCTGCCTCTCCATCCTCTCGATTGGAACCCCTGCACGTAAGCAGAGCTTAGTAATTGTATTAGGAAAGAAAAGTGGACCCTTACCCTTTTTGGCGCAGTCAGCGATTGAGGCTGCAATGACCTCGCCTACATTGATTGTGAGGCCCCTCATGATCGCATAGACCAGCAGCGATCTGCCTTGGTTGATGGTGGTCTCGTGGGTCACTGGGGACAACTTCCTTCGCACGAAGGAAAACCAGACAGCTGCCTTGGCTGTGAGGGTAGCACTCATCAGGGTGTGCTTCCCATTGCGTGAAACTGTCCACGCTGCCTCAGGTTGGCCAATGATCCGAATTGCCTCCTCCAGGACAACTTTTGTTGGCTCATCAATGATCCTTGCATAATCCGTGTGTTTTTGACCCTTGAGGCCATAGGCTTCATTGATTGCCTTCGCTGAGAAATCCACCTCGATTTCTCTGACCACGGATAGGCCATCCTCAGGGTTCATCAGGTTGGCGTAGAAATCATACACCATGCTGGAGTAGGCGGGGATGGGTGGTCTGCACAGCTCCTCCCAGCCGTGATTTGTGATCCCTGCGCGCAAGAATTGCGGCAGGTCTGCTAGCGCGTCGAGGAACCCTTTCTCGTGCAGCAGGTCCCTCTTCCTTAACTCAGTGCCTCTGGACTCAGCATCAGAGGACACATACCTCACAGATTGAGGCTCATCTTCGGGGTATAGCTTGGCTTTCCCCTTGTCTTTTGGTTTGGCTGATTCAGCAGCCTCGATCTTGAGCTTCTTTGGGGAAGGCTCACTACTAACCTTCTTTGATGAAGGCTCACCCCTGGCTTTCTTTTTCTTGGACTTCTTCGATGTTTTTGGCCGTTTGGCCTTGACAACCTTGGTGGCTTTCTTTCTCAATCTCGCCTTGGTTGTGATCTGTTGGAGGCAATCCCCCAATGTCTCATCCATCGAATCATCCCCTTGCGCTGGGCTCTCGGGGCTGACTTCCCTCAAAGGAGAGAAGACCTCTTCTTCCTCAGCTGCGTCATCCCCCTGCGCCGATTCTTGATGGTCTGCCTCTGGAATTTCAGGTTCAGGCGTCTGGGAGATGGGTGAAGCTTCAGGGCTCTGCGCCGGTGGAGACGGTTCAGAGCTCTGTGGCGACGGAGATGGTTCAGGGCTTTGCGCCGGTGGAGATGGGGAATGGCTTTGCCTGGCCGTCGCGTAGGATGGACGGCCACTCTCTCGACTCTCCACAGAGGGAGTCTTCTTCTTGATTGCTGCATCAGCCACAGCCATACTCCAGTTTTTCTTCTTGGGCGTTCCTGCAGGTTCAGATGGTCCAGCAGGAATCTTCGTCACTACCTTCCACTTCTTCTTGCGAACAGGAAGCTTGGGAAGGCGTTCAGTTCGCGCGGCCTCAGCGTCTGCCAAGGCTAGAAGTGCCTCTCTCGCAGCGATCTCAGCGTCGTCAGCCTTCTTCTTGGATGCAGATCTCTCAGCTCTCGTTAGCACCATGGTGGAGTCGTAAGAATCTGGAAAGAGGGATTGCAGAGGAAGAAGGAGAGAGCTTTCTTGGAATTCAGGGAATGAGGGAAACGTACAGATCAGAGCGCTTCTAACGGCTATAAGTAATGATGGAAATCCCAACGGCTATTTCCGTTGCGGATATCGCAAATCTACCGCAATTAAATGGCCGTTGGAGATTTCCTTCGTTTCAATTGCCCATCTTTCCTCAACTTAATCTTTGATTTGGCCCAATATCTTCCCCGATTTTTTATCCTAGATTCATCTCCTTGACTCCCTCTATCGATCCCCTATTAAAAGAAATAAAATCAACATCAAATTCGTAATTAAAATCACACAAAACTATACACAAATAGTAACCGAAAAAATAGCGAAAAATAAACTAAGGCATAGCCTCGCATGGACGAGCACAGTAATCACTCGTCCTCTCTCGTTCTTAATTTCAAGTTTCAGTCAAGAGGAAGGCCGAGAGAGTCTTCACATCTCCTTCCTCATAATAATGCTTCAATCTTGCACCATTAACCATGAACGGTTGCCCTTGCTGCAGGTTCATAATCTCGATTGCACCATGAACAAACACGTTAGTTATTACAAAAGGACCTGACCATCTGGACTTAAGTTTGCCTGGAAATAATCTCAACCTTGAGTTAAATAACAAGACAAGTTGGCCTTTCTTGAAGTCCTTAATCCTAAGTCTACTATCATGCCAAATTTTAGTCTTTTCCTTATACATTTTAGCATTTTCATAGGACATATGTCTAAGCTCATCAAGTTCATGTAATTGCAGAGACCGCAATGTTCCCGCATCGGTCACGCAATAATTCAGTTCTTTCAAGGCCCAAAATGCTTTAATTTCCAATTCCAAGGGAAGATGACATGCTTTTCCATACACTAGCCTATAAGGAGACATACCTAAGGGTGTTTTATATGCAATCCTATAGGCCCACAGTGCATCATCAATTCATGCTAAACGACTATGATTGTTGGCACATAATAAATATTTCATTCCCAAAATAAACTACTCCTAACATACGAAATCTAAACAAAGCATGATAAAATCCTAATTTAAGAGTTTAGGGATCAAAAATCTCCCTTGTCAATCTGCCTCATATGGATATTCTTCAATGTTTCGAGGCACCACTTCTGCTCCTGTAAGATACTTAAGTCTTGATTTACGGGGTCGAACATTCTGCCACACCTTGAATTTGTTGATTATTTCAAAGAGACTGCATGTTATAACATCCCAAGGTTTGTACTTTCTGTGCGTTGGTTTTGTTTCTACAATATTTGCTACAACATAGCTTTGATGCGATGGGACTTCTTTTTCTGGCACATCTCTTTCTAACTCCTTCAGCTGGAGCATTTGTGGTGGTGGTGGCTCAACTCTTTCATTGGTGGGGAAGCTTGCTACAACCTCAAACATTTCAAATTCTTGTTCCTCAAGCAGCGCATTAGTCTCTTTGGCCTCATCCAGCACAATTGCATTTTCCTCAACTTTCACCAACTCCACCATTTCATATGGAGATTCCATTGGATCACTCTTCTCAGATTCGAAGGTAACAAAGGACTCATCATCATAAAAATCGAACATCTGAGGGCATGGTGGTAGTGATTTTGCTATAGCAAGTAGATCTTGTAAGTCATTTGTGAGCTGAGCTAATTGCACATCCATTCTCCTCATGGATGCATCATTCCTTTCCATGAATTCTATCCATAGCGCCTCCAAAGTGGGTGATAATTCTTCACTTGGAATTGGGGCATAATGTTGATAGTTTTCATGTTGGGGGAACTCTTCATAATGAGCAATTTGCACATGCTTTTCCCAAGGATTATTTGAGAGTTGCCACTGATCATGTTCACACATGTACGAATAATGGTTGTCATAGCTTTGTTGATATTGCCTCTCTTGATAATTCAAGGTTGGGCAATTCTCCAAGTTATGATTATCCCCACAATAAGCACATGGCTGATAAAATTCTTCAAACTGTTGTGGGCAAACTCGTCCTCCAATTAAGTTCTGCAGCGTATTCATTTACTTTGTCGTACACATACGTTTTCCACCTGCATAGTTTCTCTATGTTGCGAGTTGAGGTTTGGAAACTCTTTCATAAACTAGCTTGATAGTACCTGTAAAAGAAATGAAAGAAGATTAGCTCCACTAGATATTGAGTTTTTTTTTTCTAACTTAACAAACTTCGTATTCACTAAACAAAATCCCCGGCAGCGGCGCCAAAAACTTTTTGCGTGCTCAATGTGTAAAAGAAATAAGCAATAAGAGAGAGAGAGCACTCAGAACATGCAAGCATACATGATCTTGTAGCAAGTAGTAAGTATTTTTTCATTCGTTTTCCCACAGAGATTTATTATTAGCTACTCGTGAAGTGTATTGTTAAGCAAGAATGGGTGGATTTGATGGGGTAGATTTGATTTTAAAATGCCTAATTACTACTGGATCAATAAAGGATAGCAACATGAACAAGTGCAAGTCAATGATAAACTCAACCGTAACGAGAATAGATTAATAAACGAAGAGAAAAATAGCTAAGCAGAATTTTTAACTTAGTAAAATTGCGAGAACAGCAATTTTACCGCAATGTTACTAACAGCGAAAGTGTGTAAAATGGAGAAACAAGGGCTACTAACGACTCCTCTATAGGTATTTTCACACGATTCTCAAGCATTGGATCAACTAACTATGCATCAAACTAACTCATTCTCATGTATCTTCCGATTTCATGCATTAGATTCTTTAGTTTACTCATGTCCAAGTAAGGTCTTAAGCATCTTGTTAAAACAGCAAGTTATGATTTGTACTAGGAAAATGCCTATTCCTAGGTCGTTTTCTGGCTACCTTGAGAGGCTAGCATGAGTGTATGACTCTGAACTCTTACTCCTTCCAGAGGTTAGGAGTTCTTTGGACAAAATGGATGGCCAATCGAAATTGCCCGTGGGATGAAGCTTACATACAATCAATGCATTCGAGAGCTATCATACATGATTGGTTCACGTGTTTTAGCCTATAGTATTGTCATTAGCATGCCCCTATGTGACTTAGTTACTCATGGATGTAGAGAGAACAGAAATAATAGATGAAGTAGACATGCTTAGAAGAAAATGAAAGACAAAACAGCAAGGAAAAACAGTAGGCAGAGAAGGTAAAGACAAAGTGTGAAATGATGAATTGTGCTTTGATTAATCAATTGTTTGAATGAGCAAATGAAAACTTAAAGTGATTAACATAAAGACAGAAAGCAACGAAATGGAATGGATTGACTAATGGAAAAGAAATAACAACAAAACGGTGCTGGAAATGAAAAGTAAAGACAGAAAGCAGTAAAATGAGCTTGAACGCCTCGTCGCAAACGCCTCGGCTGAAGGGAGAGAAAGGTAAGCCTTGCTTGGATGAATCCAATCAGGAGAGAAGATGAATCTTCTCTCCTTCTTATCAGATTGTCGACTCCAACAGCTGAACCTCTCAAACCAACAGACGGAGAAGAGAATGACTGGGAAAGACTGCGCTGCGAAGAGACTTCTACGCTTTCGGATGATGATTAAACCTTCCTCTTTGACCTCCTTTTATAGTGTTCTGCAGGTGCGATTGGGCCAAGGAGAACCATCCATCCTCAACGTCGTACTTCAAAATGGATGGAGGAGAAAGAACGAATCCCTGAAATATCGGATTACAACAGAAAAAGGTTAGCCAACTTACGGATTTCACTTAAAACATTGCGGTTTTAGCAATGTTTCCGCAATGCTTCCGCAATGCACAATTTTCATTCTTTTTCCTTCGTTTTTCATTTATTTTCTTTCCTTCTGCACATAAGTCCTAATTTAGCTTCCTTCTTCTAATTCTCATATATAAGCATAGGTTTAAGCTAAATCCTATCAAAAACACCTAAGAGTGTACATCTTTCTAAGATAAATAAGTCCTAAAAAGGTCACTTTTGGAGACGTAACAAGTACCTGGAAGGATCGCTAAGACATTCTCTTTCTTCTTCTCATTATTCATTCTTGCCTTCATCTTGCAAGTAACCCAATCCTTCAAAAATTTAGCATATTTTGGGATTTTCCTCACGGCCTCCAAAAGTGGAATGTTCACCATTTCCTTTTGGAAGGTCTTCAAAACCACCTCATCTCCGTTCACATCCTTGGGCTTTGCAAGCTTACTGAGAAGGGGTGCTATGGGGATACTTGCTGGAACAATTTCATTCAATTATTTCTTTTCTTCAAACTCTTCATTCAAAAGATGGCTCGTGGAAGGTGCATTCGGTTCGCTCTTCTTCTCTGGATCAGGACTCAACAAACGACTTGGGACAACTTCATTACCATCACATAAATTTATTGCACATACCTGCTTGCAGGGATTAACTCTCAAGTGTGGAGGTATCATCCAAGGGTTTCCGCTGAGCTCTATAGGTGCAGAACGTGAAAGATTGTGTCCAACCTTCTTGATCGCATCCAAAATCTCCTCGTCTTTAATCTCCATAGGGGGTCTCATCAACCTACTACGGAAGGGAGCCTTAGGAACATAAGATTTCATATATGAAGGAGGATTGGAACATACCGGACTTCTTGAAGATGTTGCCTCATTTCTTACCATGGACTTTTCTACCTTTTTCTCGCACTCAATGGAAACAGAGCGTGGTGAAATTTCCTCCTCACTTATGAGAGTGATAGCATTAATACTCTCTGCTTTACGAGTTTCCAACTTGACTATCCTCTCAGCTACTTGGGTTATTGCAGTGTTTAGGTTTTGGAATTGAACTTTATTTGACTCCACCAGAGATTTCATTATTTCCCCAAGTGATTTGCCTGAAACAGAAAAAACAGAAGAACACATTTGTGGTAAGCTTTCTTTCAGTTCATAGACAACACTACTTACCTCAGCCACACGGTCCTTCAGCTCGTTCACTTCGCTTTTGAGGCGAATTTGGTCACTTCTTCCACCTCCATATTGCTGAAGATTTCCAGCCATGCTTGAGATTAAGAGTCTAGCTTCATTTGGGGTTTTGTCCATTAGAGCTCCACCGCTAGCTGCATCAATCATCCTCTGATCATATGGGAGCAAACCTTCATACACATGCCCAATGAGAGTTTGTTCGGAGATCTTGTGATTCGGGCATTCTTCGCACAATCTAATAAACTTCTCCCAATATTCATATAGATTTTCGCCCTCTTCCTGTTGAACGACACGGATTCTTCTCCTAGCGACAATAGCTTCCGAGGCAGGAAAGAATTTTTCTAAGAAGAGCCTCTGCATATCGGTCAAGTAGAAATAGAGCCCGACGGTAGGTAGTGGAGTCATTCTCTTGCTTTTCCCTTTAAGGTAAAAGGGAAAGCTCTCAAGCTCACTTGATCTTTCGTGGCTTTGATTGTCATTAATCCTGCTCTCACCAACTGAATATCCTTGAGATGAATATGCGGACTTTCACCTGCATTACCAAAAAATGAAGGAAGTAAGTTGATGAAGCTAGCCTTTAGTTCGAAATTACCTGTTACCGTAGGATACGATATACATAATGGTTGACGGTTTAAATCTGGCATCGCCAACTCCCTAAGAGTCTTTTGATACCCACCATTCCTTTCCAAGGCTTCCATCATACCCTACTCTTAACAAACACTAGGGAAACGCTTAAAACAGTAAAAGAAAGAAAAACAAACAAAACAGAATTTTTAAACTAAACAATTAAAATTTAAATCAAGACAAACTGATTTAAACTCCCCGGCAACGGCGCCAAATTTGGTAGCGGAATTTTGTGAACATTCCGTATGTATCGGGTTGTCGAGACCCGCCAAATTAAAATTTATAACACTGCCTAAGGCTTCTTCAAAACTTGTAGAAAGCGGTAGTCAGGATCGTACCACAGGGAATTTAATAGCTTAATCTAAATTCAGAATTTTAATTGCTTAATGAGAGAAAATGTTGATGGGGGGTTTTGAGAATTAAGAGAAGAAAAGAGAAAATAACGGAAAGAATTAAATGACAATTTGGAATAACGGGGGAAATGGAAATTGTAATGAAAACACTCAATCTAAAGGTTCTGGGTTATTAATTGCGATGTGATTCGGATCATAGACGCCCAAGACTTAGCATGCTTTTGACTAACACCCATGCAAATTACAAATTTCTAAGAAGAAACAAGCAATCCCAAGTAGTTGATGAAGAGTTGACAGCTCTTCATTAAGCTTCGATGTTAATTCAATTGAGGGCGGTTGCTCTCCCAAATAGAGTTAACTACGAGCGACGGGTAACCATGCGATGAGTACGTTACTGAGATCTCTAATAACGGGCTCGATTTACTCTTCAACTAGAGCCTAACGGGTAGCTAAATTAAATGCTGCAGCACCAATTTAAATACACTTAGACTGCTGTCACTCAACCCATAAGAGGCAAACGCATAATGGGTTTTTAACCAACCCAACAATCAATAAACTAAATGGGAGTCAAACCAAGAAGAAATTGATGCTGGAAATTAAAGCTTAGATTAGAGAAGAGTTGAATGCTAAACATGCTAAACATACACAAACAATCCAAGTCTCACCCAATCACATTTACAACATCTAACCCATCTCCTAAAGATCAAGTATTACCTCTTAGTTAGCCATGGATGCAAATGGGAAGAAAGAAAATCGTGGGTGGCCTTCCAAGCTCCATTAATGGAGTTACAATAGCCAAAAATGGGTGAAGAATCGTTTTTAGAAGAGAAGGGGGAGAAGAGAATGACCTAAAATCAGAAAAACGGACTTAAATACCCATTCTTGCGTCAGACTAGCGCCTAGGCGCCATAAGTCAGCGCCTAGGCGTCGCGGGAAGAATCGGGACAGCGCCTAGGCGCTTAGCTCTCTGGAAAATTTACTAAATCGGGCATTTTTTATGACTTTTAATGACGGGCTTTCTTTGGACTTTTAATGACGGGCTTTCTTTGGACTTTTAATGACGGGCATTCTGAGTCATGGCTAGGGTGAGCGCGCGGGCGAGCGAGGACGCAGACTTTTCATGACGGGCGCCTAGGCGCTGCGCGGGCGTGGGCGTGCGGGACTTTAGATGACGGGCGCGCGGAGCACGCGCGGGGCGTCTGGGCGTGGGCGCGCGGGCGTGCTGCCGGACTTTCAATGACGGGCGGTCTGGGCTGCTGCCTCCGTTGGGCGCTGACCTCTCGGGTCTTAGCCCATTTTTGGGTCGTTTTGGCTCCCGAGCTCCTTTTGGCCTATCTCCTTGACCCGAACACTTCTCGAAACCTCTAAAATGACCGATTTAACCCTGAAATTCATAATTTGACTTCCCGAGCTCTTTGCCACGAAATACCTAAAATAAGGAGATTTGATTGAATTAAGCATGACATTTAACTAGATTTAAGGCTATAATTATAGCTCTATTTTAGAGCTATCAGGGAAACATGCAGATAGAGCTAGACAACCTTGCATCTGCTCAGTCTGTGTCCATGTCATGTTTGCTGGACATTCAGCAAAAGTTAGCCCAATGGGCAGAGTACTCAAGGGTGAGGGACATGGAATTAGCTGAGCACCTGAGGTGCAAATTTCCTGCTGAAGTGTTGAAGCCCTGGGTGCCTCCAAGCTTGGAGGAGTTTGAAGAAAAAGAAGAGGATGATTGAATGCCAATGATTGAAGGCATTCGAGGGAGTTGTTCTTCCCTCCTCTTTTTCACTGCTTTTTCTGATACCAGTTACCCCCCCCCCCCCCCCCCCCCCCCCCAATATCAATGATGTTCTGATCTTAGTAGTTTAGTTTATAGTAATTTCTGGTAGCTAGTTTAACTTAGAATAGTTTAGTTAGTTTAAATTGTGTTTTCTGTTTTTCTTTTCCAAAAGCCCTATGGGCCACAGTAGGTTAGAATAGGTTGGAAGGCTTAATGAATGAGATGTTTATTCTGTTTTATGGCTTTCGGTCCCCTCATTGCCTCTAAGCATGTTCCCTCTAGAGCATGTATCTATTATGAACTCCAAAGCATGCTGCTGTCTAACATTGAATCTGCTTCTGGTTGTACTGTCCTTATCTCCTACATTTAAATGAATTGTGATTTTCTCCTTGGGTTGTTTGTTAATTAAAGTATGTTGGATGAGTATCAAGTACACGCTTTAAACTAGAGTCAAGCCTCAGTAGTTAGAAAGCATGCAGCCCTATAAGTCCTTACTTCAGTTTAGTATAAATCTCTGCTTGCTGAATTATCTAACCAAAGAGAGTCAATTCACCCTTTAGAGATTTAAAGTCTGCCTAATTTTGACTTAAACTAGATGCTTCTAGCTAAGTTTGGGGGGTGTGCCACCCAAAGTACTCATTGAGGACAATGAATAGTCCAAGTTTGGAGGTGAGGCAGCCTTCTAGAACAAGAATAAACCCCTAAGAGCACTTCTCTCTCCCTCGTTAGATGCATTCTTCTTCTTTGAAACTTTGAGAAATTTCTTTTTCTAGGAATGCTGAGTAACCAGGGCCAAGTGTGTAACCCACAAGTGGCACTGCGTCAAAAGGCAAACTTAGGAAAAAGAAAAATGAAAAAGAAAAACAAAGCTTAAAAAAAAAAAAACAGAAGAAGAGTGTATTGCCAGATGGTTGCAGCCTTGAAATGCATAAATGTTCCTATGTATTGAAATCTGATTCTAAGTTAGCTAAGCAAGGGGCTGTAACTAGAAGGCTTATCTAGGGAAATGAGTGTATGTCCTAAATAAAGTGATGTCATGGCTTAGATTGTTCTCTGAATTCTGTACTCTGATACTTGTTGGTTCTAAGCATGGTATGACCTTAAGGATTCTTAGGAGGTTATAAAAAAAAATGTGATAATTAAAGTCTAGAAGCATGTACTGAGTTCAAGTTGAGATTAAGTGGATTTTAAAGCTAAGAGGTGACTGCACATGAGCTTGATAATCTAGGTGGATAAACCAAAAGGCAGGGAGTTATAAAGAACTTGAGGTTTAAAAGGCAAGGGAAATCAAAATGATAACATGAGAAAGTTGGCTTTAATTTAAAAGTGAGTCACAGGACAGCATTGCCTTTGGCAATAAGCCTAAGAGAATAACAGTTTAGTTAAGTTAGAGATAAAGAAAAGACATAGCAGCTAGACAGTTAGAAAAGGCAGAATGGGAGAAAGAGAGGGAAGGCGAGTTTATAGTGTTGCTCGAGGGCTAGCAATAGCTCAAGTTTGGGGGTGTGTTAACTCTCCAAATGAGAGTTATTTAGGTCTTTACTTGCTTTATATTCATGAAGTCTTCTGACCATTTCAGCTACTATTGAGCATAATATATGATTATTAGTGACATTTGTGAAGTGGTGTTAAATTAATGCTTATGTGGAAAATTTGTGCATAAGTGTGTATTTGGTGAGAAATGTCTAATTAATGCCTGTCAGAAGTGTCGCTGAAGTTTTGCGAGGAGCGCAATAGAATAAGAAGAAGGGCAGCTGAAAATAGAGCTTTGCGGTCGCAACGCAATCGGAATACTTGCACTATCCTCTGCTGAGTTTGTTAGCCGTCGGTCCTTCCGTAGCTGCCACGTCTGAATTGTGCCCTCCAATATGGAGAGAAAGCTGCGATTAGGGTACGGTTTATGGAACCTTTGAAGACCATATATATAGAAGAAGATAAAAGAATTAGATCGTCACAACCTACCTAGAAGAAGATCGAAAAAGTCCAAACCCGAGGAATTTATTCTCTCCATTGATGGATCCAAGAAATAGGCTTCCTTGGCGATCGAAATTCAAAGGAAGAAGAGAAGATCTCGTTTCTCTTCTGATTTGGGTTTCCTTCCAAGACAAGTACTCTTCTCCTTCAACCGAAGCACAACGTGGACAAACCGACCTTCGCCTACTCTATTGTTTTCTTGTAGCTACTGTTTTTGTATTGCTTTGAACCTTCTATTCGAACTATTGTTGTACTCGCTTATCATGCTTAATATATTAGTTTTGTTGAGTTCTTCCAAGATCATGAGTGGCTAGGTTTATAAAGGCTTGCTAGGATGAATCCGTAGGAAACAATTATGTGATTTCAACATGTAAATAAGCATAAATGCATTGATTGAGTGTGAACTTCATCCCATGAACATTTTCGATCGGCCATCCATTTTGTTTTAAAGAGTTCCTAACCTCCGGATGGAGTAAGAGCTCAGAGTCACTCATTCATGTTAGCCTTTCACGGTAAATAGATAGTGGTCTAGGAATAGGCACTTTCCTAGCACGTTTGATAGCATGAAATTATAAATAGGTTTTTAACCCTACTTGGACATGAGTAGCTTAAGAATCTAAAGCATATAATCGGAAGATGTGTGAGATCTAGCTTAAACGGTGCATGTAATGTTTATTTGCTGATGATTGATCATGGTTTATGTCTATGGAGGATTCTTAGCCAACCTTGCTGTTTTATCTTGGATTTTACTTGTTTGCTACTCTGTTGCGAAAGTTTTGTTAGACCCGCAATACTATTTTGTTACTTTGCACGTTAGTTAGCACTTCTAGACTGTAGTCAGTGTAGTTTTTACCCTGCATTGCGTTAACTTTGCGTTTTCTTTGCGTTCTCTACAATTTTGTGTCTCGAAACAAACCCCATATCATCCATGGTTACCTTTTCTAATTTAAAACGCATAAACTCGTCGTTTATTCAACTTAGTCTCTGTGGGAAACGATATAAAACTTACTTATCACTTGCTGCAGACCGTGTATACTTGCATGGTTATTTGCTTAAATTAATCAATATATAACCCCATTGAGCAAAGCAACAGGCCACTCTCACCCTTACAAGTCTAAGGATACTGTCTAATAAGCAGGAGTTCATAGTAAGCTCAGGATTAAGATCGAGTTACCTAGGCCATCAAATGAAAATGTCGGTCTCATCAGTAAACGATGTTATAAAGAGAGAGCGACAAATTTCGCGGTTCGGTCTTATGCAAACTCTTTGCACAGGACGCCCTCACTCGCACATCTCCATGTGAAACGATTTGGATCACATCGTTTTGTACAATACAAAGTGAGCCGCATCCTATAGTGTTACCAGGATAAGGTACCCAGCCTTATCCATATACTATAGACCGTTTTGACTGACTACTTGAGCCTGATCCACAATCATGTCATACATGAGGCTCAAGTACTCATATTCAGCCAAGGGTGTTGGTCATTGGTATAGATTAACCTAAACACGTTTCACTTTATTCCAGTAAACTCCTTTATTGAATAAAACTAATAACTCTTTATTCTAAATAGATTATTTACAAACATAACAGTTTACAAACCACGAGTTTTAGGACATAAAACCCAACAATCTCTCACCCGAGTCGTTTGCCTTAAATTATGTTGACTCACATCTAACTCAATTATACTACTTTGTAAATTGTCTGATGTATATCTTTAACAATGATTTATTCAAAGCTAATGTCATTGAAAAATTCATATTGAAAATCATTTAATCTAATGTAATTGTGAATAATACAACATGTTTAAGAATAGAGAATCGAGCCTCCAACACGCCAAAACAACATTCAATAACATTTCGCAGTGAAAAAATGTCGATAGTTAAACACTTATTCCCTACCTCGAGGATGATGTCTTCCTTGCTCTAAAATCTCGAAGCCATTGTCTATTCCTCATTATTTGTTATGGACCGTGTTTTAAATTTTCGCTGACGTGTAGACATTTTCATTGACATTTTCACATGTCAATGAGCTCAATATCGACATGAGAGGTGAATCGACATTTCAATTATATTATAGATAAATTTATGTTATATAACTAAAATATCACTATATGTGAACCTAATATTTACTATTCGGAAATTTAAACTGATTTAAAAATCTTGAAATGTTCATTTGCAAAGTTTAAAATGTCGATGTCGATGGAAATGTCAATACCTCAATTTAATGAAAAGTCGAGGTCTCAATTTTATGAAAATGTTGATGAACATATCGATAAAATGTCGATGTCGATAGATATTTATGAAAAAAAAACATAAAAATTAATAAATAAACCTTTTTTTTTTTGTAATTAATAAATAAATATTTTAATGTATTTAAATAAGATAAAAGACTTAGAATAATGTATCCTAAAAAAACTGATAATTAAGAAAAAAAAAATAAAGGGAGTTGGGTATGATTTGAAACCAAGACCTAAAAGGAGAAGAGCATATTTGAGCTTTGGTTTAAAATAAATCCAAACGAAACTCGGAGAAACACATTTTTTAAGATTCTCAAATTTTGCTTATTTTTTAGAAACGTTTATCAAAATTTAGAAACAAGAAACGGGAACAGTTATCAAACAAGTTCGTTTCTTAAAAAATGAGAAACAAGAACAAGAAACGGGAAACATGAACGTTATCAAACGGGCCCTAAACTACCTCGCAGACAACCATGAATAGGGTAAAGGACGCTATACTTGACGATAGTGGCTCCATACCCTGAACAATCGAGTGTATTGTAGGAGACCTTCACTAGCCGATTTTTTTCGAAAAACTTCATTTATTGTGTGGCGTAAAGTGAAGATTGAGGGAGAAAACTAATGGAGCCTAATCCCAAGTAAAATCTTTAAAAGGATGAAGCTTCCATCCACATAGACTTTCTTCCCGCATGGACGATCTGGAAGCACAAGACAACGTTCTTTTGCTGATATTATCACCCCTATTTGATAGTGGTTTAGAGTTTTTTTTAGGGTCAAATGTAGTAGAGTTAGCAAATTTTAAATTATTTGTTTTTCAAAAAAACCAAATTGATTTTTTTCTTTTCTAACACATTAAATATAAATTCAAATTATTTCAAAAGAAAATTATGTAGAAGATTAGAAACCATTTTGGATTTGGTATTAGCGGATTTTTTAATTTTCAAAAACCACCGTAGCAATGCAAAATCTCCCCTGGAAATTTATTTGCAAAATGGGGCAAAACGGAAAGACGAGCTTTTCACTTTCACTTTCACTTTCACTTTCGATCGCTCAAATAACTGGAGACTCGGAAGAAGCTCAAGCTGAAGGAGCTTCTGCAAGAGTTTTGCAACGACCAAGAGAGATCGGCGGCACCGGGAGAGATGGCCGAGAATCTCTTCGAAGGCCTTCCACCGCCGATTTCAGCTACAAACCCTTCGCCGGAGACCCAACAATCAGACGCAGACACCACCAATCAGATTCGGCCCTCCGTTTCCTCTACCAATCCCCCCGCCGCTTCTTCTTTTCCGGCGCCGATCATCAAGAGCGCCCTCAAGCGCCCCAAGACTGCCCAAGGACCTAATCCTGAAGGTCTTCTGTTCTCTTCCCCTTAATCGCTTCGATTTGTGTTGTGTTCTGAGTTTTTTGAGGGCTTGTTTGTTTGTTTTGTGCCCCGTTTAAGCTTCATTGATGACAAGGTAATTTAATGGAACTCGATTCTTCTTTTGGGATGTTTGATTCTCGGATCTCGCTTTTTAGTTATTTGAAGTTGAAAGAATGAGGGAATAAGAATTGGGGATATGGAGTTGGAATTGGAACTATTTGATTAGGGTTTGAAAATGAAAGGATGAAAGGTGAGTTGTAAGGTTTTCTTCGTGAGATTTCTTGTATGATGTTCTATCTGGTCTTGAACATTGTTATAATCTTAAATTGTAGGTTGAATTAAAATTTTGTCTAGAAACTTACATGGTTGTGACTATTAAGTTCATAAAGTTCATAAAATTTTAATTACATTCTTTGAACTTTGAATTTTAGTTCTATATTGTCTCTATCATTAATACTTAAGTAATGATGTGATATACTTATTAGATAAATGTAGGTTGCTTTGATAGGATGTGGTAAACAAATGATTGAAGACAGTGGAAAACTACAACAAAATTGAGTGGCATAGTTAATAAAAGGGATTTGATACGTTATAAGTATGTTGTGCATGTGCCACTTATTTTGTTCAACTGTCCACTTCTTTTCATCGTTTGTCTAACACATCCTTTTTAATCAGATAAAGTTACTCATTGTTTATTTATCAGTGTCATCAACGGTAAGGATTACATGGCAATTTGAAGTTCTGGAGCATAATTGAAATTTTTTAAGTTTAGGAACTAAAGTAGACACACTGTTAATAATTTATGCTTTTGTAATAACTTTGGTAGAAGCTGAAATATGGAGCTTGGTTTTCAGCTACAGCACCGGCACCGGCATCGGGAAAACGTATAAGGTTCAAAACCACAACAGATGCCTCAGAGACCCAAGTGATGGAGGCTATGCAGAAGATAGCTTCACATATTAAGAACCCCACCAAGTTTGGTAAGGCTGCAAAACTTGCCATACAGCTCATTCAGGCAGGAAGCGTCAAGCCAACTACCAGCGATCGTTTCTTTTCCATACTTGAAGCTGCCATGTCCATGTCTTCATCCACTCCTTGTACCAATCCTTCGGTTCGGGGAGATTTTTATGCATTGTTCTCAGCTGCACAATCTACAGTGGAAGTATGATAATCATATTTTAGGTTCTACAGTAGATGTAATGATATTTTCTGAGTCTGTTTTCTAAATGGGATTTCGATTTCCTAACAATGGTTTTTTATTTTAATTTCCAGTGCCTTAACAGAAAGCAGAAGAACCAGTTATCAATCTGGACGATTCAGACTGTGTTGGCAAATGATTTGTTGACAGATGATAGTTTTGTGGTATGATATCTTTCTTTTATCAATGGTATTGAGATAAAAAGTTTCCACGTTCTGAATGAATCTGTGTTTACTGTTATAGAATGTAATTAATATTGCAATTTTCATTTTGGGGCTTGTATTCTTTGTACGCCCTTATATTCTTACATTTATTCCCAATGAAAGCTCGATTCCTTTTAAAAAAAAAAATCAATATTGCAGTTTTCTCAAAATTTTGTTTTTGAAACATCTGTGAATGGGTTCTTGAATACTACCTTTTGGGTTAGTAATATGCCTCCACACTTTGTAAATGTCCAAGCTTGAGAAAAGGTTTCAATGATTGTACTCAATTTTATTGTTTCCCATACTTGTTTAATCAATACCACAACTCCTTAAATGTGATGCGATTGATGCTATAAAGGATATAAAGCCTACTTATACTTGGTTTTCTTTGTTTAGTTTATTATCCCTTTTAAAAACACTCCTTAAATCTTAGGCTAATTTCAAAATGTTTTTTTGTGCCGGATCCAAGCATAGCTTAGCGGACAAGGTACTAATTATCATCCCAAAGTTCGATGGTTCGATCACTCACCCTGCAACTTAAAAAAACAGACTTTTTTTAGATGTTAAAACGTGACCATGAATTATTGTTTTAAAAATGGTTTTGGAAATAGATTGGAAAACAAAGAAAAAGATTATTAAATCAGCATAATTTTTAAAACTCGATAAGAAACGTCATCAAATGGGTCCTTTTTCATAATTTCATTGTACATATCATTACTAGTTGTGGTTTTCCTTGTTGGTTATTTTCACTATTGTACTTCTCTTTATTCTTGGAACATCAATTCTCCTTTTTTCATGCTTGGTTTTATGAACCATGTAGTTTTCAAAGACAGCTGGACAAATAAAAGAAGCCATCTGTAATCTTCCAGTTGCAACTAAGGAGGATGACATTGAGGAAGCTGAATCACTTAAAGTTCATGAAGAGAACACAGAGGATGAACATCAGAAAAAGCAGAATGCTGCTCCAGCTGAAGAGAAAAACCAGGAAGAATCCGATCCGTTTGGACTTGATGCTTTTCTGCCCGGTTCATTGAAGAAAGGTGAAAGGGAGAAGGGGAAAAATGATGTGGCATCCAAGATTAGAAAAGATGAAGAAGTAGAGACCAAAAGTTTTCTCAGAGGACAAAGAGAAGCCTTAATTAGCTGTCTAGAAATTGCTGCTCATCGGTATAAAATTCCATGGTACGAATCTTCACTGATTATGAAGTTAACAATAGTTCCTCATGTTGTTCTTAAAACTGGAATGTGAAATTAACTTGCAATTTCTCCCCTCAGGTGCCAAACTGTCATTGATATCTTAGTGAAGCATGCCTCTGATAATGTTACAAGGTTCACATCACAGCAACGGGATGCGATCGGGAAGTTGTGGACTTCAGTAAGGGAACAACAAAATCGTAGGAAACAAGGAAAGTCAGTCTCGGGTAAACTCGATGTGAATGGATTTGAATGGCTGCAACAGAAATATGCCAGTGAGAAGATCAGCATTCGACATTCTGTTGGGGCTAGTGGCGATCGAAAAGCACAACAGTGGCTTGGTTGACAAATCAACCTTTCCTTGAATCGAGGTTTTATGAGTTCCTTGATGTTTGCTCAACATAAAAATGTGCCTTGATTGTATTGTTGAAATTTATATGTACATGTATTTAGATGTATGATCACAATTTGGAATCGTATCTTACCAATAGTCAAGACAAGAACAATATCCTTCACTAAAGTGATGAAATCGGTTTCGATCTCTGACTATTATTGTCCGTCCATAGATTTTCGATAATAGCTTTGTTGCAGCATGACAATCATTGCAAACTCTCAGATTCTTAACGATTCGGATGGGTGTACCGGGGGCTGTACTTATGAGTCCAAACGCCATGGCCAGTTTCTCACTATGGTAATTGAGTGCTGATTCCTTTTCTTCCTCTTCTACATTTAACAAAACTGCAGACGTGTTTGGTTTGTATCCCGCCTCTTTCAATTTAATGCACATTTCAGCCACCATTTCATATACTTTTCTTGTTTGTGTGCATGTCATATCTCCAGATTTGAAGTGATGAACTGAACCATTTACTTCAATCCAACTGAGTCCTGGTTCTTTTTTCATCCCTAAATGGTTCATTGTTTCTCTAATGCTTGTTACATCAGTCCATCTCTTTACTGATGCATAGATGTTGGACTTAAGGACACTGTAGCCACAGTTTTGTGGATCCAATTCAAGAATCTTTCTTGCAGCCACCTCCCCCAAGGCCAGATTCTTATGTAGCTTACATGCAGCAAGCAGAGCACCCCATATAATTGTGTTAGGTGTCATGGGCATGTTTTCAATGATGTTGTGAGCTTCGTCGAGATGTCCAGCTCGACCGAGAAGATCCACCAAGCATCCATAGTGCTCGATCTTTGGAACAATTCCAAAGTCATGAACCATTCTGTTGAAATGCTTCTTCCCTTCTGCTACCAATCCAGAATGACTACAAGCGTGAAAAACAGAAATGAATGTGATATCATTAGGTTCAACACCATGGCTCTCCATCTCTGAAAAGAGTTCTAAAGCTTCTTTTCCACAACCATGCATCGAGAATCCAGCCATCATTGCATTCCACATGCTGATATCTCGTCGTGTGGCTTCATCGAACAGGCTACGAGCAAGTTTTAGGGCTCCACATTTGGCATACATGTCGATAAGAGCTGTTTTTAGAACGATGTCTACTTCAAGGCCATGCCGGGTTATGTAAGCATGAGTCCACTTGCCAAGGTCAAGGGCTCCTGCCTCTGCACATAAAGAAAGAAGGCTAACCATTGTCACCTTGTTTGGTTTCACTTCACTGTCTAACATCTCGAGGAAGAGGCCGAAAGCTTGATCGATGCAATTCACGTGTGCATAAGCCGATATCAAAGTACTCCAAATCTTAACATCTTTTTCCCCGACGCCATCGAAAAGCGCTCTAGCATATCCAACTTGATCACACTTTCCATACATATGAATGAGAGCAGTGGCCAAAGGCAGAGACATCCCAAACCCATTTCTTAACAGATAGGCATGCAACCACTTGCCCAAATCCAAAGCTCCCACAAAACTACACTCTGTAATCAAACTGAGCAATGTAATCTCATTAGGAAATATTCTTTCTTCAAGCATTCTATTAAAATTCTTTTCCCCTTCTTCTAATCTGTAATTCCGAATACAACCGGCTATCATCGCCGTCCAAGAAACAACACTTCTCCTAGATAACCCATCAAAAAGCCTCTGTGCTGAGGCCAAACGTTCACTTTTGCAATACATATCAATCAACGCAGTCGTCAAAGGAACTTCCATTTTCTCATCACTAACATTTCTCACAATGTAACCATGAATCGCCCTCCTCGACCTCACATCCGAGAGCTCTGCAAACACATCAATCAAGCTAATCAAAGCAACATCAGTAAGCTTCACTCTCACAAAACGCATTTCTCGGACATGCCTCAGCGCATCACCAAACGATTTCCTCCGCACATAGCACCCAAGCATCGTACTCCAAGACACAACATCTCTCTCAGACATTTTATCAAACACCAAGCGAGCAGAAACCAAGCTCCCACATCTCTCATACATGTTCATCAAAGCATTGCACACAAAAACATCTCCCTCGAACCCATTCTTAACGGCGAAACCGTGAACTTCCTTCCCGAGAATCCGACACGAAGCATGGCCACAGGCTTTGAGAACTGAAGGAACAACGAAGTTATCAACCGCAGCAGCATCGGTTCGACGCATTTGGAGATACAAGTTCAAAGCAAACTGGGGGAGTTGGTTGTTGATGTAAGATGAAATGAGGAGATTGTAGTTGGCTTCGGGGGATTGAGAGAAGATTTGGTAGGGTTTATAGAATTGGGTTTTGATGAAATGGGCATGGATTTGTTGGGTTTGTTCTGGATTCAAATGGGAATGGCTTGAGAAAGAGGAGGAGGAGAGAGACTGAGATGAGAGAATCAGTTGATCCATTTACGACCTTTGGCTTTACTACACCTGCTCAACCAAAATATCTCTATTTCCCTTGTATACGTGACGGTTTTTTTTAAAACTAATTTAAAAAATATTGTAGTTGTCATAAAAGCAATGGAAGACTACTTTGTTACGTCTCATGTAATTGTTATTCAAAATTCAAAATAAAAATTTGTAATATAATATACCACATTTGCTTTTGCTTTGAAATTAATTCAAATTTTAAATTTAAAATAAGTAGTTTCAATATAACATCCAATTTGCTTTAAAAGAAAAGAAGAAAATTAAAATCTTGCTTATGCTAGGTTGTAGTTAATAATGAAAATATTTGTCTTAGGTCGATATAGATATTAAAGGTTAATAGATATCTCCGATAAATTTTATAAATATTCGTAAAACATAAAAAATATCATCTAATAATCTCAATATTAATATAGATACTAATAACAAGATCTATAACTTAGTTGAGAAATAAAATGAACCTAATTATTAATTTTTTTTTTAAATTGATTTTCAGAAATATCATTCGATATCGATATTTCATCGATATATACGTAAAATGAAAATTCCGATATGAATATTGATATCGAAATTTTCATCCGTGGGCCGTGGCTTTAGCTCAAAACCACGAGGTTAGAGAAAAATAGTAGTAAAATACAATCAGTATGCATGTGATATATTTTTACTATAATTTTATTTTATTTTATTTATTCAACAAAAGTAAGTAATTGGTAATTTATCATTAAATTTGTTTATTTCCAACAAACATGTTAAATAAAATAAGGGGAGTTGTAAATATAGCAAACACAATTAGGTTGGATTTGTAGCAACTATGTTTAGTCTTTGCATATATAACAAAACAATCAGGGTAATCGCGTGTTAATCATTAACCTAAAAGTTGAAAAGTCGAAAATAATCTTCCCCTAACCCTTTAAAGTAATCACATGTTAATCACTAACCTAAATGATTGCATGTTGATACACCTTTGTTGATACACATCTGATATACTTTTCCATTCTTTTTACATTCAAAATATTTAAGCTCAACCCAAATGAAAAAAAATGAAGCTCGTTTATAATGGAAATGTCGAAAATATCCTCTCCCTCAAAGTGATCAACTTGTATAATCATGCGTTAAACCTAGAAGTAACTTTTCGAAACCTTTACGATTTCTCTGATCATTGCGATTTTTCTCTTCCTTCAACGTGGATTGATTCACTCTTGTTGTTGCGTTCTACTCACCAAGTACAAGGTAATAATTCCTTGAAATTATCTCTACTTTAGATTCACTCTTGTTTTGAACGAAAGTGTGAAGCCTGATTACGGTTTATTTTTCACTTTTTTTTTTTGGATGTATCACTCTTGTTTTTATTTATTATTTGTCTAGAAATTGAATGAAGGTGAAGTCCGATTACTGTTTTTTTTTCTTCTTGTATTGTTTCTCTTTTTCACTTATTACATCATCTTGATAATTTAGATTATAACATGATATTCATTAGTAGCTCTTGATTATTTGGATGATAAACTACCAAACTTTCCACTTAATTTATACAACACATATAAGGTGAATCAGTTGTATAACTGATACAACAAATCTAGGGTGTATCAGTTGTACAATTGATACACCAAATATAAGATAAATCAATTGTACAATTGATACACTAAATCTAAGGTATATCAAGTGTCACAGATACACCCAATAGAATGTAAACCAGTTGTACAACGGATACACCAAATAAAAGGTAAATCAGTTGTACAACTGATACACCAAATATAAAGTATATCAAGTGTCACTGATACACCCAATAGAAGGTAAATCAGATGTACAACTAATACACCAAATATAAGGTAAATCAGTTGTAAACTGATACACCAAATCTAAAGTAAATCCGTTATACAATTGATACACCAAATCTAAGGTAAATCAAGTAGGTATATCATGTGTCACTGATACACCAAATGTAAGGTAAATCAGTTGTACAACTGATACACCAAATATAAGGTATATCAGGTGTCACTGATGCACTAAATAGAAGGTAAGTCAATTGTATAATTGATACACCAAATAGAAGGTAAATCAGTTATAAAACTGATACACCAAATATTAACTAAATCAGTTGTATAATTGATACACCAAATAAAAATGTTAAGAAGGGTAAATTGGGAATATAAAAAACGAAAAAATCTAACCTTTAGAAATTTTGCTATATTTGCCAACCCAAAAAGTGTAGCTAAATTTTTAATTAGCCTAATTTATTTTGCTATTCTTTATAATTTTCTATAAAATAACAATACACTAATTATAAAAGAACAAAAGAAAAAAAAATCAAATGGTACCAAAAGAATCCAAAACCCTAGCTGTACACTCATTTCTTAGATTTGCTTACTTGATAATTTCTAAATAAGCAGTGTTATTCAACTTCTGTTGGAGTTGTAAATTCGCAAGCCTTTTGATTCAACACATGCATCATGCATTACTTCCAACTTGAATGTAACACAAATATTATCTTGAGATGCTTTAAAGATTGAAGTGATTTGAGAGATTTATTGAAACAAAACAAAGAAAGAATGAAACTCCACGTATTGTTGAAAAAATGGTAAAAAAAAACCATTTTTATATTAGTAGAAAGGCAGAAGTTACCAAACTTTTTGTTGACACCGTATTTCGTCCGGCCTTATTTATCATCATTTTGGTTTTTTCACTCATTTTATGTTTTTTTACCTAGTTTTTAGTATTTTTTCAGTTTTTCTTTAATTTCGCGTTTTTCCGTTATTTTCGAAGTTTTCAAGAAAATCACCAAAAAAATTGTTTTCCGTTAGTGGGTCGTTCGAAGCTTCCCGGGTTTTGTTTTAGGGTTTAACGCTTAAATCCCGGTTTCCCGCTGCGTTTCGTTTTCTAGATTTTTAGTTTTGGGTGTTTCATTTTTAGGGTTTCGTGTTTTATGTTTTCAGGGTTAGGTGTTTTGGTTTTCAAGATTCAATTTTAGGGTGTTTGGTTTAGTGCTTGGTCTAGTGCTTCGTTAGTGTTTCGGTTTAGTGCCTCGGTTCGGTTCTTGGATTTGTAGGTCATGAAATTTAAAGAAAAAAACCAAACCAAGGCCCCTTTGTGACCTAATGCTTCCTATAAATAGAAAGAGAAGGGAGAGGCAAAAAAAAAGGAGAATGAGACAAAAAAAGTGAGGATCCCCAAAAATCAATAAAAAATGATTTTCTCTCTCCAAGCACTATTCACCATCTTCAACCTCTCCCCTCATCTTACCTCCCCTACCTAACTCCGGCAAGACCCAAGACGGCGGAGCTCCGGTAAGACCACGGCGGAAAGCCACCGCACGCGGCGGTGATCCTCATCTTCTCCAAACCGAACGGCGGGCTTCGTCTCCAAGCTCCTCCAGACGCACGGCGGAGCTCCAAGATCCGGCAGCTTCGTCTCCAAGCTCCTCCAGACGTACGGTGGCGCGCTTCTCCTTCTTCCTCGAGCCCAGACGACGGCGACATCAGCGGCGGACTACGGTGGCGCTTGCAACAACGACCTACCTCGTTTTCGAACCCAGACGCCGGCAGAGCTCCAAGCTCCATCTCAACCCAAGCGGCGAGCTTCACCTTCACGAACCGGTGAGCTCCACCCTCTTCCCCGAACGGAGCACCCCCTCGAACCTCCACGAACGACGGCGATACCCAACAGCGACGAAGCTCATCTCCTCGAGCCCAGACGACGGAGCTCCCAGCTGCGGAGCTTCCTCATCTTCGAACGACAGCGAACGGCGCAGCTCGAATCAGCGGCGGCGAAGCTCGAACCTCACGAGCCGACGGCGGACGAACCAGACGACGACGAGGGGAAGATAGATCTGAACCCGGACGAGCGGAGGCGACCCTCCTTCTCCGATTGAACCAGACGGTGGAGCTTCACCTTCAAGCTCCGAGAGGCAGCGGCGATCAACGCTCCATCTTCAACCCACGACGGCGGAGCCAACCTCATCTTCCTCCTTCAACTCCGGCGGATCAGATTTCCAACTACTCATGGCGGCGTTCATCTTCTCTATTTCAAACTCCGGCGAACTCGAGCTTCAACTCCAGCGGACTCCGGTGGCAGCATCGTGAAGAAGAAGAAGAAGCCGATGGCGGACGAGTCAGCGGCGGCGATCCTTGATCGTTCAGACCAGCGGCGGCGGAGCTTGAACCGTGAGCGGCGGCAGACTTCTGGCAGCAACATTGCGTGAGGAAGGTCAAAATCTAGATTTAAAGTTATTTACGAAAATGCCCCTTAATTTTGTGTTATTTGCAATTCCGCCTCATTGTTGTGTGTTCATATATACCTGGGATATATGCATATATACCCAGGCCTATTTGATATATGTATGCATGTTTGGTTTATATACGTTGGAATATATTGCATATGCCTGTTGTTTTTCTTATTCTTCATTTTAGTTCTTTTTAATTTTCAAGTTTGTTTTCAGGTTTACTCACGTAGTTTACTCAATGATTTATCTGTCGTTTCTCTTATTTTTGTTGTCTTCGTTCATATTTTATGCGCATGTTTTAATTTTAAATTGTAACCCCGGGAGAGATGAAGGACTGTTCCTCTCATCTCGAAGGTATTTTAGTTTTATTTTGTAACCCCGGGAGAGATGAAGGACTGTTCCTCTCATCTCGAGGGTATTTTAATTTTATTGAAATCCCGGAATAAATAGGATTTCCCTATTTTTGAGGATTTATTATTACCGCCATTATGCGCTAATTACAAGAACGCCCTTGTCTTAAAAAAGAGTTTTCATTTGATTTTTAAATTGAATTTTGTTACTATTTCAAAACAAAAATATATTTTTAGTTCAAATCACGTTTTAAATTAAATTTCAAATGGTTTGTTTTCAAAGCGAAAATTGTTTTAATTTTAATTCAAGTTTCAATCGAAATTTCAAATTGAATTTGAAACAAAACGATTTTCTTAAATGATTTTTAAAGTTCTATGATCTCGGTATCGGGATTAAGGCATTAATGGCGAAATCAATAAACTCACTCACAAAATCAAAACCCTACTTTATTTTAAAGATAGGGTATGATTAGTTGAGACATTGCATTGTTTTTAATTGTATATTTTATTTGTTAAGGACCATTTGAAATTAGCTATAATTAAGATAAAACGTTTTGGCTACCGTTTTTTAAACGGGATGTTGTAGGGTGCTAGCACCTTCCCTACACTCAACCGACCCCCGAACCTCGCCTTTTTACTTCGTAGACCATATTTTTAAGGTGACCAATCACACCCTAAATGATTGGTGGCGACTCCATTTTTTGTGAAAACCCCTGTTTAACAGAAGGTTGTCGGCCGCTCCGCGTCGCAAAAACGTTGCGACAGCATGGCGACTCCACTGGGGATATTTTTAGTGGGTCTAGGTCATTGCATTTTATCTTACATATAGCTAATCTTCTTTTTGGTCTTTGTTTGTCTTTGTTTTATTTATTTAATTATGTGTTGTTCTAATTGTCTTGATTTATTTATCGCAACTTACTGTTTATTGCATTATCATGCATTTCACACATATTCACGAGCCTCCTACCCGGGCTCTACCTTTTAGGATTAGATTTGAGAATCGAGTAATGTCGACCTTCAAGGGGATATAATTTCCCCTGTATGGCGCACGAAAGATTCTTGCTCAGATTAATTCGTTAGCTAATCTTTAGCTTTCAAATTAATTTGGGGGCCTTTATCCTTAGATTTAGAGTCTTACCCTCACATCATTTTATTATTCAAGTCGTCTCGTGATTATGCTTTGATTAAACTTGTTTCATTTATTGTAATTTAAATTGTTTGCATTATCATGCATTTCACACATATTCACGAGCCTCCTACCCGGGCTCTACCTTTTAGGATTAGATTTGAGAATCGAGTAATGTCGACCTTCAAGGGGATATAATTGCCCCTGTATGGCGCACGAAAGATTCTTGCTCAGATTAATTCGTTAGCTAATCTTTAGCTTTCAAATTAATTTGGGGGCCTTTATCCTTAGATTTAGAGTCTTACCCTCACATCATTTTATTATTCAAGTCGTCTCGTGATTATGCTTTGATTAAACTTGTTTCATTTATTGTAATTTAAATTGTTTGCGTTATTATGCATTTCACACACATTCACGAGCCTCCTACCCGGGCTCTACCTTTCAGGATTAGATTTGAGAATCGAGTAATGTCGACCTTCAAGGGGATATAATTGCCCCTGTATGGCGCACGAAAGATTCTCGCTCAGATTAATTCGTTAGCTAATCTTTAGCTTTCAAATTAATTTGGGGGTCTTTATCCTTATGTTTAGAGTCTTACCCTCACATCATGTTTATTATTAAATTCATTGTGTTGTTATGCATTGTTTTGTTTAATTTATTTATCGTAATTTAAATTGTTTGCATTATCATGCATTTCGCACACACGTTCACCAGCCTCCTACCCGGGCTCTACCATTTAGGATTAGAATCGGAGATAGAGTAGTGTGACCTTCGTGGAACTTCGGTTCTCGTGCAGGCGCATGAAATTCTCCACTCGAGCTATCCGCGTTGTTTGATCAGTTGGAAAGCTCGGGGACTGTTTTCTTTTAGGATTGTTTAGAACCCAAATTACACTCATGTGCATCCTAGAGCCGATCGACGTTTAATATCTTTATGTTTTGTGTCGGGTTATTTTTGTCGTTCTCGCAATTTACTGTTTTTTGCATGATTATGCATTTCGCACACACAATCACAAGCCTCCTACCCGGGCTCTACCATTTAGGATTAGAATCGGAGATAGAGTAGTGTGACCTTCGTGGAACTTCGGTTCTCGTGCAGGCGCATGAAATTCTCCACTCGAGCTAATCGCGCTGTTTAATCAGTTGGAAAGCTTGGGGACCGTTTTTATTTAGGATTGTTTAGAACCTAAATCACACTCATACACATCCTAGGGCTAACCGTTAATTTTTTTTAAAACTCTGAATTGTAGGATACACTTACTTTGTCGCATGTTTGATTCTCGCGCCTGTATCATATTGCTTGTTTCATTCACGTTGCGTGTGTTGTTTTCATTATGTGTTTTATTTGTTTAGAACTGATAATCAAGTAATGCTGGCCTTCAAATGGGACATAATCGCCCTTGTATGACGCACAAAAGATTCACGTTCAAATTAATTCGTTTGCTGATTTTAGCATTCAATTATAATTGGGGACCTCTTCGTTTAAGTTTAGAATGGAGAGTCAAGTAATGTCGACCTACGGGAGGACGTAAAATACTCCCGTAAAGGCGCACGAAAAGTCTTCGTTTGGTTTTTATTTTCTCATTTAGGTTTTGAATGGAGAGTCGAGTAATGTCGACCTACGGAAGGACGTAAAATGCCCCCGTAAAGGCGCACGAAAAGTCTTCGTTCATTTTTTCGTTTTAAAAAAAAAATTTCTTTGTGAATACTTGTTTTACGTATGTCAGTTTTTGAAAAAAATCAAAAATCAAAAACAAAAAAATCATTTGTATATCGACACGTTAGAATTTAAAAATCATGCATTTTTTCACAAGTCATTACGTTCTCATCCAAATAAAGTCTTTTGTTCAGGGTTTAGAGACGTGCAAAAAAAAAAAAAAAAAAAAAAAAAAAAAAAAAAAAAAAAAAAAAAATCGAGTCTCATTTCATCATTCATGCATAAGTAAAAATTTGTGAATTTTTTCGTTTTGCATGACATACACAAAATCAAAAAAAAAAAATCATTTGCATGCATAAATGTTCATTCCAAAAATATTTATCATTTCTCATCCATCATTTGCACAATATCATGCGTACATAAAAAAATTTCATGCATAACATGCATTGTCTTATGTTTGTATGGTATTATTTCACACATGCATGTGTAGTAAAAACATCAATTCATGCATTTTGCATGTAAAAATCATTTCATCAATTGCATAGTGTCATCTCACTCATGCATAATAAAATGTGCATTTTTGCATGTAAAGATCATTTCATTAATGGCAAGGTGTCACTTCACACGAGCACATGTAATAAAAATCATTCATAAATTGCGTTTTGCATCTCAAGTTACATTGTGTCATTTCACACGTGCACACACATAATAAAAGCATCAATTCATGCATTTTGCATGTAAAAAAAAAATCATCCCATATTGCATTGTGTCATTTCACACGTGCACCTGTAATAAAATCATTCATCAATTGCATTTTTGCATGTCAAAATCAGCAATTGCATTGTGTCATTTCACACGTACACGTGTAATAAAAACATCAATTCATGCATTTTGCATGTCAAAGAAATCATCTCATATTGCATGGTGTCGTTTCACACGTGCATCTGTAATAAAAATATCAATTCTTGCATTTTGCATGTCAAAAATCATTTCATGTTGCATTGTGTCATTTCACACGTGCACCTGTAATAAAATCATTCAATTCCTTGCATTATGCATGTCAAAAATCATTTCATCAATTGCATGGTGTCATCTCACTCATGCATAATAAAATGTGCATTCATACCTGTTAAAAATCTTTTTGCATAAAAAAATGTTCATGCATAAAATCACAAAAAAAATCATCTCATATTGCATGGTGTCATATCACACGTGCACACATAATAAAAGCATCAACTCATGCATTTTGCATGTCAAAAAATCATTTCATGTTGCATGTGTCATTTCACACGTGCACGTGTAATAAAAACATAAATTCATGGATTTCGCATGTCAAAAAAATCATCTCATTTTGCATGTCGTTTGATAATTTGTTTATCATTTCATTGCATGTCATCATGCATAATAAAAAAACATGTTCATGCATCATAAATTCATTTTGCCTGTCGAATTATCATTCAGTTGCATATTATCATTCAAAATAAAAAAATATGTGTTCATGCATCATACACTCATTTCGCATGGCGAATTATCATTCAGTTGCATAACTTCATACATTCACAAAAAAATGTCCATACATCGTTAATTCATTAAGCATGCATCAAAGTTCATCACATTATCACATCCTAAAAAAATATTTCGGCATTAGCTCATTTGCATGACAAATAAAAAAATCACAGGCATCATAGAAAATGTTCATGCATGCATTATTTCACTTTGCATTGCATACATAGAGTCTCAAAGGCATGCATAAAAAAATTCACACATAAAACAAAATATATATGCATTAGCCTATCTTTCATGTCAAGTCATAACATCCCAAAAAAAAAGCAAAAAAAGCATTTGCATCATGTCATGCATTCAATAGCTCATTTGCATGATTATCTCTATCATTTCAAAAAAAAAAACATTTTGCATAACATCATGCATAAAATAAAAAAGAGTGTCCATGCATGCGTCGTTTGATTTTGCATGATACAAGATCAAAATCATTGCATAACACCACGTTATCACATCATTAAAAAAAAAAAAAAAATCAGTTGCATTACATTATATCATGTAATTCATGCATGCATTACTACATTCTACATGTCAAGTCGTTCAAAAATTTGTTTGTTCATAATTGCATGTAACATTCATTTCATGCATCGTCTCATTTTGCATATAAAAAAAAAAAAATCATGTTTTTCAATAATTGCATCTCGTGCATATTTTGAAATTAAAAAAAAACCATCTCATCAAAAAAAAAAAAACCAAAAAGAGCAAATCAAAAGAATGTTTTGTGTGTTTACTTTATCATTATTGTGACTGTTTTAATCGTTCTCATTGGTTGAAACCTTAGCGAGAATTAATAACAAGATCATGGTGTTTCATCATTAATTAAAAAAAAAAAAAAAAAAAAAAATTGCTTTCCTTGCTTTTCTCTGAGAAATTTGTCAAGTCTCGACCATTTCATTACCTTTTCAAAATACTTCTCTTAAGCTTTTAAGCCGAACTTCATTTTCAAGAGGAGCGTTATTTTGACCTACATTATATCTCATGTGCTAAAATTCATATCATCATACCCCACTGAGCAGTGTTTAAATTATCACACTAGGGCAAACCCATCTTGCAGCGAGAGTTCAAAATTACTCACTGTGAAACCTTGTACCTGCATGCCGCACATAATTTTGAGGCAATCTACTCAATTTGTAGATCCACCGTAAAATATCTGGTTAATTTCACCATCTACATTTATACGGTGTCTCTACAGTTTTCTACCCACGAAGCCTTTTGCTAAGCATGTCACACCCAATTATGTGGCGAACCCTTCAAAATTATCCACCAGACCAAGAGAGCTTCAGATGTAATGAAATAATGTTGAATGCTTGTATTTACTGCTTCATAATTAAGACTTGTAATTTCTCATACACTCTTTCATTCCATCTTCATCTGATATGAATTCATTCCCCTTTTTCCCATTCTTTGATCTATCTCTTTCCTCGAGTAAATTGATTTCAGGACTAAGGATATTGGTGTTGAGAGCTAAAGAGGTAGTAACTTTGAAAATTATCTCAAGGTCTTAAATGAGTTTTTGCTCGGGGTTAACATCATCACAAGGAGCGTGAATAAAGGAATGATAGGGAATGCGTGCTAGAGTGACATCAGAGTCTGGTTGCACCGTTAAAAAAAAAAAAAAAAAAAAAAACGCAAGGATGATGCAATAAAAGCTACATCTTGAAGATGCTGAAAGGTCTTCGTGGTAAATCAATAAGCTGGGGCAAAGTCTTAGCCTTTGCCACATTCAGGATAAAGCCTATATTTGAGCCACGAGGGATCTCATCTTCGCAACACTGGGCAAAGCCCACGCCTTTGTCATACGTTGGAGCATTATCATAGACTGTTGCAAAGCCTTCGTCTTTGCAACACTGGGGCAAGCCCACGTCTTCGCCATAAGAGTGAAGTCACCATCATCAAACTGGGGCAAAGCCCTCGTCTTTGCAACACTGGGGCAAAGCCCACGTATTTGCCACAAATAGAGCGAAGCCACCGTCTACAAGTTGGAACACGTTATTGCATCATGTCTTCAACAAAAAAAAAAAAAAAAAAAAAAAAAAAAAAATCCGTGCAATCAATTGATCAAAAAGTTACATCTCACAAATCTTGAAGTGTCTCATTTGAACGTCATCAATACTGGGGCAAAGCCAACGTCTTTGCCACGCTGAATCAAGATCATCAATATTGGGGCAAAGCCCTCGTCTTTGCGACACTGGGGCAAAGCCCACGTCTTTGCCGCAAATAGAGCGAAGCCATCATCAAGTTGGGGCATTTTATTGCATCATTCAAAAAAAAAAAAAAAAAAAAAAAAGACTGGTGCAATCAGTAGAACAAGAAGCTAGGGGTATCTCAGTCACACATCATCAATACTGGGGCAAAGCCAACGTCTTTGCCACGACGGATCAACATCTACAAAACTGGGGCAAAGTCTACGCCTTTGCCACGCTAGATCAAATATCATCAAAGATCTCGAGCTTACTCAAAGAAAGCGAGAATTTCTCAAGAAGCTACTTTTAGCTCTCAAAACCCTTGTCTGAGGAAATGGAGTCATATCACTCATCTTTTCATCTAACCAATTTCCAATTTCTTACTCAAATGTGAAAATACATTTTCCATCTCTTATTGTCCAAGAGATCTTCTGAAAGCATTGGAATACTACATCTTCCTTCGCATTCCTTCCTTCTTTTGCTTACAAAAAAAAAAAAAAAAAAAAAAAAAAAACCTCATTGGTTGTCATCCCCTATTTCCAAATCTAAATTCACTTTCTTATAATCCAACATTCTTGTTCATTATAAGGCTAAGTTATGAAGCAGTTTAATCAGAAGATGTTCAACATTATCATTACTTTTGATAAGTTCTCTAACCTAGCACATGAGAATCTACCCAACAGCCCACAATGTCCAATATGGTTGAGTGATCTAGGACCGACACATTTAACTTCTCTCAGGTGAAAGAAAGCATTCAAAAAAAAAAAAAAAAAAAAAAAAAAAATCTGATGATGACACCATTATTTTCATTTGATTCTCCGCTAAGTATTGGCTGATAGGATCAATAAACTTAAGCAAGAGTGATCATTTCAATAACACAAAAGTCATTTTCGATTAAACATTCTTTTTCACAAATCCTGCATTCAATCATGTAAGTCAATATCAGTTACATCATCATTTCAAAAAAAAAAAAAAAAAAAAAAACATTTTCACATATCATGGTTAGTTGGTAGATCATATGATTCGTGCATGCACGTTGCATTCTACAGTTTTCTACCCTCAACATGATACATTCAATCATTCATCACCTTTAACATATTGCGCACATGTTGCATTCAATCATTCTTCTACTCTCGACGTGCATTAGTATCATGCATACATGACATTATTGTATCCTTAGAGTGCATATGCATCAGTATCATGCATACATACTGCATTCATGACATCCGTCATCCTACTCCTAGCATACTCATGCATACACGCTACAACTATGACATTTTGTTAATGCACGTGCATACATGTTGCATTCATGACATTCATTAGCTTTAACATATTATGCACATGTTGCACTCATAAACAATCATTTGCTACCATTAGCATGCATTAGCATGCATATGCATCATTGCGTCATGCTTTCAAGATCAAATCCATTGGTCAAGCCAAGCAAATCAAGTCATATCACATTATCAATTGCATTGTTGCTTCTCAGAATTAATGAACATTGTTTCATCTTTCCCATTGCACATCAACGCATGCACTCATGTTCTGTGCGACATTCGAGTCACATTTTGCAACTCGCATTTGCATTATATTCTCATTTGAGAGTCAGGCTCATCAGTTCATCAAAAAAAAAAAAAAAAAAAAAAAAATGCATTTAGGACTTCTTCATATTCATGGAAATTTCTAATGCTTTCCAAAGAGTCTTTTTCAAGTTTTTGTTTTGCAGCTAAGTTTTGAAATAAAAACCGCTGTCTTTTGTTTTGCAGCTAAGTTTTGAAATAAAAACCGCTGTCTTTTGTGTCGGCAACTAAGTTTTGAAATAAAAACCGTTGTCTTTTGTTTTGCAGCTAAGTTTTGTAATAAAAACCGCTGTGTTTTGTTGGCAACTAAGTTTTGAAATAAAAACCGTTGTCTTTTGTTTTGCAGCTAAGTTTTGAAATAAAAACCGCTGTCTCTTGTCTTTTGTTTTGCAGCTAAGTTTTGAAATAAAAACCGCTGTCTTTTGTTTTGACAACTAAGTTTTGAAATAAAAATCGTTGTCTCTCTCACACACACACACAAGCTCACTCATCTCATTCTGTTTTTAAATTTCTTGTTGGTTAAATCGAACCCTATGTCTGTGGTTCCGTCCCGATAGCTGGTCGAAACCTGGCAAAACCAGGTCCGTTTAAATTCCTGTTGGTTAAATCGAACCCTATGTCTGTGGTTCCGTCCCGATAGCTGGTCGAAGCCTGGCAAAACCAGGTCCGTTTAAATTTCTGTTGGTTAAATCGAACCCTATGTCTATGGTTCCGTCCCGGTAGCTGGTCGAAGCCTGGCAAAACCAGGTCCGTTTAAATTCCTGTTGGTTAAATCGAACCCTATCTCTGTGGTTCCGTCCCGATAGCTGGTCGAAGCCTGGCAAAACCAGGTCCGTTTAAATTCCTGTCGGTTAAATCGAACCCTATGTCTGTGGTTCCGTCCCGATAGCTGGTCGAAGCCTGGCAAAACCAGGTCCGTTTAAATTCCTGTTGGTTAAATCGAACCCTATGTCTGTGGTTCCGTCCCGATAGCTGGTCGAAGCCTGGCAAAACCAGGTCCGTTTAAATTCCTGTTGTTTAAATCGAACCCTATGTCTGTGGTTCCGTCCCGATAGCTGGTCGAAGCCTGGCAAAACCAGGTCCGTTTAAATTTCTGTTGGTTAAATCGAACCCTATGTCTGTGGTTCCGTCCCGATAGCTGGTCGAAGCCTGGCAAAACCAGGTCCGTTTAAATTTCTTGTTGGTTAAATCGAACCCTATGTCTGTGGTTCCGTCCCGATAGCTGGTCGAAGCCTGGCAAAACCAGGTCCGTTTAAATTTCTTGTTGGTTAAATCGAACCCTATGTCTGTGGTTCCGTCCCGATAGCTGGTCGAAGCCTGGCAAAACCAGGTCCGTTTAAATTCCTGTTGGTTAAATCGAACCCTATGTTTGTGGTTCCGTCCCGATAGCTGGTCGAAGCCTGGCAAAACCAGGTCCGTTTAAATTTCTTGTTGGTTAAATCGAACCCTATGTCTGTGGTTCCGTCCCGATAGCTGGTCGAAGCCTGTCAAAACCAGGTCCACGTTGTTTTTTATGATAAACATTTGTGGCCGTCCAAATACTTTGTCATTATCATTTGTCTACCCTTTCAATTCTTCAAGGATATACAAAGGGGGGCAAGCTGTTGACACCGTATTTCGTCCGACCTTATTTATCATCATTTTGGTTTTTTCACTCATTTTATGTTTTTTTACCTAGTTTTTAGTATTTTTTCAGTTTTTCTTTAATTTCGCGTTTTTCCGTTATTTTCGAAGTTTTCAAGAAAATCACAAAAAAAAATGTTTTCCGTTAGTGGGTCGTTCGAAGCTTCCCGGGTTTTGTTTTAGGGTTTAACGCTTCAATCCCGGTTTCCCGCTGCATTTCGTTTTCTAGATTTTTAGTTTTGGGTGTTTCATTTTTAGGGTTTCGTGTTTTATGTTTTCAGGGTTAGGTGTTTTGGTTTTCAAGATTCAATTTTAGGGTGTTTGGTTTAGTGCTTGGTCTAGTGCTTCGTTAGTGTTTCGGTTTAGTGCCTCGGTTCGGTTCTTGGATTTGTAGGTCATGAAATTTAAAGAAAAAAACCAAACCAAGGCCCCTTTGTGACCTAATGATTCCTATAAATAGAAAGAGAAGGGAGAGGCCAAAAAAAAGGAGAATGAGACAAAAAAAGTGAGGATCCCCAAAAATCAATAAAAAAATGATTTTCTCTCTCCAAGCACTATTCACCATCTTCAACCTCTCCCCTCATCTTACCTCCCCTACCTAACTCCGGCAAGACCCAAGACGGCGGAGCTCCGGTAAGACCACGGCGGAAAGCCACCGCACGCGGCGGTGATCCTCATCTTCTCGAAACCGAACGGCGGGCTTCGTCTCCAAGCTCCTCCAGACGCACGGCGGAGCTCCAAGATCCGGCAGCTTCGTCTCCAAGCTCCTCCAGACGCACGGCGGAGCTCCAAGATCCGGCAGCTTCGTCTCCAAGCTCCTCCAGACGTACGGTGGCGCGCTTCTCCTTCTTCCTCGAGCCCAGACGACGGCGACATCAGCGGCGGACTACGGCGGCGCTTGCAACAACGACCTACCTTGTTTTCGAACCCAGACGCCGGCAGAGCTCCAAGCTCCATCTCAACCCAAGCGGCGAGCTTCACCTTCACGAACCGGTGAGCTCCACCCTCTTCCCCGAACGGAGCACCCCCTCGAACCTCCACGAACGACGACGATACCCAACAGCGACGAAGCTCATCTCCTCGAGCCCAGACGACGGAGCTCCCAGCTGCGGAGCTTCCTCATCTTCGAACGACAGCGAACAGCGCAGCTCGAATCAGCGGCGGCGAAGCTCGAACCTCACGAGCCGACGGCGGACGAACCAGACGACGGCGAGGGGAAGATAGATCTGAACCCGGACGAGCGGAGGCGACCCTCCTTCTCCGATTGAACCAGACGGTGGAGCTTCACCTTCAAGCTCCGAGAGGCAGCGGCGATCAACGCTCCATCTTCAACCCACGACGGCGGAGCCAACCTCATCTTCCTCCTTCAACTCCGGCGGATCAGATTTCCAGCTACTCATGGCGGCGTTCATCTTCTCTATTTCCAACTCCGGCGAACTCGAGCTTCAACTCCAGCGGACTCCGGTGGCAGCATCGTGAAGAAGAAGAAGAAGCCGATGGCGGACGAGTCAGCGGCGGCGATCCTTGATCCTTCAGACCAGCGGCGGCGGAGCTTGAACCGTGAGCGGCGGCAGACTTCTGGCAGCAACATTGCGTGAGGAAGGTCAAAATCTAGATTTAAAGTTATTTACGAAAATGCCCCTTAATTTTGTGTTATTTGCAATTCCGCCTCATTGTTGTGTGTTCATATATACCTGGGATATATGCATATATACCCAGGCCTATTTGATATATGTATGCATGTTTGGTTTATATACGTTGGAATATATTGCATATGCCTGTTGTTTTTCTTATTCTTCATTTTAGTTCTTTTTAATTTTCAAGTTTGTTTTCAGGTTTACTCACGTAGTTTACTCAATGATTTATCTGTCGTTTCTCTTATTTTTGTTGTCTTCGTTCATATTTTATGCGCATGTTTTAATTTTAAATTGTAACCCCGGGAGAGATGAAGGACTGTTCCTCTCATCTCGAAGGTATTTTAGTTTTATTTTGTAACCCCGGGAGAGATGAAGGACTGTTCCTCTCATCTCGAGGGTATTTTAATTTTATTGAAATCCCGGGATAAATAGGATTTCCCTATTTTTGAGGATTTATTATTACCGCCATTATGCGCTAATTACAAGAACGCCCTTGTTTTAAAAAAGAGTTTTCATTTGATTTTTAAATTGAATTTTGTTACTATTTCAAAACAAAAATATATTTTTAGTTCAAATCACGTTTTAAATTAAATTTCAAATGGTTTGTTTTCAAAGCGAAAATTGTTTTAATTTTAATTCAAGTTTCAATCGAAATTTCAAATTGAATTTGAAACAAAACGATTTTCTTAAATGATTTTTAAAGTTCTATGATCTCGGTATCGGAATTAAGGCGTTAATGGCGAAATCAATAAACTCACTCACAAAATCAAAACCCTACTTTATTTTAAAGATAGGGTATGATTAGTTGAGACATTGCATTGTTTTTAATTGTATATTTTATTTGTTAAGGACCATTTGAAATTAGCTATAATTAAGATAAAACGTTTTGGCTACCGTTTTTTAAACGGGATGTTGTAGGGTGCTAGCACCTTCCCTACACTCAACCGACCCCCGAACCTCGTCTTTTTACTTCGTAGACCGTATTTTTAAGGTGACCAATCACATCCTAAATGATTGGTGGCGACTCCATTTTTTGTGAAAACCCCTGTTTAACCGAAGGTTGTCGGCCGCTCCGCGTCGCAAAAACGTTGCGACACTTTTAAAATTCTAAAAGTTTTATTTTTTTTAGAAAAGAGAATAAAATGTTTTAAGTTGTAGAAAACAGTTTTACAATCCAAACTTTAACAATTTGATACGGGTAACAAGAAAAATGTATAAAGAGAGACGGAACATGAAAAATATCCAACCCACTTTCATTTTGGAATAATGTCTAAACTCTAAATTTAGTAATTTCATCTACACAACATTGAACAAACCTACCCTCCTTCCATTTTCTACAATTTAGAAATTGAATAAAATGATGGTGTAAAATAGAAAATTGTTGGTAGGAGAGAGGAAAGTAAGGGATGGAAAGATAACAGATACCTCAAAAAAAAAAAAAAAAAAGTAATTGATAACTAACCAGTAACATTTACATGGTTATGCACTTAAAGTGCATCGACTAAGAAAATAAATTTGACGACACTGTATAGTATACCCGAGGAAATTATGTTGCTACAAACGGGTATATCCCATCTAGTTGTATACAAGGTGGTATACAACGAATTAAATACAATCAGAGGTTTGGTCAACCACTGTAGGCTATTGGTGTGATGGTATCAGTCAGAAAAATGCAGCATGGTTAGGGGAACGAGGACTGCGTGAGCCTTTCCTTCACAACTTTTGAATCAGACAAATCGTAACGAATCAGAAACACAAGATTCAAAAACTCAATAAATAAATAAAAACTGAAAATATTGTGTTAGTAGTCGGAGAAAGCTCTGATTGGCAGCTTCGCAACATTTAAAAATGTTTGGAGACGCTCTTACGTGGTGGGGAGACAACGAAAAATAGAAGAAAACAACCAGTAGAGAGGAGACGATGAAGTGCTTCAGGTTGAAAATGAACCTTAAACTAAACTAACGAAATAGAAGAAAAAAAATAAAAATAACAGAAAAGTAAATGAAAAGTCATAGCCGCACATGACCAAAAATATGAAGAAAAAAAACTCAAAAATCTCTCTAGTGTATTTCAGATATTGGGGAAGAGGTCCTCGCAATTGGGTCTAAAATGATGTATTTATATGGAAAAATAGGTCAAAATCGGATTAAAATACGATTAAGGGAAAATCTGGACGTTGAGATCACATGCGACGCACACACATGATCCTTGATGTTGAGTAGAGGCGTTGATCAGGTGGAGCGCGCATGCATAGAGTTCACTGAGCGTGCATGCTGCTGACTAAGATGTTGGGTCGTGGATCTTTGTTGGGTCGCACAAGTGTGATGACTGAACATGTGGGCTTGGCGCAAATGAGCTCTGAAGGATCGATGGACTAACGTTGAACGGTCTAGCGTGCGAACAAGCGGTCCGGTCTTGAGTGAGCCGATTTTGCGGTCTAGGCAAGTTTTATTTTTATCTTTTTTATTTAATTTGGGTGTCGCGACGCTATTGGTAGCGTCTCAACGCTACCATATTTCAACAGTTTGACTTGTTTTTTGTCTTCTCTTCACTCGACTTCTTAAACTCGCATTATTTTGGTTTCTTTTTCATCTTATTACATCAAGAAACTTTAGTTTGCTTCAAATGCTTGATATCTGCAAAATAATCAAATATAATCGTGAAAGTATAAAATAGGTCATAAAGATAACTCATTTTGTGTGCTATCAATTAACCAAACCTTAGAGAAACCGACCCCCATAATGGCCAACCATGATAAAAAAAGATTAGTTGACCTCTACGAGAGGTCGGCCAAATCACAAACAGGATGGCCCCCTCGGGAGAAATCGAAAAGAATGAACCCCTCAGGAGGAACCCAAAGAGGTTGACCCATTTAGAGGATGATAAAATTTTATTCCGACAAACGACATAAGTTTCACCATGAATGAACTCTCGACACAGCTACAAAAAAGTGACTAGACAAAGAGTATGACACCAAACCAACAAAACTCAACTCGAGAGTGAGGTTAACTGTTGTGGGTGAAATTATCGATAGTCACAAAGCTCACTAAAGACTAAGTCCAAGGCCTAAAGATGAACTAAAGGGTCGACCCTTACGAAGGGCGACTTAACTTGTAGAGGTCGACCCCTATGGGGGTCGACCATTAAAGAAAAAAGTCGACCTCTAAGGAAGTCGACCCCTTAGGGGTCTGCCATGCAAGGAGGAGGTCAATCCCCAATGAGGGTCAACCATGCAAAGATAAGGTTGATCCTCTAGGGGGTCAACCAAGCCTCGTTGATTGGTTTAGATCGTTACAAATAAATTTAGTTCATAATTGTTCTCTTTAAGTGAATTGTTCTGAATACAATCAAAACTTCTCATTCAACACGGTCATTTCCATTATACTTCATGTAACACCCCTTGTTTTCCATACACAATGGTAATAGAATTTTTGAATATTCTATAAATTTCGGGGTGTCGAGTCCCGCCAAAATAACATTTATAATACCGCTACAACTGAGCTTTGCAGCTAGTGGTAGTCGGGTCGATCCGCAGGGAACCTAAATTATTTTCTCCTAATTAATTTATATTTGCTTTTTAATTAACTAAAACAAAAACGATAAAGTAAAACATTAAAGTAAAAGGGGGATTTGCTAACGGTAAAATTAAAGGAAAGCATGCATAAAGTAGCTAACGGAAAATTAAAACTAATTACATGTGCTCCTAATTTTAAGGGTCGGGGTTGACCTTGATGCGACTCGATTCATTGGGATTCAAGCATACTTAGCAAAAGCATAATTAAACACATAATTTACTTGCACGAAACTACTAATACAAGTAACCAAAATAATTAATTAGAAACGTGGAGTTCTAAGTGGACTATTCTTTAATTACTCTAAGGTGATCAATCCTAAATTAAATAAAGAACAGAGACGAATGTTCGATTCTAATTAAACGTGGCAATGAATTAACAGGGGGCAAACGCCGCCAATATTGATTAATTGACAGTAACGAGAGTACTACGACGGATGTTTAACCTGGAAGCCTAAGTTAATATTCCGATTTATCTATTTCTTCAAGATAAGTTACAACCAAGATCAACAAGGAAGCCTATGTTACCTATGGCTCAACTTATCCATGTTACTTGGCGATTAAGAGAGGCAAGGCATCATAATCTTTAACTATAAAACTGATGGAGCGCATGTAGCGCAGCGAAAGCGAGACGGATCAATGACACTCTAATTTCATCAATTTAGCTAAATAAGAAACATGCACAAAGCTTTGAAATAAAAGGAATTAGAACACATACCTCTTGTAGTTCTAAGGACTTCTATTCCGATGCTCGAATCTCTTCACGAACCCTTCGAATTTTCCCTTGAACTCCTCGAGAACCACCTCCGGTAGTCCCGCTATCCTCGGGCCGAGCAACGGAGTGGTGGGACTCCTTTGTGAAAGAAAAAATTTGGAAGAAGAAGATGGGAAGATTAAAGTGATGAGGATTTTGTGAGAAAAAATCTAACACTTAGCTTTTTAATTTCTCAAGTAACATGAACTCTTCATGCTCATCCAAATATCAAACTCTTTGAAAAATCATCAACCTCAAACCATTTGAACTTCATCCAATTTATAGGCAATTCACATGCAACAAACTCTTTGCTTAGCATGACACCTCAAATTGGATGGATTAGTCTTCAACCAAGTGTTCCAAAATTGATGAGTTTATGCATGTTGTTGGTGATTCACAATCCACTTCACAACTTGGATAAATCCACTCAACTTGGATAAATTCACTAACTTGTATAAGTCAACTTTGACTTGGATAATCCGTAATATTTTGTCATTTTAAAAATTAATTCATAATTAATTTTAATAAACAAAATAAATTTTAATTAATTAAACTTTTTAATTAATTAATATTATTATTTAATTCAATATCAAATATTAATTAAATAATAAGACTAATCCCGGTTTCTTAAATCGAATCATCACACATGAATCCATATTCATGTTTTAGACCGATCTCATATTTAAATCATATTTAAATATGTCCATCATTCTTCCAAAACCGAATTTGAATAAATTCAAATTCTTTTTCTCTCATATTGTTACACGGCTTAATCCGAGCTACCCAGGAGAACCTAAAGGACCTACCGATCATGAGCTCCAACGATACGAGATTAACCAACCAAACTCTTTAGCCAAGCTAACCAACATTTGTTAACCCCCCGGAGACACCACTAAAGTCCAAGGGTTGCACTCTCTTCACTGTAGATATATTTCTGTCCTCTTGATATAACCATCATCAGTAAGTCGATCCTTCACAGGTCGTTCGTAATTACAGCTGAGTCAAAATAACCGTTTTACCCCTGTAATTACATCTTGTTCCTTAAGTCCCACTGATCCTCTAATGAACTATTGGTTTCTGGTCCAACCCCCAAACCGATTAGTAAGTGATCTCATCATTATACCAAGTCCCTCTCGGGCCAATGAGAGGGTGGGATCCCTAGTTCAAGACCCGGAGTCAGCACTTAAGGGAACAACCTCTCTACTAATCCCTAAAGGCGGGTAGCAGTGAATTCCATCTCGCAGGACTATGTTCCCAGCTACCTACCTGGTCTTATTCCCAAGATGGTAGTCTTATTGAGTCGGCGATCTCGGGCCACTCTCACCCATACAAGTCAAAGGATAAGGCCGAATAAACAGGAGTTCATAGCGTGCTCAGGATTCAGATCGAGTTACCTAGGTCATCATATGAAAAAATCAGTCTTTACAGTAAACGAAGTTGAAAAGAAAGAGTGACTTTATTTCGCGGTTCAGTCTTATGCAAACTCATTGCATAGGACGCCCCCACTCACATGTCTCCACATGAACGATTTCGGATCACATCGTTTGTACTATACAAAGTGGGCCGCGTCCGATAGTGTCCCCAGGATAAGGTACCCAACCTTATCCCTATACTATAGACCGTTCTGGCTATTACTTGAACTTGATCCACAATCATGTCACACATGAAGTTCAAGTATACAACCTATAGCCATGGGTTCTTTGTTTATCGGAGTTAGGTTAAAAGTAAAAACAATTCACTTTATTCAATAACAACTTTACTGAATAAATCTCAATAACAGTTTTATTGCAAAATAGAATATACATTCAGTTTACAAACCACGAGTTTTAGGACATAAAACCCAACAAAAACATGTCGGAAATCAAGGTTGTCTACTCCAATCAATCAAACATGCTTATGTGATATGCTTAGAAGAAATAAAATTGCCTAATCAGTCATGCTAAGCTCAAAATTAAAGATCTAAACCCTCATGAATCGCATCAAATTTAACCCCTAACCTCAAATTAGAGCACTTACCTTGCTCGAGATGAAAATCAAGCTAAATAAACCAAGTCTTTGCTTTGATATAGAAGAAAAGGGGAGAAAACCCCAAGAATTTAGAGAGAAAACGCTAAAAATAAAGCCAAACCCGAGAGTGAATGACCTAAAAAATGGGTTTTATACAAAGACCCTACAGGCAGCGTCTACCCGAGAGTGAATGACCTAAAAAATGGGTTTTATACAAAGACCCTACAGGCAGCGTCTCGACGCTAGGGTCTGTGCATGAGGAAAAATAACAGAAATTCAACATTCCCCTGGACTCGAACTCTGGCCAATCATTCTACCAAGGTTCCCTGCACCACCAGACCATTAATCACAATTGATATAATATTTGATTAATTCATTTATATGGTATAAACGCTTAAAACAATTAATCATTATTATCCACTAAAATATTATTTTAAGCCCTTAATTAATGCAATGGTCTGATTTACCCCTAAGCAATTAATTTCTACAAAATATAAACATTAAACACAATTAATTACTTAATTCGCAAGACTTAGGAGCTAAATATTAGCACTTTTGGAGTGCTATCACACAACCTGGTGAGAACACCCGAAGACGCTACTATATAAAAACAAAGACCCCTCCCTAAATCAAACCAGTTGGCCACGAAAGTAAAGCTCTAAAAAGGAAACATCTTCCCGACATAAAGAGAAGTCGTGAAAGGTTTGGGATCTCCAAAGATACTAACACCTGAAGTCAAGGAAAAATTTACAGAAAGTCTAAGTACTATGTACTGAAAGCAAGACCTCAGGCCTATTTACATTGTGTCTATGAATATAAGGCAAAAAAAAAAAACTTTAGGCTCGAGACTACTGGATCACACTACTACCATGACCTGACTCGCAAAATCTTCCTTGTCACCCACCTCGTATGTGTTGGTTGGTGCCTGAAAAGAGACAATAAAACAAAGCGAGTATTTTATAAACTCAGTAAATAGCCATGTTGTATGCAATCACATGTATGATTTATGCAACTGACAACATGAGGAATTCTAACTGTTCTACAGAAACATGTGTTGTCTAAAAGAACATTTAATCTATCTCAGAAATGGAGTCAACTTTATATTGTGTCTATGTGGGCCTGATATCCTGCAAACAGAACATTGTTCATCAAGAGCATATGTTATATTATTAAACTGAACTAATTTTTATATAACGAAGTCCTGAGACGTGCTGAGCTAAGGGTTAAACTGTTGGAATTAATTAAATAATTAATTCATATGTGGGTAACAAATTCAATAGCAATTATATTTGGGCTATTTAATGGGCATTTGAGTGATCTTGATTATGGGCCCAAGACTTCCATATAGTGGTGTGGCCTGCTGAGCAGAAACCAGCCCGTTGGTCCTAGGGGATTATGGGAAACCCTAGAATCAACATATATATAGTTTAGGTTGTGGTCCCCAATAAGCTATGCAGCTTTAGCCTCCTATTCCCCATCTGATAGAGAGAATTGCCCATGATTGGTCTGGGTTGCATAGATGAGGAAGACCACAAACCATCAGAGTATTAAGATGAGGAAGACCACAAACCATCAGAGTATTAAGATGAGGAAGACCACAAACCATCAGAGTATTACAGGCTATGAATTCATCACATCTAAAGGTTCCAGGTAATTCTAATCCCCTCTAATTTAGTTTTTCTTCCATGCTTAGATCCCAAAAGTTTGTCATGATTGTTATTGGATTAAATGTATTTATTCTCGAATAATCATATATTGGGGTTTTCCCAATAAATATTCCAACAAGTGGTATCAGAGCGGTTTTTGCATGGTAGATTACTAATTTTATCAAACATGTTGTCTTTCCTTTGATTCATAAGATTTCGATTCAATAGGACTTTAGAATGATTTTACAACATGTTGTGTGAATTACTCGAACGATTTGAATAGTCAAATTTAATTCGGATGCTTTTGCATATTTGAGTTATATCATTAAGAATTATGAATGTTTTCATATGCATCTTTTGGCTCAATGATAAAAAAAAAATGTTTTCATTTTCAATCTTTGACTGTATGGTGGTTGTCATGAAGAAAGATCATAAGAGAAAGAATTAAAGAAAAAAAAAAATAGTGTTCGCAGCAACACTGTTGTTGTGGAAAATGGCTTAAGAGATGTTAGGACATTGTAGCATGAGATTTGCAGTGGGCCTTAGCCCACTGCAAATATACATATAACATAATAAATTTTATGTTATGTTAATATATATAATTTTAACTATTACCATTGTTTGTATTTTTCCTTTATAACAATAGTATTTGTTTATAAAATTATATATATGCCTTATGTTATAAATTTGAATTTGGGCATAAAAAAAGTGTGGAGAATTATTTAATTTTTCATTTTTGTGTGCTTAAGAAGGTATCAAGAATTAGCACAATTAGTACAATTTATTTTGAATGTTTTGTAAATTAAAACATTTATAAAGTTATTAGATTATTAGATGGAGTGTATTTGTTGCTTATGCATATTGTGATCGGCCCAAAGGAAGGTTACAATTTGGCCAAACAACAAATATCAATAATAAGTATGAATAACATAATGATGTGTCCTTGAAGTTGTTAGTCGGCCCAAAGGAAGACTATCTCCTAAAAGGGATAAGTTATTATATTTTATTATTTAATTCTAAATGTGATGCCCATTGCATATGTTAGGTTGTCAGGTGGGTTGAAATCCCAATAAAGTTTTTTTTGGGCATTCTATTTTTTATTTTTGAGGACTTTTCCCTTTATAAATTATGCATGTAAAGATATTACTCTTAATTTTGAAAATAATTTTGGTAATTTCATTTTCATGAAGATACAATTAATAGTAATTCAAATAAATGTGTTTTTGCATAATAATCTGATTTTCTATGTTAGTGTTGATTTGATGGATCATGCTGCCAAAGTAGCCTCTGATTTCTGATATTGACATCTTCATAGTTAATTAGATGTTTGTGGACCTGTTGTTTATGCGTTCTGTTGTCGGCCCAAAGGAAGACGTCAGTTTGGCCAAATAACAGGTACATCTATGGTTATTTGGTGATAAAACATGGATAATATAAAGTTATGCCATATGAGTGATTGTCGGCCCAAAGGAAGACTTTCACTTGACCGGATTAGGTATCAGTGTTTCGGCCAAATAACAGGTACATCTATGGTTATTTGGTGATAAAACATGGATAATATAAAGTTATGCCATGTGAGTGATTGTCGGCCCAAAGGAAGACTTTCACTTGACCGGATTAGGTATCAGTGTTTCCTCACCACATTGAGAGTACTGTTTGCAAGTTGACAGTCGGCCCAAAGAAAGGTTGTCAATGTTGTGTTTGATATCTTGTTGTCCTCATAAAGTTTAATTTTAAGGTATTTTTATAAATACTAAGTTATTCATGAGCATGTTTTAGTTGTTTTTTCAAAATTTTAAATACTATTGCCTTGTTTGATTTTGAGAATATTTTTGTTCACGTTGTTATGAATAAAGAAACACTTTCATTTTTTTTTTTCTACTTAGCAACATCCCATTCAGATTAATTGGGATTTATATTAAAAAAAAAAAAATGGAATAATCTTAATTTCATAAGCTTTATGATGATGAAATTTTTTATTCAAGGGAATCATGTTTGATAAGGAAATAATTAGGAAATTTCTTTAAAAGATAAGGATTGTTCTGAAATGAACAAAAATTAAGAGACATTTAAACTTTTGGTTAAATGTGTCTAAATGAAGAACAATGGAACATAAGAGAGTACACTATGATGCTTGTAAGGGTAGAGGAACCCTTAATGAGTGAATCGTATGTTGAAGAAAATTATTTTAAGTATGAAAGAACAAAATGTACTCAATTAACTATTTCCTTAAGGGAGAAATTAAAGTCGACACAAAGATGCATTTTGAACATATTAGTCCAAATTACTAAAAATTAGGATCCAGATTTCTCCTATTTTTTTTTTTTTTTTAGAAAATTTGGACATGTAGGAAAATATGTTCTTAGTACTTCTTTTCATAATGTATAAAGAAAATTTGACTTCTCACTTAGGATTTAAACAAAGTTAGTTTAGTTTGCATGTCAGACTTCCATGTGTTGAATAGACTCTAGTATTTCTATTCATTGATGATTTGTTCTTTTGATTTAACAAATTGTCGAGCCTGTATTAGGTAGAATCAATGGAGAAATAATGAAATAGTTTATTCCATATGACTTCTTAAAATGCTTAACAACATTGTTTAATATTTCCAGAATTATATTTTTAGTGAAGTCACTCATTTTTTATGTCAGAAAGGTCTTTAGTTCTGGATATCTTAGAAGTCATATGATTAGTTTCTAGTGATGAAACACTATGGATTGGGTAGAGAATATTTAAGGCCTTTTGCTAAACTTCTTTAAGAATTTATAGAGCCATTAAGTAAGACGTTTTTTTAAGGCAAACCTGAGTAAAGTGTGTTGCTTATAGAATGATTCAAAGCTCATAAAGATGAGGTTAGAAGTATGACAAATTATTTCTCTTTGCATTTAACTTCTTTGGGAAAAAAACTTAAGATTGCAGCATAAAGTTAAAATGGTGTACCACATAAAACAACAACTAAATCTCTTGCAATTAAAGGTTAGGAAAATGCTTAACATTATGTTTGCATTTAGAGATGTCCAATTAATGATTGGTCCTAAAGGTCAATAAGAAAAATTTGGACTTAAAGATTATTTGTTGTTACTCAAGGTACACTAGTCATTTTCATGATTTCTAAAATTAATTCTCACTTAGGTTCATTTGCTAGATATCTTTACTTTCTTAAGGATGTTGAGTTTGAGGGGGAAGATAAAATGAGGAATGCTATCCTTATGAAAAGAGAATTCCTGGAGGCTCTCCGGCCGGGGAGGGGCTTGAGTTATTTTCTATATGTGAAAACATTAGTTAAGATTCTCCTCATTTAAGTAAGACAAACTCAACATTATTAAAAGTGTTATTAAAGTAATCACAAGAGATGAGAGAAATCCAAGTATAAACATTTAAGTTTGACTTAAACGTAAAAGTAAGATGATTTCATTATCTTCCCCTAAAGTCAAACAAAGATTTAACTCTTAAAATAGAGAATTAATGTCACAAAGAATTAGGTGAAACAACAATACAATATTTGACATCTTGTCATATTGCCTTTAAGAGGTAATGTGTGTTGAAAGATATAAGGTTTGTCTAGTTATTATGTTTCAATTATTATGGGTGACATTAATTATTTAGAGACTTGTGATAACACTTCAAAACTATTTTTAAAAGTTATGTCAAATAGACATAAAGATTGATAGCCTATATAGTTTAGAAACTCTTGATCTAGTAACACAAGGTTTCAAAGGTTTCATTCCATTTGTGATCTTAATAAGGTTTTTGTTTGTAACTTCATAAGCTTCATTCATTAATTATCACATTTAAGGTCTAAGGTATACAAAAGTGATAATTATGAATTACAGACTTAGTAGGAGTAAAGTTATTTTCTTAGTGTAATATGACCATGACGTGATAAATACTAAGCTATAGGATGAAAGCTTGTATGAATATCTCTTTTTATATTTTGAAATGATATTGTGAGATCAATCTCAAGTAACATTGAGATTTCACAAAAGAGGTTATGTCAGAAAGTCTCCCAAGTTTTCTAGCATAAAGTCGTATGCACTAAGAAATATTCAAATCATTAAAGGCTACAAATTTAGTCTCAATAAAGGTCCCTTTGAATAAAGAAATGAAGAATTTCATGCTTGAAGTTTAGACGCTTCCGCTTCCGTATTCATATCAATAACAAAAGGCAATATTTTTATAACTCTTAATTGGATCTAAAGAGTTTTAAGGTAATTAACAAAATGATACATGCTCACTCGTCAAAATCAAATAAAGTAGAGATCATGAGGTAATTTGATTTTGATAATAGTAAGAGTTGCCAACAGGATCCACCTTCCCGGTTATGTTCACTAAATGAGTAAAAGATACTACTGTAAATAAAAGTGACAAATAGTCATTTGTAGTAGTTTCTTTTATCATTAAGGTTTGTGGTCATAACACTTTGTGTGGCAAGAAACTCATAAATTTTAATTCTTGTCACTAAGTTATCTTGACAAGAATTTGTAATTCTTTTCAATTTATAGCAACAAAAGCTTTTTCAGAATCATAAGCTTTAGTTGATAAAGAAAATTCAGAGTTTTTTATTGTGTCTAAAGGAATACAACTTCATCATTACGGATACGTTCATTAAGAAATTTCACACACAAAAGTTTTGGGAGCATAATGCTCATATAGGTGTGAAAATTATGGTACGTCAGTTGAGTGGGAGTTTGTGCTTTCGTAAAGTAGACACAAAATTTTGTTTCTGCAGAATAAAGAAGATGAATTATTTTTGTTACTCTGAATCACTTTCTTTCTAACAGTAGTTTAACATAAGGCTAGAAAGAGTTAAGTTTGATCTCTCTAAAGAATAAAGTTGACCAGTTGAAAATAGACATGTTTAGATCACATTACATGTAATTTTCATGCTGCTCTTCCACACTTGATCCATGTCATTGAGTATATTTGGTGTGGTGATCATTGAAGGCTGAGTTGCGACCATACATGTGACAAAAGTCGCTTTGGTTCCTCATTGGTATACAAAATGGACCGGATTGTGATTAAAGGGAAGTTATTTTTAAAATAGCATTAAGTTGTGCACTAAAGGATAAATTAATAATTGCTAATAAGGAAATTGTTGCCCAAGTGGGAGATTGTTGGAATTAATTAAATAATTAATTCATATGTGGGTAACAAATTCAATAGCAATTATATTTGGGCTATTTAATGGGCATTTGAGTGATCTTGATTATGGGCCCAAGACTTCCATATAGTGGTGTGGCCTGCTGAGCAGAAACCAGCCCGTTGGTCCTAGGGGATTATGGGAAACCCTAGAATCAACATATATATAGTTTAGGTTGTGGTCCCCAATAAGCTATGCAGCTTTAGCCTCCTATTCCCCATCTGATAGAGAGAATTGCCCATGATTGGTCTGGGTTGCATAGATGAGGAAGACCACAAACCATCAGAGTATTAAGATGAGGAAGACCACAAACCATCAGAGTATTAAGATGAGGAAGACCACAAACCATCAGAGTATTACAGGCTATGGATTCATCACATCTAAAGGTTCCAGGTAATTCTAATCCCCTCTAATTTAGTTTTTCTTCCATGCTTAGATCCCAAAAGTTTGTCATGATTGTTATTGGATTAAATGTATTTATTCTCGAATAATCATATATTGGGGTTTTCCCAATAAATATTCCAACATAAACTACTTACATTGAATGCGTAAACACTTAATATAAAACTCTTATAATGATTCTTGACTCCACCTGAATAATGAAAACATTTGGATCAATCAACTAGAAGCGCAACTTAACCAATAAAACACAACTTGCGAACGTTGTTAACTTACTTTAAGAAAATGCCCAAACGACTTTTACACCACCGCTAACTTCAAACCCTCCATCTCCTCCCACCTTCCTCTCTGACAGACTCTTCAGGCGACAACGTGAGCTGCCCGTTGGGGCAAAACACCCAATTTCTAGCAAGATTGCAAGTCGTTTAAGCGGACCATTTTTTTAGGTTTGAGTTTTTAAGAAAGAAGAAGATAAAAATGAGTTTTTAAGAAGAAAAAAAAAACCTTTTGTTTTACTTTTTTTTCTTTCTTTCTTTTGTTAATTTTTTTTTTCTTAAAAAAAAAAAAAAAACTCAATAACAACTTGAATCCTAAATATAAAGAAGGAACATTTTTTAGGTTCTCGCTCGTTACACTTGATGGAGCGTTTTACCGCAGCGGAGGCGATTTCAGACCGATTATACTCTAATTTCATCAATTTAACAAATAGAAAACATGCTCTTAAAGCGGATATAAAGAAAAATAGAAAACATACCCTTGAAGTTCTACTTTTCTTCGCGTTTCGCCGGCCGAACCTCGTCACGAACTCTTCTGGTCTCTTCTCACGAACGCCCCGAGGACCACCCCAGGTAGTCCCGCTATCCTCGACGCCGCGCAACGGAGTTGTGGGACTCCAAAACAAGAGAAAATAAGAAGGGAAGAAGAAGAAGAAGAACTAATTGAATAATCTTGAAGTTCTACTTCACTCGGAGGACAGAAGCAAAAAAAAAACTCCAAATTTTTCATTATCAATGAGTACCCCAAAAGGCACTCATATGTAATAATTAATTATTATTTTTTTTTTTAAACAAACGTAGATTAGTCTTGGACACTTGCTTGGACACTTGCTTAACATGCAAGTGTCCACTTATATATATATATATATATATATATATATTAATATTTATTTAAAATTAAAATTAAATTTAAATAAATATAATATATATAATTTATTAATTAAACATTTTAATTAATAAATTTAATATATATTTTAATTAATTAAACTTTTTAATTAATTAATATTATTTAATTTAATATCAAATATTAATTAAATAATAAGACTAATCCCGATTTTTCGAAAACCGACATTTTCCCACATGAATCTTATTCATGTTTTAGGCCATTCTCATATTTAAATCATATTTAAATATGTCCATCATTCTTCCATAAACCGAATTTGAACAATTCAAATTCTTTTTCCTTTTCTTTTATACTGTTGCACGACGTTATCCGAGCTAGCCAGGAGAACCTAAAGGACCTACAGATCATGAGCTCCAACGATACGAGATTATCCGGTCAAAACTCTTTCAACCGAACTAATCAACATTCGTTAACTCCGGAGACTCCACTATAGTCCGAGGGTTTCACTCTCCTCACTGTAGATATATTATGTCCCTTGATATAACCGTCATGGGCAAGTCAACCCTTCACAGGTTGTTCGTAATCACAGCTGGGTCATTTAAACCGTTTAACCCTTGCATTACGTCTTGTTCCTTAAGTACCACTGACATCTCTAATGAACAATAGATCTGTGGTCCAACCAACAGATCAGTTAACCCTCTCATCTCATGAGAGTGTGCGCGCTAATTGTTCAAGCCCCGGAGTCAGCTATTAAGGGAACAACCTATCTACTAACCCTGAAGAGCGGGTTAGGAGTGAACTCCAATCTTGCTGTACTATGTCCCCAACTACCTATTCGACTTTATCCCCAAGATGGTAGGCTTATTGAGTCGGCGCTTATGGGTCACTCTCACCCGTGCAAGTCAAAGGATACTATCGAATAAGCAGGAGTTCATAGCGAGCTCAGGATTGAGATCGAGTTACCTAGGCCATCAATATGTATAAGTCGGTCTCATCAGTAAACGAAGTTATAAAGAGAGAGCGACTTAATACGTGGTTCGGTCTTATGCAAACTCTTTGCACATGACGCTCTCACTTGCACATCTCCATGTGAAACGATTTGGATCACATCATTTTGTACAATACAAAGTGAGCCGCATCCAATAGTGTTACCAGGATAAGATACCCAGCCTTATCCGTATACTATAGACAATTTTGACTGACTACTTGAGCCTGATCCACAATCATGTCCTACATGAGGCTCAAGTACTCATATTCAGCCAAGGGTGTTGGTCATTGGTATAGGTTAACTTAAACACATTTCACTTTATTCCAGTAAACTCTTTACTGAATAGAACTAATAACTCTTTATTCTAAATAAAATATTTACAAACATAACAATAGATTATAAATTAATTATAAATAATTAATTTTAAATAATAATAAAAACTTTTATTTATTAAACAATTTAATAAATAAATAAAATATATATATATATATATATATATATATATTAATTAATTAATTAAACTTTTTAATTAATTAATATTATTTAATTCAATATCAAATATTAATTAAATATTAAGGCTAAATCTAATTTTCTGAAAACCGACTTTTTGCATATGAATCCAATTCATGTTTTAGACCATTTCTATATTTAAATCATATTTAAATATGTCCATCATTCTTCCAGAAGCCGAATTTGAACAATTCAAATTCTTTTTTCTTTTTCCTTTTTTAACGTTATCCAAGCTAGCTAGGAGAACCTAAAGAACCTACAGATCATGAGCTCCAACGATACGAGATTATCCGGTCAAAACTCTTTTAACCGAACTAATCAACATTCGTTAACCCCCGGAGACTCCACTATAGTCCGAGGGTTGCACTCTCCTCACTGTAGATATATTATGTGCTCTGATATAACTTTCACGGGCAAGTCGACCCTTCACAGGTTGTTCGTAATCACAGATGGGTCATTTAAACCGTTTAACCCCTGCATTACATCTTGTTCCTTAAGTACCACTGACACCTTTAATGAACAATAGATATGTGGTCCAACCAACAGATCAATTAATCCTCTCATCATATGAGAGTGTGAGCTCACATTGTTCAAGCCCCGGAGTCAGCTATTAAGGGAACAACCTATCTACTAACCCTAAAGAGAGGGTTAGGAGTGAAGTCCAATCTTGTTGTACTATGTCCCAGCTACCTATTCGACTTTTAAAATAATTAATTTTAAATAATAATAAAAACTTTTATTTATTAAACAATTTAATAAAAAAAAAAAAAATATATATATATATATTAATTAATTAATATTATTTAATTCAATATCAAATATTAATTAAATAATAAGGCTAAATCCAATTTTCCGAAAACCGACTTTTTGCACATGAATCCAATTCATGTTTTAGACCATTTCTATATTTAAATCATATTTAAATATGCCATCATTCTTCCAGAAGCCGATTTTGAACAATTCAAATTCTTTTTTCTTTTTCATTTTCTAACGTTATCCAAGCTAGCTAGGAGAACCTAAAGGACCTACAGATCATGAGCTCCAACGATACGAGATTATCCGGTCAAAACTCTTTTAACCGAACTAATCAACATTCGTTAACCCCCGAAGACTCCACTATAGTCCGAGGGTTGCACTCTCCTCACTGTAGATATATTATGTCCTTTAATATAACTGTCACGAGCAAGTCGACCCTTCACAAGTTGTTCGTAATCACAGCTGGGTCATTTAAACCGTTTAACCCCTGCATTACATCTTTTTCCTTAAGTACCACTGACACGTCTAATGAACAATAAATTTGTGGTCCAACCAATAGATCAATTAATCCTCTCATCACATGAGAGTGTGAGCTCACATTGTTCAAGCCCCGGAGTTAGCTATTAAGGGAACAACCTATCTACTAACCCTGAAGAGAGGGTTAGGAGTGAACTCCAATCTTGTTGTACTATGTCCCGAACTACCTTTTCGACTTTATCCCCAAGATGGTAGGCTTATTGAGTCGGCGCTAATGGGTCGCTCTCACCCGTGCAATTTAAAGGATACTTTCGAATAAGCAGGAATTCATAGCGAGCTCAGAATTGAGATCGAGTTACCTAGGCCATCAAATGAAAATGTCGGTCTCATCAATAAACGGTGTTATAAAGAGAGAGCTACATATTTCGCAGTTCGGTCTCATGCAAACTCTTTGCACAGGACGCCCTCACTCGCACATCTCCATGTGAAACGATTCAGATCACATCGTTTTGTACAATACAAAGTGAGCCGCATCCAATAGTGTTACCAGGATAAGGTACCCAACCTTATCCGTATACTATAGACCGTTTTGACTGACTACTTGAGCCTGATCTACAATCATGTCATACATGAGGCTCAAGTACTCATATTCAGCCAAGGGTGTTGGTCATAGGTATAGATTAACCTAAACATGTTTCACTTTATTCCAGTAAACTCTTTTACTGAATAAAACTAATAACTTTTTATTCTAAATACAAAATTTACAAACATGTCGGTTTACAAACCACGAGTTTTAGGACATAAAATCCAACACATTGATCCTTTGAAAATGGTTGGATAGATCCTTTAGCAAGTGAACAACATGTAAGTATTTTTTTTTTAAATGGATAATAGTAGTTTAAAAAGATAAAAAAAAAATTATGATGTTTTCTATATTTAATTTATTGTGTATAGAAAAAAATGGTAGCCTTAAAAGAATAGCAAGTTGACTCTAGTACAATGAGTGACGATGAAATTATGGCTGCTATTCTTGGAGAAAGAAAATCATATGTTAGAGGGATGAGATATGGAACAAAAGCCCCCAAGTAAAAAAAAATCATCTTACTCACATGACTATGCCCAATCTTTGGAGACTCAACTTGCAAATATGAAAGAGCAAATGGAAATGCAAAGCTCGACTATGGAGATGCGAGACCAAGAGAATGAAAGGAGATATACACAATTGAATGAAGAGAATGAAAGAAGGTTTACACAAGTAAATGAAGAGAATGAAAGGAGGTTTACACAACTGAATGATGTTTTAGCAAGACTTGGTGCGACAAATCCATCCCTTAGTAAGGTATTATATATTTTATAACTTTGAAATTATTTTCATATTCGATAAAATGAATTTTGAGAATTAGTTATGTGCATGCTGGTTAAAACTAGTTGAGATTGAGATTCCGACTGTGGTTTGTTTTCAAAATGTCTTAAATATTGAAGTGTGATGCATAATGTATATGGATTATGTTAATTCTGAACAAATTTCTGGAGTTTGGAAATATTACTTTGAAGTATGTCTTTATTTCAGGTGTGGTCTATCCAATTTTTAGGGGAAACTCTGCCCAAATTTTCTAAAACATGTATGAAAATGAAGTGTGAATGTCATGAAAATGAAATATTGTTTTATGTAGCATTCTAGAATGAAAAAAAAAATGTTTGGAGATGGTTAGAGTCGTTTTAGTTATCGTTTGTAAATTCAGTGATTTAGAATTAATATGTTGATGAGTCCATATGTAGTTATTTTGCTAGTCTTCTAGTTGAGATTGTTCTATTTGGAAGGATTGTGAATGAAATAGTTGGTTGAATGTCTTGATAAACACAATTATTTTATTTCATTTGTGACTTTATTTAGGTGAATTTGTTAAAGTTTGAGATATCATATAAATGCTTCTAAGTTGTGATTTTAATTATATTTAACGATTAATATTTTGATGTTTGATATGCAGGATTAAACGATATTTGCTGACTACAGAAGAAGTGAATGATCGACGTCTTTCTGAAATGTAATTTTGTAATCTATTATCTTTGAAAACGTCTCTACATTATTCAAATCTAGTGTTGTATTTAGGGTTTTGTGAAATTATTATAATATGCGAGGAATTGCAAGAACGTGACGTTTTGCGACCAAAAAATCACGAACGTCGCATCTGGCGACGTTATGGAGGTTCGACGCAACATGCGACGATATTGATTTGATGGAGCGACATGCGCAGCAGAAAGCGATTTCGGACCGATGATACTCTAATTACATTAATTTAACAAATAGAAAACATGCTCAAACGACGAAAATAAAGAAATTAGAATACATACCTAGTTCCAATTTCTTCAAGCTCCGCCGCACGTTCCTCGTCACGAACTCTTCCGACCTCTTCTCACGAACGCCACGAGGACCACCCCAGGTAGTCCCGCTATCCTCGGCGCCGTGCAACGGAGTTGTGGGACTCCGTTACAAGAGAAAAGAAAAAGAAAAGAAGAAGAAGAAGAGAGGGGGTTCAGAAAAAGAAAAGCTGAAGAATTGAATTCCTCTTTTTTTTTACTTTCGAATGCCCATTGCCAAATTGAAAAAACTTTCAAAATTTGCATACCCTTTCAAATCTCTTCTCACCTATGTCTGGCCAAAAGCATATATATATTATTACTTTATATATATATATAATTATTATTATTACTTTATATATATATATAATTATTATTATTATTTAATATTTAAAATAATAATAATAATTTTATTTATTAAACTTTTTAATAAATAAAATATATATATAATTATTACTTAAACTTTTTTAATTAATAATTATTATTTAATTCAATATCAAATATTAATTAAATAATAGGCCTAAACCCGATTTTTTGAAAACCGATTTTTTTACACATGAATCCTATTCATGTTTTAGGTCATTCTCATATTTAAATCATATTTAAATATGTCCATATTTAAATCATATTTAAATATGTCTATCCTTCTTCCACAAACCGAATTTGAACAATTCAAATTCTTTTTCTTTTTCTTTTCTTTTATACTGTTGCACGGCGTTATCCGAGCTAGCCAGGAGAACCTAAAGGACCTACAGATCATGAGCTCCAACGATACGAGATTATCCGGTCAAAACTCTTTTAAGCGAACTAATCAACATTCGTTAACCCCTGAAGACTGTAGGGAATGAACTCTTCATTCCCCGCAGCGGAAGCGTTTGGAATCGATCTTTGTTTTGTTTAGAATTCAACTAAAAAATACAGGTTAAGCATATAATACAATTACCTTTGAAGATCAATCATCTTCTTGTGTTCCTTTTTCCACGAGATCTTCCTCGCTATGACTCGAACACGGGATCAAGCTTGTGGGAGCTCTTTGAAAGAATGAGAGAACAATTCTATGCAGAAGGTGAGTAGTGTGTTTGGCCAACCCTTTGGCTAAACCTAAATGTCTTATTTATAATAAGGCTTTTAGGAATTAATTTTATTTTATAAAATACATTTTAATATCTAATATATTAAAATATGCATTTTATATTTATTTGAATCTTATTCAAATATTATAAAATTAATCTTTTATAATATACTTTAAACCAATTTGAATCTCATTCAAATAACATATGTATATAGTTTTTAATATTAATGTATCATATACATAAACTATTTCCTCTAATATTTAATGTATCAAATACAATAAATATATTTTACTCTTCTACATTTAATATATCAAATATATTAAATATTAATTTGAATATTTCAAATTTTTCTTTCAACTAAATTGATCCTTTTAGTTTTACTATGAGCTAGCAAGGGGACCTTATGGACCTACAGATTTATAAGCTCCAATGATACAAAATTAATTAATTAAACTCTTTAATTAATTGACTTTCATTCATTAACTCTAGGTCACTCCACTATAGGCCTAGAGTTGCACTTTTATGCACTGTAGGACAAGTTGTGTCCATGGATATAACCATTACATGCAAGTCGATCCTTCACGAGTTGTTCGTAATTAGAGCTGAGTCAAAAGTTCGTTTTACCCCTGTAATTACATCTTACACCTTAAGTACCACTGATTCTCTAATGAACAACCTGTTTATGATCCAACCATAAACGAAGTCCCTCTCGGGCCAGTGAGAGGGTGGGGCCCCATTGTTCAAGTCCCGAAATCAGCACTTAAGGGAACTACTCATCTACTTTCCCTATATGGGAAAGAAGTGAATTCCATCTTGTGAAACTTATGTTCCCAACTCCCTATTTGGTCAAGTCCCCAAAATGGTAGGCTTATTGAATCGGCTATAAAGGCCATTCTCACCCATACAAATCAAAGGACGAACCCTCACAGGCAGGAGTTCATAACTCACTCAGGATTAAGATCGAGTCACATATGATGATCCTGTGAAATATTAATCTTCTCAAATAACGGATTTATAAAGAGAGATTATATATTTCGTGGTCCAGTCTTATACAAACTCATTGTATAGGATACCCTCACTCACATGTCTCTACATGAATGATTTGGATCAAATCATTTGTAACAATTACAAAGTGGGCCATATCAATAGTGTTACCAGGATAAGGCACCCAACCTTATCCATATCCTATCAAATAATAAGTCGGTCTCATTAGTAAACAGAGTAATAAAGAGAGGGCGACTTAATACGCAGTTCGGTCTTATGCAAACTCTTTGCACAGGACGCCCTCACTCGCACATATCCATGTGAAACGATTCGAATCACATCGTTTTGTACAATACAAAGTGAGCCGCATCCAATAGTGTTACCAGGATAAGGTACCCAGCCTTATCCGTATACTATAGACCGTTTTGACTGACTACTTGAGCCTGATCCACAATCATGTCATATATGAGGCTCAAGTACTCATATTCAACCATGGGTGTTGGTCATTGGTATAGGTTAACGTAAACACAATTCACTTTATTCCAGTAAACACTTTTACTGAATAAAACTAATAACTCTTTATTCTAAATAGAATAATTACAAACATAACAGTTTACAAACCACGAGTTTTAGGACATAAAACCCAACAAACTCCCACTTGGACTTAAACGTCCGTGGTGTACATGTTAGGTGGAGAAAACTAATATATCATATATCAAGAAGTTTTCTCCCACTTTCCTCTCCAGCAACTCGGAGCCCTAGACTCTTCTAGGTGTCTCTCAAATACTTTAGCCATGAGAGACTTAGTAAACTAATCAACATGAAGTACTACGAGGCTTTCCATGTGACCATCACATCTTCTCATAGCACTATACTTGAGTTCAACTTATAAACTTTGTGCTGCTTCACAAGCTGCAACAAAGCTTAGCTACTACTACCAAGAAATTAGTAATACAACTCGTGTATTCTACTCCTATAAGTACAAGGACAAAACTTTAACCGGAATCCAATCCAATTGGACTAATATTACTGACAACTCCCACTGCATAGCACATATCGGGTCATGTATCTCAAAAGGTACATCTGACCTCCAATATGTAAATGCACTTGGGTGCATCTCGTATCCTCAACACTTTAGGTGTCTCTGGAAACCATTTCCATAGACCATCGAATATTGACATCAGCTTGTCAATAAAAGATTTTTGAGACAACACTAGTAATTTGTTCTTGTGACTCAGATCAACCTGAATTCTTAGAACAAACTAAGCCTACCTCCAAATCAACTATTTGGGAGTGGGTCGCTAGTTTATGCTAAAAGTCATAAATAAATCCTACAACATTCTCAATGATTAGGACTAAATTACGGGAATATATTATGAAAGCTTTAACATTGATTAAACACTTGTCCAACAAGTTTTATCAATGTAATGTTCAAAACCATAAAATTTGAAAAACAAACCTTATAAATCAGAATATAGATGCTTATTTCAATTCATAAATGGATTGAAGAAGCTCGCAAACGATTTGCTCTTAATCCTGAAAAATGTATCTCCCTGGTTGAGACTAATAGACACTCTATCAAGATAGCTAGTCTTGATATCCATTTACCTTATCCTATCAGATAGAACAGGGCAATGGATACGAGTATTCTATATGACTTATATCTGACAACAAGAGATGAAGTTAATACACAATTAACCCCTTCTCTTCGGGACAGTCCCTTTGCCAGAAAGTCAAGCCTTAGAGGTTTTCACCTCATAGACTTGGTCTGTAAACCCCTTGAAGATCCATGGCTTTGAGCCACTGGTTCTTGTTTATGAACTCACTGTCATCATCAAGCATGATAACCAGAGTCATAAAACATACTAATACAGCAGGTCGGATTATCTCATAATTCTCCCACTGCATCAAAGCTTTCTCAACACTTGAGAAAAACCAGCTAAACTAACAACTATTGTTAATTTATAGCTTCCAATATAACAAGATAAGTCTTAACTTTTTAGTTGTTATCAAGTCTAATAAAACAGATCAGTATACATCTTTTGTGAAATGAACCATTCATTTATAAAAACAAAAGATACTATATACATAAAGTGTTCAACAAAAACTTGAGTTTATAGACAATAATTACAACACTTGAAATTATTTCTATACAAACAACTACATACAAGCAAACTCCCACTGTATGAACTGCGAAGACGTCTTCATAAGGCATCTTCGTCAAGAAACAGGCAGACAGGAACTAGTTTCCTGAAATAGAATAACAAACATGATTAGTGGTTCCTGAATCAACATCCAGGTATGACAATCATAATCCACAAAACATGTTTAGACAGAAGATAAATCATATTTACCTTGTCGTTCATTCTGTGCCTTTTTCTCCGCTAGGTATTTAGGGCAATTTCGCTTCTAGTGCCCTTCTTCACCACAATGAAAACACTTTCCACTGTGTGTAGCTTTTACCTTGCCTACAGCTGGGGTTTTTCTCTTCCTGGCTCTTCTCTTCTTCTTGTGAATAAATTTATTACTCACAGTAAGAGGTTCAGATTTAGTCTCAGACCCAGACCCTTTCTGGAACACTACAAGAATTTATGGCTATCCCGACGCACCAAAGCGTCGGAATAGACACCATATGCGTCGGGTAAACGCTAACCTGACGCTTACATGCGTCGGGATAGAGTGTCTGAATAGGGGGGTGGCAAGAGAGCAATCCGACGCGTTGCGTCGGATAAACGGTCTATCCCGACGCATGGTCAACGCGTCGGGTTAGGCTATTTTTTACGACGCACCGTGCTTGTCGGATGAGGTATACTTTACACGACTCATCGTATGCGTCGGGATAGATGTTTGTTTCAATGACGGGTCGTGACCGTCATCTATAGTTAAAAAATTTAACAAAAAAAATGGTTGCACACCGGGCTAGCCAACAACATTTGTCTTTCTCTATGAACAAAATAAAATCTCAATAGGTTCCCTCCCAAAATAGCTTCGAAAATTATAATTAAAGAAAGATCGAAGACCTATCATATTTCATGAGCTCAAAAACTACATAGACATCTCTAAATTCCCTCTTAGAACGTAAAAACATGATGTACTAAGTTTCAACAATATCAAGATGTTTCAATATTGCTAAGCAAAATTTAACCACATGAAAATTTCAAATAGAACCCAATATGTGATAAGGTCAACATCATAATTTACTTTTATTGCAACTTTTTAGCTAGTTTGTTTGTCAATAGTTGCACAAGTAACTACATAACTTCACTTCTAAACAACTTCTCTCTCTAAGACTTTGATGAAATGAAATCATAGAGAAGAGGGTCCTTGTGTTTTGAATTAATTTCCAAGAGAAAGAAAACAAAAACACAGAGAGAGCTTAAAGAAAATAGGTAATGTACTGTCTAAAACCTTCATGAGATGAAATCATAGGGTAGAGAGTTTTAAATTAATTTCCAAGAATTTACTCTATCTCTTCTCTCTAAAATCTTGATGAAGTCCTGGAGTGGAGGGTCTCCTAGAATTCTGGATTAATTTCCAAGAAATGGAAGAAAAGTCAGAGAGAGGTTAAAGAATGCAAGTAATCGAGTAAATTAATGTAAATTTGGCAGGTGTGACAGAATTCTATGGTATAGAAAAGGAATGAGGCAACTCTCCTATTTCAGAAATACAAATCATTATGAAACACAGTTTTCAGACTCGAAATACAGGGAGGTTTTGAAAATTTGGTGATGTTAACGATAACGTGAAAGGAAAAGACAACTCATAATTCACTAAGGCCATTTGTTGCCACCTTCCAAAATCCAAGCTAAAAAGCAGAACAACATTCTTCTTCCCACAAATTACAATAAAATCAGCCAAGTTCTTTGCAAAATTGACCATTTTCCCCTGTTTGAACAAATCATATTTTGATTTAAATATACTTATTATTAACATTAATGCAACCAAAGCAAAGAAAAGGAAATAACAAACTAAATAGTCTTATATATCATCTCCTCAAGATAACAAAAAGGGGATAACAGTACAATATAGACTAGTATCTCTCCCTTGCTATGTTATCTCTCTGAAGTCTGAAGTCTAAATTGGTGGGCGACACTGGAACTGCGCATTCTAAATGTAAATTTATACTTGGAGATGATACAAACATTATTCAAGAATCAAGATAGAGTACAATACTTATTTCATTTTTGCAGAAATTATCCACAGTTTTAATCTCATTAAAAGGAATTATACACCCTCTTTACATAAGATAAGGCATTATATACTTTTTACACAATTAGTGAGAAGAATGAGTAAGCAAAAATACATGGCAAATTTTGATAATATGTAAATACGGTTGGGACTTGGGACATTAAAACTTACCTTGATCACAGCTGACCTTTGCTGGACAAGGGTCAATGCCTTCGATGTTGATTAATAAACTGAAAACAAATTTAAAAGAAAAAATTCAATGCATAAACTCATTCAAGTCTTCTTGGAAAGGAGTTGCCAGCAGACAGTAGAAGTTGATATAACAAAGCTAGAGTTGAAATTATAAATTCCAAAACCACTTCAATAAATTTTAATAATAAATTACTGTCAAGCAAGACAGACCTTCAAGAGGGAGGGCAAGCTCCCCATGGGGAAGTGGCTCATAAGCATTGTTACCAATACAAGGCAGAACAAAAGGGTCATCCAGATAACCAATTCTTGCTGCTCTCATCGAGGACACCAGCAGATCCACTGCTAACTGCCCCACATTCCCAATTGACAATGTTGGCTGAAAGAATCAATTACCAAAACAAAATACACAATTTAGTTTAAAAATAAATTGATAGCTACTTTCCGAGATTTAGAAAGCAATGCACATGCCTGTCAATATCAGAATGAGCAGGCACAACAAGTTTTGACTACCATTTCAACGGCAGCAAGTAGGTAGGTTAAATCCTAATATTTGGAAGAACTGTTTTTCACCTGACTTTGAATTTGTTCTTGTGTTAGGTATTCTTCTTCTTCATAGGCTAATTTAGTTATTACTCTGATAAGCCTTTCTTCAACAGAATCAGGAGAAGTTTTGGTACTATCTCCCTTCAGTTTGTGGGATTCCTCTGCAAGGAGTCCAAAGCCATTCAATTTGGCATAAACAGAAGCCTAGTATTTAAAATACATACGAGGTAGAATGTAATTCAAAGCAAAGAAAGAATATGGATCAAGAACTTTCAATTTGAAGCAAAGAATCAATATGGAACTGGATGTAACAAATGCAAAGAAGTGAAAATGATCAGAAACCATTGACTCACCTGTAGCAATTGATTGAGAATCTTGTAGAGCAATCCAGATCCAACCCTAACTCATGTAATGTTTACACTTCATGATCTTGAAATTATAAAACGCAAACCTATCATTCCTTCAGTTAAATCTTAATTTCAGGGATCAATGAAGAACAAGGGAAAAGATCAGACGATGGTGAATAAATACAAGAAATCGAACTTCCAAACAACGAAGAGATACCTGCGGCGGCGTTTGGAGACGATGGCGAGAGAAGAGACCTACGGCAGCGTTTGAAGATGGTGGCGAGAGAGGGAGACGCGTGCGGTGGCGTTTGAAAACGTTGGCGAGGGAGGGACTGTGCGGTGTAGGCGTTTTGGCGAGAGAAGAGGAAGGACTGAATTTGACGAAATAAAGATAAAGGCTGAATTTTAGTCCTAAATGGGCCTAACTCGACGCCTCAGGCGTCGGGTAAAGCAACTTTTATCAGACGAATTAGTGTGCGTCGGGTAAAACTCATTTTACCCGACGCTCGGACCGGGCGTCGGGTAAACCCTATTTTACCCGACGCCCGATTCAAGCGTCGGGTAAAATTCGTCGGAAAAACAAAAATTTTTTGTAGTGAAATTAGATCGTTACAAATAAATTTAGTTCATAATTGTTCTCATTAAGTGAATTGTTCTGAATACAATCAAAACTTCTCATTCAACACGGTCATTTCCATTATACTTCATGTAACACCCCTTGTTTTCCATACACAATGGTAATAGAATTTTTGAATATTCTATAAATTTCGGGGTGTCGAGTCCCACCAAAATAACATTTATAATACCGCTACAACTGAGCTTTGCAACTAGTGGTAGTCGGGTCGATCCGCAGGGAACCTAAATTATTTTCTCCTAATTAATTTATATTTGCTTTTTAATTAACTAAAACAAAAACGATAAAGTAAAACATTAAAGTAAAAGGGGGATTTGCTAACGGTAAAATTAAAGGAAAGCATGCATAAAGTAGCTAACGGAAAATTAAAACTAATTACATGTGCTCCTAATTTTAAGGGTCGGGGTTGACCTTGATGCGACTCGATTCATTGGGATTCAAGCATACTTAGCAAAAACATAATTAAACACATAATTTACTTGCACGAAACTACTAATACAAGTAACCAAAATAATTAATTAGAAACGTGGAGTTCTAAGTGGACTATTCTTTAATTACTCTAAGGTGATCAATCCTAAATTAAATAAAGAACAGAGACGAATGTTCGATTCTAATTAAACGTGGCAATGAATTAACAGGGGGCAAACGCCGCCAATATTGATTAATTGACAGTAACGAGAGTACTACGACGGATGTTTAACCTGGAAGCCTAAGTTAATATTCCGATTTATCTATTTCTTCAAGATAAGTTACAACCAAGATCAACAAGGAAGCCTATGTTACCTATGGCTCAACTTATCCATGTTACTTGGCGATTTAGAGAGGCAAGGCATCATAATCTTTAACTATAAAACTGATGGAGCGCATGTAGCGCAACGGAAGCGAGACAGATCAATGGCACTCTAATTTCATCAATTTAGCTAAATAAGAAACATGCACAAAGCTTTGAAATAAAAGGAATTAGAACACATACCTCTTGTAGTTCTAGAGACTTCTATTCCGATGCTCGAATCTCTTCACGAACCCTTCGAGTTTTCCCTCGAACTCCTCGAGAACCACCTCCGGTAGTCCCGCTATCCTCGGGCCGAGCAACGGAGTGGTGGGACTCCTTTGTGAAAGAAAAAATTTGGAAGAAGAAGATGGGAAGATTAAAGTGATGAGGATTTTGTGAGAAAAAATCTAACACTTAGCTTTCTAATTTCTCAAGTAACATGAACTCTTCATGCTCATCCAAATATCAAACTCTTTGAAAAATCATCAACCTCAAACCATTTGAACTTCATCCAATTTATAGGCAATTCACATGCAACAAACTCTTTGCTTAGCATGACACCTCAAATTGGATGGATTAGTCTTCAACCAAGTGTTCTAAAATTGATGAGTTTATGCATGTTGTTGGTGATTCACAATCCACTTCACAACTTGGATAAATTCACTCAACTTGGATAAATCCACTAACTTGTATAAGTCAACTTTGACTTGGATAATCCGTAATATTTTGTCATTTTAAAAATTAATTCATAATTAATTTTAATAAACAAAATAAATTTTAATTAATTAAACTTTTTAATTAATTAATATTATTATTTAATTCAATATCAAATATTAATTAAATAATAAGACTAATCCCGGTTTCTTAAACCGAATCATCACACATGAATCCCTATTCATGTTTTAGACCGATCTCATATTTAAATCATATTTAAATATGTCCATCATTCTTCCAAAACCGAATTTGAATAAATTCAAATTCTTTTTCTCTCATATTGTTACACGGCTTAATCCGAGCTACCCAGGAGAACCTAAAGGACCTACAGATCATGAGCTCCAACGATACGAGATTAACCGACCAAACTCTTTAGCCAAGCTAACCAACATTTGTTAACCCCTGAGACACCACTAAAGTCCAAGGGTTGGACTCTCTTCACTGTAGATATATTTTTGTCCTCTTGATATAACCATCATCAGTAAGTCGATCCTTCACAGGTCGTTCGTAATTACAGCTGAGTCAAAATAACCGTTTTACCCCTGTAATTACATCTTGTTCCTTAAGTCCCACTGATCCTCTAATGAACTATTGGTTTCTGGTCCAACCCCCAAACCGATTAGTAAGTGATCTCATCATTATACCAAGTCCCTCTCGGGCCAATGAGAGGGTGGGATCCCTAGTTCAAGACCCGGAGTCAGCACTTAAGGGAACAACCTCTCTACTAATCCCTAAAGGCGGGTAGGAGTGAATTCCATCTCGCAGGACTATGTTCCCAGCTACCTACCTGGTCTTATCCCCAAGATGGTAGGCTTATTGAGTCGGCGATCTCGGGCCACTCTCACCCATACAAGTCAAAGGATAAGGCCGAATAAACAGGAGTTCATAGCGTGCTCAGGATTCAGATCGAGTTACCTAGGTCATCATATGAAAAAATCAGTCTTTACAGTAAACGAAGTTGAAAAGAAAGAGTGACTTTATTTCGCGGTTCAGTCTTATGCAAACTCATTGCATAGGACGCCCCCACTCACATGTCTCCACATGAACGATTTCGGATCACATCGTTTGTACTATACAAAGTGGGCCGCGTCCGATAGTGTCTCCAGGATAAGGTACCCAACCTTATCCGTATACTATAGACCGTTCTGGCTATTACTTGAACTTGATCCACAATCATGTCACACATGAAGTTCAAGTATACAACCTATAGCCATGGGTTCTTTGTTTATCGGAGTTAGGTTAAAAGTAAAAACGATTCACTTTATTCAATAACAACTTTACTGAATAAATCTCAATAACAACTTTATTGCAAAATAGAATATACATTCAGTTTACAAACCACGAGTTTTAGGACATAAAACCCAACAAAAACATGTCGGAAATCAAGGTTGTCTACTCCAATCAATCAAACATGCTTATGTGATATGCTTAGAAGAAATAAAATTGCCCAATCAGTCATGCTAAGCTCAAAATTAAAGATCTAAACCCTCATGAATCGCATCAAATTTAACCCCTAACCTCAAATTAGAGCACTTACCTTGCTCGAGATGAAAATCAAGCTACATAAACCAAGTCTTTGCTTTGATATAGAAGAAAAGGGGAGAAAACCCCAAGAATTTAGAGAGAAAACGCTAAAAATAAAGCCAAACCCGAGAGTGAATGACCTAAAAAATGGGTTTTATACAAAGACCCTACAGGCAGCGTCTCGACGCTAGGGTCTGTGCAAGAGGAAAAATAACAGAAATTCAACATTCCCCTGGACTCGAACTCTGGCCAATCATTCTACCAAGGTTCCCTGCACCACCAGATCATTAATCACAATTGATATAATATTTGATTAATTCATTTATATGGTATAAACGCTTAAAACAATTAATCATTATTATCCACTAAAATATTATTTTAAGCCCTTAATTAATGCAATGGTCTGGTTTACCCCTAAGCAATTAATTTCTACAAAATATAAACATTAAACACAATTAATTACTTAATTCACAAGACTTAGGAGCTAAATATTAGCACTTTTTGAGTGCTATCACACAACCTGGTGAGAACACCCGAAGACGCTACTATATAAAAACAAAGACCCCTCCCTAAATCAAACCAGTTGGCCACGAAAGTAAAGCTCTAAAAAGGAAACATCTTCCCGACATAAAGAGAAGTCGTGAAAGGTTTGGGATCTCCAAAGATACTAACACCTGAAGTCAAGGAAAAATTTACAGAAAGTCTAAGTACTATGTACTGAAAGCAAGACCTCAGGCCTATTTACATTGTGTCTATGAATATAAGGCAAAAAAAAAAAACTTTAGGCTCGAGACTACTGGATCACACTACTACCTTGACCTGACTCGCAAAATCTTCCTTGTCACCCACCTCGTATGTGTTGGTTGGTGCCTGAAAAGAGACAATAAAACAAAGCGAGTATTTTATAAACTCAGTAAATAGCCATGTTGTATGCAATCACATGTATGATTTATGCAACTGACAACATGAGGAATTCTAAAAGAACATTTAATCTATCTCAGAAATGGAGTCAACTTTATATTGTGTCTATGTGGGCCTGATATCCTGCAAACAGAACATTGTTCATCAAGAGCATATGTTATATTATTAAACTGAACTAATTTTTATATAACGAAGTCCTGAGACGTGCTGAGCTAAGGGTTAAACTACTTACATTGAATGCGTAAACACTTAATATAAAACTCTTATAACGATTCTTGACTCCACCTGAATAATGAAAACATTTGAATCAATCAACTGGAAGCGCAACTTAACCAATAAAACACAACTTGCGAACGTTGTTAACTTACTTTAAGAAAATGGCCAAACGACTTTTACACCACCGCTAACTTCAAACAACGTTGGGCAATCTAAAACTGCACGATGAAGGACATAACTTAACACCTAAATTTCAACGCACAACCTAGATTCTATAATAGTTTAGCATGAATCTCGTTCATCGAACCCGCTTAAACGACTTGCAATCTTGCTGGAAATTGGGTGTTTTGCCCCAACGGGCAGCTCACGTTGTCGCCTGAAGAGTCTGTCGGAGAGGAAGGTGGGAGGAGATGGAGGGTTTGAAGAAGAGGTCTGTTGGGAGAGGATTATGTGCATGCGTGAGGTTAATGGAGAGAAAAGTAAGAAAAGAAAAGAAAAAGAAAAAGAAGAAGATAAAAATGAGTTTTTAAGAAGAAAAAAAAAACCTTTTGTTTTACTTTTTTTTCTTTCTTTCTTTTGTTAATTTTTTTTTTCTTTAAAAAAAAAAAAAACTCAATAACAACTTGAATCCTAAATATAAAGAAGGAACATTTTTTAGGTTCTCGCTCGTTACACTTGATGGAGCGTTTTACCGCAGCGGAGGCGATTTCGGACCGATTATACTCTAATTTCATCAATTTAACAAATAGAAAACATGCTCTTAAAGCGGATATAAAGAAAAATAGAAAACATACCCTTGAAGTTCTACTTTTCTTCGCGTTCCGCCGGCCGAACCTCGTCACGAACTCTTCTGGTCTCTTCTCACGAACGCCCCGAGGACCACCCCAGGTAGTCCCGCTATCCTCGACGCCGCGCAACGGAGTTGTAGGACTCCAAAACAAGAGAAAAGAAGAAGGGAAGAAGAAGAAGAAGAACTGATTGAATAGTCTTGAAGTTCTACTTCACTCGGAGGACAGAAGCAAAAAAAAAAACTCCAAATTTTTCATTATCAATGAGTACCCCAAAAGGCACTCATATGTAATAATTAATTATTATTTTTTTTTTTTAAACAAACGTAGATTAGTCTTGGACACTTGCTTGGACACTTGCTTAACATGCAAGTGTCCACTTATATATATATATATATATATATATATATATATATATATATATATATATATATATTAATATTTATTTAAAATTAAAATTAAATTTAAATAGATATAATATATATAATTTATTAATTAAACATTTTAATTAATAAATTTAATATATATTTTAATTAATTAAACTTTTTAATTAATTAATATTATTTAATTTAATATCAAATATTAATTAAATAATAAGACTAATCCCGATTTTTCGAAAACAGACTTTTTCCCACAAGAATCTTATTCATGTTTTAGGCCATTCTCATATTTAAATCATATTTAAATATGTCCATCATTCTTCCATAAACCGAATTTGAACAATTCAAATTCTTTTTCCTTTTCTTTTATACTGTTGCACGACGTTATCCGAGCTAGCCAGGAGAACCTAAAGGACCTACAGATCATGAGCTCCAACGATACGAGATTATCCGGTCAAAACTCTTTCAACCGAACTAATCAACATTCGTTAACTCCGGAGACTCCACTATAGTCCGAGGGTTTCACTCTCCTCACTGTAGATATATTATGTCCCTTGATATAACCGTCATGGGCAAGTCAACCCTTCACAGGTTGTTCGTAATCACAGCTGGGTCATTTAAACCGTTTAACCCTTGCATTACGTCTTGTTCCTTAAGTACCACTGATATCTCTAATGAACAATAGATCTGTGGTCCAACCAACAGATCAGTTAACCCTTTCATCTCATGAGAGTGTGCGCGCTAATTGTTCAAGCCCCGGAGTCAGCTATTAAGGGAACAACCTATCTACTAACCCTAAAGAGCGGGTTAGGAGTGAACTCCAATCTTGCTGTACTATGTCCCCAACTACCTATTCGACTTTATCCCCAAGATGGTAGGCTTATTGAGTCGGCGCTTATGGGTCACTCTCACCCGTGCAAGTCAAAGGATACTATCGAATAAGCAGGAGTTCATAGCGAGCTGAGGATTGAGATCGAGTTACCTAGGCCATCAATATGTATAAGTCGGTCTCATCAGTAAACGAAGTTATAAAGAGAGAGCGACTTAATACGTGGTTCGGTCTTATGCAAACTCTTTGCACATGACGCCCTCACTTGCACATCTCCATGTGAAACGATTTGGATCACATCATTTTGTACAATACAAAGTGAGCCGCATCCAATAGTGTTACCAGGATAAGATACCCAGCCTTATCCGTATACTATAGACAATTTTGACTGACTACTTGAGCCTGATCCACAATCATGTCATACATGAGGCTCAAGTACTCATATTCAGCCCAGGGTGTTGGTCATTGGTATAGGTTAACTTAAACACATTTCACTTTATTCCAGTAAACTCTTTACTGAATAGAACTAATAACTCTTTATTCTAAATAAAATATTTACAAACCACAAGTTTTAGGACATAAAACCCAACACCACTACAATACACTACAAATAGAGGAAGGGAACAAATGAAAAGGTGTTTTGAAAATCATTTTTAAACTATTCTTACAAATCTCCAAAACACACAATTTACTAACTTGATCGTCAAAGTCCCTATGGTTTAGCACCACATTGGTGCAAGCCTTCCCTATGGTTTAGCACAACATCGGTGCAAGCCTTCACCTCTGTTTGTTTTGTAGGTCACTTCAATTTCACTAAACATACAAATTCATTATTGATTTTTTTTTTTAGATTTACATCTAATTTGTTAAGAGGAAACCAAATAATTTTTCAAAAGAGAAACGACCACCCAAGAGGAGAGAGAGGGTAACCGCGCATAAGAATGGAGAGAGAGAGGATAACAACACATAAGAAAGAGAGATAACACATCACAAAGAGAGTGTGTGGACACAAAACTAGATGACCTTTGGGAGCATGTAAAAACAATTACACTACAAGAAAAGACAGATTTAGCGACGAACGGATAGCGACGAAAATTCAATCGTCGCATTAATTGCGACGAAATGCTCAATCGTCGCATTAATTGCGACGAAATGCTCAATCTTCGCATTGGAAAGCGACAAACCAATATGTCGTCGCATCCAGTTGTGACGAACTCCTATATCGTCGCATAGAAGTGCGACGAACCACAAAATCGTGGCACCGACTTGCGACGTTTTATGCATTCGTCGCACTGGCTTGCGACGGTTTATTAATTCGTCGCAAGCCGGTGCGGCGAATTCATAAAATCGTCGCAAGCCTGAAATCGTCGCAAGACTGAAATTAAAAACCTGATTGTTTTCACTTTTCATCTTCGTTCATTTAGGGATTTCAGTCTCAAAGCCCTAAGCCACTCTGATTCCGACTCCGCCCCGCACCGACCCACTACCTCATCTCCAGCGTCGCTCCGACTCCACCGCCGCGTCGCTCCATGCCACCGCCTTCGGAGAACTCCACCGCTCCGACCCACCGTCGCCGCAAAGAACTCCACTGTATGTAGGGTATATTTATATTTCCAAGCTTCTTTCTCTTATTTTCAATTTTTAATTTTCAATTCTTCGACGCTCTCACCAGATTTCTAGTTTCTTACGAACTCGGTCTTGCCTCCAATCTGCTCTGCTCCGATCAACCAATTACTCGTTTTTCTTTCAAGGTAAAAGGATGAATTTTGGATTAATGTTTTCGTATTTGATTTTTTCATGTGAATATGTTTGGTTGTAGTCCAATTTTGGCTGAATGGTGAAGCTTTGGCTTATAGTGGCTTTATCTTAGTAATTTGCTTTGAACACATTTTGCAATTTGTTTCTGATCTTTCATTTTAGGAAAAGGCAGTAGTGTATATATGAATTTTTTAGTCATTCAACTTTTTCATGTGAATATGTTTGGTTGAACTCCATTTTTGGTTGAATGGTGAAGCTTTGACTGACTGTATGGGTATATATGAATTTTTTACTTGATATAACGCTGGCTGGTTGATTTTGACTAACATATATATTACACTTGTGTGTTGGTTCTCTTTAATAGAAAAATGAAGAAGATGAGAGCATCCCATCTTTGTGTTGAAATAAAGGAACAAAAAAGATGAGGGTGAATTTATAAATTGCTACCCTAAACTTACTTTCTTTATTTATCTTTTGGATTTCCATGTACTTGTGTGAACTTTCCTATTCCAAAACAACATGCGTATTATTTTATTAGTTTTCTTAGTTATATATAGGTTTATGATCTCACATGTTTATTGATTATCCTAATGATTATGGAATGCTGAAAATTAGTTATATACACATTATACCCTTCCTTTTTGTTTAGTTAGATTCATGATAGGTTGTCCTTTGATGTTTCCTAGGGTAAAATATATATGGATAAAAGTTGGACAAAACTTCGGAATAGATTATGTAAAGAATTTTCTAATGGAGTAAGATCATTTATCACCTTGGCAAAGGAACATGTCGATGCGAGAGGGTTTACGCATTATCCATGTAAACGTTGTCAAAATGCCATAATGAAACCAATTGGTCATGTTGAAGGTGATTTATACCAGTATGGAATGACTTTCACTTATGATAGATGGATATTTCATGGAGAAACCCCTGATTTGTCAGCTTTTTTGAAACCCAAAGAGACTGTTGAAAAACATAAGGAACCTGCAAAGACTTCTCTCGATCCGAAAAATGAAATGCTTGAATTCTTGAATGATTTGACAAGTGTGAGAGACACTGGAAATCGCGGTGAAGATAACTCAATCGAGGTTGACAAAAGTGATAATGTAACAACCCGAATTCCAGGTAAGAGAAATTTATTTATTTTTATTATTGTCGGTTCTATAATGGGTTTAAAGAGAAGATGCTGGTCAAATTTAGGCTTAAAAGATGTCAGGGCGAGTCATTTGACTAGGTCAAACATCGGGTTGAGTAGTATTAATACTAATAATATTATTATTATTATTATTAAATATAAATAATAATATTATTATTATTAAATATAAATAATAATATTATTATTATTAAATATAAAATAATAATATTATTATTATTTAATATAATATTATTAATAATAATAATATAATATTATTATTATTAAAAAAAAAAAAAAATTAACCTCAGATCTGGGTCTTCTTCGTAGCCCCCCTCTCCCCAACTTTCTTTTTTTTTAGTTTTCTCTTCCTCCGTCCAATCTCTCCTTCGACTACTCACGCCATTTTTCCTCCGTCGTTTCCCCCATCAGCGAGCTCTCATCCACAACGTCGTCTCAGCGGCAAGCGGCGGTGGCGGCGAGCGACGGTTTGACTGGCGAAGCTTGAACAGCAGTCGTCCAACTTCTTTTCTCGGCGACAACGTTCGGTCTACGAACTTCCGACATCGTCAAGTAGCGGGTAAGTGATTCTTCCCTCTAACGACCTTCTATCTTACTCTATTGAGTATCGATTTCGACCGCAACCATCCTTTTTCAACTCTGACTTTTGTAGTTCACAAACATTCTGTCCAACCTCAATACCCACTCTATTTTGGCATTGGATTCGTGAAATTTCACATCAACTCGAGGTCCAACACGGCTTACCACATTTTTCGGTGAGTTTTCGTTAGGTAACAATGCGTCGATTCCTTCTAATTTCTTTGTAAATGTGGTGATGTTGAATATAAGACTAGTGTGTAGGATCGGACGATTCTTTGATATCAAGAAACGAGTTTTTGGAGTAACAGTTATTTTGGGTAATTGTTCTAAACACCACCTTTGATTTGATTAAGTTTCGAAAAATTTTTATAACACTCTAGTTAGCCTCAAAAGTAGTATTAAGTGCTGAAAATTGTTGTAGGTTGAGACCAATAGCTTTCGTAGCGATTTTTGTAACTTCGTCGGACTTAGCTTAAAGGTAAGTGACCTTACTACTGGTCAGCCTTCGGGCTAGGTTGGGGAATTTTTATGATTGTGTGATAAAGTTTGAATGTATGATGAGATTCTGAGTAGTGGTCCATTGAAATGTTGAATATATGTGGTTGAAGTACTGATTCAATTTTATGTAAATGTTGTGAATTTCTGCATGTAGCTCTTAAGGTACTCTGACGTAGTTAGATGAGAAACTTATGTATATGGTGATCTGAAGTGATGAGAATGTTAGGTTTATCACGTTGAGCATATGAGAAATATTTGATTGTTGTTATGGAAATTCATGTTTTAACATGATGAATATATATGTCATGGGACCTCATTGTTGTATGCCACATGTTTAACTCAGTCAGGATAATGTAGTGGCAATTGTACCCATCCCCTAGTCATGTTGGTACCTAGTAGACTGAGGCTTTGCTCCACTGACTGGATGCCAACTAACCATCAGTAGGGGTGATTTTCAAGAGGAGTCTACTATACCGAGAAGTTGTGAGAGTTATGGTGGGATTGGGTTAATTGTTCACTTAGATGGCCATAACAGTAAGTACAGAACAATCAGGTTTAGGTCCCACTAGTTACTAGTCAAAGTCCCAGTCAGTTCATGTTGCATGTGATTGCATAGCCTAACCCCGGTGGTGGGGTTACTTACTGAGTATTTTATTTAAAATACTCATTCTTTCTTAAAACTATTTTTTTTCAGGTAATTCTAGGAACGTATCAGGTGCTTGACGAGGTGATCGGTTGATGACGTCATGGGACATGTGGAGTCAGAGCTTCCGCATTCTTTTAAATTCTTTTTCTTTCAGTCGGTCCAATAGTTTTGCTAAGGATTAGAAAAGAATAAATTTTGGCTTTAAATTTTATCTTGTTGGAACTTGTTTAATCGTTTTATGTTTTCATTGGGATCCCAAAATTAAATGTATTTGACTATTTGTTGACTAGGGACTTTATATTTTAATTTCATTAATTCAAAAATAAAATTTTCAGCCTATTTAATGAGTTTTATGACGTCATGCTTTTGGTAACGGCCCTAGAGTGATGTCATAGGAAGTCGGGTCGTTACAGATAATATGAGAGGTAGAAATAATAAGTTTCAATCAATGTTTGATGAAGTCAACGAAGAATTATACATTGGATGTACTAAGATTTCATCTTTTACTTTTTTGGTAAAATTAATACATATCAAAGTACTTAATCATTGGAGCAATAAGTCATTTGATATGTTATTGAAATTGCTTAAGGAAGCCTTACCTGATGGTACCAAAATTCCTGAATCATATTATGCTGCAAAAAGGAAATTGCGTGACTTGGGTTTAAGTTATGAATCCATACATGCTTGTAAGAATGATTGTATGTTATTTTGGAAAGAAAATGAGAAAGCAGAAGTTTGTTCACAATGTAATGAATCTCGTTACAAAATAGATAACAAGAAAGGAAAAAATGTCTCACACAAGATTTTAAGGCATTTTCCCTTAAAACAAAGACTGGAAAGATTATTTCATTCAAAACATAGTGCTAGTGACATGAGATGGCATAAGGAAAAAAGAATGAACATCGATGGGGTATTAAGCCATCCGACAGATGGTGAGGCATGGAAAGACTTTGATAAACAATATTCCTAGTTTGCAAAAGATCCAAGAAATGTAAGATTGGCATTAGCTACCGATGGTTTGAATCCATTTGGAAACATGAGTTCAATATACAGTACGTGACCAGTAATATTAATTTCATATAACTTTCCACCATGGAAATGCATGAAAGAATCACTTTTCTTCATGACGTTGCTTATACCGGGGCCAAAATCTCTAGAAAATGACATAGATATTTATTTACAACCACTAATAGACGAATTGAAAGATTTATGGAGTCATGGCAGTGAGACTTATGATTCTTATAGTGGTCAAAATTTTCGTCTTCATGCAGCTTTGATGTGGAAAATTAATGACTTTCCAGTATATGCCAATTTTTCAGGATGGAGTACTAAAGGATATAAGGCGTGTCCAGTTTGTAATAAAGACATCACATCTCATGGATTGCACAGTAAGATATTCTACATCGGACATCGTCGTTATTTACCTTTGAAACATCATTGGCGCAAAAGCAAACAGTTTAATGGTCAATCAGAAAAAAGAGTTGCACCACGATCTTTTTTCTGGATTAGATGTTCTTCACCGGTTAGAAGCAATAAATTTCCCACCACTTGGAAAAACTACAGATATATCGGGATGGAAAAGGAAGAGACTTAATGATGAAGTGAATTGGTTGAAGCAAATTATTTTTTTTGAGTTACCATATTGGTCAAGTCTTAAGATTCGACACAAACTCGATGTCATACATATTGAGAAAAATATTTGTGACAATGTCTTGGGTATAGTATTGAATATTGAAGAAAAAACAAATGACACTGCTAAGGCACGTAACGATTTAAAGAAATTACTAATTCAGGAAGAACTCCATCTTGTAGATCTTGGAAACAACAAGTTCTTGAAGTCACATGCTAGTTACACGTTAACAACTGATGAAAGAAAGCAATTTTGTGCTTTCTTAAAAACAGTAAAGTTCCCTGATAGTTTTGCATCAAACATATCAAGATGTGTTAAAGATGGAAAGATACATGGACTAAAAAGTCACGACTCACATGTGTTACTCCAAAAACTTTTACCATTGGGAGTCCGTCCTTTTTTACCGAAGGATATCACTGGTACAATTTCTGAATTGTCGAATTTTTTCAAAGAATTGACTGCGAAGACATTAAAAGTTGAGACTTTGAATAAACTACAAGATTCAATTGTGATAATCCTTTGTAAGTTTGAAAGAATATTCCCTCCGGCATTCTTTGATGTTATGGTTCATTTAGCTGTTCATTTATCAGAAGAAACCAAACTTGTTGGACCTGTCAATTATATCGGGATGTATCCAATTGAAAGGTACATTTCTTTTTTAGACTCTTATTTTAAAATTAGACGCATTTTTCTAAGACATGCAATGTATAAGAATTTTTTTTTCTTGCAAAGGTGATTATATTAAGCAAAAGGACCTCAAAGCCCGAGGACAAAGGGCACCAACAAACAAGAGAATAATCCACTGGGATAACCAATGTACCAAAGCATAAAACCAACCCAGACGGGAACCTCACAGCCCGAGGGAGGGCAAGAAAAAACAAACAACAACACCCAGCATCAAACCCACAAGCGGGAAGGAGCTAGAAAAATAAAAAATATATAAAAACAACACAACTCAAAGAGAGAACGAGCCACAGCCGCAACAAGAGGAATCACGCGACCCTACAGAGCATGAACAAAAGCTCCCCAGCCACCAAAAACATCCCTTGGCCATCGAACCCCCGGCCGGCGCGAGCAACAAGGGAGACTCCAGACTAAGTCAAAAGGGCACCAAATAAGGCAGAGGGTGGAACATTCAGATGCTGAGAGAAAATAGAGGCCAAGCTGACCATCCATCCCAAGCAAGTGTGGGTGCAAGCCTCCCAAGCAGGACCTAGAATTCCCGAACAAAGAAGAGGCCTTTCAACTCGTTTTCCTCTTACTTCTGGCAAAAGAACAATCATCAGGCATGCAGGCCCAGCAGAAAGCCACAAGGACCAGGCAGGTATCGCTTCCCTCGACAATGCCCAATCCAAGGGCTCCCACCAAAAACCGACACACCCTCAGGACAAGGAGCCTTTCGGGGTGACAACAAGCATTCAGAACAAAACAACTCATCTCAATTCAAGAACCAAGAACACACCAGGGGGCAGAAGAGCACGCACAGAAACAGAGATGGACAACCAACTGCAAAAGTAGCAAGCATCCTCCTGAACCAACCCCTACATAGAGAGGCCCCAAACAGACAACCCTCTCATAGTCAAAGGCTCAAAACACCCTCCAGGGAAGAAAGAGCCAAGGGCATCTTGGGCTAAACTGGGGAAGAAAGCAAGCATCTGTACGAGCCACGGCAAGAAGCGCCCTCAAGACGGAAAACCCACAAAGAGAGGCCCAAAACAGACAAGCCTCTCAAAGTCAAAGCTGAAAATGCCCTCCAGGGAAGAGAGAACAGCAGCGCCTAGGGACTGAACTGGGAAGAAAGCAATCGCCTGAACGAACAGCATCGAAGGAGCGACCTGAAGATAAAAACCTGCACACACTCAAAGACCAAGAGAAAGTCAATCAAAAGAATCCCAAGGGGAACCGGCCGAAACCGCACCCACCCAAGACGAGCACGCAGATGATAATTCAGATCGAATAGCAACTATAACCGACTGAGTAGGACGGTGATCCAGGCCGTGAAAACACTGAAGCAATTTGAGAACACTGAAGCAATATGTAAGAAATAAAGCTCGCCTCGAGGGTTCAATAGCAGAAGCATACATAGCAAACGAAGCATTGTCATTTTGTTCAATGTACTTGCATGAAATTGAAACGAAGTTCAATAGAACAATTCAGAATGATGATTCAACAAACTTGAGTACCTCGAACAACGATAGTCATCTACCTATATTTTCACAAAAAACACGTCCAACTGGTTGTTCAACAACGAAATTGTTATCAAATGTTGAGTTACAAAAAGCTAATTGGTATGTACTAACCAATTGTGAAGCAATAGATCCATATAGAAGGTATGGAAAATTGTCTACATTAACGCAAAAGTTTACTAAAAATCATTATTTACTAATGATTTTAATTGTAGAGAATACGGGATTGAGCTAGAAAATAGTGGTGAAGTTAATATTGTCCGAGTGCAAGAAACCCAATTTCCAGAGGGGTTTAAAAAGAAAGTGATTCTTTAGCATTTTATCGTATTGATTTTCACTATTGTATAGTGATTGTTATTTTGTTAATTTTCTGTTTTTAGATTAGATCACAAGTTCCGTCAACGTCTAATGAGGTTATGCGTGAGTCGTATGCACTTTCAATTGGCCCTGATATGCGAGTTAGTTCGTATAGTGGGTGTGATATCAATGGTGTTAAATTTACGTGAAAATATCAAGATGATCGCTGCACAACTCAAAATAGTGGAGTTTGTGTTTTCAGAGGACATGATAGTGATGGGGCCGACTTCTATGGTGTTCTCAAAGAAGTGATTGAATTGAAGTATGTTCATATGAAATGGGTTGTTTTATTCCAATGTGATTGGTATGATACAAATTCTAAAAAGAATGGAGTTCGCGTGGATCATCATTTTACAAGTATAGATACTCGAAAGTTTTAGTACCAGACCAAACCATTTATTCTTGCCTCTCAAGCACAACAAGTATTTTATGTTGATGATATTCGGTTAGGTAATGGGTGGAGAATAGTTCAAAAAATTTAACATAGACATTTATGGGATGTGCCTGAAATAGAAGAAAATGATCTACACGAGGTAGATATACATCAATATTCAGTTGAAGATCTGGATGTTGAAAGACAAACATTTCATAGAGTTGATGTCAATCCAAGTATAGTTTGTGAAAGTAGTGGGCATGGCGAAAAAATAAATAAGGAATACGATGAAGATGAGGAAGACAGTGAAGATGAGGAAGATGAGGAAGATGAGGAAGACGATGAAGATGAGGAAGATGAGGAAGACAATGAAGATGAAGAAGATGGGGAAGACGATGAAGATGAGGAAGATGAGGAAGACAATGAAGATGAAGAAGATGGGGAAGACGATGAAGATGAGGAAGAATAGGATGAAAAGGAAGATGCAGAAGAAAATCTTAACTGAAGTGGATGTGGACACGTGTAGTTAGTACAATATGTTTATTCTTTATGTTTATATTTGAAATATAATTTATAATCTTAACTGAAGTGGAGGATGATTTTTTTTTTTTTTTTACAGGAAACAATGTTTCGTAATTATAATGAACACCACGATGTAGAAATGAATGATGCGCCCCCAGATATCGGGGTTCGTGGTGCTTCACGCGGGCTGAGCGTTGATCGGGCGATTGAGGCAACAGGACAGAGACTCCCAATTAATTGGGATTTACAATACAAAATACCGGTTGGGGTTAATGCATCTAGCTTTTGTAGTGAGATTGAAACTTTGGTGAGAATGTATGTTCCCTTGCAATATTTCACTAAAAAAAACATCCAAATGAAGTATTTACTGGTATAGCAGAATTACTGGTAAGTGAAATAAAGTTTTGGTTTTTTATTATAGTTTTCTTAATGGTTTAGACTGTGATCTTACTAAATGATATTTTATTGATTTTTTAGAATAAATTTGATGTGGACTACTTAGAAGATCATGTCAAGGGATTCATTTATCACGAGATTGCCAATCGATATAAGGATTATAGAGCGAGGTTGTACAAACACTAGCGAAAAATGGGTGGTCCAAGAGGAGGTTCTAAACACTCATATAAAAATGTTTCTCTTCAAGATTGGAAAAATGTTGTGTGAAAGATGGGAAACTCCAGAATGGCAGGTAAATATTAATTGAATTTTAAATTAGAAGTGAATGTTTTTATCATGGTACATTATTCTAATGTAGGAAAAGTCCGGAAAAACTAAGAAAAGTAGGGCCCGTTTGATAACGTTCTTGTTTCTTGTTCCCTATTTCCCGTTTCTCGTTCCCTGTTTCTTGTTCCCTGTTTTTTGAGAACCAGAAACAGAAACATGTTTGATAACTACTATTGTTTCTTGTTTCTTGAAAAAAAAAAAACACAAACACAAACTTGTTTGATAACGTTTCTTGTTTCTTGTTTCTTGAAAGAAAAAAAAATAAACAAAATAGAAACATCGTCATGTTTGATAATTATTTTTTGTTAATTATTATTTTTTTTTTTTTAGTTTAAATAAAATTTAGCATACATAATATAAAAAAGATATAACATGCATTAAAAAGAAAAAACAAAAAAAAAAAAAACTATCCAAAGTTTACATAATCGAATACAGATAAGTCTCGATGCAAAATTAAAAACAACCATAAAATTGTATTTATATTTCAAATGTTATCCAAATTTGATTTGATTTGGTATATGTTTTTGTGTGTTGATAGGGTAAGGAGACGTTTATTTAAGAATAGGGAAGCGAGTCTCCAACACGCCAAAACAAAGTTGAATAACATTTCGGAGTTAAAAAATGTCGATAGTTAAACACTTTTCTCTACCTCGAGGATGATGCCTTCCTTACTCTAAAATCTCGAAGTCGTTGTCATTCGTCATTGTTTGTTATGGGTTGCGTTTTAAATTTTCGTTGACGTGTAGACATTTCTACGTGTCAATGAGCTCAATATCGACATGAGAGGTGAATCGAAATTTCAATTACATTATAGATAAATTTATGTTATATAACTAAAATATCACTATTTGTGAACCTAATATTTAATAGTGGGAAATTTAAACTAATTTAAAAATATTGAAATGCTAATTTGAAGAGTTTAAAGTGTTGATGAAAATATGAAAATATCGATGTCAATAGATACTTACTAAAACAACATAAAAAATAATTTTTTGTTTTTTTGCAATTAATAAATAAATATTTTAATGTATTTAAATATAATAAATAAATAGAAAAATAGAAAAATTCAAAATTCAAATAATATATAAAAAAGCACTGCATAATTAAGAAAAAAAGAAAGAAAAAAAGGGTTATTTTGAGGAACAGATTAATATAAAGAGAAACGGAACGGGGAGAAACACCTTTTTTAAGTTTCTCAAATTTTGCCTCTTTTTTAGAAACGTTTCTCAAAATTTAGAAACAAGAAACGGGAATAGTTATCAAACAAGTCCGTTTCTTAAAAAATGAGAAACGGAAACAAGAAACAGGAAACGGGAACGTTATCAAACAAGCCCGTAGAAGCCTGCTCCCTTACAATCATTGTGCTGGAACAAAATAACAAAATCATTTTTGTGCCATCGAGAAGAGAAGGTAATATGTACTTTATTTGTAGTTTTTATATTAATTTATTAATCATATTATTTAACAAAGTTGTAAATTATATTGTACCCGAAACTCGAAAATGGAGCAATATTGACATCTTAAAGCACAATCATTGTGATGGAGCGTATCACGTTGCGGAAGCGATTTTGGATCGTTGAAACTCTAATTTCACCAATTTAACAAATAGAAAACAGGCTCAAACGACGGAAATAAAGAAATTAGAATACATACCCTTGTAATTCCAATTTATTCAAGCTCCGCCGCACGTTCCTCGTCATGAACTCTTCCAGCCTCTTCTCACGAACGCCCCGAGGACCACTCCAGGTAGTCCCGCTATCCTCGGCGCGGTGCAACGGAGTTGTGGGACTCCGAAAACAAGAGAAAAGAAAAGAAAGGAGATGAAGAAAAAGAAGAAGAAAAACAATTGATGTAGAGTTGTCTTGGGGCTTCACAAAATGAAGACAGAACTTAAACTCAAAAACATTTTAGTTTTTCCATTTTCGTAACACATAAAGAACCCAAAACCCACTTCAGTCTTATTTAGCCAAATCAAGATATATATGATATATATAAAACTTACATATGTCTTACATGCACATGTAAGACATATATATAATTATTATTATTTTAAAATTTAATTATAAATTAATTATAAATAATTAATTTTAAATAATAATAAAAACTTTTATTTATTAAACAATTTAATAAATAAATAAAATATATATATATATATATATATTAATTAATTAATTAAACTTTTTAATTAATTAATATTATTTAATTCAATATCAAATATTAATTAAATAATAAGGCTAAATCTAATTTTCTGAAAACCGACTTTTTGCATATGAATCCAATTCATGTTTTAGACCATTTCTATATTTAAATCATATTTAAATATGTCCATCATTCTTCCAGAAGCCGAATTTGAACAATTCAAATTCTTTTTTCTTTTTCATTTTCTAACGTTATCCAAGCTAGCTAGGAGAACCTAAAGGACCTACAGATCATGAGCTCCAACGATACGAGATTATCCGGTAAAAACTCTTTTAACCGAACTAATCAACATTCGTTAACGCCCGAAGACTCCACTATAGTCCGAGGGTTGCACTCTCCTCACTGTAGATTTATTATGTCCTTTAATATAACTGTCACGAGCAAGTCGACCCTTCACAAGTTGTTGGTAATCACAGCTGGGTCATTTAAACCGTTTAACCCCTGCATTACATCTTGTTCCTTAAGTACCACTGACACGTCTAATGAACAATAAGTCTGTGGTCCAACCAATAGATCAATTAATCCTCTCATCACATGAGAGTGTGAGCTCACATTGTTCAAGCCCCGGAGTCAGCTATTAAGGGAACAACCTATCTACTAACCCTAAAGAGAGGGTTAGGAGTGAAGTCCAATCTTGTTGTACTATGTCCCAGCTACCTATTCGACTTTTAAAATAATTAATTTTAAATAATAATAAAAACTTTTATTTATTAAACAATTTAATAAAAAAAAAAATATATATATATATATATATATATTAATTAATTAATATTATTTAATTCAATATCAAATATTAATTAAATAATAAGGCTAAATCCAATTTTCCGAAAACCGACTTTTTGCACATGAATCCAATTCATGTTTTAGACCATTTCTATATTTAAATCATATTTAAATATGCCATCATTCTTCCAGAAGCCGAATTTGAACAATTCAAATTCTTTTTTCTTTTTCATTTTCTAACGTTATCCAAGCTAGCTAGGAGAACCTAAAGGACCTACAGATCATGAGCTCCAACGATACGAGATTATCCGGTCAAAACTCTTTTAACCGAACTAATCAACATTCGTTAACGCCCGAAGACTCCACTATAGTCCGAGGGTTGCACTCTCCTCACTGTAGATTTATTATGTCCTTTAATATAACTGTCACGAGCAAGTCGACCATTCACAAGTTGTTGGTAATCACAGCTGGGTCATTTAAACCGTTTAACCCCTGCATTACATCTTTTTCCTTAAGTACCACTGACACGTCTAATGAACAATAAGTCTGTGGTCCAACCAATAGATCAATTAATCCTCTCATCACATGAGAGTGTGAGCTCACATTGTTCAAGCCCCGGAGTTAGCTATTAAGGGAACAACCTATCTACTAACCCTGAAGAGAGGGTTAGGAGTGAATTCCAATCTTGTTGTACTATGTCCCCAACTACCTTTTCGACTTTATCCCCAAGATGGTAGGCTTATTGAGTCGGCGCTAATGGGTCGCTCTCACCCGTGCAATTCAAAAAATACTTTCGAATAAGAAGGAGTTCATAGCGAGCTCAGAATTGAGATCGAGTTACCTAGGCCATCAAATGAAAATGTCGGTCTCATCAATAAACGGTGTTATAAAGAGAGAGCGACATATTTCGCAGTTCGGTCTCATGCAAACTCTTTGCACAGGACGCCCTCACTCGCACATCTCCATGTGAAACGATTCAGATCACATCGTTTTGTACAATACAAAGTGAGCCGCATCCAATAGTGTTACCAGGATAAGGTACCCAACCTTATCCGTATACTATAGACCGTTTTGACTGACTACTTGAGCCTGATCTACAATCATGTCATACATGAGGCTCAAGTACTCATATTCAGCCAAGGGTGTTGGTCATAGGTATAGATTAACCTAAACATGTTTCACTTTATTCCAGTAAACTCTTTTACTGAATAAAACTAATAACTTTTTATTCTAAATACAAAATTTACAAACATGTCAGTTTACAAACCACGAGTTTTAGGACATAAAATCCAACACATTGGTCCTTTGAAAATGGTTGGATAGATCCTTTAGCAAGTGAACAATATGTAAGTATTTTTTTTTTTAAATGGATAATAGTAGTTTAAAAAGATAAAAAAAAAAATTATGATGTTTTCTATATTTAATTTATTGTGTATAGAAAAAAATGGTAGCCTTAAAAGAATAGCAAGTTGACTCTAGTACAATGAGTGACGATGAAATTATGGCTGCTATTCTTGGAGAAAGAAAATCATATGGTAGAGGGATGAGATATGGAACAAAACCCCCCAAGTAAAAAAAAATCATCTTACTCACATGACTATGCCCAATCTTTGGAGACTCAACTTGCAAATATGAAAGAGCAAATGGAAATGCAAAGCTCGACTATGGAGATGCGAGACCAAGAGAATGAAAGGAGATATACACAATTGAATGAAGAGAATGAAAGAAGGTTTACACAAGTAAATGAAGAGAATGAAAGGAGGTTTACACAACTGAATGATGTTTTAGCAAGACTTGGTGCGACAAATCCATCCCTTAGTAAGGTATTATATATTTTATAACTTTGAAATTATTTTCATATTCGATAAAATGAATTTTGAGAATTAGTTATGTGCATGCTGGTTAAAACTAGTTGAGATTGAGATTCCGACTGTGGTTTGTTTTCAAAATGTCTTAAATATTGAAGTGTGATGCATAATGTATATGGATTATGTTAATTTTGAACTAATTTCTGGAGTTTGGAAATATTACTTTGAAGTGTGTCTTTATTTCAGGTGTGGTCTATCCAATTTTTAGGGGAAACTCTGCCCAAATTTTCTAAAACATGTATGAAAATGAAGTGTGAATGTCATGAAAATGAAATATTGTTTTATGTAGCATTCTAGAATGAAAAAAAAAATGTTTGGAGATGGTTAGAGTCGTTTTAGTTATCGTTTGTAAATTCAGTGATTTAGAATTAATATGTTGATGAGTCCATATGTAGTTATTTTGCTAGTCTTCTAGTTGAGATTGTTCTATTTGGAAGGATTGTGAATGAAATAGTTGGTTGAATGTCTTGATAAACACAATTATTTTATTTCATTTGTGACTTTATTTAGGTGAATTTGTTAAAGTTTGAGATATCATATAAATGATTCTAAGTTGTGATTTTAATTATATTTAACGATTAATATTTTGATGTTTGATATGCAGGATTAAACGATATTTGCTGACTACAGAAGAAGTGAATGATCGACGTCTTTCTGAAATGTAATTTTGTAATCTATTATCTTTCTGATAATAGATTTTGTAATTTTGTTTCAAATACAATATAACAACTTTCATGAATATATATGTTAATTTATAGATTTTGCGACGAACTTTGAAAACGTCTCTACATTATTCAAATCTAGTGTTGTATTTAGGGTTTTGTGAAATTATTATAATATGCGAGGAATTGCAAGAACGTGACGTTTTGCGACCAAAAAATCACGAACGTCGCATCTGGCGACGTTATGGAGGTTCGACGCAACATGCGACGATATTGATTTGATGGAGCGACATGCGCAGCAGAAAGCGATTTCGGACCGATGATACTCTAATTACATTAATTTAACAAATAGAAAACATGCTCAAACGACGAAAATAAAGAAATTAGAATACATACCCTTGTAGTTCCAATTTCTTCAAGCTCCGCCGCACGTTCCTCGTCACGAACTCTTCCGACCTCTTCTCACGAACGCCACGAGGACCACCCCAGGTAGTCCCGCTATCCTCGGCGCCGTGCAACGGAGTTGTGGGACTCCGTTACAAGAGAAAAGAAAAAGAAAAGAAGAAGAAGAAGAGAGGGGGTTCAGAAAAAGAAAAGCTGAAGAATTGAATTCCTCTTTTTTTTTTACTTTCGAATACCCATTGCCAAATTGAAAAAACTTTCAAAATTTGCATACCCTTTCAAATCTCTTCTCACCTATGTCGGGCCAAAAGCATATATATATTATTACTTTATATATATATAATTATTATTATTATTTAATATTTAAAATAATAATAATAATTTTATTTATTAAACTTTTTAATAAATAAAATATATATATATAATTATTAATTAAACTTTTTTAATTAATAATTATTATTTAATTCAATATCAAATATTAATTAAATAATATGACTAAACCCGATTTTTTGAAAACCGATTTTTTTACACATGAATCCTATTCATGTTTTAGGTCATTCTCATATTTAAATCATATTTAAATATGTCTATCCTTCTTCCACAAACCGAATTTGAACAATTCAAATTCTTTTTCTTTTTCTTTTCTTTTATACTGTTGCACGGCGTTATCCGAGCTAGCCAGGAGAACCTAAATGACCTACAGATCATGAGCTCCAACGATACGAGATTATCCGGTCAAAACTCTTTTAAGCGAACTAATCAACATTCGTTAACCCCTGAAGACTGTAGGGAATGAACTCTTCATTCCCCGCAGCGGAAGCGTTTGGAATCGATCTTTGTTTTGTTTAGAATTCAACTAAAAAATACAGGTTAAGCATATAATACAATTACCTTTGAAGATCAATCATCTTCTTGTGTTCCTTTTTCCACGAGATCTTCCTCGCTATGACTCGAACACGGGATCAAGCTTGTGGGAGCTCTTTGAAAGAATGAGAGAACAATTCTCTACAGAAGGTGAGTAGTGTGTTTGGCCAACCCTTTGGCTAAACCTAAATGTCTTATTTATAATAAGGCTTTTAGGAATTAATTTTATTTTATAAAATACATTTTAATATCTAATATATTAAAATATGCATTTTATATTTATTTGAATCTTATTCAAATATTATAAAATTAATCTTTTATAATATACTTTAAACCAATTTGAATCTCATTCAAATAACATATGTATATAGTTTTTAATATTAATGTATCATATACATAAACTATTTCCTCTAATATTTAATGTATCAAATACAATAAATATATTTTACTCTTCTACATTTAATATATCAAATATATTAAATATTAATTTGAATATTTCAAATTTTTCTTTTAACTAAATTGATCCTTTTAGTTTTACTATGAGCTAGCAAGGGGACCTTATGGACTTACAGATTTATAAGCTCCAATGATACAAAATTAATTAATTAAACTCTTTAATTAATTGACTTTCATTCATTAACTCTAGGTCACTCCACTATAGGCCTAGAGTTGCACTCTTATGCACTATAGGACAAGTTGTGTCCATGGATATAACCATTACATGCAAGTCGATCCTTCACGAGTTGTTCGTAATTAGAGCTTGGTCAAAAGTCTGTTTTACCCCTGTAATTACATCTTACACCTTAAGTACCACTGATTCTCTAATGAACAACCTGTTTATGATCCAACCATAAACGAAGTCCCTCTCGGGCCAGTGAGAGGGTGGTGCCCCATTGTTCAAGTCCCGAAATCAGCACTTAAGAGAACTACTCATCTACTTTCCCTATATGGGAAAGAAGTGAATTTCATCTTGTGAAACTTATGTTCCCAACTCCCTATTTGGTCAAGTCCCCAAAATGGTAGGCTTATTGAATCGGCTATAAAGGCCATTCTCACCCAATCAAAGGACGAACCCTCACAGGCAGGAGTTCATAACTCACTCAGGATTAAGATCGAGTCACATATGATCATCCTGTGAAATATTAATCTTCTCAAATAACGGATTTATAAAGAGAGATTATATATTTCGTGGTCCAGTCTTATACAAACTCATTGTATAGGATACCCCCACTCACATGTCTCTACATGAATGATTTGGATCAAATCATTTGTAACAATTACAAAGTGGGCCATATCAATAGTGTTACCAGGATAAGGCACCCAACCTTATCCATATCCTATAGACCCTTTAGGTTATTACTTGAACATGATCCTCCCGTATGTCAACTACATACAGTTCAAGATTACACTAATAACCTTGGATTTTATTTATATAATGAATATTATAAATTGCAAATAATAATAATAAAATAATTATCAAATAATTTTTAATTAATTACGAGGCTTTAGGGCATAAATCCCAACAATCTCCCACTTGCACTAAAGCCGGTGAGACATGTATCCTAGGGCATACTCTACACCCAACATGTTCTCCCACTTGCCCTAGTGAAGATGAGACATGTCTCATAATCCTAGACATTCTAGGTGGCTTTCAAACACTTTAGCCTGGAAAGTCTTTTTATATAGATCAAAACGATTGTCAATTAAAAGTCATCTTGGTCCTACCACGATTCTTTCTCTCTTAGGATACCCTATATATTGATGTTATCTAAGTTCCTTAAGTTTAGCAATTACATAAAACGTTTTAGGCTTAACTATATCTGAAACATCTTTCAGACCAATAAGAAATTATTGGAGTTATGCAAGTTCTTTACTTCATAAGTAAGAACATTTAACTTGCATACCATACTCCTTCATCTAGGGTAAACATAGATTTCCATAAATCTTTGTTAAAACCAGTGCATCTCGTAAAGATCAAATCTTTAACCTCATGCACAAAAATATAATTTCTCATTTTATCCATAGATATTTTGAGAAAAGTTTTTATTTTTCCGCGCAATGGTCATACCATTGGGTTAACTAATAAATGCTAACCAATTTTACTGTCAAATGTCATGTCTCAAGTGTACATTAGATTTTCTCCCACTCAAACGTAGATAGTCAATCTTATGTTCTCAACATTTTGAAATGTCTTAGGACACTATTCCTTAGACAATCTAAACTTCATGTAAGAATGATACATTATCATTTTTGAAGTACTACATCATAAACTTGACAACAAATTTGTCAATATAAGATGTGTGAGACATAAATAACATTTTGTCCTCGAAATCTCTATTTATAGGACATACCCAGTAATTCAAATCATTCATTTGGAATTGGTTAGCTAGTCAACATTGTATGTAGGATTGAAATCTTACATCATTCACAATGAGTAATAAGTCATCCACATAAAATATGAGAAAACTCCCCTAATAATTAATGATCTTCTTGTCTATACAATATCATTAATATTTATTCAAAGTCATAGTTTTTGATACTTTTATCAAACCTTACATTCAAAAATCTAGTGATCAAATTCATTTCATAAATGAACCTTTACTGCTTGCAAACCTTTTGCTTTTGATTTTTGAAATTAAACTCATGTAATTTATTTGTAAATGCATTCTTTAAGACTTCTTTTAAAAAAAAAGATTTCTTAAACCTTCACTTGACATATCTCATATGCAACTATGAATTAGGAAATGCTTATATACTCTAATATGACAACAAATGAGAAAGTTTATCCATAGTTTACTTTCTCCATCTATATTTGTCATTAGTCTTATTTTGAAGGTCTGTACCTTCTTATTTACAAATCTTTTACTTTTGTAGATATATTCAAAACCTATGGGTTTTACCCCATAACGAATATCTACAAGTTCTAGATAAAGATGAGTACATCTACTCTATCTCGAGATTTATGACTTTAGTCTACTAGTTTTTGTCATTGACCCTCATTTCAACTTTGAGGTCAAGAAGCCCTACATTTTGTCATCTAATACGACAACTTAGGCTTCATATAAGCTCTTGTAACGGTCGGGTCATCTCATAACTCTCCCACTACGATGAGGCTTATCAAATTCATGGCTAGGATCCATTTGACTATCAAATGTAATTAAATTGTTAACAACTTTTATTAACTATTTAGTGGCTTCACTTGGAACCAACTTTTCAACACTATTGAACATATTCAAGTTTCAGCATGTATGCTTAAAACTCCCAAAACTCGAAGGGTTGTAAACTAACTTTACTACTCTTCTATAATCTCAAAGTTGTCTCATGGACACCTTTTAGATAGAATCATGTTCACTATACAATCTATATTGTATATCGTAACAAGAGTCTGATAATGACGTGTAATTCTTTATTGTTCTGACCATGTCTAACAAGGTCTTGTTTCTCCTCTTACAGCACAATTTCACACAATTGTACTTTGTGCTAGAGTTGAGAGAAAATCTCACTTTCTATCAATTAGTCTTAGTACATAAGGTTCCTGTACTTTTCACTGTGATCTGATCATAGTGTCTTTATAGATTTACCTAATTGACCTTCAACTTGAGTCTTATATTCCTTGAACTTTTCAAAATATTCAGACTTATGTTGCATTAGGTTACGATACTTATTTCTTGAATAATCATCAACTAGAGTGATGAAATATTCATCAGTGTTCTTTGGCCTGTAGGCTTTTCCAACAAAACCTATGTATTATCTTGCATGAAAGGAAAGATCTTAAGACATATAAAGTAATTAACTCTAACATTTAGAGAATCACTTCGTAGTAGTCTGTTTATTCAAATTGATTAGAATCAATCTTGAATGCCATAGACCAAGTATCATATTTTAGGAGAATATAAATTGTCTTTATATTCTGGATTCTATAATCCTGAATATCTCACTGTGTAGTATTTTATATGTTAACAATTTAACATATACTAATTATTCTTATTTTTCAGCTGAACTTTTCAAACAATTTTGAAAATAAAAATTTAGTACTAAAATATTCATGTTATATGAACATTTTATTAGTAATAAAGTTAGAGAAATTGAATTTCTCCTATGGTACTAAAAACACCATATTCAGCATTAAATAACAATTATTTTTATGGACATCTTAATGTCTCCCACTACATTAATTGAGATGGGTTTTCTGGTGCCAACAAGTAGAGATCATTCTACATCATTAAGTATTTTCCAAGAATTATATAAAGTGTAATGAAAAACAAATCTAAATAGTGGATCTGAATCTACTATATAGGTGGTAATGATTATTTTCCACAAAAAATCTAGTAAATCAAATTTACTTTTATCCATGTTCTTCTCGTAGAGGTATTTCATAAATTCCTCTCATTATGACTACTTTGCTAATATAGAAACTATTTTCTTTTAGCTACAGTCATATGGTTTCTTTTCTTGGATTTTGGTAATACTTAATTTTTGAGATTATTTAGATAAATATCTAAATCTAGCTTTTATTGACTTCAACAATATCTCATATATTGTTGTCATCTTCTTTATCTTCTTAGCTTGACATCTAATATGTCAAATAGAAAATTTGTATAAGTCATCTCGTTATATTGATTTATTAATCATGTGATTCACGAACAATTCGATTAGCATTGGCAACAGGTTTTTGAGAACGTTTCTCAATAAAGACAAATCAAAGAAAAAATTTACACTGTCATTATATAGTGTTAACATTATTTTTCCAAGTGATATTATTTTCTCAATTTGACAAATTAGCAACGAAAATTAAAATTGAGAGAAATAGACATAATATTGAAATATATAAAAAAAAAAAATATTATTTAACAACATGCAATCAATATTCATTCAATTTCAGCATAGAAAACAAACAATTTGATAAATGTACCCTGAAACATTTTTTTTTTTTTAATGTTATGATACTTTAGTGAGTTAGAACAAGTGTCGTCGTAGGGTAGGTCAAATGCTCCTTCAATAAACTGAGACAATCTCAACCAAGTGTTATCCCAAAATAACTCTTATTTCTATAACATTTAGTTACCATTAGTTTGGTCAAGAAAATCATTAACAATCTTAATGATATCTTTGTAAGTGTAACCCATCATTTTAGATTCTATAATTTTATCCCAACAAGTGCCGCCGTAGGGTAGGTCAAGTATTGGAAATAAAATTACAATCTTATCCTTCTCAGGAGATTCACCCTGATATTGACCCATGTAAACACCTTCCGTAGAGGGACGGTCCAAAAGTCGTCGCGAGGCCCCACATGAATCTCACGTTGTGAACCAATGATAGAGACCGTAGGATATGTTGACACATTTCCTTCTCCCACTTACTATTTAAAAATACTTTCTCAAGAGATTCACCCTGATATTGACCCATGTAAACACCTTCCGTAGGGGGACGGTCCAAAGCCGCCTCGAGGCCTCACATGAATCTCACGTTGTGAATCTATGGTAGAGACCGTAGGGTTATTTTGATATATGTCTTTCTCCCACTAAGTATTTTGAAATAGGGTTTTCTATTACTTAGACAAATTAGGCTAATCTCATTTATCTAAGTTTTTCAATCTACCCTTTCATAACCCTTATGTTGGTTAGATTGATCTTAATGTGAATTACCAAGTATATTAAACTATTTAAAACTAATCACATTATGAGTCAGCTTAATGAAATAAAATAAAATTTGACTTATTCAACCCCCAGGCCAGTTCTCAAGTAGAGGTGTTCCTTTTCAGTCAACTTAAGTACCTCACCCGAGTAACCTTTCTTAGACAGGGTCCCTTATAGTCAATTTTTATTTCAAATTCATTAATCTTTAATTAACTATTAATTACTAGATCAATGAACTTTAGTTGATTTTAAGCAATCTTTTTAATCCTATTAAAAATTAATTCACCTTATGGATAATCTTGAATTTTTAACAATTTTAAACCCTTTAAAACAAAATTAAAGATTATCATATATTCTAATCTTATTAGAATAAAAGATAAACTAAATTCAAATATTTAAACTATTTAAAAAATGAATTAAATTATCTTTTAACTAAGGAAAGAAAAAATCTAATCTCATTAAGAAAATATCTTAAGCTCATTTGGAAAATATCTCTAATACTCCTTATTGGGAAAATATATCTCAATGAAAATATATCTCAATCTTATTGGGAAAATATATCTCAATCGAAAATATATCTCAATTTCTCAATCTTATTAAAAGATTTTCCAATCTTATTAGGGAAAAGATTTCACTATATCTAGGAAAAGATATCACTATATCTAGGAAAATATATCACTATATCTAGGAAAAGATATCCTAATCCTTCTTATATGGATTCCTATTATGAAAGGAAGTATCCTAGTTTAAAATTTCCAAATATAACAATTATATTCAAAGATATGGAAATATAAACATATTAGGAAATCATCTAATCAAATTAGAAAGCATTTTAATCATAATATTTCAAATATAACACTTATATTAAAAATAATTAAAATGCATGATCATGCTTAACCTATGGTGGGATTTTAATCTAGATGGCATACTCTATGCAATCAATTAAAATTTAAAACATACATCAACATGCATAATTAAATTAAAAACACAGCAAAATTGACCGGCATATTTGGCATATCCTAAGAAATTGAAAACTAATTTAAATTACAATAATTTAAATCCAAGACATATCTTGGTCTTCAAATTTCTTTCCTTGTTGTCCATCAAAATTTAGAGTTTGAAAAACCCTAAACTAATTTCTTGTACAGCCGCATGAAGAACTGATGAATCGGATAACACCTCACGTTGAACAAAGGCTGATGATGGTTTTATTCTCCAGTCACAATTTAACATTTAACATATATATGTTTCTTTGACTATCTTCAAATCTGTTGACTGCCACTTAAGAGATAATTATATGCATAGGCATATAATGAAAGCACCAACTTAATAAACCATTCACATAGGCAATTGATGAAGCACTAATTGACTGATATGATGAATCATACACAACCATACGCCACCATTGATGAAGAACTGAATCCACTGAATCTCATTCAAGTGTTGATTCATAAATTGAATGAGATATGCCGAATTGTTCACCGTAAGCACCTCACCGCCGCAGACTCAAAAAAAAAAAAAACTCACCTTTCTGAGTTTAAATTTTTTAACTTACAATATTACATGAATCCTAAACTCATAGAGTTTTACAATTGATCTAATCAAAATTTGTAAATTCTAATGCCAATCAAATATGCCTAAACAGTCAATTCGCAAACCATATATATCACATATATATAAACTTAAAATACCCACCATACACAATGTTAATTCTAAACAAAACTCAAACACAAGCTCTGATACCAATTGTAGGGAATGAACTCTTCATTCCCCGCAGCGGAAGCGTTTGGAATCGATCTTTGTTTTGTTTAGAATTCAACTAAAAAATACAGGTTAAGCATATAATACAATTACCTTTGAAGATCAATCATCTTCTTGTGTTCCTTTTTCCACGAGATCTTCCTCGCTATGACTCGAACACGGGATCAAGCTTGTGGGAGCTCTTTGAAATAATGAGAGAACAATTCTCTCTGCAGAAGGTGAGTAGTGTGTTTGGCCAACCCTTTGACTAAACCTAAGTGTCTTATTTATAATAAGGCTTGTAGGAATTAATTTTATTTTATAAAATACATTTTAATATCAAATATATTAAAATATGCATTTTATATTTATTTGAATCTTATTCAAATATTATAAAATTAATCTTTTATAATATACTTTAAACTTCAAATATAACACTTATATTAAAAATAATTAAAATGCATGATCATGCTTAACCTATGGTGGGATTTTAATCTAGATGGCATACTCTATGCAATCAATTAAAATTTAAAACATACATCAACATGCATAATTAAATTAAAAACACAGCAAAATTGACCGGCATATTTGGCATATCCTAAGAAATTGAAAACTAATTTAAATTACAATAATTTAAATCCAAGACATATCTTGGTCTTCAAATTTCTTTCCTTGTTGTCCATCAAAATTTAGAGTTTGAAAAACCCTAAACTAATTTCTTGTACAGCCGCATGAAGAACTGATGAATCGGATAACACCTCACGTTGAACAAAGGCTGATGATGGTTTTATTCTCCAGTCACAATTTAACATTTAACATATATATGTTTCTTTGACTATCTTCAAATCTGTTGACTGCCACTTAAGAGATAATTATATGCATAGGCATATAATGAAAGCACCAACTTAATAAACCATTCACATAGGCAATTGATGAAGCACTAATTGACTGATATGATGAATCATACACAACCATACGCCACCATTGATGAAGCACTGAATCCACTGAATCTCATTCAAGTGTTGATTCATAAATTGAATGAGATATGCCGAATTGTTCACCGTAAGCACCTCACCGCCGCAGACTCAAAAAAAAAAAAAAACTCACCTTTCTGAGTTTAAATTTTTTAACTTACAATATTACATGAATCCTAAACTCATAGAGTTTTACAATTGATCTAATCAAAATTTGTAAATTCTAATGCCAATCAAATATGCCTAAACAGTCAATTCGCAAACCATATATATCACATATATATAAACTTAAAATACCCACCATACACAATGTTAATTCTAAACAAAACTCAAACACAAGCTCTGATACCAATTGTAGGGAATGAACTCTTCATTCCCCGCAGCGGAAGCGTTTGGAATCGATCTTTGTTTTGTTTAGAATTCAACTAAAAAATACAGGTTAAGCATATAATACAATTACCTTTGAAGATCAATCATCTTCTTGTGTTCCTTTTTCCACGAGATCTTCCTCGCTATGACTCGAACACGGGATCAAGCTTGTGGGAGCTCTTTGAAATAATGAGAGAACAATTCTCTCTGCAGAAGGTGAGTAGTGTGTTTGGCCAACCCTTTGACTAAACCTAAGTGTCTTATTTATAATAAGGCTTGTAGGAATTAATTTTATTTTATAAAATACATTTTAATATCAAATATATTAAAATATGCATTTTATATTTATTTGAATCTTATTCAAATATTATAAAATTAATCTTTTATAATATACTTTAAACCAATTTGAATCTCATTCAAATAACATATGTATATAGTTTTTAATATTAATGTATCATATAATAAACTATTTTTTCTAATATTTAATGTATCAAATACAATAAATATATTTTACTCTTCTACATTTAATATATCAAATATATTAAATATTAATTTGAATATTTCAAATTTTTCTTTCAACTAAATTGATCCTTTTAGTGTTACTATGAGCTAGCAAGGGGACCTTATGGACCTACAGATTTATAAGCTTCAATGATACAAAATTAATTAATTAAACTCTTTAATTAATTGACTTTCATTCATTAACTCTAGGTCACTCCACGATAGGCCTAGAGTTGCACTCTTATGCACTGTAGGACAAGTTGTGTCCATGGATATAACCATTACATGCAAGTCGATCCTTCACGAGTTGTTCGTAATTACAGCTGGGTCAAAAGTTCGTTTTACCCCTGTAATTACATCTTACACCTTAAGTACCACTGATTCTCTAATGAACAACCTGTTTATGATCCAACCATAAACGAAGTCCCTCTCGGGCCAGTGAGAGGGTGGGGCCCCATTGTTCAAGTCCCGAAATTAGCACTTAAGGGAACTACTCATCTACTTTCCCTATATGGGAAAGAAGTGAATTCCATCTTGTGAAACTTATGTTCCCAACTCCCTATTTGGTCAAGTCCCCAAAATGGTAGGCTTATTGAATCGGCTATAAAGGCCATTCTCACCCATACAAATCAAAGGACGAACTCTCACAGGCAGGAGTTCATAACTCACTCAGGATTAAGATCGAGTCACATATGATCATCCTGTGAAATATTAATCTTCTCAAATAACGGATTTATAAAGAGAGATTATATATTTCGTGGTCCAGTCTTATACAAACTCATTGTATAGGATACCCCTACTCACATGTCTCTACATGAATGATTTGGATCAAATCATTTGTAACAATTACAAAGTGGACCATATCAATAGTGTTACCAAGATAAGGCACCCAACCTTATCCATATACTATAGACCCTTTAGGTTATTACTTGAACATGATCCTCCCGTATGTCAACTACATACAGTTCAAGATTACACTAATAACCTTGGATTTTATTTATATAATGAATATTATAAATTGCAAATAATAATAATAAAATAATTATCAAATAATTTTTAATTAATTACGAGGCTTTAGGGCATAAATCCCAACAAAGACTCCACTATAGTTCGATGGTTGAACTCTCCTCACTGTAGATATATTATGTCCCCTAATATAACCGTCACGGGCAAGTCGACCCTTCACAGGTTGTTCGTAATCACAGCTGGGTCATTTAAACCGTTTAACCCCTGCATTACGTCTTGTTCCTTAAGTACCACTGACACCTCTAATGAACAATAGATCAGTGGTCCAACCAACAGATCAATTAACTCTCTCATCTCATGAGAGTGTGCGCGTTAATTGTTCAAGCCCCGGAGTCAGCTATTAAGGGAACAACCTATCTACTAATCCTGAAGAGCGGGTTAGGAGTGAACTCCAATCTTGTTTTACTATGTCCCCAACTACCTATTCGACTTTATCCCCAAGATGGTAGGCTTATTGAGTCGGCGTTTATGGGCCACTCTCACCCGTGCAAGTCAAATGATACTATTGAATAAGCAGGAGTTCATAGCGAGCTCAAGATTAAGATCGAGTTACCTAGGCCATCAATATATATAAGTCGGTCTCATTAGTAAACAGAGTAATAAAGAGAGGGCGACTTAATACGCAGTTCGGTCTTATGCAAACTCTTTGCACAGGACGCCCTCACTCGCACATATCCATGTGAAACGATTCGAATCACATCGTTTTGTACAATACAAAGTGAGCCGCATCCAATAGTGTTACCAGGATAAGGTACCCAGCCTTATCCGTATACTATAGACCGTTTTGACTGACTACTTGAGCCTGATCCACAATCATGTCATATATGAGGCTCAAGTACTCAATTCAACCATGGGTGTTGGTCATTGGTATAGGTTAACGTAAACACGTTTCACTTTATTCCAGTAAACACTTTTACTGAATAAAACTAATAACTCTTTATTCTAAATAGAATAATTACAAACATAACAGTTTACAAACCACGAGTTTTAGGACATAAAACCCAACAAACTCCCACTTGGACTTAAACGTCCGTGGTGTACATGTTAGGTGAAGAAAACTAATATATCATATATCAAGAAGTTTTCTCCCATTGTCCTCTCCAGCAACTCGGAGCCCTAGACTCTTCTAGGTGTCTCTCAAACACTTTAGCCATGAGAGACTTAGTAAACTAATCAGCATGAAGTACTACGATGTTTTCCATGTGACCATCACATCTTCTCATAGCACTATACTTGAGTTCAACTTATAAACTTTGTGTTGCTTCACAAGCTGCAACAAAGCTTAGCTACTACTACCAAGAAATTAGTAATACAACTCGTGTATTCTACTCCTATAAGTACAAGGACAAAACTTTAACCGGAATCCAATCCATATGGACTAATATTACTGACAACTCCCACTGCATAGCACATATCGGGTCATGTATTTCAAAAGGTACATCTGACCTCCAATATGTAAATGCACTTGGGTGCATCTCGTATCCTCAACACTTTAGGTGTCTCTGGAAACCATTTCCATAGACCATCGAATATTGACATCAGCTTGTCAATAAAAGATTTTTGAGACAACACTAGTAATTTGTTCTTGTGACTCAGATCAACCTGAATTCTTAGAACAAACTAAGCCTACCTCCAGATCAACTATTTGGGAGTGGGTCGCTAGTTTATGCTAAAAGTCATAAATAAATCCTACAACATTCTCAATGATTAGGACAAAATTACGGGAATATATTATGAAAGCTTTAACATTGATTAAACACTTGTCCAACAAGTTTTATCAATGTAATGTTCAAAACCATAAAATTTGAAAAACAAACCTTATAAATCAGAATATAGATGCTTATTTCAATTCATAAATGGATTGAAGAAGCTCGCAAACGATTTGCTCTTAATCCTGAAAAATGTATCTCCCTGGTTGAGACTAATAGACACTCTATCAAGATAGCTAGTCTTGATATCCATTTACCTTATCCTATCAGATAGAACAGGGCAATGGATACGAGTATTCTATATGACTTATATGTGACAACAAGAGATGAAGTTAATACACAATTAACCCCTTCTCTTCGGGACAGTCCCTTTGCTAGAAAGTCAAGCCTTAGAGGTTTTCACCTCATAGACTTGGTCTGTAAACCCCTTGAAGATCCATGGCTTTGAGCCACTGGTTCTTGTTTATGAACTCACTGTCATCATCAAGCATGATAACCAGAGTCATAAAACACACTAATACAGCAGGTCGGATTATCTAATAATTCTCCCACTGCATCAAAGCTTTCTCAACACTTGAGAAAAACCAGCTAAACTAACAACTATTGTTAATTTATAGCTTCCAATATAACAAGATAAGTCTTAACCTTTTAGTTGTTATCAAGTCTAATAAAACAGATCAGTATACATCTTTTGTGAAATGAACCATTCATTTATAAAAACAAAAGATACTATATACATAAAGTGTTCAACAAAAACTTGAGTTTATAGACAATAATTACAACACTTGAAATTATTTCTATACAAACAACTACATACAAGCAAACTCCCACTGTATGAACTGCGAAGACGTCTTCATAAGGCATCTTCGTCAAGAAACAGGCAGACAGGAACTAGTTTCCTGAAATAGAATAACAAACATGATTAGTGGTTCCTGAATCAACATCCAGGTATGACAATCATAATCCACAAAACATGTTTAGACAGAAGATAAATCATATTTACCTTGTCGTTCATTCTGTGCCTTTTTCTCCGCTAGGTATTTAGGGCAGTTTCGCTTCCAGTGCCCTTCTTCACCACAATGAAAACACTTTCCACTGTGTGTAGCTTTTACCTTGCCTACAGCTGGGGTTTTTCCCTTCCTGGCTCTTCTCTTCTTCTTATGAATAAATTTATTACTCACAGTAAGAGGTTCAGATTTAGTCTCAGACCCAGACCCTTTCTGGAACTTTACAGAAGTGGTAACATTTACCTCCTTCTCCTTTCCTTTCGAGGTATGTAGGGACTGATAAATCTGAAGCTCGTTCAGAAGAGACGTCAGATTGTATTCTATCTTGTTCATGACCATATTGGTCCTGAAGTGCAGGAAACTCTTCGGAAGAGATTCCAAGATAAATCCAACCTGACCTTGTTCATCAACGGTTGCTCCATTTACTTCTGCTGTATTGAAGTATACCATCATGTTAAGGACGTGCTCCCTAACAGAGGTTCCTTCAACCATACGGCATTTGTAAATGTGCTTAAGGGCTTCATACCTAAGAGATGAGAAAGGCTTTCCAAACATCTCTTGTAGTGAAGCCATGATTTCCTTAGCGGAAACCATCCCCTCATGCTTCCTTGACAAAACATCATATATGCTTGCCAGGATGTAAACTCGAGCTTTATCATTAGCTCGAATCCAACCATCATATGCTTCACGAACAATTCGTGAGCCATTTGAACCAGGAACCGGAGGACACTCCTCCGTTAAGACAAATCTTAGGTTGTCGAGAACCAAAACAACATTAAGGTTCGACTTCCATGTCCCAAAATTTTCACCGGTTAATTTGTCGTGTGCTAACAGCTAAATGAACGAACTCGACATGCTGAAAAGGAATGTAAATCTATTAGTGAAACGGTTTTAACCTACTTAAACCAATTAAGAAGCTTTAGCAGCAAATAAAGTACCCAAACTCTTTATTTACATGCAACGATATTTTAGTGAGTTAGAATGGTCGCTACCTAAGGGTAAACGAGTATAACATACAATATGCATCTTAGTTGGATGTTTAATTTCATAATTAATATAACACTTATATTAATTATTCTATTAAACAAACAACAACTAATTCATGAATTAATATAACACTTATATTAATACTTGTTGACACCGTATTTTGTCCGGCCTTATTTATCATCGTTTTGGATTCTTGAATAATTTTATGTTTTTCACTTATTTTTAAGCATTTTTTTAGTTTTTCTTTAATTTCGTCATTTTTATTTTATTTTCGGGATTTTCGAGAAAATCACCAGATTTGTCTTCCGTTAGTGGATCGTTCAGGCGTCCAAGTCATTTTAGAATTCGGTGTCTCAGTCTCGGGACTCCAGTTTAGCGTTTTATTTTAAGTTTATTATTTTAGAGTTTCATTTAGAGTTCCAATTTAGCGTTTCATTTAGAGCTCCAATTTAGCGTTTTATTTTAAGTTTTGAGTTTAGGGTTTCAATTTGGGGTTTCGGTTTGAGATTTCATTAATTTAGGGTTTAAGGCCATTTTGACCTAGTTTCTTGGCTATATATAGAAAGAGGGGATAATAGAATAAAAATAGAAGAAAAGTGTTGGGAATTGGGAGAAGAATAGGCCAAAAAAAGTGAGGATCCCCAAAAATCAATAAAAAATCATTTTCTCTCTCTCCACTCTCTCTCTCTTACTATTCATCATCTTCTCCAAAATTCATCATCTCTTTCATCCATCTCCACCATCTTCAACCTAACTCCGACAAGACCACGACGGAGAGCCACCACACGCGGCGACGATCTTCATCTTCTTCAAATCTCGCGGCGGACTTCACTTCGCAGCAAACCCAAGCTGAACGGCGACATCCAACTCGAACCCCGACGGCGTGCGGCGACCTCGAAGCTCAAAAACTCAGACGACGACGGCGCAACAGATCTTCTCTGAGCAAATCAGTCGACGGCGGACTTCGAACCAGCAGCTCCAAACACCGACGCTGGCAGATCTCAGCCTTCAGACGGACGACGGCGGTGAGATCTGCATCATCCCGAAGCTCAGACTCCGGCGTGACGATCTCGACCCTTCAAGCAGGCGAGCGGCGGCGGGTTTCACACCAGCTTGAACTCGTTTCCTCCGGCGAACCCGAGGCGAACGGCGGCGCACGGCAACAAACGACCTTCATTCTCCACCTTCCTCAGACGACAACGGCAACCACGGGTCTTCATCTTCCTCAACCTGCAGGCGAACGGAGTCGACTTCGTCTTCAACCTCCAAACGACGATCTCAGACGACCTCGAAGCTCGAAGCCCAGATCCAGACGACTTCGTCTCCTCGAAGCTCAGACGACCTCGGAGCTCGAACCCCATAACCACACGACGGCGAACCAGGCGGCGTGTGGCATCTCCTCGAACCCAGCTCTCCGGCGATGAATGGCAGCGGACTCCGGTGATAGCATCGTGGAAGAAGAAGGTCAGGCGGCTGCGTGGGTAACAAATTGATTTTCTTTAAGTTTTAGTAAAATTACCATAATGCCCTTGTCTCTATTTACTTAGTTTGGATGATCTGTTTGGTCGATATATACCCCTGCCTATATGATATATACCCCCTGTTTTGAGCATGATATATACCCCTGTTTATATGCATATATCCCCTGTTTTGAGAATGATATATACCCTTGTTTATATGCATATATCCTTGTTTATATGCATATACCCCCTGTTTTGAGCATGATATATACCCCTGTTTATATGCATATATCCCCACTATTTTGAGCATGATATACCCCTGTTTATTTCATATATACCCCCATGTTTGATCTTCTTATTTTACTCTTTAATCTCGATGCATGCTATCTAATTGTAAAGCATAGGTTCGTTAATTTTTTATTTTGTTATTTTAAATTTAATTTGCAACCCCGGGAGAGATGAAGGACTGTTCCTTTCATCTCTAGGGTATTTTAAATTTAATTTGCAACCCCGGGAGAGATGAAGGACCGTTCCTTTCATCTCGAGGGTATTTTAAATTTAAGTTGCAACCCCGGGAGAGATGAAGGATTGTTCCTTTCATCTCGAGGGTGTTTTAAATTTAATTTGCAACCCTGGGAGAGATGAAGGACTGTTCCTTTCATCTCGAGGGTAGTTTAATATTAATTTGCAACCCCGGGAGAGATGAAGGACTGTTCCTCTCATCTCGAGGGTATTTTTAACCTTATTGAAATCCCGGGATAAATAGGGGTTTCCCTATTTGGAGGATTTGTTGTTAATCTATTTTCAAAACACCGCCATTACGTGCTAATTACAAGAACGCCCTTGTTTTAAAAAATGGGTTTTCCTTTGATTTTAAAATTGAGCTTTTTAAATTGAATTTTTATTTACTATTTAAAAATAAAAGATTGTTATTTCAAATCATGTTTTAAATTAAATTTCAAAAATAGTTTGTTTTCAAAGCAAAAATTGTCTTAATTTTAATTCAAATTTTAATCGAATTTCAAATGGAATTTGAAACAAAACGATCTTACTAAATGATTTTTAAAATTCTTGTTTCTATCGTATGATCTCGGTATCGGGATCAAGGCGATTAATGGCGAAATTAACAATCTTGCTCACAGAATCAAATTCCTACTTTCTTTAAAGTTAGGATATGATTAGTTGAGACATTATATTATTTTTAATTGTTTATTTCATTTATTAAGGACCATTAGAAATTAGCTAGATAATTAGGATAAAATGTTTTGGCTACCGTTTTAAACGGGATGTTGTAGGGTGCTAGCACCTTCCCTACACTCAACCGACCCCCGAACCTCGTTTTTTTACTTCGTAGACCGTGTTTTTAAGGTGACCAATCACACCCGAAATGATTGGTGGCGACTCCATTTTTTTTTGTGAAAACCCCTGTTTAACAGAAGGTTGTCGGCCGCTCCGCGTCGCAAAAACGTTGCGACAGCATGGCGACTCCACTGGGGAAATTTTTAGTGGGTCTAGGTCATTCCATTTTATCTGGCATTTATCCGGTTTTCATTTTTGGTCCTTGTTTGTTTTATTTATTTATTTATTTATATTGTCTTAATTAGCGTGCTTTATCGTAATTAATTTTGCATGATCATACATTTCACACACGTTCACGAGCCTCCTACCCGGGCTCTACCATTTAGGATTAGAATCGGAGATAGAGTAGTGTGACCTTCGTGGAACTTCGGTTCTCGGGCAGGCGCATGAAATTCTCCACTCGAGCTACCCATGCTGTTTAATCAGTTGGAAAACTCGGGGACCGTTTTCTTCTAGGATTGTTTAGAACCTAAACCACACTCATGTGCATCCTAGAGCCGATCGTCGTTTATTTATCTTTATGTTTTGTGTTGCTTCTCTCATGTCGGGTTTTTATTTTTTGTTATTCTCGCAATTTACTGTTTATTGCATTATCATGCATTTCACACACATTCACGAGTCTCCTACCCGGACTCTACCTCTTAGGATTAGAATTGAGAATCGAGTAATGTCGACCTTCAAGGGGATATAATTGCCCCTGTATAGGCGCAGGAAAGATTCTTGCTCAGATTAATTCGTTGGCTAATCTTTAGCTTTCAAATTAATTTGGGGGCCTTTATCCTTATGTTTAGAACCCTACCCTCACATCATGTTTATATTTTCGTTGTTATGCATTGTTTTAATTTAAATTGTTTGCATTATCATGCATTTCACACACTCGTTCACGACCCTCCTACCCGGGCTCTACCCTTAGGATTAGATTCGAAGATTGAGTATTGTGACCTTCGTGGAACTTCGGTTCTCGTGCAGGCGCATGAAATTCTCCACTCGAGCTATTCGCGTTGTTTAATCAGTTGGAAAGCTCAGGGGCCATTTCTATCTAGGATTGTTTAGAACCTAAATTACACTCATATACATCCTAGGGCTAACCATTAATTATCTAAACTCTGAATTTTAGAATACACCTACTTTGTCGCATGTTTGATTCTCGTGCTTGTATCATATTGTGTGTTGCTTGTATCATATTGCGTGTTTCATTCACATATTTAAGAGCGTGTGTTGATTTCATTATATGTGTTTTATTTTGATTGTTTTTTTTACAAAAAATTATCGAGTCGTCCCCCCAAGGTTTAGAATCGATAATCGAGTAATGTTGGCCTTCAAAGGGACATAATCGCCCTTGTACGGCGCACGAAAGATTCTCGTTCAAATTAATTCGTTTGCTAATTTTTAGCATTCAATTATAATTGGGGACCTCTTTGTTTAGGTTTAGAAGGGAGAGTCGAGTAATTCCGACCTGCGGGAGGACGTAAAATGCCCCCGTAAAGGCGCACGAAAAGTCTTTGTTCATTTTTTCGTTTTTTCGTTTTTTGAAAAAAAAAAATTCTTTTGTGAATACTTGTTTTACATACGTCAGTTTAAAAAAAAAAAAAAATCATTTCGTTAATTGCATCTCATCTATGCATCGCAAAAAAAAAAAAAAAAAAAAAAAAAAAAAAAAAAAAATCGGGTTTCAGTTCATCATTCATGAATTGTTTCATTTTACATTACATTTAAAAAAAAAAAAAAAAATCATTTGCATGCATAAAAATGTTCATGCCAAAAATATTCCTCATTTCTCATCCATCATTTGCACAATATCATGCCTACCAAAAAAAAAAAAAAATCATGCAGGGCATTATCCCAATTGCATAGTGTCATCTTACTCATGCATAATAAAATGTGCATTCATACATGTTAAAAATCATTTTGCATAAAGAAAAAAAAAATGTTCCTGCATAAAATCATAGAAAACCATTTCATCAATTGTACGATATTATTTCACACGTGCATCATAGAAATTCATGCATTTTCTCATGCATAAAATCATAAAAATCATCTCATATTGCAGGGTGTCATTTCAAACGTGCACACATAATAAAAGCATAAAATCATGCATAAAATCATAGAAAATCATTTCATATTGCATGGTGTCATTTCACACGTGCACACACATAATAAAAGCATCAATTCATGCATTTTGCATGTAAAAAAATCATCTCATATTGCATTGTGTCATTTCACACGTGCACCTGTAATAAAAGCATCAATTCATGCATTTTGCATATAAAAAAACCATCTCATATTGCATTGTGTCATTTCACACGTGCACCTGTAATAAAATCATTCATAAATTGCATTTTTGCATGTCAAAATCATCAATTGCATTGTGTCATTTCACACGTGCACCGGTAATAAAATCATTCATAAATTGCATTTTTGCATGCCAAAATCATCAATTGTATTATGACATTTCACACGTGCACACACATAATAAAAACATCAATTCATGTATTTTGCATGTCAAAGAAATCATTTCATCCTGCATGGTGTCATTTCACACGTGCACGTCTAATAAAAAATATCAATTCTTGCATTTTGCATGTAAAAAAATTATCTCATATTGCATTGTGTCATTTCACACGTGCACCTGTAATAAAATCATTCATAAATTGCATTTTTGCATGTCAAAATCATCAATTGCATTGTGTCATTTCACACGTGCACCGGTAATAAAATCATTCATAAATTGCATTTTTGAATGCCAAAATCATTAATTGCATTGTGTCATTTCACACGTGCACACACATAATAAAAACATCATTTCATGCATTTTGCATGTCAAAGAAATCATTTCATCCTGCATGGTGTCATTTCACACTTGCACGTGTAATAAAAAATATCAACTCTTGCATTTTGCATGTCAAAAAATAATCTCATATTGCATGGTGTCATTTCACACGTACATACGTAATAAAAACATTCATTCATGCATTATCTTATTTTGCCCAAGCCATAAAACCTAAAAAAAAAAAATGTTCATGCATCATATCATTTTTGCATGTGGAATCGTTCAATTGCATATTATCATGCATTCACAAAAAAACGTTCATACATCATAAAATCATTTTGCATGTCGAATCATTTAATTGCATATTATCATGCTAAAAAATGTGTCCATGCATCATCTCATTTTGCATGTCGTTTGTTCATTTGTTTATCATTCCATTGCATATCATCATGCATATTAAAAAATGTTCATGCATCATGAATTTATTTTACACGTCGTTTGATCATTTGTTCATTCAATTGTATATCATCATGCATATTAAAAAAAAATGTCAATGCATCATAAATTCATTTTAAATGTTGTTTGATCATTTGTTTATCATTCAATCGCATATCATCATGCATAATAATAAAAAAAAAATGTTCATTCATCATACGCTCATTTCGCATGTCGAATTAACATTCAGTTGCATATCATCATCCATTCACAAAGAATGTCCATGCATTGTTAATTCATTAAGCATGCATCAAAGTTCATCACGTCATAAAAAAAGTTCATGCATTTTCTCATTTGAACGAGAAGTCATAACATTTCATCATTCATTGCATCGTATCATCTTTGAACAGGCACCAAAATTCATCACATCATAAAAAAAAATGTTTCGGCATTAGCTCATTTGCATTACAAAAAAAAAAAAAAAAAAAAAAAAAAAAAAAAAAAAAAAAAAAATCACAAGCATCATATAAAATGTCCATTCATGCATTATTTCACTTTGCATGGCATCCATAGAGTCTCAAAAGCATGCATAAAAAAATTCACACATAAATAAAAAAAATATGTATTAGCTCATCTTGCATAATATGTCAATAGCATCCCAATTTAAAAAAATATCATTAATCATTTGCATAACGTTGTGCATTGTGCATTCGTCAGCTCATCTTGCATGTTAAGTCATAATATCTCAAAAAAAAAAGGGGGCAAAAAAAATCATTTGCATCATATCATGCATTCAATAGCTCATTTGCATCCTTCTCTATCATTTCGAAAAAATATTTTGTATCACATCATGCATAAAATAAAATAAAAAATGGTGTCCATGCATGTGTCGTCATTTTGCATGATAAAAAAAAAAAAAAAAAAATCGTTGCATTAAATCACGTCATTACATCATGGAAGTTGTTCATGCATTATTTCATTGAAATATCATAAAAAAAAAAAAAAAAAAAAAACGACAAAAAAATTATTTGATGCATCATATTGTTTCATCTTGCATAGGAAGCCGAAAAATCAAAACAAAAATCAGTTGCATTACATTATATCATGTCATTCATGCATGCATTATCGCATTTCGCATGTCGAGTCGTTCAAAGATTTCATTTGTTCTTAATTGCATAAAATCGCATGTGGCAATAATTTCATGCATCGTCTCATTTTGCATTTAACAAAAAATGTTTTTCAATAATTGCATCTCGTGCATATTTTGAAATTAAAAAAAAAAAAAAATCTCATCCCTTGCATTAAAAAAAAAAAAAAAAAAAAAAAAAAAAAAAAAAAAAAGCAAACGAAAAAGGTCTTTTGTGTGTTTACTTGATCATTCTTGTGATTGTTTTAATCGTTCTCATTGGTTGAAACCTTAGCGAGAATTAATAACAAGATCATGGTGTTTCATCATTTAAAAAAAAAAAAAAAAAAAAAAATCGTAAAAGAAAGATGGTTGCTTTCACTGCTTTTCTATGAGAAATTTGCCAAGTCTCGACCATTTCATTACCGTTTCAAAATACTCCTCTTAAGCTTTTAAGCTGAACTTCATTTTCTAGAGGAGCGTTATTTTGATCTCCATTCTCTTCTCTCTCATGTGCCAAAATTCATACCATCATACCCCACTGAGCAGTATTCTAATTATCACACTGGGGCAAACCCATCTTGCAGTGACTATTCAAAATTACTCACTATAAAACTTTGTACCTGCATGTCGCACATAATTTTGAGGCAATCTACTCAATTTGTAGATCCACCGTAAAATCTTGGGCTAATTTCACCATCTACATTTATACGGTGTATCTTTACATTTACCTATCCACCAAGCCTTTTGCAAGCATGTCACACTCAATTATGTGGCGAACCTCTCAAAATTATCCACCAGAAGTTACCAGGAGAGCTTCAGATGTAATAAAATAATGTTGAATACTTGTGATTTACTGCTTCATAATTAAGACTTGTAATTTCTCATGTACAACTATTTGAGCTTCATCTTTATAAATTCATTCTCCTTTTTCCCATTCCTTGATCTATCTCTTTCCTCGAGTAGAAATTGATTTCAATACTAAGGATGTTGGTTTTGAGAGCTAGAGAGGTAGTAACTTTGGAAATTATCTCAAGGTCTTAAATGAGTTTTTGCTCGGGGTTAACATCATCACAAGGAGCGTGAATAAAGAAATGATAGGGAATGTGTGCTAGAGTGACATCAGAGTCTGGATGCACCGTAAAAAAAAAAAAAAAAAAAAAAAAACGAGGATGGTGCAATTAAAGCTACATCTTGAAGATGCTGAAAGGTCTCCGCGGTAAATCAATAAGCTGGGGCAAAGCCTTCGCCTTTGCCACATTAGAAAAAGCCTATGTCTGAGGCACGCTGGATCTCGTCTTCGCAACACTGGGGCAAAGCCTATGCCTTTGTCACGCGCTGGAGCAACATCATAAACTAGGGCAAAACCCACGACTTTGCCACAATAGAGTGAAGTCGTCGTCAAAGCTTGAGCATATTATTGCACCTTTCATTCCAAAAAAAAAAAAAGATTGGTGCAATCAATTGATCAAGAAGCTACATCTCACAAAGCTTGTTGGACTGGGGCAAAGCCCTCACATTTGCAAAACTGGGGCAAAGCCCACGTCTTTGCCACAATAGAGGGAAGCCACCGTCTACAAGTTGGAACACGTTATTGCATCATGTCTCAAAAAAAAAAAAAAAAAAAAAAAAAAAATGGTGCAATCAATTGATCAAAAAGCTACATCTCACAAATCTTGAAGTGTCTCATTTGAACGTCATCAATACTGGGGCAAAGCCTACGTCTTCGCCACGCTGGATCAATATCATGAACACTGGGGCAAAGCCCACGTCTCTGCTACAATAGAGCGAAGTCATCGTCATCAAGTTGGGGCATTTCATTGCATCATTCCAAATAATAAAAAAAAAAAAATGCAAAGCTGGTGGAATCAGTAGATCAAGAGGTTACGGGTATCTCAGTCACACATCATCAATACTGGGGCAAAGCCTATGTCTTTGCCACGTCAGATAACCGTCTGCAAAACTGGGGCAAAGTCTACGCCTTTGCCACGCTAGATCAAATATCATCAAAGATTTCGAGCTTACTCAAATAAAAGCGAGAATTTCTCAATAAGCTACTTTTAGCTCTCAAAACCTTTGTCCGAAGAAATGGAGTCATATCACACATCTTTCCATCTAACCAATTTCCAATTTCTTACTCAAATGTGAAAAGACATTTTCAATCTCTTATTGTCCAAGAGATCTACTTAAAGCATGCGAGTACTACATCTTTATTCGCATTTCTTCCTGCATTTGCGCACAAAAAATAAAATAAAAAATAAAAAAAATAAAAATAAAATAAAAACGTTCAATATTTACTGATTGTCATCCCATATTTCTAAATCTAAATCCACTTTCTTATAACCCAACATTCTTGTTCATTATAAGGCTAAGTTATGAAGCAGTTTAATCAGAAAATGTTCAACATTATCAATTACTTTTGATAAGTTCTCTGACCTAGCACATGAGAATCTACCCAACAACCCACATTGTTCAATATTGTTGAGTGATCTAGGATTGACACATTTAATTTCTCTCAGGTGAAAGCATTCAAAAAAAAAAAGAAAAAAATCTGATGATGACACCATTATTTTTCATTTGATTCTCCGTTAAGTATTGGCTAATAAGATCAATGGACTTAAGCAAGAGTGATCATTTCAATAACACAAAAGTCATTTTTGATTAAGCATTTGTTTTCACAAATCTTGCATTCCATCATGTAAGTTGATATCATTTACATCATCATTTCAACAAAAAAAAAAAAAAAAAAAAGCATTTTCACATATCATGGTTAGTTGGTAGATCATATGATTCGTGCATACACGTTGCATTCAATCATTTTTCTACCCTCAACATGAGACATTCAATCATTCATCACCTTACATATCGTGCATACACGTTGCATTCTACAGTTTTCTACCCTCAGCATGATACATGTTGCATTCAATCATTCATCACCTTTAACATATTATGCACGTGTTGCATTCAATCATTCTTCTACCCTCGACAAGCATGTGCACACATGTTGCATTCATGACATTATTTTATACATAGGATGCATGTGCATTAGTATCATGCATACATACTGCATTCATGACATACGTCATCCTACTCCTAGCATGCTCATGCATAAATGCTGCATTTAGGACATTTTGTTAATGCACATGCAAACATGTTGCATTCTTGACATTCATTACTTTTAACAAATTATGCACATGTTGCATTCATGACATTATTTTATCCTTAGGATGCATATGCATCAATATCATGCATACATACTGCATTCATGACACCCGTCATCCTACTCCTAGCATGTTCATGCATACATGCTACATTTTTGACATTTTGTTTAATGCACATGCATACATGTTGCATTCATGACATTCATTATCTTTAACATATTATGCACATGTTGCACTCATAAACAATCATCTTCTACCATTAACATGCATATGCATCATTGCGTCATGCTTTCAAAGTCAAATTCATTGGTCAAGCGAAGCAAATCAAGACATATATTAATTAAATTATCAATTGCATTGTTGCTTCTCAGAATTAATTAGCATTGTTTCATCATTGACATTACACACCAACGCATGCACTCATGTTTTGTGCGACATTCGAGTCACATTTTGCAACTCGCATTTGCGTCATATTCTCATTTGAGGGTCAATTTCCAATAAAAAAAAAAATGTCTTTAGGACTTCTTCATATTCATGGGAGTTTCTAATGCTTTTCAAAGAGTCTTTTTCAAGTTTTTGTTCGGCAACTAAGTTTTGAAATAAAAACCGTTGTCTTTTATTTTGCAGCTAAGTTTTGAAATAAAAACCGCTGTCTTTTGTTCGGCAACTAAGTTTTGAAATAAAAACCGTTGTCTTTTGTTTTGCAGCTAAGTTTTAAAATAAAAACCGCTGTCTTTTGTTGGCAACTAAGTTTTGAAATAAAAATCGTTGTCTTTTGCTTTATAGCTCAGTTTTGAAATAAAAACCGTTGTCTTTTGTTCGGCAACTAAGTTTTGAAATAAAAACCGTTGTCTTCTGTTTTGCAGCTAAGTTTTGAAATAAAAATCGCTGTCTTTTGTTCGGCAACTAAGTTTTGAAATAAAAACCGTTGTCTTTTGTTTTGCAGCTAAGTTTTGAAATAAAAACCGTTGTCTTTTGTTCGGCAACTAAGTTTTGAATTAAAAACCGTTGTCTTTTGTTTTGCAGCTAAGTTTTGAAATAAAAACCGCTGTCTTTTGTTGGCAACTAAGTTTTGAACTAAAAATCGTTGTCTTTTCCTTTATAGCTCAGTTTTGAAATAAAAACCGTTGTCTTTTGTTCGGCAACTAAGTTTTGAAATAAAAACCGTTGTCTTCTGTTTTGCAGCTAAGTTTTGAAATAAAAACCGCTGTCTTTTGTTCGGCAACTAAATTTTGAAATAAAAACCGTTGTCTTTTGTTTTGCAACTAAGTTTTGAAATAAAAACCGTTGTCTTTTGTTCGGCAACTAAGTTTTGAAATAAAAACCGTTGTCTTTTGTTTTGCAGCTAAGTTTTGAAATAAAAACCGCTGTCTTTTGTTCGGCAACTAAGTTTTGAAATAAAAACCGTTGTCTTGTTTTTTGCAGCTAAGTTTTGAAATAAAAACCGCTGTCTTTTGTTCGGCAACTAAGTTTTGAAATAACAACCGTTGTCTTTTGTTTTGCAGCTAAGTTTTAAAATAAAAACCGCTGTCTTTTGGTTTGCAACTAAGTTTTGAAATAAAAATCGTTGTCTTTTGTTTTGCAGCTAAGTTTTGAAATAAAAACCGTTGTCTTTTATTTATATCTACCGACGCAGTAAGAAACGGTGTCGATAAATATCGACAATTGTCGACGCATTTTTAGACCGCGTCGACAAATATATAATAATTGCCGACGCTCTGTATCTAAGCGTCGGTAAAGATGACCGTTACCGACGCGTTTTAAACTGCCTCGGTAAAGGTCTGGAAATAAAAAACCTTGTGCCCCGATTTCTTCTTCTTACATCTAATTTGTGTTGGGATTTATGCCCTAAAACCTCGTAATTAATTAATAATTATTTGATAATTATTTTATTATTATTATTTGCAATTTATAATATTCATTATATAAATAAAATCCAAGGTTATTAGTGTAATCTTGAACTGTATGTAGTTGACATACGGGAGGATCATGTTCAAGTAATAACCTAAAGGGTCTATAGTATATGGATAAGGTTGGGTGCCTTATCCTGGTAACACTATTGATACGACCCACTTTGTAATTGTTACAAATGATTTGATCCAAATCATTCATGTAGAGACATGTGAGTGGGGTATCCTATACAATGAGTTTGTATAAGACTGGACCACGAAATATATAATCTCTCTTTATAAATCTGTTATTTGAGAAGATTAATATTTCACAGGATGATCATATGTGACTCGATCTTAATCCTGAGTGAGTTATGAACTCCTGCTTGTGAGGGCTCGTCCTTTGATTTGTATGGGTGAGAATGGACTTTATAGCCGATTCAATAAGCCTACCATTTTGGGGACTTGACCAAATAGGGAGTTGGGAACATAAGTTTCACAAGATGGAATTCACTTCTTCCCATATAGGGAAAGTAGATGAGTAGTTCCCTTAAGTGCTGATTTCGGGACTTGAACAATGGGGCCCCACCCTCTCACTGGCTCGAGAGGGACTTCGTTTATGGTTGGATCATAAACAGGTTGTTCATTAGAGAATCAGTGGTACTTAAGGTGTAAGATGTAATTACAGGGGTAAAACGGACTTTTGACCCAGCTGTAATTACGAACAACTCGTGAAGGATCGACTTGCATGTAATGATTATATTCATGGACACAACTTGTCCTACAGTGCATAAGAGTGCAACTCTAGGCCTATAGTGGAGTGACCTAGAGTTAATGAATGAAAGTTAATTAATTAATGAGTTTAATTAATTAATTTTGTATCACTAGAGCTTATAAATCTGTAGGTCCATAAGGTCCCCTTGCTAGCTCATAGTAACACTAAAAGGATCAATTTAGTTGAAAGAAAATTTGAAATATTCAAATTAATATTTAATATATTTGATATATTAAATGTAGAAGAATAAAATATATTTATTGTATTTGATACAAGGAAATAGTTTATGTATATGATACATTAATATTAAAAACTATATACTTATGTTATTTGAATGTGATTCAAATTAGTTTAAAGTATATTATAAAAGATTAATTTTATAATATTTGAATAAGATTCAAATAAATATAAAATACATATTTTAATATATTAGATATTAAAATGTATTTTATAAAATAAAATTAATTTCTAAAAGCCTTATTATAAATAAGACATTTAGGTTTAGCCAAAAGGTTGGCCAAACATACTACTCATCCTAAGAATTGTTCTCTCATTCTTTCAAAGAGCTCCCACAAGCCTTGATCCCGTGTTCGAGTCATAGCGAGGAAGATCTCGTGGAAAAAGGAACACAAGAAGATGATTGATCTTCAAAGGATTTTCATATATGCTTAACTTGTATGTTAATTTAATTCTAAATAAACCAAAGTAACGATTCCAAACGCTTCCGCTGCGGGGAATGAAGAGTTCATTCCCTTCAATTTGTTCTCTGCCCTAAAAAAACCTTCTCTCTCCATCTCCGAAATCGCCCCCTCTCCTCCCTCCTCTCTAGACTACCGTCGCCGTCGTCTCTTTCCCTCTCAGTTCTCTTCTTTTCGCCGTCGTCTTCTTCAACTTCACCAAGGTTCGCTCCATTTTCTCTCATTTTTCTTCTGAATTTATTTTTCTAAGAGTGCAAAAGCTTCAAATGTATATATATAAGGACGAAAAAGTACCAAACTAAAAATGTGAATGTTCAAAGTCTTGGCAGTCATACTCGTTGTTGCAATTAAATTGAAACTCTCGAGGAAAATTGAGGTTTCTAAGGCTAAAATATATTTCTCAATCCAGGAACTAAAAATTAATAGTCATCATCCATCTTTGGAGGCTCCAATGTCTGTACAGTGATGAGATCTAGCTGAATATCATAATTGTTGAGTTGGTGATAATATAAGTTCACGGTTTATGAAATAGATGAAGAATGTTGAGTCGAAAGGGGCCTCTTTTTGGGTTTGATGTGTTAATATTTAATTTATGAAGGGATAGATTATGCTGCTTGGTTATTCTTTTTCATGACTCATGTGCGTAGATGATTTAATTGATGCTACATTTTCATAGATTGAAAAGTGTATGACATGATGTTGAAAATTTGGAAGTCTTCTTTGGTTTTTGAGGGCTTCTTCGATTTTTAGATATGACGTATTTTAATCGAGTTTTTGCCAGAAAGATATGGATACCAGGAAAGCAGAGATGGATAAACGCCAAAAAGAAATCGATGAAAAATATAAAAAACAACAAGAAGATAGGGATGCCATGAAAAAAATGCTCGAACAATTGACTCAAACACCAAGACGATAAGCATCAAACGTGGTATGAACTATATCCCTCTCGTAATAAAACCAAATAGATTTTGCTATCCTGCAGCTATGGTAACAAAATATTGTATGGATTGAGTTTGTGGTTAGTAGGTCGAGTACATTTAGGTCAACTTTGTGGTGTTGATCTATGACTATGAGATATATTAGGTTGAGTACATTTCATATTTGTATGCAATATGAATGATTAGTTCGGAGTTTAAAAGTATTTTATTAATTGTGAGTTTATGGAGAGGATCATGGGAGACTTACGATAGGCTGGATTTATGTTTAAGTGAATTTTTGTGCACTTTATAAAATTTTGTAAAGTTTGTGGTTAGTAGGTCGAGTACATTTAGGTAAAGTTTGGTTAGTAAGTGAGTTTTTGTAATTGTCTTTTGCAGACGGATTCAACAATTGAGAGGTACTAGTTTTTGAAGTCTACTTGGTGCACGCCTCAATAGTCTTCACTGTGTCAGTTTCTCTTATTGCCTAAGCATTTTGAGCTTGTTTTTATTTTTTTTTTATTTTTTTTTTGTAGAGAACTATAGTTGTAATTGTATATCTCTAGCTGAATGTGCATGAATTGAAAAAGTGGTTGTTGTGATGAAATTTATGTTTTAGCTAATTTGGTTAGGTTTAAAAAGGATTTTAAAACTTGGCTTTGAAAATGGAAGGTTTTCGTTTTGAAAATGGAAGAATTATTGATAAGTTTAGATAACTTGGTATGTTTAAAGGATTTTAATATTTCGTTTTGAAAATGGATGAAATGTTGATAAGTTTAGATAATTTGGTTATGTTCAAGGGATTTTAATACTTACTAGTTAAGTTTTGATGTAATTATGTTCATGTTTTCGCTTTAGTTTGAGTTTGTGAAGTTGAAAGGTTTTGTTGGAGAGTGATTGAGTGACGGAACGACTGGTTAATGAATGAAAGGTTTTCGTTTTAAAAATGGAAGAACTGTTGATAAGTTTAGATACTTTGGTTATGTTTAAGGGATTTTAATATTTCATTTTGAAAATGGATGAAATGTTGATAAGTTTAGATACTTTGGTTATGTTTAAGGGATTTTAATATTTCATTTTGAAAATGGATGAAATGTTGATAAGTTTAGATAATTTTGTTACGTTCAAGGGATTTTAATACTTACAAGTTTTGATAAGATAGTTAAGTTTTGATGTAATTATGTTCATGTTTTCGATAAATTTATAAGTTGCTTTGTTTTTCTTAGTTCAATGAACTTAGTATTCTTTTTCATGATAAGATTGTTATTGGTTTTATTTTTTTAGGTGTTTTGGAACGGAGTCCATGTAACAAAGGCTACTTTCCAAGATTATGATGATATAAAGCGGCCAAGCATGAAGTTTTATTCTTACCTTACTTAGGTTTTTTTTTAAAAAAATTGTCAATATTTGTGTTGTACTTCTTATTTTAATGAAACCTTAAACTTTATACAAAGGAATCGTGAGAACATAAATTTGATTCAATAAATTGTGTTTTCCATTATTATTGCATACACAATTGTTTATAGGTAACAAAAATTGGATTATAATGAAATTGAAGGAGAATAATTGAGAATTTTTTTTTTAAAAAAAAAAAAAAAAGATTTACCGACGCCAAAAAAATCAGCGTCGGGAAAGATGACTTTTGCCGACGCCATTAATTTGACGTCGGCAAAAGTAGCACTTTCCCATTTCGTCGGTAAAGGTATCTTTTTGCTGACGACGCGTAGTGGCGTCGGCAAAAATCATCTTTCTCGACGCATGCAATGGCGTCGGCAAAAGTCATTTATCCCGACGCTGGTTTTTTTGGCGTCGGGAAGGGCTTTCCCCACGTGGATATGCCGACGATCCTTCCGACGAAATTATTTTCGTCGGGAATGTCTTTGCCGACGCGTTTGTAGACTTTTTCCGACGGTTTTGTGCGTCGGAAAAATCCTATATTCTTGTAGTGAATTTCGTCGCATGATGCGACGTTCTTCCCCTTCGTCGTACATTTTGACGTTATTTTTTATTCGTCGCATAACGTGCGACGCCTTTAGAAAAGCGTTGCTAATTGTCAAGTGCGACGAAGAATTAGCGACGAACCTTGCGACGTTTAATTTTCGTCGCTAATAATTATTAGCGATGAAAAATTGTTGTTAGCGACGTATTTTTTTCGTCGCTAAAGGCAACATTTCTGGTTGTGTTAGTAGAAACTATTTTGTGCAATTTCCAAAGTTTTATTCTATTTTAAGACATTTATTTTAAAAATAAGAAACAAGAAATGAGATGGATTATCAAATAAGCTTTGTTTTAAAAGATGAGAAGAAGAAAAAAACGAAAAATGTTACCAACCATGTCTGTTGGGTCTTTGTTGAAGTTCGATAGGTATTTGACATATTTAATATATATATTTTTTAATTAATGACCTCTTCAGTCGAAGGTACTACTTTACCTCAGTTGAACTAGGTTTATGTTGGCGACACTTAATTTAATATTAATTAAAACTAATATTGATCTATTATAATTCAAAGCATAACCTATTAGGTAATAATCCATTTTTTTTTGTTATAAATATTATTATATATCTCGCACAGAGTAGGTAGAGTTATATATATATATATGTTGGATTTTATGTCCTAAAACTCGTGGTTTGTAAACTAAATGTATATTATATTTAGCAATAAAGTTGTTATTGAGATTTATTCAGTAAAGTTGTTATTAAATAAAGTGAATTGTGTTTACTTTTAACCTAACTCCAATAAATAAAGAACCATATGGGTTGTATACTTGAATTTCATGTGTGACATGATTGTGGATCAAATTCAAGTAAATAGCCAGAACGGTCTATAGTATAGGGATAAGGCTGGGAACCTTATCCTGACTGGGACACTATCGGACGCGGCTCACTTTGTATAGTACAAACAATGTGATCCGAAATCGTTCATGTGGAGACATGCGAGAGGGGTTGTCTTGTGCAATGAGTTTGCATAAGACTGAACCGCAAAATAAGTCGCTCTTTCTTTACAACTCCGTTTATTGTAAAAACTGACTTTTTCATATGATGACCTAGGTAACTCGATCTGAATCCTGAGCACACTATGAACTCCTGTTTATTCGGGATTATCCTTTGATTTGTATGGGTGAGAGTGGCCCTAGTTCGCCGACTCAATATGCCTACCACTTTGGGGATAATACTGAGTAGGGAGCTTGGAACATAGTCTTGCGAGATGAAATTCACTCCTACCCGCCTTCAGGGATAGTAGAAAGGTTGTTCGCTTAACTGTTTTCTCTGGGTCTTGAACTATGGATCCCACCCTCTCACTGACCCGAGAGGGAATCGGTTTGGTGGTTGGGCCACAAACCAATAGTTCATTAGAGGAGCAGTGGGGACTTAAGGAACAAGATGTAATTACGGGGATAAAACGGTTATTTGACCTAACTGTAATTACGAACGACCTATGAATGATCGACTTACTAATGACAGTTATATCAAGAGGACATAAATATATCTACGGTGAAGAGAGTGCAGCCCTTGGATTTTAGTGGAGTCTCTAGGAGTTAACGAATGTTGGTTAGCTCGGCTAAAGAGTTTGGTCAGTTAATCTCGTATCGTTGGAGCTCATGATCTGTAGATCATTTAGGTTCTCCTGGCTAGCTCGGATTAAACCGTGTAACAATATGAGAGAAAAAGAATTTGAATTTATAAAAAATCGTTTTTGGAAGAATGATTAACATATTTAAATATGATTTAAATATGAGATCAGTCTAAAACATGTAGAGATTCATGTGCGAAAAGTCGGTTGTCTAAAAATCGAGATTAGTCTTATTAGTTAATTAATATTTGATATTTAATTAAATAATATTAATTAATTAAAAAGTTTAATTAATTAAAAATATATATTTTATATTTATTTAAAATTAATTTATATATATATATATATATATATATTTTATATTTATTTAAAATTAATTAATATATATATATATATTTTATATTTATTTAAAATTAATTATGAATTAATTGTGAATTAATTTTTAAATAAATAATAAAATAATATAATGTTCAGTGGAAAAAAAAAAAGCTGGTGTTTTTTTTTAAAAAACTCAAAGGTTGAGTTTTTGTTTGAAGCTTGAAAGTTTTGAAACTCATAGGTTGAGTTTTTGAAGTTGCTGCTTATAAACTAAATGTTGAGTTTTTGAGCTTGCTGAAGGCCATCTCCATCCTTCTCCCATGATTTCTCTCGTAAAGGAGTTCCACTACTTCGTTGCTCGGCCTGAAAATAGCGGGACTATCGAGTGGTCCTCGAAGAGTTCGAGAGAAAAATCGAAGAGTTCAGGACGAGAAACGAGCATTGGAGTTGAAGAAATTCGAACTACAAGAGGTATGTGTTCTTATTTCTTATTTTTCTAAACTTTGAGCATCGTTTTTTGTTTATCTAAATTGATGAAATTAGAGTGTCATTGATCTAAATCGTTCTGCATTTGTTATATGCGCTCCATCAATATATATATGAGTTCAGGAAGTGTTGGAGTGGAGGATCGAACAATCGACTTTATGATATAATTGGTATCTTATCCACTGAATTATTTTCGAATTGACCGTAGAATTGTTTATATCTGACTACTTAAGTTATGAAGAATTGTGAAAATAATTTGAAGTCGTGATCGCATATTTTCACTCTATATAACTTTAGATAATATTACATAAAAATGTAGGGAAAAATTGAAACCTACAACACATGTTGAGATTAACCTATTTTCACTAAATATTAATTAACACAATAAAAGAAATGCAAAATTTGGTGAGAAATATTACATTATATAGTAATTACAGAGACAAAAGGTGATATGTTACAGATCAGATTCAAACTCCTCCCTCAAATTGAGTTGGGTTTGATTTTCTTTATGATCATCAATTGGATATTAATTGCAAACTACCAAATGATAATAATAATAATAATAATAATGATGATTATTATTATAAATTAAAAAAAAAAATCTAATAGTAGTTCAGTTTCTGTTCTTGCACTTCTCCAATGCTCTTGGGGCTGTAAAATTAACAATCTATATTAATTTAAATTATCCAAGAATTTTATTAAAAAATATTAAAAGAAAAGAACATTGGACAAAGAAATTGCAGGAAAATTTAGCATGTTCATTTGCTTACTAGGTTTAATTCCAAAATTCCAAATTCTTAACTTTTAATTATGTGCCTAATAGTTCTTTAAATTTTAAAAAGATAGAGACTTATTTAGACAAAATTTTAAAAATTTAACTTCTCAATTTTTTTTTTTTTTACTAAATTCTTGAACTTTTAATCATGTAACTAATAATTATTTAAATTTAAAAAAAAAAATGTCAAATAAATTAGAGACTTGGATAAAATCTTGAAAATTTAAGAACCAAATTATTACATAACAGTTTTTTAAAAATTTTATTATTATTATTATTATTATTATTTACATTAAAAACGCCTATGTAATCTACCCAAATTTCAAAAATGAAAAAAAAAAAAATTGAACATCTGGTTCTTAAAATTCAAATAGGATTCCAAAATCATTTTGAAAATTATTTATTAACTTACCAAGTCCTATGGCCTCAGATCCTTTCATTATCCTCAAGCGTTTGCAGGAATTTACAAACATGCTGTCCAATTAAACAATAAAAATGTTACGAAGAAAAATAACAATAAATTATAAATATATATACACATCACACAAAAATAAAATAAAATAAAGCTTCACTTTTTATCTTCTATTTTCTTTTCATTTGTGAGTTAGAAATCACTTTACAACTTTAATTTTATCACATTAAGTCTTCAATTTAAAAGGAATTAATACAAAAATATAACAAAATGCGGTACATTCAAATCCTCTCACCTGACCTGTGAAATAAATCAATACTATTTTTTTAAAAAAGACATTAATGATTTATTAGGTAAAGTTTAACGTCAACTCGATCATAACTAAACAGTTGAAGCATATGTTCCTGACCAAAAAATTGTTGAATTCTCTCACCTCCATTTGCTGAACTAAAAAAATCCTAAAGTTCAACAAATTAGTAAACGAAGCACTTTAAAGAATGGACAAATTATCCTAATGGTCCATTTCGTTTGAATTTGGTAGCATTTGAGTTCCTAAGGTTTCAAATCCAACAATTATACCTCTGAATTTGAATTTGAATTTGAATTTGGTTCGTTTTTTTGTCGCTCCGTCAAAATTTTGGTTAAGTCCTAACAGAATACTCACATGACACCTATTATTAATTAAAAATATTTTTTTGTAATCATTAAAATTATTTTTTTAAAAAATGTTTTTTTTTTTCTGTTTTCTTTTTAGAAGAAAAGAGAAAAAAAAAATTATTATTTTTAAAATAATTTTAATAATTAATTTTTTTTTTAATTAAAAATAGGTGTCATGTCATCATTCACTTAACAAATTTTTTCGATGAAGGGACCAAAAACAAGGGCTGGTTGCACAAATAACAATCAACCCCAAATTAATTGCAAATTTAGCAAACTTTAAAATGTTTTGCAAATATGGCAAAAAAAAATGTTTCTATCAGTGATAGACTTTATCATATCACTGATAGACTTCTATCAGTGATAAACTATTATCACTGATAAATTATTATCACAGACAAAAAACTATAAAAAGCTGTGGTGATCAGCGATAGACTTCTATCAGCCATAAGATATCAGCGATAGAAATTGCCATATCCGCAATTTTTTTAAAAACATGCTATATTTTTAATTATCTTATTCTAAATTGACATCTATTACAATTTTCCCAAAAACAAACTAAATTCAAATTCAGAAGTATAATTGTTGGATTTGAAACCTTAGGGATCCGCTACTAAACTCAAACCTGAGAGACCATTAAAGTAATTTGTCCTTAAAGAATTATTAACTCTAAATTTTATTTGAGACGAAATTTATAATTTAATTAATTATTTTTTATTTTTATTATTATTTTGCTATTGTTGTGATAGTTGATATAAAGCTATGTTAGATCATAGTTCCATTATTCAAAATTAAAACAGTAAAAATAATTGAGTTTTGTCAATTAAAGGAAATAAAATGATGAAAGTTGAGAAAGACTTACTCCCATGGCACATCTCCAACAAGCATCCAATCTCTATCTTTGTCTTCATAAGTAGGCACATAATCAGACCCATTTAGTACATCTATTAATTTGCTTTCATTCATGTAATCCTTCATCTTCATCTTCTGTGGCCCACAATTACCTGATATTTCAATTTCAACCCCAAAAATATTAATTTATTTTTTTATCCACTAAATATATCTATGTATTTCTTCCTTATACTTTAATATTATTATATATATATTTCAAATGGTGGAGGTTAAAAGCGAAATATTGTGAACTTCCGTGACATAATACTCGGACTTTTTGTACGGATGACCTACTTTTGGAAGGGCGTGAGATTTTTTAACCTGATTTTTTAAAACTTATGTTTTTTTGACATTCTCTTGTGGTAAGCAAGTGCTTAAAGTCTGTAGTACCCTTCACTGAGCACGATCACAAAGAGACAACTATGATGCCTTCGTGATAAGCAAATGGTACATATAACTTTTCACAAGGAGAGAATACTTGCTTAACACGAGAGAAGGTGGTCAAAAACATTTACGCCTCCGAAGGTCATCCATACAAATACCTCCATAATACTTGACTCCTGCCTATTTAGTTTATAATATTTCAAAAAATCAATAATATTTTTTCTTTTTTTTCTATTAGTTAATTAAAATGATGACACAATATTAGATAAAATTTTTTTAGGATAATTTAACACCATGTGATAGGTAGGTATAAGCACAAGAACACATATAACTAAATAAAATTAAAGTGGCATATGAATAAGAGGTGGTCCCATACTGCTAACTAATCTGTACAACTTTATTTTCATCTAGCTATTTACTTTCATCCGCCATCATATATCAAATCAACCAATATTTACTTATTCGACATATTACATCATCATTTAAAGATATATGAATAGCATACAAATGTCATGAAATTAAAATTTTTAAATTAAAATCAACACTTAGAATTTTATTTTAAACTAAATATATCAAAATTTCGAAATATGAATATAAACAAGATAGTTCGAATTTACCTGTGGTGAAAGAGCCAAACATTTTGCTTAAGGCATCCGAAAACTCTTGGTAGCTTTTGTACATCTTCAAGTCCACTTTGCGTAAGTACGGTGCGCCGTCCATGCTGACTTTAATAAATGCAGTTGTAGCACTGTTGCCGCTAACAGTAGTGCCTTTCTCAGTTTCGTCTGTATTCTTCTTCGGAGCTACGATGTTTCTTCTCAACGATTTTACTGGTGGCCATCCGACAACCTGGGCCCTGGGAGATTAAATAATCAAATTCATAAATAGTTATGCTCATGTTTAATTAGTTAATTCTAGCTTGGTGAATGAACTGAATTCTAGTTAAGTCAAATATGTAATTTATTTATTATTATTATTTTTTTAGAAAAGACAAATATGTAATTGTTCCTAACTAGTTAGTTAAATTTATCATTTTAGTCCTGTAATTGTATTTAATTACAATTTGGTTAGTATAGTTTTAGAAATTTTAATTTAATATTTGTGGTTTATTAGTCAAGTGTCTTAATATTCGAAGAGTTATCGGGAGAGTTTTCTTATTTCGTATATATATAGCATCATGTAGTTACCTCAATTTGTCATATTAAAAGAAAAATAAAATGTTAGAAAAATCATGTCAACTGATAAATTGTTAGCTTTACAGGATGCCAAAAGACGTTTTGAAAAATTAAACAAAATATAGGGGCCATAAATGAAGGGTAAATTTAAAATAAATATGAAAGAGTGAAAGTTTCTTTTAACCAAGTGAAAAACACTTCAAATATTAGAGTATTTAACCAAACACTTTTAACTTCATGGTAATACTTTTCTCGTAAAACATTTCCAACTTTACTATAAACCCTCTTAAATACCTTACGCATGCCTAAAATTGTTAAGTACGAGGGAGCTTAATTAGTATATCTTTGTTTATGGTGTAGATTTAGAAAGATCATCATTAATTATTGTTGTCAAATCAAAAAGTTGCTTAACTACTAGTAAGTTTTTTAAAAAAAAAACCGTGTCAAAGAGAAAAAGATACGGGACGTTTGTCCAATAAAACCAAGGATGAAAATATTCGTCGATATATCCGTAAATCGAATGATTCGATATAAATATTAAAAGTTAATAAATATCTCCGATATTTTTTATAAATACTCATAAAACATAAAAAAAAAAATATATATCATCTATTAATCTCGGATATAAATACTAATAATAAGACCTATAACTTAGTTTGAAAATAAAATGAACTTAATTATTAATTTAAATAATTTTTTAAAAAGAGTTGATTTACACAATTATCCGTCGATATCTATATTTCACCGATATATTTATGGATATATCTGTAAATTAAATTGAACTTCCGACCGAAGCGGAGCTAGAGTAGTCATATTTTAATTAATGTGAAGTTTGAACTTATGACTTCTTAGTCACGGACACAACTTTATATCAATTGAATTAGGTTCGACCTGTGCACACGTTATGTATTGATTTTATTGGTGTCTTTTTCTTTAAAAATAATAATAATAATAATAATAATAATAATAAATAATGTTTTGGGTGTTGACGGTTGAAAAAAGAAAAAGAAAAAGAAAAAAGATTCCAAATGTTTTGTAGTTTTCCTGTGTTTTCCCGACATCCAAACAAAAAATTTCCTTGAAATCCGAAATCACAATTATTTTGCTTTCTGTTTACTTGGTCATCCTTTCTTCATTTTCCCAACTCAATTATTCATGCCCATAAAAACATTATCATTTATAATTTATAATATCTAACCAATATTATAAAATTACACTCATTTTAATTAATTATATTTTTTTTATGCATAATAATTCCACTATTATTATTTTTTTTTTTAAAAAAGATATATATTATCATCTGAACAAATCTAGGGCGGATACGAAGAAGTTTCTCCTATTGAGATTTTAAAATTTCCTCCTTAGATGAAATTGATATTAATTGAATTATTTTTTTCCCCTTAGATGCGTTGTTTTATGTAAACAATTATATAAATATTTTGTAAACACCAGTTTGACATTGAAATACAAGGTATAATGTCAAAAAAAAAAAAAAAAATCGAAATACGAAATACAACCAATGACGAAAATATTGATATCGAATCAATATCGAGAGTTCAATTTTACGGATTTATCCATAGATATATCGGTAAAATATCGATATCAACGGATAATTCTGTAAATCAATTTAAATTAATAATCAAGTTCATTTGACTTCCAAACTAATTTATAGATCTTGTTATTAGTATCCAAATTCATATTGTGAATAATAGATGATATTTATTTTTTTATGTTTTACGGGTATTATAAAAGATATTAGAAATTTCCATTAGTCTTCAATATCTATATCGAACCCTTCGATTTAAGACGAATATTTTCATCCTTGAATACAACTGTAAAAATCAACCATTTTTCGTATAAATCAGATCTACCACTTCCACCAACAAAAAGATAGCACAACCAACCTAAAATATGAACTATGATCGAGATGTCTGAAGTTCGAATCCCTTTTCGATATTGTCAAAAAAATAAAAAAAATAAAAACAAAATCTCGGCCAATTTCCAAAAATAATCCATAAATTACCTAAAATCCATGCAATTATTTTTATTTTAGTGTTAGTTTTCCTATACTTAAAATCATATTTATTTACTTTTAATTTTTTTTTTGTATAAATATATTTGTTAAAAAGTAAAATTTCATAAAAAAAAAAAAAAAGTTTTTACGAATTTTGTTTTTGTTTTTGATATAAAAATAAAAAGAAAGAATTAATAATAGAGAGAGATGAAAGAGAAACATACTTGGGCGGAGGAGGCTTGGGAAGATCTTTACATACGGACCTCGAAACGTGATTCTTGTCCGTGGTTTTATTGGCTTCGTCGGACTTGGACACAAAATTGAGCTTGAAATCGACAGTCTCAGTGAAACCCCTTTTCTTGACGGTGTCGCCGCCGGGCAGCCCAAGGCGGAGCTCCGTCTCTTCAAAGTCAATTAAGCTTCCCATTTTCAGTTTCTTTTTTCTCTCTCTTTTTTTTGGTGAAGGAATAGGGAAAAAGAGTGGTTAAGGAGGAGGAGGAGAAAACAGGGGAAATTGTGACTTGTGACAAGAATATTATAATATAAGAGAATTTTTCTATTTTTTCTTTTTTCTTGGTTTATAACTTATAAGTTTGTACCCCATTTATTAAATACCAACTTCACCCACTCATTTTAATCAATGAAATCAAGTTGCTTCATAACTACCTTTGTATTGGGACAAGAAGGGCCCATTCGTCTTACATTTTTAGGGTTCTTTCTACCTATTACAATATGATGCTTCACACCTAATATTCATATTATTTATTTAAAGTTATCCAAAAAAAAATATATATATATATATATATATATATATATATATATATATATTTATCTATTTTTAACTCAGTGGATGCAAGATTTGAATACCTTGGAACATACTTAGTTGAACTATGTGCATCTTGACATTTTTTATTTTTATACTTCTATGTTTTTAATTATAATTTTATATGATATATAGAAGATTCTTTATATTAAAAATATGACTTTGATATTGTTGGGGTAAATGCATTCCAACACAATCAAAATTAATTACCTCTAATTTAGTTTAATATTGAGTATGACATCCATCTAGATTTCTTGAGAATGTCGGTCACCTATTTTCGACTAGTAAAAGTCATAAAAAATTTCATTGTATTTTTTGGCACATGTTGTGGTGTTTTGATGTGATTAATTGATAGCACACAAAATGTGTTAGCTTTCAGACCTAGTTTATGATAGGTTTAGAGACTTAAAGGGTTGTTTTCATTATTATATTTGTTTATTTAGTAGATATTATTTGAAGTCAGCCAAAATTTTTAGATGAAATAGGATGAAAAATGAACTAAAAGACGACAAGTTTAAGAAGTTCAGTGAAGATGAAAATCAAGCCAATAATCTTGAGGAGATAACGTTGAGACGCTAAAAAAATGTCCAAAATCTCTCTCAACCACGCAATCTCGCTCAGTGCACGTGCCCTTCAATTTTTTGCTTGCACGTGCGTGCAACCCCCAAACTTTACTTTTTCGGATGAACGTGCGTGCAACCCCCAAACTTTACTTTTTCGGATTTTGAGCGTTTTTCCCATATTAGACTTAACTTGAGAAGTTTTTTCGATCGAAAATACACATTATTCAAGAGAGAAAAGAAAAAAAGGTATGAATTTTTGCCCCATTTTCATGATGAGTAGTTAAATCCTTAGTTTCTGATTTAAGGGTGATTTGATTCCAATTGTAAGATTGCACAACTTCGAGTTGAGAGCTGTAATTTCTTTCATTAAGTATTATTTGTTTCTTGTTTTTATTGTTCATGAACAATTGACTTTGATTAAATTTGACACCTTAATTCATTAATGATTGTTTATGTTTGCTATCCATGATTTTATGATCCATAGTTATCGATTGAATCTTGTAGCAAAGAGTTGGTTCATGTATGCCAATGATTTTGGATTATTTTCCATGTTACATAGTTTGCATGCAAGATTTTTTTTTTTTTTTGAGAAGTACTTTGCAAAACAAAAGAGACAAAGTTATTAGTGTTGTAGGTATCCCAATGATTTGATTTTAGTTTAGTCATTCTCGTTATGTTTAATGTTGTCTTTGAATTGATATGGAATGATCATGTTTAGATCTAGATAATTTATTGATAAGTTTTGATTGTGATTCTTGGTTGGAATCAAATAATTTAGGAGAATTTATATTTGTTGCGAGATTTCGATAAAGTAGACTAAGTTCTTGAATTGAGAAATTGTTATATTTATGTATGGATGTGATGAATATTACAATTGAATGATATAATTTTTCACAAGCTTTAGTTTATTTAGTGTGAATTTCAATTTTAATTTAACAAATAAAAAATCTCCCTTCTTACAACTATATTTAATTTTGAGAAATTAATGAATTTGGTTGTCATGGGATATTATCCCATGTTCCACCATTTCTACAAGTTAGAGTAGAAGAATAAGAATTTTGAAGGACTTGGCACCCCAAGACAATTCAGCAGCAACATCAACAACAGCTCCATACTTATCTTCTGTGAGGCTTCTTTGAGACCCCAAGAGATTGGATTGTTGCGAAGGAGTAGAAGAAAATCAGTAGTTGACCTTCAATCCGAGTCAAAAAAGGCAGACAGAGATAACCAACCACGATACGCCTTTTAACCACAAGACTAAATGTTTAAGAGTAATCTAGCAACAACGCGAGCTTTGTAACGAGCTTTGCTTCGATCAAGACGTCTACTTACACCCAATGACTCTTTTAGGATAACATGCACACCCAAAAACACAAAGAAAAGAATAGTGAAGAGGAGTAGAGAAGATAATTTCTAAAGGAGACTTGAGAATTTCTAAAGGAGACTTCTTGTCAAAGGATTGACATGGTAGACAATTGATTAGAAAGACAACAGTAACAAAGGCAAAATACAAAAAACAAAAAGGGACAGAGGATTTTGAAAGCATACACAAGGTCATTTCAGCTATGTGATGGTGTTTGCGCTTGTCAACACCATTCTATTTAGGTGTATGAGGACAAGACTTTTGATGTAAAATACAATGAGACCGAAGGAAATTTCGAAGATTGTGATTAACATACTACAACAAATTCGGCCATTGTAGCCATATGATGACAGTTTTCCAATCCGCCATCTAAAGTGGTGTAATCGTAGGGATACGATGGCGATTACCTTTGATGGAACGAAGGTCCTAAAACAACCAGAGGCGCAGCGGAAAGAAGCCTAAAATGGCTGAGGATCTTCAGCAATCAATAAGCAACAAACGGGAGAGAGAAAAATAACTATCACATAATATATTTTCTCTTCCGAGTACCACCGGTAAAAACCAGACCGACCGGTAAAAGTCAACCGGTAAAGGTTGACCAGTAAGGTACGACCGGTAAGTTTCACAAGGTTCGACCGGTAAAACCATACGAATAAATCAATATCGGTAAATTCGTATCGGTAAAACCGGACCGGTAAGCTACCACCGATAAACCGGTTCGGTAAGCTTCACTAAGCTTACACCGGTAAGCTTCCATCGATAAACCGGTTCGGTAAACTTCATAAGTTTACACTGGTAAACTGGTGAACCGGTAACCATTACCGGCCTGCTATTTCGGTAAATCATATACCGGTAAACCCGACCGAGAAATATCGACCGAAGAGCGAGCACCAAACGTTATCACATAACGTTGGCCAAGCCACCAGTAAATTTCTATCGGTAAGCTTCACCGATAACCCGACCGGTAAGCTTCACCGGTAAATTTACCAGAAAGCTCGAAAAACCAAAAACGTACCGTTTTGGATTTGTCTTCTCGTCTCCGTAGCAACCTCCTCTGCAAAATCCTCTGGAGCTTAGTCTGATCACGAACACGGCGATGACCACCCTTAGAGGAGTCCCAGCTATCCTCAGGCTTAGTAGCGGAGTTGTGGGACTCCTTTGAGCAAGGGGGTTTTGGGGAGAGGTTGAGAGGAAGAAGGACGTGATAACTTAAATGAGAAGAAGATGAAGTTCAATTTGAAATTGATGAACAATTCATCAACAACTTCAAATCTTCGTCTCTCCAATTCTCATAAATCTTCAACAATTGAAGAGCAAACTGAGGGAGGAAGAAACCTTTCAATTTTTCTAATCTTCAAAAGATAACCCTCAAGCTTTTGCACCAAAACCCCAAATCAATGGCACTCTAATTTCATCAATTTAGCTAAATAAGAAACATGCACAAAGCTTTGAAATAAAAGGAATTAGAACACATACCTCTTTTAGTTCTAAGGACTTCTATTCCGATGCTCGAATCTCTTCACGAATCCTTCGAATCTTCCCTCGAACCCCTCGAGAACCACCTCCGGTAGTCCCGCTATCCTTGGGCCGAGCAACGGAGTGGTGGGACTCCTTTGTGAAAGAAAAAGTTTGGAAGAAGAAGATGGGAAGATTAAAGTCATGAGGATTTTGTGAGAAAAAATCTAACACTTAGCTTTCTAATTTCTCAAGTAACATGAACTCTTCATGCTCATCCAAATATCAAACTCTTTGAAAATTCATCAACTTCAAACCATTTGAACTTCATCCAATTTATAGGCAATTCACATGCAACAAACTCTTTGCTTAGCATGACACCTCAAATTGGATGGATTAGTTTTCAACCAAGTGTTCCAAAATTGATGAGTTTATGCATGTTGTTGGTGATTCACAATCCACTTCACAACTTGGATAAATCCACTCAACTTGGATAAATCCACTAACTTGTATAAGTCAACTTTGACTTGGATAATCCCACTTGTAATATTTTGTCATTTTAAAAATTAATTAAACAAAATAAATTTTAATTAATTAAACTTTTTAATTAACTAATATTATTATTTAATTCAATATCAAATATTAATTAAATAATAAGACTAATCCCGGTTTCTTAAACCGAATCATCACACATGAATCCCTATTCATGTTTTAGACCGATCTCATATTTAAATCATATTTAAATATGTCCATCATTCTTCCAAAACCGAATTTGAATAAATTCAAATTTTTTTTCTCTCATATTGTTACACGGCTTAATCCGAGCTAGCCAGGAGAACCTAAAGGACCTACAGATCATGAGCTCCAACAATACGAGATTAACCGACCAAACTCTTTAGCCAAGCTAACCAACATTCGTTAACCCCCGGAGACTCCACTAAAGTCCAAGAGTTGCACTCTCCTCACCGTAGATATATTTCTGTCCTCTTGATATAACCCTCATCAGTAAGTCGATCCTTCACAGGTCGTTCGTAATTACAGCTGGGTCAAAATAACCGTTTTACCCCCGTAATTACATCTTGTTCCTTAAGTCCCACTGATCCTCTAATGAACTATTGGTTTCTGGTCCAACCACCAAACCGATTGGTAAGTGATCTCATCACTATCCAAGTCCCTCTCGGGCCAATGAGAGGGTGGGATCCCTAGTTCAAGACCCGGAGTCAGCACTTAAGGGAACAACCTCTCTACTAATCCCTAAAGGCGGGTAGGAGTGAATTCCATCTCGCAGGACTATGTTCCCAGCTACCTACCCGGTCTTATCCCCAAGATGGTAGGCTTATTGAGTCGGCGATCTCGGGCCACTCTCACCGATACAAGTCAAAGGATAAGGCCGAATAAACAGGAGTTCATAGCATGCTCAGGATTCAGATCGAGTTACCTAGGTCATCATATGAAAAAGTCGATCTTTACAGTAAACGGAGTTGTAAAGAAATAGTGACTTTATTTCGCGGTTCAATCTTATGCAAACTCATTGCATAGGACGCCCCCACTCACATGTCTCCACATGAACGATTTCGGATCACATCGTTTGTACTATACAAAGTGAGCCGCGTCCGATAGTGTCCCCAGGATAAGGTACCCAACCTTATCCCTATACTATAGACCGTTCTGGCTATTACTTGAACTTGATCCACAATCATGTCACACATGAAGTTCAAGTATACAACCTATAGCCATGAGTTCTTTGTTTATCGGAGTTAGGTTAAAAGTAAAAACAATTCACTTTATTCAATAACAACTTTACTGAATAAATCTGAATAACAACTTTATTGCAAAATAGAATATACATTCAGATTACAAACCACGAGTTTTAGGACATAAAACCCAACACTACAGATCATGAGCTACTATGATCCGAGATTACCTGGTTAAACTCTTTTAACCGTCCTACTCAACATTCGTAAATCCCCAGACACTCCACTATAGTCCAGGGGCTAAACTCTCCTCATTGTAGATATATTGTGTCCTCTTGATATAACCATCACAGATGAGTCAAACCTTCACACGTCGTTCGTAATCACAGCGGGTCATTTATACCGTTTAACCCCTGCATTACATCTTGTTCCTTAAGTACCACTAACACCTCTAATGAACAACTGATCTGTGGTCCAACCAGCATATCAGATCCCTCTCTGGCCAAGGAGATGGTGGGTGATAGCTCTAAAATAGAGCTATTATTATGTCCCTAATATTGGCTAGAACCATGATTAATATCGATTAAAATGCCTTTTTGTAGGTAAATTCGATGCCCTAGTTTATTGTATTTATTTCTCATTCTGAAAAACTCAACTTTATGTATATATATGGATATATATTTGTCACCACTAGGGTTTTAGTCCAAGTGGGAGTTTGTTGGGTTTTATGTCCTAAAACTCGTGGTTTGTAAACGATAAACATATTTTATTACTAATAAAGTGTTATTGAGGTTTATTCAATAAAGTTATTATTGAATATGTGAATTGCTTATTTCATTTTAGAAAACCCTAAATCCAATAAACTAAGATCCATGGCTATAACATGAGTACTTGAACTTTATGTGGAGACATAAAAGTGGATCAAGTTCGAGTAAATAGCCAAAACGGTCTATGGTATACAGATAAGGTTGAATACCTTATCCTGGGGACACTACTGGATACAGCCCATTTTGTATTTAGTACAAACGATGTGATCCTGAATCGTTCATGCGGGGACATGTGAATAAGGGCGTCCTATGCAAAGAGTTTGCATTAGACCGGACCGCGAAATAAGTCACTCTTGCTTTATAACGCTGTTTACTGTTTTAAAGACTAACTATTTCAAAACGATGACCTAGGTAACTTGACCTTAATCCTGCGCTAACTATGAACTCCTGTTTATTCGGGATTATCCTTAGATCTGCATGGGTGAGAGTGGCTCAACATCGCCCACTTAATAAGCCTCCCATTTCAGGAGTAAGACCGGATAGTAGTTGGGGACATAGGGTGCCAGATGGAATTCACTCCTACCCGTCTCTAGGGATAGTAAATAGGCTGTTCCCTTAAGTGCTGACTCCAGGTATTGAACAAGAGGCCCCACCTTCTCATTGGCACGAGAGGGACTCGGTATAGTGATTAGACCACCTACCAATCGATTTAGTGATTGGATCACAAACCAATTGTTTATTAGAGGATCAGTGGGACTTAAGGAGGAAGATGTAATTACGGGGGTAAAACATATATTTGACCCAACCGTAAATTACGAACAACCTATGAAGGGTCAACTTACTAATAATGGTTATATCGAGTGGACAAAAATATATCTACGGTGAGGAGAGTGCAACTACTAGGCTATAATGGAATGTCCTGGTAGTTAACGAATGTTGATTAACTGAGTTAAAGATTTTAATCAGTTAATCTCGGATCGTTGGAGCTCATGATCTGTAGGTCCATGAGGTCCCCCTGCTAGCTCATATCGGACTAAACCTTAGAATAATGTGACGAGTGAATTCGAAGTGTTGAGAATAAGCGTGAAATATATGTGATATATTTAAAGACATAACGTTCAATTGCGAATTGAACGATAGGGAAAGATGGAGATATTTAAATAAGATTTAAATATCGAAAATATGAATAGGGATTCATAATCAAGTATATCGAGAATGATCGGGATTAGTGTTGGATTTATTGAATATTAAATTTGAATTAATTAAATTGTTTAATTAATTATTTAATATTAATTTAATTTAATTTAAAATTAATTATTTGAATTAGTCTGTAAATTGAATTAATATGATCAAAGTTAGTCAAAAGTCAAAATGTTGACAATTGACTAAAACTTTCAAAGTCAAAAGTCAAATGTTGACTCCACTAAACCTTGAAAGTTAAGAGTCAATATAATGACTAAAATTAGTGGAAAAATCCAATTCTTAAGTTAGTGGAAAAATCCAATTCTTGAGTTAGTGGAAAAAACCCATTTGTTGGTGTTTTTATGACTCAAATTTTTTTGCTAAGTGTTGATCCAACATCAAGCCACTAATCCCACTAAATTGAGTGGACTCTACATGTCATCCAATTGTTAACTCAACTTTGCATGTGGTCATATATATATACAAAGGTTTAATTAGATTAACTTTCTCTTGGAATTTTGATTAATTTTGAGAATTGTAAAGACATTTTCTCTTCCATTCTCTCCAAATTCATCTTCATTCCTCTTTTAAATTAGTTACTCAAAGGATCCCACAATCTCGTTCTAAGGCCGGAGAGTAGTCGGGAAGACTCTCGTGGTGGTTCGTGACTGTTACGTTCGAAGATCAGGTTTGGAATCGAGAAGAATTTGAGCTTCAAAGGTAATTTCTAATTTATTATCTTTGATTTTCAAATTACATGTTTTTTCCTTTGAATTTATCAAAATTAGAGTACTTAGATCCATAATTGCTTCCGCTATGCATGCCGAAACTCTTTCATGTTTAATTTCATAATTAATATAACACTTATATCAATTATTCTATTAAACTAACAATATCTAATTCATGAATTAATATAACTCTTATATTAATACTCATGAATTCCCAAATATGCATACTATATATTATAACACTTATAACATATTTTTAATGCATGGAGCATGCTTCCTACAGTGGGATTTTAAATCTTTATGGCATACGTTATGCACATACAATCATGAAATTTTAATTAAAACATACATTCGCAATGCATAATTAATTAAACACACTAAAGTGGATAGGTTTTGGCATCAAGCAAGCAATAACTATTTTATTACAAGCTTGAACAACAAGCTAAGTCTTGAGGGGACTTCGAACTCTTCGTATCGCCTTGGACAAGCTTGCTCCCCCGAACGCTTCGGTCAATTTCTCTTCAAGCTTCTCTTTGTGATGTCTAGAACAAATTTGAACTTACACCGAACATTTCGGCGAACTCAAAAGAATACAAACTCTTCAGCACACATTAAAGCCCATACATTCTCGGGCAATTACAAATAATGAAATTAAAAAATAAACAATGCCAAAATGATATTCACTTTAGACGTCCATTCACAAACAATTTCTAAATTAAAATACCCACCAACTTAAATTGATGCAAACTGAGTTGATCAAAATACGCTCTGATACCAATTGATGGAGCGTATGACGCTGCGGAAGCGATTTTGGATCGTTGAAACTCTAATTCCATAAATTTAACAAATAGGAAACATTCTCAAAAGACGGAAAATAAGAAATTAGAATTACATACCCTTGTAGTTCCGATTTCTTCAAGATCTATCGGCCGTTCCTCGTCACGAACACTTCGAACTTCTTCTCACGAACGTCCCGAGGACCACCCCAGGTAGTCCTGCTATCCTTGGTGCCGAGCAACACAGTGGTGGGACTCCGATTAGAATAGAAAAGGAAAGAAAGCAGACAAGAACCGAAGGAAAGAGTGAAGAACTTGTTGAAGAAGAAGATGAAGACCCCAGAGCTTCAAAATTGAAGTTTTAAAGAACTTTAACAATCAAGTACCCTATTCCCACTTTTTCAACCTTTTCATTTAGCCATTCCCTTATATATATAAAAAGTTTAATAAATAAAAAATTTATTATTATTTTTAATAATAATAATAATTAAAATATATATATATATTTTAAATTATTATTATTATTAAAAATAATAATAAAATTTTTATTTATTAAACTTTTTAATAAATAAAAAATATATATATATATATATATAATTATTAATTAAACTTTTTAATTAATAATTATTATTTAATTCAATATCAAATATTAATTAAATAATATGACTAAACCCGATTTAGTGCAAGTTGGAGATTGTTGGGATTTATGTCGTAAAGCCTTCTAATTAATTAATAATTATTTGATAATTATTTGATAATTATTTTTTGCAATTTATAATATTCATTATTTATAAAAATCCAAGGTTATTAGTGTAATCTTGAACAATATGTAGTTGACATACGGGAGGATCGTGTTCAAGGAATAACCTAAATAGTCTATAGTATATGGATAAAGTTGGGTGCCTTATCCTGGTAAAACTATTTATACGGTCGACTTTGTAATTGTTACAAATGATTTGATCCAAATCATTCATGTAGAGACATGTGAGTGAGGGTATCATATACAATGAGTTTGTATAAGACTGAACCACGAAATATATAATCTCTCTTTATAAATCCGTTATTTGAGAAGATTAAAATTTCACAAGATGATCATATGTGTCTCGATCTTAATCCTGAGTGAGTTATGAACTCCTGCCTGTGAGGGCTCGTCCTTTGATTTGTATGGGTGAGAATGACCTTTATAGCCGATTCAATAAGCCTACCATTTTGGGGACTTGACCAAACAGGGAGCTGGGAACATAAGTTTCACAATATGAAATTCACTCTTTCTCATATAGGGAAAGTAAATGAGTAGTTCCCTTAAGTGATGATTTCATGACTTGAACAATGGGGCTCCACCCTTTCACTGACCCGAGAGGGACTTGGTTTATGGTTGGATCATAAACAGGTTGTTCATTAGAGAATCATTGGTACTTAAGGTGTAAGATGTAATTACAGGGGTAAAACGAACTTTTGACCCAGTTGTAATTACGAACAACTCGTGAAGGATAAAATTGCATGTAATGGTTATATCCATTGACACAACTTGTCCTACAGTGCATAAAAGTGCAACTATAGGCCTATAGTGGAGTGATCTAGAGTTAATGAATGAAAGTTAATTAATTAATTTTGTGTCATTGAAGCTTATAAATCTGTAGGTCCATAAGATTCCATTGCTAGCTCATAGTAACACTAAAAGGATTAATTTAGTTGAAAGAAAAATTTGAAATATTTAAATTAATATTTAATATATTTGATATATTAAATGTAGAAGAGTATTTATTGTATTTGATACATTAAATATTAGAAGAAATAGTTTAGGTGTATGATACATTAATATTAAAAACTATATACATATGTTATTTGATTGAGATTCAAATTGGTTTAAAGTATATTATAAAAGATTAATTTTATAATATTTGAATAAGAGTCAAATAAATATAAAATATATTAGATATTAAAATGCATTTTATAAAATAAAACGAATTCCTAAAATCCGTCCAAATAGGACATTTAGGTTTAGCCATAGAGTTGGCCAAACAAACTACTCATGCTCTGCAGAGAGAATTGTTCTCTCATTCTTTCAAAGAGCTCCCACAAGCCTTGATCTCGTGTTCGAGTCATAGCGAGGAAAATCTCGTGGAAAAAAGAACACAAGAAGATTTGTGGTCTTCAAAGATAATTATATTCTTAACATGTTTTCTTAGTTTAATTCTAAATAAATCAAAAAGATCGATTCCAACGTTTCCGCTGCGGGGATTGAAGAGTTCATTCCCTTCAGATGAGATGATAACAGGCAAGGTCTCATTTTCTCCTAGATATGCATATTTTAGATGCACATGCAGAGGTTTAAGTTCTAGCATAGGCGACTGCTCAATAGAAGGTAGCATAGGAGAAATTGTGCGATCATTAATATCATTAGTCATACTAGCATGCATTTTTGCGTCAATATTGCTTTAAGCAGCATCATGTGCAATATAGTCATTTAGATCATCCATATCCACTTGACCATGCTTATTCACATGCATTTCAAACAATTCTGATTCATGCTCATGTTCGACTAATGTATCAATAATATCCACAACAGAACAATCTTCGAGATCAGAAGGGTACCTTAGCGCTTTGAACATACTGAATTTTACCTCTTCTTCATTTACCCTCATGGTTAGCTCACCTTTTTGAACGTCTATCAATCCTCTTCCTGTCGCAAGGAATGGTCTTCCCAAAATGATAGGCACATCCTTGCCAGCTTCATAATCTAGGATGATGAAATCTGCAAGGAAAATGAATTTATCAACTTTGATCAAAATATCTTCAATCTTACTTTCAGGATAAGAGATTGATCGGTCTGCCAGTTGCAGCGTGACTGTGGTGGGGCGAGCTTCTCCAATGCCTAGCTGCTGAAAAAGCGAGAGTGACATTAAGTTTATACTAGCTCCTAAGTCACACAGCACTCTGCCTACATTTCGACCTCCTATGTCAACCGGTAAGGTAAATGATCCTGGATCCTTCTCCTTAAGAGGCATCTTATTTTGCAAAATAGCACTGCACTCTTCAGTAAGGTTCACAGTTTCAAATTCGCCTACCACCCTCTTGTTAGTGACAATGTCCTTAAGGAATTTCACATAAGATGGCATGGATTGCAATACTTCCACAAAAGTTATGTTGACATGCACTTGCTTTAAAATTTCTAGGAATTTATGAAAATGAGCCTCTTGCTCTTGTTTATTTTTCAGACGCCTTGGAAAGGGTGGAGGTGGAACGTACATAGGGATGTTAGGTCTACTCCCTACAAGAATGGTCCTAATAATCTCTTTTGTCTCCTCCTATATGGGTTCAAGTCTGGTGTTTTGCGCATCCTTCGCATTAGCATTGCTAGAGTTTCGCTGGGTCACCAGTGGAGATTAGGCTCACTATCGTCTACTCTTTTTGGCTCAATCCTAGCGTTGCTTGCTAAAGGTTTACCACTTCTAAGTTCAATAGCTTGGACTTGTTCCTTTCCCTCTCTTCTAGGGTCCTCTGTATCTGAGGGCAAACGCCCTTGGGGTCTAGCCTTGAGTTCACTTGCCAATTGACCTATCTTGTTCTCCAAACTTCTCAAAGAAGCTTGTTGGCTTTGAATAGTAGCATCATTCTTTGCCATGTACTCCTTCAACAAATTTTCCATTGACGAACTCATGGGCTGATTTGCTACTGACTTTTTTTTTAAATTGGTTTGGATTAGATTGATGATTCTGGGAAAATCCTGGAGGTTCATTGGGTCTAGGATGCATATTTTGGATTTGATTGGTATTCCCTTGCCCATTCCACGAGAAATTCGGATGGTTCCTCCATCCAAGATTATAAGTGTTTGAGTATGGATTTTTTCTAGGTTGAGGTTGACTTCCTACATAACAAACAAATGCGGGATTGGCTGGACAGTGGTCATAAACGTGCCCTTCCCCGCAGTAGACGCATACCAAAGCATCTATCTGATTTTCTACGGCTGAGATTGTTGAAGCGGAAGCATTAGCACTAGCATTCTGTTGAAGGTTTGCTTGAGCTAATTGCTTCATCATGTTTGTCAACGTTGCAATCTGATTACTCATGACATTCAACGCATCAACTTCATATGCCCATTTTTTCCTACTTTGCTCTATAGGATCATCTGACCCAGTTTGTGGCTAAAATATTTTCCAAGATTTCAAATGCCTCATTAGAGCTCTTACACAGCATTGACCCCCCAACTGATGAGTTTAGTACCTGCCTCGTACTAGGATTACAACCTTTAAAGAAGACTTTTATTTCAATGCACCATGGAATGCCATGATGCGGACATTTAAGCAACATATCCTTGAAACGAGTTCATGCTTCATGCACTGACTCATTCTCAGATTGCTTAAATTTAATAATGTCATCTCTAAAATTGGAATTCCTATCGGGAGGAAAATACTTAACTAAGAATTTCTCAGTTAGATCGGTCCAGTTAGCAATAGATTCTGATGGTAGTGAATTTAGCCAAGTTTTCGCTTTGTCCCGCAGAGAATATGGAAATAAGTACAAGCGCAATGCCTCTTGTGTAACTCCAGGTATAACGAAAGTATCGCTAACACCAAGGAAGTTACGCAAGTGATTATGCGGGTCCTCATACTCAATCCCATAGAATTGTCCCACTGTGGACAGCATCTGAAACATCACTCGCTTCAACTCGAATGAGTGAGCTGCGATTTCAGGTCTAATAATACTAGGATTTAGCTCCTCTGGCATAGGGACTAAGTAACTCAGTATGGCATTATCCTTATAATTGGCTATATCAATGGGATTCCTGTCCTATTTGGTTCAACTATTGGTTGGTTAATGCTAGGCGGATTAAGATTGGGTTGGTTTCTGGGTGCGATAGAGGGTGGATTACGATTTTGATTCTTCTTATTGTCTATGGTGTCTCTCTGTTCCCTCAGTCTATTTCTTAAAGTTATTTCCGGCTCTGGATCTAAATTGAATTCGTAGCCAGGAAATTCACTCATAAACCATCTCTCTTAGTACCTGCAAAAGATAAGCAAGAGTTAAAATCCAATCGTTTAAATCAAATCTCAAGTTAACAAAAACCGTTTTGCTAAACAAGCAAATCCCCGACAACGACGCCAAAAACTGTTGTCTGCCCAGATGGTGTGCAAAATATTAATGGGAAGTACTACTCATGCAAGCATACATGGTCAGCAACAAGTGATAAGTATAATTTATATCGTTTTCCCACAGAGATTTGAGTTAAGCATGCACGATTTATACTTGTTAACAATGAGAAAGTAACCAGTGACAAATTGGTATAGGTGGAATGTTGCAAAAATGCGATAAAAGCAATGGAAATTAAAGGTATTGTGCAACTAAATAATAAAATGCGAAAATAATGCAGAACAACAATACTTAAAAAGAACACAAGGGTTAAAAGTACGAATGCATAAACAGCAAGATAAACGCAAATAAAACAGCAACCTAACTTCTATTCTAACAAACAGGGTAGGCTAGGACTCATGTACTAACTCATAGATCGGGAAGTTTCAGCGGCCAATAAGCATGCATATGCCCGTTCTAACATTTACCCACAAGATCTCTCGATCTTGAGCATTAGAAATCAAGTTCATTCATATCCAAATGAGGCTATCATTCTATTCATACAAACATGTTATCTGACGTGCTAGGAGAGTGACTACGATTAGACTCCTCTCTGGATACCATGAAAGGCTAGCAAAAATACATGACTCAGACTTCCTACTCCTCTCGGAGGTTCAAAAATCAGTAACACATAAAGGATGGCCGGTAAAAAATGCATTATTATCACGAAAACACACATGCTTTGAACATTTTATGCTAAACATTTGCTGAAATCCCAATCTACTTTATTTTAAATTATCCTAGCCTCCCTTAACGAGATTAGCTACTCATAACTTGAAAAACAGAAATAACAACAACAAAGTTCATAAACATTCATTCTAGCTACATGATACCACTCAAAAAGTTCTAATATTTAGCTCCTAAATCTTGAGAATTAGAATAATTATTTGGGCTTAATTGATGTATTTGGTATCAAAGTTTTAGTATTTTTTGTAAAAGTCAACGACCACCAGATTAGTCAACACTCAGCTCAAGCCCACGCGCGCGCGGCCCAACATCAGCCCATCCGGACGCGCGACCCACCTTGCTCATGCCCAACGCGCTCCACGCCCAACGACCGACCCACTTTAGCGCGCCCCATCCGCTCCACGCCTGCCGACCCACTCAAGCGCACGCGGCCCAATCTGCCAGTTTCGGCCCAAACTCATTTTTTTTTTTAGTTTTTAACCTAGTTTTAGCCGCACTATTCATTCTAGAGGGAGAAAATTCAATATTTTACATTTAACCTCGGGTTTTGTGAGTTTTTGTCGAATTTCCATAATTTTGGGGCAATTTTGGATCGATTTTCAACATGTTTGGCTAAGGTAAATGCTCTAATTTGAGGTTTAGGGATAATCTTGATGCTTAGTGAGGGTTTTGTATGAATTTCTAGCTTAGAATTGCATGATCTTTTGTATCTCTTTCCTTTATTTGCATCTCAATAGCATGTGTAATTGATTAGGAGTGACGCCTGAGTTCTTATGCATGTTTTCAAAAATCTTACTCACCACTACAACAAGAGCAAAATAAGAAAGGAAGAAGACAAGAACATCTAAGAATGAGTAAGAGTTGATGAAGAATGTTTCAAACTACACGGTTCCCTTCAGATCTTCAAGCAACTCTTTCTCCTTCTCAGCAATCGACACTCCTTGAGCTCATCTCTAGGTGTAAATATTCACAGCTACGGCTTTCTTGGAGAGCACTTCAATGGAGTTCTTCTTCTTCTCTCTAAAAAGCTCTCAAAACTAAGCAAATCCTCCTAGAAATTCTTTATTTTCCTCTAACGACTCTCTACTTTCTCTTTCTACCCTTTTCTATTTAAATCCGCAGGGTTTTCACCCTCAAAATGCCCTAAAATGATCCAATGCTCCTCATTGGATGGCTGCAACCGAAAAAACATCTTGGTTTGTACGACAGGGGAGAGGCGCTGCCATTTCACATGCTTCAGGTACAATTTTTGCGAATGCGTTGCGATCGCAAAAATCCTTAAAGATGCTAACTTTGCTGCCGCAACGCGCCCGCAAAGCTCCTATGATCTTCGATCCAGTCTTCCTGGTCTGATGCTTTCTGTTAACTCTCCAAATGAGAGTTATTTAGGCCTTTAAATGTTAATATCCGTGGAGTCTTTAGAGCAATTGAATGTATATTGAGCTTAAAAGTGTTTATTTGGTGACTTTTGTGATTTGAGTGTTGCATAAACCTTATGTGATAAACTGTGCATAAGTGTGCTCTTTGATAATGAATTAGCTAAGCAATGCCTTTTTAGGATGTCGCTAAAGCCTCGCGAGGATCGCAAAAGAGAAAGGAGAAGAACAGCTGGGAACAAAGCTTTGCGGTCGCAACGCATCAACAAAGTTGTGATTTCTAAGTACCTTTGTGGCCGCAACGCAATCGCAAAAATTGTACCTTCCTCTGGTGCATTTTTCAGAAGTTGTTCCCTGCCGTACCTCCCTGTCGTTTTCCCTGCTTTTGTGCCCTCCAATGAGGATTGAGGCCCATTTTTAGGGTATGGAATATGAGAAAAAAGGGCTGCATATATAAAGAATGAGATGGAAAGAGAGAATATATATACATATGAAGTTGGCCAGAGGATAATATAGGAGGGGGGCTCTCATTGTTTTGAGCTAAGAAGAGAATTTGAATTTTTCTTTTGAAAATTTGGTAGTGAACTTTTGTACGTTCACAAATTTCGGGTTGTCGAGACCCGCCAAAATGAAATTTATAAACCCGAATGCACCGAGCAATTTGGAGCTAAGTGGTAACGGGGTCGATTCACAGGGAGTGATCAATAATCCTAAATTAATTGAATTAAATTTGCAACGATAAAATGGGGGGATTTTGTTTGGGAAAACAAAGTAACAAAAACAGAATTTAAGCTAACGGAAAATTAAAACGTGAAGTATGAAATTGACGAATTCGATTGATTAGCAAGTGTCGGGATTGATCTAATGTATTTTTGGTTCATTGATTAATATGTAAATTAGCCGAAATGTTTCATGCACACAAAATGTTATGTCCCTATCGGGTCCAAACATCCCGATGAATTAATTAAGGAAGTGCAATCCTAATTAAACATGTCCATTAATTAATCTAAGTTCACGACTCTTAAATTAATTAACGAACAGTAACGGGTATAATTGAGACGAACTAATCCTAAAACTAATTCGATTTATCTCTTAGTCTTAAGCTCGCCGTGAAAACGTTAATCAACTCCTACCCCCAACTGTCACTTAGGCTCGAATTGATTAGCCACGAGCTAGACTTTCGCTACTAAGTATTGAGGTTTGTCAAAAATCAATATTAGCCAACTAAGCATGCGTAACTAATTATGGACGTCACTCCCAATCAGAAAGGCAAGTCATTCGTTCTTAATTCAGACCAAGAGATGCAAGAAACTCATTCAATCATGCTAAACAGTTCAATTAAGCTCTAATCTCACCTAATACAAAAGATAATCAACCCCTAAACTTAACTAACCAATCACTAACCTCTAGCTATCCATGAAGATGAAGTTTGCCCAAGCATTCATGGAGGTTGTCTCCTTCATACAACCAAAAAATGGGTAAAAACCAGAAAAAGAGAGAGAAAAACGGCAATCCCGAGGGGGAAAAGAATAGGATAATGACCTAAAATCGGAAAATGGGTATTTATACCCATTTTCGCGTCAGACAAGCGCCTAGGCGCCGCGGGCGCGCGCGCACAGAATCGGGACAGCGCCTAGGCGCTGAGCTCTCTGGAAAATTTACAAAATCTAGGATTTTTTATAACTTTTAATGTCGGACTTTTGCAGGACTTTTATTGACGGGTAATTCGGGTCATGGCTAGGGTCAGCGCGCGGACACGGACTTTCCATGACGGGCGCTGCGCGGGCGAGGACGCGCTGGGGCGCGCGCGGACACGGGCGTGGGCGGGCGAGCGGTGCGCGCAGACTTTTGATGTCGGACACGGGCGCGGAGGCGGACGAGTGAGGACGCGCGCGGACACGCAGGGCGAGGACCGGGGCGAGCGCGCGCGGACGCGAGCGCGGGACTTACGATGACGGGCACTCGACTGCGCGCGCGGACACGGGCGTCTGGGCGTGGGCGATCTGGGCGTGCGGCGCGGTTGGGCGCCTGGGCGCTGGGCGCTGACCTCTCGGGTTTAAGCCCAATTTTGGGTCGTTTTTGCTCCCAAACTCCGTTTGACCTATCTTTTTGACCCGAACACTTCCCGAAACGTCTTAAATGACCGATTTAGCCTTAAAATTAATAATTTGACTTCCCGAGCTCTTTGCCACGAAATACCTAAAATAAGTAGATTTAATTGAATTAAGCATGACATTTAGCTAGAATTAAGGTTATAATTATAGCTCTATTTTAGAGCTATCAAAATACCCCCGACCTAAATCTTGCTAGTCCTCGAGCAAGACTATTCTAAATTATCTCTAAAGCCTAAAATTGCATGCATCGACTCTAACCTTAATACTTTAAAAAAGCAAGGCATTTGCAACAAAAAGAGAACAATCAATTGCATGCACTAATTGAGAACTTTTAAAAAATTCAACTGTTACTCCCCTACGTGTGTGTGTGTTCAGCAAACATATTCTAGCTCACATAAACCCGGAAAAATTTTATGCAACCTTACATCACGTTTTCCCCCTACTTCTAGCAATAAAGAACAGTCTACGGCTTTTCAACAATCAAGAGAGTAACAAATTAAAAGGCCTAATTCTTTTTCTTTTGAACTTGCTAAATTTTTACTTTTTTTTTTCTTTCTTTTTCTCCTCCAAGAGAGCCTAACATGTCAAGCTTTCCTTCGTTCCAACTTACCTGCAATTCCATTGCACAATGTATCTGACTACGGGCAAGCTTCACATTTTTAAGGACTAATGCTCACTTCTTAGTCGCGATTCTAAGAAGGAGGAGCACCTCAGGAGCTTTTATTTTCATGCTTGCCTTTTTTTTTATACTAGGCAATAGCTTCGCTACAATTCAATTAACCTATTACAACCTATCATGCATCAAGCCTTCCCTAGGAGTGCCTTTCGGGGTGACAACATGATTTCGGGCTAAATAAAGCAATTCTAAGCCTACAGAGTCCAGAATAAGATGCTACGTGCTCGATAGATGCAAGGAAGCAACGACAAAAATTTAAAAATTTTCGAAAAATGCTCAATTAACGCATATAATCTCATGCTTCTCCTATTATGCAACTACGAAGATTTTAAAAGCACATCTTAGATTGTCCTCATCGAAAAACATGCAAATTAAGACTACGACACTTCAAATTCAGAGAAAACCCATGCTCGATAACTACGCAGAAGTCCACAGACAAACCACCCCCAACCTAAGAGAGATGCATTGTCCTCAATGCATCAACCATTAGATAAAGCAATAAACGAGCAAAATAAGGGAACACGAGAACTTCCCTGATCTTTGCAAGGTTGGCGGAGAGAGAGCGCTATCTTTTCTTCCCAAATTAAGGTCCATAAGCCGGGCAATCTCCTTATTCTCCTAAAAAAAACGAAACAAAACAAGCAAACAAGTATTTAAAACTAAACTACTTAAAGTAATCAACTAAAACAAACAGAAATAACAGTTCAAACTCGGGTGCCTCCGAGAAGCGCAAATTTTTAAAGTCGATTGCTCGACTGTATTCTCGGACTCCACTCATCCATAGTCCAACATCTTGGAAGATACTCCATCCATCTTCCTATATCCATCCTTCCTGCCAAAGTCCACAGAAAAGAATTTCCTAGGCTTCTCCTGCACACTAACAACATCAATCCCAAACAATGCATTCACAGTATCGACATTGACATTCCCATCAGGTTCATCAGTTAATGCATCCATTTTAAACTCACTCTTATCTCCATCAAATTCAATAGATAAGACTTCTTTATCCACATCAATTTTAACCTTAGCAGTTTTCATGAAAGGACGTCCTAACAGAATTGACGTGGGCATACGAGATGAGTTTTCATTCATTTCAAGCACATGAAAATAAGCGGGGAAGTACATATTGTTAACCTTATCAAGAATATCTTCAACTTTTCCCATAGGATGCACAAATGATATACTCAAATGTTCACACCATGGCATTCCATGGTGTATTCAGATTGAAGTATTCTTCAAAGGATGCAACCCCAACACGAGGCAAGTGTTGAATTCCTCAGCTGGAGGTTCCATGCTATCAAAGAGTTACAAAGAAGCCTATGAGATTTTGGAGAAAATCTCAACATCACATTGCCGGTGGTCAGACGATCCTGTGGAGCCAAACAGAAAGGAAAGCTGAAGACATGGATGCACTCAGTGCAATGAGCAGCCAGATCAATGCTCTGACCAACCTAGTGAAGCAAATGGCTCAAACCAATATTCAACAAAGTGTCAACATCGTGGCAGCTGTTTCAACAAGCACATCAGTAGCCAACCAAGGTGAGGCACTAGTATGTGGATTCTGTGGGGAAGGGCATATGTATGACTTTTGCCCTGGTAATCCATCCTCGGTGTGTTATGTTGGAAGTCAACAACAACCCCTACTCAAACACATATAAGCCTGGTTGGAGAAACCACCCAAATCTCTCGTGGGGTGGACAACAAAACACAAGCCAAATGCAAAATCAACCAAGACCGAGTGGACCATCTGGTTTCACTCCACAAACTAGTCAACCCTCTTATCAGAAACAATACAACCAACCAATGGGGACGTCCGTGGAGAACTTGCTGAAGGAGTACATAGCGAAGAATGATGCAACTCTGCAGAGCCAGCAAGCTACACTGAGAAGCTTAGAAAATCAAATTGGGCAGTTGGAAAACGAGCTGAAGAATAGGCCCCAAGGCAGATTGTCTGCAGACACTAAAACGCCAAGAAGGGATGGTAAGGAACAAGTTCAAGCCATTGAACTCCGAAGTGGAAGACCATTGGTGATCAACAGCAGAGAAGCACCAAAGCGAGTAGAGAATGAAGAGTCTAGTGCTCCACTGGATTCTCTGCCCAACCTTGATCAATTACCACCAAGCACAACAAGGGTGAGGCTGGAACCTATCATTGAGGAACCAGAAGACATTCCTAGGCCTCCACCTGTCCTTAGGCAACCTGACTTGCCTACCTATGTGCCACCACCTCCATTCCCTAGACGACTCAAGAAGAAGCAACAGCAGGACGCTCATTTCCACAAGTTCTTGGAAATCTTGAAACAAGTGCATGTTAATATTCCATTCGTGGAAGTACCCTGGTTCCTTCACTTTACCAGTAGAATTGGGAGGCAAGCATGTGGGTAGAGCATTGTGTGATCTGAGAGCCAGCATCAATCTCATGCCTTTGTCACTATTTCAACAACTTGGGATAGGGGAAGCACGACCAACAACAGTCACCTTGCAACTTGCAGACAGATCCATCGCATACCGTGAAGGTAAGATTGAGGATATACTTGTCAAGGTTGACAAATTTATTTTTCTTGCAGACTTTATAATCTTGGACTATGAGGCAGATAAAGAGGTACCAATCCTATTGGGCAGACCGTTCTTAGCCACAGGTAGGGCTCTAATTGATGTCCAAAAAGGTGAGCTCACCATGAGAGTTCATGATGAAGAGGTTAAGTTCAGTGTGTTTAAAGCTTTAAGGTACCCCTCTGACCTTGAATCCTGTGCAACTATAGGTATAGTAGACTCATTAATGGAAGAACAACTTGAGCATGAATTGTTAATTAAGCATGCTACTAATTATGCACAAGTAGATGTAACTGATTTAAATGTTTCTGAATTGATGGATGTATCTGTGGACAACCCTCAACATGTATGCATGACCAATGAATTGTCTGAAAGAACCACAACTTCTTTGATGCCATCAATTGAACAACCGCCTCTACTAGAACTGAAACCATTGCCTGAACACCTTAAATATGCATATCTAGGAGAGAAAGATACCTTGCCTGTTATTATTTCGTCCAAACTAAGTAAACAACATGAAATTGCGTTAATATTGCTGCTTAAGCAACATAAAAGGGCAATTGCTTGGACGATTGCTGACATTAGGGGTATAAGTCCTTCCTACTTCATGCATAAAATATTGTTGGAAGAAGAACATACACCTAGAGTAGATCACCAACGTAGGTTGAACCCCTCCATGAAGGAGGTAGTTAAAAAAGAAATTATTAAATGGTTAGATGCAGGTGTGATCTTTCCAATAGCCAATAGTCAATGGGTCAGTCCTATTCAATGTGTACCTAAGAAGGGTGGTATGACTGTAGTGGTTAATGAAAATAATGAATTAATACCAACTCGAACTGTTACTATAGAAAACTTAATAAAGAAACAAAAAAAGACCATTTTCCTTTACCCTTTATAGACCAAATGTTAGATAGAATAGCTGACCGAGCCTTTTACTACTTTTTAGATGGTTACTCAGGATATAACCAAATCACCATAGACCCTGAGGATCAAGAGAAAACAACATTTACATGTCCCTTTGGAACATTTGCTTTTCGTAGAATGCCATTTGGCCTATGCAATGCACCAGCAACGTTCCAAAGATGTATGTTGGCTATCTTCTCTGACCTAGATGAGTCCATAATAGAAATATTTATGGATGACTTCTAAGTCTTTGGTGATTCCTTTAACCACTGCCTAGAAAACTTAGGACAAGTCTTAACTAGGTGTGAATAAACCAACCTAGTCTTAAATTGGGAAAAATGCCACTTTATGGTGGAAGAAGGGATAGTATTAGGACATAGAGTGTCCAAAGCAGGAGTAGAGGTCGATAGGGCCAAAATAGAGATCATTGAGAAATTAGTGGAACCTAAAAATGTCAAAGCTATAAGAAGTTTCTTAGGTCATGCAGGATTTTATAGGAGATTTATAAAAGACTTTTTAAAAATCTCTAAACCCTTGTGTGGGCTTTTAGAGCTGAATAAAACTTTTATCTTCTCAAATGAATGTCTAATTGCATGGACCAAGATTAAGGATGCCAAATTGGGATTTGCCTTTTGAACTAATGTGTGATGCTAGTGACTATGCAATTGGGGCTATGCTGGGGCAAAAGAGAGATAAACTAACACACCCTATATATTATGCGAGTAAAACTTTAAATGAAGCACAATGTAACTACACTACCACAGAGAAAGAGATGTTAGCGGTAGTGTTTGCATGTGAAAAATTTAGGCCTTATATTGTAGGAAATAAAACGATTGTTTATACTGATCACTCTACAATAAAATATTTAATGAGGAAGGCTGATGCTAAGCCTCGTCTAATTAGATGGGTGTTACTATTGCAAGAGTTTGACCTAGAGATTAGAGATAAAAAAGGCTGTGAAAATGTAATTGCTGATCATTTATCAAGATTGCAGAGTCATTGCGGAAAAATTGCGGAGCCCGCAATGACTGATTCCTTTATTGATGAACATGTCTTTGTGTTAGTGCATTGTGATAACAATGATGAACCTTGGTTTGCGGATATTGCTAACTTCCTTGCCCCACAGGTGTTACCAACTTTCAGAGGGGGGCAAGAAAAGAAGAGGTTCTTACACGAGGCTAGGAAGTACATCTGGGACGATCCAACACTTTACAAAAGTTGTGCGGATGGATTGCTAAGGAAGTGTGTGCCAGCTGCTGAATCAAGGTCAGTCTTGCAGCATTGTCATACAATTTCTTATGGTGGACACTTTGGTGGTCAGAGGACGGCTGCAAAGGTGTTCCAAAGTGGCTACTTCTGGCCCACGATCTTCAAGGATGCACACGACTACGCACACAACTGCAATGAGTGTCAACGAACAGGTATCCTCAGTAGGAAGGATGAGATGCCTCTAACATATATCTTAGAGTTAGAACTCTTCGATGTATGGGGCATTGACTTCATGGGTCCATTCCCTCCATCTGCTAGTAATCGTTACATTCTAGTAGTTGTAGATTATGTTTCAAAATGGGTAGAAGCAATTGCATGTCCCTTAAATGATGCTAAAACGGTTGTTAAATTTCTAAATAGGCATATTTTTACACGATGTGGGACACCACTTGCCATCATAAGTGATGAGGGAACGCACTTTATAAACAAAGCTATGGAAAAAGTGTTAGCTAAATATAATGTTAGGCATAGAGTAGCAACACCTTATCATCCACACTCGAATGGACAAGCTGAAATATCTAATAGAGAAATCAAGAGCATACTTGAAAAAGTTGTGAAACCGAATAGAAATGATTGGTCTTTTAAGTTAGACGATGCACTGTGGGCGTATAGGACTGCATATAAAACGCCATTAGGAATGTCTCCTTATAGGTTAGTTTATGGAAAAGTATGCCACTTACCCCTTGAATTAGAAATCAAAGCCTTTTGGACCTTAAAAGAGTTGAATTATTGCGTAACCGATGCGGGAACATTGCGGTCTCTGCAATTACATGAGTTAGATGAACTAAGACATATGTCATACGAAAATGCTAAAATGTTTAAAGAAAGAACTAAAATTTGGCATGATAGTAGACTTAGGATTAAGGATTTCAAAAAGGGCCAGCATGTTCTATTGTTTAACTCACGACTTAGATTATTTTCAGGCAAACTTAAGTCTCGTTGGTCAGGTCCTTTTGTGATTACTAATGTGTTTGTTCATGGTGCAATTGAAATTCGAAATTTGAATCAAGGTCAGCCGTTCATGGTAAATGGTGCTAGATTGAAGCACTACTATGAGGAAGGAGATGTGAAGACACTCTCAGCCTTCCTCCTATCCGAAGCTTAAGAGCAAAGAAAGAAAGGATGAGCAAGGGCATTCAATGAAATTATTTTTATGCTCAACCAACAAAGGATAATGGAATAGATAGTCTTTCGTTATTGTTTTTCTTTTAGATTGATTAGAGTATTTCTATTATTTCTAGTATTAATTAAAGTTTGTTTTTATTGATTAGGAGCGTGGTAATTGGAGATCTTAAAACGGCGATGAGGGGAGTAAACCAAGAGGCAAGGAAAGATAAAGGAAGAGATCTTGCAAAATCGAAGATTTAGTTGCTAGAATCTTGCAACAAATAACAATCAAGGATGAAATCCCAACGGTTAGATCTTCAAAGATTTGCTGAAAAAAAATTGCGAAAAAAAGTGCGGAAAAATTGCGGAGTCCGCAATCATATAGCCGTTGGGGCAACAACCGAGTATAAATAGGACGAGTTGGGGATCATTCCCATTTACGAGTCTCAAACCCTCGAAATTCTACAACTCAGAGCTCTCCTTCCTCAGAAATTCTCAAGCTTAACCTTCAAGAAACGACCATGGTTTCCACAAGATCTGAACGATCCACGCCCAAAAAGACATCCCCAATCACGGAGGATGCTGAATTAGTCAGGGATGCGTTGCTCTCCTTGGCAAACGCTGAAGCTGTGAAACCTTCAAGACCCCCGAAGCTCCCTGTGAAGAGGAAGTGGAAGGTGGCGACGACTGAGGTTGCACCCAGCTCTGATCCATCGCAGTCCCCTAGAAAGAAGTGGAAGATTACCGAGGAGGATCCAAATACCAAAAGTAGGAAGTCCACGAGTGAGGAAAGCCTCAACAGTGGCAGACCATCGTTTGAGACGACCATGCAAAGCCCTGATTCCCCTCAACAGCAGTCGGAACCTGAAGTTCCATCTGAAGAACAACCAGAATCGGCATCAATTGGTGGTGCGGATGAAGAAGAAGAGGTATTCTCTCCCTTCAGGGATGTCAATCTTGACAGCCCTGTGGAGAGGCAAAGCAGAGATTCGATGGAGGAAACGCTGGATGAATGCATCCAGCAGATAGCTGCCAAGGCGAGGCTCAAGAAGAGAGCCCCTGTGATTGTGAAAGGCAAGCGGCCAAAAGCCTCCAAAAAGACTAAAAAGAAGAGGGTTGAAGCTGGACCCTCTATCAAGAAAATGAAATCTGAGGCTGTTGAAGCAGCCAAGGCAAAGGACAAGGGGAAGAGAAAGATGTACCAAGAGGATGAGCCTCGAGCTGCGAGGTATGTGTCTAAGGATGTGGAGGCTAGAGGCCTGGAATTGATGAAGAAAGAACTCCTCCACGAGAGAAGATTTCTTGATTCTCTTGCGGACCTGCCGCAATTCCTGCGCGCAGGAATTATGAACCACGGCTGGGAAGAGCTGTGTAGGCCTCCAATTCAGGCCTACTCTGATATGGTGTACGACTTCTACGCCAACCTCACTCGCCCCGAAGGTTGTTCTTCAATGGTGAGGGGAGTAGAAGTTGACTTCTCAGCCGAAGCAATCAACAAGGTGTATGCTCTCAAGGGGCATGAGGATTCTGAATACGCAAGGATCATGGCTTCACCCTCAGAGGGAGTCCTGGAGGAAGCGCTGAATATAATAGGGAAGCCTGAGGCAGCATGGGAAGCACACACTAATGAGTGCAGCCCTCAGGGACAAAGCGGCTGTGTGGTTCTCCCTGATTCGAAGACGAATCTCCCCTGTCACACATCAGACAACCATCAATCAGGGGAGATCGCGGTTGATTTATGCGATAATGAAGGGACTCACCATTGATGTGGGTGAAATCATAGCAGCATCAATCTTCGAATGCTCCAAGAAAGGTAAGGGCCAACTCTTTTTCCCCAATACCATCACTAAATTATGCGTACGCGCAGGGGTGCCTGTGACGATGGAGGAGAAACAATTGGCCTATGCTGGCCACCTTGAGCTGCCCAGTGACCTGAGGATGAGGAGAAGAGGCAACATGGAGTTCGAGATGGATGGACTTGCTGCTGCACAGTCATTGTCCATGGCCTGCTTGATGGACTTACAACGAAAGTTAGCCCAATGGGCTGAGTATTCGCAGGCAAGGAACCAAGAGCTGGCTGAGCACCTGCGGTGCACGTTCCCTACCTTCCCTGCTGTATTGTTGAGTCCTTGGGTACCTCCGAGTGAGAGGAAGAATGAAGAAGATAAGGATGAATGAATGCCAGACTGAGGGCATTCGAGGGAGTATTTCTGATCCCTTTCAAACAAATCTTCTTTTCTGTGACCAGTTACCCCCCAATAATCAACTGTTTGTTCTGTTTTAATTTCTTAATTAGCCTGCTTAGTTTAAGTTTAATTTTGTATGATTAGTTAGCTTAGATAGTTTTTCTATTGCCTGTAGTTCTTTACGAATAGAACATCGCATGTTAGGAGCCTTGATCACGGTTACATCTGCTCTGTTGAAATCATTGCGAATCTTTGCGGACCCCGCAATCTTTTGTTTCCTTAAGCATGCTGTTGTATGACTTTCTGATGGGCTGTCTGTCTTTCAATCTCATTATTTGTCTGCTTTACTGATATCCATAGGTAGTCTGTCTATTGAGAATGCTGGATGAGTGTCAAGTACACTCTTGTTAGTTTTAATTAGCCTCATAAAATGCTGAGCATGTACCTCTGTTAGACCTTACCATGTTAGTTTTAATAAACTTCTGCTTATGAGTTATCTGCACTAGCAGGGTCATTCTATCCCTAGGAGTTTTGAGTCTGTCTTGTTTTTATTTAGACTAGATGCTTCTAAGATAAGTTTGGGGGTGTGCCACCTTAGACTCTCATTGGGGACAATGAGGAGTTTAAGTTTGGGGGAGGCAACCTCTAGGCCTAGGAACACTCCTCTCTCCTTTGAAGAAAAAAAATATAGACATTCTTCTTCTTTTTTTTAAAAAAAAAAAAAAAAAAAAGAAAATGTACAAGAAAGCAAAAGAAAAGTAAAGGGTATTGGATCTCTAAGGATGCTGAGTAATCATGGCCATTTGTGTAACCCACAAGTGGCACTGCATCAAAAGGCAATTCAAAGAGAAGACTTTGCCAAAAGAGAAAAAAGGGAAAAATAAAACCAAGGAAGAAGAATGTGTGCCAAAGAGCTGCGGCCTAAGTGTTTAGATGTCCTGTGAAATTGAACTCTGATCCTTAGTTTGCTAAGCACAGAGCTGTAGCTTGAAGGTATGTCAAGGGAGATGAGTGTCTATCCAACACAGTGATGCCAGGGCTTAGTTTGTTCTATGGACTGTACTCTGATACTCGTGTGTGCTAAGCCTGGCATGACTCTAAGGATTCCTAGGTAGCTCAAAAATAAAGACATTAGAAGCATGTACTGAGTCTGAGTTAAAACTAGGGAGAGTTTTGAAAGCTTAGGGATAACTGCACAATAAACCCAATGACATAGGCAGATAAACCAGTAGTGAGGAAGTTTGTAAAAACATAAGGTTTTAAAGGTAAGGAAAATCAGAATAGGCAGAATGTGAAGTTAGTTTGAACCTAGAAGAGTGTCACAGGACAGCAATGCCTTTGATAGTAAGCCCAAGGAAGTCAGCAAGTCAGTCAGGTAGAGTTTGAAAGACAAGATTTAGCAGCCAAAGTAAGCCTTTATATTGCTCGAGGATTAGCAATAACTCAAGTTTGGGGGTGTGTTACCTCTCCAAAAGTACATTATTTAGGGCTATATTTACCTTTAAATCATGTACATTCTTTAGTGTTTTTGTTAGAAGTTAGTTTAATGTGTGCCTAAATGTGAGAATTTGAGAAATGATGCTAAAATAGGACTTATTTGGAAAAGGAACGAAAAAGGATGTAAAATGATGTAAAAAGAGCTAAAATGTACATTGCAGGAAACGTTGCGGAAACATTGTTGAACACGCAACAGAGCATTGCGGCCCTCGCAAGCAAATCGCAATGCCAGTCTTCTTCTGCTGAACTTTTCCAGCCGCAGTCGTCATTGTTGCGATCTTCCAGCCGCCTAAGCTTTCCACTGCTGCCACGTGGAAGATTGTTGTTCGGAATGGATGGATATCCGCGACTGAAGGTACCTGCAGAAGCTATAAAAAGAGATGGATGATGAAGGGAAACGAACACTCAGAAGCAAGGAGATCCCAGTTGCGAAGCAATCTGCAGACGACATTCCTTCCTCCATTTGTTGGATCGAAGAAATCAGCCCTTGGCGTCGATAATTCGAGAGGAACAAGAGAAGATCATTCTTCTCTTCTGATTGAATTCATCCCCAAGATCAGCTAATCTTCCCCTTCATCCGAGGCATTTAGCAACGTGGAGGATCCGAGCACTTTACAGCTTTCTTTACTGTTTTCTCTCTACTGATTCCATTTGCGACATTTGTTCTATTCATTCTCCAATACACTTGATCTTTACTGCTTTCATATCATTGCACGTCGTTCTTATGAAGTGTTTTGAACCTTATTTTTATAGAGTAATCAATTAAGTTTTGTTGAGTTATTCATTTTGTTATTTCTTATTCAATTGCTTTTACTGAATTCTCTAAATCATGATCAATCAATCCATCTCTTTTAGTTCTTCGAAAACCATGAGTAACTAATCTAAGAAAGGTCTGCTAAAGATGAATCTATAGGCTAGAAATACGAGAGTCCAGCATGTAGAGCAGCATGATTGCATTGAATGTATGTGAGCTTCAGCCCATGGACAATTTCGACCGGCCATCCATTTTGTCTATGTATGCTTGCAAAAAAATACTTATCACTTGCTGCAGACCATGTATGCTTGCATGATCTGAGTGCTCTTCGCATTTACATTTTACATACACACTGAGCACGCAACAGACAGCGTCGCGACGCTGCGACCTAATGAATCCGCGCGCGCCTCGCGATGGCTTCGAGACGCTGGGCGAGCGTCTCGACGCTGCCCCGATAATTTCCTGCGCGCGCGCCCCTCGGAGCGTCTCGACGCCGCGACAGGGTCTCGACGCCAGGCAACGTTGAGCAAGCGTCTCGACGCTGTCTGCTCGACGCTTGCTCTCGGGTTTGGGCCTGAAAATTGCCTCTCCTAGGTAATTTTGGTCCGGTTCTTCTTGAATTAGCTTGCCCTTTTCCCGAAGCACTCCCGGGGCGTTAAAATACCGCTTTAAGCTACGAAACGAGTCCAATGGACGCATGAGCTCTTCGCCGCAATTCTCATATAAATGAGATATATTAAACAATTAAACACGGCATTTAGCTAGAATTAAGGAGTGAATAATAGCTCCTAAATGGAGTTATCACTCCCATGAAACGACCCTCCGAATGGACGGTGCTACTATGGGCGACCAGCAGGCGGAACATGGGAATCACACGGTTCAACCTAATGGAGAAGACCGCAGGATGTATTGACATACTTCCTTCTCCCACTTACTATAAATACTTTCTCCATTCACCTTGCTCTTGATTTATGCAAACACCATCCGAATGGGGATGCCCTATTGACATCACGAGGCCGAGCATAAATCTCACGATGTGAACTTCGCGGAGAGCGTAGGAGGAGATCAATATATCATATATACCTTCTCAACCCCCTACTAAGTATTTTATACAATTTGGGTATACTTTTACTTAGGTATTATCCAACTAAGACAATAAAACCTAAATCTAGGTAAAACAAATTTTTACCTATGATGTCTAGGTGATAAACACTTTAAAACCTTTCACCACTCTCGTGCATGCTCATAAAGTCGGGTTAACTTAACTCAAGTACATGATCGATCCTCAGGTAGGAGGTGTTCCGTAAACCGTCATCTTAAATACCTCCAACCTTAGTACAGGATCTCACCGGGTGAGTTCTCTCGTAACCTTAGCTTTACAAGATATCGACCTATTTTAACTATTAAAACGAATCGATACTAAATTCCTAATCGCATTGGAATTATTTAACCCTTAGTGAGCATGCATTTATCTTTGTTATAGATTTTAAATGTCTATCTCATTTTACAACGCTTTATAAAAGAAAGATATTCTATAACATGCTTCTCAAGCTAGAATATAACTATTACATTCATTTTATAACATGCTTCCCAAGCAAGAATATAACAATTATATTCAACTAAGGCAATTATGTTGTATGTTGAATTTCACAATTAATATAACACTTATACCAATTACACTTTTAAACAAGCAACATCCAATTCATAAATTAATATAACACTTATATTAATTCTCATGAATTAAGCGTGCATACTATACAACATAACACTTATATTATACTTTCAATGCATGCAACATGCTTCCTATTGTGGGATTTGAAATCTATATGGCATACTTTATGCACATACAAGAGAGTTTAATTAAAACATACATTCACAATGCATAATTAATTTAACACACTAAAGTGGGCCGGTTTTGGCATCACGGGCAAGCAAGCAACTAAATTACTACAATAATAATTCATAAACTAGGTTGAGATGCTTCTGAACCTTTCGAACCGCCACGAACCAGCTTGAATTGCTTGAACCGGCCAAAAAAACAGCAACAAAAGTTTAAACAAAAACTGAACCGGACCAAAACCAACCTGAACTAGACCAAACGAGCGCTGAACTGAACCGTCAGAGGGTGAAGAACCCGAAACCGGTCTTACTTTCAGTGAACCGGACCGCCCGAACACTGAACCGGACCGTTTCTTCCACCTTGCGCAGAACCGGTTTTGTGCTGGAATTTTGCAGGAAAAAAAAACACCAAGTTGTTTTTCCGACACCCGAGCTTCTGTCTTCGAATTGAAAACCTATATGGACTCTAATAACTCCGAATTTTTTACAGACTCTTCTGCACACATTAAAGCCCATACACGTTCGGGCAATTACAAAACGAAGTACAAATCAAAGCTAAAAAATTATGCCAAAACTGGAAAAACACTTTAGACGCTCAGAAAAATAATTTCTAAAACAAATACCCACCGAGCTCAAATTGATGCAAATTGAGTGACCGAAAAACGCTCTGATACCAATTGATGGAGCGCAGCGGAAGCGAGTCGGATCATTGGCACTTTAATTTCATCAATTTAGCTAAATAAGAAACATGCTCAAAGCTTTGAAATAAAAGGGATTAGAACACATACCTCTTGTAGTTCTAAGGACTTCTATTCCGATGCTCGAATCTCTTCACGAACCCTTCAAAGCTTCTCTCGAACTCTCCGAGAACCACCTCTGGTAGTCCCGCTATCCTCGGGCTGAGCAACGGAGTGGTGGGACTCCTTTAAGAGAGAAAAAGTTTGGAAGATGAAGATGGGAAGGTGAAAGAGATGAGATTTTGTGGGAAATATCTAACACTTAGCTTTCTAATTTCTCAAGTAACATAAACTCTTCATGCTTATCCAAATATAAAAACTCTTTGAAAATTCATCAACCTCAAACCATTTTAACTTCATCCAATTTATAGGCAATTCACATGCAACAAACTCTTTGCTTAGCATGACACCTCAAATTAGATGGATTAGTCTTCAACCAAGTGTTCCAAAATTGATGAGTTTATGCATGTGGTTGGTGATTCACAATCCAGTTCACAACTTGGATAAACCGACTCAACTTGGATAATCCCACTTTTAATATTTTGTCATTTAAAATTAATTCATAATTAATTTTAATAAACAAAATAAATTTTAATTAATTAAATTTTTTAATTAATTATTATTATTATTTAATTCAATATCAAATATTAATTAAATAACAAGACTAATCCCGGTTTCTTAAACCGAGTCTTCACACATGAATCCCTATTCATGTTTTAGACCAATCCCATATTTAAATCATATTTAAAGATGTCCATCATTTTTCCAAAAACGAATTTGAATAAAATCAAATTCTTTTTCTCTCATATAATTACACGGTTTAATCCGAGCTAGCCAGGAGAACCTAAAAGACTTACAGATCATAAGCTCCAACGATACGAGATTACCCGACCAAACTCTTTAGCCAAGCTAACCAACATTCGTTAACCCCAAGAGACTCTACTAAAGTCCAAGGGTTGCACTCTCCTCACCGTAGATATATTTATGTCCTCTTCATATAACCATCATTAGTAAGTTGATCCTTCACAGGTCGTTCGTAATTACAGTTGGGTCAAAATAACCGTTTTACCCCCGTAATTACATCTTGTTCCTTAAGTCCCACTAATCCTCTAATGAACTATCGGTTTGTGGTCCAACCACCAAACCGATTGGTATGTGATCTCATCACTATACCAAGTCTCTCTCGGGCCAATGAGAGGGTGGGATCCCTAGTTCAAGACCCCGAGTCAGCACTTAAGGGAACAACCTCTCTACTAATCCCTCAAGGCGGGTAGGAGTGAATTCCATCTCGCAGGACTATGTTCCCAGCTACCTACCCGATCTTATCCCCAAGATGGTAGGCTTATTGAGTCGGCGATCTTGGGCCACTCTCACCCATACAAGTCAAAGGATAAGCCTGAATAAACAGGAGTTCATAGCGTGCTCAGGATTCAGATCGAGTTACCTAGGTCATCATATGAAAAAGTCGGTCTTTACCGTAAACGGAGTTGTAAAGAAAGAGTGACTTTATTTCGCGTTCAGTCTTATGCAAACTCATTGCATAGGACACCCCCACTCACATGTCTCCACATGAACGATTTCGGATCACATCGTTTGTACTATACAAAGTGGGTCGCGTCCAATAGTGTTCCCAGGATAAGGTACCCAACCTTATCCCTATCCTATAGACTATTCTGGCTATCACTCGAACTTGTTCCACAATCATGTCACCACATGAAGTTCAAGTATACATCCTATAGCCATGGGTCTTAGTTTATTTGAGTTAGGTTAAAAGTAAACACAATTCACTTTATTCAATAACAACTTTACTGAATAAAACTCAATACCAACTTTATTGCAAAATAGAATATATATTCAGTTTATAAACCACGAGTTTTAGGACATTAAACCCAACAAAACGAAACTGGATCAACCAGGCATCGACCGCTAATCTTTGATTAGGGTTCGATTTAACCAACATGAATTTAAACGAACCTTGTTTTGCCAAGCTTCGACCGCTAATCTTTGATTAGGGTTCGATTTAACCAACATGAATTTAAACGGACATGGTTTTGTCAGGCTTCGACCGCTAATCTTGGATTAGGGTTCGACTTAACCAACAAGAATTTAAACGGACTTGGTTTTGCCAGGCTTCGACTGCTAATCTTGGATTAGGGTTCGATTTAACAACCAAGAATTTAAACGGACTTGGTTTTGTCAGGCTTAGACCGCTAATCTTGGATTAGGGTTCGATTTAACCAACATGAATTTAAACTGACCTGGTTTAGCCAGGCTTCGACCACTACTCTTAGATTAGGGTTCGATTTAACCAACAGGAATTTAAACAGACCTGATTTTGTCAGGCTTCAACTGCTAATCTTGGATTAGGGTTCGATTTAACAAACAAAAATTTAAACGAACCTGTTTTTGCTAGGCTGGATTAGGGTTCGATTTAACCAACATGAATTTAAACGGACCTGGTTTTGCCAGGCTTCGACTGCTAATCTTGGATTAGGGTTCGATTTAACCAACAAGAATTTAAACGGGCCTGGTTTTTCCCGGCTTCGACCGCTAATCTTGGATTAGGGTTCAATTTAACCAACAAGAATTTAAACGGACTTGGTTTGACCAGGCTTCAACCACTAATTTTGGATTAGGGTTCGATTTAACCAACAAGAATTTAAACGGGCCTGGTTTTGCCAGGCTTCCACCGCTAATCTTGGATTAGGGTACGATTTAACCATTATAAATTTAAACGGACCTGGTTTTGCCAGGCTTCGACCGCTAATCTTGGATTAGGGTTCGATTTAACCAACAGGAATTTAAACAGACCTGGTTTTACCAGGCTTCGACCACTAATCTTGGATTAGGCTTCGATTTAACAAACAAGAATTTAAACAGACCTGGTTTTGCCTGGCTTCGACCGCTAATCTTGGATTAGGGTTCGATTTAACCAACAGGAATTTAAACAGACCTGGTTTTGCTAGGCATCGACAACCAATCTTGGATTAGGGTTCGATTTAACCAAGAGAAATTTAAACGGACCTGGTTTTTCCAGGCTTCGACCGCTAATCTTGGATTAGGGTTCGATTTAACCAACAGGTATTTAAACGAACTTGGTTTTGCCAGGCTTCGACTGCTAATCTTGGATTTGGATTCGATTTAACCAACGAGAATTTAAACGGACATGGTTTTGCCAGGTTTCGACCGCTAATCTTGGATTAGGGTTCAATTTAACCAATAGAAATTTAATTTAACCTTTTTTTGTCAGGCTTGTACCACTAATCTTAGATTAGGTTTCGATTTAACCAAAAGGAATTTAAACGGACATGGTTTTGCCAGGCTTCGACCGATAATCTAGGAGTAGGGTTCGATTTAACCAACATGAATTTAAATGGTGGCTTGGACCACTAATCTTGGATTAGGGTTTGATTTAACCAACAGGAATTTAAACGGATCTGGTTTTGCACGGCTTCGACCGTTAATCTTGGATTAAGGTTCGATTTAACCAACATGAATTTAAACGAACCTGGTTTTGCCAGACTTCAATCGTTAATCTTGGATTAGGGTTCGATTAACCAACATGAATTTAAACGGACCTGGTTTTGCCAGGCTTCGACCACTAATCTTGGATTAGGGTTCGATTTAACCAACAAGAATTTAAATGGACCTGGTTTTGCCAGGCTTCGACCGCTAATCTTTGATTAGGGTTCGATTTAACCAACAAGAATTTAAACGGACTTGGTTTGATCAGGCTTCAACCGCTAATCTTGGATTAGGGTTCGATTTAACCAACAAGAATTTAAACGGACTTGGTTTGACCAGGCTTCAACCGCTAATATTGGATTAGGGTTCGATTTAACCAACATGAATTTAAACGGACCTGGTTTTGCCAAGCTTCGACCGCTAATCTTGGATTAGGGTTCGATTTAACCAACAAGAATTTAAACGGACTTGGTTTTGCCAGGATTCGACCGCTAATCTTGGATTAGGGTTCGATTTAACCAACTAACACATCTTGGGTTAAGATCTATCTCTTCTGAGATAGATGACCCAATATGTTTTATGCAGTGGGAGCTGTCAGTTATATCGGTTAATAATTTGTCATAGTATAAAGGAATGGAATAAAAGAGTTGTATTGTTGATTCCTCTATAAAAGCTAAAATTTGTTGTCGCTTGTATAGCAACATCAAAAAACTGGGTTTTGAGCTACTCTTAAGTATTGCGGATGAGGAGATGTGATGGTCACATGGAAAGCCTCATAGTATTTCATGTTGATATGTTTACTAAGTCTCTCACGGCTAAAGTGTTTGAGAGATACCTAAAGAGTTTAGGGCTCCGGGTTGCTAAATAGGATGGTGGGAGAAGATTATATATATATGATATTATAGTTCTCCTCGCCAACATGTACACCACAGACGTTTAAGTCCAAGTGGGAGTTTGTTGGGTTTAATGTCCTAAAACTCGTGGTTTGTAAACAATTATGTTTGTAAATTATCTATTTAGTAATAATGAGTTATTAAGTTTTATTCAGTAAAGGTGTTTGCTGGAATAAAGTGAAACGTGTTTGCATTAATCTATACCAATGACCAACACCCTTACTCTTGTATTCTATTCCTTGTTTGCACTGGGACAAACTTTAACCAACTTTAACCAGACTCCAATCTAATTGAACTAATATCTTCAGACAGCTCCCACTGCATAACACATATCGGGTCATGTAACTCAAAAGATACATCTTACCTCCAATATGTAAATGCACACGGATGCGTCTCATATCTTCAACTCTTGAGGTGTCTCAGGAAACCATTTTCACAGACCATCGAATATTGATAACACTTTGTCCATATAAGATTTTTAGAGACAGCACTAGCGATTTGTTCTTACGACTCAAATCAACCGGAATCCTTAGAACAAACTAAGCCCTCCTCCAAAAACAGTTTGGGGATGGGTCGCTAGTTTATGCTTAAATGTCAGAAGGTAATCCTACATCATTTTCCATGATTAGGACATTACCTACGGAAACAAGTTATGAAAGCTACATAATTGACTAAACACTTGTCAACCAAGGTTTATCAAACTATTGTTCAAACTTCTTGTTCAAAATCCATAAGATTTGATCACCATATCAAACCTTACAATTCAGAACGAAGATGCTTTCTCCAATTCATAAATGAATCGAATAAGCCCGCAAACCATTTGCTCTTTGTCCTCGAATTATGAATCTTTCTGGTAAAGAGTCATAGATACTCAATCAAGATAGCAGTTCTGCAGAAAAGTTGTCTTGACATCCACTTGATTTCTTCTATGAAGAAAGAACATGGTTATGTATAAGAGTTATCTAATTAACTTATATCTGACAACAAGAGAAAGAGAGAATACCCAATAAACCCTTTCTCTTCGGGATAGTGTCATTGCCATAAAGGTTTTCACGTTAGTGGCTTGGTCTCAAAACCACTAAAACATTCATGGCCTTGAGCCATTTGGCCTTGTCTATATGATCCATTGTCTGTTTAGAGACAACGAATCCTCAAAGTCAACATCGAATATGATAACTTCGAGTTTAAGATAGGCCAATACAGCGGACTGTGTTGTCCTACATCCCTCCCACTGCATTGAGGCTTTCTCAACTATTGAGATGTTCCAGTTTAATCAACAACCTTTGTTGATATCAACTATATCTTTCGTTTTACAGTTAGTCTTAACACACCAGTTGTTTTCGAGTTTAATAGAACACATCAGTATATATATTTTGCTAAATGAACTGTTCATTATAAAACCAAAAGATATAATATACAAGTGTTCAGTTTAAACTGGAAATATAGAAAATAATTACATATAACAAATGTTATTATTTGTATACAAAAACTACAAAGTCTCCCACTAGTTCAGCTGCAACGATATCTCCATATCTCACGGCGAGAAACAGACTGTCAGGAACTAAGTTCCTGAAGAAAAACAAACATGATTGAAGACATCCATGTATGACACTCATATTCCATTAAACTTGTTTAGACAAATAAATCACATTTATCTTGTCGTTCTTTCTCAGCCTGTTTCTCAGCAAGGCATTTGGGGCAGTTGCACTTGCAATGCCCATCTTCATTACAATGGAAACACTTTCCTTTCTCTGAAGACTTTACCTTGCGAACAGTAGGGACTTTGCCCTTCCTCCTGTTCCTCTTCTTCTATTGAATAATCTTATTACTCAAAGAAGTAGTCTCAGGCTTACTCTCTAACGCCGACCTCTTAAGGAATTTCTTCGAAGTGACAACATTTGTCTCCTTCTCTATTCCTTTGGAAGTGTACAGAGACTGATAAACCTGAAACTCATTCAGAAGAGACGTCAAGTTATATTCTATCTTATTCATCACCATATTGGTTCTGAAATTAAGGAAACTCTTCGGAAGAGATTCCAAGATGAAAGTAACTTGGCTTTTCTCATCGATGGAAGCATCGTTTACTTAAGCCGCATTAAAGGGGACCATCATGTCAAGGACAAGCTCCCTAACAGAGGTATCCTCCTGTTACCTCGCCAAAAGTATATTATTTAGGGCTATATTTACCTTAAAATCTTGTACATTCTTGAGTGTTTTTGTTAAGAGTTAGCTTAATGTGTGCTTAAATGCGAGAATTTGAGAAATGATGCTAAAATAGGACTTATTTGGAAAAGGAACGAAAAAGAATGAAAAATGATGAAAAACAAGCTAAAATGTACATTGCAGGTACATTGCTGAAAAATTGTGGCCCTCGCAATTAAACAGTCTTAGCTGCTGCATTTTCGCAGTCGTCAGTCTTTATTGACTGAGTTTTTCCAGTAGTCAACTCTCTCTGCTGCTGCCACATGTCAAGCTTGACTACCTCACAAAATTGGCTGGTGATCCACGGATATAGAACAACTTTTGGCAACCTCTGCATGCTATATAAAGAGAGTGAAATGAAGGATCAAAGCAATTGAATTCCCCTCAATTCAAACACAACTCAATAGTGAAGAACTCGAAGACGAAATCCTTTTCCCCCGGTTGTTGGATCGAAGAAACAAAGCCCTTGGCGTTGATAATTCGAGAGGAAGAAGAGAAGATCCATCTTCTCTTCTGATTGAATTTATCCCCAAGATCAGCTAATCTTCCCCTTCATCCGAGGCGATTCACGACTTGGAAGATCCTCACGCAATTTACAGCTTTCCTTTATTGCTTTCTAACTAATTATTATTCTTCTTTAAGCGTTGTTATGAACCATTTACTGTTTTACCCTTTAAATATTGCTTTCGGATCAAAGGTTGTTGATTTACGAATTGTTATGAGATTTGCCTTTCTAAGAGTAATCAATTAGTATTCTTCGAGAACCATGAGTAACTAACTAAAAAGAGGTTTGCTAGGATGAATCTATAGGATAGACTTATGTGAATTCAGCATGTAAAGTAGCATGAATGCATTGAATGAATGTGATCTTCATCCCATGGGCAATTTCGACCGGTCATCCATTTTGTCTAAAGAATTCCTAACCTTTGGAAGGAGTAAGAATTCCGAGTCGTTCATTCATGTTAGCCTTTTATGGTAAATAGAGAGTGGCCTAGGAATAGGCATTCTCCTAGCACGTTTATTAGCATGTGTTTATGAATAGGTTGTTAGCTTTACTTGGACAGAAGTAATCTAAGAAACTAATGCATGTAATCGGAAGATGCATGAGAACTAGCTAAGACGATGCATGAGATGTTAAGTTACTGCTGAATGATCATAGTTAAATGCCTATAGAGGACTCTTAAGCCGACCTTGCTGCCTTACTTTACATTTAAATCGTTACTAATTTATTGCTAGATTATTGCGAGAACCGCAATAAAACATTTCTGTTTTTTGCCTTAGTATTTTCCATAGGTTTTTGTCTTTGCGATTTTATTGCGATAGAATTGCGAGACCCGCAATTCTTCTTCTCCACATTATAGCTTTACCTCTTTACTTGCTTTGCTTTTACATTTGCTTTCTTCTTGCATCTTTTACGTTTCGGCACACCAACCCAAAATCTACCCAATTTAAGTTACCTTATCTAATTTAGCACACCAAATCGTTAGTCACTAAACTCAATCTCTGTGGGAAAACGAATTAAATTATACTTACCACTTGCTGCAGACCATGTATGCTTGCATGATCTTAGCGCTCTTCGCATTTACATTTTACATACACACTGAGCGCGCAACAAGTTTTTGGCGCCGCTGTCGGGGGTTTTGTTTAGTAAACACGATTTGTGTAATTTTAGAAGACCTTAATATATTGGAGCTAATATTTTGCATTTACAGGTACCAACAAAGCTGGTTTATGAATGAGTTTCCAAATCACAATTTAGAATTTGATCCTGAGCCTGAAAGAACTCTAAGGACCAGAAATAAAATTAAGAAACGCCTTTTTAAACAGCAAAAGCAACTTGTACTTCAGCACATTGTTGACCACGCAGAGTCAGTACAATTTGAACCACAACAAGCTGAAATGGAAAGAGCAGAAGAAGCACCAAATCAAACACCTATCATTCGCAACCCCATTGAAATTGCGAATGATAAGGATAGTGTTATTCTATCATACATTGTACCAATGCCTGAGGAGCTTAATCCGAGCATCATACGCCCTGAGATTACAGCTCACTCATTCGAGTTGAAACCCGTCATGTTTCAGATGTTGTCCACAGTTGGACAATTCTTCGGAGTGGAGAATGAAGACCCCCACAATCACTTGAGGAACTTCCTGGGAGTGAGTGACACCTTTGTCATCCCAGGAGTGTCTCAAGAGGCCTTGAGACTTTACCTTTTTCCATATTCATTAAGAGACAAGGCCAAGACGTGGCTGAATTCCTTCCCCTCTGGTTCAATTGTTAATTGGACAGACCTAGCTGAGAAGTTCCTAGTAAAGTATTTCCCTCCAGATAGGAACTCTAACTTTCGTGTTGACATCATCAAGTTCAAGCAAGCTGAGAATGAATCTCTACATGAAGCTTGGACCAGATTCAAAGATCTTCTACTCAAATGTCCACGCCATGGCATTCCATGGTGTATCCAGATTGAAGTATTCTTCAAAGGATGCAACCTCAGCACGAGGCAAGTCTTGAATTCCTCAGCTGGAGGTTCGATGCTATCAAAGAGCTATAACGAAGCCTATGAGATTTTGGAGAAAATCTCAACATCACATTGTCAATGGTCAGGCGATCCTGTGGAGCCAAACAGAAGGAAGGCTCAAGACATGGATGCACTCAACGCAATGAGCAGCCAGATCAATGCTCTGACCAACCTGGTGAAGCAAATGACTCAACCCAATATTCAACAAAGTGTCAACGCAGTGGCAGCTGTTTCAACAAGCACAACAATAGCCAACCAAGGTGAGGCACTAGTTTGTGGATTCTGTGAGGAAGGGCATATGTATGACTATTGCCCTGCTAATCCATCTTCAGTGTGCTATGTTGGAAGTCAACAACAACCAAGGAACAACCCCTATTCAAATACATATAACCCTAGTTGGAGAAACCACCCAAATCTCTCTTGGGGTGGACAACAAAGCACAAGCAAAACGCAAAATCAATCAAGACCGAGTTGACCACCTGGTTTCACTCAACACCAACAAACTAATCAACCCCCATATTAGGAACAATATGTCAACAACCAACCGATGGGAACATCAGTGGAGAACTTGCTGAAGGAATACATAGCAAAGAATGATGCAACTTTGTAGAGCCAGCAAGCAACCTTGAGAAGCTTAGAGAATCAGATTGGGCAGTTGGCAAACGTGTTGAAGAATAGGCCCCAAGGCAGACTGCCTGCAGACACTGAAACTCCAAGAAGGGATGGTAAGGAACAAGTTCAAGCTATTGAACTACGGATTGGAAGGCCCTTGGTGATGAGTAGCAGAGAAGCACCAAAGAGAGTGGAGAACGAAGAGTCTAGTGCTCCACTGGATTCTCTGCCTAACTTTGATCAAATACAACCAAGCACAACAAGGGTAAGGCTGGAACCTATCATTGAGGAACCAGAAGAGATTCCTAGGCCTCCCCCTATCATTAGGCAACCTGATTTGCCTACCTAAGTGTCACCACCACCATACCCTCAAATGTTTGATTTTTATGATGATGACTCCTTTGTTACCTTCGAATCTAAGAAGAGTGATCCAATGGAATCTCCATATGAATTGGGGGAGTTGGTGAAAGTTGAGAAAAATGAAATTGTGCTAGATGAGGCCAAAGAGACTAATGCGCTGCTTGAGGAACAAGAATTTGAAATGATTGAGGTTGCAGCAAGCTTCTCCACCAATGAAAGAGCTGAGCCACTACCACCACAAATGCTCCAGCTGAAGGAGTTAGAAAGAGATGTGCTAGAAAAAGAAGTCCCATCGCATCAAACCTATGTTGTACCAACACACATAAAGTACAAACCTTGGGAAGTTATAACATGCAGTCTCTTTCAAAAAATCAACAATTTCAAAGTGTGGCAGAATGTCCGACCCTGTAAATCAAGACTTAAGTATCTTAAAGGAGCAGAAGTGATGCCTCGAAACATTAAAGAATATCCATATGAGGCAGATTGACAAGGGAGATTTCTAATCCCTAAACTCTTAAATTAGGCTTTTATCATGCTTTGCTTAAATTTCGTATGTTAGGAGTAGTTTATTTTGGGGAATGAAATATTTATCATGTGCCAACAATCATAGGGTACTGGGAGACAATTCTGAAATTAGTTTGATGCTTCTGCTATCATGCTTGAAATCTTTGTTAATGCGCTTACCATAGTCGTTTAGCATGAATTAGATGATGCAATATGGGCTTATAGGACTGCATACAAAACACCCTTAGGAATGTCTTTTTATAGGTTAGTATATGGAAAAGCATGCCATCTCCCCCTCGAATTAGAAAACAAAGCTTTTTGGGCTTTGAAAGAGTTAAATTGTTGCGAGACCGATGCGGGAACATTGCGGTCTCTGCAATTACATGAGTTAGATGAACTAAGACATATGTCATATGAAAATGCTAAAATGTATAAATAAAGAACTAAGATTTGGCATGATAGTAGACTTAGGATTAAGGATTTCAAAAAGGGCCAACATGTTTTGCTATTCAATTCACGACTTAGATTATTTCCTGGCAAACTTAAGTCTCGTTGGTCAGGTCCTTTTGTGATTACTAATGTATTTATTCATGGTGCTATTGAAATTCGAAATCTGAATCAAGGACAGCCGTTCATGGTGAATGGTGCTAGATTGAAGCACTACTATGAGAAGGGAGATGTGAAAACACTCTCAGCCTTCCTCTTACCTGAAGCCTAAAAAGCAAGTCAAGAAAGGATGAGCAAGGGCGTTCAATGGAATGATCATTATGCTCAATCATCAGAGGAATATGGAATAGATAGTCTTTCGTTATTTTTTTTTTTTTAGATTGATTACAGTATTGTTATTGCTAGCTTTAATTAAGTTTGTTTTCTGTGATTTAGGAACGTGGCAATTGGAGATTTTTAAACGGCATTCGAGGGAGTATTTCTGATCCCTCTCAAAAACAAGAAAAAAATCTGCTTTTCTGTGACCTGTTACCCCACCAATATCAACTGTTTGTTCAGTTTTAAATTCTTAATTTGCCTAAGTAGAGTAACTTAGTCTAGTTTAATGTCTTATGATTAGGTAGCTTAGATAATTTTGCTATTTTCTGTAGTTGTTTATGAACGAATATCGCATGCTAGGAGCCTTGATCACAGTTAAAACTGCTCTGTTGGAATCATTGTGATTTCTTTGCGAACACCGCAATATTTTGTTAGTTTAAGCATGCTGGTGTATGACTTTCTGATGGGTTGTCTGTCTTTAAATCTCATGATTTGGCTGCATTACTGATGTCCATAGGTAGTCTGTCTATTGAGCATGCTGGATGAGTGTCAAGTACACCTTTGTTAGTTCTAATTAGCTTCATGAATTGCTGAGCATGTACCTCTGTTAGACCTTACCATGTTGGTTTTAGTAAATTTTTGTTGTTGAGTTATCTGCACTATGAGGGTTATTCCATCCCTAGGAGTTTTAAGTCTGTCTGGTTTTTATTTAGACTAGATGCTTCTAAGATAAGTTTGGGGGTGTGCCACCTCAGACTCTCATTGGGGACAATGAGAAGTTTAAGTTTGGGGGAGGCAACCTCTAGGCCTAGGAACACTCCTCTCTCCTTTGAAAAATAGACATTCTTCTTCTAAAAAAAAATGAATAAGAAAGCAAAAGAAAAGTAAAGGGTACTGTCTCTCTCTAAGGATGCTGAGTAATCAGAGCCATTTGTGTAACCCACAAGTGGCACTACATCAAAAGGCAATTCAAAGAGAAGACTTTGCCAACAGAGAAAAAAAAAGGAAAAGTAAAACCAAGGAAGAAGAATGTGTGCCAAAGAGCTACGGCCTAAGTGTTTAGATGTCGTGTGAAATTGAACTATGATCCTTAGTTTTCTAAACACAGGGCTGTAGCTTTAAGGTATGTCAAGGGAGATGAGTGTCTATCCAACACAGTGATGCCAGGACTTAGTGTGTTCTATGGATACTGAACTCTGATACTCGTGTGTGCTAAGCCTGGCATGACTTTAAGGAATCCTAGGTAATTCAAAAATAAAGACACTAGAAGCATGTACTAAGTCTAAGTTAAAACTATGGAGAATTTGAAAGCTTAGGGATAACTGCACAATGAGCCCAATGACATAGGCAGATAAGCCATAAGGTAGGAAGTTAGTAAAAACAGAAGGTTTTAAAGGCAAGGGAAATCAGAATAGGCAGAATATGAAGCTAGTTTGAACTTAGAAGAGTGTCACAGGACAGTAATGTCTTTGATAGAAGCCTAGGGAAGTCAGCAAATCAACTAGGTAGAGTGTGAAAGACAAGATTTAGCAGCCAAAGTAAGCCTTTATATTGCTCGAGGACGAGCAATAACTCAAGTTTGGGGTGTGTTACCTCGCCAAAAGTACATTATTTAGGGCTATATTTACCTTAAAATCTTGTACATTCTTGAGTGTTTTTGTTAAGAGTTAGCTTAATGTGTGCTTAAATGCGAGAATTTGAGAAATAATGCTAAAATAGGACTTATTTGGAAAAGAAACGAAAAAGAATGAAAAATGATGAAAAACAAGCTAAAATGTACATTGCAGGTACATTGCTGAAAAATTGCGGCCCTCGCAATTAAATAGTCTTAGCTGCTGCATTTTCCCAGCCGTCAGTCTTTATTGACTGAGTTTTTCCAGTAGTCAACTCTCTCTACTGCTGCCACATGTCAAGCTTGACTACCTCACAAAATTGGCTGGTGATCCACGAATGTAGAACAACTTTTGGCATAAAGAGAGTGAAATGAAGGATCAAAGCAATTGAATTCCCTTCAATTGAAACACAACTCAATAGTGAAGAACTCGAAGACGAAATCCTTTTCCCCCATATGTTGGATCGAAGAAACAAAGCCCTTGGCGTTGATAATTTGAGAGGAAGAAGAGAAGATTCATCTTCTCTTCTGATTGAATTTATCCCCAAGATCAGCTAATCTTCCCCTTCATCCGAGGCGATTCACGACTTGGAAGATCCTCACGCAATTTACAGCTTTCCTTTACTACTTTCTAACTAATTATTATTCTTCTTTAAGTGTTGTTATGAACCATTTACTGTTTTACCCTTTAAATATTGCTTTCGGATCAAAGGTTGTTGATTTACGAATTGTTATGAGATTTGCCTTTCTAAGAGTAATCAATTAGTATTCTTCGAGAACCATGAGTAACTAACTAAAAAGAGGTTTGCTAGGATGAATCTATAGGATAGACTTATGTGAATTTAACATGTAAAGTAGCATGAATGCATTGAATGAATGTGATCTTCATCCCATGGCCAATTTCGACCGGCCATCCATTTTGTCTAAAGAATTCCTAACCTCTGGAAGGAGTAAGAATTCAGAGTCGTTCATTCATGTTAGCCTTTTATGGTAAATAGAGAGTGGCCTAGGAATAGGCATTCTCCTAGCACGTTTATTAGCATGTGTTTATGAATAGGTTGTTAGCTTTACTTGGACAAAAGTAATCTAAGAAACTAATGCATGTAATCGGAAGATGCATGAGAACTAGCTAAGACGATGCATGAGATGTTAAGTTACTGCTGAATGATCATAGTTAAATGCCTATAGAGGACTCTTAAGCCGACCTTGCTGCCTTACTTTACATTTAAATCGTTGCTAATTTATTGCTAGATTATTGCGAGAACCGCAATAAAACATTTCTGTTTTTTGCCTTAGTCTTTTCCATAGGTTTTTGTCTTTGCGATTTTATTGCGATAGAATTGCGAGTCCCGCAATTCTTCTTCTCCACATTATAGCTTTACCTCTTTACTTGCTTTGGTTTTACATTTGCTTTCTTCTTGCATCTTTTACGTTTCGGCACACCAACCGAAAATCTACCCAATTTAAGTTACCTTATCTAATTTAGCACACCAAATCGTTAGTCACTAAACTCAATCTCTGTGGGAAAACGAATTAAATTATACTTATCACTTGCTGCAGACCATGTATGCTTGCATGATCTTAGCGCTCTTCGCATTTACATTTTACATACACACTGAGCGCGCAACACCTCCACCATGCGAGAGTTGTAAACGAACTTGAGGGCTTCATAACGAAGTAATGAGGACGGTTGTCCACCATCACTTGTTATGAAGACATGATTTCCCTCGCAAAAACCATAACCTCACGCTACTTGGCCAAGACATCGAACATGCTTGTCAAGATTTAGATTCGGGCCTTATCAATAGCCATAATCCATCAATCGTTTGCCTCTCGAACACTTCGAGAAGCATTCGAGTCAGAAGTGGGAGGACATATTCCTCCGTTAAGACAAACCTAAGGTCGTCCAGAACCAGAATCGTATTCAGGTTCGACTTCCAGGTTCCGTAATTCTCTCCGGTCAATTTGTCGTGAGCTAACAATTGAATAAACGAGCTCGACATGCTGAAAAAGAATGTAAACCTACTAGTGAAACGGTTTTAACCTATTTTAACAAATCAAAAGTTTTAGCAATAAATAAAGGACCCAAACTCTCTATTTACTTGCAACGATACTTTAGTAAGTCAGAATGGCCTCTACCTTGGGGTAGTCGAACACTCCTTTACTAAATCAAGACATTCATGACTAAATGCTAATGCCAGAATAACTCATATTCCTATAGCATCTTAGTTATCGTTTTTGGTCTGAATTTACTAACTCCTTAGCAAATCCCGTAAGTGTGACCCTCAATTTTTAGAATGCACAGGACGGCCCCAACAGTGCAACCTTAGGGAATGTCAGAGCTGGGAATGGCCCTGTGTTTCTTTATCCATAAATGGTGACTGAGGTGTTCGATCTCCCATGCACGACCCTCCTTATTGGATTGGTGCCCCTAGGGCAGCTGTTATGTCTCCAAAAGTGACTTATTTAGGACTTATTTAGCTTAGAAAGATGCACACTCTTAGGTGTTTTTGATAGGATTTAGCTTAAACCTATGCTTATTTGTGAGAATTAAAAGAAGGTAGCTAAATTAGGACTTGTGTGCAAAAGGAAAGAAAAGGCTTGAAAACCGAAGTAAAAGAAAGAAAAAAACTACATTGCGATAGCATTGCGGAAACATTGCTGAAACCGCAATGTTTCAAGTGAAAACCGTAAGTTGACTGATCTTTTTCTGTTAATTTCCGTTATTTCAGGGATTCGTTCTTTCTCCTCCATCCATTCTGAAGTATGACGTTGAAGGTGGATGGTTCTCCTTGGCCCAAATGCAGCTGCAGATTACTATAAATAGGGGTCAAAGTCGAGGGTTTAGTGATCATCCGAAAGCGTAGAAGTCTTCTCGCAGCTCCATCTTTTCTCTTGTCGTTCTTCTCTGTCTGTTGGTGTGAGAGTCTCAGCTGTTGGAATCGAAAATCTGATAGGAAGGAGAGAAGATTCATCTTCTCTCCCGATTGGATTCATCCAAGCAAGGCTATTCTTTCATCCCCTTCAGCCGAGGCATCTGCAACTAGGCGTTCACGCTCGTTTTTATGCTTTCTGTCTTTATTTCCATTTTCCAGCTTTAGTTTGTTGTTGTTTCCTTTCTTGTAACTAGATCAGTCCATTTCGTTGTGTTCTGTCTTTCTGTTATGCACTTTAAGTTCCTCTTCTTGTCCATTCAAACAATCAAGTAATCAAAGCATAGTTATTATTTCACAAGTTTTCCATCTTTTGCTGCTACGGTTTTTTCCTTGCTGTTTTAAGTATATTTCTCTTCTAAGCATGTTTCCTTCAGCTCTTATTTCTGTTTACCCCATATCCATGAGTAACTAAGTCACTTAGGGGCATGCTAATGACAGTACTATAGGCTAAAAAACGTGAATCAAGCATGTAGGATAGCTCTCGAAGCATTGATTGTATGTAAGCTTCATCCCACGGGCAATTTCGATTGGCCATCCATTTTGTCCAAAGAACTCCTAACCTCTGGAAGGAGTAAGAGTTCAGAGTCATACACTCATGCTAGCCTTTCAAGGTAGCCAGAAAACGACCTAGGAATAGGCGTTTTCCTAGTACAAACCATAACTTTCTGCTTTAACAAGATGCTTAAGACCTTACTTGGACATGAGTAAACTAAAGAATCTAATGCATGGAATCAGACGATACATGAGATTGAGTGAGTTTGATGCATAGAGAGTTGATCCAATGCTTGAGAATCGTGAGAAGATGCCTATAGAGGAGTCGTTAGTAGCCCTTGTTTCTCCATTTTACACACTTTCGCTGTTAGGAAAATTGCGGTAGAATTGTTGTTTCCGCAATTCTGCTAAGTTCACAATTCTGTTTAGCCATTTTCTTCTTCATTTATTAATCTCATCTCTTTTCATTTGAGTTTAGCTTTGACTTGCACTTGTTTATGTTGCTACCCTCTACGTATTCAGTAGGAATTAGACAATTTAAAACCAATTTGACCCCATCAAATCCACCCATTCTTTCTTAACTTTACACTTCACTAGTAGCTTATAATAAATCTCTGTGGGAAAACGAATGAAAAAATACTTACTACTTGCTATAGGATCATGTATGCTTGCATGTTCTGAGTGCTCTCCCTATCTTATTGCTTATTTATTTTAACACATTGAGCACGCAACAAGTTTTTGGCGCCGCTGCCGGGGATTTATTTAAGTGAAAACGAGGTTTGTTAAGTTTGAAACACCAAGTTTATTGCCTATTGAAGCTGATCTGTTTCATTTCTTTTGCAGGTACTATTGGGCTAGTTTATGAGTGAGCCTTCAAGTAGTGATCTAGAGTTCAATCCTGAGCCTGAGAGATTACTTAGGGCCAGAAATAGAGCCAAGAAACGTCTCTTTAACCAACCCTCTAGACCTCCAATAATTGCGGGAACCGCAATTCCTCCGCAATTGTCTCAAGAAATGGATGAAATAGTTCCAAATCTGGTGCCTGTCACTCGCAATCCCATCGAAATAGCGAATGATAAGGATAGCGCCATACTTTCTTACCTAGTACCTATGCCTGGGGAGATGAACCCCAGCATAATCCGTCCTGAAATCACTGCCAACTCATTCGAGTTAAAGCCAGTGATGTTCCAAATGTTGTCCACTGTGGGACAATTCTTTGGAGTGGAAAATGAGGATCCCCACAACCATCTTAGAAACTTCTTAGGAGTCAGTGATACCTTCATCATCCCTGGAGTTTCCCAAGAAGCCTTGAGGCTATACCTGTTCCCTTACTCTTTGAGGGACAAAGCCAAAACATGGTTGAACTCATTACCCTCTGGATCTGTCCGCAATTGGACAGACTTAGCAGAAAAATTCCTAGTCAAATACTTCCCACCTGATAGGAATTCTACCTTTCGTGATGACATAATCAAGTTCAAACAAGCTGACACTGAGTCTCTTCACGAAGCTTGGACAAGGTTTAAAGATCTACTTCTTAAATGTCCACACCATGGCATCCCATGGTGTATCCAAATAGAGGTCTTTTTCAAAGGATGCAACCCCAACACTAGACAAGTCTTAAATTCATCTGCTGGAGGTTTCATGTTGTCCAAGAGTTACAACGAAGCCTATGAGATCTTGGAGAAGATCTCAGCATCTCACTGTAGGTGGTCAGATGATCCAGTTGAGCCAACTAGAGCTCAAGACAAGGATGCTCTAAGTGCAATGAGCAGCCAAATAAATGCCCTGACCAACCTAGTTAAACAAATGGCTCAAGCCAATCTTCAAACAAGTGTCAACACCGCCACAGCCATGTCAATGGGCACCCAACCAAGTCAAGGTGAGACACTTATCTGTGGATTCTGTGGGGAAGGGCACCTGTATGAATATTGCCCTGGGAATCCAGCCTCAGTCTGCTATATTGGAAGCCAGCAGCAGCCTAGGAACAATCCCTACTCTAATACTTACAACCCTGGTTGGAGGAACCACCCAAACCTGTCATGGGGTGGCCAACAAAGTGCTAACCAAGCTCCTAACCAACCAAGACCGAGTGGAACACCTGGTTTCACTCCCCAACATAACCAATCCATGTACCAAAAACCATACAACCAACCTGTAGGATCTTCTGTAGAAAACTTACTTAAGGAATACATAGCCAAGAATGATGCCACTCTGCAGAGCCAGCAAGCTACTCTTAGGAGCCTAGAGAACCAAATAGGGCAACTAGCCAATGAACTCAAAAGTAGGCCCCAAGGTAGACTTCCTGCTGACACTGAAGTGCCAAGGAGAGATGGTAAAGAGCAAGTTCAAGCAATTGAACTTAGAAGTGGGAGACCATTGGTGAGCAGCACCAAGGACACACCAAAGAGAGTAGAGAACACTGAGTCTAGTGCTCCACTGGAGTCTCTGCCAGACCAAGGTCCACCACCAACAAACACATCAGGAGCAAGGCTGGAGCCAATCATAGAGGAGATTGAAGAAATTCCAAGACCTCCACCTATCTTAAGGCGACCTGAAGTGCCTGCATATGTGCCACCACCTCCATTTTCTAGAAGGCTAAAGAAAAAACAAGAACAGGAAGTGCACTTTAATAAATTTCTAGAAATTCTTAAGCAAGTGCATGTTAACATTCCTTTTGTAGAGGTTTTGCAGTCTATGCCTTCTTATGTAAAGTTTTTGAAGGATATTATAACTAACAAGAAAATAATTGGTGAGTTTGAAACAGTAAATCTCACTGAGGAGTGCAGTGCTATACTCCAAAACAAGCTACCCAAGAAGGAGAAGGATCCTGGTTCCTTCACCTTACCTGTAGAGCTAGGAGGCAAGCACGTGGGCAGAGCTCTTTGTGACCTGGGAGCCAGCATAAACCTCATGCCCCTATCACTATTCCGCCAGCTTGGAATAGGGGAAGCACGTCCAACCACTGTCACTTTACAACTAGCAGACAGATCCATTGCATACCCTGAAGGTAAGATTGAGGATATTCTTGTAAAGGTTGACAAGTTTATTTTCCTTGCAGATTTCATTATCCTGGATTATGAAGCAGACAAGGAGGTCCCCATCCTGTTAGGCAGACCATTTCTAGCCACAGGTAGGGCATTGATAGATGTCCAAAAAGGTGAGCTCACTATGAGGGTTCATGATGAAGAGGTGAAATTTAGTGTTTATAAAGCCTTAAGGTACCCCTCTGACTCTGAATCTTGTGCTAGCATGGACATTGTTGACTCATTAATGGAAGAACAATTGGAGCATGAATTGTTGACTAAGCATGCTAATAACTATGTAGGATTAGAACTAACTGACTTAAACATAGCTGAGATAATGGACATACCTGTAAATAACCCTCAGCATGTTTGTATGAATATTGACTTAACTGAAAAATCTTTGAATCCATTAAGACCATCCATTGAGCATCCACCTGTCTTAGAATTAAAACCTCTCCCCACTCACCTCAATTATGCATATCTAGGAAGTAATGATACTTTGCCTGTGATTATTTCTTCTAAATTAAGTGAAAAGCATGAGGTTGAACTGATTTTACTACTTAAGCAACATAGGAAGGCTATTGCATGGACTATTGCTGATATTAGAGGCATTAGCCCTTCTTATTGCATGCATAAGATTATACTAGAGGAAGAGCATACACCTAGAGTAGATCACCAACGTAGGCTGAATCCCTCTATGAAAGAGGTAGTTAAGAAAGAAATAATAAAATGGTTAGATGCTGGTGTGATCTTCCCCATAGCTAGTAGTCAGTGGGTGAGCCCTATACAATGTGTACCTAAGAAGGGGGGATGACTGTGGTAGTCAATGAGAACAATGAACTGATTCCAACTAGGACTATCACAGGGTGGAGAGTTTGCATGGATTATAGGAAACTAAATAAAGAGACCAACAAAGACCATTTCCCGCTACCATTCATTGACCAAATGTTAGACAGAATAGCTGGTAGAGCCTACTACTGCTTCTTAGACGGTTATTCGGGATATAACCAGATCACTATAGACCCTAAGGACCAAGAGAAGACCACCTTCACTTGCCCTTTTGGAACTTTTGCCTTTCGCAGAATGCCTTTTGGCTTATGCAATGCACCGGCAACATTCCAAAGGTGCATGTTGGCAATCTTTTCTGATTTGGATGAGTCCATGATAGAAATATTCATGGATGATTTCTCAGTCTTTGGGGATTCATTTACAAACTGTCTAGAGAACCTAGGACAAGTCCTGGCTAGGTGTGAGGAGACCAACCTAGTCCTAAATTGGGAAAAGTGCCATTTCATGGTGGATGAAGGGATTGTCTTAGGTCATAGAGTGTCGAGGGCAGGTGTAGAAGTTGACAGGGCAAAAATTGAAATAATAGAGAAATTGGTAGAACCCCAAAATGTCAAAGCCATTAGAAGTTTCTTAGGGCATGCTGGTTTCTATAGAAGGTTCATTAAGGACTTTTCTAAGATCTCCAAGCCTCTATGTGAGCTTCTAGAGCTAAACAAACCATTCATTTTCTCTAAAGAGTGTGTCCTAGCTTGGAAAACCCTTAAGAAAGCACTAGTCACAGCACCTATTATAGTAGGGCCAAATTGGGATCTCCCATTTGAGATGTTATGTGATGCTAGTGACTATGCTGTAGGGGTTATGTTAGGACAGAAGATTGACAAGTTAACCCACCCTGTCTATTATGCTAGTAAGACACTTAATGAGGCACAATGCAATTACACAACTACTGAGAAGGAGATGCTAGTTGTAGTGTTTGCTTGTGAGAAGTTTAGGAATTACATTGTAGGCACTAGGACAATCGTGTACACTGACCATTCTGCTTTAAAGTACCTTATGAGGAAGGCTGATGCTAAGCCTAGGTTGATTAGATGGGTATTGCTGCTGCAAGAGTTTGATCTAGACATTAGAGATAAGAAAGGAAGTGAAAATGTGGTTGCGGATCATCTATCTAGATTGCAGCATAATTGCGAAAAAATTGCGGGACCCGCAATTTCTGATGCTTTTATTGATGAACATGTCTTTGTATTGACTCATCGTGATAACGATGAGGAACCTTGGTTTGCTGACATTGCTAACTTCCTTGCATCACAGGTACTACCAACTTTCAAGGGAGGACAAGAGAAGAAGAGGTTCCTTCATGAAGCAAGGAAATTCATATGGGATGATCCCACACTTTACAAAACATGTGCTGACGGCTTGCTAAGGAAGTGTGTTTCAGCTGCTGAGGCGAAGTCTGTGCTGCAGCACTGCCACACAGCTCCTTATGGTGGACACTTTGGTGGCCAAAGAACAGCTGCAAAGGTATTTCAGAGTGGCTACTATTGGCCAACGATCTTCAAGGATGCCCACAACTATGCCCACAGCTGTGATGAATGCCAAAGAACAGGTAACCTCAGTCGCAAGGATGAAATGCCTCTCACCTACATCTTAGAGTTGGAGCTCTTTGATGTATGGGGCATTGACTTCATGGGACCATTTCCCCCATCCTCAGGTAACCTTTACATATTAGTGGCAGTAGATTATGTATCCAAATGGGTAGAGGCCATAGCATGTCCCAATAATGATGCCAAAACAGTAATAAAATTCTTGCATAGGCACATTTTTACTAGGTTTGGAACACCTCGTGCTATCATTAGTGATGAGGGGACACATTTCATTAATAAGGCTATGGAGAGAGTGTTGGCTAAGTATAACATTAGACATAGAGTAGCCACTCCTTATCACCCACACTCGAATGGTCAGGCTGAAATTTCGAATAGGGAGATTAAGAACATCCTAGAAAAAGTGGTCAAACCTAATAGAAAGGACTGGTCATTTAAACTCGAGGATGCACTTTGGGCATATAGGACTGCATATAAGACACCCCTAGGTATGTCTCCTTACAGACTTGTGTATGGTAAAGCTTGTCATCTTCCATTCGAGTTAGAAATTAAGGCATTTTGGGCACTAAAAGAGTTGAATTATTGCGTGACCGATGCAGGAACGTTGCGGTCTTTGCAATTACATGAGCTTGATGAGCTTAGGCATATGTCTTATGAAAATGCCAAAATGTATAAGGAAAAGACCAAGATTTGGCACGACAGTAGACTTAGGATCAAGGACTTTAAGAAAGGCCAACTTGTTTTATTATTTAACTCACGATTGAAATTATTTCCAGGCAAACTTAAGCCTAGATGGTCAGGTCCGTTTGTAATTACTAATGTGTTTGTTCATGGTGCCATCGAGATAAAGAACCTGCAGCAAGGGCAACCATTCATGGTTAATGGTGCAAGATTGAAGCACTACTATGAGGAAGGAGATGTGAAGACTCTCTCGGCCTTCCTCTTGACTGAAGCATGAAATTAAGAACGAGAGAGGACGAGTGATTGCTGTGCTCGTCAATATGAGGCTCATGCCTTAGTTTATTTTTTCCATTTTTCCGGTTATCATTGGTGTATATGTTTGTATGATTTTAATTACGAATTTGATGTTGATTTTATTTCTTTTTGTAGGGAATCAATAGAGGGAATCAAGGAGATTAAATCCAGCTTAAAAAATCAAGAAGATATTGGGCCAAATAAAAGATACGATGGAGCAAAGATTGACATTTAAATGAAAAAAAATCTCCAACGGTCACTAGAATTGCGCTGGATTTGCAGAATCCGCAAAAATATAGCCGTTGGGATTTTTCCGTTTTCTTTATATCCGTTGAGACGCGCGTTGATCTATACGATTTCCCAAGTATCTGAACTCCAAGAAATCTGCGTTTCTCTTCATCTGTGATTCTTCTCTCCAAACCTCCACGATTCAACAATGGTGCTCACGAGGGCTGAAAGATCTGCGGCCAAGAAGAAGGCTGACGACGCTGAAACGGCTGCGAGGGAAGCACTTCTGGCCCTTGCAGAGGCTGATGCTGCGCGAACTGAGAAACTCCCTAAACTTCCGATTCGCAAGAAGAAGTGGAAGGTCGTCACAGAGATACCTGCTGGACCCTCTGAACCAGCAGGCACACCCAAGAAGCGCAAGTGGAGTCTGGCTGTGGCCGAGGAAGGAATCAAGAACAAGACTCCCTCTGTGGAGAGTCAAGAACGAGGCCAGCCATCCCACGAGACAGCCGAGCGCAGCCCTTCACCATCTCCACCGGTTCAAAGCCCTGAGCTCTCCTCATCGCCACCAGCGCAGAGCCCTGAGCTGCTTTCATCACCGCAGAGTTCTGCACAGACCACTACAGCAGTACAAAGCACCACTCCTTCGCCCACTTCCCCACAACATGACCCTGAATTACCATATGGTGAGTATCAAGAATCGACGCAGGGCAGTGGGGAAGGTGAGGAAGAAGAAGTCTTCTCCCCTGTGAGGGAAGCCAGCCCTGAGAGTCTTGCGCAGAAGGATGACTCGATGGACGAGACACTGGGGGCTTGCCTCCAGCAGATCACCACCAAGGCAAAGCTGAAGAAGAAGAAGGCTGCCAAGATTATCAAGGCCAAGCGGTTCAAAAAGTCAAAAAAGAAGAAGGCCAAAAGAGCGCCTTCATCAGAGAAAGAGAGCGCTGAGCCGTCGCTCAAGAAGCTCAAGATTGAGGCTGCGGAGTCAGCCAAACCAAAGGACAAAGGGAAAGCCAAGCTTTACCCTGAAGATGAGCCTCAATCAGTGAGGTATGTATCCTCTGACGCTGAGTCCAGAGGCATTGAGCTGAGGAAGAGGGAGTTGATGCACGAGAAGGGCTTCCTCGACAGACCTGCTGACCTGCCGCAATTCTTGCGCGCAGGAATTACGAATCACGCCTGGGAAGAGTTGTGCAGACCACCCAATCCAGCTTACACAAGCATGGTGTATGACTTCTACGCCAACCTGAGGATGTCTGAGGAGGGGTTGTCTGTGGTCAGGGGAGTAGAAGTGGACTTCTCAGCAAAAGCCATCAACGAAGCCTATGGCCTCAAGGGCCAAAAACATACTGACTATGCGAGGATTGTTGATGAGCCTACTGAAGCCGTCCTGGAAGAGGCCATTCGAACCATTGGCCACCCTGAAGCATCCTGGACCGTGTCACGCAATGGGAGGCACACTCTCATGAGTGCCAACCTCACAGCTAAGGCGGCTGTATGGTTTTCCTTCGTGAGAAGGAAACTATCCCCAGTGACTCATGAGACCACCATCAACCAGAGCAGATCGCTGCTGGTCTATGCAATCATGCGAGGTCTCACGATCAACGTGGGTGAAGTCATGTCAGCTGCCATTGCTGAGTGCGCCAAGAAGGGTAAGGGTCCATTGTTTTTCCCTAATACTATAACTAAACTCTGCTTGCGTGCAGGGGTTCCCATTGAGCGAATGGAGCAGCAGATGGCTTACACAGGCCACTTGGAGCTCCCTGCTGGCTTGAGGCTAAAAAGGAAGGGGAACATGGAATTCGAGCTGGATAGGTTGGCTGCTGATCAGTCGCTGTCCATGGCTTGCCTGATGGATATGCAGAAGAGGATGGCTCAATGGGCCACTTACGCACAGGCAAGGGACAAGGAAGTTGCTGACCAACTTGGATGCATCTTCCCTGATTTTCCCACAAATCTCCTGACTCCATGGGTGCCTCCAAGACCAAGAAGGAGTGATGATGAGGAAGATGTTTGAGTGCTAGTTTGAGGAGCACCAAAAGGGAGTATTGCTGTTCCCTTAGAAAAATACAAACAAAAAAAAAAAAAAAAAAAAAAAAAAATCTGCTTTCTGTTAGACCATGTGAATTATGCTGTTTTTAGTTAATATTTTGATCTGTTTTAGTTGCTTAGTTTTAAGTTTTTAAATTGTTTAGTGTAGTCTGATGATAGCTGAGTAGGTAGGTTAGTTTAGTTTTATTTTTGTAGAGCTTGAGTGACGGGAAAAAAGCATGCTTAGGGGCCTTAATCACTGTTATATCTGCCCTGTATCTATTGCGAAATAATTGCGGAAACCGCAATTTTTATTACTGAATGCATGTTTTGGACTGTCTATTCAACTAGGCTGTGATCTGTTTAAATTCTATCTTTTGCTGCTATCATGACTACCTTGTATAGCTTATCTTAAAGCATGCTGGATGAGTGTCATAGGACACCCTTTGATAGTTTAAATTAACCTCTAAAAAGCTCAGCATGCATAGCTTTAAGTCCTTACCTGTCTGTTTTCAAATGTCTGCTGCTGTGATATTTGCTTTTAGAATGTTCTGTCTATGCCTAGGGCTTTTAGATTCTCTTTGTTTTACCTTAGACTAGATGCTTCTAGGACAAGTTTGGGGGTGTGCCACCTCAGACACTCATTGGGGACAATGAGTAGTTGAAGTTTGGGGGAGGCCACCCTAGGCCTAGGAACATTCCTCTCTCCCTTAAAACATAAGCATTCTTCTTCTCCTTTTAAAAATAAAAAAATAAAAAAAAATAAAAATAAAAAAATGAGCTGAAAAGAGAAAATGAAAAAAGAATAAAGGAGAGGCTCCACCAAAGTAAGAAAGAAAGAAAAAGAAGAAATAGGGAAGAAGAATGTATACCTAGGAGTTGCAACTTTGTGGCTTAGATGTCCTGTTTAAAAAGAACTCTGATCCTCAATTAGCTAAGAGCAAAGTTGTAGCTTGTAGGGTTGTTTAGGGAGATGAGTGTATATCCAATGTAGTGATGCCAGGGTTTAGGTTGTTCTCTTAAAGTACTACTGTCACTGTTAATACTAAGACTGGCATGACTCTAAGGAATCCTAGGTAGCTCATAAGTATAAACTAGAAGCATGTACTGAGTCTGGGGTAAAGCTTGGTAGAATTTGAAACCTTAGGGATAGTGGCATGATATGACAAAAGTAGGTAGATCAGTTGTAGGGAGTTAATAAAAACAGCAGGAGTATTAGGCATGCGAAGTCAGAAGAAGCTAGATAAGAGGGTAGTTTTAAGCTTAGAAGTATGTCACAGGACAGCACTGCTATAGATAGGGATATAGGGGAGTCAGTAAGTGGTTAAAGAAGATGAAACAGCAGCCTAAATAAGCCCTTAGTTGCTTGAGGACAAGCAAAACCTTAAGTTTGGGGGTGTGTTATGTCTCCAAAAGTGACTTATTTAGGACTTATTTAGCTTAGAAAGATGCACACTCTTAGGTGTTTTTGATAGGATTTAGCTTAAACCTATGCTTATTTGTGAGAATTAAAAGAAGGTAGCTAAATTAGGACTTGTGTGCAAAAGGAAAGAAAAGGCTTGAAAACCGAAGTAAAAGAAAGAAAAAAACTACATTGCGATAGCATTGCGGAAACATTGCTGAAACCGCAATGTTTCAAGTGAAAACCGTAAGTTGACTGATCTTTTTCTGTTAATTTCCGTTATTTCAGGGATTCGTTCTTTCTCCTCCATCCATTCTGAAGTATGACGTTGAAGGTGGATGGTTCTCCTTGGCCCAAATGCAGCTGCAGATTACTATAAATAGGGGTCAAAGTCGAGGGTTTGATGATCATCCGAAAGCGTAGAAGTCTTCTCGCAGCTCCATCTTTTCTCCTGTCGTTCTTCTCTGTCTGTTGGTGTGAGAGTCTCAGCTGTTGGAATCGACAATCTGATAGGAAGGAGAGAAGATTCATCTTCTCTCCCGATTGGATTCATCCAAGCAAGGCTATTCTTTCATCCCCTTCAGCCGAGGCATCTGCAACTAGGCGTTCACGCTCGTTTTTATGCTTTATGTCTTTATTTCCATTTTCCAGCTTTAGTTTGTTGTTGTTTCTCTTCTTGTAACTAGATCAGTCCATTTCGTTGTGTTCTGTCTTTCTGTTATGCACTTTAAGTTCCTCTTCTTGTCCATTCAAACAATCAAGTAATCAAAGCATAGTTATTATTTCACAAGTTTTCCATCTTTTGCTGCTACGGTTTTTTCCTTACTGTTTTAAGTATATTTCTCTTCTAAGCATGTTTCCTTCAGCTCTTATTTCTGTTTACCCCATATCCATGAGTAACTAAGTCACTTAGGGGCATGCTAATGACAGTACTATAGGCTAAAAAACGTGAATCAAGCATGTAGGATAGCTCTCGAAGCATTGATTGTATGTAAGCTTCATCCCACGGGCAATTTCGATTGGCCATCCATTTTGTCCAAAGAACTCCTAACCTCTGGAAGGAGTAATAGTTCAGAGTCATACACTCATGCTAGCCTTTCAAGGTAGCCAGAAAACGACCTAGGAATAGGCGTTTTCCTAGTACAAACCATAACTTTCTGCTTTAACAAGATGCTTAAGACCTTACTTGGACATGAGTAAACTAAAGAATCTAATGCATGGAATCGGACGATACATGAGATTGAGTGAGTTTGATGCATAGAGAGTTGATCCAATTCTTGAGAATCGTGAGAAGATGCCTATAGAGGAGTCGTTAGTAGCCCTTGTTTCTCCATTTTACACACTTTCGCTGTTAGGAAAATTGCGGTAGAATTGCTGTTTCCGCAATTCTGCTAAGTTCACAATTCTGTTTAGCCGTTTTCTTCTTCATTTATTAATCTCATCTCTTTTCATTTGAGTTTAGCTTTGACTTGCACTTGTTTATGTTGCTACCCTCTACGTATTCAGTAGGAATTAGACAATTTAAAACCAATTTGACCCCATCAAATCCACCCATTCTTTCTTAACTTTACACTTCACTAGTAGCTTATAATAAATCTCTGTGGGAAAACGAATGAAAAAATACTTACTACTTGCTATAGGATCATGTATGCTTGCATGTTCTGAGTGCTCTCCCTATCTTATTGCTTATTTATTTTAACACATTGAGCACGCAACAGTAGCTGATAACTCCATTTTGGAGCTATTAAATACTTCCTAATATCAGCTTAAGTCCGCTTTTAATTAATTAATATATCTCATTTGTAGGAGAAAAGCGGCAAAGAGCTCGTGCGTCCGTTGGGCCTGTTCGAGTGCTTAAAGTGGAGTTTTAGCGCCCCGTGAATGCATCGGGAAGAGGGGAACTTGATCCGTGAAGAAACGGGCCAAAACAGCCTTGGAGAGGCAAAGCTTCAGCCCCAAACCCGAGAGCCACCGTCGAGCTACAGCGTCGAGACGCTGGCTCGACGCTGGAAAAACCCGAGAGCAAGCGTCGAGTGATAGCGTCGAGACGCTAGCTCGACGCTGCCCTGGCGTCGAGACGCTCCGGAGGAGGCGCGCGCAGGAATTTCATCGGGGCAGCGTCGCGACGCTGACCCTGCGTCGCGACGCCATCGAAGGCGCGCGCGGATATCTTAGGGCACAGCGTCGAGACGCTGGCCTAGCGTCTCGACGCTACGTCGATTACAGCAGCTTATAATGACGATTTTCTGCACTTTTTTGGAGGATCTTCTTCACCATTTTTGCTCTCCTTCATCTTCTTCTTCCTAGTTTTTTCTCTACTTTCCGTTGAGCTCCGCCATTGTTGGCATGCGAGTGAGCTCCACCTTCTTTGTAATTAGTGGATGATTCCTTCCATGGCCGTCGTTGGAGCGGAATTGACAAACCGCGCCATGAGCGGCTAAGGTAAGAGTGAACGGTTTGGGAATAGTTTAGGGCGATTTTGTTAGATGTTTTTGGTTCTGATAATCTACTCTTGAATTATGCATATTGGTTCTGTTTATTAGCATTTATCTACTTTGCTTAATCCAACGCGCATGTTAAAATACGACGACTGACACTCGAGTAATTTCGCATGTTGTGTATGTTAAAGAGTAGCGATGTCGTGCCTCTCACTGCTCGACTAAGTAACACAGGTAGATAGAACTAAATCGAAGTATCGGGTCGGGTAGGATAATTGTTGATTGCATACGGCGTTTGCGGGCAATCTACTAGCAATTAGAATTCACGCTCGAATGTTCGTCGCGGTTAGCTAGTGACTGTCTAGATTTATCTTAGGGCTGATCACCTTAATGTAATTCTGGATAACGTGTAATTAGAACTGTGTGGTCTAATTAAAATCCATGGAGTCGGCTACTTTGGGGCTTCTCTGGTAGTCGTCCGCGTGCATAATAAACTGAATACCATGACTTTAGCATTAAATGATGAACCGAATTTGTCTAACATTTGATCCCGAAACTCCCAAACCGTGCACACGTTTTCTACTAGTTATACTTTTTTCCGTTAGCTTTCTTATTATTTTCCTTGCATGATAAAACCCCCCGTTACTAAAATCAATCAATTAATTAAATCCCAATTTTAATTGTGACTTTGATCGTTCTTACTCCTTGGATCGACCCTGTTACCACTGGCTGCAAAGCCTCGGTTATAGGCTTTATAAATCGTATTTTGGCAAGCCTCGACAGCTTGAGATTAAGCGATAGTTCAAAATATCGTCCACCAAAATTGGCGCCGTTGCCGGGGAGTAGGCAATTTGATTAGAATTATGATTGAAGTTTGAATTTTCTTTATTGATGGTTGGCTGAATTTTTTTTTTTTTTTTTCTGTTTGTATTTTGTATGTTTGAGTTTTTGTTTGTGTATGACCCGTTCCTCTAAGGGTAGTGGATTGCAGTTTATCCCAGAGATTGACAGAGAGGAGCGGCGGTTACGGTAAGAAGCCCGGGAGGGGCAGAGACCAATTGAAGAAGAAGGCAATCCCTTCTTGGTTGACGAGATGGCGCAAGGTGATGCGCCACGGACGCTAAAGCAACTGGCAGCGCCAGACTTGAACCTGCAGCCTTTGTGCATAAACTACCCCGTGGTAGCAGGTAACTTCGAATTAAAATCTGGTTTAATTCACCAGTTACCTTCTTTTCATGGCAACGCAGGTGAGGACGCGAACAAACACTTGATGGAATTCCATTGCGTCTGCGCGGGGATGAAGCCCGCAGGGGTCACGGAGGAGCAATTGAATATGAGGGCATTCCCCTTCACGCTCAAGGACAAGTCCAAAGATTGGCTATATTACCTGCCCTCCGGATCGATCACCACGTGGCAGGATATGAAGCGGGTATTTTTGGAAAAATACTTTCCCGCATCCTTGGCCACCACACTGCGGAAGAGGATTTATGGGATCACCCAGGATGTCGGTGAGTCCCTGCACGAATACTGGGAGCGATTTGGGCGCCTGTGCGCCAGCTTCCCACATCATCAGATTGCCGACCAGCTGCTGATACAGTACTTTTATGAGGGGATGACGCCCCATGACCGGCAAATGATTGATGCAGCGAGTGGAGGGGCATTGATTGACAAGACCCCAGTTGAGGCCAAGCAGTTGATAGCTAACATGGCAACAAACTCGCAGCAATTCGGTATTCGGGGGCAAGGACAAGTCCATAGCGTGGCTCAGAGCCATGAATTGATTGAGATGAAGGCCCAGGTGGCCGAGATAGGCAGTATGTTGAAAAAAATCGTTGGAGGACACCGCGAGGCGGAAGAGGTCAACGCGATCGGGGGGTACGCTTCCAACCCAAGGAAGTACGACCCATATTCCAACACGTATAACCCCGGTTGGCGCGACCATCCAAATTTTAGCTATGGGAACAGGGAAGGACAATCTCGCTTCCAAGGCCAGTCTCAAGATAGGCCTAATTCTTCCACCCAGGCTCAAGCCTCGAGCTCCTCCAGCTCGCTTGAAGAGATGGTAAGGACCATCGTGACTAGCACCAACCAGTTCCAAAAAGAGGCTCGAGAAGAGCTTAATTCTCACAAGGCCGAGTTGCAGAATCTGAACAAGCAGCTGTCACAAATGGCGGTGTCTATCAGCAAGATTGAGAGCAAGAGCTCGGGGAAGCTTCCTTCCCAAACTACAGTTAACTCATGTGAAAACGTGAGTGCCATTCAGCTGCGCAGTGGGAAGTCACTTTCCACTAGAGCTGTGAAGGAAGCCACGGACAGCCTGCACAAGTCCGCCCCGATTGCTCCTGAGGTTCAGAATGAGAAAAGAGATGAGAAGGTCAGTGTACCTGAGGATGTTACCAGAGCACCATTCCTGAGTCGGCTGGTGAAGCCTACTTTGGAAACTGAGGATGCGGAGGTCCTTCGAACCTTCCAAAAAGTGGTGATCAACATCCCGCTTCTTGAGGCCGTAAGCCAAGTGCCAAAATACGCCAAGTTCCTCAAGAAGTGGTGCACGAGCAAAAGAATGTCAAGAAAAAGTGACGAGACGAAGAAAGAAACCGTCTCCGCAATCTTCCAAGGTAATCTTCCACCGAAGTGCATCGATCCTGGTATGTTTACTATCCCATGCACTATCGGTACTAAATTCATTGAAAATGTCATGTTAGATCTCGGTGCCTCAATTAATGTCATGTCTTATGATGTTTTTAAAGAACTTGAATTGTGTACTTTAATTGAGTCCAATATAGTTGTCCAACTAGCCGATCGATCTTATGTGCATCCTTTAGGGAAGATTGAGGATATTTTAGTCAAAGTTAAGGACTTACTGTTTCCATGCGATTTCTATGTGCTGAATATGAATGAGAATTCTTCGCATGTTTCCTCTTCTATTTTATTGGGCCGCCCATTTATGAAGACCGCTAAGGTCAAGATAGATGTCGATAGGGGTGCCTTATCTGTAGAATTTGATGGAATGGTGAATGAATTTATTATAAATGCATCGAAGTCGTCTGTGAATGTTGGGAATGTATCTGTGATTGAGCATGATGAGAATGGGAGTCTACCCTCGCGCTTGAGGGATGGTTCCCATGTCTCAGTTACAAAATCTGATTTAAATTTGAGTGATAATGCTGGTTTTTGCACTAACAATTCTGATATTCACGTGCTTGAGGCACGAAGAGTGCAAATGGTTTCAAATTTTGAATGCAGGAAAAGTGTGGACGTGGACAAGTCTGGATCGTCCCCCGCACTTACAGACTATGGATGAGTCTGTGGAGAGAATACAGTCGAGCAACCGACTTTAAAAATTCTGCGCTTCTCGGAGGCACCCGAGCGATGGACTGTTTTTATGCTTTAGTTTAGTTTAGTTGCTTTTTAGATTAATTTAGTCTTAATTAGCTTGCTGTTTTTTTTTTAGGAATCAAGGAAGAGAAGACAATTTTGGGCTCTGATGCGTTTGTGTGCCGCTTCCTCGTCCTCGCCAGCTTCACAAAGAGTCAGGGAAGTGTACTTCTTCTTCCCTTTTACTTTGTCTATCTGACTGGATGGCATTGGGGACAATGCCATATTTTGAAGTTGGGGGTGGAGTTGGTCTGATGGATACGCATGTGTAGTTTGTTGAGAAGTGTTGCAATGATATTGAAGTGCTTGGGACTCTGTTTACTGTTTTCTGACAAGGATAGCCTAGGAAATGCATGTTGGAAATTTGAGCATGTTCATAATCGAGTTTTTGCATGAGTTTTGTGTTTATTAGGTTCATGTCAAAAAATTTAAAAAAAATTTTGTTGCTCCCTTGCACTTGTCGCGCACTTAACAACCTCTCCCTAGATTCCGTAGGCTTTGTAAATCGCATGTTTCGCTAATTCTCGTTGTCACCCCGAAAGGCACCCTTAGGTAGCTTGTTGCATGAGAGTTAGTAGTTAGTTAATTGAGAAAGCATGTGCTTAGCCTAATAAAAAAAAATATAGAAAAGCATGTTTGTGAGAAAATTCCTCTCGAGGCGCTCCTCCTTCTTTGTAGCGCTTAAAGAAGTGAGCGTGAGTCCTTAAAAACGTGAAGCTTTGGCCAAAGTTTGACATGTTAGGCAGCTCGAGTTGGAAAGAAAAAGAAATAAAAAGTTGGTTCAAAGAACCTTAATAAAAGAGTACAAAGTACTTGTGAAAAGAAAAAGAATGAGAAAAATAATTAGGTCTCTTAATTTACTTCTCTCTCTCGTGTAAGTCAAGTTTAGACTGTTCTAAAACGCTAGAAGTAGGGGGAAAACGGGATGTGCGTTGCATGTGGGTTTTCCGAGTTTGCGTGAGTTTAGGAGTGGTTGACTAGCACACACACACGTTAGGGGGCAAGAGTTAATTTTTGATATGTCCTAGTTAATGCATGAACAAAATGCTTCCATGATTATACTCGTGTTTAAAGTTTTCAATATGCATGGAGGTTTGAGTTAGAATGCATGTAAACGTGTCCTTAGAGTCAATGTCTTTGTAGTGCTTGCTCGAAGACTAGCAATGTTTAAGTTGGGGGTGTTTGATAACTCCATTTTGGAGCTATTAAATACTTCCTAATATCAGCTTAAGTCCGCTTTTAATTAATTAATATATCTCATTTGTAGGAGAAAAGCGGCAAAGAGCTCGTGCGTCCGTTGGGCCTGTTCGGGTGCTTAAAGTGGAGTTTTAGCGCCCCGGAAATGCATCGGGAAGAGGGGAACTTGATCCGTGAAGAAACGGGCCAAAACATCCTTGGAGAGGCAAAGCTTCAGCCCCAAACCCGAGTGCCAGCGTCGAGCTACAGCGTCGAGACGCTGGCTCGACGCTGGAAAAACCCGAGAGCAAGCGTCGAGTGATAGCGTCGAGACGCTAGCTCAACGCTGCCCTGGCGTCGAGACGCTCCGGAGGAGGCGCGCGCAGGAATTTCATCGGGGCAGCGTCGCGACGCCATCGAAGGCGCGCGCGGATATCTTAGGGCACAGCGTCGAGACGCTGGCCTAGCGTCTCGACGCTACGTCGATTACAGCAGCTTATAATGACGATTTTCTGCACTTTTTTGGAGGATCTTCTTCACCATTTTTGCTCTCCTTCATCTTCTTCTTCCTAGTTTTTTCTCTACTTTCCGTTGAGCTCCGCCATTGTTGGCATGCGAGTGAGCTCCACCTTCTTTGTAATTAGTGGATGATTCCTTCCATGGCCGTCGTTGGAGCGGAATTGACAAACCGCGCCATGAGCGGCTAAGGTAAGGGTGAACGGTTTGGGAATAGTTTAGGGCGATTTTGTTAGATGTTTTTGATGGAGCGCCCATGGCACGCAGCGGAAGCGATTTGGATCATAGACACTCTAATTTCATCAATTTAAACAAAACGGAAACATGCAAAAGCGATGAAAAAGAGAAGTTAGAACACATACCCTTGTCGTTCGTAATTCTCCAAATTCACCGCCAGAAGCTCCTCACGAGCTCACCGAGCCTTCTCACGAAACGTTCGTGGACCACCCACGGTAATCCCGCTATCCTCAGGCCGAGAAACGGAGTAGTGGGACTCCTTTTACAAGAGAAAAGAAGGAAAAAACTTCAACTGAAAAACTATTTTTCAGTAAGCTGTGAAGAAGGCAGAAGACGGAGGAAAGAAAATTTTTGAAATCATATTTCAAAATGAAAAATTTGAGTACCCAAATGTGCACTCACATTTTTCTTTTTCTTTTTCCTTTTTTTTTTTTTTTTTTTTATTTTTGATTGATCTGTCAATATATATACCTGTATATATATTTTGCATTACATGTGTCTTACATGCTTGCATGTAAGACACATGTATATATATATATATATATATATTTATATATTTATAAATTATTATTATTAAAAATAATAATAATTATTTTATTAATTAAACTTTTTAATTAATAAAATATATATATATTTTAATTAATATTATTTAATTCAATATCAAATATTAATTAAATAATATAATTAAACCCGGTTTTCCGAAAACCGACTTTTTGCACATGAATCCTATTCATGTTTTCAGACCAATCTCATATTTAAATCATATTTAAATATGTCCATATTTAAATCATATTTAAATATGTCCATATTTAAATCATATTTAAATATGTCTATTCTTCTTCCACAAACCCGAATTTGAACGATTCAAATTCTTTTCTTTTCTTTTATACTGTTTCACGGCTTTATCCGAGCTAGCCAGGAGAACCGTAAGGACCTACAGATCATGAGCTCCAACGATACGAGATTATCCGGTCAAAACTCTTTCAACCGAACTAACCAACATTCGTTAACCCCCGGAGACTCCACTAAAGTCCAAGGGCTGCACTCTCCTCACTGTAGATATATTGTGTCCTGTTGATATAACTATCATCAGTAAGTCGATCCTTCACAGGTTGTTCATAATCACAACGGGTCATTTATACCGTTTAACCCTTGTATTATATCTTGTTCCTTAAGTACCACTGACACCTCTAATGAACAATTGATTTGTGGTCCAACCATAAAATCAGATTCCTCCCTGATCAGGAGAGGATGGGCCCATTGTTCAAGACCTGGAGTCAGCACTAAAGGGAACAACCTTTCTACTAACCCTGAAAGCGGGTAGGAGTGAACTCCAATCTTGCTACAACTATGTCCCCAGCCACTTATTCAATCTTATCCCCAAGATGGTAGGCATATTGAGTCGGCGAACTGGCCACTCTCACCCGTACAAATCAAAGGATAAGGTTGAATAAACAGGAGTTCATAGTAAGCTCAGGATTGAGATCGAGTTACCTAAGTCATCATATGAATAAACCGGTCTTTACAGTAAACGGTGTTATAAAGAAAGAGCGATTTTATTTCATGGTTCGGTCTTGTGCAAACTCATTGCACAGGACGCCCTCACTCACATGTCTCTACATGAAACGATTCGAATCACATCGTTTTGTACTATACAAAGTGAGCCGCGTCCAATAGTGTCCCCAGGATAAGGTACCCAGCCTTATCCCTATACTATAGACCATTTTGGCTGTCTACTTGAACTTGATTCACATTCATGTCACACATGAAGTTCAAGTACTCACACTACAGCCATGGGTGTTAGTTATTGGTATAGGTTAATACAAACACAATTCACTAAAATTCAATAACAACTTTATTGAAATATAATATATACATTCAAACAGTTTACAAACTACGAGTTTTAGGACATAAAACCCAACAAACTCCCACTTGGACTAAAACGTCAGTGGAGTACATGCTGGTCGAGAGAACTAGAATATCAAATATCTAAAGTTTCTCCCACTGTCCTACTGAGCAGCTCGCAGCCCTAAACTTTTTAGGTGTCTCTCAAACACTTTAGCCGTGAGAGAATTAGTAAACGGATCAGCAATGTTGTGCTCCGAGGCTACCTGTGTGACGATCACATCTCCTCGTTGCACTATCTCCCTGATGAGATGATATTTCCGCTCAATATGCTTTCCACGCTTATGGCTTCTAGGTTCTTTAGAATTTGCCACTGCACCGCTGTTATCACAATAAAGGGTGATTGGCAAGTTCATATTTGGAACAATTTCCAAATCTGTCAAGAACTTCCTAAGCCATACAGCTTCCTTCGCTGCTTCGCAAGCTGCGACATACTCAGCTTCCATGGTAGAGTCAGCAATACAACCTTGCTTTATACTCCTCCATACTATTGCTCCTCCGTTAAGAGTGAACACTGATCCTGATGTAGATTTCCTGGAATCTATATCAGTCTGAAAATCAGAGTCAGTGTATCCTGCAAGGATCAAATCCTTCGCGCCATACACAAGCACATAGTCTCTCGTTCTCCTAAGATACTTGAGGACGTGTTTAACGGCTGTCCAGTGATCATATCCTGGATTGGATTGGAACCTACTGACAATTCCTACTGCATAGCAGATGTCGGGTCGTGTACACAACATAGCGTACATGAGACTACCAACTGCAGATGCATAGGGAATTCGTCTCATATCCTCAACCTCTTGAGGTGTCTTAGGAGACTGTTCCTTAGACAAGTGAATTTCATGCCTAAAAGGCAGCGAACCTTTCTTGGAATTCTGCATCGAATATCTTGACAACACCTTGTCAATATAAGATGCTTGAGACAGCGCTAGCACTTTGTTCTTACGATCCCTTATGATCTGAATCCCTAGAACAAACTGAGCCTCTCCCAAATCTTTCATTTGGAATTGGGTCGCTAGCCAACTCTTAACGTCAGTTAGGAACCCTACATCATTCCCAATGAGTAGTATATCGTCTACGTACAAGACTAAGAAAGCTACAACAGTATTGACTACTTTCTTGTAAACACAAGGTTCGTCAATATTTTGTTCAAAGCCATAAGATTTGATCGCCGTATCAAACCTTATATTCCAGGATCTAGATGCTTGCTTCAATCCATAAATGGATCGATTAAGCTTGCAAACCTTTTGCTCTTGACCCTGAAGTATGAATCCCTCTGGTTGAGCCATATAGATACTCTCCTCAAGATTACCATTCAGAAAGGCAGTCTTGACATCCATTTGCCAGATTTCATAATCATAAAATGTAGCAATGGATAAGAGTATTCTAATCGACTTTAACATGGCAACAGGAGAAAAAGTTTCTTCATAGTCCACCCCTTCTCTTTGGGAATAACCTTTTGCCACAAGTCGAGCCTTAAAGGTTTGCACCTTACCGGCTTGGTCTCGTTTTCTCTTGTAGATCCACTTGCAACCGATAGGTCTTTCACTATCTGGTTGGTCTACAAGATCCCAGACCGAATTGAAGTACATAGACTCCATTTCGAGATCCATGGCTTTAAGCCACTGGTCCTTGTCTATGTCATTCATTGCCTGTTTAAAGGTCAATGGATCCTCAACGCCATCATCAGGTATGACGACTTGAGTTTCAGACAAGCCGATGTAGCGGTGGGGCTGTCTTACATCCCTCCCACTGCGTCGAGGCTTTCTCAACTCTTGAGAAGGACCAGCCTGATCAACAACCTTTGTTGATCCGTCTGTAGCTTTCCTGGAAAATTCGGACAAAACAATTTTGCTCGACGGTTGATGATCTCTCATGTGGTCTTCCTCTAAGAACGTGGCATTAGTCGATACTAGTACCTTGTTCTCATGAGGATCGTAAAATAGACCACCTTTCGTTTCCTTGGGGTAACCTACAAATAGGCACAATTTTGAACGATGTTCCAACTTCTTTGGATTGGGTACTAGCACATGTGCCGGACACCCCCAAATCCTGAAGTGACGTAAACTACCTTTACGCCCTCTCCATAATTCATAAGGTGTTTCAGAAACACTCTTAGAGGGAACCATGTTCAAAATATATACTGCAGTCTCTACTGCATATCCCCAAAACGAACTAGGCAAATGAGCATAACTCATCATAGATCGAACCATGTCTAACAGGGTTCTATTTCTCCTCTCGGACACACCATTCTGCTGTGGTGTTCCTGGCGCTGAGAGTTGAGATACTATTCCATGTTCTATCATATAGTCCTGGAATCTTAAATCCATATACTCTCCACCTCGATCTGATCGGAGTGTTTTTATCGATTTACCTAATGTGTTCTCAACCTCTGCCTTATACTCTTTGAACTTTTCAAGAGCTTCGGACTTATGATGCATTAGATAAAGATAACCGTACCTAGAATAATCATCAATGAAACTGATGAAATATTCATACCCTCCTCGTGCTTTGACATTCAAAGGACTGCAGAGATCCGAATGCACAATTTCTAGAGGTTCTTTGGACCTATGACCTTTTTCAGAAAAAGATCGTTTGGTCATTTTGCCCTCAAGACAAGACTCACATGGCGGTAAAGAGTTGTCCTCTAAACGATTTAGCAGACCACTCTTAACCAATCTCCCAATCCTATTGAGATTAATGTGACCTAGTCTTAAGTGCCAAAGATAAGTACTTGGAGAAAATTTCTGCCTTTTAGTTTGAGTCTTAGCTGTTTTAAACATTTCAGTGTTCAAAATAGCTTTGGCTTCGGTTGGTCTTAACACATACAAGTTGTTTTCAAGTTTCGCAGAACAAATACGTACACCTCTTTTGCTAATGAACGCTTCATTATGTACAAAAGATACTTTATACAACTGTTCTAACAAACAAGATATAGATACAAGATTCCTCTGGAAGGTAGGAACCAGGAGTACATTTTCTAGTAAAATGAAACTATCTCTATACAACAACTTTACAGCTCCCACTGCTTCAGCTGAGACAACCTCTTCAGTTCTAACTCTGAGAGTTATCTCACCTCGAGAAAGTGGCTGCCAAGAACTAGTTTCCTGAAAAGAAGAACAAACATGGTTAGTAGCTCCTGAATCAAGTATCCAGGTATGACAATCATGTTCTACTAAACATGTTTCAACAACAAGTAAATCATATTTACCTTGTCTTTCTTTCTCAGCCTTTTTCTCTGCAAGATACTTTGGGCAATTGCGTTTCCAGTGCCCATCTACACCACAATGGAAACATTTTCCTTTGTCTGTAGATTTACTCTTGCTCTTAGCAGTAGCAGGTGCTTTTCCCTTCCTTTTTTCTTTCTTCTTCTTTTGAATACTCTTATTCTTAATAGAAGAAAGTTCAGACTTACTCCCAGAAGACGACCCCTTTTGGAATTTCCTAGAAGTGACAACGTTTGCCTCCTTCTCTTTTCCTTTAGAAGTGTGTAGGGGCTGATAAGTCTGTAGCTCGCTGAGGAGAGAAGTCAAATTATACTTTATCTTGTTCATTACCAAATTGGTTCTGAACTGAAGGAAACTCTTCGGAAGAGATTCCAAGATAAAGCTTACTTGACTTGACTCATTTATAATAGCTCCGTTTACTTCCGCCACATTGAAGTGGACCATCATGTTAAGGACATGCTCCCTAACAGAGGTTCCCTCCTTCATGCGAGAGTTGTAAACGAATTTGAGGGCTTCATGACAGACCGATGAGGACGGAAGTCCAAACATTTCCTGTAATGAAGACATGATTTCTTTAGCAGAAACCATATCCTCGTGCTTCTTAGCTAACACATCAGATATGCTGGCTAAGATATAGACTCGGGCTTTATCATTAGCCCTTGTCCATCTATCATATGCTTCTCGAACAGTTCGAGTCGCATCCGAGCTAGGAGGGGGAGGACAATCCTCTGATAAGACGAACCTGAGATCATCTAGAACGAGAATCGTATTCAAGTTCGATTTCCAGGTCGCGTAGTTATCGCCGGTTAACTTATCGGAAGCTAGTAAGTGAATGAAAGAGCTAGACATGCTGAAAAGAGAATGAATAAAAATTAGTGAAAAGGTTTTAACCTAATTTACACACCAATCAAGAATTTAGCAAAGAATAATAATGTACCCCAAAACTCATTATTAAACTGCAACGATACTTCAGTGGGTCAGAATGGTCGCTACCGAGGGGCAGTCAAGCATTCCTTCACTGAATCAAGACATTCTTGACTAAATGCTAATACCAGAATATCTCATATTCCTATAGCATCTTAGTTATCGCTGTTTGGTCAAGATTTATTAACTCCTTAGCAAATCTCGTAAGTGTGACCCTCCATTTTTAGAATTCATAGGGCGGCCCCAACGATGCAACCGAATGGAAATGTCAAAGTTGGGAATGGCTCTATGTTTCTTTATCCATAAATGGTGATTGAGATGTTCCGATTCCTATGAAACGGCCCTCCGAATGGATCGGTACCACTTGTGGGCACCTAGCAGGCAGAACATAGAAATCTCACGGTTCAATCCAATGGAGGAGACCGCAGGATGTATTGACATACTTCCTTCTCCCACTTACTATAAATACTTTCTCCATTCACCTTGCTCTTGAATTATGCAAATACTATCCGAATGGGGATGCCCTATTGACATCACGAGGCCGAGCATAATTCTCACGGTGTGAACTTGACAGAGAACGTAGGAGGAGAGGGACATATCATATATACCTTCTCAACACCTCTACTAAGTATTTTAAGACGGAATGGGTAAATTACTCAGGCATTATCCGGCTAAGACAATAAGGCCTAAGTCTAGGTAAAACAAACTTTTACCTATGATGTCTAGGTGATAAACACTTTATTACCTCACACCACTCACGCATGCTCATAAAGCCGGGTTAACTTTACTCAAGAACCGGATGGTCCCCAGGTAGGAGGTGTTCCGTAAACCGTCAGCTTAAATACCTCCAACCTCGAACAGGATGTCCCCGGGTGAGTTTCTTGTAACCTTAGCATTTACAAGATATCGACCTATTCATCTAATGAAACGGAACGATACATTCAACCCTAAGTGAGCATGCCTTTGTCTTTGTTATAGATTTTAAAAGTCTATGCCAATTTTACAACGCTTTGCAAAACTAAGACTTACTACAACAAACTTCTACATGCTTCTCAAACATGCAACACTAAGGCATGACAAGTTGAATATTTAATTTCATAATTAATATAACAATTATATCGATTATGTTTTTAAATATACAACTCCTAATTCATAAATTAATATAACACTTATATCAATTCTCATGAATTAAGCATGCATCCTATACATTATAACGCTTATAACAAACAAAATGCATCTAATGTTGGATGTTTAATTTCATAATTAATATAACACTTATATCAATTATTCTATTAAGCAAACAACATCTAATTCATGAATTAATATAACTCTTATATTAATACTCATGAATAAACATGCATCTATACATTTATAACACTTATAATATACCATGTGCATAAAATTATGGCAATCTATGTTGTTGATTTAATTTCATAATTAATATAACACTTATATAAATTATTCTATTAAACTAACAAGAACTAAATCATGAATTAATATAACTTTTATATCAAAAAACATGAATTGCCAAATATGCATACGATATATTATAACACTTATAACATATTTTCAATGCATGAAGCATGCTTCCTACGGTGGGATTTTAAATCTATATGGCATACGTTATGCACATACAAACATGGAATTTAATTAAAACATACATTTGCAATGCATAATTAATTAAACACACTAAAGTGGATCGATTTTGGCATTTAGCAAGCAATAACTAATTTATTACAAGCTTGATCAACAAGCTACGCCTTGAGCGGACTTCGAACTCTTCGCACCGCCTTTGACCAACTTGCTTCCTCCGAACGCTTCGGCCAAAAACTCTTCGAATTTCTCCTCGTAATGCCCAGAATGAGTTTGAACTTACACCGAACATTTCGGCGAGTTTCAAACTTAAACTTCTTTCACAAAGAAACCTATATGGACTCTAATGACTCTAAAAATACAGACTCTTTAGCATACATTAAAGCCCATACAATCTCGGGCAATTACAAATTTTGAAATTCAAAAAGAAACTATGCCAAAATCGATATTCACTTTAGATATCCATTCAGAAACAATTTCTAAATAAAACCCACCATAACTTAAATTGATAGAAATTGAGTGGCCAAAAACGCTCTGATACCAATTGATGGAGCGCCCATGGCACGCAGCGGAAGCGATTTGGATCATAGACACTCTAATTCCATCAATTTAAACAAAACGGAAACATGCAAAAGCGATGAAAAAGAGAAGTTAGAACACATACCCTTGTCGTTCGTAATTCTCCAAATTCACCGCCAGAAGCTCCTCACGAGCTCACCGAGCCTTCTCACGAAACGTTCGTGGACCACCCACGGTAATCCCGCTATCCTCAGGCCGAGAAACGGAGTAGTGGGACTCCTTTTACAAGAGAAAAGAAGGAAAAAACTTCAACTGAAAAACTATTTTTCAGTAAGCTGTGAAGAAGGCAGAAGACGGAGGAAAGAAAATTTTTGAAATCATATTTCAAAATGAAAAATTTGAGTACCCAAATGTGCACTCACATTTTTCATTTTCCTTTTTTTTTTTTTTTTTTTTTTTGATTGATCTGTCAATATATATACCTGTATATATATTTTGCATTACATGTGTCTTACATGCTTGCATGTAAGACACATGTATATATATATATATATATATATATTTATATATTTATAAATTATTATTATTAAAAATAATAATAATTATTTTATTAATTAAACTTTTTAATTAATAAAATATATATATATTTTAATTAATATTATTTAATTCAATATCAAATATTAATTAAATAATATAATTAAACCCGGTTTTCCGAAAACCGACTTTTTGCACATGAATCCTATTCATGTTTTCAGACCAATCTCATATTTAAATCATATTTAAATATGTCCATATTTAAATCATATTTAAATATGTCTATTCTTCTTCCACAAACCCGAATTTGAACGATTCAAATTCTTTTCTTTTCTTTTATACTGTTTCACGGCTTTATCCGAGCTAGCCAGGAGAACCGTAAGGACCTACAGATCATGAGCTCCAACGATACGAGATTATCCGGTCAAAACTCTTTCAACCGAACTAACCAACATTCGTTAACCCCCGGAGACTCCACTAAAGTCCAAGGGCTGCACTCTCCTCACTGTAGATATATTGTGTCCTGTTGATATAACTATCATCAGTAAGTCGATCCTTCACAGGTTGTTCATAATCACAACGGGTCATTTATACCGTTTAACCCTTGTATTATATCTTGTTCCTTAAGTACCACTGACACCTCTAATGAACAATTGATTTGTGGTCCAACCATCAAATCAGATTCCTCCCTGATCAGGAGAGGATGGGCCCATTGTTCAAGACCTGGAGTCAGCACTAAAGGGAACAACCTTTCTACTAACCCTGAAAGCGGGTAGGAGTGAACTCCAATCTTGCTACAACTATGTCCCCAGCCACTTATTCAATCTTATCCCCAAGATGGTAGGCATATTGAGTCGGCGAACTGGCCACTCTCACCCGTACAAATCAAAGGATAAGGTTGAATAAACAGGAGTTCATAGTAAGCTCAGGATTGAGATCGAGTTACCTAAGTCATCATATGAATAAACCGGTCTTTACAGTAAACGGTGTTATAAAGAAAGAGCGATTTTATTTCATGGTTCGGTCTTGTGCAAACTCATTGCACAGGACGCCCTCACTCACATGTCTCTACATGAAACGATTCGAATCACATCGTTTTGTACTATACAAAGTGAGCCGCGTCCAATAGTGTCCCTAGGATAAGGTACCCAGCCTTATCCCTATACTATAGACCATTTTGGCTGTCTACTTGAACTTGATTCACATTCATGTCACACATGAAGTTCAAGTACTCACACTACAGCCATGGGTGTTAGTTATTGGTATAGGTTAATACAAACACAATTCACTAAAATTCAATAACAACTTTATTGAAATATAATATATACATTCAAACAGTTTACAAACTACGAGTTTTAGGACATAAAACCCAACAGTTTTTGGTTCTGATAATCTACTCTTGAATTATGCATATTGGTTCTGTTTATTAGCATTTATCTAATTTGCTTAATCCAACGCGCATGTTAAAATACGACGACTGACACTCGAGTAATTTCGCATGTTGTGTATGTTAAAGAGTAGCGATGCCGTGCCTCTCACTGCTCGACTAAGTAACACAGGTAGATAGAACTAAATCGAAGTATCGGGTCGGGTAGGATAATTGTTGATTGCATACGGCGTTTGCGGGCAATCTACTAGCAATTAGAATTCACGCTCGAATGTTCGTCGCTGTTAGCTAGTGACTGTCTAGATTTATCTTAGGGCTGATCACCTTAATGTAATTCTGGATAACGTGTAATTAGAACTGTGTGGTCTAATTAAAATCCATGCAGTCGGCTACTTTGGGGCTTCTCTGGTAGTCGTCCGCGTGCATAATAAACTGAATACCATGACTTTAGCATTAAATGATGAACCGAATTTGTCTAACATTTGATCCCGAAACTCCCAAACCGTGCACACGTTTTCTACTAGTTATACTTTCTTCCGTTAGCTTTCTTATTATTTTCCTTGCATGATAAAACCCCCCGTTACTAAAATCAATCAATTAATTAAATCCCAATTTTAATTGTGACTTTGATCGTTCTTACTCCTTGGATCGACCCTGTTACCACTGGCTGCAAAGCCTCGGTTATAGGCTTTATAAATCGTATTTTGGCAAGCCTCGACAGCTTGAGATTAAGCGATAGTTCAAAATATCGTCCACCAGCAGCCTGCATGCGGAACATGGGAATCTCACGGTTCAATCCAATGGAGGAGATCGCAGGATGTATTGACGTACTTCCTTCTCCACCTTGCTAAAGACACTTACTCCATTCACCTTGCTATTGAAAGTTGCAAACACCACCCGTCTGGAGATGCCCCATATGGCATCATAAGGCCAAACAAAATTCTCACGTTGTGAACTTTAGGGAGTGCGTAGCAGGAGAGGGATATATCATATATTCCTTCTCAACACATCTACTAAGCATCGTGGACGGTGTTTTAGGGTGAATACTCAGGTTTTATCCGACTAAGAAAATAAAACCTTAAGTTTGGGCAAACTATTTACCTGAGATGTCTAGGTTATTAACAGATTATTAACCTCACACGCATGCTCAAAAAGTCTGGTAAACTTTACTCAAGTATCGGGTAGTCCCCAGGTAGGAGGTGATCCGTCAATTCAAATCCTCCAACCTTAGACAGAATTTCATCGGGTGCGTTTCTCATAACCTTAGCATTTATGAGTTTCGACCTATTTTATCTAATAAAATAGACCGAACCATTTAACCCTAAATGAACATGTTTTTCTTTGTTATAGACTTTAAAAGTCTAAGCCATTTTTACAACGTTTGTAAAACCAGACTTTCTATAACAACCATCTATATGTTTTTCAAACATACAATTGCTAAGGCATGACAAGTTGAATATTTAGCTTCTTAATCAATATAACACTTATATCGATTATGCTCTTAAACATACAACTCCTAATTCATAAATTAATACAACACTTATATCATTTTTTATGAATTAAGCATGCATCCTATATATTATAACATTTATAACATACAATATGCATAAAACTAATGTTGGATACTTAATTTCATAATTAATAACACTTATATCAATTATTATTTAAGCAAACAACATCCAATTCATGATTTAATATAACTCTTATATTAATACTCATGAATTAAACATGCATATTGATAGCACTCCAAAAGTGCTAATATTTAGCTCCTAAGTCTTGTAAATTAGAATAATTATTTGGGCTTAATTGATATTGTTGACCGAGAAATTTTGGCCAATCAACGGTCGCCACGTGTCTTCATCACGGCCGGTGGATCAGATAAACTTGACCGAGCAAATTCGGTCACACTGTAATTGGGCTCGAAATCGGATCGGTCCAGAGAAGATATTCAAAAGACAATTTGGCCCAAAGGTCAAGCCCATTGGGCTCAAAATTCAAAAGCTCATTAGAGCCAAGCACATTGGGTCCAAGCCCATTAGATCCAAGCCCAAGCCCATTGGATCCAGGCCTAAGCCCACCAGGCCCATGAGAACTCTATAAATATAGAGCTCATTTTCATTTTTAGGGTTCAGAAAATTTCTTCTCTTAAGAACTCAGAGAGAATTCCCAAACAACGAAAGACTCTTTGAATCCTGAAGACTGAACGTCACTTGAAAATCAAACACCTGAAGACTTCAGCGCTACGCGAAGCTGAAGATTCAACCTCGAGAATAAGTTGCGAAGCCCTCGAGTACAATTACATTTAAGAGAGAGAATTAGAGGATCAAACATTAGAGATTGTAATCCACTACGCACTGATACATACAAATACATAAATACAAATTCAAATTTCATTTACACGTGTCGAATTTCCATTCGTCGTTCGAATTCTCGTGTGAACAGATTGGCACGCCCAGTGGGACCACTCTACCTCTCATCTCTCACTCTTTCAGCTGAAATTAACAATGGCATCAAAGAAAGCGACATCTAGGTCTATCATTTCCAACAGCCCTTACAAGGGACCTGCCACCCGCAGCCGCTTCATCAAAGAAGCCTCGCAGACGGGCGAACACACTCCTGCCATCGTGAGCAAAATTTACAAACGACTGACGGAGTCTGTGTAGGTTGGGATAATCATCAAGGACAATCCCTTGTTCGATGAGGTTGTTCCCTCCTCTGATAAGTCGAAGAAGGTGTCTGACTCCAACGTATCTGTAATGATGGCGGATGCGCGCACTAACGACGAAGCGATAGTTGAAATGGAAAAGAAAATTACTTTTCTAATGAAAGCAGTCGAGGACAAAGACTTCGAGATTGCCCATCTGAGGAATCAGATGCAAAGTCGTGAGGTCGCAGAGTCAAGTCTAACTCCTGCGGCCAGAAAGAGTGACAAGGAAAAAATTGTCATCCAGGAAGACCAAGCGCAACATTCAACGTCGGTCGCTTCCTTATCTGTCCAACAACTGCAGGACATGATTACCAACACCATCCGAGTCCAGTACGGTGGACCAGCCCAGAGCACCCTTTTGTATACCAAACCGTATTCCAAGAGGATCGACAACTTGAGGATGCCCATCGGGTACCAGCCGCCGAAATTTCAACAGTTCGATGGGAAGGGCAATCCTAAACAGCACATTGCCCACTTCGTCGAAATGTGCGAGAACGCTGGAACTCGCGGAGACTTGCTGGTTAGGCAATTCGTTCGAACTTTGAAAGGAAACGCCTTTGACTGGTACACTGACTTGGAACCCGAGACGATTGACAGTTGGGAGCAGTTTGAGAGAGACTTCTTGAATCGCTTCTACAGCACGAGGCGGACAGTCAGCATGTCTGAACTCTCGCACGCTAGCAAAAGAATGGGCGAGCCAGTCGTCAATTTCATTAACCGTTGGAGATCGTTGAGTCTTGACTGCAAGGACCGACTCACAAAAGTGTCTGCTGTCGAGATGTGCATCGGCGGCATGCATTGGGGACTTCACTACATCCTACAAGGGATAAAGCCCCAAACATTCGAGGAGTTAGCAACTCGCGCCCATGATATGGAGCTGAGTATTGCCAATAGAGGAAACAAAGACCTCTTAATCCCCGACGTAAAGAAAATAAAGACGAAAATGAAGGGCATTGGGAAGATCACGAAGAATGTCGTGAAAGAATCCATGGTCGTCAACACGGCCCCTTTAAGGTTTTCCTCCAAAGTAAAGGAAAACAAAACGTAAGCAAGAAATGACAAAGGCGAAAGACGTCGCCTTACTTTGAAAGAAAGACAAGAAAAAGTCTACCCGTTTCCAGACTCTGACATCCCCGATAAGTTAGAGAAATTGCTGGAAACGCGACTCATCCAACTTCCCCAATGTAAACGACCAGAAGAGTTAGGAAAGATAAATGATCCTAACTACTGCAAATATCATCGGGTCGTCAGTCATCCAGTAGGGAAATGTTTTGCTCTGAAAGAGCTGATCATGAGGTTAGCCGGTGAAAAGAAAATCGAGCTGGATCTTGACGAGGTAGCTCAGACAAATCATGTCGCCGTAACAATGAACTCTGGCATTCAGTTACCTCCAGATTCAGTTGAGAAACAAAATGAAGGTCTGATCCAGTTTGGGACTTTCGAACCAATACTTGTTCAGCTCAGATGTAAGGTCCCAAAGAAGACTTCGCAGGTAAAAATCGAACCTGTCGAAGATGAAGATGAAGGTTGGACCGTCGTAACTCGTCGGAAAATGCGGCGACAAAGATCTGTCCAGAAAGAAACCCGCCTATTTCAAGAGTATAGGCGAAAAAGCAAACTTCCAAAGAGGAAAGGAAGAAAGAGTACGAGAAGGCCTAAGCTCGTCGTGGAGGAAAACAAAAACCTCCCTCGACCCCAACAGCCTATGATCCTACGGGAATTTTTCCTCAAGGGATTCTTTAATGAAAAGCAGGAAGAAACATTTGGAACTGCTACATGCCACGTCGTCGGTATAATCGAGGACGATAACACTACTCCAAGTTCAACGGAGTTGGAAACGAAGCTGGAGGAAACACCTTCCCTCGAAGTAGCAGAGTTGCCTCAAATGGACGAAACTACTCTTATCGACGCGTTGAAGGACTCTAATGTTTCAAATGCTTCAACCTCCACAGCACATGCATGCGCGTCCTGTTGCATGTCTATAGGTTTCACCGACGAAGATTTGATGTTGGGATCGAAACCTCACAATAGACCTTTGTTTGTCTCAGGGTACATCCGAGAACAGAAGGTTGGTCGAATCCTCATTGATGATGGATCAGCTGTCAATATAATGCCGAAATCAGTCATGAAATAGGTTGGCATCTTAATGGAAGAGTTATCAAATAGCAGGCTGGTAATCCAGGGCTTCAATCAAGGAGGACAACGAGTGATCGACATGATTTGCTTGGAGCTCATCATTGGGGACTTAAAAGCACATACCCTATTTCATGTTATAGATTCCAGGACTACCTACAAAATATTATTAGGTCGCCCTTGGATTCATGGAAATGGGGTAATAAGTTCCTGATAGCACTTCAAAAGTGCTAATATTTAGCTCCTAAGTCTTGTAAATTAGAGTAATTATTTGGGCTTAATTGATTTATTTGGTATAATTTAATTGCTAAGGGGTAAATCGGGCATTTGCGATAATTAAGAGCTAAAATGAATATTTTATAATATTTTATTAGTTAGTCGTTTTGAGTGATTAAGCTACATTAAATAAATAATCTAATCTTAACTCAAAATTGATTAGTGGCTTGATGGTGCAGGGTTTGTTAGGAAATTGGGGGTGCCCAGGCTCAAATCTTGGTGGATGCAAGATTTTCCAACATTTTTAAAAAAGTCATTGGTCAACGGTCAATGGTCAACGTCCAAGCCCACAGCCCAGACGACACCCGCTCGCGCGACCCGACCGCATGCCCGCGCGCCCACGGCCCAGACGATACGCGCGCGGCCCGCTCCACCAGACGCCCCAACGCGAAGCCCATGCGCGTGCGCGGCCCAGCACGCCTTCAGCCCACGCGCGCGCGACCATGCGGGACCCGCGCCCCAGCGCTCGCCCCACCTCAGCGCCCGCGTGCGCGCCCACGACCCGCCTCAGCGCCCCGTTGTGCAGCCCATGCGCGCGCGCGCCTGCCGACCCGTCCGCGCGCCCCTGCGCGGCCCAAATGGCCAATTTCGGCCCAAAACTCATTTTTTTAGCTTTTTAAGCACTTTTGACCTAGTTTTTCAGCCACCATTCACTTAGGAGAGAGAAAAATCGATTTTGAGAGTTTTGGCCTCGGGTTTGGTGATATTTTCATCAATTTTCAAGGTTTTTGGACAATTTTTGATCGATTTTCAACACGTTTGGCTAAGGTAAGTGCTCTAATTTGAGTTAGGGATTTACTTTGATGCTTAGTGAGGGTTTTTGTATGAATTTCTAGCATTTTGTTGTTGATTTCTTGCATCTCCAATCTGTATAAAGAACGAATGCCATGCCTTTCTAATTAGGATTGACACCCATAATTGTTACGCATGTTAGTAGGCTAAGCGTTAATTCTTGATAAGCTTTAATGCATTGTAGCGAGGGTCTAGCTCGTGGCTAATCAATTCGAGCCCAAGTGACAGTGGGGGTATGAGTTGATTAACGTTTTCACGGTGGGCTCAAGGTTAGGAGAGAAATCGAATTAGTCTTAAGAAATAATTCGTCGCAATTATACCCGTTACTGTTTTCTGATTAATTGATGGCTTATCACCTTAGATTAATTAAGAAGCATGTTTAATTAGAATTGGCACCTCTAATTAATTCTTTGGGGTGCTTTGGACCCGGTTGGGACACGGCATTTTGCGTGCATGAAATAAAATTACTTTGCTAATTAGAATCCCTATGAACTAAGCGCATCAAGTAAATCCCGAACACTCAAATTAGGAGCACGCGTTACGTTTAATTTTTCCGTTATTTAATTTTCCGTTAGCTAGTTTACATGCTTACTTTAATTTTCCGTTAGCAATCCCCCTTTTATTTATCGTTTTATTTTATTGTTTTAGTTAATTAAAAAGAAAATAGAAATTAATTAGGAGAAAATAATTTAGGTTCCCTGTGGATCGACCCGACTACCACTAGCTGCAAAGCTCAGTTGTAGCGGAATTATAAATGTTATTTTGGCGGGATTCGACACCCCGAAATTTATAGGATATTCAAAAATCCTAGTACCAAAATTGGCGCCGTTGCCGGGGAACCATTTAATTTCTCTTAGTTAAATTTTATTTGTTTAAAAGCCACAAAAATATTTTCCTTTTCTTGTGTCTTCTTGTTTTAGCATGACAGATTTTCGACAGCAATTTTGGGGACAATTTAAAAGGAGCAACGCCGAAGACCTTCTCCGAACCTCTGAGGAGAGGGCCATTATCGAGTTGTACCCCAATTTTGAGGAAGGAATCAAGGAATTTCTGACATGCGGAGGCGAGAACAGTGAGACCGAGGAGGATGAGCTTGACCTCGAGGAGCATCCCGAAGAGATTAGTGATGCAAATGGGCTAAGAAGTGGAGTTGAGACGTCTTCAACGTGGGTTCCTCTAGAAGAATTTCTAGCATATCTCACTGATGAAGAAGAGCTCGGAGAAATTTACAAGGTAAGTATATCTCCACCGATTGATTTTGACTTAGAGCATGAATTTTGTATTGAAAATTTATATGAGGATTCATGCAATGATGAGCTCGAGCATCTGTCTGATAATGAGAATATTTTTGGAAGTCTTTTCATGGATGATGTAGAACCAGCATGTTATGAAAATGTTGTTGTGATGGATGAAGATGTGGCAATTGTGCCTTTAGATTATTTATCTCCTCTTGATATGTCTTGTGATAGTTCATCTATTCTAGGAGATTTATCTTGCATGCCCCCTTCCATCTGTGCTTCTGTTAATGTTGGTGGCCTCGAGAATTTTGATGTGATCCCTCCTTTGGTCGAGTCTTTATTTTCTGTTGAGTCTTTTATTTTTGTTGAGTCAGTTGAGTCTTCTTTTATTTTGTTTGAGTCTGTTGAGTCTTTATTTTTTCCATATATTGAAAATATCAAAAAGATAATAACTCTGTCCGGCTGCCTGCAAAAGTCGAAGAGCTTGCTTATCTTAGCAGGTTTTGTTGATTCGAGGAAGAAGGGGCCGAAGAAATACGAGAATTTTTATGTACCCTGACAGAGTGGAGGACACGTCGAGCATAACGACGTTAAAAAAAAATTGCGCTTATTGGGAGGCAACCCATGTGTTCTTAAATTCTTGTCTTTACTTTCAGTTTTTATTTTTCCTAGCTTAGTTTATTTGCTTTTCTTTTTGTAGGGGTTTGTGGCCTAAGGAACGAGATATTTGGGCAAGGACCGCGCTGCTTCAACCACCAACCTAACAAAATTCAGGGGAGGTTTTCTGTTCCCTTAAATTTTGTAATTTTAATCGCTTAGTCTGATGTGTGATACATAGAGGACTATGTATCCTTTGAAGGTTGGGGGTGGAGAAGTTTGATGGATTTCTGAAGTTTTTGAGCTGTGGAAATTCTGAATTAGAAGTGCTTTGGTCTGCTGTTGCATGTTGTTCGATGAGGACAATCTATGAAATGTTTTTAAATTCTTCGTAGTTGCATATCTAGAAAAGCATGAGATTGTTTGTGTTAGTTGAGCATTTTTCAAAAAAATTTAAAATTTTTCTGTTGCTCTCTTGCATCTATCGAACACTTAGCAATCTATTCTTGGTTCTGTAGGCTTAGAATACTCTTATGTAGCCTGAAATCATGTTGTTGTTGGGTTTTATGTCCTAAAACTCGTAGTTTGTAAACTGTTTGAATGTAAATAAATATTATATTTCAATAAAGTTGTTATTGAATTTTCAGTGATTTGTGTTTGTAATAACCTATACCAATAACTAACACCCTTGGCGATAGTGTGAGTACTTGAACTTCATGTGTGACATGAATGTGAATCAAGTTCAAGTAGACAGCCAAAAATGGTCTATAGTATAGGGATAAGGCTGGGTACCTTATCTTGGGGACACTATTGGACGCGGCTCACTTTGTATAGTACAAAACGATGTGATTCGAATCGTTTCATGTAGAGACATGTGAGTGAGGGCGTCCTGTGCAATGAGTTTGCACAAGACCGAACCAAGAAATAAAATCGCTCTTTCTTTATAACACCGTTTACTGTAAAGACCGGTTTATTCATATGATGACTTAGGTAACTCGATCTCAATCCTGAGCTTACTATGAACTCCTGTTTATTCAACCTTATCCTTTGATTTGTACGGGTGAGAGTGGCCAGATTGCCGACTCAATAAGCCTACCATCTTGGGGATAAGATTGAATAAGTGGCTGGGGACATAGTTGTAGCAAGATTGGAATTCACTCCTACCCGTTTTAAGGGTTAGTAGAGAGGTTGTTCCCTTAAGTGCTGACTCCAGGTCTTGAACAATGGGCCCATCCTCTCCTGATCAGGGAGGAATCTGATTTGATGGTTGGACCACAAATCAATTGTTCATTAGAGGTGTCAGTGGTACTTAAGGAACAAGATATAATACAAGGGTTAAACGGTATAAATGACCCGTTGTGATTATGAACAACCTGTGAAGGATCGACTTACTAATGATAGTTATATCAACAGGACACAATATATCTACAGTGAGGAGAGTGCAGCCCTTGGACTTTAGTGGAGTCTCCGGGGGTTAACGAATGTTGGTTAGTTCGGTTGAAAGAGTTTTGACCGAATAATCTCGTATCGTTGGAGCTCATGATCTGTAGGTCCTTACGGTTCTCCTGGCTAGCTCGGATAAAGCCGTGAAACAATATAAAAGAAAAGAAAAGAATTTGAATCGTTCAAATTCGGGTTTGTGGAAGAAGGATAGACATATTTAAATATGATTTAAATATGGACATAATTAAATATGATTTAAATATGAGATTGGTCTGAAAACATGAATAGGATTCATGTGCAAAAAGTCGGTTTTTGGAAAACCGGGTTTAATTATATTATTTAATTAATATTTGATATTGAATTAAATAATATTAATTTATATATATATATATATTTTATTAATTAAAAAGTTTAATTAATAAAATAATTATTATTATTTTTAATAATAATAATAATAATATATAAATATATATATATATATATATATATATATATACATGTGTCTTACATGCAAGATGTAAGACACATGTATGATTTATATATACACAGGTATATATAAATCAGAGATCAATCGTCAGCTTAATTAAAAAAAAAAAAAAAGGAAAAAGAAAATGCGCTAGTGCGTATTGGGGTATACAAAATTCATTTTGATTTGTGAAATTAAATTTTTGACAGAGCCCCGTCTGCTTCATCTTCTTCCTCTGAAAAATAGTTTTTCAGTTGAAGCTTCTTCCTTCTTTTCTTTTGTAAAAGGAGTCCCACTACTCCGTTTCTCGGCCTGAGGATAGCGGGACTACCGTGGGTGGTCCACGAAGGTTTCGTGAGAAGGCTCGGTGAGCTCGTGAGGAGCTTCTGGCGGTGAAATTGGAGAATTACGAACGACAAGGGTATGTGTTCTAATTTCTCTTTTTCATTGCTTTTGCATGTTTCCGTTTTGTTTAAATTGATGAAATTAGAGTGTCCATGATCCAAATCGCTTCCGCTGCGTGCCATGAGCGCTCCATCAATTGGTATCAGAGCGTTTTTGGCCACTCAATTTCAATCAATTTAAATTATGGTGGGTTTTATTTTAGAAATTGTTTCTGAATGGATTCTAAAGTGAATATCGATTTTGGCATAGTTTCTTTTTGAATTTCCTTATTTGTAATTGCCCGAGAATGTATGGGCTTTAATGTATGCTAAAGAGTCTGTATTTTTAGAGTCATTAGAGTCCATATAAGGTTCTTTGTGAAAGAAGTTTGAGTTTGAAACTCGCCGAAATGTTCGGTGTAATTTCAAACTTGTTCTGGGCATTACGAGGAGAAATTCAAAGAATTTTTTTGGCCGAAGCGTTCGGACGAAGCAAGTTGGCAAAGGCGGTGCGAAGAGTTCGAAGTCCGCTCAAGACGTGGCTTGTTGATCAAGCTTGTAATAAATTAGTTATTGCTTGCTAAATGCCAAAATCGATCCACTTTAGTGTGTTTAATTAATTATGCATTGCGAATGTATGTTTTAATTAAATTCCATGTTTGTATGTGCATAATGTATGCCATATAGATTTAAAATCCCACCGTAGGAAGCATGCTTCATGCATTGAAAATATGTTATAAGTGTTATAATATATCGTATGCATATTTGGCAATTCATGTTTTTTGATATAAAAGTTATATTAATTCATGATTTAGTTGTTGTTAGTTTAATAGAATAATTGATATAAGTGTTATATTAATTATGAAATTAAATCAACAACATAGATTGCCATATTTTTATGCACATGGTATATTATAAGTGTTATAATGTATAGGATGCATGTTTATTCATGAGTATTAATATAAGAGTTATATTAATTCATGAATTTGATGTTGTTTGCTTAATAGAATAATTGATATAAGTGTTATATTAATTATGAAATTAAACATCCAACATTAGATGCATTTTGTTTGTTATAAGTGTTATAATGTATAGGATGCATGCTTAATTCATGAGAATTGATATAAGTGTTATATTAATTTATGAATTAGGAGTTGTATATTTAAAAACATAATCGATATAATTGTTATATTAATTATGAAATTAAATATTCAACTTGTCGTGCCTTAGTGTTGCATGTTTGAGAAGCATGTAGAAGTTTGTTGTAGTTAGTCTTAGTTTTGCAAAGCGTTGTAAAATTGGCATAGACTTTTAAAATCTATAACAAAGACAAAGGCATGCTCACTTAGGGTTGAATGTATCGTTCCGTTTCATTAGATGAATAGGTCGATATCTTGTAAATGCTAAGGTTACAAGTAACTCACCCGGGGACATCCTGTTCGAGGTTGGAGGTATTTAAGCTGACGGTTTACGGAACACCTCCTACCTGGGGACCATCCGGTTCTTGAGTAAAGTTAACCCGGCTTTATGAGCATGCGTGAGTGGTGTGAGGTAATAAAGTGTTTATCACCTAGACATCATAGGTAAAAGTTTGTTTTACCTAGACTTAGGCCTTATTGTCTTAGCCGGATAATGCCTGAGTAATTTACCCATTCCGTCTTAAAATACTTAGTAGAGGTGTTGAGAAGGTATATATGATATGTCCCTCTCCTCCTACGTTCTCTGTCAAGTTCACACCGTGAGAATTATGCTCGGCCTCGTGATGTCAATAGGGCATCCCCATTCGGATGGTATTTGCATAATTCAAGAGCAAGGTGAATGGAGAAAGTATTTATAGTAAGTGGGAGAAGCAAGTATGTCAATACATCCTGCGGTCTCCTCCATTGGATTGAACCGTGAGATTCCTATGTTCTGCCTGCTAGGTGCCCACAAGTGGTACCGATCCATTCGGAGGGCCGTTTCATAAGAATCGGAACATCTCAATCACCATTTATGGATAAAGAAACATAGAGCCATTCCCAACTTTGACATTTCCATTCGGTTGCATCGTTGGGGCCGCCCTATGAATTCTAAAAATGGAGGGTCACACTTACGAGATTTGCTAAGGAGTTAGTAAATCTTGACCAAACAGCGATAACTAAGATGCTATAGGAATATGAGATATTCTGGTATTAGCATTTAGTCAAGAATGTCTTGATTCAGTGAAGGAATGCTTGACTGCCCCTCGGTAGCAACCATTCTGACCCACTGAAGTATCGTTGCAGTTTAATAATGAGTTTTGGGTACATTATTATTCTTTGCTAAATTCTTGATTGGTGTGTAAATTAGGTTAAAACCTTTTCACTAATATTTTACATTCTCTTTTCAGCATGTCTAGCTCTTTCATTCACTTACTAGCTTCCGATAAGTTAACCGGCGATAACTACGCGACCTGGAAATCGAACTTGAATACGATTCTCGTTCTAGATGATCTAAGGTTCGTCTTATCAGAGGATTGTCCTCCCCCTCCTAGCTCGGATGCGACTCGAACTGTTCGAGAAGCATATGATAGATGGACAAGGGCTAATGATAAAGCCCGAGTCTATATCTTAGCCAGCATATCTGATGTGTTAGCTAAGAAGCACGAGGATATGGTTTCTGCTAAAGAAATCATGTCTTCATTACAGGAGATGTTTGGACTTCCGTCCTCATCGGTCTGTCATGAAGCCCTCAAATTCGTTTACAACTCTCGCATGAAGGAGGGAACCTCTGTTAGGGAGCATGTCCTTAACATGATGGTCCACTTCAATGTGGCGGAAGTAAACGGAGCTATTATAAATGAGTCAAGTCAAGTAAGCTTTATCTTGGAATCTCTTCCGAAGAGTTTCCTTCAGTTCAGAACCAATTTGGTAATGAACAAGATAAAGTATAATTTGACTTCTCTCCTCAGCGAGCTACAGACCTATCAGTCCCTACAGACTTCTAAAGGAAAAGAGAAGGAGGCAAACGTTGTCACTTCTAGGAAATTCCAAAAGGGGTCGTCTTCAGGGAGTAGGTCTGAACTTTCTTCTATTAAGAATAAGAGTATTCAAAAGAAGAAGAAAGATAAAAGGAAGGGAAAAGCACCTGCTACTGCTAAGAGCAAGAGTAGATCTACAGACAAAGGAAAATGTTTCCATTGTGGTGTAGATGGGCACTGGAAACGCAATTGCCCAAAGTATCTTGCAGAGAAAAAGGCTGAGAAAGAAAGACAAGGTAAATATGATTTACTTGTTGTTGAAACATGTTTAGTAGAACATGATTGTCATACCTGGATACTTGATTCAGGAGCTACTAACCATGTTTGTTCTTCTTTTCAGGAAACTAGTTCTTGGCAGCCACTTTCTCGCGGAGAGATAACTCTCAGAGTTGGAACTGGAGAGGTTGTCTCAGCTGAAGCAGTGGGAGCTGTAAAGTTGTTGTATAGAGATAGTTTCATTTTACTAGAAAATGTACTCCTGGTTCCTACCTTTCAGAGGAATCTTGTATCTATATCTTGTTTGTTAGAACAGTTGTATAAAGTATCTTTTGTTCATAATGAAGCGTTCATTAGCAAAAGAGGTGTACGTATTTGTTCTGCGAAACTTGAAAACAACTTGTATGTGTTAAGACCAACCGAAGCCAAAGCTATTTTGAACACTGAAATGTTTAAAACAGCTGAGACTCAAACTAAAAGGCAGAAACTTTCTCCAAGTACTTATCTTTGGCACTTAAGACTAGGTCACATTAATCTCAATAAGATTGGGAGATTGGTTAAGAGTGGTCTGCTAAATCGTTTAGAGGACAACTCTTTACCGCCATGTGAGTCTTGTCTTGAGGGCAAGATGACCAAACGATCTTTTTCTGAAAAAGGTCATAGGTCCAAAGAACCTCTAGAAATCGTGCATTCGGATCTCTGCGGTCCTTTGAATGTCAAAGCACGAGGAGGGTATGAATATTTCATCAGTTTCATTGATGATTATTCTAGGTACGGTCATCTTTATCTAATGCATCATAAGTCCGAAGCTCTTGAAAAGTTCAAAGAGTATAAGGCAGAGGTTGAGAACACATTAGGTAAATCGATAAAAACACTCCGATCAGATCGAGGTGGAGAGTATATGGATTTAAGATTCCAGGACTATATGATAGAACATGGAATAGTATCTCAACTCTCAGCGCCAGGAACACCACAGCAGAATGGTGTGTCCGAGAGGAGAAATAGAACCCTGTTAGACATGGTTCGATCTATGATGAGTTATGCTCATTTGCCTAGTTCGTTTTGGGGATATGCAGTAGAGACTGCAGTATATATTTTGAACATGGTTCCCTCTAAGAGTGTTTCTGAAACACCTTATGAGTTATGGAGAGGGCGTAAAGGTAGTTTACGTCACTTCAGGATTTGGGGGTGTTCGACACATGTGCTAGTACCCAATCCAAAGAAGTTGGAACATCGTTCAAAATTGTGCCTATTTGTAGGTTACCCCAAGGAAACGAAGGGTGGTCTATTTTACGATCCTCGTGAGAACAAGGTACTAGTATCGACTAATGCCACGTTCTTAGAGGAAGACCACATGAGAGATCATCAACCGTCGAGCAAAATTGTTTTGTCCGAATTTTCCAGGAAAGCTACAGACGGATCAACAACGGTTGTTGATCAGGCTGGTCCTTCTCAAGAGTTGAGAAAGCCTCGACGCAGTGGGAGGGATGTAAGACAGCCCGACCGCTACATCGGCTTGTCTGAAACTCAAGTCGTCATACCTGATGATGGCGTTGAGGATCCATTGACCTTTAAACAGGCAATGAATGACATAGACAAGGACCAGTGGCTTAAAGCCATGGATCTCGAAATGGAGTCTATGTACTTCAATTCGGTCTGGGATCTTGTAGACCAACCAGATAGTGAAAGACCTATCGGTTGCAAGTGGATCTACAAGAGAAAACGAGACCAAGCCGGTAAGGTGCAAACCTTTAAGGCTCGACTTGTGGCAAAAGGTTATTCCCAAAGAGAAGGGGTGGACTATGAAGAAACTTTTTCTCCTGTTGCCATGTTAAAGTCGATTAGAATACTCTTATCCATTGCTACATTTTATGATTATGAAATCTGGCAAATGGATGTCAAGACTGCCTTTCTGAATGGTAATCTTGAGGAGAGTATCTATATGGCTCAACCAGAGGGATTCATACTTCAGGGTCAAGAGCAAAAGGTTTGCAAGCTTAATCGATCCATTTATGGGTTAAAGCAAGCATCTAGATCCTGGAATATAAGGTTTGATACGGGGATCAAATCTTATGGCTTTGAACAAAATATTGACGAACCTTGTGTTTACAAGAAAGTAGTCAATACTGTTGTAGCTTTCTTAGTCTTGTACGTAGACGATATACTACTCATTGGGAATGATGTAGGGTTCCTAACTGACGTTAAGAATTGGCTAGCGACCCAATTCTAAATGAAAGATTTGGGAGAGGCTCAGTTTGTTCTAGGGATTCAGATCATAAGGAATCGTAAGAACAAAGTGCTAGCGCTGTCTCAAGCATCTTATATTGACAAGGTGTTGTCAAGATATTCGATGCAGAATTCCAAGAAAGGTTCGCTGCCTTTTAGGCATGGAATTCACTTGTCTAAGGAACAGTCTCCTAAGACACCTCAAGAGGTTGAGGATATGAGACGAATTCCCTATGCATCTGCAGTTGGTAGTCTCATGTACGCTATGTTGTGTACACGACCCGACATCTGCTATGCAGTAGGAATTGTCAGTAGGTTCCAGTCCAATCCAGGATATGATCACTGGACAGCCGTTAAACACGTCCTCAAGTATCTTAGGAGAACGAGGGACTATGTGCTTGTGTATGGCGCGAAGGATTTGATCCTTGCAGGATACACTGACTCTGATTTTCAGACTGATATAGATTCCAGGAAATCTACATCAGGATCAGTGTTAACTCTTAACGGAGGAGCAATAGTATGGAGGAGTATAAAGCAAGGTTGTATTGCTGACTCCACCATGGAAGCTGAGTATGTCGCAGCTTGTGAAGCAGCGAAGGAAGTTGTATGGCTTAGGAAGTTCTTGACAGATTTGGAAGTTGTTCCAAATATGAACTTGCCAATCACCCTTTATTGTGATAACAGCGGTGCAGTGGCAAATTCTAAAGAACCTAGAAGCCATAAGCGTGGAAAGCATATTGAGCGGAAGTATCATCTCATCAGGGAGATAGTGCAACGAGGAGATGTGATCGTCACACAGGTAGCCTCGGAGCACAACATTGCTGATCCGTTTACTAAGTCTCTCACGGCTAAAGTGTTTGAGAGACACCTATATAGTATAGGGCTGCGAGCTGCTCAGTAGGACAGTGGGAGAAACTTTAGATATTTGATATTCTAGTTCTCTCAACCAGCATGTACTCCACTGACGTTTTAGTCCAAGTGGGAGTTTGTTGGGTTTTATGTCCTAAAACTCGTAGTTTGTAAACTGTTTGAATGTAAATAAATATTATATTTCAATAAAGTTGTTATTGAATTTTCAGTGATTTGTGTTTGTAATAACCTATACCAATAACTAACACCCTTGGCGATAGTGTGAGTACTTGAACTTCATGTGTGACATGAATGTGAATCAAGTTCAAGTAGACAGCCAAAAATGGTCTATAGTATAGGGATAAGGCTGGGTACCTTATCCTGGGGACACTATTGGACGCGGCTCACTTTGTATAGTACAAAACGATGTGATTCGAATCGTTTCATGTAGAGACATGTGAGTGAGGGCGTCCTGTGCAATGAGTTTGCACAAGACCGAACCAAGAAATAAAATCGCTCTTTCTTTATAACACCGTTTACTGTAAAGACCGGTTTATTCATATGATGACTTAGGTAACTCGATCTCAATCCTGAGCTTACTATGAACTCCTGTTTATTCAACCTTATCCTTTGATTTGTACGGGTGAGAGTGGCCAGATTGCCGACTCAATAAGCCTACCATCTTGGGGATAAGATTGAATAAGTGGCTGGGGACATAGTTGTAGCAAGATTGGAATTCACTCCTACCCGTTTTAAGGGTTAGTAGAGAGGTTGTTCCCTTAAGTGCTGACTCCAGGTCTTGAACAATGGGCCCATCCTCTCCTGATCAGGGAGGAATCTGATTTGATGGTTGGACCACAAATCAATTGTTCATTAGAGGTGTCAGTGGTACTTAAGGAACAAGATATAATACAAGGGTTAAACGGTATAAATGACCCGTTGTGATTATGAACAACCTGTGAAGGATCGACTTACTGATGATAGTTATATCAACAGGACACAATATATCTACAGTGAGGAGAGTGCAGCCCTTGGACTTTAGTGGAGTCTCCGGGGGTTAACGAATGTTGGTTAGTTCGGTTGAAAGAGTTTTGACCGAATAATCTCGTATCGTTGGAGCTCATGATCTGTAGGTCCTTACGGTTCTCCTGGCTAGCTCGGATAAAGCCGTGAAACAATATAAAAGAAAAGAAAAGAATTTGAATCGTTCAAATTCGGGTTTGTGGAAGAAGGATAGACATATTTAAATATGATTTAAATATGGACATATTTAAATATGATTTAAATATGAGATTGGTCTGAAAACATGAATAGGATTCATGTGCAAAAAGTCGGTTTTTGGAAAACCGGGTTTAATTATATTATTTAATTAATATTTGATATTGAATTAAATAATATTAATTTATATATATATATTTTTTATTAATTAAAAAGTTTAATTAATAAAATAATTATTATTATTTTTAATAATAATAATAATAATATATAAATATATATATATATATATATATATATATATATATACATGTGTCTTACATGCAAGATGTAAGACACATGTATGATTTATATATACACAGGTATATATAAATCAGAGATCAATCGTCAGCTTAATTAAAAAAAAAAAAAAAGGAAAAAGAAAATGCGCTAGTGCGTATTGGGGTATACAAAATTCATTTTGATTTGTGAAATTAAATTTTTGACAGAGCCCCGTCTGCTTCATCTTCTTCCTCTGAAAAATAGTTTTTCAGTTGAAGCTTCTTCCTTCTTTTCTTTTGTAAAAGGAGTCCCACTACTCCGTTTCTCAACCTGAGGATAGCGGGACTACCGTGGGTGGTCCACGAAGGTTTCGTGAGAAGGCTCGGTGAGCTCGTGAGGAGCTTCTGGCGGTGAAATTGGAGAATTACGAACGACAAGGGTATGTGTTCTAATTTCTCTTTTTCATTGCTTTTGCAGGTTTCCGTTTTGTTTAAATTGATGAAATTAGAGTGTCCATGATCCAAATCGCTTCCGCTGCGTGCCATGAGCGCTCCATCAGTTGTCACCCCGAAAGGCACCTTTAGGGAAGGCTTGATGCATGATAGGTTGTAATAGATTAATCGAGATTATAGCGAAGCTATTGCCTAAAAAAAAAAAAGTAAGTAAGTAAGCATGAAAATAAAAACTCTAGAGATGCTCCTCCTTCTTAAAGTGCACATTAAGAAGTGAGCATTAGTCCTTAAAAACGTGAAGCGAAATGAAGCTTGACGTGTTAGGCTCTCTTGGAGAAGCAAAAGAAAAGTAAAACCAAAAAGTGGATCAAAAGAAATAAAGAGTACAAAGTACTCAAGAAAAAGAAAATGTTTAGGCCGTTTGATTTGTTACTCTCTTGATTGTTGAAAAGCCATTAGACTGTTCTTTATTGCTAGAAGTAGGGGGAAAACGAGATGTAGAGTTGCAAATGGTTTTTCCGAGTCTATAAGAGCTAGAATAGGTTGGCTAATCACACACGCACGTAGGGGAGTAGCAGTTTAATTTTTGAAATGTTCTCAGCTTATGCATGCAATTGATTGTTTTCTTTTGTTGTAAGTGCCTTGTTTTTTTTGAAAGCATTGAGGTTAGAGTCGTTGCATGCAATTTCATTCTAGTTCAGAGTTTTCCTTGCTCGAGGACTAGCAAGATTTAGGTTGGGGGTTTTTGATAGCACTTCAAAAGTGCTAATATTTAGCTCCTAAGTCTTGTAAATTAGAGTAATTATTTGGGCTTAATTGATTTATTTGGTATAATTTAATTGCTAAGGGGTAAATCGGGCATTTGCGATAATTAAGAGCTAAAATGAATATTTTATAATATTTTATTAGTTAGTCGTTTTGAGTGATTAAGCTACATTAATTAAATAATCTAATCTTAACTCAAAATTGATTAGTGGCTTGATGGGGCAGGGTTTGTTAGGAAATTGGGGGTGCTCAGGCTCAAATCTTGGTGGATGCAAGATTTTCCATCATTTTTATAAAAGTCATTGGTCAACGTCCAAGCCCACAAGCCCACAGCCCAGACGACACCCGCTCGCGCGACCCGACCGCATGCCCGCGCGCCCACGGCCCAGACGATGCGCGCGCGGCCCGGACGCTTCGCCCGCTCTGCGCCCCATCCGCCTGCCGACCCGCGCGCCCATCCGCCCGCCTCAGCGCCCATCGCGCGCGCGGCCCGCTCCACCAGACGCCCCAACGCGAAGCCCATGCGCGTGCGCGGCCCAGCACGCCTTCAGCCCACGCGCGCGCGACCATGCGGGACCCGCGCCCCAGCGCTCGCCCCACCTCAGCGCCCGCGTGCGCGCCCACGACCCGCCTCAGCGCCCCGTTGTGCAGCCCATGCGCGCGCGCGCCTGCCGACCCGTCCGCGCGCCCCTGCGCGGCCCAAATGGCCAATTTCGGCCCAAAACTCATTTTTTTAGCTTTTTAAGCACTTTTGACCTAGTTTTTCAGCCACCATTCACTTAGGAGAGAGAAAATTCGATTTTGAGAGTTTTGGCCTCGGGTTTGGTGATATTTTCATCAATTTTCAAGGTTTTTGGACAATTTTTGATCGATTTTCAACACGTTTGGCTAAGGTAAGTGCTCTAATTTGAGTTAGGGATTTACTTTGATGCTTAGTGAGGGTTTTTGTATGAATTTCTAGCATTTTGTTGTTGATTTCTTGCATCTTCAATCTGTATAAAGAACGAATGCCATGCCTTTCTAATTAGGATTGACACCCATAATTGTTACGCATGTTAGTAGGCTAAGCGTTAATTCTTGATAAGCTTTAATGCATTGTAGCGAGGGTCTAGCTCGTGGCTAATCAATTCGAGCCCAAGTGACAGTGGGGGTATGAGTTGATTAACGTTTTCACGGTGGGCTCAAGGTTAGGAGAGAAATCGAATTAGTCTTAAGAAATAATTCGTCGCAATTATACCCGTTACTGTTTTCTGATTAATTGATGGTTTATCACCTTAGATTAATTAAGAAGCATGTTTAATTAGAATTGACACCTCTAATTAATTCTTTGGGGTGCTTTGGACCCGGTTGGGACACGGCATTTTGCGTGCATGAAATAAAATTACTTTGCTAATTAGAATCCCTATGAACTAAGCGCATCAAGTAAATCCCGAACACTCAAATTAGGAGCACGCGTTACGTTTAATTTTTCCGTTATTTAATTTTCCGTTAGCTAGTTTACATGCTTACTTTAATTTTCCGTTAGCAATCCCCCTTTTATTTATCGTTTTATTTTATTGTTTTAGTTAATTAAAAAGCAAATAGAAATTAATTAGGAGAAAATAATTTAGGTTCCCTGTGGATCGACCCGACTACCACTAGCTGCAAAGCTCAGTTGTAGCGGAATTATAAATGTTATTTTGGCGGGATTCGACACCCCGAAATTTATAGGATATTCAAAAATCCTAGTACCAGTTCCACCTTACATCAATGCTTCAAATTTTATCAAGATGGTGTAAAAAAGGTTGAGGCAGACACTAAGCCATTTTCAGAGGCCGAGTCTCACTGTGCGGACGCCAAATTTTACATAAATGACGGCAACGTCGGGGAAATAATGCCGATAGAAATTCCTTTGATCAATAGGGATGATAAACTCAGCGTGAAACAAAAAATTGACGCAGGAAAAGAATCTATCAAAGAACAGAACGTTTCCAGTTTTCAAGAAAGCAAGACATCCGCCAGCCCTACAAAGGCTAAGGCCTTGAAGGACGAAAAAATGTCTAACCCTCCTATTTTACGCTACGTCCCTTTGTCCCGACGTAAGAAGGGTGAATCGCCATTCGCGGAATGTACGAAAAGTTTGAAAGTTTGTGACATTAAGATCCTGAAAGAAAGCTTTGTCACCCCTCTTACGAACATAACAAAGCAAGAGATCAAGAAGCCTAAAGATACCCAGAAAGGGATGGTCTTGCCTGAGAAACGGACGAAAGAGGGATACGATCCTAAAGCATATAAACTGTTAGCAAAAGCAGGTTATGACTTCACAACTCACACCGAGTTCAAGGGCCTGAAAATCTTAGAAGGTAGGCTTGAGCTTTCTTCGACACAAAAGAGGCTCCTGAAGGAGGGATGCCCCTTACCGGCATCAAGAAAAGGGCTTGGGTACAAGTCGCCCGAACCGGTCCGTATAACCCGAAAAGGGAAAGAGAAAGTGGTCAACGCTAATAACACAACGACCAAGGAGGTAGACAACTCAAAAGAAGAGGAAGTTGTCAAACCCTGAATCTCTATCTTTAAGCACATCAAGCCGCCGGCTACGCGCGCTTCGGCCTTCCAGCGATTGAAAGCAGCTGTGACAGAAGAAAAAAGTTCGCACTCAACACCTAATCCCATCAGATCTTTCGTTTTTCAAAGGTTGAGTAAGCCGGCAGATAAAAAAGAAAACACGCTGTCCACTGAACCTCTCTCACGGCAATCAGCATTTCAAAGGTTGAGTAAGCCAGCAGATGAGAAGGAAAACACATTGTCCACTAAACCTCTCTCGCGGAAGTCAGCATTTTAAAGATTGAGTAAGCCGACAAAAGAGAAAGAAAATACGTTGCCCGATAAATCTCTCTCACGAACGTCAGCGTTGCAAAGATTAAGCGTGACCACAAAGAGAGATAAGAAACTTTCATCCACTTCCATTTTTGATCGCCTCCTACACGAAGAGGCTCGAGAGATTTTGAACTATAAAGAGTCTAGCAAGACAAAAAGCGATGAAGAGATCCGCAGTAGCGTTCCCTCGCGAATGAAAAGAAAAACTTTTGTTACCGTGAATACAGATGGTGCACTGAAGGTTAAACAACGCAATGTCATCATTACCAACCCTGCAAGGAAATGTGCAGTGGAGAATGGGGGTGAAGCCTCTTGTTACCATATTACTGCCGAGGAAGAAACGGAGGCCGAGATATCTGAAGAGGATGTTGAAGAGGCACCACTACCACTCGAAGATGGAAGTCAACCAACAGTTGATAAACTAAAAGAGGTTAATCTTGGTACGACGGAAGAACCTCGTCTAACCTTTATAAGCGCATCACTTTCAGGTGAAGTGAAGTGTGAGTACTTGAGTTTTCTCATTGCGTACAAGAATGTCTTTGTTTGGTCGTATAAAGAGATGCCAGGACTTGATCCGAAAGTAGCTGTACATCATCTCGCCATCGAACATGGGTATCGACCAATCAAACAAGCTCAACGACGTTTCAGGCCAGAGCTCATTCCCCAAATCGAAAATGAGGTTAACAAGTTAATTGAAGCGGGTTTCATTCGCGAAGTAAACTACCCGACATGGATAGCAAACATTGTCCCCGTCAGAAAGAAAAACGGACAATTACGGGTATGCGTTGACTTTCGCGATCTAAATAGTGCATGTCCGAAAGACGACTTCCCATTGCCCATCACTGAACTAATGGTCGATGCTACCACAGAGCATGAAGCTTTGTCTTTCATGGATGGGTCATCAGGATACAACCAGATTCGAATGACCCTCAAAGATGAAGAAATGACAGCGTTCCGGACTCCGAAAGGGATATACTGTTACAAAGTAATGCCCTTTGGATTAAAGAACACCGGCGCAACTTATCAACGTGCCATGCAAAAGATCTTCGATGATATGTTGCATAAACATGTCGAGTGCTACGTCGACGATCTCGTAGTCAAGTCCAAAAAGCGACAGGATCACTTGAAAGATCTAAAGGTGGTTTTCGATCGTTTGAGGAAGTACCAATTGAGGATGAACCCTCATAAATGCGTATTCGGTGTAACTTCGGGGAAATTCCTTGGTTTCGTCGTAAAACATCGAGGGATCGAGATTGATCAATCCAAGATCGACGCCATTCAAAAAATGCCAGAGCCGTGATACTTGCATGAACTAAGAAGTCTCCAAGGACGACTTGCTTATATCAGGAGGTTCATCTCCAATCTAGCAGGTCGATGCCAACCATTTCAGAGATTGATGAGGAAAGACACGACCTTTGAGTGGGATGAAGCATGTCAAAATGCCTTTAACAACATAAAGCAATATTTGCTTAACCCTCCTGTCTTGGGCGCCCCCGTAGCAAGAAAGCCATTGATACTCTACATTACTGCGCAAGAAAGGTCGCTTGGGGCATTGCTTGCACAAGAATGTGAGAAGGGTAAAGAATGTGCCCTCTACTACTTAAGTAGAACTCTCACTGGGGCAGAGCTGAATTATTCACCCATTGAGAAGATGTGTCTTTCGCTCTTCTTCGCCATTGACAAGTTGAGGCATTATATGCAGGCATTCACAGTGCATTTGGTGGCTAAGGCTGACCCAATCAAGTATGTTCTGTCTAGACCAATTATCTCAGGTCGGTTGGCAAAGTGGGCAATCTTACTACAACAGTATGACATTGTTTATGTTCCGCAAAAGGCGGTGAAAGGGCAAGCCCTGGCTGATTTCTTGGCAGATCATCTAGTGCCGTCAGAGTGGAAATTATCTGACGACCTGTCCGACGAAGAAATCTTCTACGTTGAAATTGCTGAACCTTGGATTATGTATTTGGACGGTGCAACTCGAAGATATGGCGCAGGAGCGGGTATAGTATTCATTACCCCTGAAAAACACATGTTGCCGTATTGCTTCACATTTGAAGAGGTATGTTCGAATAATGTTGCTGAATATCAAGCACTCATTATGGGTCTTCAAATCGCAATAGAAATTGGAGTGACCTACATTGAGATCTATGGAGATTCAAAACTGATAATTAGTCGGTTGTTGCTCCAATACGAGGTGAAGCATCAAGATTTAATACCTTACTTTAATTATGCAAGACGACTCTTAGAGAGCTTTGACAGTATGACGATAGAGCATATTCCAAGAGCTGAAAATGCAAAGGGAGATGCATTAGCAAACTTGGCCACAGCCCTGACTGTCCCAGAAAGTGAAATATTGAACGTCCCAATTTGTCAAAAATGCGTTGTACCGCCAAATGAAATTGAAAGTCAAGAAGCAAACGTAATATCAATCTATGTGATTGAGGAAGAGGATTGGCGACAACCGATTGTAGATTATCTACAACATAGAAAACTTCCCACAGAGTCCCGGCGTAAGGCCGATATACGAAGAAGAAGTGCTCGATTCATCTACTACAAGGAAACCCTTTATCGGCGCTCCTATGACGGACTTTTTCTTCGATGCCTAGGAAAAGAAAAATCGATAAAGGCATTAGAGGAAGCGCACTCAGGGGTCTGTGGTGCTCATCAATCGGGAACGAAACTTCATTTTCAGTTGAAGAGAATGGGTTATCACTGGCCAACGATGATTCAAGACTCGATGGAGTATGCGAAGAAATGTGAGGCTTGTCAGTTTCATGCAAACTTCATACATCGACCGTCAGAACCCCTTCACCCAACCATAGCTTCATGGCCCTTTGAAGCTTGGGGGCTCGACCTCGTTGGTCCAATAACACCGAAGTCCTCAGCGAGACATTCTTATATCCTCGTTGGGACAGATTATTATTCAAGGTGGGCCGAGGCGATTGCGTTAAAAGAGGCAAAGAAGGAAACTGTTGTGAATTTCATCCGAACCCACATCATTTACCGTTACGGCATCCCTCACCGCATCGTGACCGATAATGGAAGACAATTTTCCAATAGTCTAATGGATAATTTATGTGAGAAATTCAAGTTCAAGCAATGCAAGTCATCCATGTACAACGCTCCGGCAAATGGATTGGCAGAAGCATTCAACAAGACATTATGAAACTTGTTGAAAAAAGTGGTCTCCAAGTCAAAAAGAGACTGGCAGGAAAAGATTGGTGAGGCATTATGGGCTTACCGAACTACACACCGCACTCCTACAGGGGTCACACCTTATTCCCTAGTCTATGGGGTTGAAGTTGTGCTCCTTTTGGAAAGAGAAATCTCATCCTTAAGGATGGCGGTGCAATAGGGGTTAACTACGGAAGAGAATGCAAGATTGCGTCTCGAAGAATTGGAAGCACTCGATGAAAGAAGATTAGATGCTCAGCAAGCGTTGGAATGTTACCAAGCGCGAATGACCAAGGCCTTCGACAAAAATTTGAAGCCTCGATCATTTCAAGTTGGCGATCTAGTACTTGCAGATCGAAGACCCATTATCACAACGCGACACACGGGGAGCAAATTCACCCCTAAATGGGACGGACCCTATGTTGTCAAAGAAGTCTACACAAATGGGGCATACAAGATCGTGGATCAGGACGGATTAAGGATTGGCCCAATCAACGGCAAGTTTCTCAAGAAATTTTATGCATAAAATGTAATACTCCTTAACGTAAGAGTATAAACTACATGTTGCTCCTGGCCCGCATGAGCTTAGAAGGTGAACGACCCAAAGAAAAAATCACTCATCATGTAACCTGAACTACGTTATGACTTGATCCCTTCCATCTAAGGGTACGTAGGCAACTTAAAGAAAAAAATATATATATATACTTTAAGTTCAGTCACAATAAAAAAAATATTCATTCCATTCGAACTACGTTCAAACAAGTGATCTCTTACTTTCAAGGATACGTAGGCAACAAAAAGTTAAGTTCAATAAAGCAATAAAGGAAAATTATTATTCCAAAATGAGGGAGACAAGCCAAATGGTCATAAAAAAATAGGAAGTTCTTTTACACGAAACAAATCTAGAAGAAGATAGATGGACAAGGTAAAAAAAAATATATATACATATATATGCGTAAATCAAGGCGCCCACTGAAACTCTTTCAGCTCCGCGCGCGAGCTCTCTAGAAGCTCGTGAACTGCAGCAACGGCTCGAGCATCGTCCTCATCAATAATGGGGGCACATTCGAGGACACTAATCTCTTCACGTATACGTGAGACTTCAAGTGTCCCACGACTCAAGACTTGCTCCTGGGCGGAGACAAAAGTGGAAAGCCTCTCAAGCTCGATCTTCGTAGCTTCTATCTTCGTTTTCGTCTCTTTTATCTTCGTTTTCGTCTCTGTAACCTCTAGCAGGGATCGTTCCAAATAAATCTTTTTTTCTTCTAGTTGACGATCCCTACTGTTGGAGTTTAGGTGGGTGGAAATTGAAGATTGCATTTGGTTGTAGTCTTTCACTCTCTTACAGTAGTCTTCTACAAATTCTTGCAGAGGTGTCAGGTTGTTTGCCCGAGTGTCCGAGATGCCTTTAAAAATCTTACGCATCTTTGGCTCAAGTTTGGGAACATCCTCAAAAGGGGTACGCGCCATTTTCTCTCGCAAGCTTTGCCACATAGACATGGCCGCCTTTCGTTGAAGGCTGGATACTATATTATCAGCACAATAAATATAAGTTTCAGGAGCTTGCGAAACTACATTTAATGAAACACGTTGAGGACGCTCCTTGATAGTAAGCAGAGACAAATTGGTACTTCGCTCTTCCAGCAGGGCAGGAGAGCTCCCAGGTCGCCTATCAATAGAAATTGAATCCTCTGAACCCTCCGACGATTGGTCGCTATGTTGCTCGCCCTCGGCTTGAATATAATCATCCATGTGAAGCTGTAACAATAGAGGATTTTCAAACAAGTTATTTGCTGATATATATATATATATATATATAAATTTAAACGAAAGGCGGATATAAAAAAAAAATCAAAAAAAGGGGAGGAAGTTACTGAACTAAGGCTCCGACATCATCGGGAATTTCACAAGCGGTAGGAACATTGGCGAAGAATCTGTCACCGAGATCAGGGGTCTGTCTGAGCCTCTTATCCTTTGATGAACGTCATTTATGTCATGTTTTTACCCTTTAAAGCATACTCATTAATTGACTTTTTGAGTTAAATTGAAGATAATTGTGCATGTAATTGATAAGAAAAGAATAAAAATAGGAAAGTCGCATGCTCAAGGTCGTTTTGTCATTATGAAGCAATTAAGAGGGTAAAAGAGTCATTTTTGATAAGAATTAATGTTGTTTTAATTATTTTTCAGGAAAACTGTATTCTGCTTCAGCTTGTGGCCACAGAGATTCAGCTTGTGGCCACAAAGGAGTCACAGAGTGCCGAATCCAGCTTGTGGCCACATACGAGGCCACAGAGTGCAAAACCCAGCTTGTGGCCACACAAGAGGCCACAGAGTGCAGTTGACTGGTCAAACGAATTTGTTGAGATATTTGTCAAAGATCTTCCAAAGATTCAGCCAACCAACTCCCTATTTGACCTAACAACTCTTCCCAAAGATCTCTCCCTCATTATAGCAACCTCCAAACAAACCCCAAGGCCTATAAAAGGCACCTCAAGTCTTCATTCAAATCATCGATCATTCTTTACAACAATTAAACTCCACATAATCGATCAACCTTCTTCCTCTCTCGAAGAACTCACCCAAATTCCCGAAATTCCAAACAAGAGCGGACCACTCCTCTGTAATAGTTCTACTTCAGCCAGCTCCGAAAGGAAGGTGCTGCGAGGATTCGATTTGCATTGACGACGTGAATCGAGCGAGTAGAGACCCTCCATCCGTTGTCCACGAGTTCGAGAGAGAGAAAGTTGGAAAATTTCCAGATTTACTTTCTATTTAATTCTGCACATTTTCTATTTACATTCTGTTTTTATTTCGCATTTATTTTCGTTCTTAACTTTACATGCAAAATTACCATTTTACCCTTTTAGCAACTTTCGCATTTATAATTTAATTTTCAGTTCAAAACATTTGTTATTCCAATTCTATCCTTTATTTATTATTTACATTCTGTTTTTATTCCATTTTCATTTTATCTTTAATTTTCGAGTAAAATTACCATTTTACCCTTTTAGCAATTTTTGTACTTATGCATTACTTTTCAATGAAGTATTTTAGTCTAGTTCTCATTATGAGCTAAGTTTTCCTAAGGGATTCAATTATGTGAATGCCCGTTAAGAAATGAGCTAGCTTGACAGCTGTAAATTACGGTTTTACCCCTTATGCCTTATGTGGTTCGTCCTTTACTGAATATATGCAAAAATGTTATATTAATTTGATCACTTAATTAGCATGAAATGTTAATGTCGATACTGGACAGGTCGGGCAATTAACGGCTCTCGTAAAGGTGATATAGCAGAAAAACCTAGGAATAGGATTTCGTCGATTGTCCTTGATGATTGGGGCAAAAGACTATAGGATCAATAGGATTGCATACTTAATCATCTAAGATCACATTATCCACTGGACCGTGAGTATAATGGCTTAGACTCCTAAAGGTACTTGCAAAGAGGCTGAATAGGAGACGAATCCGATCCAAAAGCATAAGGTACTATGTGGTGACTCTGTGGTCACAGGCTGTCAAGTAAACTCAACTTAGGGCTGAAACATGATTGGATCCCTGTTTTTTTATTATTCCTTTTCAACCCAAAACCAACCAAACATTATCAATTTATTTTTGTTACATTTCATTGCATTCGATAAACAAATTCTTTCTAAAACTAAATTCTTCAACAGTCTCTTGGGATACGATACTTGGAATACTTTCCATTTTATTACTTGATTGACAGTGTATACTTGCACTTGACCATATATCTATTGCAGGTTATTGAACCAAATTAAACACACACGTTTTTGGTCCATCAAGTTTTTGGCGCCGCTGCCGGGGACTGTTAACGGAATTTTATTTTATTTAGATATTGTTATTCGGTTGCGGTTAGGAAAAATAGAAGTTGAGCGCACGGGAAATCTTTAAGAAGTTTTGTTTACTAAAAAAAAAAAAAAAAAACTTCCAAATCATCTACCTGGAGTCGATCCTCCTATCAACCTACAAAATAAAAATATCTCTTTCTCAAAGAATCTGATTTTTGTTTTGTTTTCTTTTGCAGGTTTATTTATTTAAGGAGCAAAGGGCATTACACTTTTGATTTACACAATGGAAGAAGACGTCACAACAAAGATAACAAACATGCTAAGAAAATCAATCATGAGAAATGATACCCACATTTCTCTTGTGTACAAACTTTCTGATATCTTTTGCGTTAATTGTTGCGAGGAACATTTCTCTCAACATTGTCCACTTAATCGTTATTTGTCTATTTCTTGTGTTTATTGTAGAGGAAGTCATGAATTTGATGATTGTCCTTATAACCCCGACTCTATATTTTTTATAGGGAAACCAGGCAATGAGAATATGTTAATTCCTTACCCCACTATTTGCGATTCAAGATGGAGACATCACTCCAACTTTTTATGGGGAGATCAACAAAAGGTTCAAGAACAAGTGATTCCACAAGTGCCAACCGAGGACAAGAGCATCGAAGAACTTATAAAGGAATATAGAGCAAAAACCGATGCTGAGATTAAAAGCCAAGGGACATCTATTCAAGATTCTGAGATCCAAATAGAACAAATTGTGGACGAAGTGAATATCAACCCACAAGAAACCTTGCTTAAAATCATAGAGACTTCAAAATATGAAGAAATAGAACAATCTGAGGCGATGACACTCAAAAGTGAATATGAAGATAAAGAATATTTGTTCTCAGAAGAAACAAGAAGCACTCCCGCATTTGAAAGCATTGAAGAGCTAGAATGGAGAGAGGAGATTAAAGAAAACTCACTTCAAGAAAACAAAAAAAAGAAGGAACTGGAAAAGGAAGTTGCATTGAGCCATGAGGCGACAACTTCACAAAAAACAACATTCAATGTTCTTCAAGCATTGAATTTCCCTGATGAAATCCAAGAATTTCCTGCTATTGGTTTAATTGATATGTCTACTTGTTGTAACTTGCAGGATACATTAAAAGAAAGAGAATTCAGGGAAGAAGGAGAAGAGGAGACTATGAAGGAGGATAATGCGCCAGAAATTATGACCGTAATTTCTGCATACAAAAGCATACATAGATCTCTTCAGCTAATCAAAGAAAATTTTAAGCCAACGGAGCCGTACATGATTAAAGCACCTCAATTAAGGCTTAAATCTCGTCCATCATCAAGGCCTAGGTGCAAAATGAAAGTTGGCGGTTCAAAGAGAATGAATAAGACCACAATCTCCTTATTGGAGATTAGTTAAGTATTCTTTTAATGTGTTATTATTTCATTTAAAAAAAAATATATTATTATAAGTTTTGTGGAGTAGTTACAATCAACAAATAAACTCTGGCGTAGACTGGTCCTGCCAAGGAAAAGGTATTTAAGTTGACCCTAGGGAACACCTTTTCCTGGGGACCTAACTGGGAGATGATTTGATTAAAACCGCTCCATAGAAACTGATAAGGAGTATTAACAAATATGTGCTTTTTAAAAAAAAAAAAAAAAAAGAATAATAATAATAATAACAGTTTAAAATAAAAATAAAAATAAAAATAACCAGCTTGTTATTTTTCTATGAACCTTTTGATGCTCTTATGTGTGTTTCAGGAATGAATTTCAAGTAATTGACTTAAAATTTAAAATACGACGGAGGGTTAAATATGCTCCACCCGAGCCCATGAAAACTCGAACTACCGCTTGGCGTAAAATGATCAAAGAGATGGGAGAACATAGGCGACGAGCCCTAGCTGAATCTGCTAGAAATTCATCAAGTGAAGAAGAAGAAGTCCAGCCGAAAGCTGGGGGACCTCAACAAAATCGCGTTCTGTGCGCGAGGACCCACCTCCGGTTTCAAAAGTAAGTATTCCTCCAACAATTCTTGAACGTTCTGATAGAGAATCTTTAGTGTACAGGCACACCAAGAAGCAAACCGAGACCCCAATCAACCACCAATTTGAATTAAGAAGAAGAGATACAGTTGGGAGTCTGATGGAAGAATCAATTATTTCCCCAATCATGGTGGAGAGGATGATTAAAGAACTCGTGGAGAAGGCAGCCTTGCTAGGAGCGTAATATCAAGAGAAGCAAAGTTGTCAAGAAGCAGAGCAAACTCTACAAAAAGATACCGTTGAACAGACAAGGAAAGAAGAGGAGAGATTACAAGAAGAGGAAAAAGTTTGATACAAGCTGAGGAAAAAAAAAGTAAAAAAAATGGAGAAAGCTGGAGAAAGATTGAAAAAAATTGATCAGAGAAAGAAAAAAAAAAAGAAAAGGAAAAGAGATAGCAACTGGGAATAATTCGGCCGATTATTTGAGTATTAGACGGAAGGAATGAAATTTGAGCCAAACACTTCTTCAACTGAGAAGGAGGTTGAAGGAAATATTGAAGAAGTTCAGATAGGAAATCCTACAAATGACACAACCATTTCCTTGGAACGAGGGATGCTGCTGCATTGCATCCTAAAGGGTCTTGATCTCAATATTGGGATATAGGTAAGAGAAGAGTTGATTGCTTATGGCAAGAAGATGGTTGTAAAATTATTCTTTGGGTCACTTGTCACTCTACTTTTGCCTCAAAGTAGGACTTAAGCCTCGACAAGGTGAGGAGACAAGTTTGCCAAAGCCAACCATCACTGCGCAGCTTGTTCACAAGTTACAGCTCTTCAGTAACCAAAAGTCCGAGAAAGCATCGACGTCGGATGCGTCCAAGCCAAAAGGTTGTTCCACCTCTGTGGCCACAGAGCAGTCACAACCTACCACCAGTTCAGAAAATATTCCTAGCATCACCCCTTCTCAATGGCAACATATGATCCAACAGAATATGGCCTACTGGGCATATGCCAAAGAGAGGGATGAGCTCATTCAAGGGTTCTTTAATGCCTTGGCCCCGACCTTGATGCCTGCTTTCCCGACGTTTCCTCCCGTTTGCCTGAATATTCCTTCGAATACTGATTCCGAAGACGATACCTCGTCTGAAGATTAGGGGAGTACCGTTCTTTCTTACTCTAAACTCCTTTCCTTCATTTTCTGCATATTTTGTTATTTGTTAAGATTCAGTTTTTAGTTGTTTGTTTTCTGGTAGGATAGAAGTATGCATTTTGTTATTTCATTATTTCATTGTTTTGTTAGGATAGTAGTTGTAGTTGTTTTATTTGATTCTGCTAGGATAGATGTTTTGTGGAAAGTGCCTAATTGAACTTAATGACTTGATTGCTCAAATATGAGAATGTTTTTAGCATGCTATCTTTCTTTTGTTTTCTTTAAAGTAACCTTTATGATGATAACTAGAGTTTATCTCTGCTCAAATAGTGCCACATGTCATAGCTTGTAAGTTTTTTTCAAAAGCATAGGGTTCCATTAGTACTTTTCTATGCAAAAGTTTTTCACAAGTCTAAACTTCCTTTTGTTTAACCCGTTTAACATGTTTAGGAGAGTTTAGCCTTGACGTTTTTTTTGTAGACTAATGCTCACACCATCCCTTTTGAAAAAAATCTCTTGAATAGTCAATGAGGACATTGCCTCCTTTAAGTTTGGGGGGGTGAAGTATATTTGTAATGTGTTGACTGCTAGGTCTTGATTGTTATGTCTCTTCCAAAGGAAGAATGGTTGAAAAAAAAAAAAAAAAAAAAAAAAAAAAAAAAAAAAAAAAAAAAACCCTTATTTCTAGAGGTACTCCTCCTTCTTAAGTTAGCTGAGTAACCAAGGGCGATCATGGGCCCCATGGTTGTCACTGCATGAAAGGGTAACTAGGAAGTGAGTATTTATCTTAGTTTGTGAGGCTTGCTCGTAGCTAGATGCACTGTGCAATGAAATTGCAGGCAAGCTGGAACGAAGGTGAGTCTAACAATAAAGATTCTCTAGAGACTGGTAAAGAAAAGAAAAAAAATGAGAAGCCTAGCAGCAACACAACTTTGGGGGAGAAAGTGTTAAAAAGTTCACATAAGGAAGGAAAAGTCTAAGCTTAGTTTATTTCACGAAAGGGATTATCCTAGACTCAGTGACTAAAGGTTAGATAGATTAAGCATATGGTTAGGATAGACTAGAAAAAGCTTTGTTTACAAAATGAAAGTAGAAACTTATGTGAGAAATTACTTATGGGATTATGACTGGCACTAGAGTATGAGACCTCTCCTGAAAGGTTGTTTATAAGCGAACTTTGTTTGAAAGCATGTTAAACATTTGCGTAATTGTACATTCTTGTTATTATTATGTGTTGAATTGCTTGAGGACAAGCAATAAGCTAAGTTTGGGGGTGTGATGAACGTCATTTATGTCATGTTTTTACCCTTTAAAGCATACTCATTAATTGACTTTTTGAGTTAAATTGAAGATAATTGTGCATGTAATTGATAAGAAAAGAATAAAAATAGGAAAGTCGCATGCTCAAGGTCGTTTTGTCATTATGAAGCAATTAAGAGGGTAAAAGAGTCATTTTTGATAAGAATTAATGTTGTTTTAATTATTTTCAGGAAAACTGTATTCTGCTTCAGCTTGTGGCCACAGAGATTCAGCTTGTGGCCACAAAGGAGTCACAGAGTGCCGAATCCAGCTTGTGGCCACATACGAGGCCACAGAGTGCAAAACCCAGCTTGTGGCCACACAAGAGGCCACAGAGTGCAGTTGACTGGTCAAACGAATTTGTTGAGATATTTGTCAAAGATCTTCCAAAGATTCAGCCAACCAACTCCCTATTTGACCTAACAACTCTTCCCAAAGATCTCTCCCTCATTATAGCAACCTCCAAACAAACCCCAAGGCCTATAAAAGGCACCTCAAGTCTTCATTCAAATCATCGATCATTCTTTACAACAATTAAACTCCACATAATCGATCAACCTTCTTCCTCTCTCGAAGAACTCACCCAAATTCCCGAAATTCCAAACAAGAGCGGACCACTCCTCTGTAATAGTTCTACTTCAGCCAGCTCCGAAAGGAAGGTGCTGCGAGGATTCGATTTGCATTGACGACGAGAATCGAGCGAGTAGAGACCCTCCATCCGTTGTCCACGAGTTCGAGAGAGAGAAAGTTGGAAAATTTCCAGATTTACTTTCTATTTAATTCTGCACATTTTCTATTTACATTCTGTTTTTATTTCGCATTTATTTCCGTTCTTAACTTTACATGCAAAATTACCATTTTACCCTTTTAGCAACTTTCGCATTTATAATTTAATTTTCAGTTCAAAACATTTGTTATTCCAATTCTATCCTTTATTTATTATTTACATTCTGTTTTTATTCCATTTTCATTTTATCTTTAATTTTCGAGTAAAATTACCATTTTACCCTTTTAGCAATTTTTGTACTTATGCATTACTTTTCAATGAAGTATTTTAGTCTAGTTCTCATTATGAGCTAAGTTTTCCTAAGGGATTCAATTATGTGAATGCCCGTTAAGAAATGAGCTAGCTTGACAGCTGTAAATTACGGTTTTACCCCTTATGCCTTATGTGGTTCGTCCTTTACTGAATATATGCAAAAATGTTATATTAATTTGATCACTTAATTAGCATGAAATGTTAATGTCGATACTGGACAGGTCGGGCAATTAACGGCTCTCGTAAAGGTGATATAGCAGAAAAACCTAGGAATAGGATTTCGTCGATTGTCCTTGATGATTGGGGCAAAAGACTATAGGATCAATAGGATTGCATACTTAATCATCTAAGATCACATTATCCACTGGACCGTGAGTATAATGGCTTAGACTCCTAAAGGTACTTGCAAAGAGGCTGAATAGGAGACGAATCCGATCCAAAAGCATAAGGTACTATGTGGTGACTCTGTGGTCACAGGCTGTCAAGTAAACTCAACTTAGGGCTGAAACATGATTGGATCCCTGTTTTTTTATTATTCCTTTTCAACCCAAAACCAACCAAACATTATCAATTTATTTTTGTTACATTTCATTGCATTCGATAAACAAATTCTTTCTAAAACTAAATTCTTCAACAGTCTCTTGGGATACGATACTTGGAATACTTTCCATTTTATTACTTGATTGACAGTGTATACTTGCACTTGACCATATATCTATTGCAGGTTATTGAACCAAATTAAACACACACGTTTTTGGTCCACCATCCTTCCTCCAATAGACGTCTCTATCATTGCCTTGACTATCTTCAGTTTGATCTGAGGCGTTGCATGACGGTCTATCTTTGAGCAACTGGATTTTTTTTCCTCCAAGGTTAGCGTTGACCTTCCAAGGTTTTGAACGATCTGAGTGAGGAAGAGCGCTGTCAATCAATTTATCCACACCTTTTCTCAAATAATCAACATGCTTGATCGACCACCAATTTCGATAATACGAAGTGACATGGTCATGGGGATTCAACATTCGAGCTGGAAGAAACACCTCCCACCCTACGTCAGCGCAAATACAAACTCGCCAATGATGTAAAATATTACACAAATTGACTGAAGGAGAAGCTTCCCCTATATCATTTGGCACGTCTTGGTAGAACCCGAACGGACGACCAAATCGATATGGACTGTATGATTCGATGACAAGCGATTCTCCACATCGCGCTGATATATAGCACGATCGGAGGCTCGAAAAGTATGAAGAATCTTCAGAGTCGTTGATGGTTTCATTATTTAAGATTTCATGTTTATTCCTATGTTGGAGATTCACGTGCCATGCTATCGATGCGCCCTCATGGATCAGTTCATGAGCTTCAGATTCATCTAGATATCTAGCCCCACCTTTGCCGGAAAATTCAACCATCCCTGGACCTTGGACCTCCTCAGGAGTCTTATGATGGGTATTAAAATAATGAGCTAACCAGCCAATAATGTAGTGCACCGGGAGACAAGTTTCCATATGGCCGACCGAATTAGAAGTCGTTGAGATTTTGCCTAACCCATGGTAAAGGTTAGCTAAGACAGAAACGATGAGACTAAAAGTTTCGCCCTCGACCATCAGACAAGCAATTTTGAAAACACCTGGACGAATGTGGTGAGCACTGGCCTGAGGAAATACGAAGGCGCAGAGCCAGCAACATAAAAAGGCGGCCAAGTATGTTTTATTCTTTCATCCTTCTTCAATGTTGAGACTATGGAACATGTTGCACTCATCGTCTGACCATTCACGATATTTAACTTTCGTGCCGTCAGGGTTATGAGTCACGCCGGAGCGAGAAGTAGCCTTAGAAGTAGTTCTCTTCTTTGACCTCTGCGTCGGTATTTTACCATATCGTTGGGTGCCCTTAAACCATAGTGAAATCCAATCACTAATGGCAACATGAGAATGATTTGTCTTTTTAGCAGTTAGTATATAATAAGCGCGAAATAAATGCTCGCAACTTTTTGGGAGATATCTGCCATTCCGCCTCGATCCAGTCAACTCTTTAAGACACGGAATGACTTCCTCGTAAAATTTTCCCCCGATAAGAAGACCCCCAAATTTCCAAAGGTCCCACAAAGAGATGGAAAGTTCCCCAGCCTGGGTGTGAAGAGTATTGGTTGCAGGGCACCATGCTTCACAAAAGGCTCGTACCACGTCTTTATTGCGATCGTAAGTATAGAGCGAAGCCATCACAGCATCTAGCAGACAAGCACGGCGAAGTATTTTCTTACTGCAACCGACGACAAGCTCCAACCACTCCCAATATTGAGGGATAAAAAGGAATTCTCCAGGAATCTTTAATACAGAGCCCCAACGAGTGGTACCCTCGATAATTCGGCGTCCCAATGTTAGCTCGGGGGTTTGACTGGGATTTTGGCGGTGGAGCGCAGAACCTAATGTCCACACCATAGACGGGGAACCCTGACCCAAAGGTTTTTCTGAGGACCATTTTGACAAACGACTTGGTTTTCCTAGTGACGGTCACTTATTAGAGTAATCGCCGATCTTTGGTTCTTCTACTAGGAGGCTAACTCCGCGTTTTAAAGACTGACGTTCATCTTGTAAAAGAACGAGGTGTTTCTCTCCTGAAACGATTTGCTCTGCAAAATACACCATGTTCCTGCAAAACAAATTCGAAAGAGTTAATAAATTCAAAACAAAGCGATAATTGTGACGACGACATTAAATGAGCTAAAAAAAATGCGAGCATGAAGTGATTACCAAGAAAATACAACAACAAAAAAATATATACAACTTTAAAAAAAATATAACCAAGCAACAAAAAATTAACAACAACACATATAACCTTCCTAAAAAAAAATCTTAAAGCGCGACCCTTAGCATTTAAAAAAAAAAAAAGAATGTTATAGTGGAAGCACACCAACAAGGACGGAGTACGTTCCCTAAGCAGACGCGCCCATTTCACATAAAGTGAAAATGCCAAACTGGCGCATCTACGAAGGAGAAGTAACGTCCTTAAGTCGGCGCACCAACAAGGACGGAATACGTTCTCTAAGTAGACGCGTTCATTTCACGTAAAGTGGAAATGCCCAAACTGGCGCATCTACAAAGGAGAAGTAACGCTCTTAAGTCGGCACGCCAATCTCATAGAAACGGAACACGGCGATCCGAAGCACCAACAAGGACGGAGTACGTTCACTAAACAGACGTGCATCTGCAAAGGAGTAGTAACGCCCTTAAATTGTTACGCCGATCTCACAGAAACAGAACACGGCGATTCAACGCACCAACAAGGACGAAGTACGTTCCCTAAGCAGACGTCCATCTGCAAAGGGGAAGTAACGTCCTTAAATTGTTACGTCGATCTCACAGAAACGGAACACGACGATCTGACGCACCAACAAGGACGGAGTACGTTCCCTAAACAGACGTGCATCTGCAAAGGAGAAGTAACGTCCTTAAATTGTTACGTCGAGGCCACAAGAACTGAACATAACGACTCGACGCACCAACAAGGACGGAGTACGTTCCCTAAGCAGACGTACATTTGCAAAGGAGAAGTAACGTCCTTAAATTGTTACGTCGAGGCCACAAGAACTGAACATAACGACCCGACGCACCAACAAGGACGGAGTACGTTCCCTAAGCAGACGTGCATCTGCAAAGGAGAAGTAACATCCTTAAATCAGTACGCCGGTCTCACAGAAACGGAACACGGCGACAGAAATGGAACACGGCGATCCGACGCACCAACAAGGACGGAGTACGTTCCCTAAGCAGACGTGCATCTGCAAAGGAGAAGTAACGTCCTTAAATTGTTACGCCGAGGCCACAGGAACTGAACATAACGACTCGACGCTCCAACAAGGACGGAGTACGTTCCCTAAGCAGACGTGCATCTGCAAAGGAGAAGTAACATCCTTAAATTGTTACGCCGAGGCCACAGAAACTGAACATAACAACTCGACGCACCAACAAGGACGGAGTACGTTCCCTAAGCAGACGTGCATCTGCAAAGGAGAAGTAACGTCCTTAAATTGTTACGTCGAGGCCACAGGAGCTGAACATGACGATTCGGCGCACCAACAAGGACGGAGTACGTTCCCCAAGCAAACACTCCGATCTCACACAAAGTAAGAATCGAAGCCTCCGCAAAGAAGAAGTAACGCCCTTAAATCAGTACGCCAAATCCTGAATTGGCGGTAAAAAAATGGCGCACCTACAAAAAATAATGTCGCAACACTCACTCATTTGCTTGTTCTAAGTTAAAAATGAAAAAATGAAAACATTTGAAAATATATATTTATACAATAAGAAAAATAATATATATATAGTTAAACAAAATCTAAATTCCAAAATTTTACAAGTTGAAAATGACATGAAAATTACATTAAAAATTAGGGGTAATTTCAATTTTCTCACTCCCAATTTTACGGTATATTTCTAAATATTAATTCCAAATTAAAATTAATCACAAATTATAAATTACACAAAAAAAAAAAAAAAAAACAAATTCCCAATTACTTGTGATTTAATAATAAAATTCCAAATTCCAAATTACTTAGTGATTTCTAAATCCCAATTTTGAATTACATTAAATCATCACAAATAAAATCTAAATTACCAAATTACCAATCCCATTACTAGCCAGTTTAAAGTAGAGTAAACAACCCAAATTAAACAACTTTAAACCACCCAAATTAAATTAGAGTCCAACAAATAATACAGTCATCCAAAATAATAAAGGTCCCAATACAACCCAATACACAGTAATAAAACAAATACAGTCCAAATAACCCATAACCCATTTAAACCAAATTAAGTTACAGTCCAAATTAAAACATAATAAAAAAAAAATCTTTACCCAAATCGATTACGGCACGGTTGAGATTGGCGTGACGGCTGCAAACAAAATATATATATATTAAGAGTGATAAAAAATTAAATAATTAAAAAAAAATTAAAAAAAAATAAAAAAGAAAAGAGAAAAAGAAAATTACCAGACATGCGTGCGGACTCCACGAGCGACGGCAGCGGTGGCAAGGATGGCGGCGGCAGTGCAGGGCTGGCGGAAGCGGTGCGGGCCGCGGCGGACACCACGAGCGGCGGCGCGGGGCTGCGGTGTGCGGCGGCGCGGGCTGGCGGCGACAGCGGCTAACTTCTCTTCTCCTCTTGCCTCTTTAACTTCTCCAAACAAATGAGATGAATGTATCTCATTCTATTTATAAGGGCCAACAAACCTAAAAAAAATTAGGTTTTGTAGGGTGAAGTTACTTAAATATCCTTCACTTAAGTTAAGAAAGTTTGCAAAAAAATAAAAAATTATACGAAGTTGAACTCGAACTCAAGTCCAAAGAAAACTAAAGTCATCCAAGTTTCGCTCTACCAAACAAGCTTCTTTGTTATCATTTGTGTTCACATTCTAATATTGCATTTGGCCTATTATTTTTGCCAAAATAAAATTTTCAACACTTCTACTCCGAATTCAAGCCAAACTTTAAAAAAATATTTTCCTGAAATTAAAATTTTGGGCATGTTCCAAATTTTATTTCCAAGCATGATTTAGAGTCAAAAGTTATCTAAATCCAAGTCTCAAATCAAAATTGGCGACTTCGGTATACTTCATATTTTATCCACGTCGAAATTGGAGTAAAGTTCAAAGTCAAACTCTATTCAAAATTTAATTGGGCAGACACAAGTCTCTACTCTACATCCCAAGATAAACTAAGGTAGAACAAAAAATCTACCGAAGTTCAAATCAAGTTTCTGTCAAATAAGAAAGATCAAAATTGTGAGCTAAATTCATATTTTTGATCGATTTGCATGGAGAGATGTGTCAATTAAAATAATTGATTTATGAATCAAATCTCATATTTCGATAAAATTGATACGTCAAAGCGGAGTCGAAATTAGGGGCGTCCTACGTTTCGATTTATCTATTTAACTTTTCCGAGACTCACCCACACATACTTGTGCATAACTCTCGAAAAAGGGGCATTTGTTGACCGAAAAATTTCGGCCAATCAACGGTCGTCACGTGTCTTCATCACGGCCGCTGGATCAGATAAACTTGACCGAGCAAATTCGGTCACACTGTAATTGGGCTCGAAATCGGATCGGTCTAGAGAAGATATTCAAAAGACAATTTGGCCCAAAGGTCAAGCCCATTGGGCTCAAAATTCAAAAGCTTATTAGAGCGAAGCTCCTTAGATCCAAGCCCAAGCCCATTGGATCCAGGCCCAAGCCCACCAGGCCCATGAGAACTCTATAAATAGAGAGCTCATTTTCATTTTTAGGGTTCAGAAAATTTCTTCTCCTAAGAACTCAGAGAGAATTCCCAAACAACGAAAGACTATTTGAATCCTGAAGATTAAACGTCACTTGAAAATCAAACACCTGAAGACTTCACCGCTACGCGAAGCTGAAGATTCAATCTCGAGAATAAGTTGCGACGCCCTCGAGTAAGGTTACATTTAAGAGAGAGAATCATAGGATCAAACATTAGAGATTGTAATCCACAACGCACTGATACATACAAATACATAAATACAAATTCAAATTTCATTTACACGTGTCGAATTTTCATTCGTCGTTCGAATTCTCGTGTGAACAAATATATTTTGTATAATTTAATTGCTAAGGGGTAAATCGGGCATTTGCGATAATTGAGAGCTTAAATGAATATTTTAGAATATTTTATTAATTAGTCGTTTTGAGTGATTAAGCTACATCAATTAAATAATCTAAACTTTACTCAAAATCGATTAATGAATTAATGGTGTAGGTCTTGTTATGACAAAGGGGGAGCCCAAGTTTGAGTCATGGTGGGAGCAGAATTTCTACTATTTTTGTAGAAAGTCAACGGTCAATTGTCAACCGCCAGAATTTCTACCATAGGCCTTCATAGCGAGATGGTGAGGGAAACCCTTAAGGTGCTTGATTGCCGAGCATACCATTTGGAAACCCTTAAGGGGTCGTTTGGTTGGCCCTCTTTGAGGAGGGTGGACATCAGGACCTGGCCATTCCCATGTTTGGTTGGCGTCTTTGCATTGCCCTCCATTTTAGGCGACTTTCTCCGAAAGTCATGGTGATGCCTTGTCCAGGTATGTCTTCTTCTTCATTCTTTTTTTTAACAACGTTTCTTCTACCCAAGTTTTTTTTTTATTTTTTATTTTTATTTTTATAAATCAATTTCAAACTCTAATTTCAAGTTTGTGTATTTTTTTCTTTTTTTTTGGTTAAATTCATTTCAATCTAGAGCTCTATGTAATTATTATTATTATTATTTTTTTTTGTTAAATCGATTTCAGTAGCTTCTTGATTTAAGATGTGCGATAGCTATGCGATCGCATAGGTTGGTGTGCGATAACACAACAACCTATGAGATCGCATAACTACCTATGTGATCGCATAACTATCGCACAACTTAAATCAAGAACAATAGAAATTGTTAATCCTATGCTTGAAAAATCAAAGTTTGTGTCTAAACACGTTCATGCACAATCCAATTGTTTGCATAGTATTAAATTTGTGCCTAGACATGAAAATGATAGAAATATACCTGTAAAATCAAAATTTGTGCCTACATGTCATTATTGTGGAGTTAAAGGTCATATTAGACCAAATTGTTTCAAATTGAAAAATGCTACAAGAAATAATTTCTTTGAGAAAAAGATTGTGCAAAATCGTTTTGTTAAAAAGAAATTCTTAGACCAAATTGTTCTGATACCAATTGTTGGATCGGTATGACAATCCTAGAGGGAGTGAATAGGGTTTAACGAAGGTTTATGAAACTTTTTCGTAAGTGGGCCCAAATTAACAAATTAATATAGTTTTTACTAACAAACAATTAAAACAATAAATTCATCCAAATAAGAACAACTCAAATTAAACTAGAAGTTAACAATAACAATTTCAAGCATCTAGTTTAATTCTAAAATTAAGAATGATAATAAATATGCAATGAACAATTCTACCAACAAAATAATTAACTATGAGTATTTAATCTCAACACAAAATTTTAGCAATGATTATAACAAATGATAATTGAAAACTAATTGCTAAAATTAAATAGAGAAGGGATAGAGAACTTTGACACCGTAAATTTATAGTGGTTCGGCACAACGACCTACTCCACTCCCCAAGCGCCTCTTGGGTATTCCACTAAAAGAAACAGACTCTTTTCACGACTCAGAATCAAACCGCTACAACGTTTTTTTTCCGGGTGCAAGAACAAACCCGATCCTTTCCACGGTTCAGGATCAAACCGTTACAATGCTCCTTTTTACGGGTTCAAGAGCAACCCTTTATAAGATTTGAAAATGAAGAACAATATAGAACAAGTCTCTCAAAGAGTAGATACACAAATCTAAGCTCACCACTTTGTAAGAAAAATTCTCACAAATAAAGCCCCTCAAATGGCTATGAAAAATAAAAATTAGAAGCTCAAATATACTACAACAAAAAGGATTTTCGATTGCATGTAATTATAGCATGAATGTAATTCCCGCTATTAAAAGATATGAGTTAGGGAAAAAATGAAAAAACGCAAAAAATGAAAAAACGCAACCATCCGTCTACACTTGAATCAAAGCGAATAATCACATTAAGTTAGCATGAATGTAATTCTCACCACTTATAGCATGAATGTAATCCCTCCACTTTTCACATTACGGAAAAAATGAAAAAACGCAACCATCCGTCTCCACTTATCTTCGCTTCATCTCTGAAAACACGCAAACCTTCGAAATTCATTCTCTGAAAAACGCCTATTTTCTCTTCGTCTCCACTTTTCCTCTCTATTCTCTGAAAAAACGCAGCCAGATCTGAACGCTTCTTCACATCGTCGCTTCATCTTCGTCTTCCAAAAAATGAAGCTCTCTGTCTTCGTCTTCATCTTTCGCTTCATCTCATACGAAATCGACTTCTAGGTTACAAACGTAGCCATGTTCTAGGGTTACCCTTGTATTTCTAGGGTTACAAACGCAACCATCTTCTAGACTTCTAGGGTTACAAACGCAGCCATCTCATAGGAAATTTTGTTTTTGCTTTCTTATGATCAACCCTTTTTATCCATTGTATTTTCCCTTACTGAATGCTTATTTATTCAATTTTGTTTTTTTCTCTTGAGCTTGTTTCCACTTGATTCATTGAGATGAAAATGTCCAGAGATCATACCAGAATGGAGCAAGCGTTTTCAGACTTCGACATCGTCGGAGATATCTTGGATTTGTACTTCCCCCAACTGTCTTCACTGTCGAAAATGGATGGCTTAAGCTCATTTCTCAGCTCGTTTTCTTCTTTTCTTCTCCGACAAGTCGACATCTCGCTTCACATGTAATTCTCTGTCGCTCGAACTGTTTATTGTTGCGATTTTGAGTGTTTGAGATATGTTCTTGCTTCAAGATTTGGATATAGGTAGTCCCTGCAAGGTCGTTTCCAGCCTGCGATTTGTAGTTGATTAATTTTGCAACATTGATTTCGTATTGAATTTTAAGCCTGTATCATGGTCAATGAATATCTCATTAGGTTTTGAAATGCCTCGTTTTTAGGTTGGAAGATTTGATTTTCATTTTTCTAAACTAGTAATTATTGGTAATCAACATTTCCCGCTACTACACTTGAATCAAAGCGAAGTTTGGATTTGGTTCTGGACTCAATAAGTTAGGGCAAATATTATCAGTTTTTTTTTTTTTTCTTGAAAAACAAATATTATCAGTTAAATTATAGATTCGTTACATATCCAATATCCATCGTGTTTTCACAATTATAATGCGAAAAAAATTTCAATCTGTTGCTTTGCAAGAGTAGCTGATGAAGTCATTTGTTCTTAGTATCACGTGGAGGAGGGACTGACGTTCAATTACTTTAACAGGCTATCGATGATGGTCGTAGCATCTTTATTTTGTCAATTGACTTTCAACAGTTCCGGAAGATTTACGATGAACATGAGTTTTACCTAATGTTAGAGGAAAATCCTAAAGTTGCTCTCAAATGTATGAGTGTTGCACTTCACCAGGTAAAAACTAAGGCCGGTTTGGTAACCATTTACTTCTTTGTTTTGTTATCTACTTTCTAACAATATTTTCGAAATCCAAACCAAGTTTTGAAAACTAAAAAAAAAGAATAGGCTTTCAAAATTTGTTTTGTTTTTGGGAATTTGACTAAGAATTCAAACTAAGGCACTATTCTTATTTATCTCTACTGCTATTGTTTATTCTTCTATCAATCTTTACAACTGGGGTCTGATTTTTGGTGTTCTTAGATTAACCCAATGACTCATTCTCACAACTTTTTTATTCTGTTTAATTCGTTCTGTGATATTTCCTTGCGTGAGCTTGTTGGTTACCCGTATAGAGCTTGCTAAAGCATAAACTTAGTTGTAAAAGTCATAACTAACAAGTCATTCATTTATGTTTGAATGACTCTTTTTAGTTTCTATATTTTATTAATACATTGAATTGATATTGATCTAATCTAATTTCTCTTCAATCATCCTTTATATTTCTATGTATTTTGGATTAGAATTTGTTTTTCTTCTTTCTTAATTCTTAATCTTAATCCCTTTTTGCTTCAGTCGAAAATGGTAGGGCCTGCGAGACATCTCTTTGTGTTGTTTGGTTCTTCCATTGTTCAATTAAGCTTTGACGATGGCGGATGGGGCGCCATTCTTGCCAATTTGTACGCCCGTAAGGTATTTCTTTTCTTACTCTCTTTCTGCAGATTTTGATTTTCCTTTTTTATTGAAGTTTCTTGATCAAAATTAGCATAGTTTTGGAGTAGTATTCATTGTCTCTTCCTTTAATCTTCGTTGCATTCTAGTTTTGTGAATTTGGTTTAATTAAATCTGATTTTGTTGTATGTATTTTCAACTTCTTCGATCATGATTTCAACGTTATATTGAAGAGTTTAAAATTACAGGATCAAAATCTGTGACTAAAATAGGATTTAAACCTATAAATATCCTTCTTTCGTTTAATGAAATTTTGATCTGTTCTAAGAGATCAATTTGTGGAATGTTTATGTATCTTACTTGCTTTCCTAATTAAGTTTCTTTGAAAGTCCACAGGTAGATATCTTGTTGCGCGACTATGGTGGTTGGAATTCAAGACAGGCTCTACGGGTTTTGCATCAAGTCTTTCCGAAGGTACTACACTGCTGTGCTTGTGATCTCGTAATGTTACTGAAACTTTAGTTTGAGAATTGAAGAGAAAGTAGCGTCGTTAGATAACCATTTGATTTTTTATTTTTAAAATTTCTGCTTGTTTTCTCGTAATTTCTTCATAATGGTTTTCATGATTCTTCAGGAAACATTTGAATGCTTAATGGTTTTATTTTTTTATTTATACTTAATATCAATGAGGTCCATTGAGAAACTCTATTAAAAGTTGAGGACTTTTTGTCTTTAAGTTTAAATGCGCTAATATGTTCCATTGAACATTGATGCTTGGAATTCCAGATGGTAGAATACTCTTCAATCAGAATTCAGATATATATGGAAACATTCCACTTGGAAGCTTTAATGCCATGTTCAGTTTCAGTGGTTCTTGGCAAGTTGACGTTGCAGCTACACAATCACTTGCTATGATTGGATATTTATGGAAACATTACACAATCACTTGCTTGGCATATATAAAATGAATTAATACTCTCCTCACACCAAGTAGGGTTGCCTTGTATGTACTGGAAAAATGATTTTATTACTGGAAACAGGAAGTGGACACTTTCATCAAGCACCTTATTCATGCTTCAGAATCATGTTAAATAACTCTTCTTAAGCTTAAGGTGTTGTCGCCCAACACGTTTAGAAAGCACTCTTATATTGATAAGTATATAGTCCGATATTTTGAAGTATTAAAGCGATGCCTTTTTTTCCTTCTCTATTTTAAAGGCAATTTATTATCATGCAGTCTTGACAAATACATTGTGTGTTGGACAATTAACCCTTGTAAGTTTTTAGAGGTTAGGGTGAGAATGAGGCAAATTAGTCTCTGTCCTGCACATGCCCTTGTAAGTTTCATAAATAGTGGTGATTTGATAATAATTTGTAACCGGCCGGGACTTCTTTTCCTTGTAAGTAGAAAATACTTTTTACTGAAGCAAGGTATCTTTAGGATCTCAAGGAATTGTCATCGTAAACCTTTCCAGTTGTTTTTCACCTCATTTAGTAAGCATATGGGATGCTATGTTTCTATTAGTTTGAGTCTCAAAAAGTAAATACTCATGATGGCCAGTTTCTTGCAGGATGTTACTGTAATTTTTAGGAGAAGAGGTGGCGATGATATTGTTCAGAGTCACGCCAGGTGGGCAACTGTAAAGTCAGCCCCAGATGTGATCAACATGACGTTTACCCCCATCGTCTCCATGCTTGAAAGAGTGTCTGGTGTGAAGCATATATCCTGTGCTATTGACCTATATTTGGAATGTAAGTACACTCCTATCAGTCTTTTTTTTAGTCAAACACTTCTGTTAGTCTTGGCATAAAAATGTGTTGCAAGAGTGGCCAACTGATTATATTTTTCTTCTCTTGTTGGGGGATGACTTGTCCGGCTCATAAGTTGTAACATAATTGTAATCAATTCTCTTTTTTTTCAAAGGTTTTATGTTTTTCTTTATGAGGAAACTAAGAAACAAGAAACATGAAACCAATTTCTTGTAATCAAATTGAAAAATCAAATTGCTAAACGTTGTGCAGTCATTAATTAACCACCTTTTAAACTTGAAAACATGATGAACTAGTCTTTATTCTCTATTAACAAAACATTGAATTAGAGTTTAAAATCTTGTAATTTTCATTGGGGATGATGATGATATAACTTTGTATAATTTGGTGAAGGCCCCATATGACAAATAAAGAGAGAACGTTCTTTGAGCAACTGTAAAGCTCCTCGTCCTTTTTGTGACATGAAGGTACCATGCATATTGTATCAATAAAGCTTTTGCATTAATAAAGTTTATTTACCCAAAATGTGTATTACATTTTTAGTTTTGTTTCAAGATTAGCATCAAGATTTACCCAAAACTTGTATTACATTTATAGTTTTGTTTCCTAAGCTTAGGTTTGGAGTTGTGGAGTGATGGTTGTAGCTGAAATGGTGGATTCAAGCTGGTGCTACCATGTCTAAGATATGCTACATGTCATGGTTGATTTCAATATTTCTAAGCTTAAAGATGACAATAAAGCACTGGTTGGTCTAACCAAATCAAAGGAAGCAATTTTTTATAGCTGGTTTCAATGTTCTAATGGGAGGACTGTGAGTTTATCTTCATCATCTATATCCAGTGCATTCATTCCTGTATTTAGTTGCATCATTCCATTCACGTGCCAACTTCAACTAATGTTTTTTTTTTTTTTTTTTTGTGAAATGGCTTTATGTTTCTTTTCTTTTTTTATTTGCACTCTATATTACGACAAGCTAATTTTAAAGGTGCAAATTTATTAGGTACTAGCTTCTTCGATGTTGATTTAATAGGTTCCTTGTTTCAATGTTTTTAAGTAATATAATGAACTGCAAAGTCATCTTGATGATCTTCTCTTGGAGAACATAATCCAATAATAGCTGAGTTCAATTGTTTCTTTTCTTTTCTTGATGGTTAGGGACAAATCTTTTAGATGCTGATCTTAGAGGTGCAGACTTTCCTCAATGTTACAAAGGTGATTATTATTTGATACATTTATAATGAAATGTTTTTTTATTAATCCTGTCGCAATGGTGCAACGGAAGATTCTAAGTCAACAAGAACATTATTCTTAGAGATATGTTTCATTGCTTATGTTCCTGTTAGCTAGCAATTCCATACTTAGTTGATCTCAATCTCATTCTTGAATGTCCAAAATTTTGATCAAAACGAGAAATGTGATAGGAAACTACTCTGCAAACACTAGTATGTGATGAAATACCCTTGAACTATGTATGCAGTTGCAGATTCTATCTGAGTTTTCTAATCACGTTTTTGTTTGTTAGAGTATTGATCTAGGAAGCACGGAAACGGATACTGATACGGATACGGGATACGACAGGACACGACGATACGTTAATTTCTAAAAATCTAGGATACGGATACGTTAAAGATACGCTATTTTTTTTTAGGATATATGTAAATTAAACATAAAGTACTAAATATATTCCAATAAAAACATATAATGTCAAATTAATTAACAATTTAACAATTGTAGTAGGAAACTCAAACAAATGGGTTTAGGGATCCTTCGAGGAAGGAGATGGTGAAGGGTTAGTTCGTGGAAGGAGATGGCCAAATGGGTTTAGGGTTTTATTTTTTATGTTTTTAAATTTAAGTTTTTACTTTTTATTGATTTTAATTTGTCTCTTCTTTTTGTTTATAATGTCAAATTGGGCTTAACTTTTAAGTATTGGGCTTTAACCTTTAAAATGTCAAATTTTGTGGTTAAAAAAAATTGTCAAAGTATCCCGAACGTATCCCTTTGCGTATCCGAACGTATCCGAAACTAAAAAAATAAAATAAAAAATAGGATACTCTAATTTGCGTATCGGACACGTATCCAAAGCGTATCCGGACGTATCCGTATCGGATACGTATCCGATACGGATACTCTCCTCTGTTTAAGGTATCCGTGCTTCATAGGTATTGATATAATTAAACTTATCATGATATCAGAGTGAGAATTGGGTTGTTTGTTGATTTAACATGATATTAGGGTTGGAAGTCTTGTGTTCGAACTCCTATAATGTCATGTACTCTCCTATTTATATTTTCGAAATTGAAATAGATAACCTTGGTAGTCTGAAACATTTAGAAAAAAATTAAACTAACAAAAGTTTACCATGTACTTCAAAAGTGGAAACAAACATAACCTATGGTTATGATTTGTCTTTAGTCTCATCTAATTTCATTGAGTTTGGGTGTTTTTCTATGTGATTATTAGTGCTTGTAGTGACTCACGTCTTTCTTTTACCCCTTTATGTTATATGGTGTCGGCAGAAGTAGATTTATTGTTTATGTGTTATCTGAGATTTTATTGTTTGTGTTATCTGAGATTTGAATGCTTGTTCTTCACTTTTAAATGACTGGTTTTCCTCTGATGGCTCGAGTAATATTTGGAGTGCACTTTTAGATGACTCTGGTTTCCATGTGATAGATCAACCTTAGTATTATTTATAGGATAAGGTAGACTTATTTCACTACATTTAGTTGTTTGAACTTATTATTGTAGACTTTATTGCTAACATTTTTGTACGTGTATATAGGCAAAGGTAAGCCAACAGACTTCCAATAGTAATGTTAATGTATTGGCATCAACGCATGTTCTGGCACCACACATAAGTTCTCCAACGGTAATTAATTTGTAATGTTAGAAAAATGGAAGTTAATGTTTAATTATAATCGTTTGACTTTTGTTTTACTTGTTATGGTTGAAAGAGTGTTACAATCAATGCTCCCACAAGTGCATGCTGCTAGATTGGAACGGTTGAGGAGAAGTTATTGCCGAAAGAAGATGGTCTTCTAATGATCCATCAATACTTGTCCCCCGCATCCTTTTTGGCCCAAATGTAGTACGTGTGTGGATTTATAAGGTAAAGAAATCAGATTCATTTTTATGGCGGCTTACGTCTGACATGATGCTTATTTGATGAAGTCGTGGGTACCACACAATTGCATGGTCGGTTGATAAAGTCAAAATATGTAAGCAAGTTTACTTTGGTTTGTTGGTTAATGTATTATTAGAGTTAAATCATCATGAATTAAATGATATATTTTATTCTTGTTCTTGTTTTTTATTAGGTGAATGAAAGGTATCATCCAAGTTGCAATGTATGGGAGAATATCAAGTTCGTCTCACACATTATTTTGAAATGCTCACTAGTTTTTTATTATATGAACTTTTTTGGGATTATATATTTGATTCACTGTACTTGAATACATCTCCTCAAATGTATAAATTTAGTTGGAACAATTTTTTTTATTAGTAACTTTTGGATGAGTAACTTTAGCTTGAACTATACTTCAAATTGATGTTTATAGTGGTTGTTTACCTTTATAATATTTTAGATGAAATGAGAATTGAAATTGATGGTTATAGTGGTTATAAATTTTTTAACTATAATAAAAAATGCTATTAAAGTTCAATCATACTATCGGCTATCGTGAAAAAGATTGTTCATAACTATTTAGAAATTGAAAATTGATAACTATTTCAGAGAACACAAAAAATTAGGCTGTGAAAAATGACTATTGTGAAAAAATTGCTATAAAGTATGCTGTAAAAAGTATCCATAACATCGATTATCACAGCTTGTCTAAAAATGCTATTAAAAGTATCCATAACGTTAAAATATAGCCACGAAAAGTCAAGAACTTATAACAGAGGCTTTCATAACTTGTCTAAAAACGCTATTAAAAGTATTATGGGTTTTCTATAGCGGTTTTCGTAGCGCTGAAAAATCGCTAGGAAAAGTCAACGACTTTCGATAACAGGGCCTACCACAGCGTGCTTAAAAACGCTATAAAAAGATTTCTATAGCGGGATTTTATCGTTATTAAAAACGCTATTAAAATGCTATAATAACGTTTCATAACACTGCTATAAAAACTTTTCATAACGTGTTTTTAACGTTATTAAAAAGTCTAATAGCGTTTTCTCCTACCACTATAAAAAGTTTCCATAGCATGAAATATTCGTGATCGAAACTGGATTTTCTATAGCGGTTTTCGTAGCGCTAAAAAACCGCTATGGAAAGTCAAAGACTTTCAATAACGGGGGCTATGACCGCGTTACAAAAACGCTATGGAAAGCCTACGATAGCGGTTTTTTGACGCTATGGTATGTGATATTTGTTGTAGTAAAATTTATCTAAAAATGGTGGAAATGCTCTCCAAGTTGAATAGAAGTTTTTCAGAATTTTTTCCCTATTTTTTCCAATTTTTTTCGAGCTCAAATAGATGAGATATGAGAAAACTAGCCGTTGGCTGCCACGTGTCAGCTTCTGATTGGCTGCAAAAATAATAATAGAATATTATTAAATAATTCAAAAATTTGACCGTTTGACCTTTTTTTTATTAAAAATTTCAAACCTGCCACGTGTCAATATTTCATTGGCTGGAATAAAATAATATAAATAATTTAAAGATTTGACCCTTGGAATTAATTTTAATATTATTAAATTCTTCTTTTTATTTGATTTATATAAATCAAATTGTCACGTGTCTAATTGCGATTATTCCACGTGTCGCCATGTTATGATCCACGTCATTTGCCATGCCAACATCTATGCGCCACATCATCTGCCACGTCATCATCATGTGCCATGTGTCGCGCCACGTGAGATTCTCGTCAATTTTGTTTTGCTCATAACTTCTTCGTTTGATATCCAATTCAAGTGATTCGAAAGGCGTTGGAATCGTATTTTCGAGCTCTACACTTTGGACACTTCAAAACATTCAAATTGTTAGTAAACAAAATTAAGTTTGTTATCATCAAAACATTAATTAATTAATTAATTAAAATTAATTAATTTGAGATTAAGGTCCAAAAAGCCAACAATACTTAACTTTCTAATTTCTGAAGTAACATGAACTCTTCATGCTCATCCAAATATTCAAACTCTTTGAAAATTCATCAACCTCAAACCATTTGAACTCCATCCCATTTATAGGCAATTCACATGCAACAAACTCTTTGCTTAACATGACACCTCAAATTGGATGGATTAGTCTTCAACCAAGTGTTCCAAAATTGATGATTTTATGCATGTTGTTGGTGATTCACAATCCACTTCACAACTTGGATAAATCCACTCAACTTGGATAAATCAAATTTGACTTGGATAATACCACTTGTAATATTTTTTCATTTTAAAATTAATTCATAATTAATTTTAATAAACAAAATAAATTTAAATTAATTAAACTTTTTAATTAATTAATATATTATTTAATTCAATATCAAATATTAATTAAATAATAAGACTAATCCTGGTTTCTTAAACCGACTCATCACACATGAATGCCTATTCATGTTTTAGACCGATCTCATATTTAAATCATATTTAAATATGTCCATCATTCTTCCAAAAATGAATTTGAATAAATTGAAATTATTTTTCTCTCATATTGTTACACGGCTTAATCCGAGCTAGCCAGGAGAACCTAAAGGACCTACAGATCATGAGCTCCAACGATACGAGATTAACCGACCAAACTCTTTAGCCAAACAAACCAACATTCGTTAACCCCTAGAGACTCCACTAAAGTCCAAGGGTTGCACTCTCCTCACCATAGATATATTTCTGTCCTCTTGATATAACCATCATCAGTAAGTCGATCCTTCATAGCTCGTTCGTAATTACAGCTGGGTCAAAATAACCGTTTTACCCTCGTAATTACATTTGTTCCTTAAGTCCCACTGATCCTCTAATGAACTATTGGTTTGTGGTCCAACCACCAAACCGATTGGTAAGTGATCTCATCACTATACCAAGTCCCTCTCGGGCCAATGAGATGGTGGGATCCCTAGTTCAAGACCTGGAGTCAGCACTTAAGGGAACAACCTCTCTACTAATCCCTGAAGGCGAGTAGGAGTGAATTCCATCTCGCAGGATTATGTTCCCAGCTACCTACCTGGTCTTATCCCCAAGATGGTAGGCTTATTGAGTCGGCGATCTCGGGCCACTCTCACCCATACAAGTCAAAGGATAAGCCCGAATAAACAGGAGTTCATAGCGTGCTCAGGATTCAGATCGAGTTACCTAGGTCATCATATGAAAAAGTCGGTCTTTACAGTAAACGGAGTTATAAAGAAAGAGCGACTTGTTTCGCGGTTCAGTCTTATGCAAACTCATTGCATAGGACGCCCCCACTCACATGTCTCCACATGAACGATTTCGGATCACATCATTTGTACTATACAAAGTGGGTCACGTCCAATAGTGTCCCTAGGATAAGGTACCCAACCTTATCCCTATACTATAGACCGTTTTGGCTATTACTTGAACTTGATCCACAATCATGTCACACATGAAGTTCAAGTATACAACCTATAACCATGGGTTCTTTGTTTATTGGAGTTAGGTTAAAAGTAAACACAATTCACTTTATTCAATAACAACTTTACTGAATAAAACTCAATAACAACTTTATTGCAAAATAGAATATACATTCAGTTTACAAACCATGAGTTTTAGGACATAAAACCCAGCAGGCTTGTCTTAAACTCGATGTTGTCATATTCACACTCCTCCCCAAAATCGAAGGCTTTTCTACACTCCTCCCCAAAATCAAACGTGACATCTATCTACACTCCTCCCCAATTCACTTTATTCACTAACAACTTTAAGAAGGCTTTTCTACACTCCTCCCCAAAATCGAACGTGACATCCTTCTGAAGGAGGTACGTCATTGGCATGGCAACCTTGAAGAAGTCCTTGATAAACCTGCGATAAAACCCTGCATGGACAAGAAAAGACCGAACCTGCCTAACATTCGTTGGGTATGGCAGATTAGAGATAACATCAATTTTAGCCTTATCTACCTCTATACCCTTAGCAGAAACCACATGACCTAAAACGATTCCTTGACTAGCCATAAAATGACATTTTTCAAAATTCAGAACAAGGTTCATTTCAATACACCGTTTCAGGACATGCGATAAATTAGATAAACAGTCATCGAAGGAATTGCTGGAACCCTCACTCAACCAACTGCGAGGGTCCCGACCCCAACCAGAGGCGCAGCGGAAGAAATACTTAAACAAAAGCCTAAAACTGGTTGAGCACCTTTAGCAATCAATAAGGAACAAACCGGGAGAGAAAATATCAAACACTTTGAAAATTTTCATTCTGCCTGAAAAACCGATCGATAAACACATTTATCGATTAGTAAACCGATCGGTAAAGGTCAACCAATAAATGGTTGACCGATAAACTGATCGGTAAAACTCAAAAAAATACACCAGTATATATCACATATACACTGGTATATTTTCTACCAAAGAGAACCTGACTGGTAGAAATAGTGTAAACATACTGGTAAATATCATATATACACCGGTATATTTTATACCGAGGAATTCCTGACCGGTATATACCACCGGTATATATCATATATACACCAGTATATATTATACCGAGGAATTTCTAACCGGTATATACCACCGGTATATATCATATATACACTGGTAAATATTATACCGTGAAATTCCTGACCGGTATATATCATATATACACCGGTATATATTATACCGAGGAATTTCTGACCGGTATATACCACCGGTATATATCATATATACACTGGTAAATATTATACCGTGAAATTCCTGACCGGTATATATCATATATACACCGGTATATACTATACCGAGGAAATACTGACCGGTATATACCACCGGTAAATATCATATATACACCGATATATATTATACCGAGGAAATACTGACCGGTATATACCACCAGTATATATCACCGATATATATATCACCGGTAAATATTATATATATCACCAGTATATATATCACCAGTAAATATTATATATACAACCGGTATATATCACTGGTAAAAATTATATATACCACCGGTATATTTTCCAGCGGAGAGAACTCTTTAGAAAAAGTATCGGTATATATAGTAACAAAAATACCTTATTTTGACGTTCGTCTTCTCGTCTACCTCAACACCTCTACTGCCCCCTCGAACTCTACCTCTCCTCCGGTCACGAAATCAGCAAGGGCACCGATGAGGACCACCCTTAGAGTAGTCCCAACTATTCTCGGGTTTAATAGCGGAGTAGTGGGACTCCTTGAGCTAAGGGGGTTTGTTGAGTGGGAGGAAGAAGGTGATGAAGCTTGGATGAGTTTGGATATGAGTTTACCAAGAACTTGATGAACAATTCATCAAGAACATGATGAACTCAAACAACAAACTCATAAATTTCAACAATTGAAATTCAAAGATTAGAGGAATAAGTATAAACAACTTTACACTTACTTGGAGTTCTTCCAAAGAACAAACCTCTAATCTTCAAAAGTCCAAAGCTTCAAAACTTCATCAAAACTCAAGCAACAACCAATAACTTCTTCTTCAACCCTTGAAGATGAATATTCGGTTGAGAGAAAACTAGAGAGAGAAGTCAAAATCACATTCTTGGAAATGTTCCAATTCTCCAAAGATGGAGAATGGAAAATGAATAATGGAATCCACATGGAGCCCATGCACAATGCATGGCTCCATAGTGGATTCTTAATAATAATAATAATAATAATTATAAATAATTATTAATATTATAAATTATTAATTATAATTAAAACAATTTTAATTATAATATTTATTATTAATATTAATATCAAATATTAATATTATAATAAACTATCCACTAAGCCCGGTTTCTGAAAACCGACTATATATGAATCAAAATTCATATTTTCTACCAGTCGATATTTAAATCATATTTAAATATGACTTCTTTCGGTTATATATTTAAATCATATTTAAATACACAAACCCTCGAACAACAGACTTGAATTCAGATTTCTCCGAGTTCTACCCTATAGCCCTGCTATACCGCTTTATCCGAGCTAGCCAGGAGAACCTAAAGGACCTACAGATCATGAGCTCCAACGATACGAGATCATTCGGTCAAAACTCTTTTAACCCGAAACGATCAACATTCGTTAACTCCCGGAGACTCCACTATAGCCCGAGAGTTGCACCCTCCTCACTGTAGATATATGATGTCCTCTTGATAAAACCGTCATGGGCAAGTCGACCCTTCACAGGTTGTCCGTAATCACAGCTGGGTCATATTAACCGCTTAACCCCTCTGTTACATCTTCGTTCCTTAAGTTCCACTGACACCTCTAATGAACAATTGATCAGCGCTTCAACCGACAGATCAGATCCTCTCTCAAGCTTGGAGAGAGTGTGCGCAGATTGTTCAAGACTAGATGTCAGCTATTAAGGGAACAACCTATCTACTAACCCTGAAGAGCGGGTTAGGAGTAAACTTCTTCTTGCTACACTATGTCCCCAGCAACCTATTCGAGTTTATCCCCAAGTTGGTAGGCTTATTGAGCGGGCGTTCCGCCATTCTCACCCATACAAGTCTAAAGATACTCTCGAATAAGCAGAAGTTCATAGCAAGCTCATGATTCAGATCGAGTTACCTAGGCCATCACAAAGTGAAATAGTCGGTCTGTTCAGTAAACAGTGTTATAAAGAGAGAGCGACTTTTTCGTGGTTATGTCTTACGCAAACTCATCGCGTAGAACGCCCCCGCCCGCACATCTCAATGTGAAACGATTCAGATCACATTGTTCTGTGTAACACAGAGCAGGCCGCATTCAATATTTTTACCAGGAATAGGTACCCAGCTTAATCCATATACTATAGACCGTTTTTTACTATAAATGCTAGAGCTTGATCCACAATCATGTCATACATGAAGCTCCAGTATTTGGCATACGTCAAGGATTTTGTGTGTTGGTATAGATTAATGCAAAACACGTTTCACTTTATTTCGGTAAACGCTTTTACCAAATAAAACTAATAACTAATTATTCTAAATAGTATATTTACAAACATAGTTTACAAAACACGAGTTTAAGGACATTAAACCCAACAAACTCCCACTTGGACTTAAACGTCCGTGGTGTATATGTTGGTAGGGAGAAAACTACAATGTCTCACATCAGTTGTAATCTCCCACTATCCTATTTAGCAACTCGGAGCCCTAGACTCTTCTAGGTGTCCTCTCAAACACCTTAGCCATGAGAGAACTAGTAAACTTATCAGCATGAAGTACTACGAGGTTCCCTATGTGACCAGCACATAGCCTCATGGTACTACTTAAGAGTTCAACAGTCTAACTATTGTTGCTTTAAAATACTGCAACTCGTTCTAGTTATTACTGGGGCACCCATAATGCAACACTTGTATTATGTTCCTCATGAACATTTATGACAAACTTTTTACTAGGATTAAACACTCTCTGACAACTCCCACTGTGATAAGCATATTGGGTTATGTATTTCAGAAAAGATACATCTTAACATCCATTTTCTTAATGCATAGGGATAACATCTCTTTTACCTAGATTATAGACAACTCTTGTCAATATCAGGTATAAAGAGATTATACTAGAGATTTGTTCTTACGACTCAGATGAACCTGAATCCATAGAACAAACAACCATTTTCAGAGTAATGTGAAAACGTGTCACTAGTATATGCTAAAAAGTCATAACTTAATCCTTAGCAAAACTGTTGGACCGACTGAAAGAAAAAGAATGCGGAAGCTCTGACTCCACGTGTCCCATGACGTCATCAACCGATCACCTCGTCAAGCACCTGATATGTTCCTAGAATTACCTGAAAAAAATAGTTTTAAGAAAGAATGAGTATTTTAAATAAAATACTCAGTAAGTAACCCCACCACCGGGGTTAGGCTATGCAATCACATGCAACATGAACTGACTGGGACTTTGACTAGTAACTAGTGAGACCTAAACCTGACTGTTCTGTACTTACTATTATGGCCATCAAAGTGAACAATTAACCCAATCCCACCATAACTCTCACAACTTCTCGGTATAGTAGAGTCCTCTGGAAACTCACCCCTACTGATGGTTAGTTGGCATCCAGTCAGTGGAGAAAAGCCTCAGTCTACTAGGTACCAACATGACTAGGGGATGGGTACAATTGCCACTACATTATCCTGACTGAGTTAAACATGTGGCATACAACAATGAGGTCCCATGACATATATATTCATCATGTTAAAACATGAAATTCCATAACAACAATCAAATATTTATCATATGCTCAACGTGATAAACCTAACATTCTCATCACTTCAGATCACCATATACATAAGTTTCTCATCTAACTACGTCAGGTACCTTAAGAGCTACATGCAGAAATTCACAACATTTACATAAAACTGAATCAGTACTTCAACCACATATATTCAACATTTCAATGGACCACTACTCAGAATCTCATCACACATTCAAACTTTATCACACAATCAGAAAAATTCCGTAACCTAGCCCGAAGGCTGACCAGTAGTAAGGTCACTTACCTTTAAGCTAAGTCCGACGAAGTTACAAAAATTGCTATGAAAGCTCTTGGTCTCAACCTACAACAATTTTCAGCACTTAATACTACTTTTGAGGCTAACTAGAATGTTATAAAAAAAAATTGTCGAAACTTAATCAAATCAAAAGTGGTGTTTAGAACAATTACCCAAAATAACTGTTACTCCTAAAACTCGTTTCTTGATATCAAAGAATCGTCTGATCCTACACATCAGTCTTTTATTCAACATCACCACATTTACAAAGAAATTAGAAGGAATCGACGCATTGTTACCTAACGAAAACTCACCGAAAAATGTGGTAAGTCGTGTTGGACCTCGAGCTGATGTAAAATTTCACGAATCCAATGCCAAAATAGAGTGGGTATTGAGGTTGGACAGAATGTTTGTGAACTACAAAAGTCAGAGTTGTAAAAGGATGGTTGCGGTCAAAATCGATACTCAATAGAGTAAGATATAAGGTTGTTAGAGGGAAGAATCACTTACCCGCTACTTGACGATGTCGGATGTTCGTAGATCGAACGTTGTCGCCGAGAAAAGAAGTTGGACGACTGTTGTTCAAGCTTCGCCAGTCAAACCGTCGCTCGCCGCCGCCGCCGCTTGCCGCTGAGACGGCATTGTGGATGAGAGCTCGCTGATGGGGGAAACGACGGAGGAAAAATGGCGTGAGTGGTCAGAATCTAAGGAGAGATTGGACGGAGGAAGAGAAAACTAAAAAAAAAAAAGAGGGGGGGGGGGGGGGGGGGCTGCGCTGGGTCTTCTTCACAGATCTGAGGTTGATTTTTTTTTTAAAAAAAAAAATTAAATATTATTAATAATAATGATATTATATTAAATAATAATAATATTATTATTTTATATTTAATAATAATAATATTATTATTTTATATTTAATAATAATATTATTATTATTAGTAGTATTAATACTACTCAACTCGATGTTTGACCTAGTCAAATGACTCGCCCTTTATTAATAAAGCTATGGAAAAAGTGTTGGCTAAATACAATGTTAGACATAGAGTAGCAACCCCTTATCACCCACATTCGAATGAACAAGCTGAAATATCCAATAGGAAAATTAAAAGCATACTTGAAAAAGTGGTCAAACCTAATAGAAAAGACTGGTCATTTAAATTGGACGATGCACTTTGGGCATATAGGACTGCATATAAAACACCCTTAGGTATGTCTCCTTATAGGCTAGTGTATGGAAAAGCATGTCACTTACCATTCGAATTGGAAATCAAAGCCTTTTGGGCCTTAAAAGAACTGAATTATTGCGTGACCGATGCGGGAACATTGCGGTCTCTGCAATTACATGAGTTAGATGAGCTGAGACATATGTCCTATGAAAATGCTAAAATGTATAAAGAAAAAACTAAAATTTGGCATGATAGTAGACTTAGGATCAAGGACTTCAAGAAAGGCCAGCATGTCTTGTTATTTAACTCGAGGTTAAGATTATTTCCAGGCAAACTTAAGTCCAGATGGTCAGGTTCTTTTGTGATAACTAACGTGTTTGTTCATGGTGCGATTGAGATTAGAAACCTGCAGCACGGGCAACCGTTTATGGTCAATGGTGCACGATTGAAGCACTACTATGAGGAGGGAGATGTGAAGACACTCTCGGCCTTCCTCCTATCTGAAACTTGAGAGCCAAATCGAGAGGGTATGAGTGATTACTGAGCTCACCCAAGAAGGCCATGCCTTAGTTTTTTTTTCTTTCGTATTGTCGTTTTTTATATGTGTGTTTATGTGTGATTTTATTTACGAATTTTGTTTTAATTTGGTGAATTTTAATAGGAGATCTTAAAGAGGAGATCAAGGGTAGAGAATCCACAAGAAAAATCGGGCTAAATCCAAGATTTGGTTGATTAAATCTTGAGATTTAAATCAAGAAAATCTTCCAACGGCTAGGCTATTTAATTGCGGCAGAATTGCTGAGTCCGCAACAGAATAGAGCCGTTGGGATCCACTCGAGTACATATAGCCGTCAGATCAGCGTTGCCCCTTACGCCTTCTTCATCCGTTGGACATCAAGAATTCGATCATCTTCTTCCTCTGCATCGCCTACCTTCAGTTCATCACAGAACGAAAATGGTATCCACACGAGCCGATCGTGCCACGCCCAAACTTAAGGTTTTGCTCGTCCTCGAGCAATATAAGGACTTTATTTGGGCTGCTAATACTTTCTCTAACTGCTTGCTGACTTCCCTAAGTTCACTATCTATGGCAATGCTGTCCTGTGACACGCTTCTAAGTTTAAAACTAACTTCTCATTTTGCTTCTTTTGACTTCTCTCGCCTTATAAACCTACTGTTTTATTAACTCCCTACAGCTGATCTATCTGCTTTGGTCATTAAGTTCATTGTGCAACTATCCCTAAATTTTCAAATTCTACCTAGCTTTACCCCAGACTCAGTACATGCTTCTAATGTTTTTCTTTTGAGCTACCTAGGATTCCTTAGAGTCATGCCAGTCTTAGTATAAACCAGTGTCAGTAGTACATTCATAGAACAACCTAAACCCTGGCATCACTACATTGGATATACACTCATCTCCCTCAACAAACCTACAAGCTACAACCCTGTGCTTATCTAACTAAGGATCAGAGTTCATTCACATAGGACACCTAAGCACAAAAGCTATAACTTATAGGCACACACTCTTCTTCCTTGGTTTTTTCTTTTTCTTTCTTTCTTTGGTAGGGCCTCTCTTTTGGTTGCCTTTTGATGCAATGCCACTTGTGGGTTACACACATGGCACTGATTACTCAGCAACCTCAAGAGAGACACCACTCTTTATTCTTCTTTTCATTTTTTTTTTCAGTTCATCATTTTTTCAAAGGGGAAGAAGAATGCTTATGTTTAAAAGGGAGAGAGGAATGTTCCTAGGCCTAGGGCTGCCTCCCCCAAACTAAAACTTCTCATTGTCCTCAATGAGAGTCTGAGGTGGCACACCCCCAAACTTGTCCTAGAAGCATCTAGTCTAGGGCAAAACAAGGAGAATCTAAAAGTCCTAGGCATAAAATGAACATTCTTAAAGCAAATAACACAGCAGCAGATTTTTGCAAAAAACAGTCTGTTAAGGGCTTAAAGAGATTCATGCTGAACACTTTAAGGGAGCTAATTTAAACTAACAAAGGTGTTCTAAGACACTCATCCAGCATGCTCACAGATAGGTCATATATGGCAGTCAAGAAAGTAGCAAGAGAACAACATTTAAACAGAACCAGCCTATCCAAACAGTCAGCCAATAGCATGCGAAAACTAACAAAAATTGCGGTCTCCGCAAAATTTTCGCAATAAACCTACAGGGCATATTTATCAGTGATCAAGGCCCCAGCATGCTATTTCCAGTCATCCAAAACTACTCAAAATAGAAAACTAAAACAAGCTAACTACTCAGATACCATCAACCTATACTAAACTATCCTAAACAAACAAAGGAATTAAAAAACAGATCAAATATTGGTTTCAACACAATTCACAAAGTTAACGAAAAGCAGGTTTTTTTTTTTCAAGAGGGAACAGAAGTACTCCCTCGAGTGCCCTTCAGACTGGCACTTAAACATCCTCATCATCATCTCTCCTTTCCCTAGGAGGTGCCCACGGCTTCAATAGATCACTGGGGAAGGCAGGGAAGATGCATCCCAACTGATCAGCCACGTCTTTGTCCCTCGCCTGCGCATATTCAGCCCACTGCGCCATCTTGTGCTGCAGGTCCATTAAGCACGCCATGGATAAGGATTGAGCAGCAGCCAGGCCGTCCAGCTCAAACTCCATGTTGCCTCTCCTTCGCATCCTCAGGCCTGTGGGCAGCTCCAGATGACCTGTGTAGGCCAGCTGCCTCTCCTTTCTCTCGATGGGCACACCTGCACGCAAACAGAGCTTAGTAATTGTGTTTGGGAAGAAAAGAAGGCCCTTACCTTTCTTTGCGCAGTCGGCTATGGAGGTTGCAATGACCTCTCCAACATCTATGGTGAGGCCCCTCATAATGGCGTACACCAGCAAAGATCTCCCCTGGTTTATGGTCGTTTCGTGGGTTACAGGGGAGAGACGCCTTCGCACAAAGGAAAACCAGACGACCGCCTTGTCCTTGAGGGTTGCACTCATCAGGGTGTGCTTCCCATTTCTTGAGATTATCCAAGCCGCCTCAGGTTGGCCTATGCTGCGCAGGGCTTCTTCCAAGACAACTGCAGATGGTGAGTCGATGATTCTCGCATAATCAGTGTACTTATGCCCTCGGAGGGCATAAGCTTCATTGATGGCCTTGGCCGAGAAATCGACCTCAATCCCCCTCACCATGGACAGACCATCCTCAGGGTGTGTCAGGTTGGCGTAGAAATCATACACCATGTCGGAGTAGGCAGGGATGGGCAGTCTGCACAGCTCTTCCCAGCCATGGTTGGCGATCCCTGCGCGCAAGAATTGCGGCAGGTCTGCCAGTGCATCAAGAAAACCCTTCTCATGGAGCAGGTCTCTCTTCCTCAATTCAGTGCCCCTGGTCTCTGCGTCTTGAGAGACATACCGCACGACTTGAGGGTCGTCTTCGGGGTACAATTTTGCTTTCCCCTTCTCCTTTGCCTTGGCCGACGCAGCAGCCTCAACTTTCAGCTTCTTTAAAGAAGGCTCACCACTGACCTTCTTCTTCTTGGATCGCTTGGAAGCTTTTGGCCGCTTGGCCTTCACAATCTTGGGCGCCTTCTTCCTCAGCCGAGCCCTGGTGGTGATCTGCTGGAGGCAGTCCCCCAACGTCTCATCCATCGAGTCTCTGCTCCCCCCCTCCGCTGAGCTATCAGGGCTGACTTCCCTTAAAGGGGAGAAGACTTCATCTTCCTCAGCCGCCTCTTCGCTCGACACCGAGTCTTGGTGCTCTTCAATCGGAGCTTCAGGCTCTGGCGTCTGTGAAGGTGGAGATGGCTCAGGGCTCTGTCTGGCCGTCTCATAGGATGGGCGGCCACTCCCTCGACTCCCCTCGCTGGGAGTCTTTTCTTTGATGGGTGCATCCTCCACCTCCACCGTCCACTTTCTTTTCTTTGGCGTACCCACTGGCGCAGATGGACCAGCAGGGATCTCAGTCACCACCTTCCACTTCTTCTTGCGTACTGGAAGCTTAGGCGGTCGTGAGGGCTGCCCAGCTTCGGGATCTGCCAAGGAGAGCAATGCCTCCCTCGCAGCTTCTTCTGCGTCAGGTGACTTCTTTTTGGGCGTGGCACGATCGGCTCGTGTGGATACCATTTTTCGTTCTGTGATGAACTGAAGGTAGGCGATGCAGAGGAAGAAGATGATCGAATTCTTGATGTCCAACGGATGAAGAAGGCGTAAGGGGCAACGCTGATCTGACGGCTATATGTACTCGAGTGGATCCCAACGGCTCTATTCTGTTGCGGACTCAGCAATTCTGCCGCAATTAAATAGCCTAGCCGTTGGAAGATTTTCTTGATTTAAATCTCAAGATTTAATCAACCAAATCTTGGATTTAGCCCAATTTTTCTTGTGGATTCTCTCCCCTTGATTCATCTCCTTGATCTCCTCTTTAAGATCTCCTATTAAAATTCACCAAATTAAAACAAAATTCGTAAATAAAATCACACATAAACACACATATAAAAAACGAGAATACGAAAGAAAAAAAAACTAAGGCATGGCCTTCTTGGGTGAGCTCAGTAATCACTCATCCCCTCTCGATTTGGCTCTCAAGTTTCAGATAGGAGGAAGGCCGAGAGTGTCTTCACATCTCCCTCCTCATAGTAGTGCTTCAATCGTGCACCATTGACCATAAACGGTTGCCCGTGCTGCAGGTTTCTAATCTCAATCGCACCATGAACAAACACGTTAGTTATCACAAAAGGACCTGACCATCTGGACTTAAGTTTGCCTGGAAATAATCTTAACCTCGAGTTAAATAACAAGACATGCTGGCCTTTCTTGAAGTCCTTGATCCTAAGTCTACTATCATGCCAAATTTTAGTTTTTTCTTTATACATTTTAGCATTTTCATAGAACATATGTCTCAGCTCATCTAACTCATGTAATTGCAGAGACCGCAATGTTCCCGCATCGGTCACACAATAATTCAGTTCTTTTAAGGCCCAAAAGGCTTTGATTTCCAATTCGAATGGTAAGTGACATGCTTTTTCATACACTAGCCTATAAGGAGACATACCTAAGGGTGTTTTATATGCAGTCCTATATGCCCAAAGTGCATCGTCCAATTTAAATGACCAGTCTTTTCTATTAGGTTTGACCACTTTTTCAAGTATGCTTTTAATTTCCCTATTGGATATTTCAGCTTGTCCATTCGAATGTGGGTGATAAGGGATTGCTACTTTATGTCTAACATTGTATTTAGCCAACACTTTTTCCATAGCTTTATTAATAAAGTGCGTCCCTTCATCACTAATTATAGCACGGGGTGTACCAAACCTTGTAAAGATATGCCTATTAAGGAACTTAATGACTGTTTTGGCATCATTCGATGGACATGCTATGGCTTCTACCCATTTAGATACATAGTCTACAGCTACAAGTATATAAAGATTACCTGCAGAAGGAGGGAATGGTCCCATGAAGTCGATGCCCCACACATCAAAGAGCTCTAACTCCAAAATGTAAGTGAGAGGCATCTCATCTTTCCTACTGAGATTACCTGTCCGTTGACACTCATCGCAGCTGTGGGCATGGTCATGTGCATCTTTGAATATCGTGGGCCAGTAGTAGCCACTTTGCAACACCTTTGCAGCTGTCCTTTGGCCACCAAAATGTCCACCATAGAGAGACGTATGGCAGTGCTGCAACACTGACTTTGCCTCAGCAGCTGAGACACATTTCCTCAGCAATCCGTCTGCACATGTCTTGTAAAGTGTAGGATCGTCCCAGATGAACTTCCTAGCTTCATGTAGAAACCTGTTCTTTTCTTGCCCTACCTTGAAAGTTGGTAGTACCTGCGAGGCAAGGAAGTTAGCAATATCAGCAAACCAAGGTTCCTCATCGTTATCACGATGTGCTAACACAAAGACATGCTCATCGATAAAGGCATCAGAAATTGCTGGTTCAGCAATTTTATCGCAATTATGCCGCAATCTAGAAAGATGGTCAGCAATTACATTTTCGCATCCTTTCTTATCTCTAATGTCTAAATCAAATTCTTGCAACAACAATACCCATCTAATTAACCTAGGCTTAGCATCAGCCTTCCTCATTAGGTATTTTAATGCAGAATGATCAGTATACACAATGGTCCTAGTGCCTACAATGTAATTCCTAAACTTCTCACAGGCAAACACTACAGCTAGCATTTCCTTTTCTATGGTTGTGTAATTACATTGTGCCTCATTCAGTGTCTTACTTGCATAGTATACAGGATTTGTTAGTTTATCAATTTTTTGTCCTAGCATAACCCCTACTGCATAGTCACTCGCATCACACAACATCTCAAATGGTAGGTCCCAATTTGGCCCCACTATAATAGGTGCTTTGACTAAGGCTTCCTTAAGTGTTGTCCAGGCTAAGAAACATTCTTTTGAGAAGACAAATGGCTTATTTAGCTCTAGAAGCTCACACAGAGGTTTAGAGATTTTTGAAAAGTTCTGAACCTTCTATAGAAACCTGCGTGTCCTAGGAAACTTCTAATAGCTTTTACATTCTGAGGTTCCACTAGCTTCTCTATTATTTCTATCTTGGCCCTATCGACCTCTACTTCTGCTCTAGACACTCTATGACCTAGGACTATCCCTTCTTCCACCATAAAGTGGCATTTCTCTCAATTAAGGACTAGGTTGGTCTCCTCACACCTAGCTAGGACTTGTCCTAAGTTCTCTAAGCAATTTGTAAAAGAATCACCAAAGACTGAGAAGTCATCCATAAATATTTCTATCATGGACTCATCTAAGTCAGAGAAAATGGCCAACATGCACCTTTGGAATGTTGCTGGTGCATTGCATAAGCCAAAAGGCATTCTGCGAAAAGCAAATGTTCCAAAGGGGCATGTGAAGGTTGTTTTCTCCTGGTCCACAGGGTCTATGGTGATTTGGTTATATCCAGAATAACCATCTAGGAAGCAGTAATAGGCTCTACCAGCTATCCTATCTAACATCTGATCTATAAACGGTAAATGAAAATGATCTTTTTTTGTTTCTTTATTTAATTTTCTATAGTCCATACAGACTCTCCATCCTGTAATAGTTCTAGTTGGAATTAGTTCATTACTCTCATTTACTACTACAGTCATCGCACCCTTCTTAGGCACACACTGGATTGGACTCACCCATTGACTATTGGCTATAGGGAAGATTACACCTGCATCTAACCATTTGATTATCTCTTTTTTAACTACCTCCTTCATGGAGGGGTTCAACCTACGTTGGTGATCTACTCTAGGTGTATGTTCCTCTTCCAATAATATCTTATGCATGCAATAGGAAGGACTAATACCTCCTATGTCAGCAATCGTCCATGCAATAGCCTTTTTATGTTGCTTAAGCAGCAATATTAGCGCAATTTCATGCTTTTCACTTAACTTGGATGAAATAATAACAGGCAAAGTATCATGCTCTCCTAGGTATGCATACTTAAGATGATCAGGCAATGGTTTCAATTCTAAGAGAGGTGGATGCTCAATTGATGGTTTTAATGGATTCATAGATCTTTCAGTCAAGTCATTAGTCATACAAACATGCTGAGGTTTATCCACATGTACATCCATTATTTCAGAAATATTTAAGTCAGTAACATCTATTTGTACATAGTCATTGGCATGCTTAATCAACAATTCATGCTCAAGCTGTTCTTCCATTAGTGAATCTACTACATCTACACTTGCACAAGATTCAGAATCAGAAGGATACCTTAGAGCTTTAAAGACATTAAACTTAACCTCCTCATCATGAACCCTCATGGTGAGCTCACCTTTCTGGACATCGATCAGGGCCCTACCTGTGGCTAGAAATGGTCTGCCTAATAGGATGGGGACCTCCTTGTCTGCTTCATAATCCAGAATGATGAAGTCTGCAAGAAAAATGAATTTGTCAACCTTGACAAGAATATCCTCAATCTTACCCTCAGGGTATGCTATGGATCTGTCTGCAAGCTGCAAGGTGACAGTAGTAGGCCGTGCTTCTCCTATTCCAAGCTGGCGGAACAGTGATAAGGGCATGAGATTTATGCTGGCTCCCAGGTCACAAAGAGCTCTGCCCACGTGCTTGCCTCCCAACTCGACTGGTAAGGTGAAGGAACCAGGATCCTTCTCCTTCTTTGGAAGTTTGTTCTAGAGTATAGCACTGCACTCCTCGGTGAGATTCACTGTTTCAAATTCACCAATGATCTTTTTGTTAGTAATTATATCCTTCAAAAATTTAACATAAGAAGGCATAGATTGCAAAACCTCTACAAATGGAATATTCACATGCACTTGCTTTAAAATTTCTAAAATCTTATTAAAGTGCACTTCTTGTTCTTGTTTTTTCTTCAGCCTCCTAGGGAATGGAGGTTGTGGCACATATGTAGGCATTTCAGGTCGCCTAATGATAGGTGGAGGCCTTGGAATTTCTTCTGGTTCCTCTATGATAGGTTCCAGCCTCACCCTTGATGTGCTTGGAGGTAGTTGTTGCGTGCTCAATGTGTAACATAAATAAGCAATAAGAGAGAGAGAGCACTCAGAACATGCAAGCATACATGATCTTATAGCAAGTAGTAAGTATTTTTTCATTCGTTTTCCCACAGAGATTTATTATTAGCTACTCGTGAAGTGTAATGTTAAGAAAGAATGGGTGGATTTGAAGGGGTAGACTTGGTTTTAAAATTCCTATTTATCGCTGAATATATAAAAGGTAGCAACATAAACAAGTGCAAGTTAATGGTAAACGGAAAATGTAAAGAGAAAGAATTAGAGAACGAAGAGAAAAGTAGTCAAGCAGAATTTTTAACTTAGCAGAATTGCGAGAACAACAATTCTACCGCAATGTTACTAACAACGAAAGTGTGTAAAATGGAGAAACAAGGGCTACTAACGACTCCTCTATAGGCATTTTCATACGATTCTCAAGCATTGGATCAACTCACTATGCATCAAACTAACTCAATCTCATGTATCTTCCGATTTCATGCATTAGATTCTTTAGTTTACTCATGTCCAAGTAAGGTCTTAAGCATCTTGTTAAAGCAGAAAGCTATGGTTTGTACTAGGAAAACGCCTATTCCTAGGTCGTTTTCTGGCTACCTTGAAAGGCTAGCATGAGTGTATGACTCTGAACTCTTACTCCTTCCAGAGGTTAGGAGTTCTTTGGACAAAATGGATGGCCAATCGAAATTGCCCGTGGGATGAAGCTTACATACAATCAATGCATTCGAGAGCTATCCTACATGCTTGGTTCACGTTTTTTTAGCCTATAGTATTGTCATTAGCATGCCCCTATGTGACTTAGCTACTCATGGATATAGAGAGAACAGAAAGAATAGATGAAGTAGACATGCTTAGAAGAAGATAAAAGACAAAACAGCAAGGCAAAGCAGCAGACAGCAAAGGTAAAGACGAAGTGTGCAATAATGAATTGTGCTTTGATTAATCGATTGTTTGAATGAACAAATGAAAACTTAAGGTGAATAACATAAAGACAGACAACAACGAAATAGAATGGAATGACTATTGGAAAGGAAATAACGACACAACAGTACTGGAAATGAAAAGTAAAAGACAGAAAGCAGTAAATGAGCTTGAACGCCTCGTTGCAAACGCCTCGGCTGAAGGATGAGAAAGATCAGCCCTGCTTGGATGAATCCAATCAGAAGAGAAGATGAATCTTCTCTCCATTCTATCAGATTGACGATTCCAACAGCTGAACCTCTCAGACCAACAGACGGAAAAGGAATTGAATGGGAAAGACTGCGCTGCGAAGAGACTTCTACGCTTTCGGATGATGATCAAACCCTCTACTTTGACCCCCTTTTATAGTAATCTGCAGGTGCGTTTGGGCCAAGGAGAACCATCAATCCTCAACGTCGTACTTCAAAATGGATGGAGGAGAGAGAACGAATCCCTGAAATAACGGAATATAACAGAAAAAGATCAGCCAACTTGCGGATTTCACTTAAAACATTGCTGTTTTAGCAATGTTTCCGCAATGCTGCCGCAATGCATATTTTCACTCTTTTAGCTTCGTTTTTCATCCCTTTTCTTTCCTTTTGTAGATAAGTCTAAATTTAGCTACCTTCTTCTAATTCTCATATATAAGTATAGGTTTAAGCTAAATCCTCTCAAAAACACCTAAGAGTGCACATCTTTCTATGGAAAACAAGTCCTAAAAAGGTCACTTTTTGAGACGTAACACACCCCCAAACTTAAGGTTTTGCTCGTCCTCGAGCAATCTAAGGACTTACTTGGGCTGCTGTTTTATCTTCTCTAACCACTCGCTGACTCCCCTAAATTTCTATCTATAGCAGTGCTGTCCTGTGACACACTTCTAAGTTTTCAACTACCCTTTTGTTTTGCCTCTTCTGACTTCGCATGCCTAAAACTCCTGCTGTTTCATTAACTCCCTACGTCTGATCTACTTGCTTCTGTCATATCATGCAACTATCCCTAAGGTTTCAAATTCTACCTAGCTTTACCCCAGACTCAGTACATGCTTCTAGTTTTACTTTTGAGCTACCTAGGATTCCTTAGAGTCATGCCAGTCTTAGTATTAACAGTGACAGTGGTACATTTAGAGGACAACCTAAACCCTGGCATCACTACATTGGACATACATTCATCTCCCTAAACAACCCTACAAGCTACAACTTTGTGCTCAGCTAATTGAGGATCAGAGTTCTTTTTAATCAGGACATCTAAGCCACAAAGTTGCAACTCCTAGGTATACATTCTTCTTCCCTATTCTTTTTCTTTTTTTCTTACTTAGGTGGAGTCTCTCCTTTGGTTGCCTTTTGATGCAATGCCACTTGTGGGTTACACACTTGGCACTGATTACTCAGCAACCTAAGAGAGACACCCCTCTTTATTCTATTTTTCAATTTTTCTTTTTTTTTCAGCTCATCATTTTTTTGTAAAGGAGAAGAAGAATGCTTATGCTTTAAAGGGAGAGAGGAATGTTCCTAGGCCTAGGGTGGCCTCCCCCAAACTTAAACTACTCATTGTCCCCAATGAGTGTCTGAGGTGGCACACCCCCAAACTTGTCCTAGAAGCATCTAGTCTAAGGTAAAACAAAGAGAATTTAAAAGCCCTAGGCATAGACAGAACATTCTAAAAGCAAACATCACAGCAGCAGAAATTTATAAAAACAGTCAGATAAGGACTTACAGCTATGCATGCTGAGCAAATTTCAGAGGCTAATTTAAACTATCAAAGGTGTCCTATGACACTCATCCAGCATGCTTTTAGATAGGCTATATAAGGTAGTCAAGATAGCAGCAAAAGACAAAATTTAAACAGAACCAGCCTAGCTAAACAGACAGTCAAAAACATGCATTTACTAATAAAAATTGCGGATTCCGCAATTATTTCGCAATGGATCCAGGGCAGATATATCAGTGATTAAGGCCCCTATGCATGCTCTTTCCAGTCATTTAAGATCTACAAAAAGGAAACTAAACTAATCTACCTATTCAGCTACCATCAGCCTATACTAAACAACTTTAAACACTAAAACTAAAGAACTAAAAACAGATTAAAATTAACTCAAAACAGCAGAGTTCACATAGTTAATGAAAAGCAGTTTTATTTTTTTCTTTAGGGAACAGAAATACTCCCTTGAGTGCTTCTCAGTCTAGCACTCAGATGTTCTCCTCATCATCATTCCTTCTTGGTCTTGGAGGCGCCCATGGTGTCAGTAGGTCCGTGGGGAACTCAGGGAAGAGGCAGCCCAACTGGTCAGCAACCTCCTTGTCCCTTGCTTGCGCATATGTGGCCCATTGAGCCATCTTCTTCTGTAAATCCATCAGGCAGGCCATTGATAGAGACTGAGCAACAACCAGGCCATCGAGCTCGAACTCCATATTCCCCTTCCTTCGCATCCTCAAGGTAGTAGGCAACTCCAGGTGCCCCGTGTAGGCCAACTGTCTTTCCATTCGCTCGATAGGGACCCCTGCACGTAAGCATAACTTAGTAATTGTATTAGGAAAGAAAAGTGGACCCTTACCCTTTTTGGCGCAATCAGCAATTGAGGCTGCAATGACCTCGCCCACATTGATGGTGAGGCCTCTCATGATCGCGTAGACTAGCAACGATCTGCCTTGGTTGATGGTGGTTTCGTGGGTCACTGGGGACAGCTTCCTTCGCACGAAGGAGAACCAAACAGCTGCCTTGGCTGTGAGGTTAGCACTCATGAGAGTGTGCTTCCCATTACGCGAGACTGTCCATGATGCCTCAGGTTGGCCAATGACTCGAATTGCTTCCTCCAGGACAGCTTCTGTTGGCTCATCAACGATCCTTGCATAGTCAGTGTGTTTTTGACCCTTGAGGCCATAGGCTTCGTTGATTGCCTTCGCTGAGAAATCCACCTCAACTCCTCTGACCACAGACAGGCCATCCTCAGGATTCATCAAATTGGCGTAAAAGTCATACACCATGCTGGAGTAGGCAGGGTTGGGTGGTCTGCACAGCTCTTCCCAGCCGTGATTCGTGATCCCTACGCGCAAGAATTGCGGCAGGTCAGCAAGCGCGTCGAGGAAGCCTTTCTCGTGCAGCAGGTCCCTCTTCCTCAGCTCAGTGCCCCTTGATTCTGCATCAGAGGACACATACCTCACTGATTGAGGCTCATCTTCGGGGTACAGCTTGGCTTTCCCCTTATCTTTTGGTTTGGCTGATTCCACAGCCTCCATCTTGAGCTTCTTTGGGGATGGCTCACCACTATCCTTCTGTGACGAAGGCTTACCCCTGGCTTTCTTTTTCTTGGACTTCTTCGAAGCCTTTGATCGTTTGGTTTTGACAACCTTGGGGGCTTTCTTTCGCAGTCTCGCCTTAGTGGTAATCTGTTGGAGGCAATCCCCCAACGTCTCGTCCATTGAGTCATCCCCCTGCGCTGGACTCTCGGGGCTGGCTTCCCTCAAAGGAGAGAAAACCTCGTCTTCTCCAGCTTCCTCACTTCCCTGCGTCGATTCTTGACGCTCTCCATATGGAAATTCGGGATCAGGCTGCCGGGAGATGGGTGATGCTTCAGGGCTCTGCGTTGGTGGAGTGTGTTCAGAGCTCTGCGCTGGTGGTGATGGAGAAAGCTCAGGGCTTCGCGTTGGTGGAGATGGCGAAGAGCTCTGCTTGGCCGACTCGTGTGACAGACGGCCACTTTCTTGACTCTCCACAGAGGGAGTCTTTTTCTTGATCGCTGCTTCGGCCACAACCATACTCCACTTGTGTTTCTTGGGTGTTCCTGCTGGTTCAGAGGGTCCAGCAGGGATCTCCGTAACCACCTTCCACTTCTTCTTGCGGACAGGCAGCTTGGGGAGTCGTTCAGTGCGCGCAGCCTCAGCGTCTGCCAGGGCGAGGAGTGCTTCCCTCGCAGCAATTTCAGCGTCGTCAGCCTTCTTCTTGGATGCAGATCTCTCAGCTCTTGTTAGCACCATGGTTGAGTCTTTAGAATCTGGAGAGAAGGATTGCAGAAGAAGAAGGAGAGACCTTTCTTGGAGTTCAGAGAATGGGGGAAACGTACGGATCAGAACGCTTCTAACGGCTATAAGTAATGATGGAAATCCCAACGGCTATTTCCGTTGCGGATTCTGCAAATCCAGCGCAATTTTAGTGACCGTTGGAGATTTTTCCGTTTCAAATGCTAATATCTTCTCAATGTAATCTTTGATTTGGTCCCATATCTTCCCCGATTCTTTTATCCTAAATTCATCTCCTTGATTCCCTCTTTCGATCCCCTACAAAAACATACAAAATAAACAACAAAATCGTAATTAAAATCTCACTCAAACATACACAAATGATAACCGAAAAAACATCAAAAAAATAAACTAAGGCAAAAAGCCTCGAATGGACGAGCACAGTAATCACTCGTCCTCTCTCGTTCTTAATTTCACGTTTCAGTCAAAAGGAAGGCCGAGAGAGTCTTCACATCACCTTCCTCATAATAATGCTTCAATCGTGCACCATTAACCATGAACGGTTGCCCGTGCTGCAGGTTCTTAATCTCGATTGCACCATGAACAAACACGTTAGTTATCACAAAAGGACCTGACCATCTGGACTTAAGTTTGCCTGGAAATAATTTCAACCGTGAGTTCAATAATAAGACAAGCTGGCCTTTCTTAAAGTCCTTAATCCTAAGTCTACTATCGTGCCAAATCTTGGTATTTTCCTTATACATTTTAGCATTTTCATAGGACATATGTCTAAGCTCATCAAGCTCATGTAATTGCAAAGACCGCAATGTTCCCGCATCGGTCACGCAATAATTCAACTCTTTTAGGGCCCAAAATGCTTTAATTTCCAATTCGAATGGTAAGTGACATGCTTTGCCATACACAAGTCTATAAGGAGACATACCTAGGGGTGTCTTATATGCAGTCCTATATGCCCAAAGTGCATCCTCGAGTTTAAACGACCAATCTTTTCTATTGGGTTTGACCACTTTTTCGAGTATGTTTTTTGTTGGGTTTTATGTCCTAAAACTCGTAGTTTGTAAACTGTTTGAATGTAAATATTATATTTCAATAAAGTTGTTATTGAATTTTAGTGAATTGTGTTTGTATTAACCTATACCAATAACTAACACCCATGGCTGTAGTGTGAGTACTTGAATTTCATGTGTGACATGATTGTGAATCAAGTTCAAGTAGACAGCCAAAATGGTCTATAGTATAGGGATAAGGCTGGGTACCTTATCCTGGGGACACTATTGGACGCGGCTCACTTTGTATAGTACAAAACGATGTGATTCGAATCGTTTCATGTAGAGACATGTGAGTGAGGGCGTCCTGTGCAATGAGTTTGCACAAGACCGAACCAAGAAATAAAATCGCTCTTTCTTTATAACACCGTTTACTGTAAAGACCGGTTTATTCATTTGATGACTTAGGTAACTCGATCTCAATCCTGAGCTTACTATGAACTCCTGTTTATTTGACCTTATCCTTTGATTTCTACGGGTGAGAGTGGCCAGATCGCCGACTCAATATGCCTACCATCTTGGGGATAAGATTGAATAAGTGGCTGGGGACATAGTTGTAGCAAGATTGGAGTTCACTCCTACCCGCTTTCAGGGTTAGTAGAGAGGTTGTTCCCTTAAGTGCTGACTCCAGGTCTTGAACAGTGGGCCCATCCTCTCCTGATCAGGGAGGAATCTGATTTGATGGTTGGACCACAAATCAATTGTTCATTAGAGGTGTCAGTGGTACTTAAGGAACAAGATATAATACAAGGGTTAAACGGTATAAATGACCCGTTGTGATTATGAACGACCTGTGAAGGATCGACTTACTGATGATAGTTATATCAAAAGGACACAATATATCTACAGTGAGGAGAGTGCAGCCCTTGGACTTTAGTGGAGTCTCCGGGGGTTAACGAATGTTGGTTAGTTCGGTTGAAAGAGTTTTGACCGGATAATCTCGTATCGTTGGAGCTCATGATCTGTAGGTCCTTACGGTTCTCCTGGCTAGCTCGGATAAAGCCGTGAAACAATTATGAAAGAAAAGAAAAGAATTTGAATTGTTCAAATTCGGATTTGTGGAAGAAGGATAGACATATTTAAATATGATTTAAATATGGACATATTTAAATATGATTTAAATATGGCATCGGCCTGAAACATGAATGAGATTCATGTGAAAAAAGTCGGTTTTTTCTGAAAAACCGAGTTTAGTTATATTATTTAATCAATATTTGATATTGAATTAAATAATATTTATTAATTAAAAAGTTTAATTAATAATTATATATATATTTTATTTATTAAAATGTTTAATAAATAAAATTATTATTATTATTTTTAATAATAATAATAATTATTTATATATATATATATATATATATATATATATATATATATATATATATATATAAATACATGTGTCTTGCTGCATGCAAGACACATGTTAAAGTATAAATATATATATATGTTATGCTACTCAAATGGGCTGATAAGAATTGAAATCAGAAGAATGTAAAAGAAGATTCAAAAAATTGAATTTGATTCAATTTTATCAGAGGGGTATACGAATTGAGTTTTGAGAATTTTGATTCTCTCTCTCTATCTCCGTCTTCTTCAGCTTCTGCTTCTGTTGAAAAATGGTTTTTCTTCAGTGAAGCTTCTTCCCTCTTTTCTTGAATTAAAGGAGTCCCACCACTCCGTTTCTCGGCCTGAGGATAGCGGGACTACCGTGGGTGGTCCACGAAGGTTTCGTGAGAAGGCTCGGTGAGCTCGTGAGGAGCTTCTGGCGGTGAATTTGGAGAATTACGAACGACAAGGGTATGTGTTCTAACTTCTCTTTTTCATCGCTTTTGCATGATTCCGTTTTGTTTAAATTGATGAAATTAGAGTGTCTATGATCCAAATTCGCTTCCGCTGCGTGCCATGGGCGCTCCATCAATTGGTATCAGAGCGTTTTTGGCCACTCAATTTCTATCAATTTAAGTTATGGTGGGTTTTATTTAGAAATTGTTTCTGAATGGAATTCTAAAGTGAATATCGATTTTGGCATAGTTTCTTTTTGAATTTCATTATTTGTAATTGCCCGAGAATGTATGGGCTTTAATGTATGCTAAAGAGTCTGTATTTTTTAGAGTCATTAGAGTCCATATAGGGTTCTTTGTGAAAGAAGTTTGAGTTTGAAACTCGCCGAAATGTTCGGTGTAAGTTCAAACTCATTCTGGGCAATACGAGGAGAAATTCGAAGAAAATTTTGGCCGAAGCGTTCGGAGGAAGCAAGTTGGTCAAAGGCGGTGCGAAGAGTTCGAAGTCCGCTCAAGACGTGGCTTGTTGTTCAAGCTTGTAATAAATTAGTTATTGCTTGCTAAATGCCAAAATCGATCCACTTTAGTGTGTTTAATTAATTATGCATTGCGAATGTATGTTTTAATTAAATTCCATGTTTGTATGTGCATATCGTATGCCATATAGATTTAAAATCCCACCGTAGGAAGCATGCTTCATGCATTAAAATATGTTATAAGTGTTATAATATATCGTATGCATATTTGGCAATTCATGATTTTTGATATAAAAGTTATATTAATTCATGAATTAGTTGTTGTTAGTTTAATAGAATAATTGATATAAGTGTTATATTAATTATGAAATTAAATCAACAACATAGATTGCCATAGTTTTATGCACATGGTATGTTATAAGTGTTATAATGTATAGAATGCATGTTTATTCATGAGTATTAATATAAGAGTTATATTAATTCATGAATTAGATGTTGTTTGCTTAATAGAATAATTGATATAAGTGTTATATTAATTATGAAATTAAACATCCAACATTAGATGCATTTTGTTTGTTATAAGTGTTATAATGTATAGGATGCATGCTTAATTCATGAGAATTGATATAAGTGTTATATTAATTTATGAATTAGGAGTTGTATATTTAAAATCATAATCGATATAATTGTTATATTAATTATGAAATTAAATATTCAACTTGTCATGCCTTAGTGATGCATGTTTGAGAAGCATGTAGAAGTTTGTTGTAGCAAGTCTTAGTTTTGCAAAGGGTTGTAAAATTGGCATAGACTTTTAAAATCTATAACAAAGACAAAGGCATGCTCACTTAGGGTTGAATGTATCGTTCCGTTTCATTAGATGAATAGGTCGATATCTTGTAAATGCTAAGGTTACAAGAAACTCACCCGGGGACATCCTGTTCGAGGTTGGAGGTATTTAAGTTGACGGTTTACGGAACACCTCCTACCTGGGGACCATCCGGTTCTTGAGTAAAGTTAACCCGGCTTTATGAGCATGCGTGAGTGGTGTGAGGTAATAAAGTGTTTATCACCTAGACATCATAGGTAAAAGTTTGTTTTACCTAGACTTAGGCCTTATTGTCTTAGCCAGATAATGCCTGAGTAATTTACCCATTCCGTCTTAAAATACTTAGTAGAGGTGTTGAGAAGGTATATATGATATGTCCCTCTCCTCCTACGTTCTCTGTCAAGTTCACACCGTGAGAATTATGCTCGGCCTCGTGATGTCAATAGGGCATCCCCATTCGGATGGTATTTGCATAATTCAAGAGCAAGGTGAATGGAGAAAGTATTTATAGTAAGTGGGAGAAGGAAGTATGTCAATACATCCTGCGGTCTCCTCCATTGGATTGAACCGTGAGATTCCTATGTTCCGCCTGCTAGGTGCCCACAAGTGGTACCGATCCATTCGGAGGGCCGTTTCATAGGAATCGGAACATCTCAATCACCATTTATGGATAAAGAAACATAGAGCCATTCCCAACTTTGACATTTCCATTCGGTTGCATCGTTGGGGCCGCCCTATGAATTCTAAAAATGGAGGGTCACACTTACGAGATTTGCTAAGGAGTTAGTAAATCTTGACCAAACAGCGATAACTAAGATGCTATAGGAATATGAGATATTCTGGTATTAGCATTTAGTCAAGAATGTCTTGATTCAGTGAAGGAATGCTTGACTGCCCCTCGGTAGCGACCATTCTGACCCACTGAAGTATCGTTGCAGTTTAATAATGAGTTTTGGGTACATTATTATTCTTTGCTAAATTCTTGATTGGTGTCTAAATTAGGTTAAAACCTTTTCACTAATATTTATTCATTCTCTTTTCAGCATGACTAGCTCTTTTATTCACTTACTAGCTTCCGATAAGTTAACCGGCGATAACTACGCGACCTGGAAATCGAACTTGAATACGATTCTCGTTCTCGATGATCTAAGGTTCGTCTTATCAGAGGATTGTCCTCCCCCTCCTAGCTCGGATGCGACTCGAACTGTTCGAGAAGCATATGATAGATGGACAAGGGCTAATGATAAAGCCCGAGTCTATATCTTAGCCAGCATATCTGATGTGTTAGCTAAGAAGCACGAGGATATGGTTTCTGCTAAAGAAATCATGTCTTCATTACAGGAGATGTTTGGACTTCCGTCCTCATCGGTCTGTCATGAAGCCCTCAAATTCGTTTACAACTCTCGCATGAAGGAGGGAACCTCTGTTAGGGAGCATGTCCTTAACATGATGGTCCACTTCAATGTGGCGGAAGTAAACGGAGCTATTATAAATGAGTCAAGTCAAGTGAGCTTTATCTTGGAATCTCTTCCGAAGAGTTTCCTTCAGTTCAGAACCAATTTGGTAATGAACAAGATAAAGTATAATTTGACTTCTCTCCTAAGCGAGCTACAGACCTATCAGTCCCTACATACTTCTAAAGGAAAAGAGAAGGAGGCAAACGTTGTCACTTCTAGGAAATTCCAAAAGGGGTCGTCTTCAGGGAGTAGGTCTGAACTTTCTTCTATTAAGAATAAGAGTATTCAAAAGAAGAAGAAAGATAAAAGGAAGGGAAAAGCACCTGCTACTGCTAAGAGCAAGAGTAAATCTACAGACAAAGGAAAATGTTTCTATTGTGGTGTAGATGGGCACTGGAAACGGAATTGCCCAAAGTATCTTGCAGAGAAAAAGGCTAAGAAAGAAAGACAAGGTAAATATGATTTACTTGTTGTTGAAACATGTTTAGTAGAACATGATTGTCATACCTGGATACTTGATTCAGGAGCTACTAACCATGTTTGTTCTTCTTTTCAGGAAACTAGTTCTTGGCAGCCACTTTCTCGCGGTGAGATAACTCTCAGAGTTGGAACTGGAGAGGTTGTCTCAGCTGAAGCAGTGGGAGCTGTAAAGTTGTTGTATAGAGATAGTTTCATTTTACTAGAAAATGTACTCCTGGTTCTACCTTCCAGAGGAATCTTGTATCTATATCTTGTTTGTTAGAACAGTTGTATAAAGTATCTTTTGTTCATAATGAAGCGTTCATTAGCAAAAGAGGTGTACGTATTTGTTCTGCGAAACTTGAAAACAACTTGTATGTGTTAAGACCAACCGAAGCCAAAGCTATTTTGAACACTGAAATGTTTAAAACAGCTGAGACTCAAACTAAAAGGCAGAAACTTTCTCCAAGTACTTATCTTTGGCACTTAAGACTAGGTCACATTAATCTCAATAGGATTGGGAGATTGGTTAAGAGTGGTCTGCTAAATCGTTTAGAGGACAACTCTTTACCGCCATGTGAGTCTTGTCTTGAGGGCAAAATGACCAAACGATCTTTTTCTGAAAAAGGTCATAGGTCCAAAGAACCTCTAGAAATCGTGCATTCGGATCTCTGCGGTCCTTTGAATGTCAAAGCACGAGGAGGGTATGAATATTTCATCAGTTTCATTGATGATTATTCTAGGTACGGTTATCTTTATCTAATGCATCATAAGTCCGAAGCTCTTGAAAAGTTCAAAGAGTATAAGGCAGAGGTTGAGAACACATTAGGTAAATCGATAAAAACACTCCGATCAGATCGAGGTGGAGAGTATATGGATTTAAGATTCCAGGACTATATGATAGAACATGGAATAGTATCTCAACTCTCAGCGCCAGGAACACCACAGCAGAATGGTGTGTCCGAGAGGAGAAATAGAACCCTGTTAGACATGGTTCGATCTATGATGAGTTATGCTCATTTGCCTAGTTCGTTTTGGGGATATGCAGTAGAGACTGCAGTATATATTTTGAACATGGTTCCCTCTAAGAGTGTTTCTGAAACACCTTATGAGTTATGGAGAGGGCGTAAAGGTAGTTTACGTCACTTCAGGATTTGGGGGTGTCCGGCACATGTGCTAGTACCCAATCCAAAGAAGTTGGAACATCGTTCAAAATTGTGCCTATTTGTAGGTTACCCCAAGGAAACGAAAGGTGGTCTATTTTATGATCCTCATGAGAACAAGGTACTAGTATCGACTAATGCCACGTTCTTAGAGGAAGACCACATGAGAGATCATCAACCGTCGAGCAAAATTGTTTTGTCCGAATTTTCCAGGAAAGCTACAGACGGATCAACAAAGGTTGTTGATCAGGCTGGTCCTTCTCAAGAGTTGAGAAAGCCTCGACGCAGTGGGAGGGATGTAAGACAGCCCGATCGCTACATTGGCTTGTCTGAAACTCAAGTCGTCATACCTGATGATGGCGTTGAGGATCCATTGACCTTTAAACAGGCAATGAATGACATAGACAAGGACCAGTGGCTTAAAGCCATGGATCTCGAAATGGAGTCTATGTACTTCAATTCGGTCTGGGATCTTGTAGACCAACCAGATAGTGAAAGACCTATCGGTTGCAAGTGGATCTACAAGAGAAAACGAGACCAAGCCGGTAAGGTGCAAACCTTTAAGGCTCGACTTGTGGCAAAAGGTTATTCCCAAAGAGAAGGGGTGGACGATGAAGAAACTTTTTCTCCTGTTGCCATGTTAAAGTCGATTAGAATACTCTTATCCATTGCTACATTTTATGATTATGAAATCTGGCAAATGGATGTCAAGACTGCCTTTCTGAATGGTAATCTTGAAGAGAGTATCTATATGGCTCAACCAGAGGGATTCATACTTCAGGGTCAAGAGCAAAAGGTTTGCAAGCTTAATCGATCCATTTATGGGTTGAAGCAAGCATCTAGATCCTGGAATATAAGGTTTGCTACGGCGATCAAATCTTATGGCTTTGAACAAAATATTGACGAACCTTGTGTTTACAAGAAAGTAGTCAATACTGTTGTAGCTTTCTTAGTCTTGTACGTAGACGATATACTACTCATTGGGAATGATGTAGGGTTCCTAACTGACGTTAAGAATTGGCTAGCGACCCAATTCCAAATGAAAGATTTGGGAGAGGCTCAGTTTGTTCTAGGGATTCAGATCATAAGGGATCGTAAGAACAAAGTGCTAGCGCTGTCTCAAGCATCTTATATTGACAAGGTGTTGTCAAGATATTCGATGCAGAATTCCAAGAAAGGTTCGCTGCCTTTTAGGCATGGAATTCACTTGTCTAAGGAACAGTCTCCTAAGACACCTCAAGAGGTTGAGGATATGAGACGAATTCCCTATGCATCTGCAGTTGGTAGTCTCATGTACGCTATGTTGTGTACACGACCTGACATCTGCTATGCAGTAGGAATTGTCAGTAGGTTCCAATCCAATCCAGGATATGATCACTGGACAGCCGTTAAACACGTCCTCAAGTATCTTAGGAGAACGAGAGACTATGTGCTTGTGTATGGCGCGAAGGATTTGATCCTTGCAGGATACACTGACTCTGATTTTCAGACTGATATAGATTCTAGGAAATCTACATCAGGATCAGTGTTCACTCTTAACGGAGGAGCAATAGTATGGAGGAGTATAAAGCAAGGTTGTATTGCTGACTCCACCATGGAAGCTGAGTATGTCGCAGCTTGCGAAGCAGCGAAAGAAGCTGTATGGCTTAGGAAGTTCTTGACAGATTTGGAAGTTGTTCCAAATATGAACTTGCCAATCACCCTTTATTGTGATAACAGCGGTGCAGTGGCAAATTCTAAAGAACCTAGAAGCCATAAGCGTGGAAAGCATATTGAGCGGAAATATCATCTCATCAGGGAGATAGTGCAACGAGGAGATGTGATCGTCACACAGGTAGCCTCAGAGCACAACATTGCTGATCCATTTACTAAGTCTCTCACGGCTAAAGTGTTTGAGAGACACCTAGAAAGTCTAGGGCTGCGAGCTGCTCAGTAGGACAGTGGGAGAAACTTTAGATATTTGATATTCTAGTTCTCTCGACCAGCATGTACTCCACTGACGTTTTAGTCCAAGTGGGAGTTTGTTGGGTTTTATGTCCTAAAACTCGTAGTTTGTAAACTGTTTGAATGAAAATATTATATTTCAATAAAGTTGTTATTGAATTTTAGTGAATTGTGTTTGTATTAACCTATACCAATAACTAACACCCATGGCTGTAGTGTGAGTACTTGAATTTCATGTGTGACATGATTGTGAATCAAGTTCAAGTAGACAGCCAAAATGGTCTATAGTATAGGGATAAGGCTGGGTACCTTATCCTGGGGACACTATTGGACGCGGCTCACTTTGTATAGTACAAAACGATGTGATTCGAATCGTTTCATGTAGAGACATGTGAGTGAGGGCGTCCTGTGCAATGAGTTTGCACAAGACCGAACCAAGAAATAAAATCGCTCTTTCTTTATAACACCGTTTACTGTAAAGACCGGTTTATTCATTTGATGACTTAGGTAACTCGATCTCAATCCTGAGCTTACTATGAACTCCTGTTTATTTGACCTTATCCTTTGATTTCTACGGGTGAGAGTGGCCAGATCGCCGACTCAATATGCCTACCATCTTGGGGATAAGATTGAATAAGTGGCTGGGGACATAGTTGTAGCAAGATTGGAGTTCACTCCTACCCGCTTTCAGGGTTAGTAGAGAGGTTGTTCCCTTAAGTGCTGACTCCAGGTCTTGAACAGTGGGCCCATCCTCTCCTGATCAGGGAGGAATCTGATTTGATGGTTGGACCACAAATCAATTGTTCATTAGAGGTGTCAGTGGTACTTAAGGAACAAGATATAATACAAGGGTTAAACGGTATAAATGACCCGTTGTGATTATGAACGACCTGTGAAGGATCGACTTACTGATGATAGTTATATCAAAAGGACACAATATATCTACAGTGAGGAGAGTGCAGCCCTTGGACTTTAGTGGAGTCTCCGGGGGTTAACGAATGTTGGTTAGTTCGGTTGAAAGAGTTTTGACCGGATAATCTCGTATCGTTGGAGCTCATGATCTGTAGGTCCTTACGGTTCTCCTGGCTAGCTCGGATAAAGCCGTGAAACAATTATGAAAGAAAAGAAAAGAATTTGAATTGTTCAAATTCGGATTTGTGGAAGAAGGATAGACATATTTAAATATGATTTAAATATGGCATCGGCCTGAAACATGAATGAGATTCATGTGAAAAAAGTCGGTTTTTTCTGAAAAACCGAGTTTAGTTATATTATTTAATCAATATTTGATATTGAATTAAATAATATTTATTAATTAAAAAGTTTAATTAATAATTATATATATATTTTATTTATTAAAATGTTTAATAAATAAAATTATTATTATTATTTTTAATAATAATAATAATTATTTATATATATATATATATATATATATATATATAAATACATGTGTCTTGCTGCATGCAAGACACATGTTAAAGTATAAATATATATATATGTTATGCTACTCAAATATATATATGTTATGCTACTCAAATGGGCTGATAAGAATTGAAATCAGAAGAATGTAAAAGAAGATTCAAAAAATTGAATTTGATTCAATTTTATCAGAGGGGTATACGAATTGAGTTTTGAGAATTTTGATTCTCTCTCTCTATCTCCGTCTTCTTCAGCTTCTGCTTCTGTTGAAAAATGGTTTTTCTTCAGTAAAGCTTCTTCCCTCTTTTCTTGAATTAAAGGAGTCCCACCACTCCGTTTCTCGGCCTGAGGATAGCGGGACTACCGTGGGTGGTCAGCGAAGGTTTCGTGAGAAGGCTCGGTGAGCTCGTGAGGAGCTTCTGGCGGTGAATTTGGAGAATTACGAACGACAAGGGTATGTGTTCTAACTTCTCTTTTTCATCGCTTTTGCATGTTTCCGTTTTGTTTAAATTGATGAAATTAGAGTGTCTATGATCCAAATTCGCTTCCGCTGCGTGCCATGGGCGCTCCATCATTTTTAATCTCCCTATTTGAAATTTCAGCTTGTCCATTCGAATGTGGGTGATAAGGGGTGGCTACTCTATGTCTAACATTATATTTAGCCAACACTCTCTCCATAGCTCTATTAATGAAATGTGTCCCTTCATCACTAATTATAGCACGAGGTGTTCCAAACCTAGTAAAGATATGTCTATGAAGGAACTTAATGACTGTTTTGGCATCATTATTTGGACATGCTATGGCCTCTACCCACTTAGATACATAGTCTACTGCTACCAATATGTAAAGGTTACCTGATGATGGGGGAAATGGTCCGATGAAGTCAATGCCCCACACATCAAAGAGCTCCAACTCTAAGATGTAAGTGAGAGGCATCTCATCCTTTCGACTAAGGTTACCTGTTCTCTGGCATTCATCACAGCTGTGTGCATAATTGTGGGCATCCTTGAAGATTGTTGGCCAATAGTAGCCACTCTGGAACACCTTTGCAGCTGTCCTTTGACCACCAAAGTGTCCACCATAGGGGGCTGTATGGCAGTGCTGCAACACGGACTTTGCCTCAGCAGCTGACACACACTTCCTTAGCAGACCATCAGCCCATGTCTTGTAGAGTGTGGGATCATCCCATATGAATTTCCTAGCTTCATGAAGGAACCTCTTCTTTTCTTGTCCTCCCTTGAAAGTTGGTAGTACCTGCGATGCAAGGAAGTTAGCAATGTCAGCAAACCAAGGTTCCTCATCGTTATCACGATGAGTCAATACAAAGACATGTTCATCAATAAAAGCATCAGAAATTGCGGTTCTCGCAATTTTTCCGCAATTGTGCTGCAATCTAGAAAGATGATCCGCAACCACATTTTCACATCCTTTCTTATCTCTAATGTCCAGATCAAACTCTTGCAGCAGCAATACCCATCTAATCAACCTAGGCTTAGCATCAGCCTTCCTCATAAGGTACTTTAGTGCAGAGTGATCTGTATACACGATTGTTCTGGTGCCTACAATATAATTCCTAAACTTCTCACAGGCAAATACTACAGCCAGCATCTCCTTCTCAGTGGTTGTGTAGTTACATTGTGCCTCATTAAGTGTCTTACTAGCATAGTATACAGGGTGTGTTAACTTGTCAATCTTTTGTCCTAGCATAACCCCTACAGCATAGTCACTTGCATCACATAACATCTCAAATGGGAGATCCCAATTTGGCCCTACTATAATAGGTGCTGTGACTAGTGCTTCCTTAAGGGTCTTCCAGGCTAGGAAACATTCTTTAGAGAAGATGAATGGTTTGTTCAGCTCTAGAAGCTCACATAAAGGCTTGGAGATCTTAGAAAAGTCCTTAATGAACCTTCTATAGAAGCCTGCATGTCCTAGGAAACTTCTAATGGCTTTTACATTCTGAGGTTCTACCAATTTCTCTATTATTTCAATTTTGGCCCTATCGACCTCTACACCTGCCCTAGACACTCTATGACCTAAGACAATCCCTTCGCCCACCATGAAGTGGCACTTCTCCCAATTAAGGACTAGGTTGGTCTCCTCACACCTAGCCAGGACTTGTCCTAAGTTCTCTAGACAGTTTGTGAATGAATCACCAAAGACTGAGAAATCATCCATGAATATCTCTATCATGGACTCATCCAAATCAGAGAAGATTGCCAACATGCACCTTTGGAATGTTGCCGGTGCATTGCATAAGCCAAAAGGCATTCTGCGAAAGGCAAAAGTTCCAAAAGGGCAAGTGAAGGTTGTCTTCTCCTGGTCCTTAGGGTCTATAGTGATCTGGTTATATCCTGAATAACCGTCTAAGAAGCAGTAGTAAGCTCTACCAGCTATCCTGTCTAACATTTGGTCAATGAATGGTAGAGGGAAGTGGTCCTTTTTGGTTTCCTTATTTAGTTTCCTATAATCCATACAAACTCTCCACCCTGTGATAGTCCTAGTTGGAATCAGTTCATTGCTCTCATTGACTACCACAGTCATCCCCCCCTTCTTAGGTACACATTGTATAGGGCTCACCCACTGACTACTAGCTATAGGGAAGATCACACCAGCATCTAACCATTTTATTATTTCCTTTTTAACTACCTCTTTCATAGAGGGGTTCAGCCTACGTTGGTGATCTACTCGGGGTGTATGCTCTTCCTCTAGTATAATCTTATGCATGCAATAGGAAGGGCTAATGCCTCTAATATCAGCAATAGTCCATGCAATAGCCTTCCTATGTTGTTTGAGTAATAAGATCAGCTCAACCTCATGCTTCTCACTTAATTTAGATGAAATAATTACAGGCAGAGTCTCATTACTTCCTAAATATGCATACTTAAGATGTGTGGGCAGTGGTTTCAATTCTAAGACAGGTGGATGCTCAATGGATGGTTTTAAAGGATTCAAGGATCTGTCAGTTAAGTCATTAGTCATACAAACATGCTGTATCCTATCTACAGGTATATCCATTATCTCAGAAACATTTAAATCAGTTAAATCTAATTCTACATAATTATTAGCATGCTTAGTCAATAATTCATGCTCCAGCTGTTCTTCCATTAGTGAGTCTACAACGTCCATGCTAGCACAAGATTCAGAGTCAGAGGGGTACCTTAAGGCTTTATAAACACTAAATTTGACCTCCTCATCATGAACCCTCATAGTGAGCTCACCTTTCTGGACATCTATCAGGGCCCTACCTGTGGCTAGAAATGGTCTGCCTAAGAGGATGGGGACCTCCTTGTCTGCTTCATAATCCAGGATAATGAAATCTGCAAGGAAAATAAACTTGTCAACCTTTACAAGAATATCCTCAATCTTACCTTCAGGGTAGGCTATGGATCTGTCTGCTAGTTGTAAAGTGACAGTGGTTGGACGTGCTTCTCCTATTCCTAGCTGGCGGAATAGTGATAGGGGCATGAGGTTTATGCTGGCTCCCAGGTCACAAAGAGCTCTGCCCACGTGCTTGCCTCCTAGCTCTACAGGTAAGGTGAAGGAACCAGGATCCTTCTCCTTCTTGGGTAGCTTGTTCTGGAGTATGGCACTGCACTCCTCAGTGAGATTTACTGTTTCAAACTCACCAATTATTTTCTTGTTAGTGATAATATCCTTCAAAAACTTAACATAGGAAGGCATAGACTGTAAAACTTCTACAAAAGGAATATTCACATGCACTTGTTTAAGAATTTCTAAAAATTTGTTAAAGTGCACTTCCTGTTCTTGTTTTTTCTTTAGCCTTCGAGGAAATGGAGGTGGTGGCACATATGCAGGCACTTCAGGTCGCCTCAGGATAGGTGGAGGCCTTGGGATTTCTTCTATCTCTTCTATGATTGGCTCCAGCCTTGATCCTGATGTGCTTGTTGGTGGTGGACCTTGGTTTGGTAGAGACTCCAGTGGAGCACTAGACTCATTGTTCTCTACTCTCTTTGGTGTTTCTTTGGTGTTGCTCACCAATGGTCTCTGTTAAGTCTCTGAAAGTGACTTATTTAGGACCCATTTAGTTTAAGAAGATGTACACTTTTAGGTGTTTTTGATAGCATTTAGCCTAAACCTATGCTTAAATATGAGAATGAGAAGAAGGTAGCTAAATTAGGACTTATGCACAATAGGAAAGAAAAGGGTTGAAAACCGAAGGAAAAGAATGAAAAAAAACTACATTGCGACAGCATTGCGAAAACATTGCTGAAGCCGCAATTATTCAAGTGAAAACCGTAAGTTGACTGATCCTTTTCTGTTAATTTCCGTAATTTCAGGGATTCGTTCTTTCTCCTCCATCCATTCTGATATATGACGTTGAAGATTGATGGTTCTCCTTGGCCCAAACGCACCTGCAAACTACTATAAAAGGGGGCCAAAGTCGGAGGTTCAAGCATCATCCGAAAGCGTAGAGTCTTCTCGCAGTCCATCTTTTCTCCCTGTTTTCCTTTACCGTCTGTTGGAGTGAGAGTCTCAGCTGTTGGAATCGATAATCTGATAGGAAGGAGAGGAGATTCTTCTTCTCTCTCGATTGGATTCATCCAAGCAAGGCTGACCTTCATCCCCTTCATTCGAGGCGACTGCAACGAGGCTTTCAAGCACCATTTACTGCTTTTTGTCTTTCCTTTCTCATTTCCAGCATTGTTTAGTTATCGCTTCTGGTTTAGTGATTAGTCTACTTCATTTCGTTGCTTTCTGTCTTTGGATTATTTACTTTAAGTGTCCCTTTGTCGTTCAACATTCAAAGTAATCAAATTACAAGTCTTCATTTCACAGTTTCCATCTTCTGCTGCTACGGTTTTATCTTACTGTTTTGAGTACATTTCCCTTCTAAGCATGTCTGTTTTATCTTATACTTTTGTTCTCTATATATCCATGAGTAGCTAAGTCACTTAGGGGCATGCTAATGACAGAACTATAGGCTAAAAAACGTGAACCACGCATGTAGGATAGCTTTCAAAGCATTGATTGTATGTAAGCTTCATCCCACGGGCAATTTCGATTGGCCATCCATTTTGTCCAAAGAACTCCTAACCTCTGGAAGGAGTAAGAGTTCAGAGTCGTATAATCATGCTAGCCTTTCATGGTAACCAGGAAACGGCCTAGGAATAGGCGTTTCCCTAGTACAAACTAAACACTTCTGTTTTAACAAGATGCTTAAGACCTTACTTTGAGTCGAGTAAACTAAAGAATCTAATGCATGGAATCGGACGATACATGAGATAGAGTGAGTTTGATGCATAGAGAGTAGATCCAGTGCTTGAGAATCGTATGAAAATGCCTATAGGATAGTCATTAGTAGCCCTTAATTCGCCCATTTACACACTTTCGTTGTTCTTCAATTGTGGTAAAATTGCGGTGTCCGCAATTCTGCTAAGTACCATTCTGTTTAGCTGTTTTCTTCTTCGTTTATCAATTCCATCTCTTGTCTTCTGAGTCTAATTTCAACTTGCATTTGTTTATGTTGCATTCCTTTACACATTCAGCAAAACTTAGATAATTAAAAACCAATTTTACCCCATCAAATCCACCCCTTCTTTCTTAACAAATACACTTCATGAATAGCTAAAAATGAGTCTCTGTGGAAAAAACGAATGAAATATACTTACTACTTGCTGTGAGACCATGTATGCTTGCATGTTCTGAGTGCTCTCTCTACCTTCTTGCTTATTTATCTTTAACACATTGAGCACGCAACAAGTTTTTGGCGCCGCTGCCGGGGACTTATTTTAAGTGAAAACGAAGTTTGTTAAGTCTGAAACACCAAGTTATTTTCCATTGAATTTGATCCATCTTCATTTCTTCTTCAGGTACCATTTAGGGTAGTATATGAATGAGACTCCAAGTAGTGATCTAGAGTTCAACCCTGAGCCTGAAAGATTATTTAAAGCTAGAAATAGAGCCAAGAAACGTCTCTTTAAACAACCCCTGTTACCTCAAATAATTGCTGAAACCGCAGAGTCTCCGCAATCTACTCAAGAAGAAATGGCTGGAATAGATCAAAACCTGGTGCCTGTCACTCGCAATCCCATTGAAATAGCGAATGACAAGGATAGCGCCATCCTTTCGTACCTAGTACCTATGCCTGGGGAGCTGAACCCCAGCATAATCCGTCCTGAAATCACTGCCAACTCATTCGAGTTAAAACCAGTGATGTTCCAAATGTTGTCCACTGTGGGACAATTCTTTGGAATAGAAAATGAGGACCCCCATAACCACCTTAGAAACTTCCTAGGAGTCAGTGATACCTTCCTCATTCCTGGAGTGTCCCAAGAAGCCCTGAGGCTATATCTGTTCCCTTACTCTTTGAGGGACAAAGCCAAAACGTGGTTAAATTCATTACCCTCAGGATCTGTCCTCAATTGGACAGACTTAGCAGAAAAATTCCTAGTCAAATATTTCCCACCAGATAGGAATTCGACCTTTCGTGATGATATCATCAAATTCAAACAAGCTCCGAGTGAGTCTCTTCACGAAGCTTGGACAAGATTCAAAGACCTTCTCATTAAATGTCCACACCATGGCATTCCATGGTGTATCCAAATAGAAGTCTTCTTTAAAGGATGCAACCCCAGCACCAGACAAGTTCTAAACTCATCTGCTGGAGGTTCCATGTTGTCCAAGAGTTACAACGAAGCTTATGAGATCTTGGAGAAGATCTCAACATCTCACTGTAGGTGGTCAGATGATCCAGTAGAGCCAACTAGAGCTCAAGACAAGGATGCTCTAAGCGCCATGAGCACCCAAATAAACGCCCTGACCAACTTAGTTAAGCAAATGGCTCAGGCCAATCTCCAAACCAGTGCCAATACCGCCACAGCCATGTCAATGGGAACCCAACCAAGTCAAGGCGAGGCACTTATCTGTGGATTCTGTGGGGAAGGGCACCCATATGAATACTGCCCTGGGAATCCATCCTCAGTCTGCTATGTTGGGAGCCAGCAGCAGCCTAGGAATAACTCCTACTCCAACACCTATAACCCTGGTTGGAGAAACCACCCAAACCTGTCATGGGGTGGCCAACAAAACACTAACCAAAATCCTAACCAACCTAGACCGAGTGGAACACCTGGTTTCACTCCCCAACATAATCAGTCAATGTACCAAAAGCCATACAATCAACCTGTAGGATCTTCTGTAGAAAACTTACTCAAGGAATATATAGCTAAGAATGATGCTACGCTTCAAAGCCAGCAAGCTACTCTTAGGAGCCTAGAGAACCAAATAGGCCAATTAGCCAATGAACTCAAGAGTAGGCCCCAAGGTAGACTCCCTGCTGACACCGAGGTACCAAGGAGAGATGGTAAAGAACAAGTTCAAGCAATTGAACTCAGAAGTGGTAGACCTTTGGTGAGCAACACAAAGGACACACCAAAGAGAGTAGAGAACACTGAGTCTAGTGCTCCACTGGAGTCTCTGCCAAACCAAGGTCCACCACCAACTAGCACATCAGGAGCCAGGCTGGAGCCAATTATTGAGGAGGTAGAAGAAATTCCAAGGCCGCCACCTATCCTAAGGCGACCTGACGTGCCTGCATATGTGCCACCACCTCCATACCCTCGAAGGCTTAAGAAGAAGCAGGAACAGGAAGTTCATTTTAATAAATTCTTAGAAATTCTTAAGCAAGTGCATGTGAACATTCCTTTTGTAGAAGTTTTACAGTCTATGCCTTCTTATGTAAAGTTTTTGAAGGACATCATTACTAACAAAAAAATAATTGGTGAGTTTGAAACAGTAAACCTCACTGAGGAGTGCAGTGCCATCCTCCAGAACAAGCTGCCCAAGAAGGAGAAGGATCCTGGTTCCTTCACCTTACCTGTAGAACTTGGAGGCAAGCACGTGGGCAGAGCACTTTGTGACCTGGGCGCCAACATAAATCTCATGCCCCTGTCCCTATTCCGCCAGTTAGGAATAGGGGAAGCACGTCCAACCACTGTCACTTTACATCTAGCAGACAAATCCATCGCATACCCTGAAGGTAAGATTGAGGATATTCTAGTGAAAGTTGACAAATTTATTTTCCTTGCAGATTTCATTGTCCTGGACTATGAGGCAGACAAGGAGGTCCCCATCCTGCTAGGTAGACCATTTCTAGCCACAGGTAGGGCACTTATAGACGTCCAAAAAGGTGAGCTTACTATGAGGGTTCATGATGAAGAGGTAAAGTTTAGTGTATATAAAGCTTTAAGGTACCCCTCTGACCTTGAATCCTGTGGTAGCATGGACGTAGTAGACTCCTTGATGGAGGAACAATTGGAGCATGTATTATTAACTAAGCATGCTAATGAATATGTACAATTAGATGTAGCTGACTTGAATGTATCTGACATAATGGATATACCTGTAGATAAACCACAACATGTATGTATGAATATAGATTTAACTGATAGATCTGTGAATCCTTTAAAGCCCTCCATTGAGCATCCACCTGTTTTAGAACTAAAACCACTACCTACTCACCTCAAGTATGCATATCTAGGAAGTAATGAAACTCTGCCTGTTATCATTTCTTCTAAATTAAGTGAAGAGCATGAGGTTGAACTGATTTTACTGCTTAAGCAACATAGGAAGGCTATAGCATGGACTATTGCTGATATTCGAGGCATTAGCCCTTCTTATTGCATGCACAAAATTATATTAGAGGAAGAGCACATGTTAAGTCTCTGAAAGTGACTTATTTAGGACCCATTTAGCTTAAGAAGATGTACACATTTAGGTGTTTTTGTGAGCATTTAGCCTAAACCTATGCTTTAATATGAGAATTAGAAGAAGGTAGCTAATATAGGACTTATGCACAATAGGTAGGAAAAGGGGTGAAAACCGAAGAAAAGAATGAAAAAATAACCCTTGCGAATGCATTGCGGAATAATTGCGGTGGCCGCAATTATTCAAGTTAAAACCGTAAGTTGGCTGACATTTTTCTGTTTAGATCCGACTTTTCAGGGATTCGTTCTTTCTCCTCCACCCATTCTGATATACGACGTTGAAGATTGATGGTTCTCCTTGGCCCAATCGCACCTGCAAACTACTATAAAAGGGGGCCAAAGTCGGAGGTTCAGTCATCACTCGAAGCGTAGAAGTCTTTCTGCAGTCCACCCTTTCCACTGTTCTTCCTTTGCCGTCTGTTGGAGTGAGAGTCTAAGCTTTTGGAATCGATAATCTGATAGGAAGGAGAGAAGATTCTTCTTCTCTCTCGATTGGATTCATCCAAGCACGGCTGAATTCTCATCACCATCATTCGAGGCGACTGCCACGAAGATTTCCAGCACACCTTTACTGTTTTCTGCTCTTTCCTTCTCAATTCCATTTCTGTTCAATGTTGTTCTTAGCTTAGTCATTTACTTATTGCATTTCGTTGTTGTCTGCCTTGAATTCATTCTGTTTAAGCTTTCCTTTGTCATTCAAACACTTGAAGTAATCAAAGTAAGTTTCTGCATTTCACAGTTATTCCTTATTCTGCTACGAGTTTGGCTTGCTGTTTTAAGCACTTTTTCCTTCTAAGCATGTCTACTTTATCTTATATTTCTGTTCTACATATATCCATGAGTAACTAAATTCATTTAGGGGCATGCTAATGACAGAACTATAGGCTAAAAAACGTAAGTCAAGTAGGTAGATCAACACTCAAACATTGATTATATGTAAGCTTCATCCCACGGGCAATTTCGATTGGCCATCCATTTTGTCCAAAGAACTCCTAACCTCTGGAAGGAGTAAGAGTTCAGAGTCGTATAATCATGCTAGCCTTCCATGGTAATCAGGAAACGGCCTAGGAATAGGCGTTTCCCTAGTATAAACTGAACACTCCTGTTTTAACAAGATGCTTAAGACCTTACTTTGAAGTCAAGTAAACTTGAGTCTCTCATGCATGGAATCGGACGATACTTGAGATAGAGTGAGTTTAATGTATAGAGAGTTGATCCAAAGCTTGATAATCGTAATAAAATGCTTATAGGACAGTCATTAGTAGCCCTTAATTCACCTATCTAACCAGTTTCGCTGCCATTTAATTGCGGATTAATTGCGGTTCTCGCAATTCTGCCAAATTGTCTTCTGTCTAGCTGTTTTCTTCTGCGTTTATTGATTTCATCTCTTGACCCTTAAGCCTGATTTTCACTTTAATTTGTTTATGGCATGTTCCTTTATACATTCAGCAAAAAGTAGTTAATTAAAAACCAATTTTACCCCATCAAATCCATCCCATCTTTCTTAACAAACACACTTCGCGAATAGCTAAAATTAAGTCTCTGTGGAAAAAACGAATTAAATATACTTACTACTTGCTGTGAGACCATGTATGCTTGCATGTTCTAAGTGCTCTCTCCATCCTCTTGCTTCTTTATCTTTACACATTGAGCACGCAACAAGTTTTTGGCGCCGCTGCCGGGGACTTATTTTTAAGTGAAAACGAAGTTGTTAAGTTTAAGAAAACCAAGTTTATCATTGAGTGAAACTAATCTGTTTCATTTCTTTTGCAGGTACTGTTAAGGTAGTTTATGAGTGAGCGTTCACATAGTAATTTAGAGTTCGATCCTGAACCTGAAAGATCACTTCGAGCTAGAAATAAAGCAAAGAAACGCCTCTTTAAACAACCTCCTATACCTCAAATCTTACCTGAAAACAAAGAAATGGGCGATTTAGTTCCAAATCCAGCACCTGCCGTTCGCAACCCCATAGAAATAGCGAATGACAAGAATAGTGCCATTCTTTCATATCTAGTACCTATGCCTGGGGAGCTGAACCCCAGCATAATCCGTCCTGAAATCACTGCCCACTCTTTCGAGTTAAAGCCAGTGATGTTCCAAATGTTGTCCACTGTGGGACAATTCTTTGGAATAGAAAATGAGGACCCCCATAATCACCTTAGGAACTTCCTAGGAGTTAGTGACACTTTCCTAATCCCTGGAGTTTCCCAAGAAGCCCTGAGGCTATATCTTTTCCCTTACTCTTTGAGGGACAAAGCCAAAACGTGGCTAAATTCTTTACCCTCAGGATCTGTTCGCAATTGGACAGATCTAGCAGAAAAATTCCTAGTCAAATACTTCCCACCTGATAGGAATTCTACTTTCCGTGATGACATAGTCAAATTTAAACAAGCTCCAAGTGAGTCTCTTCACGAAGCTTGGACTAGATTTAAAGATCTTCTCGTTAAATGTCCACACCATGGCATTCCATGGTGTATTCAAATAGAAGTTTTCTTTAAAGGATGCAACCCCAGCACCAGACAAGTCTTAAATTCATCTGCTGGAGGTTCCATGTTGTCCAAGAGTTACAACGAAGCTTATGAGATCTTGGAGAAGATCTCAACATCTCACTGTAGATGGTCAGACGATCCTGTAGAGCCAACTAGAGCTCAAGACAAGGATGCTCTAAGCGCCATGAGCACCCAAATAAATGCCCTGACCAACTTAGTTAAGCAAATGGCTCAGGCCAATCTCCAAACCAGTGCCAATACCGCCACAGCCATGTCAATGGGCACTCAACCAAGTCAAGGCGAGGCACCAATCTGCGGATTCTGTGGGGAAGGACACCCCTATGAATACTGTCCTGGGAATCCATCCTCGGTCTGCTATGTAGGAAGTCAGCAGCAACCAAGGAATAACCCCTACTCACAAACTTACAATCCTGGTTGGAGAAACCACCCTAACCTGTCATGGGGTGGCCAACAAAACACTAACCAAAATCCTAACCAACCAAGGCCGAGTGGAACACCTGGTTTCACTCCCCAACATAACCAGTCAATGTACCAAAAGCCTTACAATCAACCTGTAGGATCTTCTGTAGAAAACCTACTCAAGGAATATATAGCTAAGAATGATGCTACTCTTCAGAGCCAGCAAGCTACCCTTAGGAGCCTGGAAAACCAAGTCGGCCAATTAGCCAATGAACTTAAAAGTAGGCCCCAAGGTAGACTCCCTGCTGATACCGAGGTACCAAGGAGAGATGGCAAAGAACAAGTTCAAGCCATTGAACTTAGGAGTGGAAGACCATTGGTGAGCATTACAAAGGACACACCAAAAAGAGTAGAGAACACTGAGTCTAGTGCTCCACTGGAGTCTCTGCCAAGCCAAGGTCCACCACCAACTAGCACATCAGGAGCCAGGCTGGAGCCAATCAGTGAGGAGGTAGAAGAAATTCCAAGACCTCCACCTATCTTAAGGCGTCCTGACGTGCCTGCATATGTGCCACCACCTCCATACCCTCGAAGACTGAAGAAGAAGCAGGAACAGGAAGTTCATTTTAATAAATTCTTAGAAATACTTAAGCAAGTGCATGTGAACATTCCTTTTGTAGAGGTTTTACAGTCTATGCCTTCATATGTAAATTTTTTGAAGGATATCATTACTAACAAAAAGATAATTGGTGAGTTTGAAACAGTAAACCTCACCGAGGAATGCAGTGCCATCCTCCAGAACAAGCTGCCCAAGAAGGAGAAGGATCCTGGTTCCTTCACCCTACCTGTAGAACTTGGAGGCAAGCATGTGGGCAGAGCGCTTTGTGACCTGGGCGCCAGCATAAATCTCATGCCCCTGTCCCTATTCCGTCAGTTGGGAATAGGAGAAGCACGTCCAACTACTGTCACTTTACAACTAGCAGACAGATCCATCGCATATCCAGAAGGTAAGATTGAGGATATTCTAGTTAAAGTTGACAAATTCATTTTCCTTGCAGATTTCATTGTCCTGGACTATGAAGCAGACAAGGAGGTACCCATCCTGCTAGGTAGGCCATTTCTAGCCACAGGTAGGGCACTAATAGATGTGCAAAAAGGTGAGTTAACTATGAGAGTTCATGATGAAGAGGTAAAATTTAGTGTTTACAAAGCTTTAAAATACCCCTCTGATTCTGAGTCTTGTGCTAGCATGGATGTTATTGACTCACTTATGGAAGAACAATTAGAGCATGTATTATTAACCAAGCATGCTAGTGAATATGTACAAATAGATGTAGATGATCTAAATGTAGCTGACATAATGAACATGCCTGTAAATAACCCTCAGCATGTATGTATGAATATAGATTTAACTGATAGAACTATTAACCCTCTGAAGCCCTCCATTGAGCATCCACCTGTTTTAGAACTGAAACCACTACCTACTCACCTCAAATATGCATATCTAGGAGATAATGACACACTGCCTGTAATTATTTCTTCTAAGCTAAGTGAACAGCATGAGGTTGATTTAATTTTACTGCTTAAGCAACATAGGAAGGCTATAGCATGGTCTATTGCTGATATTCGAGGCATTAGCCCTTCTTATTGTATGCACAAAATTATTCTAGAGGAAGAACACACACCTAGGGTAGATCACCAGCGTAGGTTAAACCCCTCTATGAAAGAGGTAGTGAAGAAAGAAATAATAAAGTGGTTAGATGCAGGAGTAATTTTCCCCATAGCTAGTAGTCAGTGGGTGAGCCCCATCCAATGTGTACCTAAAAAGGGGGGAATCACTGTGGTAGTCAATGAGAATAACGAACTAATTCCAACAAGGACTGTCACAGGGTGGAGGGTATGTATGGATTACAGAAAACTAAATAAAGAAACTAAAAAAGACCACTTCCCCATACCGTTTATTGACCAGATGCTAGACAGAATAGCTGGTAGAGCCTACTACTGTTTCCTAGATGGCTATTCAGGCTACAATCAAATAACTATAGACCCTAAGGATCAAGAGAAGACCACCTTCACTTGCCCTTTTGGAACGTTTGCCTTCCGCAGAATGCCTTTTGGCTTATGCAATGCACCGGCAACTTTCCAGAGGTGCATGATGGCCATCTTCTCTGAGTTGGATGAGTCCATGATGGAAATATTCATGGATGACTTCTCAGTCTTTGGGGACTCCTTTAAAACCTGTCTAGAAAACCTAGGACAAGTCCTGACTAGGTGTGAGGAGACTAACCTAGTCCTGAATTGGGAAAAGTGCCATTTTATGGTAGATGAAGGGATTGTCTTAGGACATCGAGTGTCAAGGGCGGGTGTAGAAGTGGATAGAGCAAAAATAGAGGTCATAGAGAAATTGGTAGAGCCCCAGAACGTCAAAGCCATTAGAAGCTTCTTAGGGCATGCTGGCTTCTATAGAAGGTTCATCAAGGACTTTTCTAAGATAGCCAAGCCTCTGTGCGAGCTTCTAGAGCTAGGTAGACCATTCATCTTTTCTAAAGATTGTGTAGTAGCTTGGAAAGCCCTTAAGGAAGCACTGGTCACAGCACCAATCATAGTAGGACCAAATTGGGATCTCCCATTTGAGATGCTATGTGATGCCAGTGACTATGCTGTAGGAGTCATGTTAGGACAGAAGATTGACAAGCTCACACATCCTGTTTATTATGCTAGTAAGACCTTGAATGAGGCCCAATGTAACTATACAACTACAGAGAAAGAGATGCTTGCTGTAGTATTTGCTTGTGAAAAATTTAGGAACTATATTGTAGGAACTAGGACCATTGTATATACTGACCATTCTGCTTTAAAATATCTAATGAGAAAGGCTGATGCTAAGCCTAGACTAATTCGATGGGTGTTATTGCTGCAGGAATTCGATTTGGACATTCGGGACAAGAAGGGATGTGAAAACGTGGTTGCAGATCACCTGTCTCGATTGCAGCACAATTGCGAAAAAATTGCGGATCCCGCAATTTCTGATGCTTTTATAGATGAACATATCTTTGCTTTAACTCATCGTGATAACGATGAGGAACCTTGGTTCGCTGACATTGCTAACTTCCGTGCAGCACAGGTATTACCAGTGTTCAAGGGAGGACAAGAGAAGAAGAGGTTCCTCCATGAAGCAAGGAAATTCATCTGGGATGACCCCATACTTTACAGGACCTGTGCTGATGGGTTGTTGAGGAAGTGTGTTACAGCTGCTGAAGCGAAGTCTGTGCTACAGCACTGTCATTCATCTCCTTATGGTGGGCACTTTGGTGGTCAAAGAACAGCTGCCAAGGTATTTCAAAGTGGCTACTACTGGCCAACAATCTTTAAGGACGCCCACAACTATGCCCACAACTGTGACGAGTGCCAAAGGACAGGTAACCTCAGTCGTAAGGATGAGATGCCCCTCACCTACATCTTGGAGTTAGAACTCTTTGATGTATGGGGCATTGATTTCATGGGACCCTTCCCTCCATCATCAGGTAACTTGTATATTCTAGTAGCAGTAGACTACGTGTCAAAGTGGGTAGAAGCTAAGGCATGTCCTAATAATGATGCTAAGACAGTCACTAATTTCTTGCATAGACACATTTTCACTAGATTTGGGACTCCTCGTGCTATCATTAGTGATGAGGGGTCACATTTCATTAATAAGGCTATGGAGAAGATATTGGCTAAGTATAACATTAGGCATAGAGTAGCTACTCCCTATCACCCACACTCGAATGGTCAAGCTGAGATTTCCAATAGGGAGATAAAGAACATTCTAGAGAAGGTAGTCAAACCTAATAGGAAAGACTGGTCTTTCAAGCTTGAGGATGCACTTTGGGCTTATAGAACAGCATATAAGACACCTCTAGGAATGTCTCCCTATAGGTTGGTATATGGCAAGGCTTGCCACTTGCCACTTGAGTTGGAGAACAAGGCATTTTGGGCCATGAAAGAATTAAATTTTTGTGTGAAGGATGCAGGGACATTAAGATCTTTACAGCTGCATGAACTTGATGAGCTTAGGCACATGGCCTATGAGAATGCCAAGATGTACAAAGAAAAGACAAAAATATGGCATGACAGTAGACTCAGGATCAAAGATTTTAAGAAAGGCCAACTTGTACTGTTATTTAACTCACGATTAAAGCTATTTCCAGGCAAATTAAAGTCTAGATGGTCGGGTCCATTTGTTGTTACTAATGTCTTTATTCATGGTGCAGTAGAGATAAAAAACTTGCAGCAAGGACAACCATTTATGGTCAATGGTGCTAGGTTGAAGCACTACTATGAGGAGGGGGATGTAAAGACTCTCTCAGCCTTCCTCCTACATGAAGCATGAAGTTAGAAACGAGAGAGAACGAGTGGTTCCTGTGCTCGTTTAGTCAAGGCCAATGCCTTAGTTTATTTTTTTTGTTTTTATCGATGATCGTTTGTATGTTTTGTGGTGTAATTTTAATTGCGTATTTAATGTTTGTTTTGTTTGTTTTTGTAGGGAATCGAAAGAGGGGATCAAGTGGAGTAAATCGCACTTTAAAAATCAAGATTCGGTTGGGCCAAATGAAAGATACGGGCGATCAAAGTTGGGATTTATTATGAAATATTGTCCCTAGAATTGCGCAGAAATTGCTGACTCCGCAAAAAGAGCCGTTGGGATTTCATCCGTTGCTTTTATAGCCGTTAGAAGGCGCCCGTTTGATACGATCTTCTCATTCTTTGCTCTCCAAGATTTCTGTGATTCTCTCCACCTTTGATCTCTCTCTCCAAACCTCCAAGATTCGACCATGGTTTCCACTAGGGCTGAGAGATCCGCCGCCAAGAAGAAGGCCGACGACGCAGCTGAAGCGGCTGCGAGGGAAGCGCTTCTCACCCTTGCTGATCAGGGTGCTGTACGCACTGGCAGTCTTGGTAAGCTTCCTATTCGTAGGAAGAAGTGGAGGGTGGTCACTGAGATCCCTGCTGGCCCATCTGAGCCAGTGGGCACGCCCACGAAGCGCCGGTGGACTGTCAAGACTGCCGCCGGACCAAGCAAATCCAAGACTCCCTCTGTGGCGAGTCAAGAATCTGATCGTGCATCCCACGAGTCAGCTAAAGAAGGTGCGACGCCGTCTGCATCACCTGTGCGCAGCCCTCTGCCGTCTGAATCACCTGTGCGCAGCCCCCTGCCATCTGAACCAGTGCCAAGCACCGAATCATCACCACCTGCGCAGAGCGCCGAGTCATCTCCAGCGCCTCAGAGTGCTGATCTACCACCTGCGGCTGTGCAGAGTCCTGAGCTGCCGTCTTCGCCATGGAGTTCTGCGCATACCCCGTCAGCGGAGCACAATTCTCCACGGCCTGATCCGGAATTCCCTTATGGGGATTACCAAGAATCCACGCAAGGCAGTGGAGAGGCAGAAGAAGAAGAAGTCTTCTCTCCCATGAGAGAAGACAGCCCTGATGAGCCTGCACAGCAAACGCCTGCTGATGATTCTATGGAGGAGACGTTGGGGGCCTGTTTCCCACAACTCCAGGCGAGGCAGAAGGCCAAGAAGAAGGCCAACAAGGAGGCCAAGAAAGCCAAGAAAGCCAAGAAACTGAAGAAGAAGAAGGCCAAGCGAGTGCCTTCAGCAGAAGAAGACAGTACTGAGCCTTCGCTCAAACGCCTCAAGGTGGAGGCTGCTGAATCTTCCAAGCCAGCTGATAAGGGGAAGGCTAAACTCTACCCCGAAGATGAACCTCCATCAGTGAGATATGTCTCGTCTGATGCTGAATCAAGGGGCGTGGAGCTGAGGAAAAGGGACCTGTTGCACGAGAAGGGGTTCCTTGATCGCCTAGCTGACCTGCCGCAGTTCTTGCGCGCAGGGGTGATCAACCATGGCTGGGAGGAATTCTGTCGACCTCCCAATCCAGCATACACAAGCATGGTGTATGACTTCTATGCGAACGTGCTCAGCCCTGAGGATGGCCTGTCTGTGGTCAGAGGGGTAGAAGTGGACTTCTCTGCTAAGGCCATCAATGAAGCATTCGGTCTAAGGGGCCAGCCTCACACAGACTATGCACGGATAGTGGATGAGCCGACTGAGGCTGTGCTAGAAGAAGCCATCCGCACCATTGGCCAGCCTGAGGCCTCCTGGACAGTCTCACGCAATGGGCGGCACACGCTCATGAGTGCCAACCTCACGGCAAAGGCAGCTGTGTGGTTTTCATTCGTGAGAAGAAGACTCTCCCCGGTGACGCATGAGACTACCATTAACCAGAGCCGTTCGCTGCTGGTTTATGCTATCATGAGAGGTCTCACGATCAACGTGGGAGAAGTCATCAATGCTGCCATCGCCGAGTGTGCTAAAAAGGGTAAGGGGCCATTATTTTTCCCCAACATCATAACAAAGTTATGTTTGCTTGCAGGAGTTCCTACCGAGCGCTTGGAGCAGCAGCTGCCCTACACAGGCCATCTGGAGTTGCCTGCACACCTACGGCTGAGAAGGAAGGGCAATATGGAGTTTGAGTTGGATAGGTTGGCTGCTGAGCAGTCCCTATCCATGGCCTGTTTGATGGACCTGCAGAGAAGAATGGCTCAATGGGCCAACTATGCGCAGGCGAGGGACAGAGAAGTTGCAGACCAATTGGGGTGCATCTTCCCAGACTTCCCCACCAACCTCCTAACTCCATGGGTGCCCCCACGACCAAGGCGACCAGATGAGGATGATGAGAATTGAGTGCTGGTTTGAAGAGCACTAGAGGGAGTATTACTGATCCCTAAAGAAACAAAAGACAATTTTCCTGCTTTTTGATAGAGTAATGTATATTCTGCTGTTTTTTGGTTAAGTTTTGATCTGTTTTGGATGTTTAGTTTTATGTTTTTCCTTTTGCTTAGGATAGTCTGATGTTAGTTGATTAGGTAGGATAGTTTAGTTTTATTTTTTTTTGATGCATGAGTAACGGGAAAAAGCATGCTAGGGGCCTGAGTTAATGTTAAATCTGCCCAGATTGTATTGCGAAATAATTGCGGTTCCCGCAATTTTTGTGACTGATTGCATGTCTTTGACTGCCCGTTTAGTTAAGCTGTGATCTGTTAAATTCTATCTTTTGCTGCTAGCATGACTACCTTATATAGCTGATCTTGAAGCATGCTGGATGAGTGTCTTAGGACACCTTTTGATAGTTTAAATTTGCCTCTGAATAGTGCTCAGCATGCATAAACCATAAGTCCTTAAACCTGTCTGTTATGTTCAAATTTTCTGCTGCTGGGATAGTTGCTTCTAGAATGTTTTGCCTATGCCTAGGATGTTTAGATTCTCTTTGTTTTACTTTAGACTAGATGCTTCTAGGACAAGTTTGGGGGTGTGCCACCTCAAACACTCATTGGGGACAATGAGTAGTTGAAGTTTGGGGGAGGCCACCCTAGGCCTAGGAACATTCCTCTCTTCCTTAAGACATAAGCATTCTTCTTCTCCTAAAAAATTTTTTGTGATAAATAGAAAAAGTGAAAAATAGAATAAAGAGGGGAGTCTTTCTCAAGTTGCTGAGTAATCAGTGCCAAGTGTGTAAACCACAAGTGGCATTGCATCAAAAGGCAAACCAAGGGGAGACTCCACCTAAGTAAAAAAAGAAAGGAAAAAGAGAAATAGGGGAAGAAGAATGTGTGCTTGGGAGTTATAATCTTGTGGCTTAGATGTCCTATGAAAAAGAACTCTGATCCTTAATGAGCTAAGCACAAGGTTGTAGCTTTTAGGTTTGTCTAGGGAGATGAATGTTTATCCAATGTAGTGATGCCAGGGTTTAGGTTGTTCTCTATAAAGCACCACTGTCACTGTTAATACTAAGACTGGCATGACTCTAAGGAATCCTAGACACATTAAAAATAAGCTAGAAGCATGTACTGAGTCTAGAGTAAAGCTTGGTAGAATTTGAAACCTTAGGGATAATAGCATGATATCATAGAAGTAGTTAGATCAGTAGTAGGGGGTTAACAAAAGCAGTGGGTATAGTAGGCAGGTGAAGTCAGAAGAGGCTAGACAAGAGGCTAGTTCTAAACTTGGAAGTGTGTCACAGGACAGCATTGCTATAGACAAGAATATAAGGGAGTTAGTGAGTAGTTAAAGAAGAAGAAACAGCAGCCTAAGTAAGTCCTTAGTATGCTTGAGGACAAGCAAAGCCTTAAGTTTGGGGGTGTGTTAAGTCTCTGAAAGTGACTTATTTAGGACCCATTTAGCTTAAGAAGATGTACACATTTAGGTGTTTTTGTGAGCATTTAGCCTAAACCTATGCTTTAATATGAGAATTAGAAGAAGGTAGCTAATATAGGACTTATGCACAATAGGTAGGAAAAGGGGTGAAAACCGAAGAAAAGAATGAAAAAATAACCCTTGCGAATGCATTGCGGAATAATTGCGGTGGCCGCAATTATTCAAGTTAAAACCGTAAGTTGGCTGACATTTTTCTGTTTAGATCCGACTTTTCAGGGATTCGTTCTTTCTCCTCCACCCATTCTGATATACGACGTTGAAGATTGATGGTTCTCCTTGGCCCAATCGCACCTGCAAACTACTATAAAAGGGGGCCAAAGTCGGAGGTTCAGTCATCACTCGAAGCGTAGAAGTCTTTCTGCAGTCCACCCTTTCCACTGTTCTTCCTTTGCCGTCTGTTGGAGTGAGAGTCTAAGCTTTTGGAATCGATAATCTGATAGGAAGGAGAGAAGATTCTTCTTCTCTCTCGATTGGATTCATCCAAGCACGGCTGAATTCTCATCACCATCATTCGAGGCGACTGCCACGAAGATTTCCAGCACACCTTTACTGTTTTCTGCTCTTTCCTTCTCAATTCCATTTCTGTTCAATGTTGTTCTTAGCTTAGTCATTTACTTATTGCATTTCGTTGTTGTCTGCCTTGAATTCATTCTGTTTAAGCTTTCCTTTGTCATTCAAACACTTGAAGTAATCAAAGTAAGTTTCTGCATTTCACAGTTATTCCTTATTCTGCTACGAGTTTGGCTTGCTGTTTTAAGCACTTTTTCCTTCTAAGCATGTCTACTTTATCTTATATTTCTGTTCTACATATATCCATGAGTAACTAAATTCATTTAGGGGCATGCTAATGACAGAACTATAGGCTAAAAAACGTAAGTCAAGTAGGTAGATCAACACTCAAACATTGATTATATGTAAGCTTCATCCCACGGGCAATTTCGATTGGCCATCCATTTTGTCCAAAGAACTCCTAACCTCTGGAAGGAGTAAGAGTTCAGAGTCGTATAATCATGCTAGCCTTCCATGGTAATCAGGAAACGGCCTAGGAATAGGCGTTTCCCTAGTATAAACTGAACACTCCTGTTTTAACAAGATGCTTAAGACCTTACTTTGAAGTCAAGTAAACTTGAGTCTCTCATGCATGGAATCGGACGATACTTGAGATAGAGTGAGTTTAATGTATAGAGAGTTGATCCAAAGCTTGATAATCGTAATAAAATGCTTATAGGACAGTCATTAGTAGCCCTTAATTCACCTATCTAACCAGTTTCGCTGCCATTTAATTGCGGATTAATTGCGGTTCTCGCAATTCTGCCAAATTGTCTTCTGTCTAGCTGTTTTCTTCTGCGTTTATTGATTTCATCTCTTGACCCTTAAGCCTGATTTTCACTTTAATTTGTTTATGGCATGTTCCTTTATACATTCAGCAAAAAGTAGTTAATTAAAAACCAATTTTACCCCATCAAATCCATCCCATCTTTCTTAACAAACACACTTCGCGAATAGCTAAAATTAAGTCTCTGTGGAAAAAACGAATTAAATATACTTACTACTTGCTGTGAGACCATGTATGCTTGCATGTTCTAAGTGCTCTCTCCATCCTCTTGCTTCTTTATCTTTACACATTGAGCACGCAACAGCACACACCTAGGGTAGATCACCAGCGTAGGCTAAACCCCTCTATGAAAGAGGTAGTAAAGAAGGAAATAATAAAATGGTTAGATGCAGGAGTGATTTTCCCAATAGCTAGTAGCCAGTGGGTGAGCCCCATCCAATGTGTACCTAAAAAGGGGGGAATAACTGTGGTAGTCAATGAGAACAACGAACTGATTCCAACAAGGACTGTCACAGGGTGGAGAGTGTGTATGGATTACAGGAAATTAAATAAAGAAACTAAAAAAGATCACTTCCCTCTACCGTTCATTGACCAGATGCTAGACAGAATAGCTGGTAGAGCCTACTATTGTTTCTTAGACGGGTATTCAGGCTATAATCAAATAACTATAGACCCTAAGGATCAAGAGAAGACCACCTTCACGTGCCCTTTTGGAACTTTTGCCTTTCGCAGAATGCCTTTTGGCTTATGCAATGCACCGGCAACTTTCCAAAGGTGCATGATGGCAATCTTCTCTGAGTTGGATGAGTCCATGATAGAAATATTCATGGATGACTTCTCAGTCTTTGGGGACTCATTTTCAAACTGTCTAGAAAACCTAGGACAAGTCCTGGCTAGGTGTGAGGAGACCAACCTAGTCCTAAATTGGGAAAAATGCCATTTTATGGTGGATGAGGGGATTGTCTTAGGACATAGAGTGTCGAGGGCAGGAGTCGAAGTTGACCGAGCCAAAATTGAGGTCATAGAGAAGTTGGTGGAGCCTCAGAATGTCAAGGCCATTAGAAGTTTCTTAGGGCATGCTGGCTTCTACAGAAGGTTCATTAAGGACTTTTCTAAGATAGCCAAGCCTCTGTGTGAGCTTCTAGAATTAAATAGGTCATTCATCTTCTCTGAGGAATGTGTAGTAGCTTGGACCACCCTTAAGAAAGCACTAGTCACAGCCCCTATCATAGTAGGACCAAATTGGGATCTGCCCTTTGAGATGTTATGTGATGCCAGTGACTATGCTGTAGGAGTGATGTTAGGCCAGAAGATTGACAAGCTAACACACCCTGTCTATTATGCTAGTAAGACCTTGAATGAGGCTCAATGTAATTATACAACTACTGAGAAAGAGATGCTTGCTGTAGTGTTTGCTTGCGAAAAATTTAGAAACTATATTGTAGGCACTAGGACAATTGTATACACTGACCATTCTGCCTTGAAATATCTTATGAGGAAGGCTGATGCCAAGCCTAGGTTGATTAGGTGGGTGTTATTGCTGCAGGAATTTGATTTGGACATTCGGGACAAGAAAGGATGTGAAAACGTGGTTGCAGATCACCTGTCTCGATTGCAGCACAATTGTGAAAAAATTGCGGACCCCGCAATTTCTGATGCTTTTATTGATGAACATGTCTTTGCTTTGACTCATCGTGATAACGATGAGGAACCTTGGTTTGCTGACATTGCTAACTTCCGTGCATCACAGGTATTACCAGTTTTCAAGGGAGGACAAGAGAAGAAGAGGTTCCTTCATGAAGCAAGGAAATTCATATGGGATGACCCCACACTTTACAGAACATGTGCTGATGGCTTGCTAAGGAAGTGTGTTTCAGCTGCTGAAGCGAAGTCTGTGCTGCAGCACTGTCACACATCTCCTTATGGTGGACACTTTGGTGGCCAAAGAACAGCTGCAAAGGTATTTCAGAGTGGCTATTATTGGCCAACGATCTTCAAAGATGCCCACAACTATGCCCACAGCTGTGATGAATGCCAAAGAACAGGTAACCTCAGTCGAAAGGATGAGATGCCCCTCACCTACATCTTAGAGTTAGAGCTCTTTGATGTGTGGGGCATTGACTTCATGGGACCATTCCCTCCATCATCAGGTAACCTTTACATATTAGTAGCAGTGGATTATGTGTCCAAGTGGGTAGAAGCCAAAGCATGTCCTAATAATGATTCTAAAACAGTCACCAACTTCTTGCATAGGCACATTTTTACTAGGTTTGGGACACCTCGTGCCATCATTAGTGATGAGGGGTCACATTTCATTAACAAGGCTATGGAGAGAGTGTTGGCTAAGTATAACATTAGACATAGAGTAGCCACTCCCTATCACCCACACTCGAATGGCCAAGCTGAAATCTCAAATAGGGAAATTAAGAACATCCTAGAAAAAGTGGTCAAACCTAATAGGAAAGACTGGTCCTTCAAGCTTGAGGATGCACTTTGGGCTTATAGGACAGCATATAAGACACCCCTAGGTATGTCCCCTTATAGGCTGGTATATGGCAAGGCTTGTCACTTACCACTTGAGTTAGAAAACAAAGCATTTTGGGCCATGAAGGAATTGAATTTTTGTGTAAAGGATGCGGGGACACTGAGGTCTTTGCAATTACATGAGCTTGATGAGCTTAGGCATATGGCCTATGAAAATGCTAAGATGTACAAGGAAAAAACCAAGATTTGGCACGATAGTAGACTTAGAGTTAAGGACTTTAAGAAGGGTCAACTTGTTTTGTTGTTTAACTCACGGTTGAAACTATTTCCAGGGAAACTTAAGTCTAGATGGTCGGGTCCATTTGTCATTACTAATGTGTTTGTTCATGGTGCAATAGAGATAAAGAACTTGCAGCAAGGTCAGCCATTTATGGTCAATGGGGCGAGGTTGAAGCACTACTATGAGGAAGGAGATGTGAAGACTCTCTCGGCCTTCCTCTTGAATGAAGCATGAAACTAAAAACGAGAGAGAACGAGTGGTCACTGTGCTCGTTTAGTCAAGGCTAATGCCTTAGTTTATTTTTTTCACTTTTTCCGGTTATCGTTTGTATGTTTTGTGGTGTGATTTTAATTAAGTATTTAATGTTTGTTTTATTTGTTTTTATAGGGAATCGAAAGAGGGGATCAAGGAGAGTAATCCCAGCTTTAAAAATCAAGAAACGATCGAGCCAAATAAAAGATACAGACGAGCAAAGTTTGCCATTTAGATAAAAAGAAATCCCTAAAATTGCGCTGGAATTGCAGGATCCGCAAAATAGAGCCGTTGGGATTTAGCCGTTGCTTTTATATCCGTTAGAAGGCGCTCGATCGATACGATTCTCTCATTCTCTGATTTCCAAGAAAACTGAGATTCTCTTCATCTTTGATCTTTCTCTCCAAACCTCCAAGATTCGACAATGGTCTCCACAAGGGCTGAAAGATCCGCAGCCAAGAAGAAGGCTGATGACGCAGCTGAAGCGGCTGCGAGGGAAGCACTTCTGACCCTTGCAGATGCTGGGGCTGTACGCACCGGACCTCTTCCCAAGCTTCCGATCCGTAGGAAGAAGTGGAGGGTTGTCACTGAGATCCCTGCTGGACCTTCTGAACCAGCGGGCACGCCCAAGAAGCGTCGGTGGAGTGTCGAGACGGCCGCCGAACCAGGAAAAGCCAAGACTCTCTCTGTGGAGAGTCAAGAAACAGATCGTGCGTCCCACGAGTCGACCAAGAAGAGTTCGTCGCCATCTGCCTCCCCTGCGCACAACCCGTCATCATCTGAACCAGTGCACAGCCCAAAGCTTTCATCGTCACCGCCTGCACAGAGCTCTGAAACGCCGTCTTCACCACTGAATTCCGTGCAGACGCCTACAGCAGAGCAGAGTGCCACACCTTCGCACACGCCTCCACGGCCTGACCCTGAATTCCCCTATGGGGAGTACCAGGAATCCACTCAGGGCAGTGGGAAAGGTGGTGAAGACGAGGTCTTCTCGCCTGCAAGGGAAGCGAGCCCAGAGAGTCCTGCACAGCAGGATGATTCCATGGAAGAGACGCTGGGGGCATGCCTACAGCAGATCTACATTGAGGCCAAGCTGAAGAAGAAGAAGAAGGCCAAGATCCTTAAAGCCAAGCGATCCAAGAAACTAAAGAGGAAGAAGGCTAAGGAGGTACCTTCATCAGAGAAGGAAAGTACTGAGCCATCGCTCAAACGACTCAAGGTTGAGGCTGCCGAGTCAGCCAGGCCATCAGATAAGGGGAAGGCAAAGCTCTACCCTGAAGACGAGCCTCAGTCAGTGAGGTATGTTTCCTCTGATGCTGAATCCAGGGGTGCTGAGTTGAGGAAGAGGGAGTTGCTGCACGAGAAAGGCTTCCTCGACCGACCTGCTGACCTGCCGCAGTTCTTGCGCACAGGAGTGATCAACCACGGCTGGGAGGAATTTTGCAGACCGCCCAATCCAGCCTACACGAGCATGGTGTATGATTTCTACGCCAATGTGCTCAGCCCTGAGGATGGCCTGTCTGTGGTCAGAGGGGTAGAGGTGGATTTCTCAGCCAAGGCCATCAACGAAGCCTATGGTCTCAAGGGCCAAACACATACAGATTATGCACGGATTGTTGATGAGCCTACTGAGGCTGTTCTGGAAGAGGCCATTCGGACCATTGGCTAGCCTGAAGCTTCCTGGACCGTGTCACGCAATGGGAGGCACACTCTCATGAGTGCCAACCTCACGGCTAAGGCGGCTGTTTGGTTTGCGTTCGTGAGAAGGAGATTGTCTCCAGTGACTCACGAGACTACAATCAACCAGAGCCGATCGCTGCTGGTGTATGCGATAATGAGAGGTCTCACGGTCAACGTGGGAGAAGTCATCACTGCTGCTATTGCTGAGTGCGCCAAGAAAGGTAAGGGACCACTGTTTTTCCCTAACACTATAACCAAGCTATGTTTGCTTGCAGGAGTCCCCACCGAGCGCATGGAGCAGCAAATGGCTTACACGGGCCACTTGGAGCTGCCTGCTAGCCTGAGGCTGAGGAGGAAGGGGAATATGGAGTTTGAACTGGATAGGCTGGCTGCTGAACAGTCCCTATCCATGGCCTGCCTGATGGATATGCAGAGGAGAATGGCTCAATGGGCCACTTATGCGCAGGCGAGGGACAAGGAAGTTGCAGACCAACTTGGGTGCATCTTCCCGGACTTCCCCACAAATCTCCTGACTCCATGGGTGCCCCCACGACCACGGCAGCCTGATGAAGATGAAGACGTTTGAGTGCTGGTTTGAATTGCACTGGAGGGAGTATTGCTGTTCCCTTAGGAAAAAAAAAAACAATTTCTGCTTTCTGCTAGCTTATGTGAATTATGCGGTTTTTAGTACATTTTTTTGATCTGTCTTAGATGCTTAGTTTTATGTTTTTAATTTTGCTTAGGATAGTCTGATGATAGGAGCCTAGGTAGGTTAGTTTTGTTTTATTTTTAGAGAGCTTGAGTGACTGGAAAAAGCATGCTTAGGGGCCTTAATCAATGTTATATCTGCCCTGAATTGATTGCGGTACCCGCAATTTTTATGACTGAAAGCATGTTTTGGACTGTCTGTTTAGCTAGGCTGTGATCTGTTTAAATTCAATCTTTTGCTGCTTACATGACTGCCTTATATAGCTTATCTAAATGCATGCTGGATGAGTGTCATAGGACACCCTTTGATAGTTTAAATCAACCTCTAAATAGCTCAGCATGCACAGCTTTAAGCCCTTATCTGTCTGTTTTTTTAAAATTACTGCTGCTGTGCTATTTGCCGTTCGCATGTTTTGTCTATGCCTAGGGCTTTAGATTCTCTTTGTTTAACCTTAGACTAGATGCTTCTAGGACAAGTTTGGGGGTGTGCCACCACAGACACTCATTGGGGACAATGAGCAGTTTAAGTTTAGGGGAGGCCACCCTAGGCCTAGGAACATTCCTCTCTCCCTTAAAGCATAAGCATTCTTCTTCTCCTTTACAAAAAAAATGATGAGCTGAAAAAAAATGAAAAATAGAATAAAGAGGGGAGTCTCTCTTAGGTTGCTAAGTAATCAGTGCCAAGTGTGTAACCCACAAGTGGCATTGCATCAAAAGGCAACCAAAGGAGAGGCCTCACCTAAGTAAGAAAAAGGGAAAAGAATAGGGAGGAAGAATGTATACCTAGGAGTTATAACTTTGTGGCTTAGGTGTCCTATTTAAAAAGAACTCTGATCCCCAATTAGCTAAGCACAAAGTTGTAACTTGTAGGTTTGTTTAGGGAGATGAGTGTTTTTCCAATGTAGTGATGCCAGGGTTTAGGTTGTTCTTTAAAGTACTACTGTCACCGTTAATACTAAGACTGGCATGACTCTAAGGATTCCTAGACACATTAAAAGTAAGGCTAGAAGCATGTACTGAGTCTGAGGTAAAGCTAGGCAGAATTTGAAACCTTAGGGATAGTGGCATGATATGACAAAAGCAAATAGATCAGCTGTAGGAAGTTAATAAAAGCAGGTGAGTGTTAGGCAGGCGAAGTCAGAAGAAGCTAGATAAGAGGGTAGTTCTAAACTGAGAAGTGTGTCACAGGACAGCAGTGCTATAGATAGGGATATAAGGGAGTCAGTAAAGTGATTAAGGGAGAAAAAAACAGCAGCCTAGGTAAGTCTTTAGTGTGCTTGAGGACAAGCAAAACCTTAAGTTTGGGGGTGTGTTAAGTCTCTGAAAGTGACTTATTTAGGACCCATTTAGTTTAAGAAGATGTACACTTTTAGGTGTTTTTGATAGCATTTAGCCTAAACCTATGCTTAAATATGAGAATGAGAAGAAGGTAGCTAAATTAGGACTTATGCACAATAGGAAAGAAAAGGGTTGAAAACCGAAGGAAAATAATGAAAAAAAACTGCATTGCGACAGCATTGCGAAAACATTGCTGAAGCCGCAATTATTCAAGTGAAAACCGTAAGTTGACTGATCCTTTTCTGTTAATTTCCGTAATTTCAGGGATTCGTTCTTTCTCCTCCATCCATTCTGATATATGACGTTGAAGATTGATGGTTCTCCTTGGCCCAAACGCACCTGCAAACTACTATAAAAGGGGGCCAAAGTCGGAGGTTCAAGCATCATCCGAAAGCGTAGAGTCTTCTCGCAGTCCATCTTTTCTCCCTGTTTTCCTTTACCGTCTGTTGGAGTGAGAGTCTCAGCTGTTGGAATCGATAATCTGATAGGAAGGAGAGGAGATTCTTCTTCTCTCTCGATTGGATTCATCCAAGCAAGGCTGACCTTCATCCCCTTCATTCGAGGCGACTGCAACGAGGCTTTCAAGCACCATTTACTGCTTTTTGTCTTTCCTTTCTCATTTCCAGCATTGTTTAGTTATCGCTTCTGGTTTAGTGATTAGTCTACTTCATTTCGTTGCTTTCTGTCTTTGGATTATTTACTTTAAGTGTCCCTTTGTCGTTCAACATTCAAAGTAATCAAATTACAAGTCTTCATTTCACAGTTTCCATCTTCTGCTGCTACGGTTTTATCTTACTGTTTTGAGTACATTTCCCTTCTAAGCATGTCTGTTTTATCTTATACTTTTGTTCTCTATATATCCATGAGTAGCTAAGTCACTTAGGGGCATGCTAATGACAGAACTATAGGCTAAAAAACGTGAACCACGCATGTAGGATAGCTTTCAAAGCATTGATTGTATGTAAGCTTCATCCCACGGGCAATTTCGATTGGCCATCCATTTTGTCCAAAGAACTCCTAACCTCTGGAAGGAGTAAGAGTTCAGAGTCGTATAATCATGCTAGCCTTTCATGGTAACCAGGAAACGGCCTAGGAATAGGCGTTTCCCTAGTACAAACTAAACACTTATGTTTTAACAAGATGCTTAAGACCTTACTTTGAGTCGAGTAAACTAAAGAATCTAATGCATGGAATCAGACGATACATGAGATAGAGTGAGTTTGATGCATAGAGAGTAGATCCAGTGCTTGAGAATCGTATGAAAATGCCTATAGGATAGTCATTAGTAGCCCTTAATTCGCCCATTTACACACTTTCGCTGTTCTTCAATTGCGGTAAAATTGCGGTGTCCGCAATTCTGCTAAGTACCATTCTGTTTAGCTGTTTTCTTCTTCGTTTATCAATTCCATCTCTTGTCTTCTGAGTCTAATTTCAACTTGCATTTGTTTATGTTGCATTCCTTTACACATTCAGCAAAACTTAGATAATTAAAAACCAATTTTACCCCATCAAATCCACCCCTTCTTTCTTAACAAATACACTTCATGAATAGCTAAAAATGAGTCTCTGTGGAAAAAACGAATGAAATATACTTACTACTTGCTGTGAGACCATGTATGCTTGCATGTTCTGAGTGCTCTCTCTACCTTCTTGCTTATTTATCTTTAACACATTGAGCACGCAACAGTCTCCCACTTCTGAGTTCAATTGCTTGAACTTGCTCTTTACCATCTCTCCTTGGTACTTCAGTGTCAGCAGGTAGTCTACCTTGGGGCCTGCTTTTGAGTTCATTAGCTAATTGCCCTATCTGGTTCTCTAGGCTCCTAAGAGTAGCTTGCTGACTCTGTAGAGTGGCATCATTCTTGGCTATGTATTCCTTAAGTAAGTTTTCTACAGAAGAACCTACAGGTTGGTTGTATGGTTTTTGGTACATGGATTGGTTATGTTGGGGAGTGAAACCAGGTGTTCCACTCGGTCTTGGCTGGTTAGGAGCTTGGTTAGCATTCTGTTGGCCACCCCATGAAAGGTTTGGGTGGTTCCTCCAACCAGGATTGTAAGTGTTGGAATAGGGGTTGTTCCTAGGCTGCTGCTGGCTTCCAATATAGCAGACTGAGGCTGGATTCCCAGGGCAGTATTCATACAGGTGCCCTTCCCCACAGAATCCACAGATAAGTGTCTCACCTTGACTTGGTTGGGTGCCCATTGACATGGCTGTGGCGGTGTTGACACTAGTTTGGAGATTGGCTTGAGCCATTTGCTTGACTAGGTTGGTCAGGGCGCTTATTTGGCTACTCATTGCATTGAGTGCGTCCTTGTCTTGAGCTCTAGTTGGCTCAACTGGATCATCTGACCACCTACAGTGAGATGCTGAGATCTTCTCCAAGATCTCATAGGCTTCGTTATAACTCTTGGACAGCATGGAACCACCAGCAGATGAATTTAGCACTTGTCTGGTGCTGGGGTTGCATCCTTTGAAAAAGACCTCTATTTGGATACACCATGGGATGCCATGGTGCGGACACTTAAGAAGAAGGTCCTTGAACCTTGTCCAAGCTTCGTGAAGAGACTCATTCTCAGCTTGTTTGAACTTGATTATATCATCACGAAAGGTAGAATTCCTATCAGGTGGGAAATATTTAACTAGGAATTTCTCTGCCAAGTCTGTCCAGTTGAGGACTGATCCAGAGGGTAATGAGTTTAACCACGTCTTTGCTTTGTCCCTCAAAGAGTAAGGGAAGAGGTAGAGCCTCAATGCTTCTTGGAAAACTCCAGGGATGATGAATGTATCACTGACTCCTAGGAAGTTTCTAAGATGGTTGTGGGGATCCTCATTTTCCACTCCAAAGAATTGTCCCACAGTGGACAACATTTGGAACATCACTGGCTTTAACTCGAATGAGTTGGCAGTAATTTCAGGACGGATTATGTTGGGGTTCAGCTCCCCAGGCATAGGTACTAGGTATGAGAGAATGGCACTATCCTTATCATTCGCTATTTCGATGGAATTGCGAGTGACAGGCACCAGATTTGGAACTAATCTATCCATTTCTTCTTGATAGAATTGCGGAGGAATTGCGGTTCCCGCAATTATGGGAGGTATAGAGGGTTGGTCAAAGAGACGTTTCTTGGCTCTATTTCTGGCTCTAAATAATCTCTCAGGCTCAGGATTGAACTCTAGATCACTACTTGAAGACTCATTCATAAACTAACCCAATGGTACCTCAAAAGAAATGAAAATAGATCAGCTTCAATAGATAATAAACTTGGTGTTTCAAACTTAACAAACTTCGTTTTCACTAAACTAAATCCCCGGCAGCGGCGCCAAAAACTTGTTGCGTGCTCAATGTGTAACATAAATAAGCAATAAGAGAGAGAGAGCACTCAGAACATGCAAGCATACATGATCTTATAGCAAGTAGTAAGTATTTTTTCATTCGTTTTCCCACAGAGATTTATTATTAGCTACTCGTGAAGTGTAATGTTAAGAAAGAATGGGTGGATTTGAAGGGGTAGACTTGGTTTTAAAATTCCTATTTATCGCTGAATATATAAAAGGTAGCAACATAAACAAGTGCAAGTTAATGGTAAACGCAAAATGTAAAGAGAAAGAATTAGAGAACGAAGAGAAAAGTAGTCAAGCAGAATTTTTAACTTAGCAGAATTGCGAGAACAGCAATTCTACCGCAATGTTACTAACAGCGAAAGTGTGTAAAATGGAGAAACAAGGGCTACTAACGACTCCTCTATAGGCATTTTCATACGATTCTCAAGCATTGGATCAACTCACTATGCATCAAACTAACTCAATCTCATGTATCTTCCGATTTCATGCATTAGATTCTTTAGTTTACTCATGTCCAAGTAAGGTCTTAAGCATCTTGTTAAAGCAGAAAGCTATGGTTTGTACTAGAAAAACGCCTATTCCTAGGTCGTTTTCTAGCTACCTTGAAAGGCTAGCATGAGTGTATGACTCTGAACTCTTACTCCTTCCAGAGGTTAGGAGTTCTTTGGACAAAATGGATGGCCAATCGAAATTGCCCGTGGGATGAAGCTTACATACAATCAATGCATTCGAGAGCTATCCTACATGCTTGGTTCACGTTTTTTTAGCCTATAGTATTGTCATTAGCATGCCCCTATGTGACTTAGCTACTCATGGATATAGAGAGAACAGAAAGAATAGATGAAGTAGACATGCTTAGAAGAAGATAAAAGACAAAACAGCAAGGCAAAGCAGCAGACAGCAAAGGTAAAGACGAAGTGTGCAATAATGAATTGTGCTTTGATTAATCGATTGTTTGAATGAACAAATGGAAACTTAAGGTGAATAACATAAAGACAGACAACAACGAAATAGAATGGAATGACTATTGGAAAGGAAATAACGACACAACAGTACTGGAAATGAAAAGTAAAAGACAGAAAGCAGTAAATGAGCTTGAACGCCTCGTTGCAAACGCCTCGGCTGAAGGATGAGAAAGATCAGCCCTGCTTGGATGAATCGAATCAGAAGAGAAGATGAATCTTCTCTCCTTCCTATCAGATTGACGATTCCAACAGCTGAACCTCTCAGACCAACAGACGGAAAAGGAATTGAATGGGAAAGACTGCGCTGCGAAGAGACTTCTACGCTTTCGGATGATGATCAAACCCTCTACTTTGACCCCCTTTTATAGTAATCTGCAGGTGCGTTTGGGCCAAGGAGAACCATCCATCCTCAACGTCGTACTTCAAAATGGATGGAGGAGAGAGAACGAATCCCTGAAATAACGGAATATAACAGAAAAAGATCAGCCAACTTGCGGATTTCACTTAAGACATTGCTGTTTTAGCAATGTTTCCGCAATGCTGCCGCAATGCATATTTTCACTCTTTTAGCTTCGTTTTTCATCCCTTTTCTTTCCTTTTGTACATAAGTCTAAATTTAGCTACCTTCTTCTAATTCTCATATATAAGTATAGGTTTAAGCTAAATCCTCTCAAAAACACCTAAGAGTGCACATCTTTCTATGGAAAACAAGTCCTAAAAAGGTCACTTTTGGAGACGTAACAGTAGTTGACCATGGTTGGGCAGAGAATCCAGTGGAGCACTAGACTCGTCATTCTCTACTCTCTTTGGTGTTTCTCTAGTATTGCTCACCAATGGTCTCCCACTCCGAAGTTCAATTGCTTGAACTTGCTCTTTTCCATCGCTTCTAGGCACTTCAGTGTCAGCAGGCAACCTACCTTGGGGCCTACTTTTCAGTTCATTGGCTAATTGCCCTATTTGGTTCTCTAGGCTCCTAAGGGTAGCTTGCTGACTTTGTAGGGTAGCATCATTCTTTGCAATGTACTCCTTAAGTAGATTTTCTACTGATGACCCTATTGGTTGGTTATATGGTTTTTGGTACATGGATTGGTTATTTTGGGGAGTGAAACCAGGTGTTCCACTCGGTCTTGGTTGGTTTGGAGCTTGGTTAGTATTTTGTTGACCACCCCAAGAAAGTTTTGGGTGGTTCCTCCAACCAGTATTGTAAGTGTTAGAGTAGGGGTTGTTCCTAGGCTGCTGTTGACTTCCTACATAGCAGACTGAGGCTGGATTCCCAGGGCAGAATTCATACAGGTGCCCTTCCCCACAGAATCCACAGATCAGTGTCTCACCTTGACTATTTGATGCGCCCATTGAGATGGGTGCTGCGGTGTTGACACTAGGTTGGAGATTTGTTTGAGCCATTTTTTTTACTAGATTGGTCAGGGCGTTAATTTGGCTGCTCATTGCACTAAGTGCATCCTTGTCTTGAGCTCTCCTAGGCTCTACTGGATCATCTGACCATCTACAGTGGGAAGTTGAGATTTTCTCCAGAATCTCATAGGCCTCATTTTAGCTCTTTGAAAGCATGGAACCACCAGCTGATGAATTCAGCACTTGCCTTGTGCTGGGGTTGCATCCTTTAAAGAACACTTCTATTTGGATACACCATGGAATGCCATGGTGTGGACATTTAAGCAAAAGGTCCTTGAACCTTGTCCAAGCTTCGTGAAGAGATTCGTTTTCGGCTTGTTTGAACTTGATTATGTCATCACGGAAGTTGGAATTCCTATCAGGTGGGAAATATTTGACTAGGAATTTCTCAGCCAGATCTGTCCAATTGACAATTGATCCGGAGGGTAATGAATTTAACCACGTTTTGGCTTTATCTCTTAATGAGTAGGGAAAGAGGTAAAGCCTCAAAGCTTCTTGGGAAACTCCAGGGATAAGGAATGTATCACTAACTCCTAGGAAGTTTCTTAGATGATTGTGGGGATCTTCATTTTCCACTCCAAAGAATTGTCCCACAGTGGACAACATTTGGAACATTACTGGCTTTAACTTGAATAAGTTGGCAGTAATTTCAGGGCGTATGATGCTGGGGTTTAGCTCCCCAGGCATGGGAACTAAGTAGGAGAGGATGGCACTATCCTTGTCATTCGCTATTTCGATGGGGTTGCGAATGGTAGGTGCTGGATTTGGCTGGGGTCTATCCATTTCTGTTTGAAGGAATTGCGAAGACTCCGCGGAGTCAGCAATATTCTGAGTTACAGGGGGTTGTTTAAAGAGGCGTTTCTTAGCTTTGTTTCTGGCCCTAAGTAACCTTTCAGGCTCAGGATTGAACTCTAGATCGCTACTTGAATGCTCATTCATAAACTAACCCAATGGTACCTGCAAAAGAAATGAGAATAGATCAGCTCCAATTGATATTAAGATGTGTTTCTAACTTAACAAACTTCGTGTTTACTAAACAAAATTGCCGGCAGCGGCGCCAAAAACTTGTTGCGTGCTCAATGTTTAAAATAAAGATGCAATGGGAGAGCACTCAGAACATGCAAGCATACATGATCTTGTAGCAAGTAATACGTATTTTTTCATTCGATTTCCCACAGAGATTTATTCTTAGTGACTAACGAAGTGAGATGTTAAGTGAGAAAGGGTGGTTTAAATGAGGTAGATTTGGGTTTAAAGTGCCTAACTATTAAGGAACGTGCTAGATATGAAAGCATAAGCAAGTGCAAGTAGATAGGTAAACTCGAATGTAGAAGAAAAAGAATTGCGGAGAAAGCAATTATCTAGCAATAAAATCGCAAAACAAAAGACTAAAAAAAAATGGCTAAGGCAAAATTTTGAACTAAGAAAATTGCGGAAACAACAATTTTCTAGCAATGTTACTAACAACGAATTAGGGGTAAAGTAGGGAAACAAGGGCTACTAACGACTCCTCTATAGGATTTTTCATACGATTCTCAAGCAGTAGATCAACTCATCATGCATCAAACTAACTCATTCTCATGTATCTTTCGATTTCATGCATTAGATCCTTTAGTTTACTCATGTCCAAGTAAGGCCTTAAGCATCTATTTAGAAAAGCAAGTTTAGTGATTTGTACTAGGAAAACGCCTATTCCTAGGTCGTTTTCTGGCTACCATGAAAGGCTAGCATGAATGTACGACTCTGAACTCTTACTCCTTCCAGAGGTTAGGAGTTCTTTGGACAAAATGGATGGCCAATCGAAATTGCCCGTGGGATGAAGCTTACACACATTCAATGCATTCGACACTAACCTACATGCTTGATTCACGTATTTCTACCTATAGACTTGTCATTAGCATACCCTTATGTGGTTTAGTTACTCATGGATGAAGATGGAATGGAAAGATTTGAGTATTTAAACATGCTCGACAGTATTCAAGAAGAAACGACAGCAAACAGAAGAAATGGAGAACTTGCGAAGTGATGAAATAATGCTTTGATTAACCAAAGTTTGAACTAAACAAATAACAACTTTGAACAACTAAAGCTAAACAGAAGAGTACGAAATAGAGTGGAGTAGCAGACAGAAGTGAAATAGCAAAGACAGAAACAACAAGGGGAACAAAAACAGCAGAAAGCAATAAAGTATGCGTGTGGACTCCTCGCTGCAACGCCTCAGATGAAAGTCGAAGGTAAGCTTGATCGTGGATGAATCCAATCAGAAGAGATGAAAGATCCTCTCTTCTTCCTCTTAGATTATCGTCTCCACCAGCTGAAACCTCCACGCTAACACCCGTGAGAGAAAACAATGAGAAACTGCGTTGAGGAAAGAGATCTACGCCTTTCGAGTGTGTGTTTGTCCTTCCATCTTGACCTCCTTTTATAGGGTTTTGCAGGTAGTCTTCAGCCAAGGAGGACCATCCATTCTGAACGTCGACCTTCCACGTGGCAGCAGGAGAAAGAATGGGCCGCTGAGAGATCGTAACAAAACAGAAATTGGTTAGACAACTTAACAGATTTCACTTAAAATATTGCTGAAACCGCAATGTTTTCGCAATGCTTCAGCAATGTGCAAATTTCAAGTCTTTAGCTTTGTTCTTGGTTCTTTTTCTTTCCTTTTACACATAAGTCCTCATTTAGCTTCATTCTACTAATTTTCATATATAAGCACAAGTTTAAGCTAAATTCTACCAAAAACGCTTAAGGGTGTACAACTTTCTATAGCAAATAAGTCCTAAAATAGTCACTTTTGGAGACGTAACAGCTACTAAGTTTTTCCATGGAGGTTTTGATTTATTCATCCTCCATGGAAGGCTAAACAAGGTAAGTGTTTAATTTTGAGCTTGAGATTGTAAACTATGGATTTTTGGGGAGATTTGCCCTCTTTTGTAAATGTTAGCTAATTAGAACTTCTTGCATCTCTTTTCTTCAATTCTAGCATGTATAACTTAGTTAAGATTGACTCCTTAATTCCTATGCATGATAGAGAGCTAAAGATTAGGACGTATAATTGCCTATATCGCTAAGTAGCAAGGGCTTAAGCATGGCTAGGTAATTCAAGCCCAAGTGACAGTTGGGGTAATGAATTAGTTAACATTTTCATGTTAGGCTTAAGGCGAGAGAGAAACCGGGTTAGTCTTAGAATTAATCCGTCACAATGTTCCTGTTACTGGCCTTTGGTCAATTCAAGATTAGCTACCTTGAATTGATTATTGGCCAAGTATAATTAGAATTGCACTTTTCTAATTATTTCTTTGGGTTGTTTGAGCTAGAAATTAGCCAAATGAATTGTGTGCTGAAGCATGTTAGCTATTTATTTATATCGATGAACTGAACGTCCATAGCGATCAATCCCATTACTCGAAGTTAAACACGACCATTTAATTTTCCGTTAGCGTTGCATGCTTGAAGCTCCCTTCAACAAACCAAATTACCCACTTTTTATCATTAGCAATTTAAACTTAGTCAAATTGAATTACATAATTCCCTATGGATTGACCCCGTTACCATCAAGCTGCAAATTGCTCGGTGGACTCGGGTTTTATAAATATTATTTTGGCAAGCCTCGACAGCTTGAAATTTGTAGGACATTCAAAATACCTACTACCAAAATTGGCGTCGTTGCCGGGGAATTAGATTTAATTTGGTTTGATTGAGTTTAACTTGTTTGTTTTAAATTTTTCTCTACTTTGTTTGTATAGTTTAATTTTCTTGTATTATTTTACCCATTTTGTTTGAGTCTTTGAGGGCAGTTATTCTTTGAAAATCCAAGAGAAGCGAAGGAATGGAGGTCGGGGGTAATTATGAGCAACAAAGAACCTTGAGGCAGCTTGCATCATCTGAGCTAGGCCGGAACTCATCGAGTATTATGTATCTGGTAGCTACAGGTAAATTTGAACTTAAAGCTAGTCTGATTACTTTATTATCTTCTTTTTGTGGTAATACAGATGAAGATCCAATTAGACACCTCAGGGCATTTTGGATGGTGTGTTCGTCAATGAGGACCAACGACATCACTGAAGATCACTCCATCTTAGGGCCTTTCCTTTCACCTTGAAGGAGAAGGCGAGAGATTGGATGTATTACCTACCGACTGGGTCCATCACTTCTTGGGACGAGCTGTAGGGAGCATTTTTAGCGAAGTATTTTCCACCTCCTAAGGTCGCCGCCCTCAGAAGAATGATAAAAATAATTTAGCAAGGAAAGGAAGAGACCGTTCTCGAGTGTTGGGAGAGGTTTGGTCGGTTGTGTGAGGATTGTGCCAACCACCAAATAGCTAACCAACAGCTAATTCAGAATTTCTACGAAGGTCTCTTACCGCCAAACCGACAGTTAGTTGATGACGCCAGTGGAGGATGTCTCATGGATAAAACCCCCGCCGAAGCTAGAGTTTTGATTTCCAACTTGGCTAAAAGCTTAGAGCGGAGTGTAGATGGAGGCACGGAGCAGGCTCGCCTGATGAAGGATGTGGATGAGCTTAAGGCTCAACTTTTTGAGGTAAGTAGTGTTGTTCTTGCTTTGAAAGATAACTTACAGCCCCGTCCTTCTGTTTTAGGTAGATCCTTGGAAGAAATACTTGAATCACAACATAGGGAAACTCCAGAGCAGTTTCAAACTCTGAGCGAAGCAGTGATTCAGGTTAGTAACAGATTGACAGTGATGGAGAATCAGAAGGCAGAAAGTGCTAGTGCCATCACTCTGAGAAGTGGGAAGGAGCTTCCCACGAGTACCCCGCCGGTGGAAGTCAATCATGGTCATAGCGAGCCAGAGATAGAAAACCCTGAACCATGGTGGAAAGGGGTAAATTTCGATCCTACATGTACTAGAGTTTATGTGCCTAAGGCTTCTTTTCCTAGCAGGTTAGCAAGACCGCCTAAGGAGAACTACGAGGAGGAGTTTCTAGACACATTCAGAAAGGTAGAGATCAATATCCCTCTGTTGGATGCCATCAAACAAATTCTCAGGTACGCTAAGTTCCTGAAAGACTTATGCACCAACAAGAGGAAGACAAAAGAGAAAGAACGCGTCGTGGTAAGTAAGAACGTATCTGCTTTGATCACAAAGACCAGAAAAATGCGACGATCCAGGTATGTTTTCTCTCCCTTGCACGATTGGAGGTAAGAAAATTAGAAGAGCCATGTTAGATTTAGGAGCCTCCATTAGTGTCATGCCTCATTCCGTTTATCTGGATTTGAATTTGAAAGAAATACAGGAAACTGGTGTTGTTATACAACTTGCTGATAGGTCTTTCGTGCATCATTTGTAGTTGAAGATGTATTAGTTAATGTTAATGGGCTGATTTTTCGTGTGGATTTTTATATTCTGAAAATGGATGAAAATTCTGCTTCTTCGTCTGCGTCGATCTTATTAGGTAGGCCCTTTATGAAAACTTCTAAGACTAAGATAAATGTCGATAAGGGCACTCTATCTGTTGAGTATCGTGGACAAGTAGTTGAGGTTAATGTGTCTAATGAATTGGAGCATGATGAGGGGGTCCACTCTCTTTGTCAAATAGATACAATTGAATTTCTAGTTCAGGATGAATGCATGACTGTTAGAGATGGGGATGACCCATTTTTTTTAACTGAGCTTTTTGATGAATCTGAATTGCATGAACCATTCATGACTGAACATTGTGATTCAACTGTCTCTGCTTTGGCAATTGTTCAAAATCATGTTAAGATGCTCCCTTCTACTTTGCAGGCACCCAAATTGGAGCTGAAAGACTTGCCTGATCATCTCAAGTACGCGTATTTGGGGGATGATGAGACGTTGCCGGTCATAATAGCGAACGACCTTATATCGGCTCAAGAAGGGAAATTAATGGCAGTTCTTAAAGAGCTCAAGCTGGCAATTGGATGGACATTAGCAGATTTACATGGGCTAAGTCCAGCTACGTGCATGCACAGAATCCTGCTTGAGGATGAAGCGAAACCTTCACGAAAGCCCCAAAGAAGGCTCAACCCAGCGATGAAGAAGGTAGTAGTATCTGAGATCCTCAAACTCCACGAAGCAGGTATCATCTATCCTATCTCAGATAGTAAGTGGGTCAGTCCTTTACATGTCGTTCCTAAGAAAACTGGCATAACTGTTGTTAGAAATGAGAAAAATGAATTAGTGCCCAAAAGAATTCAAAATGGATGGAGAATGTGCATAGACTTTAGGAAGTTGAACGAGGTCCCTAGGAAGAACCATTTTCTCATTCCTTTTATCGATCAGATGGTGGAGCGTTTAGCTAGGAAGCCATTCTTTTGTTTTCTCGATGGTTTTTCTGGCTTTTACCAAATCACCATAGCCAAAGAAGACCAAGAGAAAACAACGTTCACGTGCCCTTTTGGCACATTTGCATTTAGAAGGATACCTTTTGGGCTTTGTAACGCACCCGGTACATTTCAGAGATGCATGATGAGTATTTTTTCTGAGTTTGTAGAAAAATGCATTGAAGTGTTTATGGATGATTTTACAGTTTATGACAATTTCTGTTGGGTTTAATGTCCTTAAACTCGTGTTTTGTAAACTATGTTTGTAAATATACTATTTAGAATAATCAGTTATTAGTTTTATTCGGTAAAAGCGTTTACCAGAATAAAGTGAAACGTGTTTTGCATTAATCTATACCAACACACAAAACCCTTGACGTATGCCAAATACTGGAGCTTCATGTATGACATGATTGTATATCAAGCTCTAGCATTTATAGTAAAAAACAGTCTATAGTATATGGATTAGGCTGAGTACCTATTCCTGGTAACACTATTGAATGCGGTCTGCTCTGTGTTACACAGAACGATGTAACTGAATCGTTTCACATTGAGATGTGCGGGCGGGGGCGTTCTACGCAATGAGTTTGTGTAAGACTGAACCATGAAAAAGTCGCTCTCTCTTTATAACACCGTTTACTGAAGAGACCGACTATTTCACTTTGTGATGGCCTAGGTAACTCGATCTGAATCCTGAGCTTGCTATGAACTCCTGCTTATTCGAGAGTATCCTTAGACTTGTATGGGTGAGAGTGGCGGAACGCCCGCTCAATAAGCCTACAAACTTGGGGATAAACTCGAATAGGTAGCTGGGTACATAGTGTAGCAAGAAGGAGTTTACTCATAACCCGCTCTTCAGGGTTAGTAGATAGGTTGTTCTCTTAATAGCTGACATCTAGTCTTGAACAATCTGCGCATACTCTCTTCAAGCTTGAGAGAGAATCTGATCTGTCGGTTGGACCGCTGATTAATTGTTCATTAGAGGTGTCAGTGGAACTTAAGGAACAAAGATGTAACACAGGGGTTAAGCGGTTAATATGACCCAGCTGTGATTACGGACAACCTGTGAAGGGTCGACTTGCCCATGACGGTTATATCAAGAAGACATAATATATCTACAGTGAGGAGAGTGTAACTCTCAGACTATAGTGGAGCCTCCGGGAGTTAACGAATGTTGATCGTTTCGGGTTAAAAGAGTTTTGACCGAATGATCTCGTATCGTTGGAGCTCGTGATCTGTAGGTCCTTTAGGTTCTCCTGGCTAGCTCGGATAAAGCGGTATAGCGGGGCTATAGGGTAGAACTCGGAGAAATCCGAATTCGAGTCTGTTGTTCGTGATGGAGCGTTTTACCGCAGCGGAACGCGATTTCGGACCGATGATACTCTAATTTCATCAATTTAACAAATAGAAAACATGCTCAAAAACGAAAATAAGAAATTAGAAAAACATACCCTTGTAGTTCCAATTTCTTCAAGCTCCGTCGCTCGTTCCTCGTCACGAACTCTTCCGGCTTCTTCTCACGAACGCCTCGAGGACCACCCCAGGTAGTCCCGCTATCCTCGACGCCAAGCAACGGTGTTGTGGGACACCGTTACAAGAGAAAAGAAAAGAAAAAGAAGGAGAAGAAGAAGATGGAATGAACTGGGGAGATGGCCTTCTGAGGTTTTAAGCTTACCTTCGTAAGGCAGAAGCAAACTTCAGCCAAAAAAAAACTTCATAAAATGAAAAACCTTCATTTTAATTAAAGACCCCAAAGCCCATTTCAATCTTTTGCCAAAGATTTAATATATATTATATATATAAAACCTCTAATGTGTCTTACATGCACAATGCATGTAAGACACATATATATTTATATATATATTAATATATTAAAAATATATATATATAATTATTATTTTAAAAAATTAATACAATATTAATTTTAAATAATAATTAATATTTTATTTATTAAACATTTTAATAAATAAAATATATATATATATATTATTAATTAATTAAACTTTTTAATTAATTAATATTATTTAATTCAATATCAAATATCAATTAAATAATATGGCTCAACTCGGTTTTCCGAAAACCGATTTTTTTTTGCACATGAATCCTATTCATGTTTTAGACTATTCGCATATTTAAATCACATTTAAATATGTCTATATTTAAATCACATTTAAATATGTCCATCCTCTTCCATAAACCGAATTTGAACAATTCAAATTCTTTTTCTTTTAATTTTTTCTTATACTGTTGCACGACGTTATCCGAGCTAGCCAGGAGAACCTAAAGGACCTACAGATCATGAGCTCCAACGATACGAGATTATTCGGTCAAAACTCTTTTAACCCGAATCAATCAACTTTCGTTAACCCCCAGAGACTCCACTATAGTCCGAGGGTTGCACTCTCCTCACTGTAGATATATTATGTCCTCTGATATAACCGTCACTGGCAAGTCGACCCTTCACAGGTTGTTCGTAATCACAGCTGGGTCATTTAAACCGATTAACCCCTGCATTACGTCTTGTTCCTTAAGTACCACTGACACCTCTAATGAACAATAGATCTGTGGTCCAACCAACAGATCAGTTAACCCTCTCATCACATGAGAGTGTGAGCGCTCATTGTTCAAGCCCCGGAGTCAGCTATTAAGGGAACAACCTATCTACTAACCCTGAAGAGCGGGTTAGGAGTGAACTCCAATCTTGCTGTACTATGTCCCCAGCTACCTATTCGACTTTATCCCCAAGATGGTAGGCTTATTGAGTCGGCGCGAATGGGCCACTCTCACCCGTGCAAGTCAAAGGATACTATCGAATAAGCAGGAGTTCATAGCGAGCTCAGGATTGAGATCGAGTTACCTAGGCCATCAATATGTATAAGTCGGTCTCATCAGTAAACGGAGTTATAAAGAGAGAGCGACTTAATACGCGGTTCGATCTTGTGTAAACTCTTTACACAGGACGCCCTCACTTCTCACATCTCTATGTGGAACCATTCGGATCACATCGTTCTGTACAATACAAAGTGAGCCGCATCCAATAGTGTTACCAGAATAAGGTACCCAACCTTATCCGTATACTATAGACCGTTTTGACTGACTACTTGAGCCTGATCCACAATCATGTCATACATGAGGCTCAAGTACTCATATTCAGCCAAGGGTGTTGGTCATTGGTATAGGTTAAACCAAACACGTTTCACTTTATTCCAGTAAACTCCTTTACTGAATAAAACTAATAACTCTTTATTTTAAATAGAATAATTACAAACATAACAGTTTACAAACCACGAGTTTTAGGACATAAAACCCAACAAACTCCCACTTGGACTTAAACGTCCGTGGTGTACATGTGAGGTGGAGAAAACTAATATATCATATATCATGAAGTTTTCTCCCACTGTCCTCTCCAGCAACTCGGAGCCCTAGACTCTTCTAGGTGTCTCTCAAACACTTTAGCCATGAGAGACTTAGTAAACTAATCAGCATGAAGTACTACAAGGCTTTCCATGTGACAATCACATCTCCTGATAGCACTAACTGTGAGCTCAACTTATAAACCTATTGCTGCTTCACAAGCTGCAAATAGACTTAGCTACAAACGAGGAATCAACAATACAACTCTTGTATTCTACTCCTCTAAGTACAAGGACAAAACTTTAACCGGAATCCAATCCAATTGGATTAATAACTTCTGACAGCTCCCACTGCATAACACATATCGAGTCATGTATCTCAAAAGATACACCTGACCTCCAATATGTAAATGCACTTGGGTGCATCTAGTATCCTCAACACTTGAGGTGTCTCAGGAAACCATTTCCATAGACCATCGAATATTGATAACATCTTGTCAATAAAAGATTTTAGAGACAACACTAGCGATTTGTTCTTACGACTCAGATCAACCTGAATCCTTAGAACAAACTAAGCCTACCTCCAGATCAACTATTTGGGAGTGGGTCGCTAGTTTATGCTAAAAGTCAGTAATAAATCCTACATCATTCTCAATGACTAGGACAAAATTACGGGAATATATTATGAAAGCTTTAACATTGATTAAACACTTGTCCAACAAGTTTTATCAATGTAATGTTCAAAACCATAAGATTTGAAAAACAAACCTTATAAATCAGAATATAGATGCTTATTTCAATTCATAAATGGATTGAAGAAGCTTGCAAACGATTTGCTCTTAATCCTGAAAAATGTATCTCCCTGGTTAAGACTAATAGATACTCTATCAAGATAGCTAGTCTTGATATCCATATGTCTTGTTCTATCAGATAGAACAGAGCAATGGATACGAGTATACTATATAACTTATATCTGACAACAAGAGACGAAGTTAATACACAATTAACTCCTTCTCTTCGGGACAGTCCCTTTGCCAGACAGTCAAGCCTTAGAGGTTTTCACCTCATAGACTTGGTCTGTAAACCCCTTGAAGATCCATGGCTTTGAGCCACTGGTTCTTGTTTATGAACTCACTGTTATCATCAATATAATAACTAGAGTCATAAAACAAACTAATACAGCAGGCCGAATTATCTCATAATTCTCCCACTGCATCAAAGCTTTCTCAACACTTGAGAAGAACCAGCTAAACAACCATTGTTAATTTATAATTTAGCTTTCAATATAAAACAAGATAAGTCTTAACACTTTAGTTGTTACCAAGTTTAATAGAACACTACTTGTATACATCTTTTGTGAAATGAACCATTCATTTATAAAAACAAAAGATACTATATACATAAAGTGTTCAACAAAAACTTGAGTTTATAGACAATAATTACAACACTTGAAATTATTTCTATACAGACAACTAAACAAACTGCAAGCTTCCACTGTAGATACTGCGAAGACGTCTTCATAAGGCATCTTCGTCAAGAAACTGGCAAACAGGAACTAGTTTCCTGAAATAGAATAACAAACATGATTAGTGGTTCCTGAATCAACATCCAGGTATGACAATCATAATCCACAATTCATGTTTAGACAGAAGATAAATCATATTTACCTTGTCGTTCATTCTGTGCCTTTTTCTCCGCTAGGTATTTAGGGCAGTTTCGCTTCCAGTGCCCTTCTTCACCACAATGAAAACACTTTCCACTGTGTGAAGCTTTTACCTTTCCTACAGCTGGGGTTTTGCCCTTCCTGGCACTTCTCTTCTTCTTGTGAATAATCTTATTACTCACAGTAAGAGGTTCAGATTTAGTCCCAGACCCAGACCCTTTCTGGAACTTCACAGAAGTGGTAACATTTACCTCCTTCTCCTTTCCTTTCGAGGTATGCAGGGACTGATAAATCTGAAGCTCGTTCAGAAGAGACGTCAGATTGTATTCTATCTTGTTCATGACCATATTGGTCCTGAAGTGTAGGAAACTCTTCGGAAGAGATTCCAAGATAAATCCAACCTGACCTTGTTCGTCGACGGTTGCCCCATTTACTTCTGCTGTATTGAAGTACACCATCATGTTAAGGACATGTTCCCTAACAGAGGTTCCTTCAGCCATATGGCAGTTGTAAATGTGCTTGAGGGCTTCATACCTAAGAGATGAGGAAGGCTTTCCAAACATCTCTTGCAGTGAAGCCATGATTTCCTTAGCGGAAACCATCCCCTCATGCTTCCTTGACAAAACATCAGATATGCTTGCCAGGATATAAATTCGAGCTTTATCGTTAGCTCGAATCCAACCGTCATATGCTTCACGAACAGTTCGTGAGGCATTTGAACCAGGAACCGGAGGACACTCCTCCGTTAAGACAAATCTTAGGTTGTCGAGAACCAAAACTGCATTAAGGTTCGACTTCCATGTCCCAAAATTTTCACCGGTTAATTTGTCGTGAGCTAACAACTGAATAAAAGAGCTCGACATGCTGAAAAAAAAATGTAAAACTATTAGTGAAACGGTTTTAACCTATTTAAACCAATTAGGAGGTTTAGTAGCAAATAAAGTACCCAAACTCTTTATTTACTAACAACGATACTTTAGTAAGTCAGAATGGTCCCTACCGTAGGGTAGGTGAGCACTCCTTTACTAAATCAAGACATTCTTGACTAAATGCTATCACCAGAATAACTCATATTCCTATAGCATCTTAGTTATCGTTTTTGGTCTGGATTTACTAACTCCTTAGCAAATCCCGTAAGTGTGACCCTCCATTTTTAGAACGCATAGAACGGCCCCAACATAGCAACCGTATGGAATGTCAGTGTTGGGAATGACCCTATGTTTCTTTATCCATAAATGGTGACTGAGGTGTTCGATCTCCCATGCCCAGCCCTCCGTTTGGATGGTGCCCCAAGGGCAGCCTGCAGGCGGAACATGGGAATCTCACGGTTCAATCCAATGGAGGAGACCGTAGGATGTACTGACGTACTTCCTTCTCCCACTTACTATAGACACTTACTCCATTCACCTTGCTATTGAAAGTTGCAAACACCACCCGTCTGGAGATGCCCCATATGGCATCATGAGGCCAAGCAAAATTCTCACGTTGTGAACTATAGGGAGTGCGTAGCAAGAGAGGGATATATCATATATTCCTTCTCAACACATCTACTAAGTATCATAGACGGTTTTAGGGTAAACTACTCAGGTTTTATCTGGCTAAGTAAATAAAACCTTAAGTCTAGGCAAACTATTTACCTGAGATGTCTAGGTTATAAACAGATTTAATTAACCTCACACCTCTCCCGCACGCTCATAAAGCCTGGTTAACTTTACTCAAGTACCGGATCGTCCCCAGGTAGGAGGTGTTCCGTAAACCGTCAGCTTAAATACCTCCAACCTCGAACAGGGATTTCACCGGGTGAGTTTCTCATAACCTTAGCATTTACGAGATTTCGACCTATTCATCTAATGAACCTGATCGAACCATTAACCCTAAATGAACATGCTCTTTTCTTTGTTATAGATTTTAAAAGTCTAAGTCATTTTTACAACACTTGCAAAAACTAGACTTACTACAACAAACTTCTATATGCTTCTCAAACATACATTCGCTAAGGCATGACAAATTGAATATTTAACTTCATAATCAATATAACACTTATATCGATTATGCTCTTAAATATACAACTCCTAATTCATAAATTAATATAACACTTATATCAAAAGTTTATGAATTAAGCATGCATCCTATACATTATAACAATTATAACATACAATAATGCATCTTGGTTGGATGTTTAATTTCATAATTAATATAACACTTATATTAATTATTCTATTAACCAAACAACAACTAATTCATGAATTAATATAACACTTATATTAATACTCATGAATTAAACATGCATCTAATACATTATAACACTTATAACCTACAATATGCATACAATCATGGCAACCTATGTTGTATATTTAATTTCATAATTAATATAACACTTATATCAATTATTCTATTAAATTATCAACATCTAATTCATGAATTAATATAACACTTATATTAATACTCATGAAGTCCAAAATATGCATACTATAAATTATAACACTTATAACATAATACCAATGCATGGAGCATGCTTCCTATGGTGGGATTTTAAATCTATATGGCATACGATATGCACATACAAACATGGATTTTAATTAAAACATACATTCACAATGCATAATTAATTAAACACACTAAAGTGGATCGATTTTGGCATTTAGCAAGCAATAACTAATTTATTACAAGCTTGAACAACAAGCTAAGTCTTGAGCCGACTTCGAACTTTTCGCACCGCTTTTGACCAGCTTGCTTCCTCCGAACGCTTCGGCCAATTTCTCTTCGAATTTCTCCTCGTAATGCCCAGAACCAGTTTGAACTTATACCGAACATTTCGGCGAGTTCCAAACTCAAACTTCTTTCACAAAGAAACCTATATGGACTCTAATGACTCCAAAAATACAGACTTTTTAGCACGCATTAAAACCCATACATTCTCGGGCAATTACAAATAATGAAATTCAAATAGAAACTATGCCAAAATCGATATTCACTTTAGACATCCATTCAGAAACAATTTCTAAATTAAAATACCCACCAACTTAAATTGATGCAAATTGAGTTAATCACAAAATCGCTCTGATACCAATTGATGGAGCGTTTTACCGCAGCGGAACGCGATTTCGGACCGATGATACTCTAATTTCATCAATTTAACAAATAGAAAACATGCTCAAAAACGAAAATAAGAAATTAGAAAAACATACCCTTGTAGTTCCAATTTCTTCAAGCTCCGTCGCTCGTTCCTCGTCACGAACTCTTCCGGCTTCTTCTCACGAACGCCTCGAGGACCACCCCAGGTAGTCCCGCTATCCTCGGCGCCGAGCAACGGTGTTGTGGGACACCGTTACAAGAGAAAAGAAAAGAAAAAGAAGGAGAAGAAGAAGATGGAATGAACTGGGGAGATGGCCTTCTGAGGTTTTAAGCTTACCTTCGTAAGGCAGAAGCAAACTTCAGCCAAAAAAAAACTTCATAAAATGAAAAACCTTCATTTTAATTAAAGACCCCAAAGCCCATTTCAATCTTTTGCCAAAGATTTAATATATATTATATATATAAAACCTCTAATGTGTCTTACATGCACAATGCATGTAAGACACATATATATTTATATATATATTAATATATTAAAAATATATATATATAATTATTATTTTAAAAAATTAATACAATATTAATTTTAAATAATAATTAATATTTTATTTATTAAACATTTTAATAAATAAAATATATATATATATATTATTAATTAATTAAACTTTTTAATTAATTAATATTATTTAATTCAATATCAAATATCAATTAAATAATATGGCTCAACTCGGTTTTCCGAAAACCGATTTTTTTTTGCACATGAATCCTATTCATGTTTTAGACTATTCGCATATTTAAATCACATTTAAATATGTCTATATTTAAATCACATTTAAATATGTCCATCCTCTTCCATAAACCGAATTTGAACAATTCAAATTCTTTTTCTTTTAATTTTTTCTTATACTGTTGCACGACGTTATCCGAGCTAGCCAGGAGAACCTAAAGGACCTACAGATCATGAGCTCCAACGATACGAGATTATTCGGTCAAAACTCTTTTAACCCGAATCAATCAACTTTCGTTAACCCCCAGAGACTCCACTATAGTCCGAGGGTTGCACTCTCCTCACTGTAGATATATTATGTCCTCTGATATAACCGTCACTGGCAAGTCGACCCTTCACAGGTTGTTCGTAATCACAGCTGGGTCATTTAAACCGATTAACCCCTGCATTACGTCTTGTTCCTTAAGTACCACTGACACCTCTAATGAACAATAGATCTGTGGTCCAACCAACAGATCAGTTAACCCTCTCATCACATGAGAGTGTGAGCGCTCATTGTTCAAGCCCCGGAGTCAGCTATTAAGGGAACAACCTATCTACTAACCCTGAAGAGCGGGTTAGGAGTGAACTCCAATCTTGCTGTACTATGTCCCCAGCTACCTATTCGACTTTATCCCCAAGATGGTAGGCTTATTGAGTCGGCGCGAATGGGCCACTCTCACCCGTGCAAGTCAAAGGATACTATCGAATAAGCAGGAGTTCATAGCGAGCTCAGGATTGAGATCGAGTTACCTAGGCCATCAATATGTATAAGTCGGTCTCATCAGTAAACGGAGTTATAAAGAGAGAGCGACTTAATACGCGGTTCGATCTTGTGTAAACTCTTTACACAGGACGCCCTCACTTCTCACATCTCTATGTGGAACCATTCGGATCACATCGTTCTGTACAATACAAAGTGAGCCGCATCCAATAGTGTTACCAGAATAAGGTACCCAACCTTATCCGTATACTATAGACCGTTTTGACTGACTACTTGAGCCTGATCCACAATCATGTCATACATGAGGCTCAAGTACTCATATTCAGCCAAGGGTGTTGGTCATTGGTATAGGTTAAACCAAACACGTTTCACTTTATTCCAGTAAACTCCTTTACTGAATAAAACTAATAACTCTTTATTTTAAATAGAATAATTACAAACATAACAGTTTACAAACCACGAGTTTTAGGACATAAAACCCAACAGTTCGAGGGTTTATATATTTAAATATGATTTAAATATATAACCGAAAGAAGTCATATTTAAATATGATTTAAATATCGACCGGTGTAAAATATGAATTTTGATTCATATATTGGAATAGTCGGTTTTCGGAAACCGGGCTTAGTGAATAGTTTATTATAATATTAATATTTGATATTAATATTAATAATAAATATTATAATTAAAATTGTTTTAATTATAATTAATAATTAATAATATTAATAATTATTTATAATAATTATTATTATTATTATTATTAAGAATCCACTCTGGAACCATGCATTGTGCATGGGGTCCATGTGGATTCCATTATTCATTTTCCATTCTCCATCTTTGGAGAATTGGAACATTTCCAAGAATGTGATTTTGACTTCTCTCTCAAGCACTTTCTCTCTCTAGTTTTCTCTCAACCAAATATTCATCTTCAAGGGTTAAAGAAGAAGTTCTTGGTTGTTGCTTGAGTTTTGATGAAGTTTTGAAGCTTTGGACTTTTGAAGATTAGAGGTTTGTTCTTTGGAAGAACTCCAAGTAAGTGTAAAGTTGTTTATACTTATTCCTCTAATCTTTGAATTTCAAAATTGTTGAAATTTATGAGATTGTTGTTTGAGTTCATCATGTTCTTGATGAATTGTTCATCAAGTTCTTGGTAAACTCATATCCAAACTCATCCAAGCTTCATCACCTTCTTCCTCCCACTCAACAAACTCCCTTAGCTCAATGAGTCCCACTACTCCGCTATTAAACCCGAGAATAGTTGGGACTACTCTAAGGGTGGTCCTCATCGGTGCCCGTGTTGAGTTCGTGACCGGAGGAGAGGTAGAGTTCGAGGGGGCAGTAGATGTGTGGAGGTAGACGAGAAGACGAATGTCAAAATAAGGTATTTTTGTTACTATATATACCGGTACTTTTTCTGAAGAGTTCTCTTCGTTGGAAAATATACGGGTGGTATATATAATTTTTACCAGTGATATATATACCGGTGGTATATATAATATTTCTCGGTGATATATATACCGGTGATACATACCGGTGATATATATACCGGTGATATATACCGGTTGTATATACCGGTCAGTGTTTCTTCGGTATAATATATACCGGTGATATATTTACCGGTGATATATACTGGTCAGTATTTCCTCGGTATAATATATACCGGTGTATATATGATATATACCGGTGATATATAACGGCCAAGAATTTCACGGTATAATATTTACCGGTGTATATATGATATATACCGGTGGTATATATCGGTTAGAAATTCCTCGGTATAATATATACTGGTGATATATATATCGGTGGTATATACCGGTCAGGAATTCCTCGGTATAAAATATACCGGTGTATATATGATATTTACCGGTATGTTTACACTATTTCTACCGGTCGGGTTCTCTTTTGTAGAAAATATACCGGTGTATATGTGATATATACCGGTGCATTTTCTTGAGTTTTACCGATTAGTTTATCGGTCAACCATTTATTGGTTGACCTTTACCGATCAGTTTACTAATCAATAAATGTGTTTATCGATCGGTTTTTCGGGCAGAATGAAAATTTTCAAAGTGTTTGATATTTTCTCTCCCGGTTTGTTCCTTATTGATTGCTAAAGGTCCTCAACCAGTTTTAGGGTTTTGTTTAAGTCTTTCTTCCGCTGCGCCTTTGGTTGGGGTCGGGACCCTCGCAGTTGGTTGAGTGGGGGTTCCAGCAATTGGTATCAGAACATGCTTTTAGTTCTCAATTTGGAATGAATTGAGTCCTAGGTGGGTTTAGTTTGTTTTCTTACTTGGGTGGCTGAAATTTATCGGATTATGGCAACTGTTTAATTTCTTGTACTTTACTTTCAGTTTGTATTAGCCTTGTCTGTTAATTAAGGCTTAATGTTTGGATGAGAGTCTGTATTCGTTGAGTCTTAGAGTTTTAAACAGTTGCGGAAGTCGTGGTGTGCAAGAAGCCAGAAACCGAAGAGGTTGAGGTTGTTCGAAGAGTTCGAAAAGCTTCAAGAGCCTAGCTCGGGGGTGGACGAGCTTGTAATAATTAGTTGTTGTTTGCTTGTTGCCATAATCAGATTCATTTTAGTGTGTTTCATTTATAGGATGCATGAGATGTATGATTTAAATTAACGCCCTTGTTTGTGCATAAAGTATGCCATGTAGATTTCAAATCCCACCATAAGAAAGATGTATCATGCATTGTATAAGTGTTATGATGTATAAGATGCATGCCTAATTCATAATTAATATAAGCGTTATATTGTTTTTGAATTAGGAGTTGTATGTTTAAGACCATAATTGATATAAGTGTTATATTAATTATGTATTTAAATATTCAACTAACCATGCCTTAGTGTTTGTATGTTTGAGAAGCATATAGAAGTTTGTTGTAGTAAGTCTAGTTGTTGCAAAGTGTTGTAAAAATGACTTAGACTTTTAAAATCTATAACAAAGAGAATTGCATGTTCATTTAGGGTTAATGATACCTCCGATTCATTAGATGAATAGGTCGTTATCTCGTAAATGCTAAGGTTATGAGAAACTCACCCTGTGAAATCCTGTTTTAGGTTGGAGGTATTTAAGCTGACGGTTTATGGAACACCTCCTACCTGGGGACAATCCGGTACTTGAGTAAAGTTAACCAGACTTTATGAGCGTGCGGGTGAGGTGTGAGGTTAATTAAACTATTAATAACTTAGATATCTCAGGTAAAATAGTTTTCCTAGACTTAAGGTTTTGTTTTCTTAGCCGGATAAAACCTGAGTAAGTACCCTTAAAAAACCGTCTACGATGCTTAGTAGAAGTGTTGTGAAGGAATATATGATATATCCCTCTTCTGCTACGCACTCCCTAAAGTTCACATCGTGAGAATTATGCTCGGCCTCGAGATGTCAATAGGGCATCCCCCTTAGGATGGCATTTGCATCTTTCAATAGCAAGGTGAATGGAGTAAGTGTCTATAGTAAGTGGGAGAAGGAAGTGCATCGGTGCTTCCTATGGTCTCCTCCATTGGATTGAACCGTGAGATTCCCATGTTCCGCCTGCAAGGTGCCCTTGGTGGCACCAATCCCTTAGGAGGGCCGTTTCATGGGAGTTGAACAAATCAGTCACCATTTATGGACAAAGAAACATAGGGTCATTCCCAACTCTGACATTCCCTTAGGTTGCACTGTTGGGGTCGTCCTGTGCATTCTAAAAATGGAGGGTCACACTTACAGGATTTGCTAAGGAGTTAGTAAATTTTGACCGAAAACGATAACTAAGATTGTAACAACCCGAATTCCAGGTAAGAGAAATTTATTTATTTTTATTATTGTCGGTTCTATAATGGGTTTAAAGAGAAGATGCTGGTCAAATTTGGGCTTAATTAGTGATGAAGGGACGCACTTTATTAATAAAGCTATGGAAAAAGTGTTGGCTAAATACAATGTTAGACATAGAGTAGCAACCCCTTATCACCCACATTCGAATGGACAAGCTGAAATATCCAATAGGGAAATTAAAAGCATACTTGAAAAAGTGGTCAAACCTAATAGAAAAGACTGGTCATTTAAATTGGACGATGCACTTTGGGCATATAGGACTGCATATAAAACACCCTTAGGTATGTCTCCTTATAGGCTAGTGTATGGAAAAGCATGTCACTTACCATTCGAATTGGAAATCAAAGCCTTTTGGGCCTTAAAAGAACTGAATTATTGCGTGACCGATGCGGGAACATTGCGGTCTCTGCAATTACATGAGTTAGATGAGCTGAGACATATGTCCTATGAAAATGCTAAAATGTATAAAGAAAAAACTAAAATTTGGCATGATATTAGACTTAGGATCAAGGACTTCAAGAAAGGCCAGCATGTCTTGTTATTTAACTCGAGGTTAAGATTATTTCCAGGCAAACTTAAGTCCAGATGGTCAGGTTCTTTTGTGATAACTAACGTGTTTGTACATGGTGCGATTGAGATTAGAAACCTGCAGCACGGGCAACCGTTTATGGTCAATGGTGCACGATTGAAGCACTACTATGAGGAGGGAGATGTGAAGACACTCTCGGCCTTCCTCCTATTTGAAACTTGAGAGCCAAATCGAGAGGGGATGAGTGATTACTGAGCTCACCCAAGAAGGCCATGCCTTAGTTTTTTTTTCTTTCGTATTGTCGTTTTTTATATGTGTGTTTATGTGTGATTTTATTTACGAATTTTGTTTTAATTTGGTGAATTTTAATAGGAGATCTTAAAGAAGAGATCAAGGAGATGAATGAAGGGGAGAGAATCCACAAGAAAAATCAGGCTAAATCCAAGATTTGGTTGATTAAATCTTGGATTTAAATCAAGAAAATCTTCCAACGGCTAGGCTATTTAATTGCGGCAGAATTGCTGAGTCCGCAACAGAATAGAGCCGTTGGGATCCACTCGAGTACATATAGCCGTCAGATCAGCGTTGCCCCTTACGCCTTCTTCATCCGTTGGACATCAAGAATTCGATCATCTTCTTCCTCTGCATCGCCTACCTTCAGTTCATCACAGAACGAAAATGGTATCCACACGAGCCGATCGTGCCACGCCCAAAAAGAAGTCACCTGACGCAGAGGAAGCTGCGAGGGAGGCATTGCTCTCCTTGGCAGATGCCGAAGCTGGGCAGCCCTCACGACCGCCTAAGCTTCCAGTACGCAAGAAGAAGTGGAAGGTGGTGACTGAGATCCCTGCTGGTCCATCTGCGCCAGTGGGTATGCCAAAGAAAAGAAAGTGGACGGTGGAGGTGGAGGATGCACCCATCAAAGAAAAGACTCCCAGCGAGGGGAGTCGAGGGCGTGGCCGCCCATCCTATGAGACGGCCAGACAGAGCCCTGAGCCATCTCCACCTTCACAGACGCCAGAGCCTGAAGCTCCGATTGAAGAGCACCAAGACTCGGTGTCGAGCGAAGAGGCGGCTGAGGAAGATGAAGTCTTCTCCCCTTTAAGGGAAGTCAGCCCTGATAGCCCAGCGGAGGGGGGGAGCAGAGACTCGATGGATGAGACGTTGGGGGACTGCCTCCAGCAGATCACCACCAAGGCTCGGCTGAGGAAGAAGGCGCCCAAGATTGTGAAGGCCAAGCGGCCAAAAGCTTCCAAGCGATCCAAGAAGAAGAAGGTAAGTGGTGAGCCTTCTTTAAAGAAGCTGAAAGTTGAGGCTGCTGCGTCGGCCAAGGAAAAGGAGAAGGAGAAAGCAAAATTGTACCCCGAAGACGACCCTCAAGCCGTGCGGTATGTCTCTCAAGACGCAGAGACCAGGGGCACTGAATTGAGGAAGAGAGACCTGCTCCATGAGAAGGGTTTTCTTGATGCACTGGCAGACCTGCCGCAATTCTTGCGCGCAGGGATCGCCAACCATGGCTGGGAAGAGCTGTGCAGACCGCCCATCCCAGCCTACTCCGACATGGTGTATGATTTCTACGCCAACCTGACACACCCTGAGGATGGTCTGTCCATGGTGAGGGGGATTGAGGTCGATTTCTCGGCCAAGGCCATCAATGAAGCTTATGCCCTCCGAGGGCATAAGTACACTGATTATGCGAGAATCATCGACTCACCATCTGCAGCTGTCTTGGAAGAAGCCCTGCGCAGCATAGTCCAACCTGAGGCGGCTTGGACAATCTCGAGAAATGGGAAGCACACCCTGATGAGTGCAACCCTCAAGGACAAGGCGACCGTCTGGTTTTCCTTTGTGCGAAGGCGTCTCTCCCCTGTAACCCACGAAACGACCATAAACCAGGGGAGATCTTTGCTGGTGTACGCCATTATGAGGGGCCTCACCATAGATGTTGGAGAGGTCATTGCAGCCTCCATAGCCGACTGCGCAAAGAAAGGTAAAGGCTCTCTTTTCTTCCCAAACACCATTACTAAGCTCTGCTTGCGTGTAGGTGTGCCCATCGAGAGGAAGGAGAGGCAGCTGGCCTACACAGGTCATCTGGAGCTGCCCACAGGCCTGAGGATGCGAAGGAGGGGCAACATGGAGTTTAAGCTGGACGGCCTAGCTGCTGCTCAATCCTTATCCATGGCGTGCTTAATGGACCTGCAGCACAAGATGGCGCAGTGGGCTGAATATGCGCAGGCGAGGGACAAAGACGTGGCTGATCAGTTGGGATGCATCTTCCCTGCCTTCCCCAGTGATCTATTGAAGCCGTGGGCACCTCCTAGGGAAAGGAGAGATGATGATGAGGATGTTTAAGTGCCAGTCTGAAGGGCACTCGAGGGAGTACTTCTGTTCCCTCTTGAAGAAAAAAAACCTGCTTTTCGTTAACTTTGTGAATTGTGTTGAAACCAATATTTGATCTGTTTTTTAATTCCTTTGTTTGTTTAGGATAGTTTAGTATAGGTTGATGGTATCTGAGTAGTTAGCTTGTTTTAGTTTTCTATTTTGAGTAGTTTTGGATGACTGGAAATAGCATGCTAGGGGCCTTGATCACTGATAAATATGCCCTGTAGGTTTATTGCGAAAATTTTGCGGAGACCGCAATTTTTGTTAGTTTTCGCATGCTATTGGCTGACTGTTTGGATAGGCTGGTTCTGTTTAAATGTTGTTCTCTTGCTACTTTCTTGACTGCCATATATGACATATCTGTGAGCATGCTGGATGAGTGTCTTAGAACACCTTTGTTAGTTTAAATTAGCTCCCTTAAAGTGTTCAGCATGAATCTCTTTAAGCCCTTAACAGACTGTTTTTTGCAAAAATCTGCTGCTGTGTTATTTCCTTTAAGAATGTTCATTCTATGCCTAGGACTTTTAGATTCTCCTTGTTTTTCCCTAGACTAGATGCTTCTAGGACAAGTTTGGGGGTGTGCCACCTCAGACTCTCATTGAGAACAATGAGAAGTTTTAGTTTGGGGGAGGCAGCCCTAGGCTTAGGAACATTCCTCTCTCCCTTTTAAACATAAGCATTCTTCTTCCCCTTTGAAAAAATGATGAACTGAAAAAAAAAACGAAAAGAAGAATAAAGAGTGGTGTCTCTCTTGAGGTTGCTGAGTAATCAGTGCCATGTGTGTAACCCACAAGTGGCATTGCATCAAAAGGCAACCAAAAGAGAGGCCCTACCAAAGAAAGAAAGAAAAAGAAAAAACCAAGGAAGAAGAGTGTGTGCCTATAAGTTATAGCTTTTGTGCTTAGGTGTCCTATGTGAATGAACTCTGATCCTCAGTTAGCTAAGCACAGGGTTGTAGCTTGTAGGTTTGTTGAGGGAGATGAGTGTATATCCAATGTAGTGATGCCAGAGTTTAGGTTGTTCTATGAATGTACTACTGACACTGGTTTATACTAAGACTGGCATGACTCTAAGGAATCCTAGGTAGCTCAAAAGAAAAACATTAGAAGCATGTACTGAGTCTGGGGTAAAGCTAGGTAGAATTTGAAAATTTAGGGATAGTTGCACAATGAACTTAATGACCAAAGCAGATAGATCAGTTGTAGGGAGTTAATAAAACAGTAGGTTTATAAGGCGAGAGAAGTCAGAAGAAGAAAAATGAGAAGTTAGTTTTAAACTTAGAAGCGTGTCACAGGACAGCATTGCCATAGATAGTGAACTTAGGGAAGTCAGCAAGTAGTTCGAGAAAGTATTAGCAGCCCAAATAAAGTCCTTATATTGCTCGAGGACGAGCAAAACCTTAAGTTTGGGGGTGTGTTACGTCTCCAAAAGTGACTATTTTAGGACTTATTTGCTATAGAAAGTTGTACACCCTTAAGCGTTTTTGGTAGAATTTAGCTTAAACTTGTGCTTATATATGAAAATTAGTAGAATGAAGCTAAATGAGGACTTATGTGTAAAAGGAAAGAAAAAGAACCAAGAACAAAGCTAAAGACTTGAAATTTGCACATTGCTGAAGCATTGCGAAAACATTGCGGTTTCAGCAATGTTTTAAGTGAAATCTGTTAAGTTGTCTAACCAATTTCTGTTTTGTTACGATCTCTCAGCGGCCCATTCTTTCTCCTGCTGCCACGTGGAAGGTCGACGTTCATAATGGATGGTCCTCCTTGGCTGAAGACTACCTGCAAAACCCTATAAAAGGAGGTCAAGATGGAAGGACAAACACACACTCGAAAGGCGTAGATCTCTTTCCTCAACGCAGTTTCTCATTGTTTTCTCTCACGGGTGTTAGCGTGGAGGTTTCAGCTGGTGGAGACGATAATCTAAGAGGAAGAAGAGAGGATCTTTCATCTCTTCTGATTGGATTCATCCATGATCAAGCTTACCTTCGACTTTCATCCGAGGCGTTGCAACGAGGAGTCCACACGCATACTTTATTGCTTTCTGCTGTTTTTGTTCCCCTTGTTGTTTCTGTCTTTGCTATTTCACTTTTGTCTGTTACTCCACTCTATTTCGTACTCTTCTGTTTAGCTTTAGTTGTTCAAAGTTGTTATTTGTTTAGTTCAAACTTTGGTTAATCAAAGCATTATTTCATCACTTCGCAAGTTCTCCATTTCTTCTATTTGCTGTCGTTTCTTCTTGATTACTGTCGAGCATGTTTAAATACTCAAATCTTTCCATTCCATCTTCATCCATGAGTAACTAAACCACATAAGGGTATGCTAATGACAAGTCTATAGGTAGAAATACGTGAATCAAGCATGTAGGTTAGTGTCGAATGCATTGAATGTGTGTAAGCTTCATCCCACGGGCAATTTCGATTGGCCATCCATTTTGTCCAAAGAACTCCTAACCTCTGGAAGGAGTAAGAGTTCAGAGTCGTACATTCATGCTAGCCTTTCATGGTAGCCAGAAAACGACCTAGGAATAGGCGTTTTCCTAGTACAAATCACTAAACTTGCTTTTCTAAATAGATGCTTAAGGCCTTACTTGGACATGAGTAAACTAAAGGATCTAATGCATGAAATCGAAAGATACATGAGAATGAGTTAGTTTGATGCATGATGAGTTGATCTACTGCTTGAGAATCGTATGAAAAAGCCTATAAAGGAGTCGTTAGTAGCCCTTGTTTCCCTACTTTACCCCTAATTCGCTGTTAGTAACATTGCTAGAAAATTGTTGTTTCCGCAATTTTCTTAGTTCAAAATTTTGCCTTAGCCATTTTTTTTAGTCTTTTGTTTTGCGATTTTATTGCTAGATAATTGCTTTCTCCGCAATTCTTTTCCTTCTACATTCGAGTTTACCTATCTACTTGCACTTGCTTATGGTTTCATATCTAGCACGTTCCTTAATAGTTAGGCACTTTAAACCCAAATCTACCCCATTTAAACCACCCTTTCTCACTTAACATCTCACTTCGTTAGTCACTAAGAATAAATATCTGTGGGAAATCGAATGAAAAAATACTTATTACTTGCTACAAGATCATGTATGCTTGCATGTTCTGAGTGCTCTCCCATTGCATCTTTATTTTAAACATTGAGCACGCAACAGTAGCATACAAGAAGAGGAAGAAAAATGGCCAAAAATGGTGGAAAAAGTCGTATATCCGAGGCCAATTTCGTGGAGAAGATGCTGCAAAAATCGAAGATTTTTGGCTTTAAAACGTCGGAGCGTCTCGACGCTAGGCCAGCGTCTCGACGTTGTGCCCTAAGTTGGTAGCGCGCGTGCGCGTTCGGGGCGTCTCGACGTTGGGCAGCGTCGAGCAGGCGTTGAGCACTCGCGCTCGACGCTTGCTCGCTGGAATTTGGAGGCCAAAAATTGCCTTTTCATGGCAATTTTTGCCATGTCTTCATGCTTCAAATCCTTCACTCCCAAAGCATCCATGAAGCTCTAAAACGTCTCTTTAAGTCCCGAAACATGTCCTTAGACTCCTCGAGCTTTCGACCATGAGATCACCTACAAAAAGGCATTTTAATCAATATTAAGCATGGTTCTAGCCAATATTAGGGGCATAATAATAGCTCTATTTTGGAGCTATCAGCCGTGTTGACGACCATAGATTCTTACACGAGATTCTTCGTGATCTTCCCAACGCCCTTCATTTTCGTCTTTATTTTCTTTACGTCGGGGATTAAGAGGTCTTTGTTTCCTCTATTGGCAATACTCAGCTCCATATCATGGGCGCGAGTTGCTAACTCCTCGAATGTTTGGGGCTTTATCTCTTGTAGGATGTATTGAAGTCCCCAATGCATGTCGTCGATGCACATCTCGACAGCAGACACTTCTGTGAGTCGGTCCTTGCAGTCAAGACTCAACGATCTCCAACGGTTAATGAAATCGATGACTGACTCGCCCATTCTTTGGCTAGCGTGCGAGAGTTCAGACATGTTGACTGTCTGCCTTGTGCTGTAGAAGCGATTCATGAAGTCTCTCTCAAATTGTTCTCAATTGTCAATCGTCTCGGGTTCCAAGTCGGTGTACCAGTCAAAGGCGTTTCCTTTCAAAGTTCAGACGAATTGCCTAACCAGCAAGTCTCCGCGAGTTCCAGCGTTCTCGCACGTTTTGACGAAGTGGGCAATGTGCTGTTTAGGATTGCCCTTCCCATCGAACTGTTGAAATTTCGGCGGCTGGTACCCGGTGGGCATCCTCAAGTTGTCGATCCTCTTGGAATATGGTTTGGTATACAAGAGGGTGCTCTGGGCTGGTCCACCGTACTGGGCTCATATGATGTTGGTAATCATGTCCTGCAGTTGTTGGACAAATAAGGAAGTGACGACGTTGAGTGTTGCGCTTGGTCTTCCTAGATGACAATTTTTTCTTTGTCACTCTTTCTAGCCGCAAGAGTTAGACTTGACTCCGCGACCTCACGACTTTGCATCTGATTCCTCAGTTGAGCAATCTCGAAGTCTTTGTCCTCGACTGCTTTCATCAGAAAGTTAATTTTTTTTTCCATTTCAGCCATTGTTTCGTCGTTAGTGCGCGCATCCGCCATCATTACAGATACGTTGGAGTCAGACACCTTCTCCGACTGATCAGAGGAGGGAGCAGCTTCATCGAACAATGGATTGTCCTTGATGATTATCCCAACCTGCGCGGACTCCGTCAGTCGTTTGTATATTTTGCTCACGATGGCAGGAGTGTGCTCGCCCGTCTGCGAGACTTCTTTGATGAAGCGGCTGCGGGTGGCAAGTCCCCTGTAAGGGCTGTTGGAACTAACAGCCTTGGATGTTGTTTTCTTTGATGTCATTGTTAATTTTTGTTGAGAGAGAGATGAAAGGTAGAGATGTTCCACTGGGCGTGTCAATCTGTTCACACGAGATTTCGAACGAAGAAAATCTAGACACGTGTAAATGAAATTTGAATTGTATTTATGTATTTGTATGTATCAGTGCGTAGTGGATTACAATCTCTAATGTTTGATCCTCTGATTCTCTCTCTTAAATGTAACCGTACTCGAGGGCTTCCAGCTTGTTCTCAAGGTCGAATTTGGATCGAGGGCTTCGCAGCTTGTTCTCGATGTTGGAGCTTTAGCTTCGAGTGGCGGTGAAGTCTTTTGGTGTTTTTCTTTTCATCAAGCGATGTTCAGTCTTTGGGATTCAAAGAGTCTCTCGTTACTTAGAAATTCTCTCTGAGTTCTTTTGAGAAGAAATTTTATGAACCTTCAAAATGAAGAATGAGTTCTCTATTTATAGAGTTTTCATGGGCCTGGATCCAATGGGCTTTTGAATTTTGAGCCCAATGGGCTTGACCTTTGGGCTAAATTGTCTTTTGAATAGCTTTTCTAGACCGATCCGATTTCGAGCCCAATTGCGGTGTGACCGAATTTGCTCGATCAAGTCTATCTGATCCACCGACCGTGATGAAGACACGTGGCGATCACTGATTGACCGAAATTTCTCGGTCAACAGGGTCACTCTAACCCGTGCAAGTCAAAGGATACTCTCGAATAAATAGGAGTTATAAGCGTGCTCATTAGAATAAAAACTACTTTCAATTGCATGTAGTTATTGCGTTAAGTTTATGGGGCAACCAGAGGAATAACTAGATTGGAATAATGGTTACGGAAAAATAGCTAATGTTTTTAAATGAATGAAATATAACTAACAACTATAATTAGTAAACTACTTAAACTATGTTGAGACTTAAATACCCTATGAAATTTAACCGGTTGATAAATTAAATGAATTAGAAAAAAAAATTGATTTTAGGAGAGATAAATTAATTGGGAGGAAAAAACGCAACAATTAGAAAACCGTTAAAATTATTTGAAATAATTTGAATTATAATGATTATTTTTTGCAGTGAAAAATTGCGTTAGCGTTTCTGTTGAGGTATATAGGCGTAATTAAACCTATAATTACATGATACTAGCTTTAAAAAAATGGTGTATTGAGAAGGATACACAGATACAAAAAAGAAAAACTAAACTTCCTAATTTAAAATCAACCACCTAAAATGATTTAGAAATATGTTACATCCACCAACAAGAATGTCTAATCAGTAATAAGATCCCAACAACGTCAAATAATATAAATTAAAAAATAATCCATAATTGCATTCACCCAATGAAAATATATTTACCTACAACTCTGTTTTGATTTCCTCTAACCTTCATTCTCATGGGCGTTTCCATCCACATCATGTTCTTCTTGCTCCCATATCGAACTTTTCATTCTGGAAATTCGGGTTTGGGGAAAGATTTGTGTTATTTGCTTAATTGATTTTTTTTAAAAATGTTTTGTAATTAAATCTTGAACTCTATCCCGATATTTTAGAAATTTTGTTGTATGACAAACCTATGGAAAAATGATAGGACTTAGAGGTCCCACGTTTCACAATTTTAAATACAAATTTTGGATTGCAGAATTTATTCCACTTTTTAAGATTTTTTGGCAACGTATTTGATTTATAAAATAACTGGACTAATTTGATTCCACTTTTTAGGGATTTTTATAATATCTTTGATTTAAATCACAATTTATCTATAATCTTAATGCAAATTTTGGATCCTCCACTTTTTAGGGATTTTTGCAACTTCTCTGATTTATAAAAAAAAAATTACTAATTTGATTCTGGATTTTTTTGTAATGTCTTTGATTTAAATCACAATTTATCTCTTGGATTATTGTATTAATTGCATGTAGATACTCTTATGTACATAGAGATGCATATATCATATATATGTAAGACACATATGTTACTAGTATATAGTACTATTGACTATTATAGATTGTTGTTGTAGTTTTCCACACGTATGTATCGTTATATACACATAGGTATTGTCGGATTTGATGTGTTTAATTACATGCATATGACACATTTTGTTGTTTCTCTTGATAGTTAGTAATTTATATGTATATAATACTATATACTCTAGTAATAATCATAACATATTTTTGGTATTGAGAATTTTAAGACTTGCGTTGTTCTTGTATGTGTTCGTATCTACAACTTCATCATCCACGACCAAACAACAGTCGTGGTACATCCGATTTGAATAAGCAGCATCCACATAAGATTAATGTCTGTAGATAGGCTTGTGATCAATAATTTCTCTACAAATTTTGGATTCTAAAACTTTATTCCACTTTTTGGAGTTTTTTTGCAACTTCTTTGATTTATAAAATGATGGGACTAATTTGATTCCAGTTTTTTAGGGACTTTTGTAATGTCTTTGATTTAAATCACAATTATTGTATACATAACTTTGTGATTAATTACATGTATATACTCTTACGTACATAAAAATGCATATGCATATGATTGTATATATAGTTTGCTATATATTTAGTGCGTGTATCATATGTATGTAAGACACATATGTTATTAGTATGTAGTATTATTGACTATTATAGATTGTTGTTGTAATTTTTCACACGTATGCATCATTATATACATATAGGTATTGACTCATTTGATATGTTTAATTACAGGCATATAAGACACATTGTTGTTTTTGTTGATAGTTGTTAGTAATTTACATGTATATAATATTATATACTGCAAATAATCATAACGTATTTTTGGTATTGAGAATCTTAAGACTCGTGTTGTCCTTGTATGTGTTCGTATCTACAACTTTATCATCCACAACGAAGCAACAGTCGTACATCCGATTTGAATAATCTTCTAGCATCCACACAAGATTCATGTCTTTAGATAGCCTTGTGATCAATGATTTCTCTTCCTCGTTCCTAAATAGGGTAAAAAGGAACAATTGTGAAATTCATTTTGGGCATCTACTGCGAGAAGTTTGACGATAAAATTGTTGAGTTGAACAAGGTTGAATTACATATGTTACGTGCATCGTGCAAGACCTTAAGTTGTTGTAGATGAATAACCATTTCATCGTTGAGTTGACCAAGAGTTGAATCACATGTTACGTGCATCGCGCAAGACCTACTTTAAGTTGTTGTAGATGAACAACAATTTATTTTGTGAAATCTAGTGGTATGAATAAATGAATTCCTCGTCTTTGATTTTTGTAACCCTCGTCAATTCGGGTGGATGACGACGTCGAGGCACTACCCATTAGACTATTACCCTCATGTTTATCATGTATGTTAATATGTAGTAATAAGTCCTCTATTCGAATGTATTGTGACTGTAATTTGAAGTATACACCTTTATGACTCGCTACCCCGAAGTAACGAGTGCAATGAAGAATGAGACAAATTACACCCGCAACCCAGTAAGAGGTGAAACGAGAAAAGACATCCGAGGGGAATAGGCAGAAAACAAAGGAGAAAGAGAAATATCTAGAGTTTAGGAAACATGGTGAATCAAAGGATGTAAGTATCTTTATTTACAGTCATTCATATTGACATTTCTCCCCCTATATTTGTATTTACACAAATTTACTTGTTGTTCTATAGAAACCGCGAAAGGAGAATTTGTGTGAGACTCTCTCAAGGTCATCAGACAATAAACAAAAAGAGAAGACAGACAAAAGGGACAAGAGTGCGGTTCTGACTCCTGAAAATTTGGATGACATACCTTGTATCTGCTATCATATACCTCCCTCATCGTATACATGTCGTAGTAAACCATAGTATATACCACGAGTGTAGTGCATTGCTTTGTTGTGTACTTTCATTGACGACGTTAACCATATATGGATTAGTTAGGTATGATTGAGTCATATACCTTGTATCTGTTGTTATATACATCACCCTCATGTATGTTCGCCTGTGTACATACTAGTTTATACAACGCAAATATATTATTAGAATGTTTGTCAACATGTATGTACAATGTTATATTAATCTAAACATGTATGTTCATCCCGTGATATCCCCGTTTGTCGGTAATTGTTGTTAGTAGCTTTAAACTAACTTTATACATACTTCGAATCATATTGAAAAGTAAATTAATGGTCCCCGTGTATACTTGCATGTGTAACGCTGAATCCACACCATTTTGTAATGTGTGTTATATAAATCTAAGTATGTATGTTGATACCATACTTTGTCTTTTATTGGTAATTCGTTGGTAGCATACTTAAGGAACACCCATGGGGCAATGCTACCATGACCAATCAATCTAGTTTCAAGGTACATGCTCCTAATTACACATCATTTCTCAACACAAAAAATATTGTGGTGTGGTCTATACGCATATTAACTGTCAATCTACCCTCAATTGTAAGTATGCAATTGTTTACACCTCCTTTGATACATTGTCGCAAGATGGAGCCACCATAAGTGCGTAGTTACTGCCGATTTGGGTAACTTTTTGAAAATGTATCAGATCAAGAGTGTTAGATATATAAACCAGTTCTGTTGAAACCATAAATTTAGGATGGAAGTTCGAAATAATAGGAGAAATATTTCTTGATGCTTGGGAGTTGAATGTGAGTTGTTACGTTTTTTTATTCCTAAATTAAATAAATTTGGTTAGTTGAAATAACAAATCAGTTGAGTGGCAGTTTTGTAAATAGGGTGATCTACAAAGGACATATTAAGTATATCTTGTCTCTCTTTCCTCATACTCTAGTTAGCTATTCGATAGAAATAATAAAATAAGTTATTATATTTATTTTTTTGGTGCCTGATAAAAAGTAAAAAAGTACTTTGCTTTATTCCAGCTAACGTGAGGTTACGAAAAAAAAACCCCACAATCGAAAAATTTCTTCTTCTCCCAAATCGCACGAAGTCTCCATTTTGATCGGTTCCTCCCAAAATTTCTTCTTCTCCCAAATCACTTCCATCTTCTTCTTCATCTCTCTCTCTCTTAAACCTTAATTTCTGGTTCCCTCTGTACTTCTTTTTCAAGTTAGGGTTTCCTCGACGATCGATTCATATTGCAGGGCCCATTCAAGCGGTCAATTGACCTTCTCATCTTCTCGGAACTCGGATTTCCTTTTTCGAAAAGAAGTTTTTGCATTGGCAGAATTGCACAAATTTGATTCGAAGGATTCAAAAAATTTCTACGGCTCTGAGAATGTGGAGACGGAAGAGCACGATCATTGAAAGCGGCGTAAGGAGGGGAAGCGACGATGAGCTTGGTGTTCCTTCTAAAAAGTAAGATGAGGGACGAGAGTGTGGGATTTCAGGGTGATGGTGAAAAACTCAAGAAGAGTAGTGAAAAGGGTGAGGAAAGGCATTTCGCGAGAAATTTGTATGATCATAGTGCCGCATATCGATAGTCTTTTTTTATTGAACGTGCTCTTTATCTATATTGATTAGTATCATCATTTCTCTTAGTTTCATGTTTTGGTTTGACGGGTTGATTTTTGCATACTGATACTGGTTTTGTAGGGTTCTCTAATTGCGTTGGAGATATTGGACATTTGGTTCCATTATATTGTTGGACTATTTACAACTTAACACTTAGCTACTCAAAAAGATCCAAGACTAATCATTAAAATTTCTCCATGCTGAAAACGTAAAGTTTTCAAGTATCATTTTTGTGTTGATTGATAGTCATTATCTGCTTGAAGTCTATTATTTGATGATCATTGTAGTTTCCTCCGAACATCCTTTTTCCAGTATCAGACCATTACGAGATTCACATTGGCACACTCCACTTTAGGTCAGTGCCTTCATTGTTTTTGGGCTTCAGTTTTGATTTCTTCTCTGGCTTGAGTATCTGCAGCTCATATGTATGTTTGGATGTGGACAGTATGAAATACTGAAAGCTTGGCCTTGCAATTTGGTGTCATTGGTGTCATGTGAGTTCTGTTACTATTTTGGAGAAAGAAACTTACTATTTTGCTATGATTCGAATACTAAACCAAATGAACAATTCTGCAAGCTATAAAAAGCTAATGGGATCAAACTATGAAGAACTTTGAATATGAACTTCAAAATCTGAGATATATTTTGCATCATCACATTCTATGTGCTGGAAATGTATTTTCATAATATTGTGCAGAATTTTCTCTTCTTGGAAAATAAAGTTAATAATGTCATGTTCACATTCCAACTTGACTAGGATGGAACGCAGTCAATATGTCTGTTATCTCTAGCTTATGCAGACCAAATTTAAAATGTGTAGGTGTATGTGTATCGATTTGCATTGTTTAAACATCTAGTTTTTCTCAATGTTAGGTTGTTCTTTGCCCTTCAAACAAGCAAGCAAGAGAGTGTTTTCAATCTATGTTCGTTGATAAGTTCGGTAAAGTAAGTTGGAAGGTTCGAGGTGAGTATTCTAATAAATTATAGGTATGTTTCCTTTCTTTTTCACATAATTTCCAAATTCCTTTGATTCGACATTGTTATTTTATTGAGAAATCTGGCTTTCTTTTAAATCTAATATCATTTGGATGTTTTGGATTTGATTGGATATTGTAAGGAAAAGTAGTGCAATTTGATGGTTGAATAAAAAGAAGATTCTTGTGTGCTATATTTGATGGTTGAATAAAACTTTTTTAATTTAGATTTGTGAAGTTTAAATGTGTGGAGCATATGTTGGAAAAAATCTTACTTTGAAAATGACTCATTTTGCAATTTCATTTATTTCTACAAGGTTGCTGACACCTTTGAAGGTTGTTTTGAATAGTAATGGTAGTAACTCAAAATTTAATCTCGAAGCTAGTTTTTAGACTCTTAAACATCAATATAGTAGTATGACAATGTTTCTAGCTAACTCATTATGCACTTTGTTGGATTTTCATTTATTTTGTTCTTGATTCTTGCAAAAGTTGGTTAATGAGTTCTAATTAAGTTGTTAATTAGTGGGTTAGAGTTCTCAACTTATATTTTATTTTTGGCTTGAGGCATCTTGCTTTGACTTCTTACATGATTTCTTTATTAATTAAAGCTAGCTACCACTACAAGAATGACTACTAGTCCGTGAGTTTTTTTTTATCTAAAATTTTAAAATGCTCATTTTATAAAGTAAATCAGTGTCGGGTAAATTTCAAATTTAAACATGAAAAAGTAGATTCTCCCCTATCTTTAAAAAAATGTTTTGAAGAGGTATCAAATTTTTTGAAAAATAAATCTCAAAATTTGTTATCCACTAAATTTTATTAATGATTATTGTAACGACCCGACTTTTGGATCTCATTTAAAATATTGAAAACATCAAATAAAACTAAATGCATGCTGATCACATTTAAAAAAAAAAACTCTTGAGAAAAGATATAGAAATAAATATTTTCATTTAAATAAACTAAAATATAATTATTTGGGATCCTATTTAAAATATTGAAAACATAAAATAAAACGCTTCGATAAACTGCTTTAAAATTGTTTCATAGCATAACCTAGAATAAAACATTTAAACTTAAATATCAAATATGCGGAAGCCATTCTGACAATGACACCATGGTCCCGTCACTCGCCTCGGGCACAAACAACAAACGATCTCCCTCGTACGTTTTAAACCCCAAATGGGTTAGACATGCATACACAAGCAAAACATGCACTAAATAGTTTAATCACGTGGGACCTTTATTTTCTGTCAAAACTTTCAAATCAACCTGTGGACAATTAACCCATCAAAACTATACCAACTAACTGGTGGCGCTTAAGCGGGCAACTTGAGAGACTCTAACCCAGCTGATGGTAGTTGGCTCCCAATCAGCCGAGCCATGCCTTAATTTTCTGTCAAAACTTTCAAATCGACCTGTGGACAATTAACCCATCAAAACTATACCAACTAACTGGTGGCGCTTAAGCGGGCAACTTGAGAGACTCTACCCCAGCTGATGGTAGTTGGCTCCCAATCAGCGGAGCCAAGCCTCAAGTGCCTCATTCTGAGATGTACACAAACTGCATGAGACTCTACCCCAGCTGATGGTAGTTGGCTCCCAATCAGCGGAGCCAAGCCTCAAGTGCCTCATTCTGAGATGTACACAAACTTCATTAAGTTTGTCAGCTCACTGGTGGAGCATAGGTGAGTTTTTTTTAAAACGTGGACTTCTACCCCAACAGATGGTAACTGACCCCCAGTCTGTGGAGCCGAGATCCACCCACCTAGCTCCTAGTCATAGTACATCAACATACATGGATGGATAATTGACACAACTTCTACATTAAAACATGAATCATTCACCATTATGCATGAGGCCCCCTAGCTGGATGTTTTATCATGACATGACACTCAATTCATATAAGGTCGTTGACCCAATCAATAGTCAAACAAACCAACTACACCATGTCCTGAAGCATTCACCAAGAAAAATACTGACCGTTCCAACTTATAAATTAATTCAAAGAATGAGAAACAATACACATTAATTTCCACAACATCCACAACAACCAGAAACAAACATACATATAATTACAGTAACAAACAACCAAACTTTCCCACCAAGCCAAAGGCTTTCCTTCACTAAGGAAACTTACCTTGAGTTGAAACCCGATCACTAAATTGAAGGTCTTGGTTCCAACTTAAACAAGTTCCAACAATCAAAACCCATTCCTGTAAAAAATGTCTAAACAAAAAAAAACCCTAGGTTACCTACGTGGTCTTGTCCGTCACTCTTACGCTAAATTCAATTCCAATCTCAGACCGTTTTCGACACTGAAACAGAGAGGCTTTTACAAGTTACGAAAAATCTGAAATCTTGAAATAGAATCCAAAGGTTTCAAAACGAATTGTTACCTATTGAGCGTTTTCAAATCGATTGACGATGAGGGTTGGGCGTGGATCGAACGACGATGGCCAATTATTTTTTATTCAACGACAAAGTGTAGATGAAAGTAAAGAAAAAAGAAAATGGGAATGCTTGAACACGGATGGAGAAAAACAAATGAAGAAACCCCTTAGGGTTTAACATAAGTTTAATAATATTAATATTATTAATATTATTACTTAAAAAAATAAATTTATTTATTTCCCACTTCAGTCCCTTTCTTTCTTTTATTTTATTTTCTTTTAATTTTTTTTGTATTCTAAAATATTACTTTAAATAAGTTCTAAATCTTAAATAACGATTCAATGTGATAAAATAGGGTACGGGGTGTTACATTCTCCCCACCTTAAAACTTTCGTCCTCGAAAGTGGCTAGTTTTGAAAAAGTACATGCTCCTCATATCGTCTTCTAATTCCCACGTAGCTTCCTCAAACTGATGGTTTTGTCAAAGGACCTTAATAAGCGTTATTTCTTGATTGCGAAGGGTCTTCACATCTCTTGCAAGAATTTGTTTCGGCTTCTCCTCATAGCTCAGGTTCTCACTAAACCGTAAGGGTTCGAAGTCAATTATGTGGGATGAGTTCGCCAAATAATTTCGTAGCATAGAGACGTGAAAGACATTGTGGATCGCCGATAGAGAAGACGGTAAGGCCACCTGGTAAGCCATCGGGCCAACTCGGTCCAACACTTCAAATGGACCGATGAAATGTGGGCTAAGTTTTCCCTTCTGTCCAAACCTCATAACCTCTTCATTGGTGCTACCTTCAGGAAAACATGATCACCCACTGCAAACTCCAAGTCTCTCCTCCTGGTATCAACATTACTTTTCTATCTACTTTGCGTTATTAACATCTTTGCCCTGATCTTCTGAATTGCCTCATTTGTGACTTAGACCCGCTCGGGTCCCAACAGTTGTCGCTCTCCTACCTCGTCCCAATAATCTAGGGACCTACTCCCCTTCCCATAGAGAGCTTCAAAAGGTGTCATGCCTATAGTTGCTTAATAACTATTGTTATAAGCAGACTCTATGAGATGCAAATGAACATCCCAACTTCTTGTGAAGTCTATCACACAAGCTCGTAACATATCCTCCAAGGTTTGGTTCAAACGTTCAGTTTGACCATCTGTCTGCGAATGAAGGGCTTTGTCTCATGCTTGACTTAACTGTCAACTAGACCAATTGTGCGGTAACCTCACACACTGCAACCATTATCTCTGCTCGTTGCAGGTCATTAAGTATGTGTGCCTGAGTGGTGATTAAGGTTGACGTGTGTGCTGATTCCCTACTAAGGGCATACGTGACCACATTTGCCTCACCCGGATGGTACAAGATCTTGCAATCATAATATTTTACCAACCCCAACAACTTTCGCTGCCTCATGTTCAACTCTTTTTTAGTGAATAAATACTTAAGACTCTTGTGGTCTGTGAGGATTTGGATTTTCACCCCGTACAAGTAGTGTGTCCAAATCTTCAAGGCAAAGACCACCGTTTCCAACTCCAAATCGTGGGTTGGGTAATTTTGCTCATAATTCTTCAACTGTCGAGAAGCATATGTGTTACGTCTCCAAAAGTGACTATTTTAGGACTTATTTGTGATAGAAAGTTGCACACTCTTAAGTGTTTTTGGTAGGATTTAGCTTAAACTCGTGCTTATATATGAGAATTAGAAGAATGAAGCTAAATTAGGACTTATATACAAAAGGAAAGAAAAAGAACCAAAAACGAAGTTAAAGGAATGAAAATTGTGCATTGCGGAAACATTGCTAAAACCGCAATGTTTTAAGTGAAATCCGTAAGTTGTCTAACTATTTTCTGTTTTGTTCCGACCTTTCAGGGATTCATTCTTTCTCCTGCAACCACGTAGTAGTACGACGTTGAGAATGGATGGTTCTCCTTGGCCCAAGCGTACCTGCAGAACACTATAAAAGGAGGTCAAGATGGAAGGTTGAAACACACTCGAAAGGCGTAGACCTCTCTTCTCAGCGCAGTCTTTTCTCCTGTTTTTCTCATCCGGTTGTTGGATTGAAGGTCTCAGCTCTTGGAGTCGATAATCTGAGAGGAAGAAGAGAAGTTTTGTCTTCTCTTCTGATTGGATTCATCCAAGCAAAGCTTGCCTTCTTTCCTCTTCAGCCGAGGCGTCTGCGACGAGGCGATCACGCTTGGATCTATTCGTTTTTCTGTTTTAGCTTTCCATTTTCAGTACTGTTTGTTGTTATTTCCCTTTTATTTGTTGCTCTATTCCATTTCGTTGCTTTCTGTGTTACTTTAGTTATTCAAGGTTGTCTTCTGCTTAGTTCAAATTCTAGTAAATCAAAGTATTATTTCATCAATTCACGAGTTCTTCACCTTCTCTGTTGGCTGTTTCCCTCTTCTGTTTTGTCTTTAATATTCTTCTAAGCATGTCTTCTTCATCTACTCTTTCTATTCTATCAGCATCCATGAGTAACTAAATCACATAAGGGCATGTTAATGACAAATCGGTAGGAAGAAACACGTGACTAAAGCATGTAGGATAACTCTCGAATGCATTGATTGTATGTAAGCTTCATCCCACGGGCAATTTCGATTGGCCATCCATTTTGTCCAAAGAACTCCTAACCTCTGGAAGGAGTAAGAGTTCAGAGTCATACACTCATGCTAGCCTCTCAAGGTAGCCAGAAAACGACCTAGGAATAGGCGTTTTCCTAGTACAAACCAATACTTGCTGTTTTAAAAAGATGCTTAAGACCTTACTTGGACATGAGTAAACTAAAGGATCTAATGCATGAAATCGGAAGATACATGAGAATGAGTTAGTTTGATGCATGATGAGTTGATCTACTGCTTGAGAATCGTGTGAAAAAGCCTATAGAGGAGTCATTAGTAGCCCTTGTTTCCACACTTTACACACAGTTCGCTGTTAGCAACATTGCGGTATAATTGTTGTTTTCGCAATTCCCTTAGTTAAAATTCTGCCTTAGCCATTTTTCTCTTCGTTTGTTTTTCTCTTCTCTTTGCATTCAAGTTTATTATTTACTTACACTTGTTCATGCTTGCATCCTCTACATATTCCTTAGTAATTAGGCACCTTAAAATCAAATCTACTCCACTTAATCCACCCATTCTTACTTAACAAAACACTTCGCGAGTAACTAAGAATAAATCTCTGTGGGAAATCGAATGAAAAAATACTTACTACTTGCTACAAGATCATGTATGCTTGCATGTTCTGAGTGCTCTATCATTGCATATTTCTTTTAAACATTGAGCACGCAACAAGTTTTTGGCGCCGCTGCCGGGGATTTAGCTTAGTGAAAACGAAGTTTGTTAAGTTAGAAACACAAAATTTAGCATCTATTGGAGCTGATCTATTTTCATTTCTTTTACAGGTACCATTGGGTTAGTTTATGAATGAGCATTCAAGTAGCGATCTAGAGTTCAATCCTGAGCCTGAGAGATTACTTAGGGCCAGAAACAAAGCTAAGAAACGTCTCTTTAAACAACCCTCTATACCTCAAATAATTGCTGAAACCGCGGAGTCTCCGCAATTCTATCAAGAAGAAATGGAAAGACCAGACCCAAATCCGGTACCTACCACTCGCAATCCCATCGAAATAGCGAATGACAAGGATAGTGCCATTCTCTCCTACCTAGTACCTATGCCTGGGGAGCTAAACCCAAGCATAATCCGCCCTGAAATTACTGCCAACTCATTCGAGTTAAAGCCAGTAATGTTCCAAATGTTGTCCACTGTGGGACAATTCTTTGGAGTGGAAAATGAGGACCCCCACAACCATCTTAGAAACTTCCTAGGAGTTGGTGATACCTTTCTTATCCCTGGAGTTTCCCAAGAAGCTTTGAGGCTTTACCTCTTCCCTTACTCATTAAGGGACAAAGCCAAAACGTGGTTAAACTCATTACCTTCCGGATCAGTTGTCAATTGGACAGATCTGGCTGAGAAATTCCTAGTCAAATATTTCCCACCTGATAGGAATTCAAATTTTCGTGATGACATTATTAAATTCAAACAAGCTGAAAATGAGTCTCTTCACGAAGCTTGGACAAGGTTCAAGGACCTTCTACTTAAATTTCCACACCATGGCATCCCATGGTGTATCCAAATAGAAGTCTTTTTCAAAGGATGCAACCCCAGCACAAGGCAAGTGTTGAATTCGTCAGCTGGTGGTTCCATGCTTTCTAAAAGCTATAACGAAGCCTATGAGATCCTGGAGAAGATCTCAGCATCTCACTGTAGGTGGTCAGATGATCCAGTAGAGCCAAGTAGAGCTCAAGACAAGGATGCACTCAGTGCCATGAGTAGCCAAATAAACGCCCTGACCAACCTAGTCAAACAAATGGCTCAAACCAATCTCCAATCCAGTGTCAACACCGCAGCAGCCATCTCAATGGGGGCACAAACAAGTCAAGGTGAGACACTGATCTGTGGATTCTGTGGGGAAGGGCACCTGTATGAATACTGCCCTGGGAATCCAGCCTCAGTCTGCTATGTTGGAAGCCAACAGCAGCCTAGGAATAACCCCTATTCTAACACTTACAATCCTGGTTGGAGGAACCACCCAAATCTTTCATGGGGTGGCCAACAAAACACTAACCAAGCTCCCAACCAACCAAGACCGAGTGGAACACCTGGTTTCACTCCCCAAAATAACCAATCCATGTACCAAAAACCATATAACCAACCAATAGGGTCTTCTGTAGAAAATTTACTTAAGGAGTACATTGCCAAGAATGATGCTACACTACAAAGTCAGCAAGCTACCCTTAGGAGCCTAGAGAACCAAATAGGGCAACTAGCCAATGAACTCAAAAGTAGGCCCCAAGGTAGACTGCCTGCTGACACTGAGGTGCCAAGAAGGGATGGAAAAGAACAAGTTCAAGCAATTGAACTTCGAAGTGGGAGACCATTGGTGAGCAACACTAGAGAAACCCCAAAGAGAGTAGAGAACGAAGAGTCTAGTGCTCCACTGGAATCTCTGCCAGACCATGGTCAACCATCAACAAGCACATCAGGGGCGAGGCTGGAACCAATCATAGAAGAATTAGAAGAAATTCCAAGGCCTCCATCTATCCTGAGGCGACCTGAAGTGCCTGCATATGTGCCACCACCTCCATTCCCTCGAAGGCTAAAGAAAAAACAAGAACAGGAAGTGCACTTTAACAAATTTTTAGAAATTCTTAAACAAGTGCATGTTAATATTTCATTTGTAGAGGTTTTGCAATCTATGCCTTCTTATGTTAAGTTTTTGAAGGATATAATTACTAACAAGAAAATTATTGGTGAATTTAAAACAGTGAATCTCACTGAGGAGTGCAGTGCTATACTCCAGAACAAGCTACCAAAGAAGGAGAAGGATCCTGGTTCATTCACCCTACCAGTGGAGTTGGGAGGCAAGCACGTGGGCAGAGCTCTTTGTGACCTGGGAGCCAGCATAAATCTCATGCCTCTATCACTATTCCGCCAGCTTGGAATAGGAGAAGCGCGTCCTACCACTGTCACCTTGCAGCTTGCAGACAGATCCATAGCATACCCTGAGGGTAAGATTGAGGATATTCTTGTCAAGGTTGACAAATTTATTTTTCTTGCAGACTTCATCATTCTGGATTATGAAGCAGACAAGGAGGTCCCCATCCTATTAGGCAGACCATTTCTAGCCACAGGTAGGGCCCTGATTGATGTCCAGAAAGGTGAGCTCACCATGAGGGTTCATGATGAGGAGGTTAAGTTTAGTGTTTTTAAAGCCCTAAGGTACCCTTCTGACTCTGAATCTTGTGCAAGTATGGCCATAGTAGATTCACTGATGGAAGAACAACTTGAGCATGAACTACTGATTAAGCATGCCAATGATTATGTACAATTAGATGTAACTGACTTAAATATTTCTGAAATAATGGATATACATGTGGATAAACCTCAGCATGTTTGTATGACTAGTGATTTGACTGAAAGATCCATGAATCCATTGAAACCATCCATTGAGCATCCACCTATCTTAGAATTAAAACCACTGCCTGAACACCTTAAGTATGCATATCTAGGAAGTGATGATACTCTGCCTGTTATTATTTCGTCCAAATTGAGTGCAAAGCATGAAATTGAGTTGATATTATTACTTAAGCAACATAAAAAGGCTATTGCATGGACGATTGCTGACATTAGAGGTATTAGCCCTTCCTACTGCATGCATAAGATAATATTGGAAGAAGAGCATACACCCCGAGTAGATCACCAACGTAGGTTGAACCCCTCTATGAAGGAGGTAGTTAAAAAAGAGATCATAAAATGGTTAGATGCAGGTGTAATCTTCCCTATAGCTAGTAGTCAGTGGGTGAGTCCAATACAATGTGTACCTAAGAAGGGGGGGATGACTGTAGTAGTGAATGAGAGCAATGAACTGATTCCAACTAGAACTATTACAGGATGGAGAGTCTGTATGGACTATAGAAAATTAAATAAAGAAACAAAAAAAGATCACTTCCCTTTACCATTCATAGATCAGATGTTAGATAGGATAGCTGGTAGAGCTTATTACTGCTTTCTAGATGGTTATTCTGGATATAACCAAATCACCATAGACCTTGTGGACCAGGAGAAGAAAACCTTCACCTGTCCCTTTGGAACATTTGGTTTTCGCAGAATGCCTTTTGGCCTATGCAATGCACCAACAACGTTCCAAAGGTGCATGTTGGCCATCTTCTCTGACTTAGATGAATCCATGATAGAAATATTTATGGATGACTTCTCAGTCTTTGGTGATTCATTTGCAAATTGCTTAGAGAACTTAGGCCAAGTCCTAGCTAGGTGTGAGGAGACCAACCTAGTCCTTAATTGGGAGAAGTGCCACTTCATGGTGGAAGAAGGGATAGTCCTAGGTCATAGAGTGTCTAGAGCAGGAGTAGAGGTCGATAGGGCCAAGATTGAAATAATAGAGAAGTTAGTAGAACCTCAGAATGTGAAAGCTATTAGAAGTTTCTTAGGACACACAGGTTTCTATAGAAGGTTCATTAAGAACTTTTCAAAGATCTCCAAACCTTTGTGTGAGCTTCTAGAGCTGAATAAGCCATTCATCTTCTCAAAAGAATGTTTACTAGCCTGGACAACCCTTAAGGAAGCATTAGTCAAAGCACCTATTATAGTAGGACCAAATTGGGACCTTCCATTTGAAATGTTATGTGATGCCAGTGACTATGCAGTAGGGGTTATGCTAGGACAAAAGATTGACAAACTAACACACCCTGTATACTATGCTAGTAAGACACTGAATGAGGCACAATGTAATTACACAACCACGGAGAAGGAAATGCTAGCTGTAGTGTTTGCCTGCGAGAAGTTTAGGAATTACATTGTAGGCACTAGGACAATCGTGTACACTGATCATTCTGCACTAAAATACCTTATGAGGAAGGCTGATGCTAAGCCTAGGTTAATTAGATGGGTATTGTTGCTGCAAGAGTTTGATCTAGACATTAGAGATAAGAAAGGATGCGAAAATGTGGTTGCGGATCATCTTTCGAGATTGCAACATAATTGCGATAAAATTGCGGAAACCGCAATTTCTGATGCCTTTATCGATGAGCATGTCTTTGTATTAGCACATCGTGATAACGATGAGGAACCTTGGTTTGCTGATATTGCTAACTTCCTTGCCTCGCAGGTACTACCAACTTTCAAGGGAGGACAAGAAAAGAAGAGGTTCCTGCATGAAGCTAGGAAGTTCATCTGGGACGATCCTACACTCTACAAAACATGTGCAGATGGTTTACTAAGGAAGTGTGTGTCAGCTGCTGAAGCGAAGTCTGTGCTGCAGCACTGCCATACATCTCCTTATGGTGGACACTTTGGTGGCCAAAGAACAGCTGCAAAGGTGTTCCAGAGTGGCTACTATTGGCCCACGATCTTCAAAGATGCCCACGACCATGCACACAGCTGCAATGAATGCCAGAGAACAGGTAACCTCAGTCGGAAGGATGAGATGCCTCTCACTTACATCTTAGAGTTGGAGCTCTTTGATGTGTGGGGCATTGACTTCATGGGACCATTTCCCCCATCAGCAGGTAACCTTTACATACTTGTAGCTGTAGACTATGTATCTAAATGGGTAGAGGCCATAGCATGTCCAACAAACGATGCCAAGACAGTCATTAAGTTCCTTAATAGACATATCTTTACTAGGTTTGGTACACCCCGTGCGATAATTAGTGATGAAGGGACACACTTTATTAATAAAGCTATGGAAAAAGTGTTGGCTAAGTACAATGTTAGACATAGAGTAGCCACCCCTTATCATCCACATTCGAATGGACAAGCTGAAATATAAAATAGGGAGATTAAAAACATACTCGAAAAAGTGGTCAAACCCAATAGAAAAGATTGGTCGTTTAAACTCGAGGATGCACTTTGGGCATATAGGACTGCATATAAGACACCCCTAGGTATGTCTCCTTATAGACTTGTGTATGGCAAAGCATGTCACTTACCATTCGAATTGGAAATCAAAGCATTTTGGGCCTTGAAAGAGCTGAATTATTGCGTGACCGATGCGAGAACGTTGCGGTCTCTGCAATTACATGAACTTGATGAGCTGAGACATATGTCCTATGAAAATGCTAAAATGTATAAGGAAAAAACTAAAATTTGGCATGACAGTAGACTTAGGATTAAGGACTTTAAGAAAGGCCAGCATGTCTTGTTATTTAACTCAAGGTTGAGATTATTTCCAGGCAAACTTAAGTCCAGATGGTCAGGTCCTTTTGTTATAACTAACGTGTTTGTTCATGGTGCAATTGAGATTAGGAACCTGCAGCACGAGCAACCGTTTATGGTTAATGGTGCACGATTGAAGCATTACTACGAGGAAGGAGATGTGAAGACTCTCTCGGCCTTCCTCTTAGCTGAAACTTGAAAATAAAACCGAGAGAAGACGAGTGATTACTGTGCTCGTCCATGCGAGGCTATGCCTTAGTTTATTTTTTGCTGTTTTTATTTCTTCGGTTGTTATTTTCGTATGTTTATGTGTGATTTTTATTACGAATTTGATGTTAATTTTATTTCTTTTATTAGGGGATCAAAAGAGGAAATCAAGGAGATGAATCAAGGATAAAGAATCGGGGAAGAAATCGGGCCAAATCAAAGATTGAGTGATGTGAATCTTGGGATTTAAATCAAGAAAAATCTCCAACGGCCATTTAATTGCGGTGGATTTGCGAAACCGCAACAGAAATAGCCGTTGGGATTCACATCATTACAAATAGCCGTTAGAACAGCTGTGGACCGTACGCTTCCCTCATTCGTTGGACTTCAAGAAATCTATCTTCTTCTTTCTCTGCAATTCCTATTCTCAGATCTCTTCGATTCCACAATGGTGCTTACAAGGGCTGAGAGATCTGCTTCCAAGAAGAAGGCCGCTGACGCAGAGGCAGTTGCGAGAGAGGCACTCCTTGCCTTAGCAGATGCCGAAGCTGCGCGACCTGAACGACCTTCTAAGCTTCCTGTCCGCAAGAAGAAATGGAAGATGGTGACGGAAATTCCTGCTGGGCCGTCTGAACCAGTGGCACGCCCAAGAAAAGAAAATGGACGATGGAAATCGGGGACGCACCGATCAAGGAAAAGACTCCCACTGTGGAGAGTCAAGGAAGTGGCCGTCCATCCTACGAGACGGCCAGACAGAGCCCTGAACCATCTCCACCAGCGCAAAGCCCCGAGCCTTCTCCATCTCCACAGAGCCCTGAGCTGTCTCCACCTCCACAAAGCCCTGAGGCATCGCCATCATCGCAAACGCCCGAGCCTGTAATTCCAAGTGAAGAACATCAAGAATCGGCGCCAGGCGAAGAAACGGCTGAAGACGATGAGGTCTTCTCTCCTTTGAGGGAAGTCAGCCCCGATAGCCCAGCAAAGGGGGAGATTCGATGGATGAAACGTTGGGGGACTGCCTCCAGCAGATCACCACCAGGGCACGGCTAAGGAAGAAGGTGCCCAAGGTTGTCAAGGCCAAACGGCCAAAAGCTTCAAAGAAATCCAAGAAAAGGAAGGTCAGTGGTGAGCCTTCATTGAAGAGGCTGAAGGTCGAGGCTGCTGAGTCGGCCAAGGCACGGGACAAGGGGAAAGCCAAATTGTACCCCGAAGATGAGCCTCAAGCTGTGAGGTATGTGCCTTCTGATGCTGAGTCAAGGGGCACTGAACTGAGGAAAAAATACCTACTCCATGAGAAGGGGTTTCTTGACGCATTGGCAGACTTGCCGCAATTCTTGCGCGCAGGGATCACCAACCACGGCTGGGAAGAGCTGTGCAGACCGCCCATCCCTGCCTACTCCAGCATGGTGTACGACTTCTATGCAAATCAGACACACCCCGAGGATGGTCTGTCCATGGTAAGGGGAATTGAGGTGGACTTCTCAGCCAAGGCTATCAATGAAGCCTATGGCCTCAAGGGGCAAAAACATACTGACTATGCGCGGATCATTGACGCTCCCACTGAGGCTGTCCTGGAGGAAGCACTGCGTATCATTGGCCAACCTGAGGCAGCGTGGACGATCTCACGCAATGGGAAGCACACTCTGATGAGTGCGACCCTTACGGCAAAGGCAGCCGTGTGGTTTTCCTTTGTGCGCAGGCGTCTGTCCCCAGTGACGCACGAGACCACCATTAATCAAGGGAGATCGCTGCTGGTATATGCGATCATGAGGGGCCTCACTATCAATGTTGGGGAGGTTATAGCAGCCTCCATAACAGACTGTGCCAAGAAAGGTAAGGGTCCTCTTTTCGTTCCAAACACCATCACCAAACTATGTTTACGTGCAGGGGTGCCAATTGAGAAAATGGAGAGGCAGCTGGCCTACACGGGGCATCTGGAGCTGCCTACAGGCCTGCGCATGCGAAGAAGGGGGAATATGGAATTTGAGCTAGACGGCCTGGCTGCTGCTCAATCCCTCTCTATGGCCTGCCTGATGGACCTGCAGAAGAAGATGGCGCAATGGGCTGAGTATGCTCAAGCGAGGGATAAGGACGTTGCTGATCAGTTGGGCTGCATATTTCCTGAGTTCCCCACTGACCTGCTGACGCCATGGGCACCTCCAAGAGCACGGAGGGATGATGATGAGGACGTCTGAGTGCTAGTCTGAGGGGCACTCGAGGGAGTACTTCTGGTCCCTCTTTGAAAAAATAAAATCAAACTGCTTTTCGTTAAACTGTGTGCATTCTGGTATTTTGAGTCAATTTGTGGATCTGTTTTTAGTTCTTTCTTTTGGTTGTTAGGGTAGCTTAGTATAGTTAGATGGTATCTGAATAGGTAGGTTGTTTTAGTTTTCTTTTTGTATAGCTGAGATGACTGGAAATAACATGCCAAAGGGGCTGCTTATTGATATATCTGCCTTGTATATTCATTGCGAAATTATTGCGATTTCCGCAATTTTTGTTAGTTATCGCATGCTTTTGACTGACTGATTAGCTAGGCTGGTTCTGTTTCAATTTTGTTCTTTTGCTGCTTTCTTGACTACCTTATATAGCCTATCTATAAGCATGCTGGATGAGTGTCTTAAGGCACCTTTGATAGTTTAAATTAGTTCTCTTACATTGCTCAGCATGCGTAGCTTTAAGTCCTTCCCTTACTGTTTTTACAAATTTCTGCTGCTGAGTTATTTGCTTTAAGAATGTTCTGTCTATCCCTAGGACTTTTAGATTCTCTTTGTTTTGCCCTAAACTAGATGCTTCTAGGACAAGTTTGGGGGTGTGCCACCTCAGACTCTCATTGAGGACAATGAGAAGTTTAAGTTTGGGGGAGGCCACCTGATACGAATATGATTGGTCCTCGTCTGATCACCTCAAGAAGAATTAATTTATCATGTCCAATGGATGATGACTTTGACCCGTAGAAGAATTGAAGCTGAAATATGCATTTTTGAAGAGTTGCCATCAATTTATGAAGAGTTGCAAGAAGATGCACGAAATTTGAAGAGTTGCAATCATTTGGTGAAGAGTTGGAAAGGTCGTTCATGCATGAACTTCATTATCTCACAAGTCCATTTCGTGGAAGACTAATAGATCATGTTAAACTAAGTTTAAAATCCATATTTGGTTACTTAATGTACTCATTTAAAGTGTAACTAAGTTTTAGGTGATCTTTCATATTTCAAGATAAACTCTTAGTTTTTCAAGGTGCCTTTTCGAATATCAAGGTATCTTTTGGTATTTCAAGGTGACTTTTCATATTAGCATTTATGTTAGGAGTCTCTTGGCTTCATTCATTGTCTATAAAATGGATTAGCCTTGTCTATTGTAAGACAACTTGATATGAGATATGAAATGTAGTGTTTTGGGTTTTAAACCCTGAAAGCTTTTAAGCTTTGTTTCTTGTGTGTTCTTGTGATAGAATGCATGTATATTTGGAGCATTCAAGTGAGGATTGATCTGTCTTACTTGTGGAGTGCTTTGAAGATCGAGGGTTGATGGGAGCCAAAAGCTTTGTCCGATCCTTGGTTTGTTAGATCATCTAAGTAACCTGTATTCTAGCCTATCTTAGGGGCTGAGATCGAATTGGCTACTGGGGTTTTCAAGTTAATGTGTTGGGGGGGTCCGTATAATCAAGGGGTTCTCACGCTTATTCTTGGAGGTTTCGTATCACCACCCTAGGCTTAGGAACATTCCTCTCTCCTTTTAAGCATAAGCATTCTTCTTCTCCTTTTGAAAAAATGATGAACTGAAAAAAAAAAATGAAAATAGAATAATGAGGGGTGTCTCTCTTAAAGATGCTGAGTAATCAGTGCCAAGTGTGTAACCCACAAGTGGCATTGCATCAAAAGGCAACCAAAGGAGAGGCTCCACCAAAGTAAGAAAGAAAAAAGGAAAACTAGGGAAGAAGAATGTATACCTAGGAGTTGCAACTTTGTGGCTTGGGTGTCCTGAATAAAAAGAACTCTGATCCTCAATTAGCTAAGCACAAAGTTGTAGCTTGTAGGGTTGTTTAGGGAGATGAATGTATGTCCAATGTAGTGATGCCAGGGTTTAGGTTGTTCTCTAAATGTACTACTGTCACTGGTTTATACTAAGACTGGCATGACTTTAAGGAATCCTAGGTAGCTCAAAAGTAAAAAATTAGAAGCATGTACTGAGTCTGGGTAAAGCTAGGTAGAATTTGAAACCTTAGGGATAGTTGCACTATATGACAGAAGCAAATAGATCAGTCGTGGGGAGTTAATGAAACAGTAGGATCATTAGGCGTGCGAAGTCAGAAGAAGCAAAATGAGAAGTTAGTTGTAAACTTAGAAGTGTGTCACAGGACAGCATTGCCATAGATAGGAACTTAGGGGAGTCAACAAGTGGTTAAAGAGGTTAAAACAGAAGCCTAAGTAAGTCCTTAGATTGCTCGAGGACGAGCAAAACCTTAAGTTTGGGGGTGTGTTACGTCTCCAAAAGTGACTATTTTAGGACTTATTTGTGATAGAAAGTTGCACACTCTTAAGTGTTTTTGGTAGGATTTAGCTTAAACTCGTGCTTATATATGAGAATTAGAAGAATGAAGCTAAATTAGGACTTATATACAAAAGGAAAGAAAAAGAACCAAAAACCAAGTTAAAGGAATGAAAATTGTGCATTGCGGAAGCATTGCGGAAATATTGCTAAAACCGCAATGTTTTAAGTGAAATCCGTAAGTTGTCTAACTATTTTCTGTTTTGTTCCGACCTTTCAGGGATTCATTCTTTCTCCTGCAGCCACGTAGTAGTACGACGTTGAGAATGGATGGTTCTCCTTGGCCCAAGCGTACCTGCAGAACACTATAAAAGGAGGTCAAGATGGAAGGTTGAAACACACTCGAAAGGCGTAGACCTCTCTTCTCAGCGCAGTCTTTTCTCCTGTTTTTCTCATCCGGTTGTTGGATTGAAGGTCTCAGCTCTTGGAGTCGATAATCTGAGAGGAAGAAGAGAAGTTTTGTCTTCTCTTCTGATTGGATTCATCCAAGCAAAGCTTGCCTTCTTTCCCCTTCAGCCGAGGCGTCTGCGACGAGGCGATCACGCTTGGATCTATTCGTTTTTCTGTTTTAGCTTTCCATTTTCAGTACTGTTTGTTGTTATTTCTCTTTTATTTGTTGCTCTATTCCATTTCGTTGCTTTCTGTGTTACTTAAGTTATTCAAGGCTGTCTTCTGCTTAGTTCAAATTCTAGTAAATCAAAGTATTATTTCATCAATTCACGAGTTCTTCACCTTCTCTGTTGGCTGTTTCCCTCTTCTGTTTTGTCTTTAATATTCTTCTAAGCATGTCTTCTTCATCTACTCTTTCTATTCTATCAGCATCCATGAGTAACTAAATCACATAAGGGCATGCTAATGACAAATCGGTAGGAAGAAACACGTGACTAAAGCATGTAGGATAGCTCTCGAATGCATTGATTGTATGTAAGCTTCATCCCACGGGCAATTTCGATTGGCCATCCATTTTGTCCAAAGAACTCCTAACCTCTGGAAGGAGTAAGAGTTCAGAGTCATACACTCATGCTAGCCTCTCAAGGTAGCCAGAAAACGACCTAGGAATAGGCGTTTTCCTAGTACAAACCAATACTTGCTGTTTTAAAAAGATGCTTAAGACCTTACTTGGACATGAGTAAACTAAAGGATCTAATGCATGAAATCGGAAGATACATGAGAATGAGTTAGTTTGATGCATGATGAGTTGATCTACTGCTTGAGAATCGTGTGAAAAAGCCTATAGAGGAGTCATTAGTAGCCCTTGTTTCCACACTTTACACACAGTTCGCTGTTAGCAACATTGCGGTATAATTGTTGTTTTCGCAATTCCCTTAGTTAAAATTCTGCCTTAGCCATTTTTCTCTTCGTTTGTTTTTCTCTTCTCTTTGCATTCAAGTTTATTATTTACTTACACTTGTTCATGCTTGCATCCTCTACATATTCCTTAGTAATTAGGCACCTTAAAATCAAATCTACTCCACTTAATCCACCCATTCTTACTTAACAAAACACTTCGCGAGTAACTAAGAATAAATCTCTGTGGGAAATCGAATGAAAAAATACTTACTACTTGCTACAAGATCATGTATGCTTGCATGTTCTGAGTGCTCTATCATTGCATATTTCTTTTAAACATTGAGCACGCAACAATATGCAATTACCTTACCTTGTTGCATGAATACACAACCTAACCCCTTTTTAGGGGCGTCACTGTAAATAAAAAAAATCTCCTGACTCGTCGGCTACTGCGAGCATCGGAGCTGAAACCAGTCTTTGCTTAAGTTCCTGAAAGCTCGTCTCACAAGATTGATTCCAAACGAAAGAATTTCCCTTTCGGGTCAACAGGGTTAAAGATGTGGCTATGCTGGAGAAGTTATGCACAAAGCGACGATAATAGCCTGCCAACCCCAAGAAACTACGTACCTCCTTGACTGTAGAGGGTCGAGGCCAATTAGTCACGGCCTCCACTTTCGCTGAGTCTATAGTGACCCCATCTTTTGACACTAGGTGTCCAAAAAAAAAACATTTGCTGAAGCCATAACTCACACTTAGAGAATTTGGCAAAAAGCTTGTTCACACGTAAGGTCATTAAAATCCTCTTGAGGTGATCCTCGTGTTCCTCCTCTGACTTGGAGTAGACCAAAATATCGTTAATGAAAACAATCACGAATGTGTCCAGAAATTCCTTAAACACCTTATTCATCATGGCCATGAATAGGCCATGAATACTGCTGGTGCATTAGTCAGTCCAAAAGACATTACAGTAAATTTGTAGTGTCCATACCTGAACCGGAAAGACGTTTTAGGAATGTCCTCATCTCTTATCCTTAATTAATGGTACTCGACCGTAGATAAATCTTGGAAAACACGATTTCCCCCTGCAACTGGTTGAAGAGATCATCAATCATAGGAAAGGGTACTTGTTCTTTATTGTCACTTTGTTCAACCCCCGATAGTCGATGCATAGGCGCATGAACCCATCTTTTTTCTTCACGAACAAGATTGGGGCACCCCAAGGCGAAACACTGGGGCGAATAAAGCCTATATCCAATAACTTTTGTATTTGTGTATTTGGCTACTTTAACTCGGTTGGGCCATTCTATATGAAACTTTAGAAATGGGAGTTATTTTTTCAGTTTGAGCTCTATGCCGAAATCTACCTCTCGTGCGGGTGGAAAACTTGGAAAGTCGAACTTACTTTACCAACACAACTTTTCCATTCAAAGTTGGCTTACTTTCTTCTTTCAATCCAAATGACGGCTTCATTAGTTTTGGGTATTAACTTGACCACCATCTACCTTTTCACCAATAAAGCCACAAAGTTTCATTTTTTTTCATAGCTCTTTGACAACCATTGATGATAGTCATTTCTAATAAAATAAAAAAAATTGTTTCCTTCAATTCCTATGTAAATCTAGGACTGAAGCTCACAAGCACTCTTCCAACATTTGTATTGTCCTTGCTTAAATCCTGGGTTCATGAAATATATATACATATACATGTATATATATATATATATATACCAATACATACCAAGGTTCAAAGTACCAAATTAATAACAAGAATTCTTCCACCAATTCCAATTTACATCCAAACAGAACTCATACCATAGAAGGTTGTGCCCAAACGTACTTGGAGTTTCAACATGATTATTCCCTACATCTTTTAAGATAGCAAAACTTTCTCATATTACCTTTCCCCTTCTTATATTTTCCTTTATTGAAGCCTTTATACTCCAAGTGACAATATATGTAAATATGTCTCTACTTATAATTCTTCCATAGATCTTAGATTTGGGGTTTTCAAATTGATTCCTTGGAAGGATTTTATGCTTATTTTATGGTCTTGCATTTAATGGCCCAAAACTCCTCTTAGACGAATTAAATTAATCTTCCTTTGTAACCATGACATGGATCAAATTCAAGTAGGTCGAGGTGCTTTAAAAATGACTTTTTAGTTCATTACATCTCAAGTCTTCTTTCGCTACTTTGACCTTCTTTGTTAACCACAACAACTAAGTTAGGTATTTTAATGAGACATCATCAATTCATCACTTAACTCAATCTCGTAACTTTTTTTTTTTTTTTTTTGCACGACACAAGAAAAACCAAAATATCTACTTAGTTCATCAAACCTGGAACTCTACAAGATTAAAATATACCTTCATATTCCAACAACTTCATGTTGAATCATACTTTCAAACTTTTAAGCCCAACGAAAAAACAAACATCTTGGATTATTCCTTCACCAAATAGTTGCTTATTACTAGATCCTTCCCTCACTCCAATTTAACTAACTTATTTGCTAGCTGAAGTGTGTACACTTTTATCCATCTTAATCATCACAACATTGTAGGGTTTTTATATTTCTCTATCCTCCAAGATATTTGAAATAATCATTTGTTCCTCTTAACAGAGTTCTCCAAGAGCTAAAAACTAGTGTCACGTGGCCTACCTTTAATGGAGTCAAAAATCTAATAACCACAAAGCATTATTTTTTTCTTTCTAAATCAAACATGCTACAAACATCGTTATCAAACATATCACTAAGTACAACGCATCAATTTGGTCTATTTAAGAACTTCTTTTCTTTATCTTTCTTTCCTTCTTTAAAAAAAATAAATTAACAAATATATATATATATAATAAAATAAACAATTCGTAATAACTAACGTACCTGGCGGTGACAAGGTATTTGCTGCTTGGCCATGATGACACTTAATGCTTACGATATAAGCAAGTCTACAGAACCCATAACCTTGGGCTCTGATACCAACTGTAACGACCCGACTTTTCCTAACTTAAACTACTAAGGGACGCTACTAAATGCATGCTGATAACATTTAAAAAAAAAAAACTCTTGAGAAAAGATATAGAAATAAATATTTTCATTTAAATAAACTAAAATATAATTATTTGGGATCCCATTTAAAATATTGAAAACATCAAATAAAACGCTTCGATAATCTGCTTTAAAATTGTTTCATAGCATAACCTAGAATAAAACATTTAAACTTAAATATCAAATATGCGGAAGCCATGCTGACAATGACACCATGACACAAACAACAAACGATCCCGTCACTCGCCTCGTACGTTTTAGCCATTTCCTGAAAAATAATAATTAGAAAAAGGATGAGTATAAAATTACTCAGTAAGTAACCCACAAATGGGTTAGACATGCATACACAAGCAAAACATGCACTAAATAGTTTAATCACGTGGGACCTTTATTTTCTGTCAAAACTTTCAAATCGACTTGTGGACAATTAACCCATCAAAACTATACCAACTAACTGGTGGCGCTTAAGCGGGCAACTTGAGAGACTCTACCCCAACTGATGGTAGCTGGCTCCCAATCAGCGGAGCCAAGCCTCACCCATCAGAGCGCCTCATTCTGAGATGTACACAAACTGCATTAAGTTTGTCAGCTCACTGGTGGAGCATAGGTGGGTTTTTTTTTAAAACGTGGACCTCTACCCCAATAGATGGTAACTGACCCCCAGTCTGTGGAGCCGAGATCCACCCACTTAGCTCCTAGTCAGAGTACATCAACATACATGGATGGATAATTGACACAACTTCTACATTAAAACATGAATCATTCACCATTATGCATGAGCCCCCCTAGCTGGATGTTCTATCATGGCATGACACTCAATTCATATAAGGTCGTTGACCCAATCAATAGTCAAACAAACCAACTACACCATGTCCTGAAGCATTCACCAAGAAAAATATGGACAGTTCCAACTTATAAATTAATTCCAAGAATGAGAAACAATACACATATTAATTTTCACAACATCCAGAACAACCAGAAACAAACATAGATATAATTACAGTAACAAACAACCAAACTTTCCCACCAAGCCAAAGACTTTCCATCACTAAGGAAACTTACCTTGAGTTGAAACCCAAACGATCACTAAATTGAAGGTCTTGGTTCCAACCTAAACAATTTCCAACAATCAAAACCCATTCCTAAGAGTAAAAAATGTCTAAACAAAAAAAACCCTAGGTTACCTACGTGGTTCTGCCCGTCACTCTTACGCTAAATTTAATTCCAATCTCAGACCATTTTCGACACTGAAACAGAGAGGCTTTTACAAGTTACGAAAAATCTAAAATCTTGAAATAGAATCCAAAGGTTTCAAAACGAATCGTTACCTATTGAGCGTTGTCAAATCGATTGACGATGAGGGATGGACGTGGATCGAACGATGATGGCCAATTATTTTTTATTCAACGGCAAAGTGCAGATGAAAGTAAAGAAAAAGGAAAATGGGAATGCTTGAACACGGATGGAGAAAAACAAATGAAGAAACCCTTTAGGGTTTAACATAAGTTTAATAATATTAATATTAATATTATAAAAAGATTTTTATAATATTAATAGTATTAATATTATTAATATTATTACTTACAAAAATAAATTTATTTATTTCCTTAATTTTTTTTTGTATTTTAAAATATTACTTTAAATAAGTTCTAAATCTTAAATAACGATTCAATGTGATAAAATAGGGTACGGGGTGTTACAATTATCATAGTTGATATACCATTATTTTTTTTAAATTTCATATTCCTAATTTTATTTCAAGTCTGTTTGATATGAACTTTATAACTATCACTTTTCAAACATGTTTATAGAATGTGTTAGTTGGGTGATCAAAAGAATGGAAGGTATGTTAAAAAAAAGTACAATGTAGAACAAAATATCAACTTGGCACGTCTTAGAACTTAGATTTTCAAACCCCGTTAGATAACCATTTGACTTTTTTTTTTTTTTTTTTTTTAATTAAGTTTATAAACAATATATTTACATATGAATTCCAAGGTTGTATTATCTATCTTTTCAAGTGTTTCCAAATCCAAGCCAAAATTTAGAAATTTAAAAAAAAGCTTGAAACCCCATTTCGACATTCCCTTCGATATATGCGACCCTCCTCTCGTTGAGCTCGACATTGTTGGGTTTTATGTCCTAAAACTCGTAGTTTGTAAACTGTTTGAATGTATATATTTTATTTCAATAAAGTTGTTATTGAATTTTAGTGAATTGTGTTTGTATTAACCTATACCAATAACTAACACCCATGGCGATAGTGTGACTACTTGAACTTCATGTGTGACATGAATGTGGATCAAGTTCAAGTAGACAGCCAAAATGGTCTATAGTATAGGGATAAGGATGGGTACCTTATCCTGGGGACACTATTTGACGCGGTTCACTTTGTATGGTACAAAACGATGTGATTCGAATCGTTTCATGTAGAGACATGTGAGTGAGGGCGTCATGTGCAATGAGTTTGCACAAGACCGAACCAAGAAATAAAATCGCTCTTTCTTTATAACACCGTTTACTGTAAAGACCGTTTTTATTCATATGATGACTTAGGTAACTCGATCTCAATCCTGAACTCACTATGAACTCCGGTTTATTTGACCTTATCCTTTGACTTGTACGGGTGAGAGTGGCCAGATCGCCGACTCAATAAGCCTACCATCTCGGGGATAAGATTGAATAAGTGGCTGGGGACATAGTTGTGCGAGATGGAATTCACTCCTACCCGCTTTAAGGGTTAGTAGAGAGGTTGTTCCCTTAAGTGCTGACTCCAGGTATTGAACAATGGGCCCATCCTCTCTTGATCAGGGAGGAATCTGATTTGATGGTTGGACCACAAATCAATTGTTCATTAGAGGTGTCAGTGGTACTTAAGGAACAAGATATAATACAAGGGTTAAACAGTATAAATGACCCGTTGTGATTACGAACGACCTGTGAAGGATCGACTTACTGATGATAGTTATATCAACAAGACACAATATATCTACAATGAGGAGAGTGCAGCCCTTGGACTTTAGTGGAGTCTCTGGGGGTTAACGAATGTTGGTTAGTTCGGTTGAAAGAGTTTTGACCGGATAATCTCGTATCGTTGGAGCTCATGATCTGTAGGTCCTTACGGTTCTCCTGGCTAGCTCGGATAAAGCCGTGAAACAATATAAAAGAAAAGAAAAGAATTTGAATCGTTCAAATTCGGGTTTGTGGAAGAATATGGACATATTTAAATATGATTTAAATATGAGATTGGTCTATTTAAATATGATTTAAATATGAGATTGGTCTATTTACATATTTAAATATGATTTAAATATGAGATTGGTCTATTTAAATATGATTTAAATATGAGATTGGTCTATTTACATCATATTTAAATATGTAAATAGACCAATCTCATATTTAAATCATATTTAAATAGACCAATCTCATATTTAAATCATATTTAAATATGAATTCATATGCAAACAGTCGGTTTTCGGAAAATCAGTTTTGACCGGATAATCTCGTATCGTTGGAGCTCATGATCTGTAGGTCCTTACGGTTCTCCTGGCTAGCTCGGATAAAGCCGTGAAACAATATAAAAGAAAAGAAAAGAATTTGAATCGTTCAAATTCGGGTTTGTGGAAGAATATGGACATATTTTAATATGATTTAAATATGAGATTGGTCTACAATATGAATTGAATTCATATGCAAACAGTCGGTTTTCGGAAAAATCATATTTAAATATGTAAATAGACCAATCTCATATTTAAATCATATTTAAATAGACCAATCTCATATTTAAATCATATTTAAATATGAATTCATATGCAAACAGTCGGTTTTCGGAAAATCAGTTTTGACCGGATAATCTCGTATCGTTGGAGCTCATGATCTGTAGGTCCTTACGGTTCTCCTGGCTAGCTCGGATAAAGCCGTGAAACAATATAAAAGAAAAGAAAAGAATTTGAATCGTTCAAATTCGGGTTTGTGGAAGAATATGGACATATTTTAATATGATTTAAATATGAGATTGGTCTACAATATGAATTGAATTCATATGCAAACAGTCGGTTTTCGGAAAATCGGGTTTAATCATATTTAAATATGATTTAAATATGAGATTGGTCTACAATATGAATTGAATTCATATGCAAACAGTCGGTTTTCGGACAATATATTTACATATGAATTCCAAGGTTGTATTATCTATCTTTTCAAGTGTTTCCAAATCCAAGCCAAAATTTAGAAATTTAAAAAAAAGCTTGAAACCCCATTTCGACATTCCCTTCGATATATGCGACCCTCCTCTCATTGAGCTCGACATTGTTGGGTTTTATGTCCTAAAACTCGTAGTTTGTAAACTGTTTGAATGTATATATTTTATTTCAATAAAGTTGTTATTGAATTTTAGTGAATTGTGTTTGTATTAACCTATACCAATAACTAACACCCATGGCGATAGTGTGACTACTTGAACTTCATGTGTGACATGAATGTGGATCAAGTTCAAGTAGACAGCCAAAATGGTCTATAGTATAGGGATAAGGATGGGTACCTTATCCTGGGGACACTATTTGACGCGGTTCACTTTGTATGGTACAAAACGATGTGATTCGAATCGTTTCATGTAGAGACATGTGAGTGAGGGCGTCATGTGCAATGAGTTTGCACAAGACCGAACCAAGAAATAAAATCGCTCTTTCTTTATAACACCGTTTACTGTAAAGACCGTTTTTATTCATATGATGACTTAGGTAACTCGATCTCAATCCTGAACTCACTATGAACTCCGGTTTATTTGACCTTATCCTTTGACTTGTACGGGTGAGAGTGGCCAGATCGCCGACTCAATAAGCCTACCATCTCGGGGATAAGATTGAATAAGTGGCTGGGGACATAGTTGTGCGAGATGGAATTCACTCCTACCCGCTTTAAGGGTTAGTAGAGAGGTTGTTCCCTTAAGTGCTGACTCCAGGTATTGAACAATGGGCCCATCCTCTCTTGATCAGGGAGGAATCTGATTTGATGGTTGGACCACAAATCAATTGTTCATTAGAGGTGTCAGTGGTACTTAAGGAACAAGATATAATACAAGGGTTAAACAGTATAAATGACCCGTTGTGATTACGAACGACCTGTGAAGGATCGACTTACTGATGATAGTTATATCAACAAGACACAATATATCTACAATGAGGAGAGTGCAGCCCTTGGACTTTAGTGGAGTCTCTGGGGGTTAACGAATGTTGGTTAGTTCGGTTGAAAGAGTTTTGACCGGATAATCTCGTATCGTTGGAGCTCATGATCTGTAGGTCCTTACGGTTCTCCTGGCTAGCTCGGATAAAGCCGTGAAACAATATAAAAGAAAAGAAAAGAATTTGAATCGTTCAAATTCGGGTTTGTGGAAGAATATGGACATATTTAAATATGATTTAAATATGAGATTGGTCTACAATATGAATTGAATTCATATGCAAACAGTCGGTTTTCGGAAAATCGGGTTTAATTATATTATTTAATTAATATTTGATATTGAATTAAATAATATTAATTAATATATATATTTTTTTTATTAATTAAAAAGTTTAATTAATAAAATAATAATTATTATTTTTAATAATAATAATATATAAATATATATATATATATATATATATATATACATGTGTCTTACATGCAAGAATGTAAGACACATGTATGATATATATACAAGGTATATATGACAGATAAATTAAAAAAAAAAAAAAAAAGAAATTGGCGTTAGTGCCTTTTGGGGTACACATTGAAATGAATTGAAATTGGTGATTTCTATTTTTTTCTTCGTACGTCTTCTTCCTCTCGGCTCTCTACTTTCTGAAAAAAAAAGTTTTTTTCAGTGAAGCTTCTCCCTTCTTTTCTTTTGTAAAAGAAGTCCCATTTTTCCGTTTCTCGGCCCGAGGATAGCGAGACTACCGTGGGTGGTCCATGAAGATTTCGTGAGAAGGCTCGTTGAGCTCGTGAAGAGCTTCTGGCGGTGAAAATTGAAGAAATTCGAACGACAAGGGTATGTGTCCTAATTTCTCTTTTTCATTGTTTTTGCATATTTCCGTTTGTTTAAATTGATGAAATTAGAGTGTCTATGATCCAAATCGCTTCCCTGCGTGCCATGCGCTCAATCAATTGGTATCAGAGCATTTTTGACCACTCAATTTCCATCAATTTAAGTTATGGTGGGTTTTATTTTAGAAATTGTTTCTGATTGGCGTCTAAAGTGAATATCGATTTTGGCATAGTTTCTTTTTGAATTTCATTATATGTAATTGCCCGAGAATGTATGGGCTTTAATGCATGCTAAAGAGTCTGTATTTTTAGAGTCATTAGAGTCCATATAGGTTCTTTGTGAAAGAAGTTTGAGTTTGAAACTCGCCGAAATGTTCGGTGTAAGTTCAAACTCATTCTACGCAATACGAGGAGAAATTTGAAGAGAATTTGGCCGAAGCGTTCGGAGGAAGCAAGTTGGTCAAAGGCGGTGCGAAGAGTTCGAAGTCCGCTCAAGACGTAGCTTGTTGTTCAAGCTTGTAATAAATTAGTTATTGCTTGTTAAATGCCAAAATCGATCCACTTTAGTATGTTTAATTAATTTTGCATTGCGAATGTATGTTTTAATTAAATTCCATGTTTGTATGTGCATAACGTATGCCATATAGATTTAAAATCCCACCGTAGGAAGCATGCTTCATGCATTGAAAATATGTTATAAGTGTTATAATATATCGTATGCATATTTGGCAATTCATCTGTTTTGATATAAAAGTTATATTAATTCATGAATTAGTTGTTGTTAGTTCAATAGAATAATTGATATAAGTGTTATATTAATTATGAAATTGAATGAACAACATAGGTTGCCCTAGTTTTTATGCACATGGTATATTATAAGTGTTATAATGTATAGGATGCATGTTTATTCATGAGTATTAATATAAGAGTTATATTAATTCATGAATTAGATGTTGTTTTCTTAATAGAATAATTGATATAAGTGTTATATTAATTATGAAATTAAACATCCAACATTAGATGCATTTTGTTTGTTATAAGTGTTATAATGTATAGGATGCATGCTTAATTCAGAATATTAATATAAGTGTTATATTGATTATGAATTAAGAGTTGAATGTTTAAGAGCATAATCGATATAAGTGTTCTATTGATTATGAAATTAAATATTCAACTTATCATGCCTTAGTGTTGCATGTTTGAGAAGCATGTAGAAGTTTGTTGTAGTAAGTCTTAGTTTTGCAAAGCGTTGTAAAATTGGCATAGACTTTTAAAATCTATAACAAAGATAAAGGCATGCTCACTTAGGGTTGAATGTATCGTTCCGTTTCATTAGATGAATAGGTCGATATCTTGTAAATGTTAAGGTTACAAGAAACTCACCCGGGGACATCCTGTTCGAGGTTGGAGGTATTTAAGCTGACGGTTTACGGAACACCTCCTACCTGGGGACCATCCGGTACTTGAGTAAAGTTAATCCAACTTTATGAGCATGCGTGAGTGGTGTGAGGTAATAAAGTGTTTATCACCTAGACATCATAGGTAAAAGTTTGTTTTACCTAGACTTAGGTCTTATTGTCTTAGCCGGATAATGCCTGAGTAATTTACCCATTCCGTCTTAAAATACTTAGTAGAGGTGTTGAGAAGGTATATATGATATATCCCTCTCCTCCTACGTTCTCTGTCAAGTTCACACCGTGAGAATTATGCTCGGCCTCGTGATGTCAATAGCGCATCCCCATTCGGATGGTATTTGCATAATTCAAGAGCAAGGTGAATGGAGAAAGTATTTATAGTAAGTGGGAGAAGGAAGTATGTCAATACATCCTGCAGTCTCCTCCATTGGATTGAACCGTGAGATTCCTATGTTCAGCCTGCTAGGTTCCCACAAGAGGTACCGATCCATTCGGAGGGCCGTTTCATAGGAATCAGAACATCTCAATCACCATTTATGGATAAAGAAACATAGAGCCATTCCCAACTTTGACATTTCCATTCGGTTGCATCGTTGGGGCCGCCCTATGAATTCTAAAAATGGAGGGTCACACTTACGAGATTTGCTAAGGAGTTAGTAAATCTTGACCAAACAGCGATAATTAAGATGCTATAGGAATATGAGATATTCTGGTATTAGCATTTAGTCAAGAATGTCTTGATTCAGTGAAGGAATGCTAGACTGCCCCTCGGTAGCGACCATTCTGACCCACTGAAGTATCGTTGCAGTTTAATAATGAGTTTTAGGTACATTATTATTCTTTGCTAAATTCTTGATTGGTGTGTAAATTCGGTTAGAACCTTTTCACTAATAATTTTCATTCTCTTTTCAGCATGTCTAGCTCTTCCATTCACTTACTAGCTTCCGATAAGTTAACGGGCGATAACTACGCGACCTGGAAATCGAACTTGAATACGATTCTCGTTCTAGATGATCTCAGGTTCGTCTTATCAGAGGATTGTCCTCCCTCTCCTAGCTCGGATGCGACTCGAACTGTTCGAGAAGCATATGATAGATGGACAAGGGCTAATGATAAAGCCCGAGTCTATATCTTAGCCAGCATATCTGATGTGTTAGCTAAGAAGCACGAGGATATGGTTTCTGCTAAAGAAATCATGTCTTCATTACAGGCGATGTTTGGACTACCGTCCTCATCGGTCTGTCATGAAGCCCTCAAATACGTTTACAACTCTCGCATGAAGGAGGGTACCTCTGTTAGGGAGCATGTCCTTAGCATGATGGTCCACTTCAATGTGGCGGAAGTAAACGGAGCTACTATTGATGAGTCAAGTAAGGTAAGCTTTATCATGGAATCTCTTCCGAAGAGTTTCCTTCAGTTCAGAACCAATATGGTAATGAACAAGATAAAGTATAATTTGACTTCTCTTCTCAGCGAGCTACAGACCTATCAGTCTCTTCACACTTCTAAAGGAAAAGAGAAGGAGGCAAACGTTGTCACTTCAAGGAAATTCCAAAAGGGGTCGTCTTCAGGGAGTAGGTCTGAACTTTCTTCTATTAAAAATAAGAGTATTCAAAAGAAGAAGAAAGATAAAAGGAAGGGAAAAACACCTGCTGCAGGTAAGAGCAAGACTAAATCTACAGACAAAGGAAAATGTTTCCATTGTGGTGTAGATGGGCACTGGAAACGGAATTGCCCAAAGTATCTTGCAGAGAAAAAGGCTGAGAAGGAAAGACAATGTAAATATGATTTATTTGTTGTCGAAACATGTTTAGTAGAACATGATTGTCATACCTGGATACTTGATTCAGGAGCTACTAACCATGTTTGTTCTTCCTTTCAGGAAACTAGTTCTTGGCAGCCACTTTCTCGAGGTGAGATAACTCTCAGAGTTGGAACTAGAGAGGTTGTCTCAGCTAAAGCAGTGGGAGCTGTAAAGTTGTTGTATAGAGATAGTTTCATTTTACTAGAAAATGTACTCCTGGTTCCTACCTTCAAGAGGAATCTTGTATCTATATCTTGTTTGTTAGAACAGTTGTATAAAGTATCTTTTGTTCATAATGAAGCGTTCATTAGCAAAAGAGGTGTACGTATTTGTTCTGCGAAACTTGAAAACAACTTGTATGTGTTAAGACCAACCGAAGCCAAAGCTATTTTGAACACTGAAATGTTTAAAACAGTTGAGACTCAAACTAAAAGGCAGAAACTTTCTCCAAGTACTTATCTTTGGCACTTAAGACTAGGTCACATTAATCTCAATAGGATTGGGAGATTGGTTAAGAGTGGTCTGCTAAATCGTTTAGAGGACAACTCTTTACCGCCATGTGAGTCTTGTCTTGAGGGCAAAATGACCAAACGATCTTTTTCTGAAAAAGGTCATAGGTCCAAAGAACCTCTAGAAATCGTGCATTCGGATCTCTGCGGTCCTTTGAATGTCAAAGCACGAGGAGGGTATGAATATTTCATCAGTTTCATTGATGATTATTCTAGGTACGGTTATCTTTATCTAATGCATCATAAGTCCGAAGCTCTTGAAAAGTTCAAAGAGTATAAGTCAGAGGTTGAGAACACATTAGGTAAATCGATAAAAACACTCCGATCAGATCAAGGTGGAGAGTATATGGATTTAAGATTCCAGGACTATATGATAGAACATGGAATAATATCTCAACTCTCAGCGCCAGGAACACCACAGCAGAATGGTGTGTCCGAGAGGAGAAATAGAACCCTGTTAGACATGGTTCGATCTATGATGAGTTATGCTCATTTGCCTAAATCGTTTTGGGGATATGCAGTAGAGACTGCAGTATATATTTTGAACATGGTTCCCTCTAAGAGTGTTTCTGAAACACCTTATGAGTTATGGAGAGGGCGTAAAGGTAGTTTACGTCACTTCAGGATTTGGGGGTGTCCGACACATGTGCTAGTACCCAATCCAAAGAAGTTGGAACATCGTTCAAAATTGTGCCTATTTGTAGGTTATCCCAAGGAAACGAAAGGTGGTCTATTTTACGATCCTCATGAGAACAAGTTACTAGTATCGACTAATGCCACGTTCTTAGAGGAAGACCACATGAGAGATCATCAACCGTCGAGCAAAATTGTTTTGTCCGAATTTTCCAGGAAAGCTACAGACGGATCAACAAAGGTTGTTGATCAGGCTAGTCCTTCTCAAGAGTTGAGAAAGCTTCGACGCAGTGGGAGGGATGTAAGACAGCCTGACCGCTACATCGGCTTGTCTGAAACTCAAGTCGTCATACATGATGATGGCATTGAGGATCCATTGACCTTTAAACAGGCAATGAATGACATAGACAAGGACCAGTGGCTTAAAGCCATGGATCTCGAAATGGAGTCTATGTACTTCAATTCGGTCTGGGATCTTATAGACCAACCAGATAGTGAAAGATTTATCGGTTGCAAGTGGATCTACAAGAGAAAACGAGACCAAGCCGGTAAGGTGCAAACCTTTAAGGCTCGACTTGTGGCAAAAGGTTATTCCCAAAGAGAAGGGGTGGACTATGAAGAAACCTTTTCTCTTGTTGCCATGTTAATGTCGATTAGAATACTCTTATCCATTGCTACATTTTATGATTATGAAATCTGGCAAATGGATGTCAAGACTGCCTTTCTGAATGGTAATCTTGAGGAGAGTATCTATATGGCTCAACCAGAGGGATTCATACTTCAGGGTCAAGAGCAAAAGGTTTGCAAGCTTAATCGATTCATTTATGGGTTGAAGCAAGCATCTAGATCCTGGAATATAAGGCTTGATACGACGATAAAATCTTATGGCTTTGAACAAAATATTGACGAACCTTGTGTTAACAAGAAAATAGTCAATACTGTTGTAGCTTTCTTAGTCTTGTACGTAGACGATATACTACTCATTGGGAATGATGTAGGGTTCCTAACTGGCGTTAAGGATTGGCTAGCGACCCAATTCCAAATGAAAGATTTGGGAGAGGCTCAGTTTGTTCTAGGGATTCAGATCATAAGGAATCGTAAGAACAAAGTGCTAGCGCTGTCTCAAGCATCTTATATTGACAAGGTGTTGTCAAGATATTCGATGCAGAATTCCAAGAAAGGTTCGCTGCCTTTTAGGCATGGAATTCACTTGTCTAAGGAACAGTCTCCTAAGACACCTCAAGAGGTTGAGGATATGAGACGAATTCCCTATGCATCTGTAGTTGGTAGTCTCATGTACGCTATGTTGTGTACAAGACCCGACATCTGCTATGCAGTAGAAATTGTCAGTAGGTTCCAGTTCAATCCAGGATATGATCACAGGACAGCCGTTAAACACGTCCTCAAGTATCTTAGGAGAACGAGAGACTATGTGCTTGTGTATGGCGCGAAGGATTTGATCCTTGTAGGATACACTGACTCTGATTTTCAGACTGATATAGATTCAAGGAAATCTACATCAGGCTCAGTGTTCACTCTTAACGGAGGAGCAATAATATGGAGGAGTATAAAGCAAGGTTGTATTGCTGACTCCACCATGGAAGCTGAGTATGTCGCAGCTTGCGAAGCAGCGAAGGAAGCTGTATGGCTAAGGAAGTTCTAGACAGATTTGGAAATTGTTCCAAATATGAACTTGCCAATCACCCTTTATTGTGATAACAGCGGTGCAGTGGCAAATTCTAAAGAACCTAGAAGCCATAAGCGTGGAAAGCATATTAACCGGAAATATCATTGATAACTCCATTTTGGAGCTATTAAATACTTCCTAATTATAGCTAAAGTCCGCGTTTAATTGGTTAATATATCTCGTTTGTAGGAGAAATGCGGCAAAGAGCTCGTGCGTCCGTTGGACTCATTCGAGAGCTAAAAGTGGAGTTTTAACGCCCCGGGAGTGCATTGGGAAAGGGGAAGTTGATCCGTGAAGAAACGGGCCAAAACCGCCTAGGAGAGGCAAATTTCCAGCCCCAAACCCGAGAGCCAGCGTCGAGACGCTGGCTCGACGCTGCAAAAACCCGAGAGCTAGCGTCGAGTGATAGCGTCGAGACGCTAGCTCGACGCTGCCAAAGCGTCGAGACTCTACTTGGCGTCGAGACGCTCCGGAGGAGGCGCGCGCAGGAAAATCATCGGGGCAGCGTCGAGACGCCGCCCAGCGTCTCGACGCCATCGCGAGGCGCACGCGGATTAATTAGGGCGCAGCGTCGAGACGCTGGCCTAGCGTCTCGACGCTACGTCGATTACAGAAGCTGTAAAAGACGGTTTCTGCGCATTTTTGAAAAAAACTTAGACATTTTTGGGCGATTCTTCTTTTTCTTCCTCTCGATTTTCTTCTAGATTTCCTTTAGCTCAACCATTGTTGGCATGTTTTTGAGCTTTTCTATTGTAACTTGTTGATGACGCCTTCCATGGCCTTCGTTGGAGCGAAATTGACAACCCGTTCCATGGACGGCTAAGGTAAGGGTGAACGGTTTGGGGATTGTTTAAGGGATTTTTGTTAGACATTTTTGGTTCTAATAATCTATACTTTGAATGCAAATTGGTGGTTGTTTATATACATTTGTCTATCTTGCTTAATCTTATGCACGTGTTAGGATTTTATGATTGACACTCGAAACTTCTAGCATGTTGTGAATGTTAAAGAATAACGATGTCGTGTCTCTCACTATTCGACTAAGTAACACAGATAGATAAAACTAAATCGGAGTATCGAGTCGTGTTTGATAGTTGTTGATTGCATACAGCGTTTGCGGGCAATCTACTAGCAATTAGATTTCATGCTTGAATGTTCGTCGCGGTTGGCTAGTGATTGTCTAGGATAAATTTAGGGCTGATCACCTTAATGCAATTTTGGATAACGTTTAATCGGAACTGTGTGGTCTGATTAATATCTATGGAGTCGGCCACCTTGGGGCTTCTCGGGTAGTCGTCCGTGTGTATCATAAACTGCATGCCATGAATTTTGTATTAAATGATGAACCAAAATTGTCTAGCAATTAATCCCGAAACTCCCAAACCGTGCACCCGTTTTTTTACTTGTTATTCTTCCGTTAGCGCTTTATTAGATTCCTTTGCATGCTGAAAAATCCCCCCGTTACAAAACCAATCAATTAGTTAATTCCAATTTTTAATAGTAATTTTAGTCACACCTTCTCCTTGGATCGACCCTGTTACCACTGGCTGCAAAGCCTTGGTTATAGGCTTATAAATCGTATTTTGGCAAGCCTCGACAGCTTGAGATTAGGCGATTATTCAAAATATCGCCACACCAAAATTGGCACCGTTGCCGGGGAGAAGGCAAATTTGATTAAAATTATGATTGAAGTTTGAATTTGATTGATTGATGGTTGGCTGAAATTTTTTTCTGTTTGTATATTGTATGTTTGAATTTTTGTTTGTGTATGACCCGTTCCTCTGAGGTTAGTGGATTGCAGTTTATCCCAGAAATCGACAGAGAGGAGCGGCGGTTAAGGAGAGAAGCCCGGGAGGGGCAGAGACCGTTTGGAGAAGAAGAAGGCAATCCCTTCTTGGTTGAAGAGATGGCGCAAGGTGATGCGCCGCGGACGCTAAAACAACTGGCAGCGCCAGATCTGAACCTGCAGCCCCTATGCATAAACTACCCCGTGGTAGCAGGTAACTTTGAGTTAAAGTCAAGTTTAATTCACCAGTTACCTTCTTTTCATGGCAATGCAGGGGAGGACGCGAACAAACATCTGATGGAATTTCACTGCGTCTGCGCGGGGATGAAGCCCGCTGAAGTCACGGAGGAGCAGCTGAACATGAGGGCATTCCCCTTCACGCTAAAGGACAAGGCCAAGGATTGGCTATATTATCTGCCCTCCGGATCGATCACCACGTGGCAGGACATGAAGAGGGTATTCCTGGAGAAGTATTTCCCTGCGTCCTTGGCCACGACACTACGAAAGAGGATTTATGGGATCACCCAGGACGTAGGTGAGTTCTTGCACGAGTACTGGGAGCGATTTGGGCGCTTGTGCGCAAGCTTCCCACACCATCAGATTGCCGACCAACTGGTTATACAGTATTTCTATGAGGGGATGACGCCCCACGAACGGCAAATGATTGATGCAGCGAGCGGCGGGGCCTTGATCGACAAGACCCCGGTTGAGGCCAAACAGCTGATAGCGAATATGGCAGCAAACTCGCAGCAGTTTGGCATTCGGGGGCAAGGACAAGTCCATGGGATGACCCAAAGTCACGAGATGACAGAGATGAGGGCCCAAGTGGCCGAGATCGGTAGTATGCTGAAAAAAATTGTTGGAGGAACCCGCGAGGCGGAGGAGGTGAATGCGATCGGGGGGTACGCTTCCAACCCGAGGAAGTATGACCCATATTCAAACACGTATAACCCCGGTTGGCGCGATCACCCCAACTTCAGCTATGAGAACAGGGAAGGACAATCTCGCTTCCAAGGCCAGTCTCACGATAGGCCTAACCCTTCCACCCAGGCTCAAGCCTCGAGCTCCTCCAGCTCATTAGAAGAAATGGTGAGGACCATTGTCACAAGCACCAGCCAGTTCCAAAAAGAAGCTCGAGAAGAGTTTAATTCTCACAAGGCCGAGCTGCAGAATTTAAACAAGCAGCTGACACAAATGGCGGTGTCTATCAGTAAGATCGAGAGCAAGAGCTCAGGGAAGCTTTGTTACTTCTCCAAAAGTGACTATTTTAGGACTTATTTGCTATAGGAAGTTGTGCATTCTTAAGTGTTTTTGGTAGGATTTAGCTTGAACTTGTGCTTATACATGAGAATTAGAAGAATGAAGCTAAATTAGGACTTATATGCAAAAGGAAAGAAAAAGAACCAAAAACGAAGTTAAAGAATTGAAAATTGCACATTGCGGAAGCATTGCGAAATCATTGCTAAAACCGCAATGTTTTAAGTGAAATCCGTAAGTTGTCTAACCGATTTCTGTTTTGTTCCGATCTTTCAGGGGCCCATTCTTTCTCCTGCTGCCACGTAGAGATACGACGTTCAGAATGGATGGTTCTCCTTGGCCCAATCGTACCTGCAAAACACTATAAAAGGAGGTCAAGGGGGAAGGTTAAACACAAGCTGGGAAGCGTAGAACTCCCATCTCAACGCAGTTTTCTCTCTGTTTTCTCTTCCGTTTGTTGGATCGAAGGAACAAGCTCTTGGCGCCGATAATCTGAGAGGAAGAAGGGAAGATCTATCTTCTCTTCTGATTGGATTCATCCCCAAGGAAAGCTCACCTTCGCCCTTCATCCGAGGCGCTTGCGGTGAGGAGTTCACGCACACTTTTATTCGCTTTCTACTACTTTCTGTTTCTGTTTTCGTTTCTGCCTTCTGTCATTTACTTCTATTTGCTACTGCATTTCAATTCGTCTTCAATCATTTAGTCTTTCTTGTTTTGTAATCGTTGCACATTAAGCTTTGAATCTCACGTAATAGAGGAATCATTTACCCACGTTGCAAGCTTTTTATCGCTTTCTGTTTCCCTTTTACTCTCCGTTTGCTTTGAATCATGTTTTATCCTTCTAATCTGTCCAACTCCATATCATCCATGAGTAACTAAACCACAATAGGGTCGGCTAATGACGAATCTATAGGTAGGAATACGTGAATCAAGCATGTAGGTTAGCTTCAAATGCATTGAATGTATGTAAGCTTCATCCCACGGGCAATTTCGATTGGTCATCCATTTTGTCCAAAGAACTCCTAACCTCTGGAAGGAGTAAGAGTTCAGAGTCGTACATTCATGCTAGCCTCTCATGGTAGCCAGAAAACGACCTAGGAATAGGCGTTTTCCTAGTACAAATCACTAAACTCACTTTTATAAAAAGATGCTTAAGACCTTACTTGGACATGAGTAAACTAAAGGATCTAATGCATGGAATCAGAAGATACATGAGAAGGAGTTAGTTTGATGCATGATAAGCTGATCTACTACTTGAGAATCGTATGAAAAAGCCTATAGAGGAGTCGTTAGTAGCCCTTGTTTCCCTACTTTACCCTTAATTCGCTGTTCGTAACATTGCTAGAAAATTGCTGTTTCCGCAATTCTTTTCCTTTTACTTTCGAGTTTACTTATCTACTTGCACTTGTTTATGCTTTCATCTCTCGCACATTCTTTATTAGTTAGGCACATTAAACCCAATTCTACCCCATCTAAACCACCTTTTCTAAGTTAGCCTCTCACTTCGTAAGTAACTAAGAATAAATCTCTGTGGGAAATCGAATGAAAAAATACTTATTACTTGCTACAAGACCACGTATGCTTGCATGTTCTGAGTGCTCTCTCTTTGCATATTTATTTTAAACCATTGAGCACGCAACAAGCTTCCTTCCCAAACCACGGTCAACTCATGTGAAAACTTGAGTGCTATTCAGCTGAGGAGTGGAAAGTCACTTTCCACCAGAGCCGTGAAGGAAGTTAAGGACAGCCTGAACAAGTCCGCCCCGCCTGCTCCCGAGATTCAGAATGAGAAAAAAGATGAGAAGGTCAGTGTACCTGAGGATGTTGCCAGAGCACCCTTCCCGAGTAGGCTTGCGAAGCCTACTTTGGAATCTGATGATGAGGAGGTCCTTCGTACCTTCGAGAAGGTGATGGTCAATATCCCGCTCCTAGAGGCAGTCAGTCAAGTGCCCAAGTATGCAAAAATTTTAAGGAGCTGGTGCACAAAGAAAAGGAAGTCCAGAGGGACTGAGAAGAGAAAAGAGAACGTTTCTGCGATCCTCCCAGGTACGTTGCCCGCCAAGTGCAACGATCCAGGTACCTTTACTATTCCTTGTACGATAGGTAGTAAGGTAGTTAGAAATGCCATGCTAGACTTAGGAGCTTCTGTGAACGTTATGTCTTATGCTTTGTTTCTCGATTTGAACTTAAATGAATTGCATGAGTGTAACATGTCTGTCCAGTTAGCTAATGGGTCGAGTGTGTGTCCAAGAGGGAAAGTAGAAGATGTTCTTGTTAGGGTTGGGGATATGATGTTCCCCGCTGATTTCCTTGTTTTAGATATGAATGAAAAGTCATCGCATGCTTCGTCCTCTATGTTGTTAGGACGCCCTTTTCTTAAGACCGCTAGGGTCAAAATCGATGTGTTTAAGGGCGTCGTTTCTCTAGAGTTTGATGATATTTTGCATGAGTTTTCATTATTTGAAAGGAAGTCTGCTGAGAATGTACCTGTGATTGAGCATGACGAGAATGGGAGTCTACCCTCGCGCTTGAGGGATGGTTCCCATGTCTCAGTTAAAAAGTCTGATTTAAATTTGATGGATGATACTGTTGTTTTTTGCACTAACGACTCTGATATTCACGTGCTCGAGGCACGAAGAGTGCAAAATGTTTTTAATGTTGATTGCAGAAAAAGTGTGGAGGTGGACAAGTCTGGATCGTCCCCCGCACTTTCTGACTATGGTTGAGGCAGTGGAGAGAATTCAGTCGAGCAAACGACTTTAAAAATTATGCGCTTCTCGGAGGCACCCGAGCGATGAACTGTTTTTCTGTTTTAGTTTACTTGCTGTTTTTTTTTATTGCTTTTTAGTGTAATTTAGTCTTACTTTGCTTGCTGTTTTTTTTTTAGAATCGAGGAAGAGAAGACAATTTTGGGCTTCGATGTATATGCGCGCCGCTTCCTCGCCCTCGCCAGCTTCACAAAGAGTCAGGGAAGTGTAGTTTCTTTTTCCCTTTTACTTTATATATCTGACTGTATGGCATTGAGGACAATGCCAAATTTTGAAGTTGGGGGTGGAGATGGTCTGATGGATATGCATGTGCAGTTTGTTGAGAAGTGTTATATCGATATTGAAGTGCTTGGGACTCTGTTTACTGTTTTCTGATGATGATAACCTAGGAAATGCATGTTGGAAATCTGAGCATGTACATAATCGAGTTTTTGCATGAGTTTTGCGTTTATTAGGTTCATGTCAAAAATTTTAAAAAAATTTCTGTTGCTCCCTTGCATCTTTCGCGCACTTAGCAACCCTATCCTAGATTCCGTAGGCTCGAAAATTGCATGTAGCACTAATTCTCGTTGTCACCCCGAAAGGCACCCATAGGTAGCTTGTTGCATGAGAGTTAGTAGTCGGTTAATTGAGAAAGCATATGCTTAGCCTAATATAAAAAAAAAAAAATAGAAAAGCATGTTTGATGGAAAATTCCTCTCGAGGCGCTCCTCCTTAGTAGCGCGCTGAAGAAGTGAGCGTTAGGCCTTAAAAACGTGAAGCTTTGGCCAAAGTTTGACGTGTTAGGCAGCTCGAGTTGGAAAGAAAATGTGAATAAAAAGTTGGTTCAAAGAACCTTAATAAAAGAGTACAAAGTACTCGTGAAAAGAAAAATGAATGAGAAAAATAATTAGGTCTCTTAATTTGCTTCTCTCTCTCGTGTAAGTCAAGTGTAGACTGTTCTTAAACGCTAGAAGTAGGGGGGAAACGGGATGTGCGTTGCATGTGGTTTTCCGGGTTTACGTGAGTTTAGGAGTGGTTGGCTAGCACACACACACACGTTAGGGGGCAAGAGTTAATTTTTGATATGTTCGTAGTAAATGCATGCACGAAATGCATGATTATGTTGTGTTTAAATTTTCAAAATGCATGGAGGTTTGAGTTAGTTGCATGTAGGCGCGTCCTTAGAGTCAATATCTTTGTAGCACTTGCTCGAGGACTAGCAATGTTTAAGTTGGGGGTGTTTGATAACTCCATTTTGGAGCTATTAAATACTTCCTAATTATAGCTAAAGTCCGCGTTTAATTGGTTAATATATCTCGTTTGTATGAGAAATGTGGCAAAGAGCTCGTGCGTCCGTTGGACCCGTTCGAGAGCTAAAAGTGGAGTTTTAACGCATCGGGAAAGAGGAAGTTGATCCGTGAAGAAACGGGCCAAAACCGCCTAGGAGAGGCAAATTTCCAGCCCCAAACCCGAGAGCCAGCGTCGAGCTGTAGCATCGAGACGCTGGCTCGACGCTGCAAAAACCCGAGAGCTAGCGTCGAGTGATAGCGTCGAGACTCTAGCTCGACGCTGCCAAAGCGTCGAGACTCTGCTTGGCGTCGAGACGCTCCGGAGGAGGCGCGCGCAGGAAAATCATCGGGGCAGCGTCGAGACGCCGCCCAGCGTTGAGACGCCATCGCGAGGCGCGCGTGGATTAATTAGGGCGCAGCGTCGAGACGCTGGCCTAGCGTCTCGACGCTACGTCGATTACAGAAGCTGTAAAAGACGGTTTCTGCACATTTTTGAAAAAAACTTAGACATTTTTGGGCGATTCTTCTTCTTCTTCCTCTCGATTTTCTTCTAAATTTCCTTTAGCTCAGCCATTGTTGGCATGTTTTTGAGCTTTTCTATTGTAACTTGTTGATGACGCCTTCCATGGCCTTCGTTGGAGCGGAATTGACAATCCGTTCCATGGACGGCTAAGGTAAGGGTGAACGGTTTGGGGATTGTTTAAGGGATTTTTGTTAGACATTTTTGGTTCTGATAATCTATACTTTGAATGCAAATTGGTGGTTGTTTATATACATTTGTCTATCTTGCTTAATCTTATGCACGTGTTAGGATTTTACGATTGACACTCGAAACTTCTAGCATGTTGTGAATGTTAAAGAATAGCGATGTCGTGCCTCTCACTATTCGACTAAGTAACACAGATAGATAAAACTAAATCGGAGTATCGAGTCGTGTTTGATAGTTGTTGATTGCATACAGCGTTTGCGGGCAATCTACTAGCAATTAGATTTCATGCTTGAATGTTCGTCGCGGTTAGCTAGTGACTGTCTAGGATAAATTTAGGGCTGATCACCTTAATGCAATTTTGGATAACGTTTAATCGGAACTGTGTGGTCTGATTAATATCTATGGAGCCAGCCACCTTGGGGCTTCTCGGGTAGTCGTCCGTGTGTATCATAATCTGCATGCCATGAATTTTGTATTAAATGATGAACCGAAATTGTCTAGCAATTAATCCTGAAACTCCCAAACCGTGCACGCGTTTTTCTACTTGTTATTCTTCGGTTAGCGCTTTATTAGATTCCTTTGCATGCTGAAAAATCCTCCCGTTACAAAACCAATCAATTAGTTAATTCGAATTTTTAATAGTAATTTTAGTCACACCTTCTCCTTGGATCGACCCTGTTACCACTGGCTGCAAAACCTTGGTTATAGGCTTATAAATCGTATTTTGGCAAGCCTCGACAGCTTGAGATTAGGCGATTATTCAAAATATCGCCACACCAATCATCTGAGCAGGGAGATAGTGCAACGAGGAGATGTGATCGTCACACAGGTAGCCTCGGAGCACAACATTGCTGATCCGTTTACTAAGTCTCTCACGGCTAAAGTGTTTGAGAGACACAAAAAAGTCTAGGGCTGCGAGCTGCTCAGTAGGACAGTGGGAGAAACTTTAGATATTTGATATTCTAGTTCTCTCGACCAGCATGTACTCCACTGACGTTTTAGTCCAAGTGGGAGTTTGTTGGGTTTTATGTCCTAAAACTCGTAGTTTGTAAACTGTTTGAATGTATATATTTTATTTCAATAAAGTTGTTATTGAATTTTAGTGAATTTTGTTTGTATTAACCTATACCAATAACTAACACCCATGGCGATAGTGTGACTACTTGAACTTCATGTGTGACATGAATGTGGATCAAGTTCAAGTAGACAGCCAAAATGGTCTATAGTATAGGGATAAGGCTGGGTACCTTATCCTGGGGACACTATTTGACGCGGTTCACTTTGTATGGTACAAAACGATGTGATTCGAATCGTTTCATGTAGAGACATGTGAGTGAGGGCGTCATGTGCAATGAGTTTGCACAAGACCGAACCAAGAAATAAAATCGCTCTTTCTTTATAACACCGTTTACTGTAAAGACCGTTTTTATTCATATGATGACTTAGGTAACTCGATCTCAATCCTGAGCTCACTATGAACTCCTGTTTATTTGACCTTATCCTTTGACTTGTACGGGTGAGAGTGGCCAGATCGCCGACTCAATAAGCCTACCATCTTGGGGATAAGATTGAATAAGTGACTGGGGACATAGTTGTGCGAGATGGAATTCACTCCTATGTTGGGTTTTATGTCCTAAAACTCGTAGTTTGTAAACTGTTTGAATGTATATATTATATTCAATAAAGTTGTTATTGAATTTTAGTGAATTGTGTTTGTATTAACCTATACCAATAACTAACACCCATGGCGATAGTGTGAGTACTTGAACTTCATGTGTGACATGAATGTGAATCAAGTTCAAGTAGACAACCAAAAATGGTCTATAGTATAGGGATAAGGCTGGGTACCTTATCCTGGGGACACTATTGGACGCGACTCACTTTGTATAGTACAAAACGATGTGATTCGAATCGTTTCATGTAGAGACATGTGAGTGAGGGCGTCCTGTGCAATGAGTTTGCACAAGACCGAACCATGAAATAAAATCGCTCTTTCTTTATAACACCGTTTACTGTAAAGACTGGTTTATTCATTTGATGACTTAGGTAACTCTATCTCAATCCTGAGCTTACTATGAACTCCTGTTTATTCAACCTTATCCTTTGATTTGTACGGGTGAGAGTGGCCAGTTCGCCGACTCAATATGCCTACCATCTTGGGGATAAGATTGAATAAGTGGTTGGGGACATAGTTGTAGCAAGATTGGAATTCACTCCTACCCGCTTTAAGGGTTAGTAGAGATGTTGTTCCCTTAAGTGCTGACTCCAGGTCTTGAACAAGGGTCCATCCTCTCCTGATCAGGGAGGAATCTGATTTGATGGTTGGACCACAAATCAATTGTTCATTAGAGGTGTCAGTGGTACTTAAGGAACAATATATAATACAAGGGTTAAACGGTTTAAATGACCCGTTGTGATTATGAACGACCTGTGAAGGATCGACTTAATGATGATAGTTATATCAACAGGACACAATATATCTACAGTGAGGAGAGTGCAGCCCTTGGACTTTAGTGGAGTCTCCGGGGGTTAACGAATGTTGGTTAGTTCGGTTGAAAGAGTTTTGACCGGATAATCTCGTATCGTTGGAGCTCATGATCTGTAGGTCCTTACGGTTCTCCTGGCTAGCTCGGATAAAGCCGTGAAACAATATAAAAGAAAAGAAAAGAATTTGAATCGTTCAAATTCGGGTTTGTGGAAGAAGGATAGACATATTTAAATATGATTTAAATATGAGATTGGTCTGAAAACATGAATAGGATTCATGTGCAAAAAGTCGGTTTTCGGAAAATCGGGTTTAATTATATTATTTAATTAATATTTGATATTGAATTAAATAATATTAATTAATATATATATTTTTTATTAATTAAAAAGTTTAATTAATAAAAATAATTATTATTATTTTTAATAATAATAATAATATATATATATATATATATATTTACATGTGTCTTATATTTACGAACGACAAGGGTATGTGTTCTAATTTCTCTTTTTCATCGCTTTTGCATGTTTCCGTTTTGATTAAATTGATGAAATTAGAGTGTCTATGATCCAAATCGCTTCCGCTGCGTTCCATCAACGCTCCATCAATTGGTATCAGAGCGTTTTTGGCCACTCAATTTCAATCAATTTAAGTTATGGTGGGTTTTATTTTAGAAATTGTTTCTGAATAGAATTCTAAAGTGAATATCGATTTTGGCATAGTTTCTTTTTGAATTTCATTATTTGTAATTGCCCGAGAATGTATGGGCTTTAATGCATGCTAAAGAGTCTGTATTTTTAGAGTCATTAGAGTCCATATAGGTTTCTTTGTGAAAGAAGTTTGAGTTTGAAACTCGCCGAAATGTTCGGTGTAAGTTCAAACTCGTTCTGGGCAATACAAGGAGAAATTCGAAGAAAATTTGGCCGAAGCGTTCGGAGGAAGCAAGTTGGTCAAAGGCGGTGCGAAGAGTTCGAAGTCCGCTCAAGACGTAGCTTGTTGTTCAAGCTTGTAATAAATTAGTTATTGCTTGTTAAATGTCAAAATCGATCCACTTTAGTATGTTTAATTAATTATGCATTTGCGAATGTATGTTTTAATTAAATTCCATGTTTGTATGTGCATAACGTATGCCATATAGATTTAAAATCCCACCGTAGGAAGCATGCTTCATGCATTGAAAATATGTTATAAGTGTTATAATATATCGTATGCATATTTGGCAATTCATGAGTTTTGATATAGAAGTTATATTAATTCATGAATTAGTTGTTGTTAGTTCAATAGAATAATTGATATAAGTGTTATATTAATTATGAAATTGAATGAACAACATAGTTTGTCCTAGTTTTATGCACATGGTATATTATAAGTGTTATAATGTATAGGATGCATGTTTATTCACGAGTATTAATATAAGAGTTATATTAATTCATGAATTAAATGTTGTTTGCTTAATAGAATAATTGATATAAGTGTTATATTAATTATGAAATTAAACATCCATGCATTTTGTTTGTTATAAGTGTTATAATGTATAGGATGCATGCTTAATTCATGAGAATTGATATAAGTGTTATATTAATTTATGAATTAGGAGTTGTATATTTAAAAACATAATCGATATAATTGTTATATTAATTATGAAATTAAATATTCAACTTGTCGTGCCTTAGTGTTGCATGTTTGAGAAGCATGTAGAAGTTTGTTGTAGTAAGTCTTAGTTTTGCAAAGCGTTGTAAAATTGGCATAGACTTTTAAAATCTATAACAAAGACAAAGGCATGCTCACTTAGGGTTGAATGTATCGTTCCATTTCATTAGATGAATAGGTCGATATCTTGTAAATGCTAAGGTTACAAGAAACTCACCCGGGAACATCCTGTTCGAGGTTGGAGGTATTTAAGCTGACGGTTTACGGAACACCTCCTACCTGGGGACCATCCGGTACTTGAGTAAAGTTAACCCGGCTTTATGAGCATGCGTGAGTGGTGTGAGGTAATAAAGTGTTTATCACCTAAACATCATAGGTAAAAGTTTGTTTTACCTAGACTTAGGTCTTATTGTCTTAGCCGGATAATGCCTGAGTAATTTACCCATTCCGTCTTAAAATACTTAGTAGAGGTGTTGAGAAGGTATATATGATATATCCCTCTCCTCCTACGTTCTCTGTCAAGTTCACACCGTGAGAATTATGCTCGGCCTCGTGATGTCAATAGGGCATCCCCATTCGGATGGTATTTGCATAATTCAAGAGCAAGGTGAATGGAGAAAGTATTTATAGTAAGTGGGAGAAGGAAGTATGTCAATACATCCTGCGGTCTCCTCCATTGGATTGAACCGTGAGATTCCTATGTTCTGCCTGCTAGGTGCCCACAAGTGGTACCGATCCATTCGGAGGGCCGTTTCATAGGAATCAGAACATCTCAATCACCATTTATGGATAAAGAAACATAGAGCCATTCCCAACTTTGACATTTCCATTCGGTTGCATCGTTGGGGCCGCCCTATGAATTCTAAAAATGGAGGGTCACACTTACGAGATTTGCTAAGGAGTTAGTAAATCTTGACCAAACAGCGATAACTAAGATGCTATAGGAATATGAGATATTCTGGTATTAGCATTTAGTCAAGAATGTCTTGATTCAGTGAAGGAATGCTTGACTGCCCCTCGGTAGCGACCATTCTGACCCACTGAAGTATCGTAGCAGTTTAATAATGAGTTTTGGGTACATTATTATTCTTTGCTAAATTCTTGATTGGTGTGTAAATTAGGTTAAAACGTTTTCACTAATATTTTACATTCTCTTTTCAGCATGTCTAGCTCTTTCATTCACTTACTAGCTTCCGATAAGTTAACCGGCGATAACTACGCGACCTGGAAATCGAACTTGAATACGATTCTCGTTCTAGATGATCTAAGGTTCGTCTGATCAGAGGATTGTCCTCCCCCTCCTAGCTCGGATGCGACTCGAACTGTTCGAGAAGCATATGATAGATGGACAAGGGCTAATGATAAAGCCCGAGTCTATATCTTAGCCAACATATCCGATGTGTTAGCTAAGAAGCACGAGGATATGGTTTCTGCTAAAGAAATCATGTCTTCATTACAGGCGATGTTTGGACTACCGTCCTCATCGGTCTGTCATGAAGCCCTCAAATACGTTTACAACTCTCGCATGAAAGAGGGTACCTCTGTTAGGGAGCATGTCCTTAACATGATGGTCCACTTCAATGTGGCAGAAGTAAATGGAGCTACTATTGATGAGTCAAGTCAAGTAAGCTTTATCATGGAATCTCTTCCGAAGAGTTTCCTTCAGTTCAGAACCAATATGGTAATGAACAAGATAAAGTATAATTTGACTTCTCTCCTCAGCGAGCTACAGACCTATCAGTCCCTTCACACTTCTAAAGGAAAAGAGAAGGAGGCAAACGTTGTCACTTCTAGGAAATTCCAAAAGGGGTCGTCTTCAGAGAATAGGTCTGAACTTTCTTCTATTAAGAATAAGAGTATTCAAAAGAAGAAGAAAGATAAAAGGAAGGGAAAAACACCTGCTGCTGCTAAGAGCAAGACTAAATCTACAGACAAAGGAAAATGTTTCCATTGTGGTGTAGATGGGCACTGGAAACGGAACTGCCCAAAGTATCTTGCAGAGAAAAAGGCTGAGAAGGAAAGACAAGGTAAATATGATTTACTTGTTGTTGAAACATGTTTAGTAGAACATGATTGTCATACCTGGATACTTGATTCAGGAGCTACTAACCATGTTTGTTCTTCTTTTCAGGAAACTAGTTCTTGGCAGCCACTTTCTCGAGGTGAGATAACTCTCAGAGTTGGAACTGGAGAGGTTGTCTCAGCTGAAGCAGTGGGAGCTGTAAAGTTGTTGTATAGAGATAGTTTCATTTTACTAGAAAATGTACTCCTGGTTCCTACCTTCAAGAGGAATCTTGTATCTATATCTTGTTTGTTAGAACAGTTGTATAAAGTATCTTTTGTTCATAATGAAGCGTTCATTAGCCAAAGAGGTGTACGTATTGTTCTGCGAAACTTGAAAACAACTTGTATGTGTTAAGACCAACCGAAGCCAAAGCTATTTTGAACACTGAAATGTTTAAAACAGCTGAGACTCAAACTAAAAGGCAGAAACTTTCTCCAAGTACTTATCTTTGGCACTTAAGACTAGGTCACATTAATCTCAATAGGATTTGGAGATTGGTTAAGAGTGGTCTGCTAAATCGTTTACAGGACAACTTTTTACCGCCATGTGAGTCTTGTCTTAAGGGCAAAATAACCAAACGATCTTTTTCTGAAAAAGGTCATAGGTCCAAAGAACCTCTAGAAATCGTGCATTCGGATCTCTGCGGTCCTTTGAATGTCAAAGCACGAGGAGGGTATGAATATTTCATCAGTTTCATTGATGATTATTCTAGGTACGGTTATCTTTATCTAATGCATCATAAGTCCGAAGCTCTTGAAAAGTTCAAAGAGTATAAGTCAGAGGTTGAGAACACATTAGGTAAATCGATAAAAACACTCCGATCAGATCGAGGTGGAGAGTATATGGATTTAAGATTCCAGGACTATATGATAGAACATGGAATAATATCTCAACTCTCAGCGCCAGGAACACCACAGCAGAATGGTGTGTCCGAGAGGAGAAATAGAACCCTGTTAGACATGGTTCGATCTATGATGAGTTATGCTCATTTGCCTAGTTCGTTTTGGGGATATGCAGTAGAGACTGCAGTATATATTTTGAACATGGTTCCCTCTAAGAGTGTTTCTGAAACACCTTATGAGTTATGGAGAGGGCGTAAAGGTAGTTTACGTCACTTCAGGATTTGGGGGTGTCCGACACATGTGCTAGTACCCAATCCAAAGAAGTTGGAACATCGTTCAAAATTGTGCCTATTTGTAGGTTATCCCAAGGAAACGAAAGGTGGTCTATTTTACGATCCTCATGAGAACAAGGTACTAGTATCGACTAATGCCACGTTCTTAGAGGAAGACCGCATTGCCTTAGATAGGAACTTAGGGGAGTCAGCAAGTGGTTAGAGAGGATAAAACAGCAGCCTAAGTAAGTCCTTAGATTGCTCGAGGACGAGCAAAACCTTAAGTTTGGGGGTGTGTTACGTCTCCAAAAGTGACTATTTTAGGACTTATTTGTGTTAAGAAGTTGTGCATTTGTAAGTATTTTTTATAGGATTTAGCTTGAACGTGTGCTTATATATGAGAATTAGAAGAATGAAGCTAAATTAGGACTTGTATGCAAAAGGAAAGAAAAGGAATGAAAAACGAAGTTAGAAGAATGAAAACTGTGCATTGCGGAGGCATTGCGGAAACATTGCTAAAACCGCAATGTTTTAAGTGAAATCCGTAAGTTGGCTAACCTTTTTCTGTTTTGATCCGATATTTCAGGGATCCATTCTTTCTCCTCCAGCCACGTAGAAGTACGACGTTGAGAATGGATGGTTCTCCTTGGCCCAATCGCACCTGCAGAATACTATTAAAGGAGGTCAAAGTGGAAGGTTGAAACACACTCGAAAGGCGTGGACTTCTCTTCTCAGCGCAGTCTTTCCCATTCTTTCTCTTCTCCGTCTGTTGGTTTGAGAGGTTCAGCTGTTGGAGTCGACAATCTGATAGGAAGGAGAGAAGATTCATCTTCTCTTCTGATTGGATTCATCCAAGCAAGGCTTGCCTTTCTCTCCCTTCAGCCGAGGCGTCTGCGACGAGGCGATCACGCTTGGATCTCTTCGTTTTTACTGTTTTAGCTATTCATTTTCAGTACTGTTTGTTGTTATTTCTCTGCCATTAGCTACTCTAGTCCATTTCGTTGCTTTCTGTCTTTACTTTAGTGATTCTAAGTCTTCATTTGTTTCGTTCAAACGATTGGTTAATCAACGCTCAATTCATCATTTCGCAATCTCTTTACTTTCTCTACCTACTGTTCTTTTGTTTCTGTTTGTCTTTAATCTTCTTCTAAACATGTCTTCTTCATCTACTCTTTCTATTCTATCTGCATCCATGAGTAACTAAGTCAGATAAGGGCATGCTAATGACAATGCTATAGGCTAAAACACGTGAACCAAGCATGTAGGATAGCTCTCGAATGCATTGATTGTATGTAAGCTTCATCCCACGGGCAATTTCGATTGGGCATCCATTTTGTCCAAAGAACTCCTAACCTCTGGAAGGAGTAAGAGTTCAGAGTCATACACTCATGCTAGCCTCTCAAGGTAGCCAGAAAACGACCTAGGAATAGGCGTTTTCCTAGTACAAATCGCAACTTACTGGTTTAACAAGATGCTTAAGACCTTATTTGGACATGAGTAAACTAAAGAATCTAATGCATGAAATCGGAAGATACATGAGAATGAGTTAGTTTGATGCATGGTGAGTTGATCTACTGCTTGAGAATCGTGTGGAAAAGCCTATAGAAGAGTCGTTAGTAGCCCTTGTTTCCACATTTTACACACATTCGCTGTTAAGAACATTGCGGTATAATTGCTGTTTCCGCAATTCCCTTAGTTAAAAATTCTGCCTTAGCCATTTTCCTCTTCGTTTATTAATCTCTTCTATTTGCATTTGAGTTTATCATTTACTTGCACTTGTTTATGTATCTATCCTTTACATATTCCTTAGTAATTAGGCAACTTAAAACCAAATCTACCCCATCAAATCCACCCATTCTTGCTTAACAATACACTTCGCGAGTAACTAAGAATAAATCTCTGTGGGAAATCGAATGAAAAAATACTTATTACTTGCTACAAGATCATGTATGCTTGCATGTTCTGAGTGCTCTATTATTGCATATTCCTTTTAAACATTGAGCACGCAACAAGTTTTTGGCGCCGCTGCCGGGGATTTAGTTTAGTGAAAACGAAGTTTGTTAAGTTAGAAACACGAATCTTAATATCTATTGGAGCTAATCTTTTCTCATTTCTTTTGCAGGTACCATTGGGTTAGTTTATGAATGAGCATTCAAGTAGCGATCTAGAGTTCAATCCTGAGCCTGAAAGATTACTTAGGGCCAGAAACAAAGCTAAGAAACGTCTCTTTAACCAACCCTCTATACCTCAAATAATTGCTGAAACCGCGGAGTCTCCGCAATTCTATCAAGAAGAAATGGAAAGGCCAGTCCCAAATCCGGTACCTACCACTCGCAATCCCATCGAAATAGCGAATGACAAGGATAGTGCCATTCTCTCTTACCTAGTACCTATGCCTGGGGAGCTAAACCCAAACATAATCCGCCCTGAAATTACTGCCAACTCATTCGAGTTAAAGCCAGTAATGTTCCAAATTTTGTCCACTGTGGGACAATTCTTTGGAGTGGAAAATGAGGACCCCCACAACCATCTTAGAAACTTCCTAGGAGTTAGTGATACATTCCTTATCCCTGGAGTTTCCCAAGAAGCCTTGAGGCTCTACCTCTTCCCTTACTCTTTAAGGGATAAAGCAAAAACGTGGTTAAACTCATTACCCTCCGGATCAGTTCTCCATTGGACAGACTTGGCGGAGAAAATCCTAGTAAAATATTTCCCACCTGATAGGAATTCTACTTTTCGTGACGACATTATTAAATTCAAACAAGCTGAAAATGAGTCGCTTCACGAAGCTTGGACAAGGTTCAAGGACCTTCTGCTTAAATGTCCACACCATGGCATTCCATGGTGTATCCAAATAGAGGTCTTTTTCAAAGGATGCAACCCCAGCACCAGGCAAGTGCTAAATTCATCTGCTGGTGGTTCCATGCTTTCCAAAAGTTATAACGAAGCCTATGAGATCCTGGAGAAGATCTCAGCATCTCACTGTAGGTGGTCAGATGATCCAATAGAGCCAAGTAGAGCTCAAGATAAGGACGCCCTTAATGCCATGAGTAGTCAAATAAGCGCTCTGACCAACCTAGTTAAACAAATGGCTCAAGCCAATCTCCAAACTAGTGTCAACACCGCCACAACCATGTCAATGGGCACACAACCATGTCAAGGTGAGACACTAATCTGTGGATTCTGTGGGGAGAGGCACCTGTATGAATACTGCCCTGGGAATCCAGCCTCAGTTTGCTATGTTGGAAGCCAACAGCAGCCTAGGAACAACCCTTACTCTAACACTTACAATCCTTGTTGGAGGAACCACCCAAATCTTTCATGGGGTGGCCAACAAAATACTAACCAAGCTCCTAACCAACCAAGACCGAGTGGAACACCTGGTTTCACTCCCCAAAATAACCAATCCATGTATCAAAAACCATACAACCAACCAATAGGATCTTCTGTAGAAAATTTACTTAAGGAGTACATTGCCAAGAATGATGCCACTCTACAAAGTCAGCAAGCTGCCCTTAGGAGCCTAGAGAACCAAATAGGGCAACTAGCCAATGAACTCAAAAGTAGGCCCCAAGGTAGACTACCTGCTGACACTGAGGTGCCAAGGAGAGATGGAAAAGAACAAGTTCAAGCAATTGAACTTAGAAGTGGGAGACCATTGGTGAGTGTTGCGTGCTCAAGTTCTGCTTGGTGACTCGTGCGACCGAGGATCACTTTCTTGACTCTCCACAGATGGAGTCTTTTTCTTGCTCGTTTCTTCAGCCACCGCCATGCTCCACTTGCGCTTCTTAGGTGTTCCTGCTGGTTCAGAAGGTCCAGCAGGTATCTCCGTAACTACCTTCCACTTCTTCTTGCGGATCGGCAGTTTGGGGAGTCTTTCAGTACGTGCAGCCTCAGCGTCTGCAAGGGCCAGAAGTGCTTCCCTCGCAGCAGTTTCAGCGTCGTCAGCCCTCTTCTTGGACGCAGATCGTTCAGCTCTTGTTAGCACCATTGTTGAATCGTGGGAATCTGGAAAGAAGGATTGTAGATGAAGAGGGAGAGATATTTCTTGGAGTTCAGATAATGGGGAAATCGTCCGGATCAACGCGCTTCTAACGGATATAAATAATGATGGAAATCCCAACGGCTCTATTTGTTGCGGATTCTGCAAATCCAGCGCAATTCTAGTGACCGTTGGAGATTTTCTGCGTTTAAATGCCAATCTTTGCTCAACCGTATCTTTGATTTGGCCCAATATCTCCTTGATCTTTTTAGCTGGATTTAATCTCCTTGATTCCCTCTATTGATTCCCTACAAAAAGAAATAAAATCAACATCAAATTCGTAATTAAAATCATACAAACATATACACAAACGATAACCGGAAAAATGGGAAAAAAAATAAACTAAGGCATGAGCCTCGCATGGACGAGCACAGCAATCACTCGTCCTCTCTCGTTCTTATTTTCATGTTTCAGTCAAGAGGAAGGCCGAGAGAGTCTTCACATCTCCTTCCTCATAATAGTGCTTCAATCTTGCACCATTAACCATGAATGGTTGCCCTTGCTGCAGGTTCTTAATCTCGATTGCACCATGAACAAACACATTAGTTATTATAAATGAACCTGACCATCTGGACTTAAGTTTGCCTGGAAATAATTTCAATCGTGAGTTGAATAATTGATAACTCCATTTTGGAGCTATTAAATACTTCCTAATATTAGCTTAAGTCCGCTTTTAATTGATTAATATATCTCTTTTGTAGGAGAAAAGCGGCAAAGAGCTCGTGCGTCCGTTGGGCATGTTCGAGTGCTTAAAGCAGAGTTTTAGCGCCCCGGGATTGCATCGGGAAGAGGGGAACTTGTTCCGTGAAGAAACGGGCCAAAACTGCCTTGGAGAGGCAAAGCTTCAGCCCCAAACCCGAGAGCCAGCGTCGAGCTATAGCGTCGAGACGCTGGCTCGACGCTGGAAAAACCCGAGAGCAAGCGTCGAGTGATAGCGTCGAGACGCTAGCTCCACGCTGCCCTGGCGTCGAGACCCTGCTTGGCGTCGAGACGCTCCGGAGGAGGCGCGCGCAGGAATTTCATCGGGGCAGCGTCGCAACGCTGGCCTTGCGTCGCGACGCCATCGCGAGCGCGCGCGGATTACTTAGGGCACAGCGTCGAGACGCTGGCCTAGCGTCTCGACGCTACGACGATTACAGCAGCTAAAAGACGATTTTCTGCACATTTTTATTATCTTCTTCTCCTTCATCTCTCTACGGATTTTGCTGGTTTTTCTCTCCTTCTTTCCCATTTTTTCTCTATTTTCCGTGGAGCTCCGTCATTGTTGGCATGCTTGTGAGCTCCACTCTCCATTGTAATAGGTAGATGAACTCTTCCATGGTCGTTGGTGGAGCGGGATTGACGAACCGCGCCATGAGCGCCTAAGGTAAGGGTGACGGTTTGGGAATTGTTTAGGGGAATTTTGTTAGACGATTTAGCTTTGATAATCTGAGTTTTGATATGCATATTGGTTCGGTTTACTTTGCATTTATCTACTTTGCTTAATCCAACGCGCATGTTAAAATACGCCGATTGACACTCGAGTAGTTTCGCATGTTGTGTATGTTAAAGAGTAGCGATGCCGTGCCTCTCACTGCTCGACTAAGTAACACAGGTAGATAGAATTAAATCGAAGTATCGGGTCAGGTTGGATAATTGTTGATTGCATACAGCGTTTGCGGGCAATCTACTAGCAATTAGAATTCACGCTCGAATGTTCGTCGCGGTTAGCTAGTGACTGTTTAAATTCATCTTAGGACTGATCATCTTAATGTGAGCTTAGATAACGTATAATTAGAACTGTGTGGTCTAATTAAAATCCATGGAGTCGGCTACTTTGGGGCTTCTCTGGTAGTCGTCCGCGTGCTCAGTAAATTGAAATCCATGTTATTAGAATTAAATGATAAGTTGAATTTGTCTAACAATTGATCCCGAGACTCCCCAAACCGTGCACACGTTCTCTACATATTATTCTTCCTTCGTTAGCTTTCTTATTATTTCCTCTTGCATGATTAAAACCCCCCGTTACCAATTAATCAATTAAATCCCAATTTCACTAGTAAATTCGATCTTCCTATTCCTTGGATCGACCCTGTTACCACTGGCTGCAAGGCCTTGGTCATAGGCTTTATAAATCATATTTTGGCAAGCCTCGACAGCTTGAGATTAAGTGGATATTCAAAAATCCGCCCACCAATAATAAAACAAGCTGGCCTTTCTTAAAGTCCTTAATCCTAAGTCTACTGTCGTGCCAAATCTTGGTCTTTTCCTTATACATTTTAGCATTTTCATAAGACATATGCCTAAGCTCATCAAGCTCATGTAATTGCAAAGACCGCAATGTTCCCGCATCGGTCACGCAATAATTCAACTCTTTTAGTGCCCAAAATGCTTTAATTTCTAATTCGAATGGCAAGTGACAAGCTTTGCCATACACAAGTCTATAAGGAGACATACCTAGGGGTGTCTTATATGCAGTTCTATATGCCCAAAGTGCATCCTCGAGTTTAAACGACCAGTCTTTTCTATTAGGTTTGACCACTTTTTCTAGGATGTTTTTAATCTCCCTATTTGAAATTTCAGCTTGGCCATTCGAATGTGGGTGATAAGGGGTGGCTATTCTATGTCTGATGTTATACTTAGCCAGCACTCTCTCCATAGCTCTATTAATGAAATGTGTCCCTTCATCACTAATGATAGCACGAGGTGTCCCAAATCTAGTAAAAATATGTCTATGCAAGAATCTTATGACTGTTTTGGCATCATTATTTGGACATGCTATGGCCTCTACCCACTTAGATACATAGTCTACTGCTACCAATATGTAAAGGTTACCTGATGATGGGGGAAATGGTCCCATGAAGTCAATGCCCCACACATCAAAGAGCTCCAACTCTAAGATGTAAGTGAGAGGCATCTCATCCTTTCGACTAAGGTTACCTGTCCTCTGGCATTCATCACAGCTGTGTGCATAGTTGTGGGCATCCTTGAAGATCGTTGGCCAATAGTAGCCACTCTGGAACACCTTTGCAGCTGTCCTTTGGCCACCAAAATGTCCACCATAGGGTGCTGTATGGCAGTGCTGCAGCACAGACTTCGCCTCAGCAGCTGAAACACACTTCCTGAGCAGACCATCAGCACATGTCTTGTAAAGTGTGGGATCATCCCATATGAATTTCCTTGCTTCATGAAGGAACCTCCTCTTCTCTTGGCCTCCCTTGAAAGTTGGTAGTACCTGTGATGCAAGGAAGTTAGCAATGTCAGCAAACCAAGGTTCCTCATCGTTATCACGATGAGTCAATACAAAGACATGTTCATCAATAAAAGCATCAGAAATTGCGGTTTCCGCAATGTTTTCGCAATTATGCTGCAATCTAGAAAGGTGATTTGCAACCACATTTTCACATCCTTTCTTATCTCTAATGTCCAGATCAAACTCTTGCAGCAGCAAGACCCATCTAATCAACCTAGGCTTAGCATCAGCCTTCCTCATAAGGTATTTCAAAGCAGAATGGTCAGTGTACACAATTGTCCTAGTGCCTACAATGTAATTCCTAAACTTCTCACAAGCAAACACTACAGCTAGCATCTCTTTCTCAGTAGTTGTGTAATTACATTGTGCCTCATTAAGTGTTTTACTAGCATAGTATACAAGGTGTGTTAACTTGTCAATCTTTTGTCCTAACATAACCCCTACAGCATAGTCACTAGCATCACATAACATCTCAAAGGGAAGATCCCAATTAGGCCCTACTATAATAGGTGCTGTGACTAGTGCTTCCTTAAGGGTTTTCCAAGCTAGGAAACATTCTTTAGAGAAAATGAATGGTTTGTTTAACTCTAGAAGTTCACATAAAGGCTTGGAGATCTTAGAAAAGTCCTTAATGAACCTCCTATAGAAACCAGCATGCCCCAAGAAACTTCTGATGGCTTTGACATTCTGAGGTTCTACCAGTTTCTCTATAATTTCAATTTTTGCCCTGTCAACCTCTACACCTGCCCTTGACACTCTATGACCTAAGACAATCCCTTCATCCACCATGAAATGGCACTTTTCCCAATTTAGGACTAGGTTGGTCTCCTCACACCTAGCCAGGACTTGTCCTAAGTTCTCCAGACAGTTTGTAAATGAATCCCCAAAGACTGAGAAATCATCCATGAATATCTCTATCATGGACTCATCCAAATCAGAGAAGATTGCCAACATGCACCTTTGGAAAGTTGTCGGTGCATTGCATAAGCCAAAAGGCATTCTGCGAAAGGCAAAAGTTCCAAAAGGGCAAGTGAAGGTAGTTTTCTCTTGGTCCTTGGGGTCTATAGTGATCTGGTTATATCCTGAATAACCGTCTAAGAAGCAGTAGTAAGCTCTACCAGCTATTCTATCTAGCATCTGGTCAATGAATGGTAGAGGGAAGTGGTATTTTTTAGTTTCCTTATTGAGTTTCCTATAATCCATGCAAACTCTCCATCCTGTGATAGTCCTAGTTGGAATCAGTTCATTGTTCTCATTGACTACCACAGTCACCCCCTGTTATGTCTCCAAAAGTGACTTATTTAGGACTTATTTAGCTTAGAAAGATGCACACTCTTAGGTGTTTTTGAGAGGATTTAGCTTAAACCTATGCTTATATATGAGAATTAAGAGAAGGTAGCTAAATTAGGACTTGTGTGCAAAAGGAAAGAAAAGGAATGAAAACCGAAGGAAAAGAATGAAAAATGCACATTGCGATAGCATTGCGGAAACATTGCTGAAACCGCAATGTTTCAAGTGAAAACCGTAAGTTGACTGATCTTTTTCTGTTAATTTCCGTTATTTCAGGGATTCGTTCTTTCTCCTCCATCCATTTTGAAGTACGACGTTGAAGATTGATGGTTCTCCTTGGCCCAAACGCACCTGCAGATTACTATAAAAGGGGGTCCAAGTCGAGGGTTCAATCATCATCCGAAAGCGTAGAAGCCTCTTCGCAGCTCCATCTTTTCTCCTGTTTTTCTCATCCGTTTGTTGGTTTGAGAGGTTTAGCTGTTGGAGTCGACAATCTGATAGGAAGGAGAGAAGATTCCTCTTCTCTCCCGATTGGATTCATCCAAGCAAAGCTGATCTTTCTCTCCCTTCAGTCGAGGCATTCGCAACGAGGCGTTCAAGCTTAATTACTGCTTTCTGTCTTTCATTTCTAATTTCCAGCTCTGTTTAAGTGTTGTTTCTCTTCTAATAATTAGTTCATTTCATTTCGTTGCTTTCTGTCTTTACATTATTTACTTTAAGCTTCCCTTTGTTCATTCAAACAATCAAGTAATCAAAGCACAATTTGTTATTTCACAGTTTCTTGTCTTTACGATTTACTGTTTTATCTTGCTGTTTTAAGCGTATTTCTCTTCTAAGCATGTCTACTTTATCTCGTATTCCTGTTCTGCCTATATCCATGAGTAGCTAAGTCACTTAGGGGCATGCTAATGACAAGACTATAGGCTAAAAAACGTGAACCAAGCATGTAGGATAGCTCTCGAAGCATTGATTGTATGTAAGCTTCATCCCACGGGCAATTTCGATTGGCCATCCATTTTGTCCAAAGAATTCCTAACCTCTGGAAGGAGTAAGAGTTCAGAGTCATACACTCATGCTAGCCTTTCAAGGTAGCCAGAAAACGACCTAGGAATAGGCGTTTTCCTAGTACAAACCGTAACTTTCTGCTTTAACAAGATGCTTAAGACCTTACTTGGATATGAGTAAACTAAAGAATCTAATGCATGGAATCGGAAGAGACATGAGATTGAGTGAGTTTGATGCATAGTGAGTTGATCCAATGCTTGAGAATCGTATGAAAAAGCCTATAGAGGAGTCGTTAGTAGCCCTTGTTTCTCCATTTTACACACTTTCGCTGTTATTAAAATTGCGGTAGAATTGTTGTTTCCGCAATTCTGCTTAAGTTACAATTTTGTCTAGCTGTTTTTGTCTTCGTTTATTAATCTCGTCTCTTTTCATTTGAGTTTAACTTTGATTTGCACTTGTTTATGTTGCTACCCTTTACGTATTCAGTAGGAAATAGACAATTTAAAACCAGTCCTACCCCATCAAATCCACCCCTTCTTTCTTAACTTTACACTTCACGAGTAGCTTATAATAAATCTCTGTGGGAAAACGAATGAAAAAATACTTACTACTTGCTATAGGATCATGTATGCTTGCATGTTCTGAGTGCTCTCTCTATCTTATTGCTTCTTTATTTTAACACATTGAGCACGCAACAAGTTTTTGGCGCCGCTGCCGGGGATTTATTTAAGTGAAAACGAAGTTTGTTAAGTTTGAAACACCAAGTTTATTACCTATTGAAGCTGATCTGTTTCATTTCTTTTGCAGGTGCTAGTTGGGTTAGTTTATGAGTGAGCCTTCAAGTAGTGATCTAGAGTTCAATCCTGAGCCTGAGAGATTACTTAGGGCCAGAAATAGAGCCAAGAAACGTCTCTTTAACCAACCCTCTATACCTCAAGTAATTGCGGGAACCGCAATTCCTCCGCAATTATCTCAAGAAGAAATGGATGGAATAGTTCCAAATCCGGTGCCTGCCACTCGCAATCCCATCGAAATAGCGAATGACAAGGATAGCGCCATACTCTCTTACCTGGTACCTATGCCTGGGGAGCTGAACCCCAGCATAATCCGCCCTGAAATCACTGCCCACTCATTCGAGTTAAAGCCAGTGATGTTCCAAATGTTGTCCACTGTGGGACAATTCTTTGGAGTGGAAAATGAGGATCCCCACAACCATCTTAGAAACTTCCTAGGAGTCAGTGATACCTTTATCATCCCTGGAGTTTCCCAAGAAGCCTTGAGGCTATACTTGTTCCCTTATTCGTTGAGGGACAAAGCCAAAACGTGGTTAAACTCATTACCCTCAGGATCAGTCCGTAATTGGACAGACTTAGCAGAGAAATTCCTAGTCAAATACTTCCCACCTGATAGGAATTCTACCTTTCGTGATGACATAATCAAGTTCAAACAAGCTGACACTGAGTCTCTTCACGAAGCTTGGACAAGGTTTAAAGATCTTCTTCTTAAATGTCCACACCATGGCATCCCATGGTGTATCCAAATAGAGGTCTTTTTCAAAGGATGCAACCCCAACACTAGACAAGTCTTAAATTCATCTGCTGGAGGTTCCATGTTGTCCAAGAGTTACAACGAAGCCTATGAGATCTTGGAGAAGATCTCAGCATCTCACTGTAGGTGGTCAGATGATCCAGTTGAGCCAACTAGAGCTCAAGACAAGGATGCTCTAAGTGCAATGAGCGGCCAAATAAATGCCCTGACCAACCTAGTTAAGCAAATGGCTCAAGCCAATCTCCAAACAAGTGTCAACACCGCCACAGCCATGTCAATGGGCACCCAACCAAGTCAAGGTGAGACACTTATCTGTGGATTCTGTGGGGAAGGGCACCCGTATGAATACTGCCCTGGGAATCCAGCCTCAGTCTGCTATGTTGGAAGCCAACAGCAGCCTAGGAACAACCCCTACTCTAATACTTACAACCCTGGTTGGAGGAACCACCCAAACCTGTCATGGGGTGGCCAACAAAATGCTAACCAAAATCCTAACCAACCAAGACCGAGTGGAACACCTGGTTTCACTCCCCAACATAACCAATCCATGTATCAAAAACCATACAACCAACCTGTAGGATCTTCTGTAGAAAACTTACTCAAGGAATACATAGCCAAGAATGATGCCACTCTACAGAGTCAGCAAGCTACTCTTAGGAGCCTAGAAAACCAAATAGGGCAACTAGCCAATGAAATCAAAAGTAGGCCCCAAGGTAGACTACCTGCTGACACTGAAGTGCCAAGGAGAGATGGTAAAGAGCAAGTTCAAGCAATTGAACTCAGGAGTGGTAGACCATTGGTGAGCAACACCAAGGACACACCAAAGAGAGTAGAGAACACTGAGTCTAGTGCTCCACTGGAGTCTCTGCCAAACCAAGGTCCACCACCAACAAGCACATCAGGATCAAGGCTGGAGCCAATCATAGAGGAGATAGAAGAAATTCCAAGGCCTCCACCTATCCTAAGGCGACCTGAAGTGCCTGCATATGTGCCACCACCTCCATTTCCTAGAAGGCTAAAGAAAAAACAAGAACAGGAAGTGCACTTTAACAAATTTTTAGAAATTCTTAAGCAAGTGCATGTTAATATTCCTTTTGTAGAAGTTTTACAGTCTATGCCTTCTTATGTAAAGTTTTTGAAGGATATTATAACTAACAAGAAAATAATTGGTGAGTTTGAAACAGTAAATCTCACTGACGAGTGCAGTGCCATACTCCAGAACAAGCTACCCAAGAAGGAGAAGGATGCTGGTTCCTTCACCTTACCTGTAGAGCTAGGAGGCAAGCACGTGGGCAGAGCTCTTTGTGACCTGGGAGACAGCATAAACCTCATGCCCCTATCACTATTCCGCCAGCTAGGAATAGGAGAAGCAGACAGATCCATTGCATACCCTGAAGGTAAGATTGAGGATATTCTTGTAAAGGTTGACAAGTTTATTTTCCTTGCAGATTTCATTATCCTGGATTATGAAGCAGACAAGGAGGTCCCCATCCTGTTAGGTAGACCATTTCTAGCCACAGGTAGGGCACTGATAGATGTCCAAAAAGGTGAGCTCACTATGAGGGTTCATGATGAAGAGGTGAAATTTAGTGTGTATAAAGCCTTAAGGTACCCCTCTGATTCTGAATTTTGTGCTAGCATGGACATTGTAGATTCATTAATGGAAGAACAATTGGAGCATGAATTGTTGACTAAGCATGCTCATGAATATGTAGGATTAGAATTAACTGACTTAAACATAGCTGAGATAATGGGCATATCTGTAAATAACCCTCAGCATGTTTGTATAAATATTGACTTAACTGAAAAATCTGTGAATCCATTAAAACCATCCATTGAGCATCCACCTGTTTTAGAATTAAAACCTCTCCCCACTCACCTCAAGTATGCATATCTAGGAAGTAATGATACTTTGCCTGTGATTATTTCTTCTAAATTAAGTGAAAAGCATGAGGTTGAACTGATATTACTTCTTAAGCAACATAGGAAGGCGATTGCATGAACTATTGCTGATATTAGAGGCATTAGCCCTTCTTATTGCATGCATAAGATTATACTAGAGGAAGAGCATACACCTAGAGTAGATCACCAACGTAGGCTGAACCCCTCTATGAAAGAAGTAGTTAAAAAGGAAATAATAAAATGGTTAGATGCTGGTGTGATCTTCCCCATAGCTAGTAGCCAGTGGGTGAGCCCTATACAATGTGTACCTAAAAAGGGGGGGATGACTGTGGTAGTCAATGAGAACAATGAACTAACTCCAACTAGGACTGTCACAGGATGGAGAGTTTGCATGGATTATAGGAAACTAAATAAAGAAACCAAAAAAGACCATTTCCCTCTACCATTCATTGACCAAATGCTAGATAGGATAGCTGGTAGAGCCTACTACTGTTTCTTAGACGGTTATTCAGGATATAACCAGATTACTATAGACCCTAAGGACCAAGAGAAGACTACCTTCACTTGCCCTTTTGGAACTTTTGCCTTTCGCAGAATGCCTTTTGGCTTATGCAATGCACCGGCAACCTTCCAAAGGTGCATGTTGGCAATCTTCTCTGATTTAGATGAGTCCATGATAGAGATATTCATGGATGATTTCTCAGTCTTTGGGGATTCATTTACAAACTGTCTAGAGAACCTAGGACAAGTCCTGGCTAGGTGTGAGGAGACCAACCTAGTCCTAAATTGGGAAAAGTGCCATTTTATGGTAGATGAAGGGATTGTCTTAGGTCATAGAGTGTCGAGGGCAGGTGTAGAAGTTGACAGGGCAAAAATTGAAATAATAGAGAAGTTGGTAGAACCTCAAAATGTCAAAGCCATTAGAAGTTTCTTAGGGCATGCTGGTTTCTATAGGAGGTTCATTAAGGACTTTTCTAAGATCTCCAAGCCTTTATGCGAGCTTCTAGAGCTAAACAAACCCTTCATCTTCTCTAGAGAATGTTTCCTAGCATGGAAGACCCTTAAGGAAGCACTAGTCACAGCCCCTATTATAGTAGGACCAAATTGGGATCTCCCATTTGAGATGTTATGTGATGCTAGTGACTATGCTGTAGGGGTTATGTTAGGACAGAAGATTGACAAGTTAACACACCCTGTCTATTATGCTAGTAAGACACTCAATGAGGCACAATGCAACTACACAACCACTGAGAAGGAGATGCTAGCTGTAGTGTTTGCTTGTGAGAAATTTAGGAACTATATTGTAGGCACCAGAACGATTGTGTACACTGACCATTCTGCCTTAAAGTACCTTATGAGGAAGGCTGATGCTAAGCCTAGGTTGATTAGGTGGGTTTTGCTGCTGCAAGAGTTTGATCTAGACATTAGAGATAAGAAAGGATGTGAAAATGTGGTTGCGGATCATCTTTCCAGATTGCAGCATAATTGCGGAAAAATTGCGGAGACCGCAATTTCTGATGCTTTTATTGATGAACATGTCTTTGTATTGACTCATCGTGATAACGATGAGGAACCTTGGTTTGCTGACATTGCTAACTTCCTTGCATTGCAGGTACTACCAACCTTCAAGGGAGGACAAGAGAAGAAGAGGTTCCTTCATGAAGCAAGGAAATTCATATGGGATGACCCCACACTTTACAAAACATGTGCTGACGGCTTGCTAAGGAAGTGTGTTTCAGCTGCTGAGGCGAAGTCTGTGCTGCAGCACTGCCACACAGCTCCTTATGGTGGACACTTTGGTGGCCAAAGAACAGCCGCAAAGGTGTTTCAGAGTGGCTATTATTGGCCAACGATCTTCAAGGATGCCCACAACTATGCCCACAGCTGTGATGAGTGCCAAAGAACAGGCAACCTCAGTCGCAAGGATGAAATGCCTCTTACCTACATCTTAGAGTTGGAACTCTTTGATGTGTGGGGCATTGACTTCATGGGACCATTTCCCCCATCATCAGGTAACCTTTACATATTAGTAGCAGTAGACTATGTATCCAAGTGGGTAGAGACCATAGCATGTCCCAATAATGATGCCAAAACAGTCATAAAATTCTTGCATAGGCACATTTTTACTAGGTTTGGAACACCACGTGCTATCATTAGCGATGAAGGGACACATTTCATTAATAAGGCTATGGAGAGAGTGTTGACTAAGTATAACATTAGACATAGAGTAGCCACTCCCTATCACCCACACTCGAATGGACAGGCTGAAATTTCAAATAGGGAGATTAAGAACATACTAGAAAAGGTGGTCAAACCCAATAGAAAAGACTGGTCCTTTAAACTCGAGGATGCACTTTGGGCGTATAGAACTGCATATAAGACACCCCTAGGTATGTCTCCTTACAGACTTGTGTATGGTAAAGCTTGTCATCTTCCATTCGAGTTAGAAATTAAGGCATTTTGGGCACTAAAAGAGTTGAATTATTGCGTGACCGATGCGGGAACGTTGCGGTCTTTGCAATTACATGAGCTTGATGAGCTTAGACATATGTCTTATGAAAATGCCAAAATGTATAAGGAAAAGACCAAGATTTGGCACGACAGTAGACTTAGGATTAAGGACTTTAAGAAAGGCCAACTTGTTTTGTTATTCAACTCACGATTGAGATTATTTCCAGGCAAACTTAAGTCTAGATGGTCAGGTCCATTTGTCATTACTAATGTGTTTGTTCATGGTGCCATCGAGATAAAGAACCTGCAGCAAGGACAACCATTCATGGTTAATGGTGCAAGGTTGAAGCACTACTATGAGGAAGGAGATGTGAAGACTCTCTCGGCCTTCCTCTTGACTGAAGCGTGAAATTAAGAACGAGAGAGGACGAGTGATTGCTGTGCTCTTCCAGACGGGGCTCATGCCTTAGTTTATTTTTTCCATTTTTCCGGTTATCGTTTGTGTCTATGTTTGTATGATTTTAATTACGAATTTGATGTTGATTTTATTTCTTTTTGTAGGGAATCAATAGAGGGAATCAAGGAGATTAAATCCAGCAAAAAAAAATCAAGAAGATATTGGGCCAAATCGAAGATACGGTTGAGCAAAGATTGACTTTTAAATGCAGAAAATCTCCAACGGTCACTAGAATTGCGCTGGATTTGCAGAATCCGCAAAAATATAGCCGTTGGGATTTTTTATGTTTTCTTTATATCCGTTAGAAGGCGCGTTGATCCATACGATTCTCCCATTATCTGAACTCCAAGAAAGTTGCGTTTCTCTTCATCTGTGATTCCTCTCTCCAAAACTCCACAATTCAACAATGGTGCTAACAAGAGCCGAACGATCTGCGTCCAAGAAAAGGGCTGATGACGCTGAATCTGCTGCGAGGGAAGCACTGCTTGCCTTGGCTGATGCTGAGGCTGCGCGCACCGAACGCCTGCGGAAACTGCCTGTCCGCAAGAAGAAGTGGAAGGTAGTTACGGAGATACCTGCTGGACCTTCTGAACCAGCAGGCACACCCAAGAAGCGCAGATGGAGTATGGCTGTGGCCGAAGAAGAAATCAAGAAAAAGACTCCCTCTGTGGAGAGTCAAGAACGAGGCCAGCCATCCCACGAGACAGCCGAGCACAGCCCTTCACCATCGCCACCAGTTCGACGCCCTGAGCTCTCTTCATCGCCACCAGCGCAAAGCCCTGAGTTGCCTTCATCACCGCAGAGTTCTGAGTGTACGCCACCAGTAGAGAGCCCTGAGGCATCGCCCACTTCTCCAAGGCCTGACCCTGAATTCCCATATAGGGAGTACCAAGAATCGACGCAGGGCAGTGGGGAAGCTGAGGAAGACGAGGTCTTCTCTCCTTTGAGGGAAGCCAGCCCTGAGAGCCCTGCACAGCAGGATGACTCGATGGACGAGACACTGGGGGATTGCCTCCAGCAGATGGCAACGCAGGCTCGGCTGAGGAAGAAGGAAGCCACGGTTTTCAAGGCCAAACGGCCAAGAACAAAAAAGAAGTCCAAGAAGAAGAAGAAGTCCAGGGTTGTGCCTTCAGCAGAGAAGGAGAGTGATGAGCCATCCCTGAAGAAGCTCAAGATCGAGGCTGCTGAGTCAGCCAAACTGAAAGACAAGGGGAAGGCCAAGCTGTACCCTGAAGATGAGCCTCAGTCAGTGAGGTACGTGTCTTCTGACGCTGAGTCTAGAGGCATTGAGCTGAGGAAAAGGGAGCTGCTGCACGAGAAGGGCTTCCTCGACAGACCTGCTGACCTGCCGCAATTCTTGCGCGCAGGCATTACGAATCACGGCTGGGAGGAGTTGTGCAGACCACCCAATCCAGCTTACACAAGCATGGTGTATGACTTCTACGCCAATTTGAGGAATTCTGAGGAAGGATTGTCTGTGGTCAGGGGAGTAGAAGTGGACTTCTCAGCAAGGGCGATCAACGAAGCCTATGGCCTCAAGGGCCAAAAACATACTGACTATGCGAGGATTGTTGATGAGCCTACTGAAGCTGTCCTGGAAGAGGCCATTCGGACCATTGGCCAGCCTGAAGCATCCTGGACCGTGTCACGCAATGGGAGGCACACTCTCATGAGTGCCAACCTCACAGCTAAGGCGGCTGTCTGGTTTTCCTTCGTGAGAAGGAAACTGTCCCAGTGACTCATGAGACCACCATCAACCAGAGCAGATCGCTGCTGGTCTATGCAATCATGCGAGGTCTCACGATCAACGTGGGTGAAGTGATGTCAGCTGCCATTGCTGACTGCGCCAAGAAGGGTAAGGGTCCATTGTTCTTCCCTAATACTATTACTAAACTATGCTTGCGTGCAGGGGTCCCCATTGAACGGATGGAACAGCAGATGGCTTACACAGGCCACTTGGAGCTGCCTACAGGCTTGAGGCTGAGGAGAAAGGGGAACATGGAGTTCGAGCTGGACAGATTGGCTGCTGCTCAGTCACTGTCCATGGCGTGCCTGATGGATCTACAGAAGAGGATGGCTCAATGGGCCACATACGCACAGGCAAGGGACAAGGAAGTTGCTGATCAACTGGGATGCATCTTCCCTGAATTTCCCACGAACCTACTGTCTCCATGGGTGCCTCCACGACCACGAGGGACTGATGATGAGGATGAAGACATCTGAGTGCTAGTCTGAATTGCACTCAAGGGAGTATTGCTGTTCCCTTACAATAAAAAAAAAAAAAATCAAACTGTTTTTGTGAACCATGTGAATTATGCTGTGTTTAGTTAATATTTTGATCTGTTTTAGTTGCTTAGTTTTAAGTTTTTAAATTGTTTAGTATAGCCTGCTGCTAGCTGATTAGGTAGATTAGTTTAGTTTCATTTTTAGAGAGCTTGAATGACTGAAAAAAGCATGCGTAGGGGCCTTAATCACTGATATATATGCCCTGTCTGAATTGCGAAATAATTGCGGCACCCGCAATTTTTATTACTGAATGCATGTTTTGGACTGTCTATTTAGCTAGGCTGTGATCTATTTAAATTCTATCTTTTGCTGCTATCATGACTACCTTATATAGCTTATCTTAAAGCATGCTGGATGAGTGTCATAGGACACCCTTTGATAGTTTAAATTAACCTCTAAAGAGCTCAGCATGCATAGCTTTAAGTCCTTATCTGTCTGTTTTTTTCAAATTTCTGCTGCTGTGATATTTCCTTTTAGAATGATTTGTCTATGCCTAGGGCTTTTAGATTCTCTTTGTTTTACCTTAGACTAGATGCTTCTAGGACAAGTTTGGGGGTGTGCCACCTCAGACACTCATTGGGGACAATGAGTAGTTTAAGTTTGGGGGAGGCCACCCTAGGCCTAGGAACATTCCTCTCTCCCTTAAAGCATAAGCATTCTTCTTCTCCTTTACAAAAATGATGAACTGAAAAAAAAAAAAAAAAAAAAAAAAAAAAAAAAAAAAAAAAAAAAATGAAAAACAGAATAAAGTTAGGTGTCTTTCTTAGGTTGCTGAGTAATCGGTGCCAAGTGTGTGACCCACAAGTGGCATTGCATCAAAAGGCAACCAAAGGAAAGGCACCACCTAAGTAAAGAAAAAAGGAAAAAGTAGGGAAGAAGAATGTATACCTAGGAGTTGCAACTTTGTGGCTTAGATGTCCTGTTTTCACGAGGCCGAGCATAAATCTCACGGTGTGAACTTTGCGGAGAACGTAGGAGGAGATTGATATATCATATATACCTTCTCAACACCACTACTAAGTATTTTAGAATGGTTTGGGTATAGTTTTACTTAGGCATTATTCGGCTAAGACAATAAAACCTAAGTCTAGGTAGAACATACTTTTACCTAAGATGTCTAGGTGATAAACGTTTTATAACCTTACACCTCTCGCGTGCATGCTCATAAAGTCGGGTTAACTTAACTCAAGTATCGGATCGATCCCCAGGTAGGAGGTGTTCCGTAAACCGTCATCTTAAATACCTCCAACCTTAGTACAGGATCTCACCGGGTGAGTTCTCTCGTAACCTTAGCTTTACAAGATATCGACCTATTTTAACTATTAAAACGAATCGATACTAAATTCCTAATCGCATTGGAATTCTTTAACCCTTAGTGAGCATACATTTATCTTTGTTATAGATTTTAAATGTCTATCTCATTTTACAACGCTTTATAAAACAAAGACATTCTATAACATGCTTCCTAAGCTAGAATATAACCATTACATTCAATTTATAACATGCTTCCCAAGCAAGAATATAACAATTATATTCAACTAAGGCAACTATGTTGTATGTTTAATTTCACAATTAATATAACACTTATATTAATTTTACTTTTAAACAAGCAACATCCAATTCATAAATTAATATAACACTTATATTAATTCTCATGAATTAAGCATGCATAATATACAACATAACACTTATATTATACTTTCAATGCATGCAACATGCTTCCTATGGTGGGATTTGAAATCTATATGGCATACTTTATGCACATACAAGATACTTTAATTAAAACATACATTCACAATGCATAATTAATTAAACACACTAAAGTGGACCGGTTTTGGCATCACGGACAAGCAAGCAACTAAATTATTACAATAATAATTCATCAACTAAGTTGAGACGCTTGTGACCCCTTCGAACCGCCACGAACCAGCTTGAATTTGCTTGAACCGGCCAAAAAAACAGCAACTACAAAACTTCAAAAAAACTGAACCGGTCCATAACAGTTGTCCCGACTTCAACAGCCCGTAACTGGACCAATAACGACCCGAACCAGACCAAACGAACGCTGAACCGGACCTCCAGAGGGTGAAGAACAAGGAACCGGTCTGACTTTCAGTGAACCGAACCTTTCGAGGACCGAACCGGACAGTTTCTTCCACCTTGCGCTGAACCGGTTTTGTGCTGGAATTTTGCAGAAAAAAAACAGCAAAAAACAGCATGCTGTTTTTTCCGACACCCGAGCTTCTGTCTTCGAATTGAAAGCCTATATGGACTCTAATGACTCCAAATTTTTTACAGACTCTTCTGCACACATTAAAGCCCATACACGCCCGGGCAATTACAAAACAAAGTACAAATAAAAGCTCAAAAAAATATGCCAAAACCGGGAAACACTTTAGACGCCCAGAAAAATAAATTTCTAAAACAAATACCCACCGAGCTCAAATTGATGCAAATTGAGTGACCAAAAAACGCTCTGATACCAATTGATGGAGCGCATGTAGCGCAGCGGAAGCGAGTCGGATCATTGGCACTTTAATTTCATCAATTTAGCTAAATAAGAAACATGCACAAAGCTTTGAAATAAAAGGAATTAGAACACATACCTCTTATAGTTCTAAAGACTTCTCTTCCAACGCTCGAATCTCCTCACGAACCCTTCGAAGCTTCCCTCGAACTCCTCGAGAACCACCTCCGGTAGTCCCGCTATCCTCGGGCCGAGCAACGGAGTGGTGGGACTCCTTTATTAAAGAAAAAGTTTGGAAGAAGAAGATGGGAAGATGAAAGTGATGAGGATTTTGTGAGAAGAAGTCTAACACTTAGCTTTCTAATTTCTCAAGTAACATGAACTCTTCAGGCTCATCCAAATATATTCAAACTCTCTGAAAATTCATCAACCTCAAACCATTTGAACTTCATCCAATTTATAGGCAATTCACATGCAACAAAGTCTTTGCTTAGCATGACACCTCAAATTGGATGGATTAGTCTTCAACCAAGTGTTCCAAAATTGATGAGTTTATATGCATGTTGTTGGTGATTCACAATCCACTTCACAACTTGGATAAACCCACTCAACTTGGATAAATCCACTCAACATGGATAATTCCACTTTGACTTGGAAAATCACACTTGTAATATTTTGTCATTTTAAAATTAATTCATAATTAATTTTAATAAACAAAATAAATTATAATTAATTAAACTTTTTGATTAATTAATATTATTATTTAATTCAATATCAAATATTAATTAAATAATAAGACTAATCCCGGTTTCTTAAACTGAATCATCACACATGAATCCCTATTCATGTTTTACACCGATCCCATATTTAAATCATATTTAAATATGTTCATCATACTTCCAAAACCGAATTTGAATAAATTCAAATTCTTTTTCTCTCATATTGTTACACGGCTTAATCCGAGCTAGCCAGGAGAACCTAAAGAACCTACAGATCATGAGCTCCAACGATACGAGATTAACCGGTCAAACTCTTTAACCAAGCTAACCAACATTCGTTAACCCCCGGAGACTCCACTAAAGTCCAAGGGCTGCACTCTCCTCACCGTAGATATATTTCTGTCCTCTTGATATAACCATCATCAGTAAGTCGATCCTTCACAGGTCGTTCGTAATTACAGCTGGGTCAAAATAACCGTTTTACCCCCGTAATTACATCTTGTTCCTTAAGTCCCACTGATCCTCTAATGAACTATTGGTTTGTGGTCCAACCACCAAACCGATTGGTATGTGATCTCATCACTGTACCATGTCCCTCTCGGGCCAATGAGAGGGTGGGATCCCTAGTTCAAGACCCGGAGTCAGCACTTAAGGGAACAACTTCTCTACTAATCCCTAAAGGCGGGTAGGAGTGAATTCCATCTCGCAGGACTACGTTTCCAGCTACCTACCCGGTCTTATCCCCAAGATGGTAGGCTTATTGAGTCGGCGATCTCGGGCCACTCTCACCCATACAAGTCAAAGGATAAGCTCGAATAAACAGGAGTTCATAGCGTGCTCAGGATTCAGATCGAGTTACCTAGGTCATCATATGAAAAAGTCGGTCTTTACAGTAAACGGAGTTGTAAAGAAAGAGTGACTTTATTTCGCGGTTCAGTCTTATGCAAACTCATTGCATAGGACGCCCCCACTCACATGTCTCCACATGAACGATTTCAGATCACATCGTTTGTACTATACAAAGTGGGCCGCGTCCAATAGTGTCCCCAGGATAAGGTACCCAGCCTTATCCCTATACTATAGACCGTTTTGGCTATTACTTGAACTTGATCCACAATCATGTCATACATGAAGTTCAAGTATACAACCTATAGCCCATGGGTTCTTTGTTTATCGGAGTTAGGTTAAAAGTAAAAACAATTCACTTTATTCAATAACAACTTTACTGAATAAAACTCAATAACAAATTTATTGCAAAATAGAATATACATTCAGTTTACAAACCACGAGTTTTAGGACATAAAACCCAACAATGGCGGTGTCGATAACCAAAATCGAGAGCAAGAGCTCTGGGAAGCTTCCTTCCCAAACCACTGTGAACTCATGTGAGAATGTGAGCTCGATCCAGCTAAGGAGTGGGAAATCAAATCCCTCCAGAGCCGTGAAGGAAGCAGAGGACAGTTTGAATGAGTCCTCCCCGGTTGTTCGTGATGATCTGAATGATGAGAAAAAAGAGAAAACTGTGCAAGAGTGTGTTCCCACAGCACCCTTCCCCAGTAGGCTTGCGAAGCCTACTCTGGTGAGCGAAGACGAGGAGGTCCTGAGAACCTTCCAGAAGGTGATGGTGAACATACCGCTTCTTGAGGCAGTGAGCCAAGTGCCAAAATATGCCAAATTCCTCAAGAACTGGTGCACAAAGAAGCGGAAGTCCAGAGGGACTGAGGAATAGAAAAAGGAGAATATTTCTACGATCCTCCCAGGTACGTTGCCCGCCAAGTGCAACGACCCAGGTACGTTTACTATCTCGTGCATGATAGGTAGTAAAATTGTTAAAAACGCCATGCTTGACCTTGGAGCATGTGTTAATGTCATGTCTTATGCTTTATTTTTTGGATCTGAATCTTAATGAGTTGCATTAGACTGATGTTTTCATTCAACTAGCTAATGGGTCTTGCATATGTCCTAGAGGGAAGGTCGAGGATGTTTTGATTAGAGTAGGAGATATGATGTTTCCTGCAGATTTTCTCGTGCTTGATATGAATAAGAATTCTCTGAATGTTTCGTCCTCCATGTTGTTAGGGTGTCCTTTTTTAAAGACCGCGAAGGTCAAAATTGATGTGTTTAAGGGCATGATTTCTTTGGAGTTTGATGAACTTGTGCATGAGTTTTCTTTATTTGATAAGAAGTCTGTGGAGAATATTGCTTGTATGGAGTCTGTCGAGAATGAGAGTTTAACCTCGCGCTTGAGGGATGACTCTCATGTCTCTGTTAAAAAATATGATTGAAGTGGATGCTGTTTTTTATACTAACCACGATGATATTCACGTGCTAGAGGCACGAAGAGAAAATAAAGTTTTGAATGTTGATTGCAGGAAAAGCGTGGACAAGGACATGTTCGGAACGTCCCCTGCGCTATCGGACTATGGATGAGTTCGAAGGGAAAATTCAGTCGAGCAAACGACTTTAAAAATTCTGCGCTTCTCGGAGGCACCCGAGTGTTGAACTGTCTTTTCTGTTTTTAATTTCATTGCTGTTTTTTGTTGTTTTTAGTTTAATATTAGCTAATGTAGCTTGCTGTTTTTTTTTTTAGGAATTGAGGAGAAGTGAGGAAATTTTGGGAACCGATGTGGAATGCGCCGCGTCCCTTCCTTCGCCGACTTCGCAAAGAATCAGGGGAGTATTATTTTTCATTCCCTTTATCTTCTGTTGTGTATCTGATTAAGTAGCATTGAGGACAATGTTAACTTTAGAAGTTGGGGGTGGATGTTATGGACGAGCATGTGTAGTTTGTTGAGCAGTGCTAATTTTGAATTTGAAGTGCTTGGGACTCTGTTTACTGCTTTCTAATTATGATGATCTAGGAAATGCATTTTGGAAATCTGAGCATTTGCATAATCTAGTTTTTGCATGATGAGTTTTGCATTTATTAGGCTCATGTCGAAAATTTTAAAAAAATTTATGTTGCTCCCTTGTATCTATCGAGCACTTAGCAACCTCATCTTAATCTCCGTAGGCTTAGTTTGATTCCATGTAGCATTAATTCTTGTTGTCACCCCGAAAGGCACCCTTAGGTAGCTTGTTGCATGAGAGTTAGTAGTCAAATTAATCGAGTTAGCTTACGCTAAGCCTAAAATAAAAAAAAATAGAAAAGCATGTTAGCTAGAAAAATCTCTCGAGGCGCTCCTCCTTCTTATCGGTGCACCTAAGAAGTGAGCGTTAGTCCTTAAAAATGTGAAGTTTAATGCATGAATTTGACGTGTTAGGCAACTCGAGGTTGGAAAGAAAAAGAGAATAAAAAGTTGGGTTCAAAGAACCTTAATGAAGGGTACAAAGTACTCGTGAAAAGAAAAAGAATGAGAAAATATTTAGGTCTCTTAGTTTACTACTCTCTCTCATGTAAGTCAAGTGTAGACTGTTCTTAAACGCTAGAAGTAGGGGGAAAACGGGATGATGTGTTGCATGTGGTTTTTCCGGGCTTATGTGGGTTTAGGATAGGTTGGCTAGCACACACACACGTTAGGGAGCGATAGTTAATTTTTGATGTGATCGTGGTAAATGCATGCGCGAATTGCTTTCATGATTATGTTGTGTTTGAATTTGTAAAATGCATTGAGATTTGAGTTAGTAGCATGTAAGCATGTCCTTAGAGTCAATTTCTTTATTAGCTTTTGTTGCGCGCTCAATGTGTATGTAAAATGTAAATGCGAAGAGCGCTAAGATCATGCAAGCATACATGGTCTGCAGCAAGTGATAAGTATAATTTAATTCGTTTTCCCACAGAGATTAAGTTTAGTGACTAACGATTTGGTGTGTTAGATTAGATAAGGTAACTTAAATTGGATAGATTTTGGGTTGAGGTACAGGAATATAAAAGATGCAAGAAGGATGTAAACATAAATGCAAAACTAGCAAAGAGGTAAAGTCATAATGTGGAAAAGTAGAATTTCGGTTCTTGCAATAATCTAGCAATAAATTAGCAACGATTTTAATGTAAAGTAAGGCAGCAAGGTCGACTTAAGAATCCTCTATAGGCATTTAACTATGATCATTCAACAGTAGATTAACATCTCATGCATCGTCTTAGCTAGTTCTCATGCATCTTCCGATTACATGCATTAGTTTCTTTGATTACTTCTGTCCAAGTAAAGCTAACAACCTAATCATAAACACATGCTAATAAACGTGCTATGAGAACGCCTATTCCTAGGTCATTTTCTGATTACCATAAAAGGCTAACATGAATGGATGACTCTGAATTCTTACTCCTTCCGGAGGTTAGGAATTCTTTAGACAAAATGGATGGCCGGTCGAAATTGTCCATGGGATGAAGATCACATACATTCAATGCATTCATGCTACTTTACATGCTGAATTCACATACTTTTATCCTATAGATTCATCTTTAGCAAACCTCTATTGAATTAGTTACTCATGGTGTTCGAAGAACTAAAGGAAATGAGTTGATTACACATGAAACGGAGAACTTAACAAACCTAATTGATTGAAATATAATTAAATGAAGAACTCAACAAAACAACAAATTGATTAAGGGATGACAGAATAAAGAACTCAATAAAACCAATTCATTACTCTTTTAAGAAAACAATTCATATAATAATCCGTAAACAAACATATGTCAATCCGAAAGCAACAATGAAAGGGAAAAGCAGTAAATGATTTAGAACAACATTTAAAGGAAAGCATAAATTAAATTGGAAAGCGGTAAAGAAAAGCAGTAAAGGAAAGCAGTAAAGTAAAGCTGTAAATAGCGTGAGGATTTTCCAAGTCGTGAATCCCCTCGGATGAAGGGGAAGATTAGCTGATCTTGGGGATAAATTCAATCAGAAGAGAAGATGGATCTTCTCTTCTTCCTCTCGAATTATCACGCCAAGGGCTTGTTTCTTCGATCCAACAAACGGGGGAAGAGGTTTCGTCTTCGGGATTCTGCACGATCGGGATCTCCTCACTTCTCAGATTGTGTGGAATGAATTGAAGTGGATTCAATTTGATTGCTTTGATCCTTCATTTCACTCTCTTTATATAGCCTCCAGGTGGTTGCAAAAGGTTGTTCAATAATTGTGGATCACCATTCAATTTTGTGAGGTAGTCAAGCTTGACATGTGGCAGCAGCAGGGAGTGTTGACTATTGGAAAAACTCAGTCAACAAAGACTGTTGACTGGGAAAAAAAATGCAGCAGCAAAGACTGTTTTATTGCGAGCTCCGCAATTTTTCAGCAATGTACCTGCAATGTACATTTTAGCTTGTTTTTCATCATTTTTCATTCTTTTTCGTTCCTTTTCCAAATAAGTCATATTTTAGCATCATTTCTCAAATTCTCGCATTTAAGCACACATTAAGCTAACTCTTAACAAAAACACTCAAGAATGTACAAGGTTTTAAGGTAAATATAGCCCTAAATAATGTACTTTTGGCGAGGTAACACACCCCCAAACTTGAGTTATTGCTCGTCCTCGAGCAATATAGGTTTACTTTGGCTGCTAAATCTTGTCTTTCACACTCTACCTAGCTGATTTGCTGACTTCCCTAGGTTTACTATCAAAGGCACTGCTGTCCTGTGACACTTTCCTAGGTTCAAATTAACTTCAAATTCTGCATATTCTGATTTCCCTCGCCTTTAAAACCTTCTGTTTTTATTAACTTCCTACCTTATGGTTTATCTGCCTATGTCATTGGACTCATTGTGCTGTCATCCCTAAGCTTTCAAACTCTCCCTAGTTTTAATTCAGACTCAGTACATGCTTCTAATGTTTTTATTTTTGAATTACTTAGGAGTTCTTAGAGTCATGCCAGACTTAGCACACACAAGTATCAGAGTACAGACCATAGAACAGACTAAGCCCTGGCATCACTATGTTTGATAGACACTCATCTCCCTTGACAAACCTTCAAGCTACAGCCCTGTGCTTAGCAAACTAAGGATCAAAGTTCAATTTCACAGGACATCTAAACACTTAGGCCGTAGCTCTTTGGCACACATTCTTCTTCCTTGGTTTTACTTTTCCTTTTTTCTCTTTTGGCAAAATCTTCTCTTTGAATTGCCTTTTGATGCAGTGACACTTGTGGGTTACACAAATGACCCTGATTACTCAGCATCCTTAGAGAGAGACAGTACCCTTTACTTTTCTTTTGCTTTCTTATTCATTTTTTTTAGAAGAAGAATGTCTATTTTTCAAACGAGAGAGGAGTGTTCCTAGGCCTAGAGGTTGCCTCCCCCAAACTTAAACTTCTCATTGTCCCCAATGAGAGTCTGAGGTGGCACACCCCCAAACTTATATGATCTCTATTCAAACTCTATTTAATATTAGGATTTGATTCGGTTCATTTGGTTTTTTAAACACTAAACCAAACCAAAAATCTCAATCTCAAGGATTTAAAAGACTAACTAAAGCAAGAGAGTCGTTTTAAAAATAATAATAATAAAAAAAAAAAAATGAACCAGTTAATTCAACCCGGTTTAGGTTGGTTAAGTTCGGTTTTTGAACACATCTGATCTGGGCAGCAAAATGTACTGTGAACAATAACATCACTAAATTTGAATCGGGAAACAAAAGCTAGAGAACAAGCGATTAGTAGAAAGTTGTGATCATAGAGTTGAAATCAAGCACTCTGTCGGTAATGTGATTCGTATACATCGTTTGATGAAAGTGGCGACGAGCAATTCAGTGAGATTCTCTGATCTTTGCGACGAGCAATTCAGTGAGATTCTCTGATCTCAAGTTCCTATTGAGACATTTTAACTTATATCATTATCTCAAGGCAACCACTATTTGAATGGAATACCATTTTGAGACAAACAATACTTTTGGGGATTAAAATCTCAAGGCAACCATTAACTCGAGAGACCAATATTTCGAGAGACTTAACATCGAGGCAACCGATATTTCGAGGGACCAAAATATCAAGACAACCAATATTTCAAGGGCCCTTTATTTTGACGGGCCAACATTATGAGAGACCAATGTTTCAAGGGACTTAAAAAATATTTCAAAATACCAATATATTTAGAGACTAACATCTAAAGGCAACCAATATTTCAAGCAACCAATATCTCGAGGGGCCAACATCTTGAGGCAACCAATAGTTTAAGTCACTTATATTATTATCTCTAGGCATCCATTATTTCAACCGACCACTATTATGAGACGAACAATAATTCGAGGGACTAAAATCTCAAGGGAACCATTATCTCGAGAGACCAATATTTCAAAGCAACAATATTTCGAGGGACAAAAATCTCAAAGCAACCAATATTTTTCTAGCGACCAATATCTTTGGGGACCAATATCTTTTTTTAATAAAAGATACCGAACTTTCATTGAGAATAAATGAAAGAATACGAGGGATGCAAAAAAGCAAGCCAGGAATCCCGCTATAAAAAGGAGCTCCAATCTTTGTAAAATAGCGTTCAAGGAATAATTACAAAAGAGAGCGCCATTGAGGTAGCCAATATCTCGAGACAACTAATATTTTGATGAGCAAATATCTAAGGGCGACCAATAGTTTAAGGGGACTATATAAAATCTTGGTAGAAAAAGAGCTTCTACATTAAATTCCATGAATTTATAAAAATGATGATCATGCATCATCAACACATTGTATTAGAATTGAAGTATAATATCTCTTAAAGTTACTGGTTCTAATGATGTTTAACATATTAAGCCCTTTTAACTTATTTCATTAACTCTAGTCTTATCTCAAGGCAACCACTCTAATTAAGACAAACTCAAACGCAATCATTCTTTGAGGGACTAAAATCAAAGGCAACCATTAACTCGAGAGACCATTATTTCGAGGGACCAAAATTTCAAGGTAACAATATTCCAAGGAATTTTTTTGATGACTGACATCAAGGCAACAAATATTTTGAGGGACCAAAATTTCAAGACAACCAATATTTCAAGGGACAATTATTTTGAGGGACCACAACATTTCGAGAGACCAATATTTTGAGGGACTTAAATCTAGGCAACAAATATTTCTCAATATATTAAGACTAGAGACCAACATCTCCAATATTTTCTACGGACTTATATAATTATATTAAGGCTGAGGACCAATATTTTGAGAGCCCAAATTTCGAGGGACCAAAATCTCAAAGCATCGAATATTTTGAGCGTCAACCATTTTGCTACAAGAATTTTAGGTTTCGTTGGAATAAAGCACAAAAAGCGTCGGCGTAGGTTAAGCCGACGAAATTTTTGCGTCGGGAGGTTGTCGGGTAGGCCCGTCGGGAAAGCTTAATGCCGACGCAAACAAATGTCCGTCAGTTTTAATGACGTTCAATGCCCGTCATCAATGTCTTAAAAATTTAAAAAAAAAATAATTGGTTGCGATTTGACTACCATACCAATAATATTTCTCTTCCTCAACCTATAAATAAATAAAATTTCAATATTATGATTTTACACAACAATTAATTCAAGAAACATCTCAAGGTATAGGAAATAAAAATTAAACCGCACACAAGATCGATAAGTATAAAAGATCAAGCACTCGGGAGCAATCTCGACTTGATCCATGAAATGAAGTTCGTACAATAAAAAACAAAACTCCAAAAAATTTGAAGCCCCAAGTAAGCAATATGGATCGAAATGCACAATATAAAAACTATGTCAATGAATTTATGAGTGAGATAGGAAACAAATACACAAGTAGCAATTCCCTTTTCCTTGCCTACCTCAAACTATTTCAATCAAAATAATGTCCCAGAAGCGTTACATGATCACATTACATAAATATTAAAACTAGGAGGCACCCTTAATAGATATTGTTACATAAACTTCCTTAGAACCAAACAATTTCTATTTTCATGTACTTTCAGTTTGGACTTTGGACAAAAGAAAGGAAAATGGGATAAGGTAATGGGGTATTGCTATTGGGGAATAAACAGAAGAATGAGGATCAGATTTCAGCAAGAAAAGCGGGGATGTGGGTTTACAAATTGGCTTACCTACTTTGCTTTCATTATTCAACCACAATTCTCTCAACAAATTTCTCTACTTTGTTTCATTATTCAACTAGAATTAGAATGCTTTCAAATACACATCTCACAGCCAAACCTTGTACATACTTATATCAAGTTAAACAATATTTCAAGACAACTAATATTTCGAGGGGACTATATTAAATCTTGAAAGAAAAAAAAAAAAGCTTCTCCATTAAATTCCATGAATTTTATAACAATAGTCTTCACAAATTGTATAGAATTTAAGTAAAATATCCATGAAGGACCAATATTAATATTTCTACGCAACAAACACTTTCGGGCAATATACTCATATTGAAAAATAATTCATATCTAAAGACATCCACTATTTCAATGGACGACTATTCTTGAGAACCAATATTTCGAGGTCCCAAATCTCAAGGGACCATTATTTCGAGGGACTTACAAGGAGGTAACCAAATTTTCAAAAGACCAATATATTTAGAGACCAACATCCTAAGGCAACAACTATTTCAAGAGAACAATATCGTTAGGGACTAACATCTCGAAGCAACCAAAATTTCGATGGACAAGTATCTGAAGGTGACCAATATTTTTACGGACAAATATTTCAAGAATCGGTTATTTTAAGGCCCCAACCAATAGTTCAATGGGCCATTATTGACAGAAAGTCAATATTTTGAGGGACCAGTATCTTGAGTCAACTAATATACCCCTATTTCATGAGGCGCTATTTAGAGGCAACAAATATTTCGATGGACATATATCTCAGGCGACCAATATATTGAGGGGACTATATTAAATCTTGGAAGAGAAAAAAAAACTTATCCATCAAATTCCATGAATTTATAACAATAGTGGTCTTGCATCTTCAACACAATCTACATGATTGTTACTGGTTCTAAGGTTTTTGTTAAAAATATGAATGATTTTTAACACAACCTTATTAAGCACTTTTAACTTATATCATTATCTCAAGGCAACCACTATTTCGAGACAAACAATATGACGGACTAAAATCTAAAATCTCAAGGCCATCACTAACTCGAGAGACCAATATGTCTAGAGACCGATAGCTCGAGGCAACCAATATTTCGATGGACAAATATCTCAAACCAACCAATATTTTAAGGGGACTATATTAAATCTCGAAAGAAAAAAGAGCTTCTCCATCAATGTTCTTTAGAATTTAAGTAAAATATCCATGAATGAAATTGGTTCTATGATTTTTATTGCAAATATCATTAATTTTGAACACAACCCTATTCTATTAAGCACTTTTAACTTATATTATTATCTCAAGGCAACAAATGTTTCACCGGGCCATTAACTCGAGAGACTGTTATTTCGAGGTACCAACATTTCGAGATAACAATATTCTGAGGGACAAATATTTCGAGAGACTTACATCGAGGCAACCAATATTTTGAGGGACCAAAATGTCAAGGCAACCAATATTTCAAGGGACTTAAATCGAGGCAACATATATTTCAAAAGACAAAAATATTTAAAGACCAATAACTAAAGGCAACCAATATTTCAAGCAACCAATATCTTTAGAGGCCAACATCGTGAGACAACCAAGATTTTAAGGGACTTATATCATTATCTCAAGCCAACCATTATTTCAACCGACCACTCTTATGAGACAAGCAATAATTCGAGGGACTAACCGACCACTATTAGAATGTAAGTATAATATCCCTTAAAGTTACTGGTTTTGAGGGTCTAAAATCACAAAGGCAACCATTAACTCGAGAGACGATTATTTCGAGGGACCGAAATTTTGATCTCAAAATTTCAAGGTAACAATATTCCAAGGAATATTTCGAGAGACTAACATCAAGGCAACCAATATTTCAAGGGACAATTATTTTGAGGGACCACAACATTTTGAGAGACCGATATTTTGAAGAAATAATATTTCGAGGGACTTAAATCGAGGCAACAAATATTTCCCAATATATTTAGAGACCAACATTTCCTAGGGGCTTTTATAATTATCTTAAGGCAACAACTATTTCGAGACACAAAATTCCGCGGGACTAAAATCTCAAGGCACCCACTATATTTCAACCGACCATCACTATTTTGAGACAAACAATATTCCGAGGGACTAAAATCTAAAGCAACCATAATGTCGAGAGACCATTATTTTGAGGGACCAACATTTCGAGAGACCAATATTTCGAGGTAACAAATATTCCGAGCGATCAATATTTCGAGAGACTAACATCGAGACAACAAATTTTTCAAAAGACCAACATATTTAGAGACCAACATTTCAAGGCAACCTATATTTTTAAGGGACTTATATCAAGACAACCAATATTTCGATCGCCAAATGTCTCTAGGGACCAACATCTTGAGGCAATCAATATTTTCATGGACAAATATCTAAAAGCAACCAATATTTTGAGAGACAAATATTTTAAGGCGTTATTTCAAGGTAGCCATCATTCCGAGGGATCAAAATTTCAAGGTAACCAACATGTTTAATGGGCCACTATTTGGAGGTAGCCAATATTTTGAGGGACTAATATCCTTGAGGTAGAAAGTATTTCAAAACCACTATTTCAAAGGGCACTATTTAGGGGCAACAAATATTTCAAAGGGATCAATAGTTCGAAGCAAACACTCTTTGAAGGACCACAATTTTCAAACATCTAATATTTCGAGGCAACGAATATTTAAAGGCAATATTTATCTCCAAACAGACCAATATCTTAAGGCAACCACTCGTTCAAGGAACCACTATTTTGAGACAACCATATTTCGAGGGATCAAAATCTCAAAGCAACCAATATTTCGAGGGACTTACATCGAGGCAACCAATATATTTAGAGACCACAACATCTCAAGGCAATCACTAACTCGAGAGACCATTAATTCAAGGGATCAAACATTTTGAGAGACCAAAATTTCGAGGTAACAATCTTCCCAGGGACCAATATTTTGAGAGACTTACAAACGAGGCAACCGATATTTCGAGGGACCAAAATGTCGGCAACCATTATTTCGAGGGACCAACATTTTGAGACAAACAATAATTTGAGGCACTAAAATCTCAAGGGAACCTTTATTTCGAGGGACCATTAATTCGAGAACCAACCATTTTGAAGGACCAATATTTCGAGATAACAATATTTCGAGGGACTTACAACGAGAAAACCAAGAGACTAACATCTCAAGGCAACAAAAAAATTTAAAAGACCAATATATTTAGAGACCATAATCTTTTGAAAACACCAATATATTTAGAGACCATAATCTCAAGCCAACCATTATCTCTAGGGGACTAACATCTTGAGGCAACCAATCTTTTAAAGGGACTTATATAATTATCTCAAGGCATCCATTATTTCAACCGACCACTATTATGAGACAAACAATAATTCGGGGGACTAAAATCTCAAGGGAACCATTATCTCGAGAGACCATTATTTTGACGACCAACATTTCGAGAGACATATATTTCGAAGCAACAATATTTCGAGAGACCAATATTTCGAGGGACAAAAATCTAAATGCAACCAATATTTCAAGGACCATTATTTCGAGGCATAAGTATTTATAAGGACAACCGTTTCGAGGGACCAATATTTCGAGGTAACAATATTCCGAAGGACCAATATTTTGAAGAACTTACATCGAGGCAACCAATATATTTAGAGACCAACAACTCAAGGAAACCAAACCTTTGAGGGACTTATATCAAGTTAAACAATATTTCGAGCGACCAATATCTCTAGAGACCGATAGCTCGAGGCAACCAATATTTCGATGGACAAATATCTCAAAGCAACCAATATTTTAAGGGGACTATATTAAATCTCGAAAGAAAAAAGAGCTTCTCCATAACGTTCTTTAGAATTTAAGTAAAATATCCATGAATGATATTGGTTCTATGGTTTTTTTGCAAATATCATTAATTTTGAACACAACCCTATTAAGCAGTTTTAACTTATATTATTATCTCAAGGCAACCACTATTTCAACGGGCCATTAACTCGACAGACCATTATTTCGAGGGACAAACATTTCGAGGTAACAATATTCTGAGGGACAAATATTTCGAGAGACTTACATCGAGGCAACCAATATTTTGAGGGACCAAAATGTCAAGGCAACCAATATTTCAAGGGACTTAAATCGAGGCAACAAATATTTCAAAAGACAAATATATTTAAAGACCAATAACTAAAGGCAACCAATATTTCAAGCAACCAATATCTTTAGAGGCCAACATCGTGAGACAGCCAAGATTTTAAGGGACTTGTATCATTATCTCAAGCCAACCATTATTTCAACCGACCACTCTTATGAGACAAACAATAATTCGGGGGACTAAAATCTCAAGGGAACCAATAACTGGAGAGACCATTATTTCAAGGGACCAACATTTCGAGGGGCCAAGAGCATGCAAAAAAAAAACAGGAAGGAAACATGTTATAATAAAAGGAGCTCCAATCTTGGTAAAAAATAACGTTCGAGGAATAATTACAAAAGAGGGCGCCATTGAGGTAGTCAAAATCTCGAGGCAACTAATATTTGGATGGGAAAATATCTAAGGGCCACCAATATTTTGAGGGGACTACATAAAATCTTGGAAGAACAAGAGTTTCTCCATTAAATTCCATGAATTTATAACAATGGTGGTCTTGCATCATCAACACATTCTAATAGAATTCAAGTACAATATCCCTTAAAGTTACTGGTTTTGAGGGTTGAAAATCTCAAAGGCAACCATTAACTCGAGAGACCATTATTTCGAAGGACCAAAATTTTGAGAAGCCAAAATTTCAAGGTAACAATATTCCAAGGAATATTTCTAGAGACTTACATCAAGGCAACCAATATTTCGAGGGACCGTCAAGGCAACCAATATTTCAAGGGACAATTATTTCGAGGGACCACAACATTTTGAGAGACCAATATTTTGAAGAAACAATATTTCGAGGGACTTAAATCGAGGCAACAAATATCTCCCAATATATTTAGAGACCAACATCTCCAATATTTTCTAAGGGCTTTTATAATTATCTTAAGGCAACCACTATTTCGAGACACAAAATTCCGCGGGACTAAAATCTCAAGGCACCCACTAAATTTCAACCAACCACTATTTTGAGACAAACAATATTCCGAGGGACTAAAATCTAAAGCAACCATAATTTCGAGAGACCATTATTTTGAGGGACCAACATTTCGAGAGACAAATATTTCGAGGGATCAATATTTCGAGAGACTTACATCGAGGCAACAAATTTTTCAAAAGACCAACATATTTAGAGACCAACATTTCAAGGCAACCTATATTTTTTAGGGACTTATATCAAGACAACCAATATTTTGTTCGACAAATTACTCTAGGGACCAACATCTTGAGGCAACCAATATTTTCATCAACAAATATCTAAAGGCAACCAATATTTTGAGAGACAATATTTTAAGGCGTTATTTCAAGGTAGCCATCATTTTGAGGGATCAAAATTTCAAGGTAACCAACATGTTTAATGGGCCACTATTTGGAGGTAGCCAATATTTTGAGGGACTAATATCCTTGAGGTAGAAAGTATTTCAAAACCACTATTTCAAAGGGGACTATTTAGGGGCAACAAATATTTCAAAGGGATCAATATTTCGAAGCAAACACTCTTTGAAGGACCACAATTATCAAGCATCTAATATTTCGAGGCAACGAATATATAAAGGCAATACTTATCTCCAAACGGACCAATTATCTTAAGGCAACCACTCGTTCAAGGAACCACTATTTTGAGACAACCATATTTCGAGGGATCAAAATCTCAAAGCAACCAATATTTCAGGGACCAATATTTCGAGGGACTTATATCGAGGCAACCAATATATTTAGAGACCACAACATCTCAAGGCAACGAAAAACATTTAGGGACTTGTATCAAGACAACCAATATTTTGAGTGACCAATTTCTATAGAGACCAACATCTCGAGGCAACCAATACTTTGATGGACAAATCTTTGAAGAAACAAGAGCTTCTACATCAAATTCCATGAATTTATGACATTGGTAGCCTTGCATCTTCAACAGATTCTATTAGAATTGATGTAAAATAACCATGAATGTATTACTGGTTTTGTGGTTTTTAGTTCCAAATATCCATGATATTTTTAACACAACTTTTTTAAGTACTTTGAACTTGGATACTTTATTTCTGTTTTTTACAATGGAATTGAGCATAAAAACTAGACTAAAAAGAACTCAACCAAAGTTTGTCCAGTTAGCCAAATGGAGAGTAGAAAATGAGCAAACAAACCACATATAAATAGAGTAGAAAAGTTGCATAACAATAGAGACATTAGAGATGTTGCGAAATCGTAAGAAAAGTAGTAGAAGTTTACCTGATACAGATTTGAGCTGAGCATCTGAAGAAATTAGAGTCAGCAAATTGCATCGCAAATTGAATTCAGCTAGGAGATCATATTGGCATCTAGTACACACTAAAGAAAACAAAGAACAAAATTTCAAGTTAACAACTAAAATAAATAAAGTAAAGTTTGTTTTAACTAGACAAATAAAGTCATTAGGGTCAAATGTTTTAATATAGTCTACCGGAACATCTCTAGCTTCTTCGAGTTGGCAGTAATTCAAATAGCAATGCAATTTAAAATTTACTATTCTACTATCTCCTCTACTATTTCCAAAGAAATAAACCATGAATGTCATCCTATTGTTAATTCTTGTCATTAATAAGAATGGCCTACTCCAAAGCCTTAGTAAGACAGAACAGCTCCCGCAGTAAAATGCACAAGTAGATAGCTGGCAGCCCTCCCTCACTTACCTTAATACAGGAAGGTACAACGGCATAGGAAAGTTACTATGAAAGCAGCGGCGGTAATAACATCAATCAGAGTTGGCATCTTATATCTTTTGTCATGTAAAACCTTCTTTATAGCCACGTTTTCACCAATTTCAAAGCATTTGGCCTGAGAAAGTGTACATGTATGCATCATATATTACTTGATGGAGACAATGTCAAAAGAATCAAACTGCTAGAAGAATAACATGTAGAATACCTTGAAAACAATACCACATGATCCAGTCCCAACAACGCATGCTGCCATGTAACTTATGGTCTACATGACCAAGAAAAAGCAGCAGAAGTATCAGAATTTTGTGCAGAAACATATTGTTGGCCAACAACATGAAATCTCCAAGTTTTTGAATAAACATGGGGAAAATAAAATGTAAGAGGAAAGGGGTTGACGTGAATGTTAACCTGTTTGGGTTCTCCATTCTTGCCTCCGATAGTCGTGGATATTATGTGACCAGTAACTGGATCATTTGCATCAATGACAGGTGACATTTCTAGCAAAGTACATACAAACGTTAGAGGTTGGAAAGAATCAATTGGAAAAATGTTAGTGAATAATTGATTGTTTAGAGTGGCAGGATCAGGTAAAAGATTGCAAATGTTAGAAACAATGATTAAAACACTGATCGACAACTCATCAGTATAGTATAAAATTTACAATACTTCTATCTCCTCTATTATTTCCAAAGCAATAAACAATGTAATGCCATCCTATTGTTAACTCTTCGTATCTTATTGTCATTAATAAGAGTCTTAGTAAGACAGAACAGCTCTAGCAGTAACACCGAATAGAGAAATATGGCATATATATATTTCATAGTAACACCGAATAGGCTATAAATTGGTGAATTCTAAAGTAGAGAAATATGGCATCTCGTGATCAATGAACTGAATCATACCTGTCGCTACCACCATTGCATATTAAGGATTTAGCGGGAATCATCTCGAATGAGTATAGAGACGGTTGATAGGCTGCAGCAGTTAGAACTATCTGAATAATCCTTAAATCAATTGCAACAACAGAGGAACTCGTAGCAACATAGAGAAGTGATTCATGGCATAGCAACATAGAGAAGTGATTCATGGCACTTAATGTTTTCAGGAGCAGCAGGAAGAGAAGTTAATCCAACGCAACATGACGAACGGAAAGCATTAACATCCCAAACTCTCACCTATTTCCATCTCAATAATAGTCAAAAAGAAAGAACGAAATTAATTAAACCCAACTAGAACTATAAAAGCATTAGGTCTGACTTTTTAGGTGTCTATAATGCGATGGTTAAATATCCTTAATCATGCAAAACCCTTTTTTTAAACAACGAGAAATCTCTGCATCATTCTGTATTCACAATCCAGAAAACATAGATTAGTACTATTTTGAAAGATGCATCTATAACACCTCAAATATATCACTCGATAGGATTCTCTTTTTTTTTCTTCTTTAATGAAAAACCATACTTCCATTTTATACCAAGAGCATAGCAAAGAAGAAGAAAAAACAGCCCAAATCAGAAGGAGCCAAACCAAAAAACCAAACTGAAAAAAAGGCTCCAAGTATTAAAGAATAATGATGTGTGCTCCAAATTGATAATTTCATGAAAATTGCCAATAGATTTTCGAATTTGACCCAATAAAATATGGACGGGGAAAAACAAAATGCTAAAAAATGTAAAGATTATCTACTTCTTCTGACTGCAAGAGAAAACATTGAGGGCCAATTCATGATTTCTGTCGTACAAGAAAATAATATTGTTTTAGCCCATACCTTCCACCACAATCGAATCGAGTGATCAGAACTTGAGGTTACCAAAACATTTCCTGATCTTTGCCCTTCACTTCTAAACAATGAAGTTTCACTAAGGGGAAACAGCCTGCATATGAAATCATATGTTAATAACCAGCTAAGAGCACATTTCAACAAGTTCAAAGGCAACCAATATTTCAAAGGACCAATTTTTTAGGGACAAACATTTCGAGGGACTTACATCGAGTGAACCTATATTTCAAAAGACCAATATTTAGAAACCAACATCTCGAGGGAACCATTGTTTTTTAGCGACTTATACAAGGCAACCAATATAGCCAACATCTCAAGGCAACCCATATCTCAACGGACAGGTATTTCGAATCAACCAATATTTTGAGGGACAAATATTTCAAGGAAACCAATAACTTAAGGGACCAATACTTCAATAGGTCACTATTTAGAGGCAACTAATATTCCAAGGGACTAGTACGTCGGGGGACCAAAACCCCAAGACAATCAAGATTTCAAGAGACTATTTTTTCGAGGGACCAATATTTTGAGGGACTTACACTGAAGCAACAAAAATTTCAAAAGACCAATATCTCGAGGCAACGTATATTTTTTAAGAGACTATTTTTGAGGGACCAAAACCCCAAGACAATCAAGATTTCAGGAGACTTTTTTCGAGGGACCAATATTTTGAGGGACTTACACTGAAGCAACAAAAATTTCAAACGGCCAATATCTCGAGGCAACGAATATTTTTTAGGGACTTATCAAGACAATCAACATTTTGAGGGACCATCATCTCAAGTCGAGAGACAAATAAATATCTTAGTGAGTTGTTATTTCAAGGCAACCAACATTTGGAGGGATCAAAATTCAAGGTAAACAACATTTCAAGGAACCGTTATTTCAAAGGGGCACAATTTAGAACCGACGAAATAATACAAGGGATCAATATTTAAAATCAAACATCATTTCAAGGGACTATATATTTTCAAGGCAACAAATATTCCGAAGGACCAATATTAATATTTCGACGCAACAAACACTTTCAGGCAATATACTCATATTGAAAAATAATTAATATCTAAAGACATCCACTATTTCAATCGACGACTATTCTGAGAACCAATATTTCGAGGGACCAAATCTCAAGGGACCATTATTTCGAGGGACTTACAAGGAGGTAACCAAATTTTCAAAAGACCAATATATTTAGAGACCAACATCCTAAGGCAACAACTATTTCAAGAGAACAATATCGTTAGGGACTAACATCTCGTAGCAACCAATATTTCGATGGACAAGTATCTGAAGGTGACCAATATTTTGACGGACAAATATTTCAAGAATCGGTTATTTTAAGGCCCCAACCAATAGTTCAATGGGATATTATTGACAGAAAGTCAATATTTTGACGGACAAATATTTCAAGAATCGTTTATTTTAAGGCCCCAACCAATAGTTCAATGGGAGACAGAAAGTCAATATTTTGAGGGACCAGTATCTTGAGTCAACCAATATACCCCTATTTCATGAGGCGCTATTTAGAGCCAACAAATATTTCAAGGGACCAATATCCCGAGCCAACCAATATTTCGATGGACATATATCTCAAGGCGACCAATATATTGAGGGGACTATATTAAATCTTGAAAGAGAAAAAAAAATTTATCCATCAAATTCCATGAATTTATAACAATAGTGGTCTTGCATCTTCAACACAATCTACATGATTGTTACTGTTTCTAAGGTTTTTGTGAAAAATATGAATGATTTTTAACACAACCTTATTAAGCACTTTTAAATTATATCATTATCTCAAGGCAACCACTATTTCGAGACAAACAATATGACGGACTAAAATCTCAAGGCAATCACTAACTCGAGAGACCATTAATTCAAGGGATCAAACATTTTGAGAGACAAAAATTTCGAGGTAACAATCTTCCCAGGGACCAATATTTTGAGAGACTTACAAACGAGGCAACCGATATTTCGAGGGACCAAAATGTCGGCAACCAATATTTCAAGGGACCATTATTTCGAGGGACCAACATTTTGAGACAAACAATAATTTGAGGCACTAAAATCTCAAGGGAACAATTATTTCGAGGGACCATTAATTCGAGAACCAACCATTTTGAAGGACCAATATTTTGAGATAACAATATTTCGAGGGACTTACAACGAGGAAACCAAGAGACTAACATCTGAAGGCAACAAAAAAATTCAAAAGACCAATATATTTAGAGACCATAATCTTTTGAAATCACCAATATATTTAGAGACCATAATCTCAAGCCAACCATTATCTCTAGGGGACTAACATCTTGAGGCAACCAATCTTTTAAAGGGACTTATATAATTATCTCAAGGCATCCATTATTTCAACCGACCACTATCATGAGACAAACAATAATTCGGGGGACTAAAATCTCAAGGGAACCATTATCTCGAGAGACCATTATTTTGACGCCCAACATTTCGAGAGACATATTTCGAAGCAACAATATTTCGAGAGACCAATATTTCGAGAGACAAAAATCTAAATTCAACCAATATTTCAAGGACCATTATTTCGAGGGACAACCGTTTCGAGGGACCAATATTTCGAGGTAGCAATATTCCGAAGGACCAATATTTTGAAGAACTTACATCGAGGCAACCAATATATTTAGAGACCAACAACTCAAGGAAACCAAACCTTTGAGGGACTTATATCAAGTTAAACAATATTTCGAGCGACTAATATCTCTAGAGACCGATAGCTCGAGGCAACCAATATTTCGATGGACAAATATCTCAAAGCAACCAATATTTTAACGGGACTATATTAAATCTCGAAAGAAAAAAGAGCTTCTCCATCAACGTTCTTTAGAATTTAAGTAAAATATCCATGAATGATATTGGTTCTATGGTTTTTATTGCAAATATCATTAATTTTGAACACAACCCTATTAAGCAGTTTTAACTTATATTATTATCTCAAGGCAACCACTATTTCAACGGGCCATTAACTCGACAAACCGTTATTTCGAGGGACCAACATTTCGAGGTAACAATATTCTGAGGGACAAATATTTCGAGAGACTTACATCGAGGCAACCAATATTTTGAGGGACCAAAATGTCAAGGCAACCAATATTTCAAGGGACTTAAATCGAGGCAACAAATATTTCAAAAGACAAATATATTTAAAGACCAATAACTAAAGGCAACCAATATTTCAAGCAACCAACATCTTGAGACAGCCAAGATTTTAAGGGACTTGTATCATTATCTGAAGCCAACCATTATTTCAACCGACCACTCTTATGAGACAAACAATAATTCGGGGAACTAAAATCTCAAGGGAACCAATAACTCGAGAGACCATTATTTCAAGGGACCAACATTTCAAGGGGCCAAGAGCATGCAAAAAAAAAAAAACAGGAAGGAAACATGCTATAAAAAGGAGCTCCAATCTTGGTAAAAAATAACGTTCGAGGAATAATTACAAGAGAGAGCGCCATTGAGGTAGTCAAAATCTCGAGGCAACTAATATTTGGATGGGAAAATATCTAAGAGCTTCTCCATTAAACTCCATGAATTTATAACAATGGTGGTCTTGCATCATCAACACATTCAATTAGAATTTAAGTACAATATCCCTTAAAGTTACTGGTTTTTAGGGTTTAAAATCTCAAAGGCAACCATTAACTCGAGAGACCATTATTTCGAGGGACCAAAATTTTGAGAAACCAAAATTTTGAGGTAACAATATTCCAAGGAATATTTCTAGAGACTTACATCAAGGCAACCAATATTTCGAGGGACTTAAATCGAGGCAACAAATATTTCCCAATATATTTAGAGACCAACATCTCCAGTATTTTCTAAGGGCTTTTATAATTATCTTAAGGCAACCACTATTTCGAGACACAAAATTTCGCGGGACTAAAATCTCAAGGCACCCACTAAATTTCAACCGACCACTATTTTGAGACAAACAATATTCCGAGGGACTAAAATCTAAAGCAACCATAATTTCGAGACACCATTATTTTGAGGGACCAACATTTCGAGAGACAAATATTTCGAGGGATCAATATTTCGAGAGACTTACATCGAGGCAACAAATTTTTCAAAAGACCAACATATTTAGAGACCAACATTTCAAGGCAACCTATATTTTTTAGGGACTTATATCAAGACAACCAATATTTTGTTCGACAAATTACTCTAGGGACCAACATCTTGAGGCAACCAATATTTTCATCGACAAATATCTAAAGGCAACCAATATTTTGAGAGACAATATTTTAAGGCGTTATTTCAAGGTAGCCATCATTTTGAGGGATCAAAATTTCAAGGTAACCAACATGTTTAATGGGCCACTATTTGGAGGTAGCCAATATTTTGAGGGACTGATATCCTTGAGGTAGAAAGTATTTCAAAACCACTATTTCAAAGGGGACTATTTAGGGGCAACAAATATTTCAAATGGATCAATATTTCGAAGCAAACACTCTTTGAAGGACCACAATTATCAAGCATCTAATATTTCGAGGCAACGAATATATAAAGGCAATACTTATCTCCGAACGGACCAATTATCTTAAGGCAACCACTCGTTCAAGGAACCACTATTTTGAGACAACCATATTTCGAGGGATCAAAATCTCAAAGCAACCAATATTTCAGGGACCAATATTTCGAGGGACTTATATCGAGGAAACCAATATATTTAGAGACCACAACATCTCAAGGCAACCAAAAACATTTAGGGACTTGTATCAAGACAACCAATATTTTGAGTGACCAATTTCTCTAGAGACCAACATCTCGAGGCAACCAATACTTTGATGGACAAATCTTTGAAGAAACAAAAGCTTCTACATCAAATTCCATGAATTTATGACAATGGTGGCCTTGCATCTTCAACAGATTCTATTAGAATTGATGTAAAATAACCATGAATGTATTACTGGTTTTGTGGTTTTTAGTTCCAAATATCCATGATATTTTTAACACAACTTTATTAAGTACTTTGAACTTGGATACTTTCTATAGTTTTTTACAATGGAATTGAGCATAAAAACTAGACTAAAAAGAACTCAACCAAAGTTTGTCCAGTTAGCCAAATGGAGAGTAGAAAATGAGCAAACAAACCACATATAAATAGAGTAGAAAAGTTGCATAACAATAGAGACATTAGAAATGTTGCAAAATCGTAAGAAAAGTAGTAGAAGTTTACCTGATACAGATTTGAGTTGAGCATCTGAAGAAATTAGAGTCAGCAAATTGCATCGCAAATTGAGTTCAGCTAGGAGATCATATTGGCATCTAGTACACACTAAAGAAAACAAAGAAGTCATTAGGGTCAAATGTTTTAATATAATCTACTGGAACATCTCTAGCTTCTTCGAGTTGGCAGTAATTCAAATAGCAATGCAATTTAAAATTTACTATTCTACTATCTCCTCTACTATTTCCAAAGAAATAAACCATGAATGCCATCCTATTGTTAATTCTTGTCATTAATAAGAATGGCCTACTCCAGAGCCTTAGTAAGACAGAACAGCTCCCGCAGTAAAATGCACAAGTAGATAGCTGGCAGCCCTCCCTCACTTACCTTAATACAGGACGGTACAACGGCATAGGAAAGTTACTATGAAAGCAGCGGCGGTAATAACATCAATCAGAGTTGGCATCTTATATCTTTTGTCATGTAAAACCTTCTTCATAGCCACGTTTTCACCAATTTCAAAGCATTTGGCCTGAGAAAGTACACATGTATGCATTATATATTACTTGATGGAGACAATGTCAAAAGAATCAAACTGCTAGAAGAATAACATGTAGAATACCTTGAAAACAATACCACATGATTCAGTCCCAACAACGCATGCTGCCATGTAACTTATGGTCTACATGACCAAGAAAAGGCAGCAGAAGTATCAGAATTGAATAACATGTAGAATACCTTGAAAACAATACCACATGATCCAGTCCCAACAACGCATGCTGCCATGTAACTTATGGTCTACATGACCAAGAAAAAGCAGCAGAAGTATCAGAATTTTGTGCAGAAACATATTGTCGGCCAACAACATGAAATCTCCAAGTTTTTGAATAAACATGGGGAAAATAAAATGTAAGAGGAAAGGGGTTGACGTGAATGTTAACCTGTTTGGGTTCTCCATTCTTGCCTCCAATAGTCGTGGATATTATGTGACCAGTAACTGGATCATTTCCATCAATGACAGGTGACATTTCCAGCAAAGTACATACAAACGTTAGAGGTTGGAAAGAATCAATTGGAAAAATGTTAGTGAATAATTGATTGTTTAGAGTGGCAGGATCAGGTAAAAGATTGCAAATGTTAGAAACAATGATTAACACACTGATCGACAACTCATCAGTATAGTATAAAATTTACAATACTGCTATCTCCTCTACTATTTCCAAAGCAATAAACAATGTAATGTCATCCTATTGTTAACTCTTCGTATCTTATTGTCATTAATAAGAGTCTTAGTAAGACAGAACAGCTCTAGCAGTAACACCGAATAGAGAAATATGGCATATATATATTTCATAGTAACACCGAATAGGCTATAATAAATTGGTGAATTCTAAAGTAGAGAAATATGGCATCTCGTGATCAATGAACTGAATCATACCTGTCGCTACCACCATTGCATATTAAGGATTTAGCGCAAATCATCTCGAATGAGTATAGAGACGGTTGATAGGCTGCAGCAGTTAGAACTTTCTGAATAGTCCTTAAATCAATTGCAACAACAGAGGAACTCGTAGCAACATAGAGAAGTGATTCATGGCATAGCAACATGGAGAAGTGATTCATGGCACTTAATGTTTTCAGGAGCAGCAGGAAGAGAAGTTAATCCAACGCAACATGACGAACGGAAAGCATTAACATCCCAAACTCTCACCTATTTCCATCTCAATAATAGTCAAAAAGAAAGAACGAGAAATCTCTGCATCATTCTGTATTCACAATCCAGAAAACATAGATTAGTACTATTTTGAAAGATGCATCTATAACACCTCAAATATATTACTCGATAGGATTCTCTTTTTTTTCTTCTTCTTTAATGAAAAACCATACTTCCATTTTATACCAAGAGCATACCAAAGAAGAAGAAAAAACAGCCCAAATCAGAAGGAGCCAAACCAAAAAACCAAACTGAAAAAAAGGCTCCAAGTATTAAAGAATAATGATGTGTGCTCCAAATTGATAATTTCATGAAAATTGCCAATAGATTTTCGAATTTGACCCAATAAAATATGGACGGGGAAAAATAAAATGCTAAAAAATGTAAAGATTATCTACTTCTTCTGACTGCAAGAGAAAACATTGAGAGCCAATTCATGATTTCTGTCGTACAAGAAAATAATATTGTTTTAGCCCATACCTTCCACCACAATCGAATCGAGTGATCAGAACTTGAGGTGACCAAAACATTTCCTGATCTTTGCCCTTCACTTCTAAACAATGAAGTTTCACTAAGGGGAAACAGCCTGCATATGAAATCATATGTTAATAACCAGCTAAGAGCACATTTCAACAAGTTCAAAGGCAACCAATATTTCAAAGGACCAATTTTTTAGGGACAAACATTTCGAGGGACTTACACCGAGTGAACCTATATTTCAAAATACCAATATTTAGAAACCAACATCTCGAGGGAACCATTGTTTTTTAGTGACTTATACAAGGCAACCAATATTTCTAGGCCAACATCTCAAGGCAACCCATATCTCAACGGACAGGTATTTCGAATCAACCAATATTTTGAGGGACAAATATTTCAAGGAAACCAATAACTTAAGGGACCAATACTTCAATAGGTCACTATTTAGAGGCAACTAATATTTCAAGGGACTAGTACGTCGGGGGACCAAAACCCACAGACAATCAAGATTTCAAGAGACTATTTTTTCGAGGGACCAATATTTTGAGGGACTTACACTGAAGCAGCAAAAATTTCAAAAGACCAATATCTCGAGGCAACGAATATTTTTTAGGGACTTATCAAGACAATCAACATTTTGAGGGACCATCATCTGAAGTCGAGAGACAAATAAATATCTTAGTGAGTTGTTATTTCAAGGCAACCAACATTTCGAGGGATCAAAATTCAAGGTAAACAACATTTCAAGGAACCATTATTTCAAAGGGGCACAATTTAGAACCGACGAAATAATACAAGGGATCAATATTTAAAAGCAAACATCATTTCAAGGGACTATATATTTTCAAGGCAACTAATATTCCGAAGGACCAATATTAATATTTCGACGCAACAAACACTTTCAGGCAATATACTCATATTGAAAAATAATTAATATCTAAAGACATCCACTATTTCAATGGACGACTATTCTGAGAACCAATATTTCGAGGGACCAAATCTCAAGGGACCATTATTTCGAGGGACTTACAAGGAGGTAACCAAATTTTCAAAAGACCAATATATTTAGAGACCAACATCCTAAGGCAACAACTATTTCAAGAGAACAATATCGTTAGGGACTAACATCTCGAAGCAACCAATATTTCGATGGACAAGTATCTGAAGGTGACCAATATTTTGACGGACAAGTATTTCAAGAATCGGTTATTTTAAGGCCCCAACCAATAGTTCAATGGGATATTATTGACAGAAAGTCAATATTTTGAGGGACCAGTATCTTGAGTCAACCAATATACCCCTATTTCATGAGGCGCTATTTAGAGCCAACAAATATTTCAAGGGACCAATATCCCGAGCCAACCAATATTTCGATGGACATATATCTCAAGGCGACCAATATATTGAGGGGACTATATTAAATCTTGGAAGAGAAAAAAAAAATTTATCCATCAAATTCCATGAATTTATAACAATAGTCGTCTTGCATCTTCAACACAATCTACATGATTGTTACTGGTTCTAAGGTTTTTGTTAAAAATATGAATGATTTTTAACACAACCTTATTAAGCACTTTTAAATTATATCATTATCTCAAGGCAACCACTATTTCGAGACAAACAATATGACGGACTAAAATCTCAAGGCAATCACTAACTCGAGAGACCATTAATTCAAGGGATCAAACATTTTGAGAGACCAAAATTTCGAGGTAACAATCTTCCTAGGGACCAATATTTTGAGAGACTTACAAACGAGGCAACCGATATTTCGAGGGACCAAAATGTCGGCAACCAATATTTCAAGGGACCATTATTTCGAGGGACCAACATTTTGAGACAAACAATAATTTGAGGGACTAAAATCTCAAGGGAACAATTATTTCGAGGGACCATTAATTCGAGAACCAACCATTTTGAAGGACCAATATTTTGAGATAACAATATTTCAAGGGACTTACAACGAGGAAACCAAGAGACTAACATCTCAAGGCAACAAAAAAATTTAAAAGACCAATATATTTAGAGACCATAATCTTTTGAAATCACCAATATATTTAGTGACCATAATCTCAAGCCAACCATTATCTCTAGGGGACTAACATCTTGAGGCAACCAATCTTTTAAAGGGACTTATATAATTATCTCAAGGTATCCATTATTTCAACCGACCACTATCATGAGACAAACAATAATTCGGGGGACTAAAATCTCAAGGGAACCATTATCTCGAGAGACCATTATTTTGACGCCCAACATTTCGAGAGACATATTTCGAAGCAACAATATTTCGAGAGACCAATATTTCGAGGGACAAAAATCTAAATGCAACCAATATTTCAAGGACCATTATTTCGAGGCATAAGTATTTATAGGGACAACCGTTTCGAGGGACCAATATTTCGAGGTAACAATATTCCGAAGGACCAATATTTTGAAGAACTTACATCGAGGCAACCAATATATTAAGAGACCAACAACTCAAGGAAACCAAACCTTTGAGGGACTTATATCAATTTAAACAATATTTCGAGCGACCAATATCTCTAGAGACCGATAGCTCGAGGCAACCAATATTTCGATGGACAAATATCTCAAAGCAACCAATATTTTAAGGGGACTATATTAAATCTCGAAAGAAAAAAGAGCTTCTCCATCAACGTTCTTTAGAATTTAAGTAAAATATCCATGAATGATATTGGTTCTATGGTTTTTATTGCAAATATCATTAATTTTTAACACAACCCTATTAAGCAGTTTTAACTTATATTATTATCTCAAGGCAACCACTATTTCAACGGGCCATTAACTCGACAAACCGTTATTTCGAGGGACCAACATTTCGAGGTAACAATATTCTGAGGGACAAAAATGTCAAGGCAACCAATATTTCAAGGGACTTAAATCGAGGCAACAAATATTTCAAAAGACAAATATATTTAAAGACCAATAACTAAAGGCAACCAATATTTCAAGCAACCAATATCTTTAGAGGCCAACATCTTGAGACAGCCAAGATTTTAAGGGACTTGTATCATTATCTCAAGCCAACCATTATTTCAACCGACCACTCTTATGAGACAAACAATAATTCGGGGAACTAAAATCTCAAGGGAACCAATAACTCGAGAGACCATTATTTCAAGGGACCAACATTTCGAGGGGCCAAGAGCATGCAAAAAAAAAAAAACAGGAAGGAAACATGCTATAAAAATGAGCTCCAATCTTGGTAAAAAATAACGTTCGAGGAATAATTACAAAAGAGAGCCCAAGGGAGGTAGTCAATATCTCGAGGCAACTAATATTTTGATGGGAAAATATCTAAGGGCAACCAATATTTTGAGGGGACTAAATAAATGCTTGGAAGAAAAAGAGCTTCTCCATTAAATTCCATGAATTTATAACAATGGTGGTCTTGTATCATCAACACATTCTATTAGAATTTAAGGATAATATCCCTTAAAGTTACTGGTTTTGTGGTTTTTGTTGCAAATATCAATGATGTTTAACAGTCTTATTAAGCACATTTAACTTATATCATTAACTCAAGTCTATATCTCAAGCCAACAACTCTTTCAAGACAAACACAAGGGCAACCATTCTTTGAGGGACTAAAATCAAAGGCAACCACTTTTTGAGGGTCTAAAATCTCAAAGGCACCAATTAACTCGAGACACCATTATTTCGAGGGACCAAAATTCTGAGAATCCAAAATTTCGAGGTAACAATATTCCAAGGAATATTTCGAGAGACTTGCATCAAGGCTACCAATATTTTGAAGAACTTACATCGAGGCAACCAATATATTTAGAGACCAACATCTCAAGGAAACCAAACCTTTGAGGGACTTATATCAAGTTAAACAATATTTCGAGCGACCAATATCTCTAGAGACCGATAGCTCGAGGCAACCAATATTTCGATGGACAAATATCTCAAAGCAACCAATATTTTAAGGGGACTATGTTAAATCTCGAAAGAAAAAAGAGCTTCTCCATCAACGTTCTTTAGAATTTAAGTAAAATATCCATGAATGATATTGGTTCTATGGTTTTTATTGCAAATATCATTAATTTTTAACAACCCTATTAAGCAGTTTTAACTTATATTATTATCTCAAGGCAACCACTATTTCAACGGGCCATTAACTCGACAAACCGTTATTTCGAGGGACCAACATTTCGAGGTAACAATATTCTGAGGGACAAATATTTTGAGAGACTTACATCGAGCACTATTTCAACGGGCCATTAACTCGACAAACCGTTATTTCGAGGGACCAACATTTCGAGGTAACAATATTCTGAGGGACAAATATTTTGAGAGACTTGCATCGAGGCAACCAATATTTTGAGGGACCAAAATGTCAAGGCAACCAATATTTCAAGGGACTTAAATCGAGGCAACAAATATTTCAAAAGACAAATATATTTAAAGACCAATAACTAAAGGCAACCAATATTTCAAGCAACCAATATCTTTAGAGGCCAACATCTTGAGACAGCCAAGATTTTAAGGGACTTGTATCATTATCTCAAGCCAACCATTATTTCAACCGACCACTCTTATGAGACAAACAATAATTCGGGGAACTAAAATCTCAAGGGAACCAATAACTCGAGAGACCATTATTTCAAGGGACCAACATTTCGAGGGGCCAAGAGCATGCAAAAAAAAAAAAAACAGGAAGGAAACATGCTATAAAAAGGAGCTCCAATCTTGGTGAAAAATAACGTTCGAGGAATAATTACAAAAGAGAGCGCCATTGAGGTAGTCAATATCTCGAGGCAACTAATATTTGGATGGGAAAATATCGAAGGACATCCAATAATTTGAGGGGACTAAATAAAATCTTGGAAGAAAAAGAGCTTCTCCATTAAATTCCATGAATTTATAACAATAGTGGTCTTGCATCATCAACACATTCTATTAGAATTTAAGTATAATATCCTTTAAAGTTACTGGAATTGTGATTTTTGTTGCAAATATCAATGATGTTTAACAGAGTCTTATTAAGCCCATTTAACTTATATCATTAACTCAAGTCATTATCTCAAGGCAACCACTCTTTCAAGACAAACACAAAGGCAACCATTCTTTGACGGACTAAAATCAAAGGCAACCACTTTTTGAGGGTCTAAAATCTCAAAGGCAACAATTAACTCGAGACACCATTATCTCGAGGGACCAAAATTCTGAGAATCCAAAATTTCGAGGTAACAATATTCCAAGGAATATTTCGAGAGACTTGCATCAAGGCTACCAATATTTCGAGGGACCGTCAAAGCAACCAATATTTCAAGGGACAATTATTTCAAGGGACCACAACATGTTGAGAGACCGATATTTTGAAGCAACAATATTTTGAGGGACTTAAATCGAGGCAACAAATATTTCCCAAACGGACCAATTATCTTAAGGCAGCCACTCGTTCAAGGAACCACTATTTTGATACAGCCATATTTCGAGTGAGCAATTTCTGTAGAGACCAACATCTGGAGGCAACCAATACTTTGATGGACAAATGATTGAAGAAACAAGAGCTTCAACATCTGGAGGCAACCAAAAATTTCACGATCTAAAGAAATTTGCGTTCTAGGTTTAGGGTTTTAACGTGAGAACTAAAAATGAAATAAACCCGAAAATTGATACCTAGAAAAGAGAAGGATCGCAACAGAGGAAGAACTCTCTCAGCCCCCTTCAGAGCGTCGTCGAATATCTCCGGAGCGAAGTGAAGGTCTTCGTCTACATTTCTCTCTCGAACCAGAGAATTTTGAATTGTCGCTCAACGGAAACCAAAGAAAGAAGAGGCCTTATGTATGAAGACTATGGGCCCGATTGGCCCATACAATTTAAACTTGGGGATTACGAATTTCAGTTGATAAAATTTCAAGAATTAAAATCACAGAGTTAATATTTAAAATTGGGATTGATGTCTGCTGCTCTGCACGGATTAATTCAATATTTGGTGATGATTTAGAAGCAGAGAAAAGAGAGAGAATGGGTTATTAAATAACAAAAGAGTATAATTAATTAATTATTGAGACATATACTTGGGGATTACGAATTTCAGTTGATTTTATAATTTACAAAACCAAGGAACAAGCGTATAAATCTAGAGAAATATCAAAATATTATATGTAATTTAAATTATAAATAATTAACTTATAATCATTCATATATTTTTTTTTTTTTTTGAAATTGAATGCTCATTAATCAGAAGCCACAAGGGCAGAAGAGTCTTTACACGCTAAGGCTAAAAGCCAAGGAGGAAAATCAGAATCCCAAAAAATCGAAGAAGGAGAACGATGTTTGGCTAGGGCATCCGCCAGACGGTTCTTGAGGCGATTAATTGGAGCGATTGAAAATCCTTCGTTGTCGATGAGAAAATTCCTACAATCTTCAATCCACACACTCATTTCATTGATGAACGAAGAACCAGAAGAGATGGCTTGGACCGCAGCGGTGCAATCTGATTCAATGATTATTTGGTGCAAACCCAAGGAAGAAGCAAGAGACAACCCTGAACGAAGGCCTTCGAGCTCTGCATGAAGGGGCTTTTGAAAATAACTTCCCTTCAAGGTAGAAGCATGGTGGATACTCCCTTTTGAATCTCTAATTACAATTCCAATACCAGCTGGAGTTGAGATAGAGGACCAAGAGGCGTCAACGTTCATCTTCAAGAAACCATTCGGAGGGGGAGACCAACAAAGAGGAGCCGCAAACTGAGGAAGGTGAGTAGGAGAGGGCTCCGCATGAGTGTCAATTTTGGAGGATTCCATGAGGTAATCCGTAATCCAAATTGTTTTTGTATCAACATCAAGGGCTTTTTTACCATGAATAACCAGGTTCCTGTCATTCCAGAGAGCCCAACAAATGATGCAGATCAGTGTTAAATCCGGTTTGCTGGAAGAAGAGATCCATAAGTTCCAGTGTTCGGAGAAGGGCAGATGTGCGTAATGTTTTGCAATAAGAGAAGGAAGGAGACGAGCCCAAATATCCTTAGCCCTTTTGCAAAATAAGAGGGCATGAGTGACTGATTCAACCTGAGCTGAGCAGAGAGGACAAGAGGTATAACAATCAATCCCTTTTTTATTTAGATTAGCATTGGTAGGAAGATATCCTTTAAGAGCTTTCCACATGAAGATCTTTATTTTTTTATGGATTTTTAATCTCCATAGTTCACTCCAAAATTTGGAAGAGTGATTAGGGACTGAGGGGCCATCTGCGCATTTCAGAGTGAGGGCTAATTTATAGCCACTTTTAACACTATAATTTCCATCTTTTGAGTAATGCCACAACCATTTGTCTTTGTCTGAATTTTGTTAAGTGGAATAGCACAGATAAAAGGAACATCGTCTTCATGAAACAGATTCGATATCATGGGAACATTCCATCTTCTGTCATCTAGAATTAAAGAGTCAACAGTGAGGTTAGGAGGACTAGAATGTGGATTAATAGGTGTAAAAAGAGACTCGCGGGGTATCCATTTATCTTTGAAAGCATTGATATCCAGCCCATTCCCAACTTTAATTCGAGTTCCTTTAGTAAGTAGGTCTCTTCCCCAAAGGATACTTCTCCAAAAGAATGAGGGAGATGAACTCAAAGGAGCATTGAGAAAATCAGTAGTAGGATAATATTTAGCTTTTAAAATCTGAGCAGTGAGGCTTGAGGTATTCATTAACAGCCTCCAAGCTTGTTTAGCTAATAAAGACTGATTGAAAATCTCAATGTCTTTGAAGTTGAGCCCACCCTGGTCTAAAGGTTTACAGAGACGGTCCCATTTGCTCCAATGAATCTTTTTAGAGCTATTACTAGAGCCCCACCAAAAGCGAGAGATGGCCCTGGTAATATCTAAACACACCCTCCTTGGAAGCCGAAAACAGCTCATAGTGTAGGTGGGAATAGCTTGGGCTATACTTTTAATTAAGATCTCCTTGCCTCCCATAGAAAAGAAGTTAGCTTTCCAACTTGAAACAATTTTCCAGACCTTCTCAGCTACATAGCTCAAATCCGCTCCCTTTTTTGATGAGAAACTAGATGGAACACCGAGATAACACCCAAGGTTCTGAACTAATCTAACTCCAAGAATGCTTTGGAGATATCCCTGAAAAGAAGAACAGATTTTAGGGGAAATATATAAGGCTGATTTAGCAAAATTAATGCATTGACCCGACGCCCTTTCATAGTTATTAAGAATATTTTTTAAAGTGAAACAATTGGCAATGGAAGCATTAAAGAAAAGTAGGCTATCATCAGCAAAAAGAAGGTGGGAGATTGGAGGGGCCGACCTGGCAATACTTATACCTGAGAGGAGCTTAGTAGTTTGAGCATGAAGAAGAGATTGCGAGAGTCCTTCTGAGCAAAGAAGAAAAAGATAGGGAGAGAGAGGATCACCTTGTCTTAACCCTCTGGTAGGAGTAAAGTAGCCTTTGGCATGACCATTAATGATAATAGAGAAGGATACAGAGGTTAGGCAATTCATGATTAAATCAATCCACTTTTGACTAAATCCTAATTTACTCATTAGATTTTTTAGAAAAGGCCATTCCACTCGATCAAAAGCTTTTGACATATCCAGTTTTAGTGCCGCAGAACCTTTAGAGCAAGATTTATTGTTTTTAATATGGTTAATGCATTCATGAGCAAGGATAATATTGTCAGTTATAGCTCTTGAAGAGATAAAAGCAGATTGAAAAGGAGAAATAATAGAATTAAGGAGAGGTTTCAACCTATTAGCCAAAGTTTTAGAAATAAGTTTATATGAAACATTACAAAGACTTATAGGTCTAAAATCAGACACTAAAGAAGGGTTCTTGATTTTAGGAATTAAGGCAATGTTAGTATGGTTTAGAGGGTTAATAGGGGCATGAAGATTAAGGATGTCAAGACACTGATCAATAGTAAGATTACCTATAACAGACCAATATTTTTGGTAGAAAATAGCCGGAAACCCATCCGGGCCAGGAGCCTTAGTAGGTGACATTTGATTAAGAGCAGCAATAATTTCCTCCTTAGAGAAAGGTGCGTCCAAGCTTGCATTCATTTCTTTCGAAACAAGAGGCTGAATATTGTTTAGTACTGCATCCATATCCACTGAACATGGCCTGGAGGAAGAAAACAAGTTAGAAAAGTGATTAATAAAAGCAGATTCAATACCTTTTGGGTCATTTTGCCAAACGTTTGAAGAATCATAGACCCCCTCGATTAAATTCTTCTTCTTACGCATAGAGGCTTTCTTATGGAACCACTTGGTGTTGCGATCTCCCCATTTGAGCCAATCCTCCCTAGACCTTTGCTTCCAATATATCTCTTCCTCACAAAGAAGTTGGTTAAGGTCGTTTTCAATCACAATAATCTTTTTAAAATCAGGGTGAGGGTAAACATCATAGGCTGCTTGCAGAGCTCCTTTACAGGAAGCAATTTTTGATTTGAGGGAATTAGACAGAGAGTAGCCCCAAGACTTCAAATCCCTTGAGACATCATGCAAGAAAGAATAAAGGTCTTTTTTATAGTAAGAATGAAGGTGGAGTTGGGTAGCTTTAGTAATGATTGAACGACACTCCTTGTGGAGGATCCAATGTTCCTCAAATTTAAAGGGGCGATGAAGGCAGGGTTTAGAGAAAGGTAAAAGCATATCATAGGCAGATAGTTCAATGGGCCTATGATCCGATTCTGACCAACCTAAATGATGATTAGTTAGAGAATAAAAAAGATCCTCAAAGGCTGGATTGGCCAAGAAACGATCTAGCCGAATAAAAGTGGGTGTACGAGATCTCCAACGATTAGTCCAAGTAAACTTAGACCCTTTAAAGCCCAAGTCCTTAACATGGCAATCGTCTAAAACATTCCTAAAAGAGGCAAGAAGATTAGGGTGACGAATAGCACCTCCTTTTTTTTCCGAATTGGAGAGAATCTCATTAAGATCTCCACCAATAAGCCATGCTGAATCATCATTATTATGAATCCTTCTCAGAAGATCCCAAGAGATAGATCGTTTATGAGCTTTAGGTTGGCCATAAAAACCTGTGAACCGCCAACACTTAGTTTGCCATAAAATGGAAGAATCAATGTGGGATTTGGAGGACGAACGAATGGTAACACTAACATCATTCTTCCAAAGTAAGCAAAGGCCTCCACCTGAGCCTTCATTAGAAACAACAAAGAACCCATTGAAACCAACAGCAATCATGAGTCTATTAATAGTAGAGGAATCACATCTGGTTTCCGAGAGGAAAACAATGTGAGGTTTGCTTGTATTAAGTGCATTTTTTACAGCTCTGAATGTCCTCGGATTACACAATCCTTGGACATTCCAACAAAAGACTTTCATAATAGGGGCTGAGGTTGCTTCTCAACCTCTGCCAAAGTGAAATCGATAATGCTTGAACTGCCAGAGAAAGAGAGGCCTGACAAGCCTTTAGTTTTTTTTGTAATTGTAGTGATAGGATCTTGCTGACTCTTTCTTTTACTTTCAAGATAATGTTCATAACTGTTAAGAAGGGGGTCCACCAATGAAGCCTTCTTCTTGCCTTTTCTTTTATTACTGGAGGGGGAGGGTTGACTTGAGAAGAGGAACGGAGGGGTGAGTGAGGGGTTGGCATGAGGCCCAACAAAGGTGGGAGGTATAGGGGGGATTTCTAGATTGGGGGTAGTATTTTGAGACATATCAGTGTTGGATGGAGCAAAGTGGTTAGTTGAGTCCGGTATAGAAGGGGGAGTTAGTATTAATTGGGAATCAGAGGGGTTATCAGGTGGTAATGAAGAAAGAGGAGAGGGGAGAGTAGAGTTCTTGCTTTGTGGGGTAATAGGTCGGAAGAAACCACTCTTCTTGTTTGGAGGACCAGAAATGGGAGGCTGAAATCGTAGGCTAGGTCCATAGGGGTATTGTTTGGGCTTTTTTGGGATCGGATCAGTAAAGACAGCTCCACAATCCTTGACCAAATGTCCGATTAGGCCGCAAAAATAACAGAAGTCTGGTAGGCGTTCATAGCGTATGAGAATCCAGCATTTGGGTTGAAGATCATCGATAGATAGCTTGATACCCCTTCTGAGAGGTTTGCTAATGTCAATAGCAATGCGGATCCTTAGGCTAATACCCCAACATCTTCCCATATCATCCTCTTCCACATCAATAAAAGTTCCAAGAGCATTCCCTAATTCTATAGCCATTAGTCTGGTTCGGCAGGCAATAGGCAAATCAAAAAAATGTACCCACATTGGCACAATGGAGAAACACATCTCAGAAGGTTTAATCAAAGAATCTGGTTTAACTAGGATAAGTAAACTTTTATCAAAGACCCATGGGCCTGAAAAAAGGCTACGATTAAGGTCAGAAATATTAGCAAAGATAAAAACAAATAGGTTCTTGGAAATATTATGAACAAGGAGATGTTCTTGATTCCAAATCTTTCTAAAAGAAAATTGAACTGTGTCACAAGTTATAAATCTTGGGCAAAGAAGCTTCCCTATAAGATGTAAATGTAAGTTGGGAGGGTTGGGATCAATGGAAGGGGGTTTAATGGTGATAATTGTTTGATCTTCCTCTGTTGATAGAGACATTTTATTCCATACTGAAATCAAGTCTTCTTCTTCCATACAGGGCAACAAAAGCAAGAAGAAAAGGACTCAGGAGTGATGTAGAAGAATCAAACCAACAGAAGCCAGATGAAAGCAAAAGAAAGAAAACTTTTAAAGAATCAAGAAATAACAAAAAAGAAGGCAAGCTGCTGAAGCCAATGAGAACAGAGTAAAGCAGCAACTGAAGAAGGCTTAATCTAAAGCCATAGCAACAACGAAAGAACAATCAGCAAGGTTTAAACACAGCAACAAGGCGAAAAGCCACACACAAAGGTGGAGGGGCGCTCAGAATTTCGAGGAACAACTCTCACTTCTTGGAGATTCTTGGAGGATTTGAAAGTTCCGATTTTTTAATCCTAACTTTACATTATAATCATTCATATATTGAATATTAACATATAAATAATTGTTCTAAAAAATATATAAATAATCAAAATAACATGTCTATTTTGGTCTTTATAGTCAAGTCACAACAATTTTGTTTAAACTTATCAAATATATGTTTTTTTATGTTTAAAATTGAAATTTGTCAAACACTAATCAGCTTCATATGACAGCTGATTTTCCTAGCTAAAATCATGATAATTCACGAAACAAGTCGAGAGTGTGCATGGCTGAGATCAATGATTCAATATATTTGTGAAACTTGTGACTTGTCTTTCCACGAAAATCATGTGACCAACATTATATGAAGACAACACAACATGTATAACACAAATCAGAGGAGTATATATATTGAAGGAGATAGAACGAAACATGTCTTATCAAAGCTCGTCTACACCAATGATCTTGAAGAAAATGACGATATTATCGTTCAACAAATTTCTTCAAAACACAACTTGGCATACTTATTTACATTTGTTAGGATAAAATTGAATAACAAAGAACAAATAAGCGCAAAAGAAAATCGACATAGATTTACGTGGTTCACTAACGTCGTGTTAGCTACGTCCACGGGCAGAAGGAGAGAACAATATTATTACAAATAAGAAAATTACAAATGACAGAGACTAGGGGTGGTTCATGTCATTAGAAGGTTATATATGACACCCTTCTAATGACCTAATAACATATTAAAAGCATTCCAACAACATTACTTAATGCAACATTTGAGAAGTTGGTGAACAACGTTGGAAAGCGAGGACTCAGAGATCTCAAATGATGTTTATGAGAAAATGTGTTATAGTCTTTTTCTCTTGACTATGGTTTTATCCCACTGGATTTTCCTAGCAAGATTTTGAATGAGGCAATTATTAAAGTATATGAATAATGTACTTTTTCCTGATTTATTTTTCCATTGGGTTTTTCCTAGTAAGGTTTTAACGAGACATATATTCTATATACTATGGACATTTAAGGGGAAGTGTTACGAATATTTATATAGATGTCCATATAGATGAGATATTCTTATCTTATGATCTCTCAATTATCTACATTATCTCCTCTCTAATTTTCTTCTTTATGTTTTCCATATCTTTTAAATCCTAAACCCTAAATCCTAGAGAATGTATGGATTCCCCAACTTCCTCCGACTCTCTACTTTGTTCATGTTCTCTTGTTTTACAACATTAATAATATTTTTCACAATCTAGACACTAAGGGCATGTTTGGGAGTTTATTGATTTTAGGGGAAGAGATTTAATTATAATTGATTTTATAAAATTGATTACTATATAATCATTTTAATGTTTGGATTGAAATTATTTTTATATGATTAATGTTTGGTTTCTTTAGAAATAATTTTAAAATTACTAAATTTCTAAAAAATGGAATTATATTTTGAGAAATTATTTAAGTAAATAATTATTTAACTATTTAATAAGTAATTATATACAATATTTATATTTATATATATATATATATATATATTTTAAAATTAATATCATTACAATTTATTTATTTATTTTAAAATATATACTTTTATTAATTTATATTTTCATTTTAAAATATCAACTAAAGATTTAAAAGTATATACATTTTGCAAAATTGAAAAAACAAATTAAAGCAGCTGTTTGAAGGGGAGGCAAACTGACACCTTTATGTTACTTTACCAACAAAGCAAAAAATATAATTAGTACCAAAAGTACATAAAGTTTTATATATATCAATTTCCGTATTTTTTAATTTAAATTAATAACCATTTCAAAAATAAATTTCTCACCATCACTCACCAAAAATCACCAAAAAATCACCTTCTATGTGATTGACCGGGAATCACTCAAAATGATTTTTGATTATTCAAAAATCACTAATCACCTTTTGCCAAACATCACAATTTTAAGATAAAAGTGATTTTGGGCATGGAAAAGTGATTTTGGTCCTTCCAAAATCACTCCCAAACATACCCTAAATAGTTAGGCATTGAAAGTATAAACACTAAATAACATATTAAAGTTTAATGATTAAATTGTTTAAAAATTAAAAATACAAAGACTAACGAATGTTTAGGACTAAACATGTTTTTTAATTATTTTTATTTAACCGAATGAGTTAATTTTTAATTTTTCTTTCAAAACAAAACTGTTTTATTTTTTTGTAAATTTTAAAAAATGAGTTTATATAAATATAAGACATTATTTTTATTATTCTCATAAAATAACAATAACAATTTTAATAAACATTCAAATGATCCATTCAAGACAACCGTCCTTCGAATCCAAAGTATTCATTTCAAGCCATCTCCTTTTCACTTATACTTTTATGTTGATATGTAGAAGAAGGGATTGGTTGAATATAACATTTTAAAGAATAGAAATAATATATAGTACGAATTGAAATAATAATTATAAAACAATGTTTATGTGGACTATAGTTTTAAAACTTACAATTCACACTATGAATCTAAAGTATTCATTTCAAACCATCTCTTTGATTTCTCTTTTACATTTAGTCTGGTTTATTTACTCCAAACGTAATTAATAAAATGTAATTCTGACGGTGGAAAATTAATCAAATGTAACGTTGACAGTGGGTCCCACTCCTTTTTGTATTGAAGTTGTTTACCAAAAATCGCAAACGTAATGAAGTGTGGGTCTCACGTCGTATTCTGCAATCAGATTACACCCCTAGATTATATTCAGGAGGGTCCTCGATGGAATTCTCATGGCACATTACGTGGGACCCACCACTCAATTTTTGCATCTTTCATGCTTTGCCCTTTCTTTTTCTTCCTCAAAATCCGCCATTGCCATCTCCTTCATCTTTGTTTTACTCTCCTCATTTTCTTGTAATATGAAGCATTTTCAAATCCATATATAAAAATCCCACATTTTGTAAAAAATCTTGAACGTCGCCACTACCATCTTCCCGTCTACTGTTATTCTTTTACTTCATTCTCTTATAATCTGAAACGTCTTCAAATTCATTTTTAAAAATCTCACTGTTTTTATCAATCTTGAACGTCCCCATTACCATCTTCTTCGTCTTCTATTTTTAAAACTTCATTTGTAATATATTGATAATAATCCAAAGAGAGAGTCAGTAAAATACATGCGTTCCTTTAATCGTAGACGATAATCTGTCGAAAAACGAGGTTATGTCAAATCAATAGACTAGACCAGGAAACATAAATATTAGTACACGAGTGTGCACAAGAGTTTGAACACGAGTTTAAAAAAGAGTACGTACAAGGGTTCGAACACAAGTTAGAGGGTATTATGGTAAAATTACAAAATTTTACATGCAAGTTGTTGATGCAAGATTTTGGACCTTCCTCGATGGGGATTCGGATGGTAGCACAACAGTGTGATCCAAGACCAACCTACAAAGAGTAAGAGGAACTTTCACTAGTGTGGATTTGGGCCCAACACACTCTGATACCTAAGTCAGCTAGAGAGTTAACTGGAGTTCAAGTACCATGTGTTGTGTACCTCTTGTGGAACATGGGGTCTCATATTTATTTGGATGTGGATGGAGTGGTGACGCCAGAATCGTACGCCTTCTCCATCATGATGAAGGGGTGGATCCTGATCCTTGGCAAATTCCTGGAGATTGGCCCATCGTCGTCCATTTTTAGGGACGGGGGTGTCAACTGACTATCTGGGCTCCAATCATGAAGTCTGATATAAGTACAGTGGCTAATTCGGGTTCTCTGGTAGGCAGCTCGGTTATGTCTTGACCTGGATTTCTCGGGTCCTCGGGTTTCGTGGACGACATCATGGGGTTGACGTCATGTCGAGGTGGACGACATCATTGGGTTGACGTTGAAAACCGTCGAAGACAGGGCGACCCCTGAAGGCCCATCCTGGTTAGTTGCCATGCAAGTCGACATGATCACAGTCGCGTCGGTTAGCAGCTCTTTAGCGCGCTCGATCCGGACCGTTGGGGTGTCGCGTCGGTTTTCAACGAATTTTCCTAGGAGCTCCCTACAAATCTCCTCCTTCAGCTGGTCATATTTAGATCCTTTCCATGACTGGTCAGTGGATTCGTACAACGAGTCAGAGATTTGTTTGGTTTCTTTATGACCCTTAGTTCGGATCGCTCCGTTGTTGGTTTTAGCATTTAAGTATTTGCGTTGGTCTCCCGAAGTGGAATCGAGACGGTCCTTGACCGAGGGTCCCAGCCTGAGTTTTTTTGTCAGTTGTCACGACTTACTTTGGTAATTGGTCGAGCCCCGACCGCGTAGCTTGCCCTTCCTCTTTCGGGGGTCACGTTTTGTGACGAAAGCAATTGGCCCTTCTGCATCGTTGTGCCGACATATGACCTCCTTTGCCATGTTTTCCATTCTGCCAAGGAAATCAGTCATATAGGCTTGGAAAGCTTCTTGTAGGGTTGCTACCATGTCAGGAGCTCCTTGATTTGGGAAAGGGGGGGGGGGGGGGGGGGGTTGTTCATTTTAATATTGGTTGCCTGGGTATGAGCCCGTGAGGTGGTGGGCCGGAGAACCCTTCCACTAACAATTGAGAATAGGGGGTTTCGCCCGAATGAATTGACGGTTCTGGTGACTGATCGTTATTTGTAGCTCTCCTTCGATCAGGGTCGCTTGTCAGTTCTTTTTCGGACAGTTGCGACGACATGTTCAGTAGTACTTTTCTAGGAGGTAGAGGTTTTGGCTTAAAAAGTTTACTTCCCACAGACGACGCAAAATGTTGAGGCAAGATTTTGGACCCTCCTCGGTAGGGCTTCAAATGGTAGCACAGTAGTGTAATTTGAGGCCGACCTACAAAGTGTTAGGAAATGTGTGAATCCAAAACAAAAATTAAAAAGTCCATTGAATCGTAAGAACAAATCTCTAGTATAATCTCTTTATACCTGATATTGACAAGAGTTGTCTATAATCTAGGTAAAAGAGATCCTATCCCTATGCATTAAGAAATTGGATGTTAAGATGTATCTTTTCTGAAATACATAACCCAATATGCTTATCGCAGTGGGAATTGTCACGAGTGTTTAATCCTGGTTAAAAGTTTTTCATAAACGTTCATGAGGAACATAATACAAGTGTTGCATTATGGGTGCCCCAGTAATAACTAGCACGAGTTGCAGGTTATTTAAAGCAGCAATAGTTAGACTGTTGAACTCTTAAGTAGTACCATGAGGCTATGTGATGGTCACATAGGGAACCTCGTAGTACTTCATGCAGAAAGGTTTACTAGGTCTCTCATGGCTAAAGTGTTTGAGAGGACACCTAGAAGAGTCTAGGGCTCCGAGTTGCTAAAAGGATAGTGGGAGATTACAACTGATGTGAGACATTATAGTTCTCTCCCTACCAACATATACACCACGGACGTTTAAGTCCAAGTGGGAGTTTGTTGGGTTTAATGTCCTTAAACTCGTGGTTTGTAAACTATGTTTGTAAATATACTATTTAGAATAACACTACAACAAATTCCACCTAAGATGACAGTTAGAAAATGGAGGAGACCCTACGAGGGCGGTTTTTAGAAAATGCGCTCAGTTTTACGAATTATTTTTTATTTTTTCGAAAATTAAACATATAAGGGCGGTTTTGCACCGCCATTATAATACCTATTTGATGACGGTTGTAAACCGTCATCGAAACAAGAAAAAAAATTATTGTACGGAAATTATACCTTTAATGGCGGTTTTAGACCGCCATTAATAGAGCCCTTTGATGGCGGTCAAACACCGTCATACAAAACCTCTAATAATATATTAATAAAAATAAAAATAAAAATAAAAATATATTAATATTATTATTATTATTATTATTATTAAAATAATAATCTTAATTAAAAAAAAAAAAAAAAAAAACGTACGGCTTTGTTTTCACGAAGACCCGGCTGCCTCCTCTCCCTCAGGTCTCTCTCCCCCTCGATTCCTTCTCTCCCTCTCCGTTCGCACGTCACGCCTAGCCGCCTCCTTCCTCAGCTCCGACCACCCCATGTCGCTCCCCGCCGCCGCACACGTCGTCGCCCAGCCGAAGTCGTCGTCGTCGTTCCATTTTGCCCAGCCGCACGCCCTCGTCGTCGTGCCGCACTCCGCTGCCTGCCTTTGTCGTCGTTCCGCACGTCGCCGCCGCTGCTCCATTTCCGCCTAGCCGCACGACGTCGTTGCCGTCTGTCGCCCAACCTCCCTCCGCCGCCGCTGCTCCATTTCCGCCTAGCCGCACGACGTCGTTGCCGTCTGTCGCCCAACCTCCCTCCGCCGCCGCCGTCTGTCGCCCAGTCGCACCTTGCCGCCGCCGACCGTCGCTGCTCTGCTCCTCCCTCGCTGCGAGATCGTTCCTCCAATCGTCGACCGTTCGGAGTAAGTTCAGCGAGTTTCGATTCTCCCTTCAAAATTTCTTTGTCTATTTACTTATGCTAGATAAGCTATAACGCTTAAAACTTTTGGATAATGTTGGCGTTGTCATTTAATTGATAAATTGAACGCTCTGAGCACGCTATTCAGCAGGAGCTAGCATGTTTTTTTTAATATTGCTTCATTGGGGTCGACCGATTCTTTGAGATTGGAAGTCAAACTTTGATGTAGATAGCAGTGGGTAAATTTCATGGAAATGCTCAATGACGATGAGTACTTGAGGACTTACTCTAGAGCCATTGGCCCTAGAATTTTGGGGCTTACCTTTGAAGCTTCAAGGGAATCTTCCATTGTTGCTTTCAATCATTTGAAACTTGTCGACATTCTCATGGATGTGGTGAGTTCCTTTTACTCTATACTTTTATTAACTTTCCAGCCATCTTTTACCATTTTCAGTCAAAGTTTGCACTGTGACTGTATCTTTTAATGTACATGATCTGAGTAGGGATTCAGCATACTACAACACTTCTTTTCCCTGAAGAGATTGTCATAGGTTTATTGTGGTAATATTCATCAAGTATTTTATGATTCTAGTACTTGCACTACAAATGACTTGCATAGTCCATTCCATGTTGTTTTACTTGCTCCTAACTGTAAGCTGTGTTCTCATCTCAATAGAATCCGGAAGAAGCGCATGCAAGACGGGGAGGTGAGACCTCAAGTTAAATTAATTGTTGATTTTATCCCTTGCAAGCATCAGGAGGGTTGATTTCTAATTGATAAATCAGCTCCTTGGACATTCAATCCTCAGCTGCTTCTCACATGCCTCAAGACACTAAGAAGTCAGGTAATTTAGTTACTGTGGATGAAAGAATATTACTTATATGTTGATGCTCAATATTGTGGAGTTGCAATCATAACAATCTACTTCTCTGTGTCGAAAAAGAGCTTTCTTTTTCTATCCCTACTTTCTGTTCTGTTTGAGCTCCCATGGTTGCTTATAATTTGGAAGACTGCAAAAATTTCCCTTGTTGACATGATTATAAGTTATAACCAATGGAAAATCTTTTGGATGCACCTGTCTGACCAACATAAACTAGGAAAAGCTATTGAAATCCAATCAAATATAAATGGATTCATTATAATCTAAGATGGAACGCTGATACCAATCTCAACTAATCTGTTGAACTAGGTTGAAAACTTCTATCAATTGGCTGCCTGAACTTTAGAATATCAAGATTTGATCTGTCTGATTTCTGCAAAATCATTTTCAAAAACATTCATGGGGTTTTCTGCTTTATTGCTTAGATCCTTCTTTTGCTACACCAACATAAAATTAAGGAAACTTAATCTATCTTTAATTTTGAGATTCAATATTTTCCCCCAACAAACGGTTTCTGAAAAGGGTTCAATTTCATTATATTACAGTATCGATTTATATAATTATATTCTTTCACTTTCAGGCCTAAGGTCATTATAGTAGAAGGAAATTATTTATTACTGGACGATGTGGTTTGGAAAGAGATCTCTCATCAATGTTCGATGAGAAATGGTAAGTATGCATTACCTTGAGGCTTCTATTAGATGGTAACAAAATCGTGTTCAATTAAGATGGTTAAAGTTCAAGTACTCATGTTATAGCCATGGATCTTAGTGTATTGGATTTAGGGTTTTCTAAAATCAAATAAGCAATTCACATATTCAATAATAACTTTATTGAGTAAACCCCAATCCTCAATAACACTTTATTAGTAATAAAATATGTTTATCGTTTACAAACCACGAGTTTTAGGACATAAAATCCAACATTTCCGAGTCTTTATGAGTTAGGATAAGTTTGCTAATCACACACGCACGTAGGGGAGTAACAGTTGAATTTTTGAAATATTCTTAATTAATGCACGATAGCTTTTGTTCTTTCTATTCTTAATTTTTGAAATATTTTAAGATAATTCCATTTTAGTAAAAATTTAAAATTTATTATATTTATCAATAATTAATTTAAATTATAGAAAAATTAATAAATAAAATTTAACACAAATTATTTTTACATAAATATATATAAAGGCAAAATAAAAAATATTTTTATTTGAATTAGTTGGCTTGCAAGTCCATAAAAAAAAATGACTTCCTTGTCTAGCGGATACAAACAATACTCATTATTAATATAATAATAATAATATATATACGTTGTCAAAAAAAAAAATATATATATATATATATATACATATTTAAGTCCTTAAATATCAAACCTTAAATTCATTTTTTTTTTCTTTTTCTTATCTCTGTTATTTATCTTCTAGCCACCACCCACTATGTTGTCCTCCCCTAGATCTCTGACGTTGACAAAGATGAGTTGTCGTTGTCGCCGCACTACAAAAGATTTCCTATTTGTCAATTGCCCACAACAATTGCATCGCCCCACTACGAAAAGATTCCCTATTTGCCAACCGCCCACAACAATTGGGTCGCCGCACTACGAAAAGATTCCCTATTTGCCAACCGCCCACAACAATTGGGTCGCCGCACTACGAAAAGATTCTCTATTTGCCCGACGCCCACAACAATTGCGCGTTACCTTCATATGTTGTTCTTTTTCTCATTTTGTAATTACCTCCCTGCAATAGAAAGTGTTATGGTTTTCTTTCTCCTTCTTGAAAGTCACAAATTTACGCATCTAAACATTTTAATTTTAAAAATCTAAATCTAAATTTCATGAAATATTTTTTAAAGTTCATGGAGTTGGTGTACCTGCGAGTGAAATTACAATATGTTCTATGTGTTTAAATATAATAACATATCTTTGATCGCGTGTTAACTTCGTATGGTGTTCTCTTTCTCATTTTCAGGCGGCCAAACGAAGGGGGCTGGACTACAACCAATAAATTCTGAGGATCATCCAAATCTTCTTTCCCTACTCCAGGCAATGGAAAGACTTCACTTTTGGCAGCAGCCTTCAATCGGTTAACAGGAAGGTATCCTTCTATCTCATTGTCAACAAAAGGTGACAATTGTGGAGGAGGAACCCTGTGGGTGTTTATTTAGAAAATTGATATGTTAATTCCAAGGTATAAATAATAAGAGTTAAAACAAAAATATATACTAAATTTTGTATTATGATGTATGTGCTAACGCAAAGAAAATGCACTGTTTAATTTCAAAACTACTAAGATGGTATTACTTCAATTTATACAAAGTTTCAAATACACAGTACATTTTAATCAATTTTGAATTTATAGAAAGTTTCAAATACACAGTACATTTTAATCAATTTAGAGAGATTAGAAGTTGATGATTCATACATGAGTAATACTTTGTTGCTGTCTACAGCCCGCGGGCTACGTATCAATTAATATTTTTTTTTAAAGAATGTTTCCATTCCCTTTTCTTTTCTATTTTTTTTTTTTATGTTTAACTTTCATTCTTTTTTTCGAGAATATGTTTTCCCCAACCCTTCAATTTAAGTTATGGTTTAAATTTTAGGATTTAAAGTTTAGAGTTTTGGTATTTAGGAATTATAGTTTAGGGTTTTCCTTAAATGTTAATAAACCCTAAATGTTAATAAACTCTAAATATTAAATCTTAAATTTGAGGAGAAAACATATTTTCGAAAAAAAAAAACATAAAAAAAAAAAATAAAAGAAAAGGAAAAGAAAGCATTCTAAAAATAAAAATTAAAAAATGACATGATACTCTATGGTTGAGCCACGTGTCGGGCTACAAAGTTAGTGTATTAGCTAATACATGCAAGAAAGAAATCTCATTGTAGATTTTAAAAAATGGAAGTACCTTCCCACCAAATAATCATCGGTCGGCAAGATCATCCGTGTATTCACACAATCGAAAACCCATTGTGGCTGAACATAGTCTTTAGAGAGGAACTTGTGAGACTGTTTTGGCCTGTCAACAATCTTCATTTAGAAAGGATAAGGAAGAGATGAAAAGATGTTGGAGGAGGCCATGTATTATAATCGTCATATATAAGCCACACCAATGTGTCGTATTTATTGGCAAACCTGATATGTAATGGTCTCGTCGGATTTCTTAAATGGTGCCCGATCTCCTTCCCAAGAAACCATGCCTCCAAAAGCAGGAATAACGAAAAGCAGTCTTTCATCGAAAAAAACGAAAGAAAAAAACAAGGGCGTACAAAAAAACAAGCCCAACAAAAGTCTGAACAAGCTACAAAAAGAGACTCTAATCCAACAAAACCAAACCAAGACCATATAAAAAAGCTCGGTGACTGAAGCCCACAAAGAGGCGTTAAACCTAACTCCTTCCCAAACCTCATCACAAGAACTCCTCACCTCTCTAAAGATCCTTTTGTTTCTCTCAAGCCAAACTCCCCATAAAATAACAAAGAAACTAGTGTGCCACAAAATTTTGTCCTTGTCTCGAAAAGGAAACCCAAGAACACCTCCTCAATCAAAAGGAAACAATTATCATTCCAGACCCAAAATATATCGAAAGCTTCTCAACCATCTAGTCCAAAGGGACTGAACAAACCGACAACTCCACAACAAATGATAAAGGTCCTCAGAGTGACACTTGTCCTAGTCTGCATAAGATCACCATTGCGGGAGTAAAACCAAAGACTTCAAAAGAAGGAAAGGAGCAACATTAAGACAACAATTTCCAATATCCAATATCCATGGCAGCAAAGACATAAAATAGCATCTCTATTTTTCAGTAACAATGCAAATAGCATAAACACAATATTATAAAATGGAACATAATCTTACCTCACGGCTTAAGAAGAACTTCATGTTCTTAAAAAGTTTCTTACACTCTCTAGTATCTTCATCGTCATCCTCATCCTCATCATCCTTACCAGCTGCATCTTCAACAAGATTCATCAATGAAGTTGGCTCGTTTAAGGTGACTAAAATTATAGTAATTTAAAGTAATAGTCTTTTCAACTGAACATCAAAATCACCTATTGCCAAAGCCTCCAAATGAGGGTCCAGAATTGGTGAGAACTTCAACTTAATAGAGTGATATAAGTAAGAGTTCACAGAGGCAAGAAGAGTTTGCACCCATAATAATTACGAGTAGGCTAGATGAGCATTGTACTTTTTTCTCCTTGATACATGAGTAAACTAAACATTAACATGATAGATGAGCATTGCACTTTTTTCTCCTTTGTCATATTAGAACCCTAGAGTTAAGCTAAGAAACACAGACACTGACACGCGACACGCCAATTTCAAAAAACATTGGACACGACACCTTAATTTATTTATTTATTTTTTAAATATATATGTGTGCATATTTTGACATATGGTGAACATTTAATACTTTTAATATAAATTTCTTCTACCTTTTAAAGTAAATTTTGACATATGGTCGTTGATAGTTGTCACTGGAAGTATCATGAGAAATGGAGGAGAATCGTGGAGTGGAAGGAGTTAGGATTAGGAAGGGGTTAGGAAGCTGATTAAAACCATATAAATTGATGGATAATTGAAAATTGGACTTGGGTATTGGTTTATCTCCCTAAATTGGCTCATAAAATTTTTAAACATAAAAAACGTGTCCGAGGAGTGTCCCTGCGTGTTCCCTCGCATGTCAGAAAATGATTTCTACAAGCGACAATAAGAAGACATGTTAAATATGCTCTGGTAGTCATTAAGAAGTTATTGGATTCTTGTCTTTGGCACTAGACACTTGCATTGTAGTAGCAACTAAACTAACCCCGCTGTTTTGAACAGTGCGAATATTGTCACAGGTTTTTGTGTTATAACAACATCCATTAATCTTGGAACCCCCTCATATGTCATCACCTGTGGGTGTGGGTCATGTGATATCCATCGTACAATTTGGGAAACATTACACCCAGATTGTATTTCACTCATCACCTATTATAGAAATTCTGATCATGTTATTTTCAGACTAAATCATTAAAATATATATGCAGAAGGAGTATGACAATTGAATACCTTTTCATATATCCATTTAACAAATGAGCGATTATGTTCATTTTGAAGCCACTTTTCATTCTTTGCTCTTCTTGGATTTTCATTCTTCAAATATTCCATATGTTGGCTGTAAAAAGTATTTACCATAAAAACAATAAGAACACTAACTAATATAGTGGTATAAAAGATTAATCTTACTTACTTCCTATACGGTTGCACTTCATCAGTATTCTCTAAGATATGAAGATGAGCTTGCTTCAGTTGTTGCATAGGAGGCATTATATAAGATTCAACTGATAAAGATCTGTTGGTAAGTGTTTCTTCTCGTAATTTGAATGACCCAAGTCCCACCGCATCTAGTCCAGGAAAAAACTCAGAACAAAATTTCACAGCTTCTTCAACAATGTATGCCACTGCCATGCTCCCTTCGGGTCGAGTTCTATTACGAACATAACTTTTCAACACCTTCATATACCGCTCAAATGGATACATCCAACTTAGGTAGATGGGGCCGCAAAGTTTGACTTCCCTCACAATGTGGACAATCAAATGCATCATTATTGTAAAGAAAGAGGGTGGAAAATACTTCTCAAGTAAACATAATGTGACAACAATATCGTCTTGCAACTTATCCAACTTTGATACATTCACATTCTTAGAACATATAGCATTGAAGAATAAACACAATCTAGTATAGCGTATCTCACATTCTTCGGTACGATAGAACGTAGAGCAACTGGAAGCAATTGTTGCATTAGAACATGACAATCGTGAGATTTGAGGCCAGTAAGTTTCAAATCTTCCAACGATACTAGACTTCTTATATTCGATGAATACTCTTCAGGAACTTTTGTTTCAGCTAAAGTTTTACAGAAACGATATTTCTCTTCTCTTGACAATGTATAACATGCTGCGGGTAGGTACGTTCTATTTCCTTTCTTTACAGACGCTAAATCAAGTCGCATCTTTAAGTCAACTAAGTCAAGTCTAGTATTTTCATCGTCTTTACTTTTTCCTGGAATATCCAGTAGAGTTCCTATGATATTCATACACACATTCTTTTCAATATGCATTACATCAAGACAGTGTCTTACATGTAGTTTTTCCCAATATGGTGGTTCAAAAAATTCGGGTCTTCTTTTCCAATAGTTATCTGCAGTTTCCTTTTCCAATTTCTTGCAACATTTCTTGCCCCTTGGAAAGTTCATGTTATTCAGCTGTAGATGAATAGCGTCCCCTGACAATGGAACCAGAGGAGTCCCAAGCTCTTGCTTACCATTAAAAGCCTTATTCTCTCTTCTGTATGGATGAGGTCTTGACAAATATTTTCTATGCCCAAGATATACATTCTTTTTCCCATATTTTAATCTTATTGAAGAAGTACCCTCCCCACATATTGGACAAGCCTTGTAGCCTTTCACAGTACATCCGCATCAATTTTCATATGCAGGAAAATCATTGATAGTCCACAACAGAACAACCTTCAGAGTGAAACTTTCTTGTCTATGTGCATCGTAGCATTGGACTCCATCTTCCCATAGAAGTTTCAAGTCGTCAATTAAAGAAGCTAGATATATATTGATGTCATATCCCGGTTGTTTTGGTCCTCATATCAACGTCGACAACATCAAAAAATTTCTTCTCATGCACAACCATGGTGGAAGGTTGTATATTGTAGTAATCACCGGCCAACAACTATATTTACTACTTAAATTCCCATATGGATTCACTCCATCAGTTGATAAACCCAAACGAAGATTTCTCGATTCCAAACCAAAAGTTGGCCACGAGTGATCTACTAACCTCCAAGATGGCGAGTCAGCTGGGTGTCGCATAATACCATTTACTTTCCTATCGGTTGCATGCCAACACAAGTTCTTTGCATGTTCAGAACTTTTGAACAACCTTATAAACCTAGGAATTATTGGAAAATAGCACATTTGTTTAGCCGCCACACCTTTTTTTCTCTTTCGTTGAGTTCTTACATAGTTTTCATCTCGATAAATCACAGTAAGGACATTTACTCATATTCGCAAACTCCTTTCTATAGAGGCAACAATCATTCGGACATGCATCAATTTTTTGGTAATTCAATCCTAGGGCAACTAAGGATTTTTTTGCATCGTACATAGAAACTTACATTTCATTATCTTTGGGTAGTATATCACTTATAATGGGCAGTAGTTTAGAAAAGCTAGAATTACTCCACCCAAATCTTACTTTCAAGTTGTACAACCTCACAAGAGCAGACAACTTAGTGATTTTTTTACATCCTTGGTATAAGGGTTTTTTGGCATCCTCGAACATAGTGTCGAACATCTTAGGTAAATGAGAAGATTCATCATGAGCAACTTCAACCATGTCAATTACATTAAATAAATCATCATCATCCTCATAATGTCCATTCATCTCATCATTGAATCTATCGCTAACATTTTTTGTTGTCCATTCTTCCCCGTGCCAAAACCATACCTTATAACTTTGATCAATATCATTGACATACAAGTGATCCCTAATAACTGCAACCTCCTTAGATATACGATTCCCACATTTTAAACATGGACAACGAATCAAATGGGAACCATTGGCATAATGTAAACCAAATTCAATGAATGTTTCAACTCCTAACTCATACTCTTTAGACAATCTGTTTCTCATCATCCAAGATTTGTCCATGGTACAATTTTAAAAACCTTAATATTTAATAATTTCTCTGTATTTCCTCTTTGTTCTTCTTCTATAGATCTCCTTCAAAAATAAATTATAAAATTTAATCTCTTAAAAAAGAACCATAACCAAAAAAGCAAAATAGATCTATCAAAAGTTTAACATTATGTTCGAAAGCAAAATCTTGAAACATGTACATCTCTTACAAAAGTTGAATAAACATCTCTTACAAAAACCAAATCAAGTCATGTCCCATTGACAATTTTTGTTCTTTCTACTCCTTACGATCTGAATCCCCAAAACAAACTGAGTTTCTCTCAAATCTTTCATTTGGAATTGGTTCGCTAGTCATTGTTTAACATCAGTCAGAAATCCTACTTATCCCAATGAGTACGTACAAGACTAAGAAATCTACAACATTATTGACTATTTTCTTGTAGACACAAGGTTCGTCAATATTTTGTTCAAAGCCATAAGATTTGATCGCAGTATCAAACCTTATATTCCAGGATCTAGATGTTTGCTTCAATCCATAAATGGATCGATTAAGTTTGCAAACCTATTGCTCTTGACCCTGAACTATGAACCCCTCTGGTTGAGCCATATAGATACTCTCTTCATGATTGTCATTCAGAAAGGTTGTCTTGACGTCCATTTGCCAAATTTCATAATCATAAAACGTGGCAATGGAAATCGACTTAAGCACGACAATGGGGAAAACATTTCTTCATAGTCCACCCCTTCCCTCTGGGTATAACCTTTTGCCACAAGTCGAAAGGTTTGCACCTTATCAGCTTGGTCTTGTTTCCTCTTGTAGATCCACTTGCAACTGATAGGTTTTTCACCATCTGATTGGTCTACAAGTTCCCAGACTTAATTGAATTCATCGACTACATTTCGAGGTCCATGGCTTTAAGCCACTGGTGGCATTGTTAAAAACTTTATCTAAACCTTCAAACTCCTCGTCGGGTAATTTGAAAACCAACCCCCTTTTAAGGAACTTTATACCTCATCGATTTAGGGTTTAGGGTTTTAGGTATAAAAACCAAATCTTCTTCTAAAATAACATTATAAACTCCTAAAAATTCAAAGCCAAACAAAGACAACCTATGAAGGAGAGATGAAAGCTAACTTATAGAAATATCATTCATTATAAAAGTAGTGTACAAATAAAGGAAAAAGAAAACACCACCAAGAAGATTTGATCTTGATGCTATCCAACCATTCCCGCCAAAGCTAAGTGCTTATCTTAAAAAAAAATCATTTGGTTCAATTTGAGATTGTAATGAAGGTCCCTTAGCATCTGACATTTTACTCCAATAAGAACAATCTCGACATGCACATAACATAAACCAAAATAACTTTACATTGATACTACATCTTTGCACCTACATTTCCATTGAAAAATCTCATATCAACATGTAATTAATTTTCTTAACATAACCTCTTCTTTTTTACAATTACGTCTGAAGACTTCAGTTCCTTTATTTATTTAACTAACAATACTCATGTAAATCTACTATTGTGCATTTTATTGCACACATATTCCTTTATTTATTTACCTTACACATTAGTTATATACATTATATTACAAATCAACATGTGGGTTTATATGATTGTTGTTAAAGATATAACTTAAATATATCTATCAATAGGGGCTAGTAATTGCATATTTATTGCTAGGCTTACTTACACATTAGTCATATACATTATTTTTATAAAAAAAATGTAAATTTGTCGAATATATACCCGGTACTATTAAATATAACTTAGAATGAAACAATAAAACATGGTGCATCAATGGAGCGCATTGCGTACTTGAATTATAGTATATTTAACATGTGACCCACCCGACATTAATATAATAAAAATTTATATTGAATATTTTTTAAATATCATATATGATCTCTATTCAAACTCTATTTAATATTAGGATTTGATTCGGTTCATTTGGTTTTTTTTTTTTTTTGAGTACATTGGGGGTGGGGGGATTCGAACCACGGACCTCTAGGTCATCAAGTCATACATATGCCAGCTGAGCTATGCTCGCTTTGGCTGGTTCATTTGGTTTTTTAAACACTAAACCAAACCAAAAATCGGATTTAAAAGATTAACTAAAGCAAGAGAGTCGTTTTAAAAATATAATAATAATAATAATAATAATAATAATAATAATAATAAATGAACCAGTTAATTCAGCCCGGTTTTTGAACACATCTGATCTGGTCAGCAAAACTCCACCAGCTGATTACTGCCACAATATAATATCTCAAAATTTTGGAACATTTTACAGTTTTCAATACATCAATCCAACAATGGTGTGAAATCAATTAAACTATCAATAATTACATGTCATAATTCAATAATAAAATATATTTTTGGTATAATATTAATATGATTGATTTGATAATAATAATATTGTTCTCAATTCATTCTATTTTGTCAAATCGAGCACAGTTCAACTAGCATAAGGTTGTATCATTGACTATTAGATTATATAGTTCAATCTCGTATTAATTAAAATACCTTTTAAAAAAAAATCATTCTATCTTAAAAAATAAATTAAAAGCCCTAATATTCAAAAAGTGTATTTTAAAATAAAAAAAAAATCATAGTTGAAAAAAATGATCAAGACACAAAAGTTAAATTTAGACACAAAAGATAAATTCATAGATATGTTAGTTTTTTTTAAAAATGAAGACAATTTATTTACTATATTATATATTATATAGTAAAATAAAATTTATATCATAATATTCACAAAATATGTATTTTATATATTAAATATGCAATACAAACTCAACAAAATATAATGTTTAAAATACCAATATTTTTAGAGACTTATATCAAGTTAAACAATATTTCGAGCAACCAATATCTTTGAGGGACTTATATCAAGTTAAACAATGTTTCGAGCGACGACCAATATCTCTAGAGACCGATAGCTCGAGGCAACCAATATTTCGATGGACAAACATCTCAAAGCAACCAATGTTTTAAGGGGACTATATTAAATCTCGAAAGAAAAAAGAGCTTCTCCATCAACGTTCTTTAGAATTTAAGTAAAATATCCATGAATGATATTGGTTCTATAGTTTTTATTGCAAATATCAATAATTTTGAACACAGCCCTATTAAGCACTTTTACCTTATATTATTATCTCAAGGAAACCACAATTTCAACCGGCCACTAACTCGAGAGACCAACATTTTGAGGTAACAATATTCTGAGGGGAAAATATTTCGAGAGACTTACATCAAGGCAACCAATATTTTGAGGGACCAAAATGTCAAGACAACCAATATTTCAAGGGAGAGGCAACAAATATTTCAAAAGACAAACATATTTAAAGACCAATAACTAAAGCAACCAATAATTCAAGCAACCAATATCTTTAGAGGCCAACATCTTGAGACAACCAATATTTTAAGGGACTTGTATCATTATCTCAAGTCAACCATTATTTCAACCGACCACTCTTATGGGACAAACAATAATTCGGGGGACTAAAATCTCAAGAGAACCATTAACTCGAGAGACCATTATTTGGAGGGACCAACATTTCGACGGGCCAAGAGCATGCAAAAAAAAAAAAAAAAAAAAGGAAGGAAACACATGCTATAAAAAGGAGCTCCAATCTTGGTAAAAAATAACGTTCGAGGAATAATTACAAAAGAGAGCGCCATTGAGGTAGTCAAAATCTCGAGGTAACTAATATTTGGATGGGAAAATATCTAAGGGAAACAATTATTTTGAGGGGACTACATAAAATCTTGGAAGAACAAGAGCTTCTACATTAAATTCCATGAATTTATAACAACGGTGGTCTTGCATCATCAACACATTCTTTTAGAATTTAAATATAATATCCCTTAAAGTTACTGGTTTTGAGGGTCTAAAATTTCAAAGGCAACCATTAACCCGAGAGACCATTATTTCGAGGGACCAAAATTTTGAAAAACCAAAATTTTGAGGTAACAATATTACAAGGAATATTTCGAGAGATATTTACATCAAGGCAACCAATATTTCGAGGGACCGTCAAGGCAACAAATATTTCAAGGGACAATTATTTCGAGGGACCGATATTTTGAAGAAACAATATTTGGAGGGACTTAAATCGAGGCAACAAATATTTCACAATATATTTGACCAACATCTCCAATATTTTCTAGGGGCTTTTATAATTATCTTAAGGCAACCACTATTTCGAGATACAATATTCTGCGGGACTAAAATCTCAAGGCACCCACTATATTTCAACCGACCACTATTTTGAGACAAACAATATTCCGAGGGACTAAAATCTAAAGCAACCATAATTTCGAGAGACCGTTATTTTGAGGGACCAACATTTCGAGAGACCAATATTTCGAGGTAACAAATATAACGAGGGATCAATATTTCGAGAGACTTACATCGAGGCAACAAATTTTCAAAAGACCAACATATTTAGAGACCAACATTTCAAGGCAACCTATATTTTTTTGGGACTTGTATCAAGACGACCAATCTTTCGATCAACAAATGTACTGTAGAACAATAACATCACTAAATTTGAATCGGGAAACAAAAGCTAGAGAACAAGCGATTAGTAGAAAGTTGTGATCATAGAGTTGAAATCAAGCACTCTGTCGGCGATGTGATTCGTATACATCGTTTGATGAAAGTGGCGACGAGCAATTCAGTGAGATTCTCTGATCTCAAGTTCCTATCGATAAGAAAAATGGACAATTTTATAACACAACCTTATTGCGCAATATTTCGAGAGACTTAACATCGAGGCAACCGATATTTCGAGGGACCAAAATATCAAGACAACCAATATTTCAAGGGCCCTTTATTTTGACGGGCCAACATTACGAGAGACCAATGTTTCAAGGGACTTAAAAAATATTTCAAAATACCAATATATTTAGAGACTAACATCTAAAGGCAACCAATATCTCGAGGGGCCAACATCTTGAGGCAACATATAGTTTAAGTCACTTATATTATTATCTCAAGGCATCCATTATTTCAACCGACCACTATTATGAGACGAACAATAATTCGAGGGACTAAAATCTCAAGGGAACCATTATCTCGAGAGACCAATATTTCAAAGCAACAATATTTCGAGGGACAAAAATCTCAAAGCAACCAATATCTTTTTTTAAAAAAAGATACCGAACTTTGATTGAGAATAAATGAAAGAATACGAGGGATGCAAAAAAACAAGCCAGGAATCCCGCTATAAAAACGAGCTCCAATCTTTGTAAAATAGCGTTCAAGGAATAATTACAAAAGAGAGCGCCATTGAGGTAGCCAATATCTCGAGACAACTAATATTTTTATGGACAAATATCTAAGGGCGACCAATAGTTTGAGGGGACTATATAAAATCTTGGAAGAAAAAGAGCTTCTACATTAAATTTCATGAATTTATAAAAATGATGATCATGCATCATCAACACATTGTATTAGAATTGAAGTATAATATCTCTTAAAGTTACTGGTTCTAATGATGTTTGACATAGTCTTATTAAGCCATTTTAACTTATTTCATTAACTCAAGTCTTATCTCAAGGCAACCACTCTAATTAAGACAAACTCAAAGGCAACCATTCTTTGAGGGACTAAAATCAAAGGCAACCATTAACTCGAGAGACCATTATTTCGAGGGACCAAAATTTCAAGGTAACAATATTCCAAGGAATTTTTTTGATGACTGACATCAAGGCAACAAATATTTTGAGGGACCAAAATTTCAAGGCAACCAATATTTCAAGAGACAATTATTTTGAAGGACCACAACATTTCGAGAGACCAATATTTTGAGGTACTTAAATCTAGGCAACAAATATTTCCCAATTTGACTAGAGACCAACATCTCCAATATTTTCTACGGACTTATATAATTATCTTAAGGCTGAGGACCATTAGACTCTAAAGAAACAATAATCTCGAGAGACCATTAGGATGAGGACCAACATTTCGAGAGCCCAATATTTCGAGGGACCAAAATCTCAAAGCATCGAATATTTTGAGGGTCAACCATTTTGCTACAAGAATTTTAGGTTTTCCCGACGAAAGAAAGCATCGGAAAAAAGCACAAAAAGCGTCGGCGTAGGGAAAGCTTAATGCCGACGCAAATATTGCGTCGGAAAAACAAATGTCCGTCATTTTTAATGACGTTCAATGCCCGTCATCAATGTCTTAAAATTTAAAAAAAAAAAAATTGGTTGGGATTTGGCTAACCATACCAATAATATTTCTCTTCCTCAACCTATAAATAAATAAAATTCCAATATTATGATTTTACACAACAATTAATTCAAGAAACATCTCAAGGTATAGGAAATAAAAATTAAACAGCACACAAGATCAATAAGTATAAAAGATTAAAAACATAATAGTACATTGTCAAATTCAAAACACGAACCCACTCATTTCTCTTCAAGAAAATAAGAATCAACAAGCACTCGGGAGCAATCTCGACTTGATCCATGAAATGATTCCTAGCATAAGTTCGTACTATAAAAAAACAAAACTCCAAACAATTTCTATTTTCATGTACTTTCAGTTTGGACTTTGGACAAAAGAAAGGAAAATGGGGTAAGGTAATGGGGTATTGCTATTGGGGAAGAAACAGAAGAACCAGGATCAGATTTCAGCAAGAAAAGCGGGGATGTGGGCTTACAAATTGGCTTACCTACTTTGCTTTCATTATTCAACTAGAATTAGAATGCTTTCAAATACACATCTCACAGCCAAACCTTGTACATACTTATATCAAGTTAAACAATATTTCAAGACAACTAATATTTCGAGGGGACTATATTAAATCTTGAAAGAAAAAAAAAAAGCTTCTCCATTAAATTCCATGAATTTTATAACAATAGTCTTCACAAATTGTATAGAATTTAAGTAAAATATCCATGAAGGACCAATATTAATATTTCTACGCAACAAACACTTTCGGGCAATATACTCATATTGAAAAATAATTCATATCTAAAGACATCCACTATTTCAATGGACGACTATTCTTGAGAACCAATATTTCGAGGTCCCAAATCTCAAGGGACCATTATTCCGAGGGACTTACAAGGAGGTAACCAAATTTTCAAAAGACCAATATATTTAGAGACCAACATCCTAAGGCAACAACTATTTCAAGAGAACAATATCGTTAGGGACTAACATCTCGAAGCAACCAAAATTTCGATGGACAAGTATCTGAAGGTGACCAATATTTTTACGGACAAATATTTCAAGAATCGGTTATTTTAAGGCCCCAACCAATAGTTCAATGGGCCATTATTGACAGAAAGTCAATATTTTGAGGGACCAGTATCTTGAGTCAACTAATATACCCCTATTTCATGAGGCGCTATTTAGAGGCAACAAATATTTCAAGGGACCAATATCCCAAGCCAACCAATATTTCGATGGACATATATCTCAAGGCGACCAATATATTGAGGGGACTATATTAAATCTTGGAAGAGAAAAAAAAACTTATCCATCAAATTCCATGAATTTATAACAATAGTGGTCTTGCATCTTCAACACAATCTACATGATTGTTACTGGTTCTAAGGTTTTTGTTAAAAATATGAATGATTTTTAACACAACCTTATTAAGCACTTTTAACTTATATCATTATCTCAAGGCAACCACTAATTCGAGACAAATAATATGACGGACTAAAATCTCAAGGCCATCACTAACTCGAGAGACCAATATGTCTAGAGACCGATAGCTCGAGGCAACCAATATTTCGATGGACAAATATCTCAAACCAACCAATATTTTAAGGGGACTATATTAAATCTCGAAAGAAAAAAGAGCTTCTCCATCAATGTTCTTTAGAATTTAAGTAAAATATCCATGAATGAAATTGGTTCTATGATTTTTATTGCAAATATCATTAATTTTGAACACAACCCTATTCTATTAAGCACTTTTAACTTATATTATTATCTCAAGGCAACAAATGTTTCACCGGGCCATTAACTCGAGAGACTGTTATTTCGAGGTACCAACATTTCGAGGTAACAATATTCTGAGGGACAAATATTTCGAGAGACTTACATCGAGGCAACCAATATTTTGAGGGACCAAAATGTCAAGGCAACCAATATTTCAAGGGACTTAAATCGAGGCAACATATATTTCAAAAGACAAATATATTTAAAGACCAATAACTAAGGGCAACCAATATTTCAAGCAACCAATATCTTTAGAGGCCAACATCGTGAGACAGCCAAGATTTTAAGGGACTTGTATCATTATCTCAAGCCAACCATTATTTCAACCGACCACTCTTATGAGACAAACAATAATTCGGGGGACTAACCGACCACTATTAGAATGTAAGTATAATATCCCTTAAAGTTACTGGTTTTGAGGGTCTAAAATCACAAAGGCAACCATTAACTCGAGAGACGATTATTTCGAGGGACCGAAATTTTGATCTCAAAATTTCAAGGTAACAATATTCCAAGGAATATTTCGAGAGACTAACATCAAGGCAACCAATATTTCAAGGGACAATTATTTCGAGGGACCACAACATTTTGAGAGACCGATATTTTGAAGAAATAATATTTCGAGGGACTTAAATCGAGGAAACAAATATTTCCCAATATATTTAGAGACCAACATTTCCTAGGGGCTTTTATAATTATCTTAAGGCAACAACTATTTCGAGACACAAAATTCCGCGGGACTAAAATCTCAAGGCACCCACTATATTTCAACCGACCATCACTATTTTGAGACAAACAATATTCCGAGGGACTAAAATCTAAAGCAACCATAATGTCGAGAGACCATTATTTTGAGGGACCAACATTTCGAGAGACCAATATTTCGAGGTAACAAATATTCCGAGCGATCAATATTTCGAGAGACTAACATCGAGGCAACAAATTTTTCAAAAGACCAACATATTTAGAGACCAACATTTCAAGGCAACCTATATTTTTTAGGGACTTATATCAAGACAACCAATATTTCGATCGCCAAATGTCTCTAGGGACCAACATCTTGAGGCAATCAATATTTTCATGGACAAATATCTAAAAGCAACCAATATTTTGAGAGACAAATATTTTAAGGCGTTATTTCAAGGTAGCCATCATTCTGAGGGATCAAAATTTCAAGGTAACCAACATGTTTAATGGGCCACTATTTGGAGGTAGCCAATATTTTGAGGGACTAATATCCTTGAGGTAGAAAGTATTTCAAAACCACTATTTCAAAGGGCACTATTTAGGGGCAACAAATATTTCAAAGGGATCAATAGTTCGAAGCAAACACTCTTTGAAGGACCACAATTTTCAAACATCTAATATTTCGAGGCAACGAATATTTAAAGGCAATATTTATCTCCAAACAGACCAATATCTTAAGGCAACCACTCGTTCAAGGAACCACTATTTTGAGACAACCATATTTCGAGGGATCAAAATCTCAAAGCAACCAATATTTCGAGGGAATTACATCGAGGCAACCAATATATTTAGAGACCACAACATCTCAAGGAAACCAAAAACATTTAGGGACTTGTATCAAGAAAACCAATATTATGAGTGACCAATTTCTCTAGAGACCAACATCTGGAGGAAACCAAACTAATATTATGAGTGACCAATTTCTCTAGAGATCAACATCTGGAGGAAACCAATACTTTGATGGACAAATCATTGAAGAAACAAGAGCTTCTACATCAAATTCCAAGAATTTATGACAGTAGTGGCCTTGCATCTTCAACAGATTCTATTAGAATTGATGTAAAATAACCATGAAAGTATTACTGGTTCTGTGGTTTCCAGTTCCAAATATCCATGTTTTTTAACACAACTTTATTAAGTACTTTGAACTTGGATCCTTTCTATAGTGTTTTACAATGGAATTGAGCATAAAAAGTAGACTAAAAAGAACTCAACCAACGTTTTTCCAGTTAGCCAAATGGAGAGTAGAAAATGAGCAAACAAACCACATATAAATAGAGTAGAAAAGTTGCATAACAATAGAGACATTAGAAATGTTGCAAAATCGTAAAAAAAGTAGTAGAAGCTTACCTGATACAGGTTTGAGCTGAGCATTTGAAGAAATTTGAGTCAGCAAATTGAGTTGACCTAAGAGATCATTATGGCATCTAGTACACACTAAAGAAAACTAAGAACAAAATTTAAGTTAGCAACTAAAATAAATAAAGTAAAGTTCGTTTTAACTGGACAATTAAAGTCATTTGGTTACAGTTCAAATGTTTCAATATAATCTACCGGAACATCTCTAGCTTCTTTGAGTTGGCAGTAATTCAAATAGCAATGCAATTTAAAATTTACTAAACTGCTATCTCCTCTACTATTTCCAAAGAAATAAACCATGCAATGTCATCCTATTGTAAACTCTTCGTATCTTATTGTCATTAATAAGAATGGCCTACTCCAGAGTCTTAGTAAGACATAACAGCTCTCACAGTAAAATGCACAAGCAGAAAGCTGACAGTGAGGGCACAAGCAGATAGTTGACAGCCCTCCCTCCTTTACCTTAATACAGGAACGTACGACGACATAGGAAAGTTACCATGAAAGCAGCGTCGACAATAACATCAATCAGAGTCGCCATCTTTATAAAAGCCGGTGTGGGTCTCTCTCGACAACTCATAGGCTTCACATTTTCCCTAAACATTGGCCACTTGGCAAACGATCCTCGAGAAAGATTCTCTTGTATACAGTAGTTGTGACTATAGTGGAAATCTTAGCAATCTGATCAAAATGTACAGTAGAACAATAACATCACTAAAGTTGAATTGGGAAACAAAAGCTATTAGTAGAAAGGTGCGATCATAGTGTTGAAATCAAGCACTCTGTCGGCGATGTGATTCGTATACATCGTTTGATGAAAGTGGCGATGAGCAATTCAGTGAGATTCTCTGATCTCAATTTCCTATCGATAAGAAAAATGGACAATTTTATAACACAGCCTTATTGAGACATTTTAACTTATATCATTATCTCAAGGCAACCACTATTTGAATGGAACACCATTTTGAGACAAACAATACTTTTGGGGATTAAAATCTCAAGGCAACCATTAACTCGAGAGACCAATATTTTTAGATAATAATATTCTGAGGGACCAATATTACGAGAGACTTAACATCGAGGCAACCGATATTTCGAGGGACCAAAATATCAACGCAACCAATATTTCAAGGGCCCTTTATTTTGACTGGCCAACATTACGAGGGACCAATGTTTCAAGGAACTTAAATCGAGACAACAAATATTTCAAAATACCAATATATTTAGAGACTAACATCTAAAGGCAACCAATATTTCAAGCAACCAATATCTCGTGGGGCCAACATCTTGAGGCAACCAATAGTTTAAGTCACTTATATTATTATCTCAAGGCATCCATTATTTCAACCGACCACTATTATGAGACTAACAATAATTCGGGGGACTAAAAAATCTCAAGGGAACCATTATCTGGAGAGACCATTATTTTGAGGACCAACATTTCGAGAGACCAATATTTCAAAGCAACAATATTTCGAGAGACAAAAATCTCAAAGCAACCAATATTTTTCGAGGGACCAATAACTTTTTTTTAAAAGATACCGAACTTTCATTGAGAATAAATGAAAGAATACAAGGGACGCAAAAAAAACAAGCCAGGAATCTCGCTATAAAAAGGAGCTCCAATCTTTGTAATATAACGTTCAAGGAATAATTACAAAAGAGAGCGTCATTGAGGTAGTCAATATCTCGAGACAACTAATATTTTGATGGGCAAATATTGTTACGGGCGGAAAATTAAAATTCAAAATGGGCCTAACCCATCTCGGCCCAATAGCACCAACTTCAAAGTTAACCGGAAGCCCAAGTCAGCATGAAGGAGTGGGCCGACCCGAGGATCAGCCCACGCACCCCCGCCGCGCGCACACGCCCAAGCCCAAGGAAAAGGGCTGACCCGAGGGGCGGGTCAGCCCACAAAACACCACCGCGCGCCCGCCCAAGGAAAAGGGCTGACCCGAGGCGCGGGTCAGCCCACACGTACCTCATGGCGCGCACACCCCGCCGCGCGCGCACCTCGCCGCGCGTGCTCCCCGCCGCGCGCGCACGCCTAAGGAGAAGGGCTGACCCGAGGCACGGGTCAGCCCACGCGTACCCTGCCGCGCGCGCCCCAGAAAAAGGGCTGACCCGAGGCGCGGGTCAGCCCACGAGCACCCCGCTGCGCGCACCCCCTGCCGCGCGCGCCCCTCGCCGTGCGCGCCCCCGCCGCGCGCGCTCGCCCAGCGAAAAGGGCTGACCCAAGGCGCGGGTCAGCCCACACGTGCCCAGCCGCGCGCGCCCCCCGCCGCGCGCACGCGCCCAAGGAAGAGGGCTGACCCGAGGCGCGGGTCAGCCCGCGAGTACCCCGCTGCGCACGCCCCCTGCCGCGCGCGCGCCCCTCGCCATACGCGCCCCACTCCGCGTGCGCACCCCCCGCGCCGCGCGCCCCCCACTCCGCGCGCGCTCCTCGCCACACGCGTCCCACGCCGCGCGCGCCCCTTGCCGCATGCGCCTCTCGCGGAAACGCAACAATGGCCCAAGTGGCGTGGTGCCGACCGACGGGTGACCCTTGGGGGCCACGCAGAAATATCGTACCGCGTTACCCCCCGTACAACCATGCGAAGAAGGACAATAGACTTATGAATCCCACAGCAAGAGACCGATCCTCGCATCAGCCTCGACACGCCAATGAAGGGTTGACCAACAGGTCAACCTACGACCTCGACAACGGACTGATCCTCGCATCAGCATCGACATGCCAACGAAGGGTGGACCAGTAGGTCCGCCCATGGCTAAATGGAGGATTGATCCTCGCATCAATCCCCAAACCGCCAACATAAGAGTGGTCCAGCAGGACTGCCCATGGCCTCTGGAGGACTGATCCTCGCATCAGCCCCACCGCCAATAAAGGTTGACCAGCAGGTCAACCTAACGGCTCGACGGTGGATTGAGCCTCGTCTCAACCCCTAGAGTGGGCCGACGACGCTCCCCGAATGGTTGGAATAGTAACGGACATCTCATAAATCGTAACGGCCATAATGCCATAAATTGGGTAAATTGATTACGTCGTTTCGGTTACACTACGATCTACTATAAGTGAAGGAAACGACAGAAGATAGAGGTATGCACTATTTGGCGAATAAAATACTATTATTCCAAACATTCTCTAAATCTTGTAGCTAACTTGATCGTCGGAGCGTTCGTGGCACACTGCCACACCGGCGTTAGATCACTTTGTTGTTGTCTTGCAGATCCGTTCATACACGAATACAAATTCACCGTTGGCACCAAAATCGGTATCAACAGTTGGCGCCGTCTGTGGGAACGAGAAGATCTGTGTTCTACCAGAAATCCGAGAATCTAGCACTATGAGCAACAACAACGAGGGTGAAAACAGCCGGGTGGCAGAAGGTGAAGATTCCGATCGAGACCAGCACCCGAGACGAGTACCGACGAAAGAACAACAAATGGATCAGCAAGAGAAGGAAGACGTCCGGACCAGAGAAGCGCGACCTCCCGCCGAAGTGGCAGTGACAAAGGAAGAACACGCCGCGTTAGAACGAGCGGTCCGGGGAATGGCCCACGAACTGACTCAAGTCCTGGAATTCCTTCGCCGACCTAATCCAGTAACAGAGGCGAGGGCAAGAGCCCCCCAGGGTCGTCCTACGAATAGCAGGCCTGACCAATGCTCCAGGACTCGCACCGTACCCTCACTGATCCGGGACCCGATCAAGGGCAAAGGCCCAGCAATCGAAGGAGAAGGAGAGTCAAAGGTTCGAAGTCCTCCACCAACCGAGAGATTACGGCTCGGGAATAATGACAGGCGGACTAACCTCGAAAGTCGATTGCACCGGATGGATAATTGCCATGCATACACCCTAAGTACCCGACGCGGTAGAACCGAAAGCATAGCACGATGCAAGGCCGATGGACACGTGAACAACAGGAGAATAGAGAAGTCTGACAAGACCAACTACGGATCGGATCTGCGGGTTCTCATCAACCAGAAGAGGAGGGATCCAAGAAAAGAAAAGGAAACCACGGGTCAGCCGTGGGAGCTAGAGCTTAAACTGATCCAGAACCAGTTGGGAGATATGAAGAGGGCACAGGACCACAACGGGGTAGACCTGGAAAACCTTCTCGAACAAATTGACCCGCCTTTCACTGATGAGATCATGCAGGAAGAGATCCCTCCAAAATTCAAGCTTCCCACCATAAAGACGTATGATGGTTCCAAGGACCCCGTCGAGCACCTGGACACTTTCCGGTCGTGGATGGAGCTCCATGGAATCCGAGATGCGATCAAGTGTCGATCATTTTCTTTCACCCTCACAGGGCCCGCTAAGAAGTGGTTTCGACAACTAAAGAGGAAATCCATATCCTCATTCCGAGAGTTGGCTAGAGCTTTCATCACCCAGTTCCTTGGTGGGCGGGTGCAACGCAAACCCCCCACCCATCTTCTGACTATCAAGCAAAATGAAGGAGAAACATTAAGGGAGTACGTAGCCCGTTTCAATAACGAGGCCCTACAAATCGAGAACTATACCGATGGCACGGCCCTCACGGCCATAGTGGCAGGCCTGGCGGATGAAAGTTTCCTCTAGTCCCTCGGGAAAAAGGCAGCCACGACATACGTGGAGTTACTCTCCCGAGCCCAGAAGTACATGAGCGCGGGAGAGCTACTACGCTCAAGGAGCAAACCCGAAGAGAGGAAGCGACGACCGGACCCACACAAGGAGCCTGAGAAAAATGAGAGAGATCGACCGGAGATAAAAAGGAAAAAGATTGAGGAGCGACCCGACAGAGCACACCGCCAGAGCATCCCGACGAGAACGTTCGAAAAGTACACCCCCACTGTTGTTCCCGTAGAACAAATTCTCATGGAAATCAAAGACAAAACCATGCTAAAATGGCCAATGAAGCTCCGGCCGAACCCGTACCGAAGAGGGAAAGACAAGTTTTGTCTCTTCCATCGAGATCACGGGCACTCGACCTCAGACTGCTACGATCTGAAAGAAGCAATCGAAGCTCTCATTCAAGAGGGAAAATTAAAAGAATACGTAGGGGAGCGAAGTCGCGAAGAAGAAAATCTAGACGATCAAAGGCGTAAAAGCAGGGACTCGCCACCACCGCACGAGATAAGAACAATATTCGGTGGTCCCGTAGGGGGAGAGTCCAGCAGGAAAAGAAAGGCGAAAGCTCGAGAAGCCCGAATCACCCCAGGAGGATCAGAAGTTTGCTCCACCACATGCGCGAACACAATGATAGATTTCTCCGAAGCAGAGGCGCATCAGCTACACCAACCGCACAATGACGCGTTGGTCATAACAATAATGATATCAAACGTCAAAGTCCATCGCGTATTGGTAGACGGAGGTAGTTCAGCCGATGTACTCTCGCTCGACGCGTTCAACACGATGAAAATCGAACGCAGCCGCTTGAAGAGCAACCTAAGCCCTCTAGTAGGCTTCGCTGGAGAACAAGTCACGCCCGAAGGGAGCATAATATTACCTGTCCTTTTTGGAGATTCAGCGGCAGGAATAACCAAAATGATCAACTTTCTGGTTGTAGACTTCAAGTCGGCCTACAATGCCATATTGGGGAGGCCTACGATACATGAGCTGCGGGCCGTGCCTTCTACTTACCACCAGCTGATGAAATTCCCAACCCCGAGTGGGGTGGGTACCATACGAGGAGAGCAAGTGACATCAAGGAAGTGCTACCTGACAGCCATGAAAGAGGTAAAGACTTCACATGTACTGGTTGAAGGCTTCAACACAACAGACGCAGAACGCGGGAAAGTGAGAACCAAGCCTCAAGCCCAGAATCCTCCGGAAGGCCAAAATGGAGAAAATGGCCAAGCGCGCACTGAAAAGGCCGGCTGCCGAGGAGAACCGGCAGAACCCCTAGAGTCCATCCCGCTGCTATCGGAAGAGCGACAAGTCAACATAGGTACAAAGCTAAAACCAGAGCAAATGGAAGAGCTAGTCGCTTTTCTCCGAGCCAATGCTGACATATTCGCTTGGTCCGCAGACGACATGCCAGGGGTAGATCCACGTCTGATGGTCCACCGCCTAAACATTGACCAAGATGTCCAGCCTGTTCGCCAAAAGCGTCGGGCTTTCAATCATGAACGGAATGAAGTCATCGCAACACAAGTAGGAGAACTACTACAAGCCAAGTTTGTACGGGAAGTTGACTACCCACAATGGCTATCCAACGTAGTGCTAGTAAAAAAACCCAACGGAAAATGGAGGATGTGCATCGACTTCACAGATTTAAATAAAGCCTGTCCCAAGGACAGCTTCCCATTACCAAGAATCGACCAGTTAGTAGACGCTACCGCAGGACACGAGCTACTAAGTTTCATGGATGCATACTCCGGATACAATCAAATCCGCATGCATATTCCCGACCAGGAGAAGACCTCCTTCATCACCAGTAGAGGACTGTACTGCTACCAAGTCATGCCCTTCGGCCTGAAAAATGCGGGAGCAACGTACCAACGCCTAGTCAACAAGATGTTTGCTCACCTCATAGGCAAAAATATGGAAGTCTACGTGGATGACATGCTGGTAAAGAGCAAAGCGGCGGAGGAGCACAAAAATGACCTGGCAGACGCATTTGGAGCCCTGAGAAAGTACAAGATGATGTTAAATCCCACTAAGTGCGCCTTCGGCGTCACTTCCGGAAAATTTCTGGGTTTCCTGGTCCACCAACGGGGCATCGAGGCGAACCCAGACAAAATCAGAGCAGTCCTAGAAATGACATCCCCGAAAACTCTGAAACAAGTGCAAAGTCTGAATGGCAAAGTAGCAGCCCTAAATCGATTTGTCAGCCGAGCCACTGACAAGTGCTTGCCTTTCTTCAAGACGCTAAGAAAGAACACCCGCTTCGAGTGGACAGAGGAGTGTGAACAGGCGTTCCAGCATCTGAAAGAATACCTCACTTCTGCCCCGCTCTTGTCTAAACCTAACGAATGCGACGAACTGTTTCTTTACCTCGCAACGTCCGAGACGGCAGTCAGTTCAGTATTGATTAAAGAAGAAAATGGCTACCAATCTCCTATCTTCTACACCACCAAGGCCATGGCTGAGGCCGAAGCAAAATATCCCCAGGTGGAAAAACTCGCATTAGCGTTGGTAATGTCAGCACGAAGACTACGACCTTATTTCCAAGCGCACAAGGTAACTGTTCTGACCAACCTGCCGCTGCGGCAGATACTGCAAAAGCCTGAAGCCTCCGGACGCCTCATGAAGTGGGCGGTCGAACTGGGAGAGCACGATATTCACTTCCGCCCCCGTACAGCCATCAAAGGACAGGCGGCCGCAGACTTCGTGGCAGAACTAACGACGGAAGGGACAACGGACGAACCCGTCAAAATGAATCTGACTACGACCAGCGTCTCACCCCCCAACCTGGGGGAGCTCCCTTGGACCCTGTACGTCGATGGATCCTCCAATGGGAAAGGCTGCGGTGCCGGGTTGCTACTAGAATCACCGGAAGGCGAAAGATTCGAATACGCCCTACGATTTAAGTTTCAAGCATCTAATAACGAAGCAGAATACGAAGCTATTTTGGCAGGACTCCGGATCTCCAAGTGCATTGGCGTGACCAACCTCCTTGTCTTCAGCGACTCACAGCTCGTCGTCAATCAGATCACCGCAGCTTATCAAGCCAAAGAGCAAAGGATGGCCAATTACCTAAAGAAAGTAAAAGACTTGCTAGGATCGTTCAGCACTTGTGAAATCAAGCAGATTCCGCGCTCACAAAATGCCAACGCTGATTCCCTAGCCAGGTTAGCAGCAGCGTACAACACCGACCTCAGCAGAACAGTGCCCGTGGAAATCCTGCGCGAGCCCAGCATCACAGTGCAGGAACCGGCAGGGGTCACCTGCGCCCTCGAAGTTGAACCGACGTGGATGGACCCACTGGTGCAGTACCTCCGCGACAACAGGCTACCCAACGATAAGATGCAGGTAAAGCGTGTAAGGCGCCAGGCCGCGCACTACACGCTAAGAGACGGGCGACTGTACAAACGGGGCTATTCACTTCCCCTGCTAAGGTGCCTAACATCCGATGAGGCCAACTATGTAATGAGAGAAATCCATGAAGGAGTATGTGGAAACCATAGTGGAGCCCGATCCCTCGCCCACAAAATAATACGGCAGGGATACTACTGGCCAACAATGGCCAACGACACTCAACACCACACTCGGTCATGCGACCAGTGTCAACGATTCGCCACCATCCCAAGGCAACCCGCTGAGCCGCTCACCAATGTATTTGGCCCGTGGCCCTTTGCACAATGGGGCATCGACTTGATTGGCCCACTCCCTATCGGAAAGGGGCAAACGAAATTTGCGGTCGTCGCGGTAGATTACTTCACCAAATGGGCGGAAGCTGAGGCGCTAGCTACGATTACGGAGAAAAAAGTCACTGACTTCATATGGCGATGCATCATCTGTCGCTTCGGCATCCCATATGCAATTGTTTCCGATAACGGAAAACAGTTCGACAACGCCGCATTTCGAAAATTTTGCGCTGACCTCAACATTAAGCATTTTTTCTCCTCCCCAGCCCACCCACAGTCCAATGGACAGGTCGAAGCTGTCAACAAAATCATCAAGCGCAATATCAAGACAAAGCTAGAAGGCTTAAAAGGGTTATGGACTGAAGAACTACCCAAAGTCCTCTGGGCATACCGGACCACAGCACGAACTTCGACCGAAGAAACCCCGTTTTCGCTGGCGTTTGGCACGGAAGCCGTAGTCCCCGTTGAAATAGGCCTTCCATCCCCGCGCATTGAACAGTTCGACCTAGAGCACAACGATGACTCCATACGGGTCAACCTCGACCTCCTAGAAGAACGGCGCGATGTAGCACAACTCAAAGTTGCAGAATACAAAAAGCGTATTGCTAGATACTACAACTCGAAGGTTCACCCTCGCAGATTTTCCACAGGCGACCTAGTCCTACGACGCGTGATGCCAAATACGAAAGAACACTCCTCAGGAACCCTGGGGCCGAATTGGGAAGGCCCATACCAAGTCACCAGAGTTATCCGCCCAGGAACCTACATGATGTCCGACCTTAATGGCCAACAACTACCGCACCCGTGGCACGCCGAACACTTGAGGAAATATTTCCAATAAAGTGTTCGTGCTATTTCATGTTTTTTTTGCTTAAATTTCTTAAGGAAGCGCGAAGCGCGCGTGTTCGGATACCTCCCCATTTAATAGAAGCACTTCTTTCGATCGTCACTTACTCATACAATTTACACACCACTTAAATTAGCATGAGTAGGGGCAAATGACATATTACAACACCGTGATAAAATGATTACAGGATAAGCGACAAATAAAAACAGGAAAGTCCGAGATACAAACATAACATATGAAGAAAAACAACAAATAACCACAAACTAGGGCTCATCAACACCCCGAAAAAACGCATCATCTAAAACCGCGCGCTCCGCCTCGTCAAAATCCAGCCTAGGAGGATTACAATAATCACGAAACTCAGAGTTAAGAAACTCCAAGTCAACATTCGGAAGCCGACTCCTCGCAGTGTGCACAGACCAGTGCACCCCCGCAGCCATGGCCTGATTCTGGAAATCAGAAAAGCCTAAGGATCTCTTAAAAGCCTCAGTTAAAAATTGAGAGTCGGCAAGCTTGGCCTCTGCAGCGGACAGCTTCGCTTGAGTCTCCGACAAACGGGCGTGAAGGTCTGCCGCACTCGATTCAGAAACAGCCCGATAAGCGTCAAACTGAGTCCTCATCAGATCCAGACTATCTTGCACTACGCGCAAAGCCGCGTCAGCCTGACTATGCAACCCCTGTGCCCTCTCTAAGTCAGACCTGGGAGCAAAGGTCTCACGCAAGTAAGAGAGCTCACCACCCATCCGACGCGAAGAAAGAGAAGTCAAAATGAAAGCCTGAAAAAAAAAAAAAAAAAAAAAAAAAAAAAAAAAAAAAAAATTATATTCAGACACCATATAACAAAAATAACCAGCTACACCACGGCACCTTAATACCTCACGCATGTGATGCATGGCACTCATCACGGCTCGTTGCGGATCCCTCAGACCGCACCGAAGATCTACAAAATCTTGAGAAGACTCTCCATTCGTCAAGCCGCTCCACATGGAAAAGGCGTGTTCAAGCTCAGCTGCCTCATCAACATGCGAATCATATGGGCCACTATAGTCAAACGGGCGCCTTGCACGGCTCCCAACCCCACCAGAAAACGAAAGAGGTCGAGCGGCATCAGATGGCCGAGATTGGGAAGGAGAAGCACGCGTAGATCCCGAGGGCGCCAAACGGGGCGCGGAACGATGGGGCGATGTTCGAAGACACTGCCGCTGAGCAGGACGCTCGTTCAGCCCGCCACCTGTGGGTGGACTAAGGGAGGTCACAACCGCTCCCGAAGCGTCAAGATCGGAGGGATCACCCTGAGGACTAGACATAAGCTGAAGCTCGTAGTCCATAGCGCTCATCTGCCCACGCGCTGCCATAACTAGACAAGCGATCCACGACAAGTGAAAATGGGCTACTACAAAAATATAATAATAATAAAATAAAAAAGAACAAAAAACTCACCTAAGTCAAGACCCGCTTCTTCCAGAATACTTTGGGTAATAAATAAACGACCCCGCCGCTGTTCTATGGGGACGGTAATCGTCTGATTATGAAAAAAGGTAGCAAGAGCAGACGGCCTCGGTTTCCTTTCCGCTGCAAGAGAGACAAAACAAAAAAGGGGTTAGAGAAAAAAAATGGGGGTCCCGACCGGATAAAAGTAGGGACTCACCTAGCGCCCCATACCGAGTCGGAACCGGAAAAACGTTACCCCTGCCATTGCGACCCAACCAGTCACCACCTACGAAAAACCAACTCGTCCACCAATTTCTAATGGATGTTAATCCCTTCACGAGCACATTCCCCCCTTCCCTAGGACTAAGATAGAAGCACTCGGGGAGCACTGGGTGTCGCTTGAGGCAATGGAAGGCCATGAAATCTTTAACTCCCATGTCGGGAGAGCCGTGAAGTTGGCGCCACATAATGAAGCACCCAATAAATATACACCACCCGTTCGGGGCAAACTGTGTAGGAGCAAGGTTGAGGTAAGTCAACAGATGTTGAACGAGAGGGTGAAGTGGAAGACGGAGCCCGCATCTAAACATGGGGAGACAAAATGCGACCTCCCCAGGAGGAGGGTTGTCAGGCCTCTCGCCAGCTAGGGGCAGCCTCATATGAACACAGTCCGGGATGTTGTACTTCCTTCTATAGCTCACCAGCTGCCTCGAAAGAACCGGGCCACCGCCAGATGACTCAGACCCACCGACACCCCTACGGGTAGAAGGCCTAACCAACGCCCGAGGAGGAGAATCGACATCGGATTCCGAGAGGACCTCCAGGCTAAGTTCATCCATCTCATAATCACTCGACATGAAAAATAAGATGAAAAATCCAAACACAACAGTCAAGAAAAATCTTTACCTTAGGAGGAATCGGAGAATACAAGGAGGAGGCTTGAAGAAAGGAAACTCAAAATTAAAGGTTGAAGTGAGTAGAAAATTGAATGAAGTCTACCCCTATTTATATTTCGATTTACACCCATGGACTCTTAGCCAGCGCCACAGCGCAGGCGCGCCTAAGAGTGGGGCAACTGTTACGGGCGGAAAATTAAAATTCAAAATGGGCCTAACCCATCTCGGCCCAATAGCACCAACTTCAAAGTTAACCGGAAGCCCAAGTCAGCATGAAGGAGTGGGCCGACCCGAGGATCAGCCCACGCACCCCCGCCGCGCGCACACGCCCAAGCCCAAGGAAAAGGGCTGACCCGAGGGGCGGGTCAGCCCACAAAACACCACCGCGCGCCCGCCCAAAGAAAAGGGCTGACCCGAGGCGCGGGTCAGCCCACACGTACCTCATGGCGCGCACACCTCGCCGCGCGTGCTCCCCGCCGCGCGCGCACGCCCAAGGAGAAGGGCTGACCCGAGGCACGGGTCAGCCCACGCGTACCCTGCCGCGCGCGCCCCAGAAAAAGGGCTGACCCGAGGCGCGGGTCAGCCCACGAGCACCCCGCTGCGCGCACCCCCTGCCGCGCGCGCCCCTCGCCGTGCGCGCCCCCGCCGCGCGCGCTCGCCCAGCGAAAAGGGCTGACCCGAGGCGCGGGTCAGCCCACACGTGCCCAGCCGCGCGCGCCCCCCGCCGCGCGCACGCGCCCAAGGAAGAGGGCTGACCCGAGGCGCGGGTCAGCCCGCGAGTACCCCGCTGCGCACGCCCCCTGCCGCGCGCGCGCCCCTCGCCATACGCGCCCCACTCCGCGTGCGCACCCCCCGCGCCGCGCGCCCCCCACTCCGCGCGCGCTCCTCGCCACACGCGTCCCACGCCGCGCGCGCCCCTTGCCGCATGCGCCTCTCGCGGAAACGCAACAATGGCCCAAGTGGCGTGGTGCCGACCGACGGGTGACCCTTGGGGGCCACGCAGAAATATCGTACCGCGTTACCCCCCGTACAACCATGCGAAGAAGGACAATAGACTTATGAATCCCACAGCAAGAGACCGATCCTCGCATCAGCCTCGACACGCCAATGAAGGGTTGACCAACAGGTCAACCTACGACCTCGACAACGGACTGATCCTCGCATCAGCATCGACATGCCAACGAAGGGTGGACCAGTAGGTCCGCCCATGGCTAAATGGAGGATTGATCCTCGCATCAATCCCCAAACCGCCAACATAAGAGTGGTCCAGCAGGACTGCCCATGGCCTCTGGAGGACTGATCCTCGCATCAGCCCCACCGCCAATAAAGGTTGACCAGCAGGTCAACCTAACGGCTCGACGGTGGATTGAGCCTCGTCTCAACCCCTAGAGTGGGCCGACGACGCTCCCCGAATGGTTGGAATAGTAACGGACATCTCATAAATCGTAACGGCCATAATGCCATAAATTGGGTAAATTGATTACGTCGTTTCGGTTACACTACGATCTACTATAAGTGAAGGAAACGACAGAAGATAGAGGTATGCACTATTTGGCGAATAAAATACTATTATTCCAAACATTCTCTAAATCTTGTAGCTAACTTGATCGTCGGAGCGTTCGTGGCACAACGCCACACCGGCGTTAGATCACTTTGTTGTTGTCTTGCAGATCCGTTCATACACGAATACAAATTCACCGTTGGCACCAAAATCGGTATCAACAAATATCTTGATGGGCAAATATCTAAGGGCGACCAATATTTTGAGGGACAACCATTTCGAGGGACTAATATTTCGAGATAACAATAATAAGAGGGACCAATATTTTTTTGGTACTTACAATCGAGGCAACCAGAATATTTAGAGACTAACACATCTCACAGCCAAACCTTGTACATACTTATATCAAGTTAAACAATATTTTGAGCGACCAATATCTCTAGGGACCGATATTTCAAGGCAACCAATATTTCGAGGGGACTATATTAAATCTTGAAAGAAAAAAAAAAGCTTCTCCATTAAATTCCATGAATTTTATAACAATAGTCTTCACAAATTGTATAGAATTTAAGTAAAATATCCATGAATGATACTGGTTTTGTGGATTCTATTGCAAATATCAATAATTTCTAAAACAACCTTATTAAGAAATTTTAACTTATATCATCATCTCAAAGCAACCACTGTTTGATTGGACCACCATTTCAAGACAAACAATACTTTTGGAGATTAAAATCTAAACGCAACCATTAACTCGAGAGACCAATATTTTTAGGTAATAATATTCCGAGGGACCAATATTTAGAGAGACTTAAATCAAACCAACCGATATTTCGAGGGACCAAAATATCAAGGCAACCAATATTTCAAGGCCCTTTATTTTGACGGGCCAACATTACGAGGGACCAATGTTTCGAGAGACTTATATCGAGGCAACAAATATTTCAAAATACCAATATATTTAGAGACCAACATCTAAAGGCAACCAATATTTCAAGCAACCAATATCTCGAGGGGCCAACATCTTGAGGCAACTAATAGTTTAAGTCACTTATATCATTATCTCAAGGCATCCATTATTTCAACCGGCCACTATTATGAGACAAACAATAAATCGGGGGACTAAAATCTCAAGAGAACCATTATCTCGAGAGACCATTGTTTTGAGGACCAACATTTCGATAGACAAATATTTTGAAGCAACAATATTTCGAGAGATAAAAATCTCAAAGCAACCAATATTTCAAGGACCATTATTTCGAGAGATAAGTATTTATAGGGACAACCGTTTCGAGGGATCAATATTTCGAGGTAATAATATTCCGAAGGACCAATATTTTGAAGAACTTACATCGAGGCAACCAATATATTTAGAGACCAACAACTCAAGGAAACCAAACCTTTGAGTGACTTATAACAAGTTAAACAATATTTCAAGCGACCAATATCTCTAGAGACCGATAGCTCGAGGTAACGAATATTTTGATGGACAAATATCTCAAAGCAACCAATATTTTAAGGGGACTATATTAAATCTTGAAAGAAAAAAGAGATTCTCCATCAACTTCTTTAGAATTTAAGTAAAATATCCATAAATGATATTGGTTCTATGGTTTTTATTGCAAATATCAATAATTTTGAACAAAACCCTAAGCACTTTCAACTTATATTATTATCTCAAGGCATCCACTATTTCAACGTGCCACTAACTTGAGAGACTGTATTTCAAGGGACCAACATTTCCATAGACCAATATTTTAAGGTAACAATATTCTGAGGGACAAATATTTCAAAAGAGAAATATATTTAAAGACCAACAACTAAAGACAACCAATATTTCAAGCAACCCAATATCTTTAGGGGCCAACATCTTGAGACAGCCAATATTTTAAGGGACTTGTATCATTATCTCAAGGCAACAATTATTTCAACCGACCATTATGAGACAAACAATAAATCGAGGGACTAAAATCTCAAGGGAACCATTAACTCGAGAGACCATTATTTCGAGCGGCCAATATTTCGAAGTAGCAATATTCTGAGGGACCAAAATCTCAAAGTAACCAATATTTCAAGGGACCATTATTTCGAGGGGCAAGTATTTATAGGAACAACCATTTCGAGATAACAATATTCTGAGGGACCAATATTTGGAGGGACTAACATCGAGGCAACCAATATATTTAGAGACCAACATCTCAAGGTAACCAAACCGTTTTAGGGACTGATCAAGTTAATCAATTTTTCGAGCGACCAATTGGACCAATATCTTTTTTTTTAAAAAGGTACCGAGCTTTCATTGAGAATATATGAAAGAATACAAGAGCATGCAAAAAAAAAACAAGGAAGGAAACACGCTATAAAAAGGAGCTCCAATGTTGGTAAAATAACGTTCGAGGAATAATTACAAAAGAGAGCTCCATTGAGGTAGTCAATATCTCAAGGCAACTAATATTTTGATGGGAAAATATCTAAGGACGTCCAATAATTTGAGGGGACTAAATAAAATCTTGGAAGAAAAAGAGCTTCTCCATTAAATTCCATGAATTTATAACAATAGTAGTCTTGCATCATCAACACATTCTATTAGAATTTAAGTATAATATCCCTTAAAGTTACTGGAATTGTGATTTTTGTTGCAAATATCAATGATGTTTAACACAGTCTGATTAAGCCCATTTAACTTATATCATTAACTCAAGTCATTATCTCAAGGCAGCCACTCTTTCAAGACAAACACAAAGGCAACCATTCTTTGACGGACTAAAATCAAAGGCAACCACTTTTTGAGGGTCTAAAATCTCAAAGGCAACAATTAACTCGAGACACCATTATTTCGAGGGACCAAAATTTTGAGAAACCAAAATTTCGAGGTAACAATATTCCAAGGAATATTTTGAGAGACTTACATCAAGGCAACCAATATTTCCAGGGACTGTCAACGCAACCAATATTTCAAGGGACAATTATTTCGAGGGACCACAACATTTTGAGAGACCGATATCTTGAAGCAACAATATTTTGAGGGACTTAAATCGAGGCAACAAATATTTCCAAATATATTTAGAGACCAACATCTCCAATATTTTTTAGGGACTTATATAATTATCTTAACGCAACCACTATTTCGAGACACAATATTCCGCGGGACTAAAATATCAAGCAACCATAATCTCGAGAGACCATTATTTTGAGGGACCAAAATTTCGAGAGACCAATATTTCGAGGTAACAAATATTCCGAGGGATCAATGTTTCGAGAGACTTACATCGAGGCAACAAATTTTTCAAAAGACCAATATATTTAGAGACCAACATTTCAAGGCAACCTATATTTTTTAGGGACTTATATCAAGACAACCAATATTTTGTTCGACAAATTACTCTAGGAACCAACATCTTGAGGCAACCAATATTTTCATCGACAAATATCTAAAGGCAACCAATATTTTGAGAGACAAATATTTTAAGGCGTTATTTCAAGGTAGCCATCATTCTGAGGGATCAAAATTTCAAGGTAACCAACATGTTTAATGGGCCACTATTTGGAGATAGCCAATATTTTGAGGGACTAATATCCTTGAGGTAGAAAGTATTTCAAAACCACTATTTAAAAGGGCACTATTTAGGGGCCACAAATATTTCAAAGAAAACACTCTTTGAAGGGCCACAATTATCAAGCATCTAATATTTCGAGGCAACGAATATTTAAAGGCAATACTTATCTCCAAACGGACCAATTATCTTAAGGCAACCACTCGTTCAAGGAACCACTATTTTGAGACGACCATATTTCGAGGGATCAAAATCTCAAAGCAACCAATATTTCAGGGACCAATATTTCGAGGGACTTATATCGAGGCAACCAATATATTTAGAGACCACAACATCTCAAGGCAACCAAAAACATTTAGGGACTTGTATCAAGACGACCAATATTTTGAGTGACCAATTTCTCTAGAGACCAACATCCGGAGGCAACCAATACTTTGATGGACAAATCTTTGAAGAAACAAGAGCTTCTACATCAAATTCTATGAATTTATGACAGTAGTGGCCTGGCATCTTCAACAGATTCTATTAGAATTGATGTAAAATAACCATGAATGTATTACTTGTTCTGTGGTTTTTAGTTCCAAATATCCATGATATTTTTAACACAACTTTATTAAGTACTTTGAACTTGGATACTTTCTATACTTTTTTACAATGGAATTGAGCATAAAAACTAGACTAAAAAGAACTCAACCAAAGTTTGTCCAGTTAGCCAAATGGAGAGTAGAAAATGAGCAAACAAACCACATATAAATAGAGTAGAAAAGTTGCATAACAATAGAGACATTAGAAATGTTGCAAAATCGTAAGAAAAGTAGTAGAAGTTTACCTGATACATTGCATCGCAAATTGAGTTCAACTAGGAGATCATAATGGCAGCTAGTACACACTAAAGAAAACAAAGAACAAAATTTCAAGTTAGCAACTAAAATAAATAAAGTAAAGTTCGTTTTAACTAGACAAATAAAGTCATTAGGGTCAAATGTTTTAATATAATCTACCGGAACATCTCTAGCTTCTTCGAGTTGGCAGTAATTCAAATAGCAATGCAATTTAAAATTTACTATACTACTATCTCCTCTATTATTTCCAAAGAAATAAACCATGAATGCCATCCTACCATCCTATTGTTAATTCTTGTCATTAATAAAAATGGCCTACTCCAAAGCCTTAGTAAGACAGAACAGCTCCCGCAGTAAAATGCACAAGTAGATAGCTGGCAGCCCTCTTACTATGAAAGCCGCGGCGGTAATAACATCAATCAGAGTTGGCATCTTATATCTTTTGTCATGTAAAACCTTCTTTATAGCCACGTTTTACCCAATTTCAAAGCATTTGGCCTGAAAAAGTGTACATGTATACATCATATATTACTTGATGGAGACAATGTCAAAAGAATCAAACTGCTAGAAGAATAACATGTAGAATACCTTGAAAACAATACCACATGATTCAGTCCCAACAACGCATGCTGCCATGTAACTTATGGTCTACATGACCAAGAAAAAGCAGCAGAAGTATCAGAATTTTGTGCAGAAACATATTGTTGGCCAACAACATGAAATCTCCAAGTTTTTGAATAAACATGGGGAAAATAAAATGTAAGAGGAAAGGGGTTGACGTGAATGTTAACCTGTTTGGGTTCTCCATTCTTGCCTCCGATAGTCGTGGATATTATGTGACCAGTAACTAGATCATTTCCATCAATGACAGGTGACATTTCCAGCAAAGTACATACAAACGTTAGAGGTTGGAAAGAATCAATTGGAAAAATGTTAGTGAATAATTGATTGTTTAGAGTGGCAGGATCAGGTAAAAGATTGCAAATGTTAGAAACAATTATTAACACACTGATCGACAACTCATCAGTATAGTATAAAATTTACAATACTGCTATCTCCTCTACTATTTCCAAAGCAATAAACAATGTAATGCCATCCTATTGTTAACTCTTCGTATCTTATTGTCATTAATAAGAGTCTTAGTAAGACAGAACATCTCTAGCAGTAACACCGAATAGAGAAATATGGCATATATATATTTCATAGTAACACCGAATAGGCTATAAATTGGTGAATTCTAAAGTAGAGAAATATGGCATCTCGTGATCAATGAACTGAATCATACCTGTCGCTACCACCATTGCATATTAAGGATTTAGCGGGAATCATCTCGAATGAGTATAGAGACGGTTGATAGGCTGCAGCAGTTAGAACTTTCTGAATAGTCCTTAAATCAATTGCAACAACAGAGGAACTCGTAGCAACATAGAGAAGTGATTCATGGCATAGCAACATAGAGAAGTGATTCATGGCACTTAATGTTTTCAGGAGCAGCAGGAAGAGAAGTTAATCCAACGCAACATGACGAACGGAAAGCATTAACATCCCAAACTCTCACCTATTTCCATCTCAATAATAGTCAAAAAGAAAGAACGAAATTAATTAAACCCAACTAGAACTATAAAAGCATTAGGTCTGACTTTTTAGGTGTCTATAATGCGATGGTTAAATATCCTTAATCATGCAAAACCCTTTTTTTAAACAACGAGAAATCTCTGCATCATTCTGTATTCACAATCCAGAAAACATAGATTAGTACTATTTTGAAAGATGCATCTATAACACCTCAAATATATCACTCGATAGGATTCTCTTTTTTTTCTTCTTCTTTAATGAAAAACCATACTTCCATTTTATACCAAGAGCATACCAAAGAAGAAGAAAAAACAGCCCAAATCAGAAGGAGCCAAACCAAAAAACCAAACTGAAAAAAAGGCTCCAAGTATTAAAGAATAATGATGTGTGCTCCAAATTGATAATTTCATGAAAATTGCCAATAGATTTTCGAATTTGACCCAATAAAATATGGACGGGGAAAAACAAAATGCTAAAAAATGTAAAGATTGTCTATTTCTTCTGACTGCAAGAGAAAACATTGAGGGCATTCATGATTTCTGTCGTACAAGAAAATAATATTGTTTTAGCCCATACCTTCCACCAATATATTTAGAGACCATAATCTTTTGAAAACACCAATATATTTAGAGACCATAATCTCAAGCCAACCATTATCTCTAGGGGACTAACATCTTGAGGCAACCAATCTTTTAAAGGGACTTATATAATTATCTCAAGGCATCCATTATTTCAACCGACCACTATTATGAGACAAACAATAATTCGGGGGACTAAAATCTCAAGGGAACCATTATCTCGAGAGACCATTATTTTGACGCCCAACATTTCGAGAGACATATATTTCGAAGCAACAATATTTCGAGAGACCAATATTTCGAGGGACAAAAATCTAAATGCAACCAATATTTCAAGGACCATTATTTCGAGGCATAAGTATTTATAGGGACAACCGTTTCGAGGGACCAATATTTTGAGGTAACAATATTCCGAAGGACCAATATTTTGAAGAACTTACATCGAGGCAACCAATATATTTAGAGACCAACAACTCAAGGAAACCAAACCTTTGAGGGACTTATGTCGTTGCCGTCTGTCGCCCAACCTCCCTCCGCCGCCGCTGCTCCATTTCCGCCTAGCCGCACGACGTCGTTGCCGTCTGTCGCCCAACCTCCCTCCGCCGCCGCCGTCTGTCGCCCAGTCGCACCTTGCCGCCGCCGACCGTCGCTGCTCTGCTCCTCCCTCGCTGCGAGATCGTTCCTCCAATCGTCGACCGTTCGGAGTAAGTTCAGCGAGTTTCGATTCTCCCTTCAAAATTTCTTTGTCTATTTACTTATGCTAGATAAGCTATAACGCTTAAAACTTTTGGATAATGTTGGCGTTGTCATTTAATTGATAAATTGAACGCTCTGAGCACGCTATTCAGCAGGAGCTAGCATGTTTTTTTTAATATTGCTTCATTGGGGTCGACCGATTCTTTGAGATTGGAAGTCAAACTTTGATGTAGATAGCAGTGGGTAAATTTCATGGAAATGCTCAATGACGATGAGTACTTGAGGACTTACTCTAGAGCCATTGGCCCTAGAATTTTGGGGCTTACCTTTGAAGCTTCAAGGGAATCTTCCATTGTTGCTTTCAATCATTTGAAACTTGTCGACATTCTCATGGATGTGGTGAGTTCCTTTTACTCTATACTTTTATTAACTTTCCAGCCATCTTTTACCATTTTCAGTCAAAGTTTGCACTGTGACTGTATCTTTTAATGTACATGATCTGAGTAGGGATTCAGCATACTACAACACTTCTTTTCCCTGAAGAGATTGTCATAGGTTTATTGTGGTAATATTCATCAAGTATTTTATGATTCTAGTACTTGCACTACAAATGACTTGCATAGTCCATTCCATGTTGTTTTACTTGCTCCTAACTGTAAGCTGTGTTCTCATCTCAATAGAATCCGGAAGAAGCGCATGCAAGACGGGGAGGTGAGACCTCAAGTTAAATTAATTGTTGATTTTATCCCTTGCAAGCATCAGGAGGGTTGATTTCTAATTGATAAATCAGCTCCTTGGACATTCAATCCTCAGCTGCTTCTCACATGCCTCAAGACACTAAGAAGTCAGGTAATTTAGTTACTGTGGATGAAAGAATATTACTTATATGTTGATGCTCAATATTGTGGAGTTGCAATCATAACAATCTACTTCTCTGTGTCGAAAAAGAGCTTTCTTTTTCTATCCCTACTTTCTGTTCTGTTTGAGCTCCCATGGTTGCTTATAATTTGGAAGACTGCAAAAATTTCCCTTGTTGACATGATTATAAGTTATAACCAATGGAAAATCTTTTGGATGCACCTGTCTGACCAACATAAACTAGGAAAAGCTATTGAAATCCAATCAAATATAAATGGATTCATTATAATCTAAGATGGAACGCTGATACCAATCTCAACTAATCTGTTGAACTAGGTTGAAAACTTCTATCAATTGGCTGCCTGAACTTTAGAATATCAAGATTTGATCTGTCTGATTTCTGCAAAATCATTTTCAAAAACATTCATGGGGTTTTCTGCTTTATTGCTTAGATCCTTCTTTTGCTACACCAACATAAAATTAAGGAAACTTAATCTATCTTTAATTTTGAGATTCAATATTTTCCCCCAACAAACGGTTTCTGAAAAGGGTTCAATTTCATTATATTACAGTATCGATTTATATAATTATATTCTTTCACTTTCAGGCCTAAGGTCATTATAGTAGAAGGAAATTATTTATTACTGGACGATGGGGTTTGGAAAGAGATCTCTCATCAATGTTCGATGAGAAATGGTAAGTATGCATTACCTTGAGGCTTCTATTAGATGGTAACAAAATCGTGTTCAATTAAGATGGTTAAAGTTCAAGTACTCATGTTATAGCCATGGATCTTAGTGTATTGGATTTAGGGTTTTTTAAAATCAAATAAGCAATTCACATATTCAATAATAACTTTATTGAGTAAACCTCAATCCTCAATAACACTTTATTAGTAATAAAATATGTTTATCGTTTACAAACCACGAGTTTTAGGACATAAAATCCAACATTTCCGAGTCTTTATGAGTTAGGATAAGTTTGCTAATCACACACGCACGTAGGGGAGTAACAGTTGAATTTTTGAAATATTCTTAATTAATGCACGATAGCTTTTGTTCTTTCTATTCTTAATTTTTGAAATATTTTAAGATAATTCCATTTTAGTAAAAATTTAAAATTTATTATATTTATCAATAATTAATTTAAATTATAGAAAAATTAATAAATAAAATTTAACACAAATTATTTTTACATAAATATATATAAAGGCAAAATAAAAAATATTTTTATTTGAATTAGTTGGCTTGCAAGTCCATAAAAAAAAATGACTTCCTTGTCTAGCGGATACAAACAATACTCATTATTAATATAATAATAATAATATATATACGTTGTCAAAAAAAAAAATATATATATATATATATATACATATTTAAGTCCTTAAATATCAAACCCTAAATTCATTTTTTTTTTCTTTTTCTTATCTCTGTTATTTATCTTCTAGCCACCACCCACTATGTTGTCCTCCCCTAGATCTCTGACGTTGACAAAGATGAGTTGTCGTTGTCGCCGCACTACAAAAGATTTCCTATTTGTCAATTGCCCACAACAATTGCATCGCCCCACTACGAAAAGATTTCCTATTTGCCAACCGCCCACAACAATTGGGTCGCCGCACTACGAAAAGATTCCCTATTTGCCAACCGCCCACAACAATTGGGTCGCCGCACTACGAAAAGATTCCCTATTTGCCAACCGCCCACAACAATTGGGTCGCCGCACTACGAAAAGATTCCCTATTTGCCAACCGCCCACAACAATTGGGTCGCCGCACTACGAAAAGATTCCCTATTTGCCAACCGCCCACAACAATTGGGTCGCCGCACTACGAAAAGATTCCCTATTTGCCAACCGCCCACAACAATTGCTTCGTCGCACTACGAAAAGATTCTCTATTTGCCCGCCGCCCACAACAATTGCGCGTTACCTTCATATGGTGTTCTTTTTCTCATTTTGTAATTACCTCCCTGCAATAGAAAGTGTTATGGTTTTCTTTCTCCTTCTTGAAAGTCACAAATTTACGCATCTAAACATTTTAATTTTAAAAATCTAAATCTAAATTTCATGAAATATTTTTTAAAGTTCATGGAGTTGGTGTACCTGCGAGTGAAATTACAATATGTTCTATGTGTTTAAATATAATAACATATCTTTGATCGCGTGTTAACTTCGTATGGTGTTCTCTTTCTCATTTTCAGGCGGCCAAACGAAGGGGGCTGGACTACAACCAATAAATTCTGAGGATCATCCAAATCTTCTTTCCCTACTCCAGGCAATGGAAAGACTTCACTTTTGGCAGCAGCCTTCAATCGGTTAACAGGAAGGTATCCTTCTATCTCATTGTCAACAAAAGGTGACAATAGTGGAGGAGGAACCCTGTGGGTGTTTATTTAGCAAATTGATATGTTAATTCCAAGGTATAAATAATAAGAGTTAAAACAAAAATATATACTAAATTTTGTATTATGATGTATGTGCTAACGCAAAGAAAATGCACTGTTTAATTTCAAAACTACTAAGATGGTATTACTTCAATTTATACAAAGTTTCAAATACACAGTACATTTTAATCAATTTTGAATTTATAGAAAGTTTCAAATACACAGTACATTTTAATCAATTTAGAGAGATTAGAAGTTGATGATTCATACATGAGTAATATTTTGTTGCTGTCTACAGCCCGCGGGCTACGTATCAATTAATATTTTTTTTTAAAGAATGTTTCCATTCCCTTTTCTTTTCTATTTTTTTTTTTATGTTTATCTTTCATTCTTTTTTTCGAGAATATGTTTTCCCCAACCCTTCAATTTAAGTTATGGTTTAAATTTTAGGATTTAAAGTTTAGAGTTTTGGTATTTAGGAATTATAGTTTAGGGTTTTCCTTAAATGTTAATAAACCCTAAATGTTAATAAACTCTAAATATTAAATCTTAAATTTGAGGAGAAAACATATTTTCGAAAAAAAAAAACATAAAAAAATAAAATAAAAGAAAAGGAAAAGAAAGCATTCTAAAAATAAAAATTAAAAAATGACATGATACTCTATGGTTGAGCCACGTGTCGGGCTACAAAGTTAGTCTATTAGCTAATACATGCAAGAAAGAAATCTCATTGTAGATTTTAAAAAATGGAAGTACCTTCCCACCAAATAATCATCGGTCGGCAAGATCATCCGTGTATTCACACAATCGAAAACCCATTGTGGCTGAACATAGTCTTTAGAGAGGAACTTGTGAGACTGTTTTGGCCTGTCAACAATCTTCATTTAGAAAGGATAAGGAAGAGATGAAAAGATGTTGGAGGAGGCCATGTATTATAATCGTCATATATAAGCCACACCAATGTGTCGTATTTATTGGCAAACCTGATATGTAATGGTCTCGTCGGATTTCTTAAATGGTGCCCGATCTCCTTCCCAAGAAACCATGCCTCCAAAAGCAGGAATAACGAAAAGCAGTCTTTCATCGAAAAAAACGAAAGAAAAAAACAAGGGCGTACAAAAAAACAAGCCCAACAAAAGTCTGAACAAGCTACAAAAAGAGACTCTAATCCAACAAAACCAAACCAAGACCATATAAAAAAGCTCGGTGACTGAAGCCCACAAAGAGGCGTTAAACCTAACTCCTTCCCAAACCTCATCACAAGAACTCCTCACCTCTCTAAAGATCCTTTTGTTTCTCTCAAGCCAAACTCCCCATAAAATAACAAAGAAACTAGTGTGCCACAAAATTTTGTCCTTGTCTCGAAAAGGAAACCCAAGAACACCTCCTCAATCAAAAGGAAACAATTATCATTCCAGACCCAAAATATATCGAAAGCTTCTCAACCATCTAGTCCAAAGGGACTGAACAAACCGACAACTCCACAACAAATGATAAAGGTCCTCAGAGTGACACTTGTCCTAGTCTGCATAAGATCACCATTGCGGGAGTAAAACCAAAGACTTCAAAAGAAGGAAAGGAGCAACATTAAGACAACAATTTCCAATATCCATGGCAGCAAAGACATAAAATAGCATCTCTATTTTCAGTAACAATGCAAATAGCATAAACACAATATTATAAAATGGAACATAATCTTACCTCACGGCTTAAGAAGAACTTCATGTTCTTAAAAAGTTTCTTACACTCTCTAGTATCTTCATCGTCATCGTCATCCTCATCATCCTTACCAGCTGCATCTTCAACAAGATTCATCAATGAAGTTGGCTCGTTTAAGGTGACTAAAATTATAGTAATTTAAAGTAATAGTATTTTCAACTGAACATCAAAATCACCTATTGCCAAAGCCTCCAAATGAGGGTCCAGAATTGGTGAGAACTTCAACTTAATAGAGTGATATAAGTAAGAGTTCACAGAGGCAAGAAGAGTTTGCACCCATAATAATTACGAGTAGGCTAGATGAGCATTGTACTTTTTTCTCCTTGATACATGAGTAAACTAAACATTAACATGATAGATGAGCATTGCACTTTTTTCTCCTTTGTCATATTAGAACCCTAGAGTTAAGCTAAGAAACACAGACACTGACACGCGACACGCCAATTTCAAAAAACATTGGACACGACACCTTAATTTATTTATTTATTTTTTAAATATATATGTGTGCATATTTTGACATATGGTGAACATTTAATACTTTTAATATAAATTTCTTCTACCTTTTAAAGTAAATTTTGACATATGGTCGTTGATAGTTGTCACTAGAAGTATCATGAGAAATGGAGGAGAATCGTGGAGTGGAAGGAGTTAGGATTAGGAAGGGGTTAGGAAGCTGATTAAAACCATATAAATTGATGGATAATTGAAAATTGGACTTGGGTATTGGTTTTTCTCCCTAAATTGGCTCATAAAATTTTTAAACATAAAAAACGTGTCCGAGGAGTGTCCCTGCGTGTTCCCTCGCATGTCAGAAAATGATTTCTACAAGCGACAATAAGAAGACATGTTAAATATGCTCTGGTAGTCATTAAGAAGTTATTGGATTCTTGTCTTTGGCACTAGACACTTGCATTGTAGTAGCAACTAAACTAACCCCGCTGTTTTGAACAGTGCGAATATTGTCACAGGTTTTTGTGTTATAACAACATCCATTAATCTTGGAACCCCCTCATATGTCATCACCTGTGGGTGTGGGTCATGTGATATCCATCGTACAATTTGGGAAACATTACACCCAGATTGTATTTCACTCATCACCTATTATAGAAATTCTGATCATGTTATTTTCAGACTAAATCATTAAAATATATATGTAGAAGGAGTATGACAATTGAATACCTTTTCATATATCCATTTAACAAATGAGCGATTATGTTCATTTTGAAGCCACTTTTCATTCTTTGCTCTTCTTGGATTTTCATTCTTCAAATATTCCATATGTTGGCTGTAAAAAGTATTTACCATAAAAACAATAAGAACACTAACTAATATAGTGGTATAAAAGATTAATCTTACTTACTTCCTATACGGTTGCACTTCATCAGTATTCTCTAAGATATGAAGATGAGCTTGCTTCAGTTGTTGCATAGGAGGCATTATATAAGATTCAACTGATAAAGATCTGTTGGTAAGTGTTTCTTCTCGTAATTTGAATGACCCAAGTCCCACCGCATCTAGTCCAGGAAAAAACTCAGAACAAAATTTCACAGCTTCTTCAACAATGTATGCCACTGCCATGCTCCCTTCGGGTCGAGTTCTATTACGAACATAACTTTTCAACACCTTCATATACCGCTCAAATGGATACATCCAACTTAGGTAGATGGGGCCGCAAAGTTTGACTTCCCTCACAATGTGGACAATCAAATGCATCATTATTGTAAAGAAAGAGGGTGGAAAATACTTCTCAAGTAAACATAATGTGACAACAATATCGTCTTGCAACTTATCCAACTTTGATACATTCACATTCTTAGAACATATAGCATTGAAGAATAAACACAATCTAGTATAGCGTATCTCACATTCTTCGGTACGATAGAACGTAGAGCAACTGGAAGCAATTGTTGCATTAGAACATGACAATCGTGAGATTTGAGGCCAGTAAGTTTCAAATCTTCCAACGATACTAGACTTCTTATATTCGATGAATACTCTTCAGGAACTTTTGTTTCAGCTAAAGTTTTACAGAAACGATATTTCTCTTCTCTTGACAATGTATAACATGCTGCGGGTAGGTACGTTCTATTTCCTTTCTTTACAGACGCTAAATCAAGTCGCATCTTTAAGTCAACTAAGTCAAGTCTAGTATTTTCATCGTCTTTACTTTTTCCTGGAATATCCAGTAGAGTTCCTATGATATTCATACACACATTCTTTTCAATATGCATTACATCAAGACAGTGTCTTACATGTAGTTTTTCCCAATATGGTGGTTCAAAAAATTCGGGTCTTCTTTTCCAATAGTTATCTGCAGTTTCCTTTTCCAATTTCTTGCAACATTTCTTGCCCCTTGGAAAGTTCATGTTATTCAGCTGTAGATGAATAGCGTCCCCTGACAATGGAACCAGAGGAGTCCCAAGCTCTTGCTTACCATTAAAAGCCTTATTCTCTCTTCTGTATGGATGAGGTCTTGACAAATATTTTCTATGCCCAAGATATACATTATTTTTCCCATATTTTAATCTTATTGAAGAAGTACCCTCCCCACATATTGGACAAGCCTTGTAGCCTTTCACAGTACATCCGCATCAATTTTCATATGCAGGAAAATCATTGATAGTCCACAACAGAACAACCTTCAGAGTGAAACTTTCTTGTCTATGTGCATCGTAGCATTGGACTCCATCTTCCCATAGAAGTTTCAAGTCGTCAATTAAAGAAGCTAGATATATATTGATGTCATATCCCGGTTGTTTTGGTCCTCATATCAACATCGACAACATCAAAAAATTTCTTCTCATGCACAACCATGGTGGAAGGTTGTATATTGTAGTAATCACCGGCCAACAACTATATTTACTACTTAAATTCCCATATGGATTCACTCCATCAGTTGATAAACCCAAACGAAGATTTCTCGATTCCAAACCAAAAGTTGGCCACGAGTGATCTACTAACCTCCAAGATGGCGAGTCAGCTGGGTGTCGCATAATACCATTTACTTTCCTATCGGTTGCATGCCAACACAAGTTCTTTGCATGTTCAGAACTTTTGAACAACCTTATAAACCTAGGAATTATTGGAAAATACCACATTTGTTTAGCCGCCACACCTTTTTTTCTCTTTCGTTGAGTTCTTACATAGTTTCCATCTCGATAAATCACAGTAAGGACATTTACTCATATTCGCAAACTCCTTTCTATAGAGGCAACAATCATTCGGACATGCATCAATTTTTTGGTAGTTCAATCCTAGGGCAACTAAGGATTTTTTTGCATCGTACATAGAAACTTACATTTCATTATCTTTGGGTAGTATATCACTTATAATGGGCAGTAGTTCAGAAAAGCTAGAATTACTCCACCCAAATCTTACTTTCAAGTTGTACAACCTCACAAGAGCAGACAACTTAGTGATTTTTTTACATCCTTGGTATAAGGGTTTTTTGGCATCCTCGAACATAGTGTCGAACATCTTAGGTAAATGAGAAGATTCATCATGAGCAACTTCAACCATGTCAATTACATTAAATAAATCATCATCATCCTCATAATGTCCATTCATCTCATCATTGAATCTATCGCTAACATTTTTTGTTGTCCATTCTTCCCCGTGCCAAAACCATACCTTATAACTTTGATCAATATCATTGACATACAAGTGATCCCTAATAACTGCAACCTCCTTAGATATACGATTCCCACATTTTAAACATGGACAACGAATCAAATGGGAACCATTGGCATAATGTAAACCAAATTCAATGAATGTTTCAACTCCTAACTCATACTCTTTAGACAATCTGTTTCTCATCATCCAAGATTTGTCCATGGTACAATTTTAAAAACCTTAATATTTAATAAGTTCTCTGTATTTCCTCTTTGTTCTTCTTCTATAGATCTCCTTCAAAAATAAATTATAAAATTTAATCTCTTAAAAAAGAACCATAACCAAAAAAACAAAATAGATCTATCAAAAGTTTAACATTATGTTCGAAAGCAAAATCTTGAAACATGTACATCTCTTACAAAAGTTGAATAAACATCTCTTACAAAAACCAAATCAAGTCATGTCCCATTGACAATTTTTGTTCTTTCTATTCCTTACGATCTGAATCCCCAGAACAAACTGAGTTTCTCTCAAATCTTTCATTTGGAATTGGTTCGCTAGTCATTGTTTAACATCAGTCAGAAATCCTACTTATCCCAATGAGTACGTACAAGACTAAGAAATCTACAACATTATTGACTATTTTCTTGTAGACACAAGGTTCGTCAATATTTTGTTCAAAGCCATAAGATTTGATCGCAGTATCAAACCTTATATTCCAGGATCTAGATGTTTGCTTCAATCCATAAATGGATCGATTAAGTTTGCAAACCTATTGCTCTTGACCCTGAACTATGAACCCCTCTGGTTGAGCCATATAGATACTCTCTTCATGATTGTCATTCATAAAGGTTGTCTTGACGTCCATTTGCCAAATTTCATAATCATAAAACGTGGCAATGGAAATCGACTTAAGCACGACAATGGGGAAAACATTTCTTCATAGTCCACCCCTTCCCTCTGGGTATAACCTTTTGCCACAAGTCGAAAGGTTTGCACCTTATCAGCTTGGTCTTGTTTCCTCTTGTAGATCCACTTGCAACTGATAGGTTTTTCACCATCTGATTGGTCTACAAGTTCCCAGACTTAATTGAATTCATCGACTCCGTTTCGAGGTCCATGGCTTTAAGCCACTGGTGGCATTGTTAAAAACTTTATCTAAACCTTCAAACTCCTCGTCGGGTAATTTGAAAACCAACCCCCTTTTAAGGAACTTTATACCTCATCGATTTAGGGTTTAGGGTTTTAGGTATAAAAACCAAATCTTCTTCTAAAATAACATTATAAACTCCTAAAAATTCAAAGCCAAACAAAGACAACCTATGAAGGAGAGATGAAAGCTAACTTATAGAAATATCATTCATTATAAAAGTAGTGTACAAATAAAGGAAAAAGAAAACACCACCAAGAAGATTTGATCTTGATGCTATCCAACCATTCCCGCCAAAGCTAAGTGCTTATCTTAAAAAAAAATCATTTGGTTCAATTTGAGATTGTAATGAAGGTCCCTTAGCATCTGACATTTTACTCCAATAAGAACAATCTCGACATGCACATAACATAAACCAAAATAACTTTACATTGATACTACATCTTTGCACCTACATTTCCATTGAAAAATCTCATATCAACATGTAATTAATTTTCTTAACATAACCTCTTCTTTTTTACAATTACGTCTGAAGACTTCAGTTCCTTTATTTATTTAACTAACAATACTCATGTAAATCTACTATTGTGCATTTTATTGCACACATATTCCTTTATTTATTTACCTTACACATTAGTTATATACATTATATTACAAATCAACATGTGGGTTTATATGATTGTTGTTAAAGATATAACTTAAATATATCTATCAATAGGGGCTAGTAATTGCATATTTATTGCTAGGCTTACTTACACATTAGTCATATACATTATTTTTATAAAAAAAATGTAAATTTGTCGAATATATACCCGGTACTATTAAATATAACTTAGAATGAAACAATAAAACATGTGCATCAATGGAGCGCATTGCGTACTTGAATTATAGTATATTTAACATGTGACCCACCCGACATTAATATAATAAAAATTTATATTGAATATTTTTTAAATATCATATATGATCTCTATTCAAACTCTATTTAATATTAGGATTTGATTCGGTTCATTTGGTTTTTTTTTTTTTTTGAGTACATTGGGGGTGGGGGGATTCGAACCACGGACCTCTAGGTCATAGTGTCATACATATGCAGCTATGCTCGCTTTGGCTGGTTCATTTGGTTTTTTAAACACTAAACCAAACCAAAAATCGGATTTAAAAGATTAACTAAAGCAAGAGAGTCGTTTTAAAAATATAATAATAATAATAATAATAATAATAATAATAATAATAAATGAACCAGTTAATTCAGCCCGGTTTTTGAACACATCTGATCTGGTCAGCAAAACTCCACCAGCTGATTACTGCCACAATATAATATCTCAAAATTTTGGAACATTTTACAGTTTTCAATACATCAATCCAACAATGGTGTGAAATCAATTAAACTATCAATAATTACATGTCATAATTCAATAATAAAATATATTTTTGGTATAATATTAATATGATTGATTTGATAATAATAATATTGTTCTCAATTCATTCTATTTTGTCAAATCGAGCACAGTTCAACTAGCATAAGGTTGTATCATTGACTATTAGATTATATAGTTCAATCTCGTATTAATTAAAATACCTTTTAAAAAAAAATCATTCTATCTTAAAAAATAAATTAAAAGCCCTAATATTCAAAAATGTATTTTAAAATAAAAAAAAAATCATAGTTGAAAAAAATGATCAAGACACAAAAGTTAAATTTAGACACAAAAGATAAATTCATAGATATGTTAGTTTTTTTTAAAAATGAAGACAATTTATTTACTATATTATATATTATATAGTAAAATAAAATTTATATCATAATATTCACAAAATATGTATTTTATATATTAAATATGCAATACAAACTCAACAAAATATAATGTTTAAAATACCAATATTTTTAGAGACTTATATCAAGTTAAACAATATTTCGAGCAACCAATATCTTTGAGGGACTTATATCAAGTTAAACAATGTTTCGAGCGACGACCAATATCTCTAGAGACCGATAGCTCGAGGCAACCAATATTTCGATGGACAAACATCTCAAAGCAACCAATGTTTTAAGGGGACTATATTAAATCTCGAAAGAAAAAAGAGCTTCTCCATCAACGTTCTTTAGAATTTAAGTAAAATATCCATGAATGATATTGGTTCTATAGTTTTTATTGCAAATATCAATAATTTTGAACACAGCCCTATTAAGCACTTTTACCTTATATTATTATCTCAAGGAAACCACAATTTCAACCGGCCACTAACTCGAGAGACCAACATTTTGAGGTAACAATATTCTGAGGGGAAAATATTTCGAGAGACTTACATCAAGGCAACCAATATTTTGAGGGACCAAAATGTCAAGACAACCAATATTTCAAGGGAGAGGCAACAAATATTTCAAAAGACAAACATATTTAAAGACCAATAACTAAAGCAACCAATAATTCAAGCAACCAATATCTTTAGAGGCCAACATCTTGAGACAACCAATATTTTAAGGGACTTGTATCATTATCTCAAGTCAACCATTATTTCAACCGACCACTCTTATGGGACAAACAATAATTCGGGGGACTAAAATCTCAAGAGAACCATTAACTCGAGAGACCATTATTTGGAGGGACCAACATTTCGACGGGCCAAGAGCATGCAAAAAAAAAAAAAAAAAAGGAAGGAAACACATGCTATAAAAAGGAGCTCCAATCTTGGTAAAAAATAACGTTCGAGGAATAATTACAAAAGAGAGCGCCATTGAGGTAGTCAAAATCTCGAGGTAACTAATATTTGGATGGGAAAATATCTAAGGGAAACAATTATTTTGAGGGGACTACATAAAATCTTGGAAGAACAAGAGCTTCTACATTAAATTCCAAGAATTTATAACAACGGTGGTCTTGCATCATCAACACATTCTTTTAGAATTTAAATATAATATCCCTTAAAGTTACTGGTTTTGAGGGTCTAAAATTTCAAAGGCAACCATTAACCCGAGAGACCATTATTTCGAGGGACCAAAATTTTGAAAAACCAAAATTTTGAGGTAACAATATTACAAGGAATATTTCGAGAGATATTTACATCAAGGCAACCAATATTTCGAGGGACCGTCAAGGCAACAAATATTTCAAGGGACAATTATTTCGAGGGACCGATATTTTGAAGAAACAATATTTCGAGGGACTTAAATCGAGGCAACAAATATTTCACAATATATTTGACCAACATCTCCAATATTTTCTAGGGGCTTTTATAATTATCTTAAGGCAACCACTATTTCGAGATACAATATTCTGCGGGACTAAAATCTCAAGGCACCCACTATATTTCAACCGACCACTATTTTGAGACAAACAATATTCCGAGGGACTAAAATCTAAAGCAACCATAATTTCGAGAGACCGTTATTTTGAGGGACCAACATTTCGAGAGACCAATATTTCGAGGTAACAAATATAACGAGGGATCAATATTTCGAGAGACTTACATCGAGGCAACAAATTTTCAAAAGACCAACATATTTAGAGACCAACATTTCAAGGCAACCTATATTTTTTTGGGACTTGTATCAAGACGACCAATCTTTCGATCAACAAATGTACTGTAGAACAATAACATCACTAAATTTGAATCGGGAAACAAAAGCTAGAGAACAAGCGATTAGTAGAAAGTTGTGATCATAGAGTTGAAATCAAGCACTCTGTCGGCGATGTGATTCGTATACATCGTTTGATGAAAGTGGCGACGAGCAATTCAGTGAGATTCTCTGATCTCAAGTTCCTATCGATAAGAAAAATGGACAATTTTATAACACAACCTTATTGCGCAATATTTCGAGAGACTTAACATCGAGGCAACCGATATTTCGAGGGACCAAAATATCAAGACAACCAATATTTCAAGGGCCCTTTATTTTGACGGGCCAACATTACGAGAGACCAATGTTTCAAGGGACTTAAAAAATATTTGAAAATACCAATATATTTAGAGACTAACATCTAAAGGCAACCAATATTTCAAGCAACCAATATCTCGAGGGGCCAACATCTTGAGGCAACATATAGTTTAAGTCACTTATATTATTATCTCAAGGCATCCATTATTTCAACCGACCACTATTATGAGACGAACAATAATTCGAGGGACTAAAATCTCAAGGGAACCATTATCTCGAGAGACCAATATTTCAAAGCAACAATATTTCGAGGGACAAAAATCTCAAAGCAACCAATATCTTTTTTTAAAAAAAGATACCGAACTTTGATTGAGAATAAATGAAAGAATACGAGGGATGCAAAAAAACAAGCCAGGAATCCCGCTATAAAAACGAGCTCCAATCTTTGTAAAATAGCGTTCAAGGAATAATTACAAAAGAGAGCGCCATTGAGGTAGCCAATATCTCGAGACAACTAATATTTTTATGGACAAATATCTAAGGGCGACCAATAGTTTGAGGGGACTATATAAAATCTTGGAAGAAAAAGAGCTTCTACATTAAATTTCATGAATTTATAAAAATGATGATCATGCATCATCAACACATTGTATTAGAATTGAAGTATAATATCTCTTAAAGTTACTGGTTCTAATGATGTTTGACATAGTCTTATTAAGCCATTTTAACTTATTTCATTAACTCAAGTCTTATCTCAAGGCAACCACTCTAATTAAGACAAACTCAAAGGCAACCATTCTTTGAGGGACTAAAATCAAAGGCAACCATTAACTCGAGAGACCATTATTTCGAGGGACCAAAATTTCAAGGTAACAATATTCCAAGGAATTTTTTTGATGACTGACATCAAGGCAACAAATATTTTGAGGGACCAAAATTTCAAGGCAACCAATATTTCAAGGGACAATTATTTTGAAGGACCACAACATTTCGAGAGACCAATATTTTGAGGTACTTAAATCTAGGCAACAAATATTTCCCAATTTGACTAGAGACCAACATCTCCAATATTTTCTACGGACTTATATAATTATCTTAAGGCTGAGGACCATTAGACTCTAAAGAAACAATAATCTCGAGAGACCATTAGGATGAGGACCAACATTTCGAGAGCCCAATATTTCGAGGGACCAAAATCTCAAAGCATCGAATATTTTGAGGGTCAACCATTTTGCTACAAGAATTTTAGGTTTTCCCGACGAAAGAAAGCGTCGGAAAAAAGCACAAAAAGCGTCGGCGTAGGGAAAGCTTAATGCCGACGCAAATATTGCGTCGGAAAAACAAATGTCCGTCATTTTTAATGACGTTCAATGCCCGTCATCAATGTCTTAAAATTTTAAAAAAAAAAATTGGTTGGGATTTGGCTAACCATACCAATAATATTTCTCTTCCTCAACCTATAAATAAATAAAATTCCAATATTATGATTTTACACAACAATTAATTCAAGAAACATCTCAAGGTATAGGAAATAAAAATTAAACAGCACACAAGATCAATAAGTATAAAAGATTAAAAACATAATAGTAAATTGTCAAATTCAAAACACGAACCCACTCATTTCTCTTCAAGAAAATAAGAATCAACAAGCACTCGGGAGCAATCTCGACTTGATCCATGAAATGATTCCTAGCATAAGTTCGTACTATAAAAAAACAAAACTCCAAACAATTTCTATTTTCATGTACTTTCAGTTTGGACTTTGGACAAAAGAAGGGAAAATGGGGTAAGGTAATGGGGTATTGCTATTGGGGAAGAAACAAAAGAACCAGGATCAGATTTCAGCAAGAAAAGCGGGGATGTGGGCTTACAAATTGGCTTACCTACTTTGCTTTCATTATTCAACCACAATTCTCTCAACAAATTTCTCTACTTTGTTTCATTATTCAACTAGAATTAGAATGCTTTCAAATACACATCTCACAGCCAAACCTTGTACATACTTATATCAAGTTAAACAATATTTCAAGACAACTAATATTTCGAGGGGACTATATTAAATCTTGAAAGAAAAAAAAAAAGCATCTCCACTAAATTCCATGAATTTTATAACAATAGTCTTCACAAATTGTATAGAATTTAAGTAAAATATCCATGAAGGACCAATATTAATATTTCTACGCAACAAACACTTTCGGGCAATATACTCATATTGAAAAATAATTCATATCTAAAGACATCCACTATTTCAATGGACGACTATTCTTGAGAACCAATATTTCGAGGTCCCAAATCTCAAGGGACCATTATTCCGAGGGACTTACAAGGAGGTAACCAAATTTTCAAAAGACCAATATATTTAGAGACCAACATCCTAAGGCAACAACTATTTCAAGAGAACAATATCGTTAGGGACTAACATCTCGAAGCAACCAAAATTTCGATGGACAAGTATCTGAAGGTGACCAATATTTTTACGGACAAATATTTCAAGAATCGGTTATTTTAAGGCCCCAACCAATAGTTCAATGGGCCATTATTGACAGAAAGTCAATATTTTGAGGGACCAGTATCTTGAGTCAACTAATATACCCCTATTTCATGAGGCGCTATTTAGAGGCAACAAATATTTCAAGGGACCAATATCCCAAGCCAACCAATATTTCGATGGACATATATCTCAAGGCGACCAATATATTGAGGGGACTATATTAAATCTTGGAAGAGAAAAAAAAACTTATCCATCAAATTCCATGAATTTATAACAATAGTGGTCTTGCATCTTCAACACAATCTACATGATTGTTACTGGTTCTAAGGTTTTTGTTAAAAATATGAATGATTTTTAACACAACCTTATTAAGCACTTTTAACTTATATCATTATCTCAAGGCAACCACTATTTCGAGACAAACAATATGACGGACTAAAATCTCAAGGCCATCACTAACTCGAGAGACCAATATGTCTAGAGACCGATAGCTCGAGGCAACCAATATTTCGATGGACAAATATCTCAAACCAACCAATATTTTAAGGGGACTATATTAAATCTCGAAAGAAAAAAGAGCTTCTCCATCAATGTTCTTTAGAATTTAAGTAAAATATCCATGAATGAAATTGGTTCTATGATTTTTATTGCAAATATCATTAATTTTGAACACAACCCTATTCTATTAAGCACTTTTAACTTATATTATTATCTCAAGGCAACAAATGTTTCACCGGGCCATTAACTCGAGAGACTGTTATTTCGAGGTACCAACATTTCGAGGTAACAATATTCTGAGGGACAAATATTTCGAGAGACTTACATCGAGGCAACCAATATTTTGAGGGACCAAAATGTCAAGGCAACCAATATTTCAAGGGACTTAAATCGAGGCAACATATATTTCAAAAGACAAATATATTTAAAGACCAATAACTAAAGGCAACCAATATTTCAATCAACCAATATCTTTAGAGGCCAACATCGTGAGACAGCCAAGATTTTAAGGGACTTGTATCATTATCTCAAGCCAACCATTATTTCAACCGACCACTCTTATGAGACAAACAATAATTCGGGGGACTAACCGACCACTATTAGAATGTAAGTATAATATCCCTTAAAGTTACTGGTTTTGAGGGTCTAAAATCACAAAGGCAACCATTAACTCGAGAGACGATTATTTCGAGGGACCGAAATTTTGATCTCAAAATTTCAAGGTAACAATATTCCAAGGAATATTTCGAGAGACTAACATCAAGGCAACCAATATTTCAAGGGACAATTATTTCGAGGGACCACAACATTTTGAGAGACCGATATTTTGAAGAAATAATATTTCGAGGGACTTAAATCGAGGCAACAAATATTTCCCAATATATTTAGAGACCAACATTTCCTAGGGGCTTTTATAATTATCTTAAGGCAACAACTATTTCGAGACACAAAATTCCACGGGACTAAAATCTCAAGGCACCCACTATATTTCAACCGACCATCACTATTTTGAGACAAACAATATTCCGAGGGACTAAAATCTAAAGCAACCATAATGTCGAGAGACCATTATTTTGAGGGACCAACATTTCGAGAGACCAATATTTCGAGGTAACAAATATTCCGAGCGATCAATATTTCGAGAGACTAACATCGAGGCAACAAATTTTTCAAAAGACCAACATATTTAGAGACCAACATTTCAAGGCAACCTATATTTTTTAGGGACTTATATCAAGACAACCAATATTTCGATCGCCAAATGTCTCTAGGGACCAACATCTTGAGGCAATCAATATTTTCATGGACAAATATCTAAAAGCAACCAATATTTTGAGAGACAAATATTTTAAGGCGTTATTTCAAGGTAGCCATCATTCTGAGGGATCAAAATTTCAAGGTAACCAACATGTTTAATGGGCCACTATTTGGAGGTAGCCAATATTTTGAGGGACTAATATCCTTGAGGTAGAAAGTATTTCAAAACCACTATTTCAAAGGGCACTATTTAGGGGCAACAAATATTTCAAAGGGATCAATAGTTCGAAGCAAACACTCTTTGAAGGACCACAATTTTCAAACATCTAATATTTCGAGGCAACGAATATTTAAAGGCAATATTTATCTCCAAACAGACCAATATCTTAAGGCAACCACTCGTTCAAGGAACCACTATTTTGAGACAACCATATTTCGAGGGATCAAAATCTCAAAGCAACCAATATTTCGAGGGAATTACATCGAGGCAACCAATATATTTAGAGACCACAACATCTCAAGGAAACCAAAAACATTTAGGGACTTGTATCAAGAAAACCAATATTATGAGTGACCAATTTCTCTAGAGACCAACATCTGGAGGAAACCAAACCAATATTATGAGTGACCAATTTCTCTAGAGATCAACATCTGGAGGAAACCAATACTTTGATGGACAAATCATTGAAGAAACAAGAGCTTCTACATCAAATTCCAAGAATTTATGACAGTAGTGGCCTTGCATCTTCAACAGATTCTATTAGAATTGATGTAAAATAACCATGAAAGTATTACTGGTTCTGTGGTTTCCAGTTCCAAATATCCATGTTTTTTAACACAACTTTATTAAGTACTTTGAACTTGGATCCTTTCTATAGTGTTTTACAATGGAATTGAGCATAAAAAGTAGACTAAAAAGAACTCAACCAAAGTTTTTCCAGTTAGCCAAATGGAGAGTAGAAAATGAGCAAACAAACCACATATAAATAGAGTAGAAAAGTTGCATAACAATAGAGACATTAGAAATGTTGCAAAATCGTAAAAAAAGTAGTAGAAGCTTACCTGATACAGGTTTGAGCTGAGCATTTGAAGAAATTTGAGTCAGCAAATTGAGTTGACCTAAGAGATCATTATGGCATCTAGTACACACTAAAGAAAACTAAGAACAAAATTTAAGTTAGCAACTAAAATAAATAAAGTAAAGTTCGTTTTAACTGGACAATTAAAGTCATTTGGTTACAGTTCAAATGTTTCAATATAATCTACCGGAACATCTCTAGCTTCTTTGAGTTGGCAGTAATTCAAATAGCAATGCAATTTAAAATTTACTAAACTGCTATCTCCTCTACTATTTCCAAAGAAATAAACCATGCAATGTCATCCTATTGTAAACTCTTCGTATCTTATTGTCATTAATAAGAATGGCCTACTCCAGAGTCTTAGTAAGACATAACAGCTCTCACAGTAAAATGCACAAGCAGAAAGCTGACAGTGAGGGCACAAGCAGATAGTTGACAGCCCTCCCTCCTTTACCTTAATACAGGAACGTACGACGACATAGAAAAGTTACCATGAAAGCAGCGTCGACAATAACATCAATCAGAGTCGCCATCTTTATAAAAGCCGGTGTGGGTCTCTCTCGACAACTCATAGGCTTCACATTTTCCCTAAACATTGGCCACTTGGCAAACGATCCTCGAGAAAGATTCTCTTGTATACAGTAGTTGTGACTATAGTGGAAATCTTAGCAATCTGATCAAAATGTACAGTAGAACAATAACATCACTAAAGTTGAATTGGGAAACAAAAGCTATTAGTAGAAAGGTGCGATCATAGTGTTGAAATCAAGCACTCTGTCGGCGATGTGATTCGTATACATCGTTTGATGAAAGTGGCGATGAGCAATTCAGTGAGATTCTCTGATCTCAATTTCCTATCGATAAGAAAAATGGACAATTTTATAACACAGCCTTATTGAGACATTTTAACTTATATCATTATCTCAAGGCAACCACTATTTGAATGGAACACCATTTTGAGACAAACAATACTTTTGGGGATTAAAATCTCAAGGCAACCATTAACTCGAGAGACCAATATTTTTAGATAATAATATTCTGAGGGACCAATATTACGAGAGACTTAACATCGAGGCAACCGATATTTCGAGGGACCAAAATATCAACGCAACCAATATTTCAAGGGCCCTTTATTTTGACTGGCCAACATTACGAGGGACCAATGTTTCAAGGAACTTAAATCGAGACAACAAATATTTCAAAATACCAATATATTTAGAGACTAACATCTAAAGGCAACCAATATTTCAAGCAACCAATATCTCGTGGGGCCAACATCTTGAGGCAACCAATAGTTTAAGTCACTTATATTATTATCTCAAGGCATCCATTATTTCAACCGACCACTATTATGAGACTAACAATAATTCGGGGGACTAAAAAATCTCAAGGGAACCATTATCTGGAGAGACCATTATTTTGAGGACCAACATTTCGAGAGACCAATATTTCAAAGCAACAATATTTCGAGAGACAAAAATCTCAAAGCAACCAATATTTTTCGAGGGACCAATAACTTTTTTTTTAAAAGATACCGAACTTTCATTGAGAATAAATGAAAGAATACAAGGGACGCAAAAAAAACAAGCCAGGAATCTCGCTATAAAAAGGAGCTCCAATCTTTGTAATATAACGTTCAAGGAATAATTACAAAAGAGAGCGTCATTGAGGTAGTCAATATCTCGAGACAACTAATATTTTGATGGGCAAATATCTTGATGGGCAAATATCTAAGGGCGACCAATATTTTGAGGGACAACCATTTCGAGGGACTAATATTTCGAGATAACAATAATAAGAGGGACCAATATTTTTTTGGTACTTACAATCGAGGCAACCAAAATATTTAGAGACTAACACATCTCACAGCCAAACCTTGTACATACTTATATCAAGTTAAACAATATTTTGAGCGACCAATATCTCTAGGGACCGATATTTCAAGGCAACCAATATTTCGAGGGGACTATATTAAATCTTGAAAGAAAAAAAAAAGCTTCTCCATTAAATTCCATGAATTTTATAACAATAGTCTTCACAAATTGTATAGAATTTAAGTAAAATATCCATGAATGATACTGGTTTTGTGGATTCTATTGCAAATATCAATAATTTCTAAAACAACCTTATTAAGAAATTTTAACTTATATCATCATCTCAAAGCAACCACTGTTTGATTGGACCACCATTTCAAGACAAACAATACTTTTGGAGATTAAAATCTAAACGCAACCATTAACTCGAGAGACCAATATTTTTAGGTAATAATATTCCGAGGGACCAATATTTAGAGAGACTTAAATCAAACCAACCGATATTTCGAGGGACCAAAATATCAAGGCAACCAATATTTCAAGGCCCTTTATTTTGACGGGCCAACATTACGAGGGACCAATGTTTCGAGAGACTTATATCGAGGCAACAAATATTTCAAAATACCAATATATTTAGAGACCAACATCTAAAGGCAACCAATATTTCAAGCAACCAATATCTCGAGGGGCCAACATCTTGAGGCAACCAATAGTTTAAGTCACTTATATCATTATCTCAAGGCATCCATTATTTCAACCGGCCACTATTATGAGACAAACAATAAATCGGGGGACTAAAATCTCAAGAGAACCATTATCTCGAGAGACCATTGTTTTGAGGACCAACATTTCGATAGACAAATATTTTGAAGCAACAATATTTCGAGAGATAAAAATCTCAAAGCAACCAATATTTCAAGGACCATTATTTCGAGAGATAAGTATTTATAGGGACAACCGTTTCGAGGGATCAATATTTCGAGGTAACAATATTCCGAAGGACCAATATTTTGAAGAACTTACATCGAGGCAACCAATATATTTAGAGACCAACAACTCAAGGAAACCAAACCTTTGAGTGACTTATAACAAGTTAAACAATATTTCAAGCGACCAATATCTCTAGAGACCGATAGCTCGAGGTAACGAATATTTTGATGGACAAATATCTCAAAGCAACCAATATTTTAAGGGGACTATATTAAATCTTGAAAGAAAAAAGAGATTCTCCATCAACTTCTTTAGAATTTAAGTAAAATATCCATAAATGATATTGGTTCTATGGTTTTTATTGCAAATATCAATAATTTTGAACAAAACCCTAAGCACTTTCAACTTATATTATTATCTCAAGGCATCCACTATTTCAACGTGCCACTAACTTGAGAGACTGTATTTCAAGGGACCAACATTTCGATAGACCAATATTTTAAGGTAACAATATTCTGAGGGACAAATATTTCAAAAGAGAAATATATTTAAAGACCAACAACTAAAGACAACCAATATTTCAAGCAACCCAATATCTTTAGGGGCCAACATCTTGAGACAGCCAATATTTTAAGGGACTTGTATCATTATCTCAAGGCAACAATTATTTCAACCGACCATTATGAGACAAACAATAAATCGAGGGACTAAAATCTCAAGGGAACCATTAACTCGAGAGACCATTATTTCGAGCGGCCAATATTTCGAAGTAGCAATATTCTGAGGGACCAAAATCTCAAAGTAACCAATATTTCAAGGGACCATTATTTCGAGGGGCAAGTATTTATAGGAACAACCATTTCGAGATAACAATATTCTGAGGGACCAATATTTGGAGGGACTAACATCGAGGCAACCAATATATTTAGAGACCAACATCTCAAGGTAACCAAACCGTTTTAGGGACTGATCAAGTTAATCAATTTTTCGAGCGACCAATTGGACCAATATCTTTTTTTTTAAAAAGGTACCGAGCTTTCATTGAGAATATATGAAAGAATACAAGAGCATGCAAAAAAAAAACAAGGAAGGAAACACGCTATAAAAAGGAGCTCCAATGTTGGTAAAATAACGTTCGAGGAATAATTACAAAAGAGAGCTCCATTGAGGTAGTCAATATCTCAAGGCAACTAATATTTTGATGGGAAAATATCTAAGGACATCCAATAATTTGAGGGGACTAAATAAAATCTTGGAAGAAAAAGAGCTTCTCCATTAAATTCCATGAATTTATAACAATAGTAGTCTTGCATCATCAACACATTCTATTAGAATTTAAGTATAATATCCCTTAAAGTTACTGGAATTGTGATTTTTGTTGCAAATATCAATGATGTTTAACACAGTCTGATTAAGCCCATTTAACTTATATCATTAACTCAAGTCATTATCTCAAGGCAGCCACTCTTTCAAGACAAACACAAAGGCAACCATTCTTTGACGGACTAAAATCAAAGGCAACCACTTTTTGAGGGTCTAAAATCTCAAAGGCAACAATTAACTCGAGACACCATTATGTCGAGGGACCAAAATTTTGAGAAACCAAAATTTCGAGGTAACAATATTCCAAGGAATATTTTGAGAGACTTACATCAAGGCAACCAATATTTCCAGGGACTGTCAACGCAACCAATATTTCAAGGGACAATTATTTCGAGGGACCACAACATTTTGAGAGACCGATATCTTGAAGCAACAATATTTTGAGGGACTTAAATCGAGGCAACAAATATTTCCAAATATATTTAGAGACCAACATCTCCAATATTTTTTAGGGACTTATATAATTATCTTAATGCAACCACTATTTCGAGACACAATATTCCGCGGGACTAAAATATCAAGCAACCATAATCTCGAGAGACCATTATTTTGAGGGACCAAAATTTCGAGAGACCAATATTTCGAGGTAACAAATATTCCGAGGGATCAATGTTTCGAGAGACTTACATGGAGGCAACAAATTTTTCAAAAGACCAATATATTTAGAGACCAGCATTTCAAGGCAACCTATATTTTTTAGGGACTTATATCAAGACAACCAATATTTTGTTCGACAAATTACTTTAGGAACCAACATCTTGAGGCAACCAATATTTTCATCGACAAATATCTAAAGGCAACCAATATTTTGAGAGACAAATATTTTAAGGCGTTATTTCAAGGTAGCCATCATTCTGAGGGATCAAAATTTCAAGGTAACCAACATGTTTAATGGGCCACTATTTGGAGATAGCCAATATTTTGAGGGACTAATATCCTTGAGGTAGAAAGTATTTCAAAACCACTATTTAAAAGGGCACTATTTAGGGGCCACAAATATTTCAAAGAAAACACTCTTTGAAGGGCCACAATTATCAAGCATCTAATATTTCGAGGCAACGAATATTTAAAGGCAATACTTATCTCCAAACGGACCAATTATCTTAAGGCAACCACTCGTTCAAGGAACCACTATTTTGAGACGACCATATTTCGAGGGATCAAAATCTCAAAGCAACCAATATTTCAGGGACCAATATTTCGAGGGACTTATATCGAGGCAACCAATATATTTAGAGACCACAACATCTCAAGGCAACCAAAAACATTTAGGGACTTGTATCAAGACGACCAATATTTTGAGTGACCAATTTCTCTAGAGACCAACATCCGGAGGCAACCAATACTTTGATGGACAAATCTTTGAAGAAACAAGAGCTTCTACATCAAATTCTATGAATTTATGACAGTAGTGGCCTGGCATCTTCAACAGATTCTATTAGAATTGATGTAAAATAACCATGAATGTATTACTTGTTCTGTGGTTTTTAGTTCCAAATATCCATGATATTTTTAACACAACTTTATTAAGTACTTTGAACTTGGATACTTTCTATACTTTTTTACAATGGAATTGAGCATAAAAACTAGACTAAAAAGAACTCAACCAAAGTTTGTCCAGTTAGCCAAATGGAGAGTAGAAAATGAGCAAACAAACCACATATAAATAGAGTAGAAAAGTTGCATAACAATAGAGACATTAGAAATGTTGCAAAATCGTAAGAAAAGTAGTAGAAGTTTACCTGATACATTGCATCGCAAATTGAGTTCAACTAGGAGATCATAATGGCAGCTAGTACACACTAAAGAAAACAAAGAACAAAATTTCAAGTTAGCAACTAAAATAAATAAAGTAAAGTTCGTTTTAACTAGACAAATAAAGTCATTAGGGTCAAATGTTTTAATATAATCTACCGGAACATCTCTAGCTTCTTCGAGTTGGCAGTAATTCAAATAGCAATGCAATTTAAAATTTACTATACTACTATCTCCTCTATTATTTCCAAAGAAATAAACCATGAATGCCATCCTACCATCCTATTGTTAATTCTTGTCATTAATAAAAATGGCCTACTCCAAAGCCTTAGTAAGACAGAACAGCTCCCGCAGTAAAATGCACAAGTAGATAGCTGGCAGCCCTCTTACTATGAAAGCCGCGGCGGTAATAACATCAATCAGAGTTGGCATCTTATATCTTTTGTCATGTAAAACCTTCTTTATAGCCACGTTTTACCCAATTTCAAAGCATTTGGCCTGAAAAAGTGTACATGTATACATCATATATTACTTGATGGAGACAATGTCAAAAGAATCAAACTGCTAGAAGAATAACATGTAGAATACCTTGAAAACAATACCACATGATTCAGTCCCAACAACGCATGCTGCCATGTAACTTATGGTCTACATGACCAAGAAAAAGCAGCAGAAGTATCAGAATTTTGTGCAGAAACATATTGTTGGCCAACAACATGAAATCTCCAAGTTTTTGAATAAACATGGGGAAAATAAAATGTAAGAGGAAAGGGGTTGACGTGAATGTTAACCTGTTTGGGTTCTCCATTCTTGCCTCCGATAGTCGTGGATATTATGTGACCAGTAACTAGATCATTTCCATCAATGACAGGTGACATTTCCAGCAAAGTACATACAAACGTTAGAGGTTGGAAAGAATCAATTGGAAAAATGTTAGTGAATAATTGATTGTTTAGAGTGGCAGGATCAGGTAAAAGATTGCAAATGTTAGAAACAATTATTAACACACTGATCGACAACTCATCAGTATAGTATAAAATTTACAATACTGCTATCTCCTCTACTATTTCCAAAGCAATAAACAATGTAATGCCATCCTATTGTTAACTCTTCGTATCTTATTGTCATTAATAAGAGTCTTAGTAAGACAGAACATCTCTAGCAGTAACACCGAATAGAGAAATATGGCATATATATATTTCATAGTAACACCGAATAGGCTATAAATTGGTGAATTCTAAAGTAGAGAAATATGGCATCTCGTGATCAATGAACTGAATCATACCTGTCGCTACCACCATTGCATATTAAGGATTTAGCGGGAATCATCTCGAATGAGTATAGAGACGGTTGATAGGCTGCAGCAGTTAGAACTTTCTGAATAGTCCTTAAATCAATTGCAACAACAGAGGAACTCGTAGCAACATAGAGAAGTGATTCATGGCATAGCAACATAGAGAAGTGATTCATGGCACTTAATGTTTTCAGGAGCAGCAGGAAGAGAAGTTAATCCAACGCAACATGACGAACGGAAAGCATTAACATCCCAAACTCTCACCTATTTCCATCTCAATAATAGTCAAAAAGAAAGAACGAAATTAATTAAACCCAACTAGAACTATAAAAGCATTAGGTCTGACTTTTTAGGTGTCTATAATGCGATGGTTAAATATCCTTAATCATGCAAAACCCTTTTTTTAAACAACGAGAAATCTCTGCATCATTCTGTATTCACAATCCAGAAAACATAGATTAGTACTATTTTGAAAGATGCATCTATAACACCTCAAATATATCACTCGATAGGATTCTCTTTTTTTTCTTCTTCTTTAATGAAAAACCATACTTCCATTTTATACCAAGAGCATACCAAAGAAGAAGAAAAAACAGCCCAAATCAGAAGGAGCCAAACCAAAAAACCAAACTGAAAAAAAGGCTCCAAGTATTAAAGAATAATGATGTGTGCTCCAAATTGATAATTTCATGAAAATTGCCAATAGATTTTCGAAATTGACCCAATAAAATATGGACGGGGAAAAACAAAATGCTAAAAAATGTAAAGATTGTCTATTTCTTCTGACTGCAAGAGAAAACATTGAGGGCATTCATGATTTCTGTCGTACAAGAAAATAATATTGTTTTAGCCCATACCTTCCACCACAATCGAATCGAGTGATCAGAACTTGAGGTTACCAAAACATTTCCTGATCTTTGCCCTTCACTTCTAAACAATGAAGTTTCACTAAGGGGAAACAGCCTGCATATGAAATCATATGTTAATAACCAGCTAAGAGCACATTTCAACAAGTTCAAAGGCAACCAATATTTCAAAGGACCAATTTTTTAGGGACAAACATTTTGAGGGACTTACATCGAGTGTACCTATATTTCAAAAGACCAATATTTAGAAACCAACATCTCGAGGGAACCATTGTTTTTTAGCGACTTATACAAGGCAACCAATATTTCTAGGCCAACATCTCAAGGCAACCCATATCTCAACGGACAGGTATTTCGAATCAACCAATATTTTGAGGGACAAATATTTCAAGGAAACCAATAACTTAAGGGACCAATACTTCAATAGGTCACTATTTAGAGGCAACTAATATTTCAAGGGACTAGTACGTCGGGGGACCAAAACCCCAAGACAATCAAGATTTCAAGAGACTATTTTTTCGAGGGACCAATATTTTGAGGGACTTACACTGAAGCAACAAAAATTTCAAAAGACCAATATCTCGAGGCAACGTATATTTTTTAAGAGACTATTTTTGAGGGACCAAAACCCCAAGACAATCAAGATTTCAGGAGACTTTTTTCGAGGGACCAATATTTTGAGGGACTTACACTGAAGCAACAAAAATTTCAAACGGCCAATATCTCGAGGCAACGAATATTTTTTAGGGACTTATCAAGACAATCAACATTTTGAGGGACCATCATCTCAAGTCGAGAGACAAATAAATATCTTAGTGAGTTGTTATTTCAAGGCAACCAACATTTGGAGGGATCAAAATTCAAGGTAAACAACATTTCAAGGAACCGTTATTTCAAAGGGGCACAATTTAGAACCGACGAAATAATACAAGGGATCAATATTTAAAATCAAACATCATTTCAAGGGACTATATATTTTCAAGGCAACAAATATTCCGAAGGACCAATATTAATATTTCGACGCAACAAACACTTTCAGGCAATATACTCATATTGAAAAATAATTAATATCTAAAGACATCCACTATTTCAATCGACGACTATTCTGAGAACCAATATTTCGAGGGACCAAATCTCAAGGGACCATTATTTTGAGGGACTTACAAGGAGGTAACCAAATTTTCAAAAGACCAATATATTTAGAGACCAACATCCTAAGGCAACAACTATTTCAAGAGAACAATATCGTTAGGGACTAACATCTCGTAGCAACCAATATTTCGATGGACAAGTATCTGAAGGTGACCAATATTTTGACGGACAAATATTTCAAGAATCGGTTATTTTAAGGCCCCAACCAATAGTTCAATGGGATATTATTGACAGAAAGTCAATATTTTGACGGACAAATATTTCAAGAATCGGTTATTTTAAGGCCCCAACCAATAGTTCAATGGGATATTATTGACAGAAAGTCAATATTTTGAGGGACCAGTATCTTGAGTCAACCAATATACCCCTATTTCATGAGGCGCTATTTAGAGCCAACAAATATTTCAAGGGACCAATATCCCGAGCCAACCAATATTTCGATGGACATATATCTCAAGGCGACCAATATATTGAGGGGACTATATTAAATCTTGGAAGAGAAAAAAAAATTTATCCATCAAATTCCATGAATTTATAACAATAGTGGTCTTGCATCTTCAACACAATCTACATGATTGTTACTGGTTCTAAGGTTTTTGTTAAAAATATGAATGATTTTTAACACAACCTTATTAAGCACTTTTAAATTATATCATTATCTCAAGGCAACCACTATTTCGAGACAAACAATATGACGGACTAAAATCTCAAGGCAATCACTAACTCGAGAGACCATTAATTCAAGGGATCAAACATTTTGAGAGACCAAAATTTCGAGGTAACAATCTTCCCAGGGACCAATATTTTGAGAGACTTACAAACGAGGCAACCGATATTTCGAGGGACCAAAATGTCGGCAACCAATATTTCAAGGGACCATTATTTCGAGGGACCAACATTTTGAGACAAACAATAATTTGAGGCACTAAAATCTCAAGGGAACAATTATATCGAGGGACCATTAATTCGAGAACCAACCATTTTGAAGGACCAATATTTCGAGATAACAATATTTCGAGGGACTTACAACGAGGAAACCAAGAGACTAACATCTCAAGGCAACAAAAAAATTTAAAAGACCAATATATTTAGAGACCATAATCTTTTGAAAACACCAATATATTTAGAGACCATAATCTCAAGCCAACCATTATCTCTAGGGGACTAACATCTTGAGGCAACCAATCTTTTAAAGGGACTTATATAATTATCTCAAGGCATCCATTATTTCAACCGACCACTATTATGAGACAAACAATAATTCGGGGGACTAAAATCTCAAGGGAACCATTATCTCGAGAGACCATTATTTTGACGCCCAACATTTCGAGAGACATATATTTCGAAGCAACAATATTTCGAGAGACCAATATTTCGAGGGACAAAAATCTAAATGCAACCAATATTTCAAGGACCATTATTTCGAGGCATAAGTATTTATAGGGACAACCGTTTCGAGGGACCAATATTTTGAGGTAACAATATTCCGAAGGACCAATATTTTGAAGAACTTACATCGAGGCAACCAATATATTTAGAGACCAACAACTCAAGGAAACCAAACCTTTGAGGGACTTATATCAAGTTAAACAATATTTCGAGCGACCAATATCTCTAGAGACCGATAGCTCGAGGCAACCAATATTTCGATGGACAAATATCTCAAAGCAACCAATATTTTAAGGGGACAATGTTAAATCTCGAAAGAAAAAAGAGCTTCTCCATCAACGTTCTTTAGAATTTAAGTAAAATATCCATGAATGATATTGGTTCTATGGTTTTTATTGCAAATATCATTAATTTTTAACAACCCTATTAAGCAGTTTTAACTTATATTATTATCTCAAGGCAACCACTATTTCAACGGGCCATTAACTCGACAAACCGTTATTTCGAGGGACCAACATTTCGAGGTAACAATATTCTGAGGGACAAATATTTTGAGAGACTTACATCGAGCACTATTTCAACGGGCCATTAACTCGACAAACCGTTATTTCGAGGGACCAACATTTCGAGGTAACAATATTCTGAGGGACAAATATTTTGAGAGACTTGCATCGAGGCAACCAATATTTTGAGGGACCAAAATGTCAAGGCAACCAATATTTCAAGGGACTTAAATCGAGGCAACAAATATTTCAAAAGACAAATATATTTAAAGACCAATAACTAAAGGCAACCAATATTTCAAGCAACCAATATCTTTAGAGGCCAACATCTTGAGACAGCCAAGATTTTAAGGGACTTGTATCATTATCTCAAGCCAACCATTATTTCAACCGACCACTCTTATGAGACAAACAATAATTCGGGGAACTAAAATCTCAAGGGAACCAATAACTCGAGAGACCATTATTTCAAGGGACCAACATTTCGAGGGGCCAAGAGCATGCAAAAAAAAAAAACAGGAAGGAAACATGCTATAAAAAGGAGCTCCAATCTTGGTGAAAAATAACGTTCGAGGAATAATTACAAAAGAGAGCGCCATTGAGGTAGTCAATATCTCGAGGCAACTAATATTTGGATGGGAAAATATCGAAGGACATCCAATAATTTGAGGGGACTAAATAAAATCTTGGAAGAAAAAGAGCTTCTCCATTAAATTCCATGAATTTATAACAATAGTGGTCTTGCATCATCAACACATTCTATTAGAATTTAAGTATAATATCCTTTAAAGTTACTGGAATTGTGATTTTTGTTGCAAATATCAATGATGTTTAACAGAGTCTTATTAAGCCCATTTAACTTATATCATTAACTCAAGTCATTATCTCAAGGCAACCACTCTTTCAAGACAAACACAAAGGCAACCATTCTTTGACGGACTAAAATCAAAGGCAACCACTTTTTGAGGGTCTAAAATCTCAAAGGCAACAATTAACTCGAGACACCATTATTTCGAGGGACCAAAATTTTGAGAATCCAAAATTTCGAGGTAACAATATTCCAAGGAATATTTTGAGAGACTTGCATCAAGGCTACCAATATTTCGAGGGACCGTCAAGGCAACCAATATTTCAAGGGACAATTATTTCAAGGGACCACAACATGTTGAGAGACCGATATTTTGAAGCAACAATATTTTGAGGGACTTAAATCGAGGCAACAAATATTTCCCAAACGGACCAATTATCTTAAGGCAGCCACTCGTTCAAGGAACCACTATTTTGATACAGCCATATTTCGAGTGAGCAATTTCTGTAGAGACCAACATCTGGAGGCAACCAATACTTTGATGGACAAATGATTGAAGAAACAAGAGCTTCAACATCTGGAGGCAACCAAAAATTTCACGATCTAAAGAAATTTGCGTTCTAGGTTTAGGGTTTTAACGTGAGAACTAAAAATGAAATAAACCCGAAAATTGATACCTAGAAAAGAGAAGGATCGCAACAGAGGAAGAACTCTCTCAGCCCCCTTCAGAGCGTCGTCGAATATCTCCGGAGCGAAGTGAAGGTCTTCGTCTACATTTCTCTCTCGAACCAGAGAATTTTGAATTGTCGCTCAACGGAAACCAAAGAAAGAAGAGGCCTTATGTATGAAGACTATGGGCCCGATTGGCCCATACAATTTAAACTTGGGGATTACGAATTTCAGTTGATAAAATTTCAAGAATTAAAATCACAGAGTTAATATTTAAAATTGGGATTGATGTCTGCTGCTCTGCACGGATTAATTCAATATTTGGTGATGATTTAGAAGCAGAGAAAAGAGAGAGAATGGGTTATTAAATAACAAAAGAGTATAATTAATTAATTATTGAGACATATACTTGGGGATTACGAATTTCAGTTGATTTTATAATTTACAAAACCAAGGAACAAGCGTATAAATCTAGAGAAATATCAAAATATTATATGTAATTTAAATTATAAATAATTAACTTATAATCATTCCTATATTGAATATTAACATATAAATAATTGTTCTAAAAAATATATAAATAATCAAAATAACATGTCTATTTTGGTCTTTATAGTCAAGTCACAACAATTTTGTTTAAACTTATCAAATATATGTTTTTTTATGTTTAAAATTGAAATTTGTCAAACACTAATCAGCTTCATATGACAGCTGATTTTCCTAAAAGCACACTTGACAGCCGAAGCAGACTATAACAATTACTTTTTAAATCATGCTAAAATCATGATAATTCACGAAACAAGTCGAGAGTGTGCATGGCTGAGATCAATGATTCAATATATTTGTGAAACTTGTGACTTGTCTTTCCACGAAAATCATGTGACCAACATTATATGAAGACAACACAACATGTATAACACAAATCAGAGGAGTATATATATTGAAGGAGATAGAACGAAACATGTCTTATCAAAGCTCGTCTACACCAATGATCTTGAAGAAAATGACGATATTATCGTTCAACAAATTTCTTCAAAAGACAACTTGGCATACTTATTTACATTTGTTAGGATAAAATTGAATAACAAAGAACAAATAAGCGCAAAAGAAAATCGACATTGATTTACGTGGTTCACTAACGTCGTGTTAGCTACGTCCACGGGCAGAAGGAGAGAACAATATTATTACAAATAAGAAAATTACAAATGACAGAGACTAGGGGTGGTTCATGTCATTAGAAGGTTATATATGACACCCTTCTAATGACCTAATAACATATTAAAAGCATTCCAACAACATTACTTAATGCAACATTTGAGAAGTTGGTGAACAACGTTGGAAAGCGAGGACTCAGAGATCTCAAATGATGTTTATGAGAAAATGTGTTATAGTCTTTTTCTCTTGACTATGGTTTTATCCCACTGGATTTTCCTAGCAAGATTTTGAATGAGGCAATTATTAAAGTATATGAATAATGTACTTTTTCCTGATTTATTTTTCCATTGGGTTTTTCCTAGTAAGGTTTTAACGAGACATATATTCTATATACTATGGACATTTAAGGGGAAGTGTTACGAATATTTATATAGATGTCCATATAGATGAGATATTCTTATCTTATGATCTCTCAATTATCTACATTATCTCCTCTCTAATTTTCTTCTTTATGTTTTCCATATCTTTTAAATCCTAAACCCTAAATCCTAGAGAATGTATGGATTCCCCAACTTCCTCCGACTCTCTACTTTGTTCATGTTCTCTTGTTTTACAACATTAATAATATTTTTCACAATCTAGACACTAAGGGCATGTTTGGGAGTTTATTGATTTTAGGGGAAGAGATTTAATTACAATTGATTTTATAAAATTGATTACTATATAATCATTTTAATGTTTGGATTGAAATTATTTTTATATGATTAATGTTTGGTTTCTTTAGAAATAATTTTAAAATTACTAAATTTCTAAAAAATGGAATTATATTTTGAGAAATTATTTAAGTAAATAATTATTTAACTATTTAATAAGTAATTATATACAATATTTATATATATATATATATTTTAAAATTAATATCATTACAATTTATTTATTTATTTTAAAATATATACTTTTATTAATTTATATTTTCATTTTAAAATATCAACTAAAGATTTAAAAGTATATACATTTTGCAAAATTGAAAAAACAAATTAAAGCAGCTGTTTGAAGGGGAGGCAAACTGACACCTTTATGTTACTTTACCAACAAAGCAAAAAATATAATTAGTACCAAAAGTACATAAAGTTTTATATATATCAATTTCCGTATTTTTTAATTTAAATTAATAACTAGCACGAGTTGCAGGTTATTTAAAGCAGCAATAGTTAGACTGTTGAACTCTTAAGTAGTACCATGAGGCTATGTGATGGTCACATAGGGAACCTCGTAGTACTTCATGCAGAAAGGTTTACTAGGTCTCTCATGGCTAAAGTGTTTGAGAGGACACCTAGAAGAGTCTAGGGCTCCGAGTTGCTAAAAGGATAGTGGGAGATTACAACTGATGTGAGACGTTATAGTTCTCTCCCTACCAACATATACACCACGGACGTTTAAGTCCAAGTGGGAGTTTGTTGGGTTTAATGTCCTTAAACTCGTGGTTTGTAAACTATGTTTGTAAATATACTATTTAGAATAACACTACAACAAATTCCACCTAAGATGACAGTTAGAAAATGGAGGAGACCCTACGAGGGCGGTTTTTAGAAAATGCGCTCAGTTTTACGAATTATTTTTTATTTTTTCGAAAATTAAACATATAAGGGCGGTTTTGCACCGCCATTATAATACCTATTTGATGACGGTTGTAAACCGTCATCGAAACAAGAAAAAAAATTATTGTACGGAAATTATACCTTTAATGGCGGTTTTAGACCGCCATTAATAGAGCCCTTTGATGGCGGTCAAACACCGTCATACAAAACCTCTAATAATATATTAATAAAAATAAAAATAAAAATAAAAATAGATTAATATTATTATTATTATTATTATTATTAAAATAATAATCTTAATTAAAAAAAAAAAAAAAAAAACGTACGGCTTTGTTTTCACGAAGACCCCCCGCTGCCTCCTCTCCCTCAGGTCTCTCTCCCCCTCGATTCCTTCTCTCCCTCTCCGTTCGCACGCCACGCCTAGCCGCCTCCTTCCTCAGCTCCGACCACCCCATGTCGCTCCCCGCCGCCGCACACGTCGTCGCCCAGCCGAAGTCGTCGTCGTCGTTCCATTTTGCCCAGCCGCACGCCCTCGTCGTCGTGCCGCACTCCGCTGCCTGCCTTTGTCGTCGTTCCGCACGTCGCCGCCGCTGCTCCATTTCCGCCTAGCCGCACGACGTCGTTGCCGTCTGTCGCCCAACCTCCCTCCGCCGCCGCTGCTCCATTTCCGCCTAGCCGCACGACGTCGTTGCCGTCTGTCGCCCAACCTCCCTCCGCCGCCGCCGTCTGTCGCCCAGTCGCACCTTGCCGCCGCCGACCGTCGCTGCTCTGCTCCTCCCTCGCTGCGAGATCGTTCCTCCAATCGTCGACCGTTCGGAGTAAGTTCAGCGAGTTTCGATTCTCCCTTCAAAATTTCTTTGTCTATTTACTTATGCTAGATAAGCTATAACGCTTAAAACTTTTGGATAATGTTGGCGTTGTCATTTAATTGATAAATTGAACGCTCTGAGCACGCTATTCAGCAGGAGCTAGCATGTTTTTTTTAATATTGCTTCATTGGGGTCGACCGATTCTTTGAGATTGGAAGTCAAACTTTGATGTAGATAGCAGTGGGTAAATTTCATGGAAATGCTCAATGACGATGAGTACTTGAGGACTTACTCTAGAGCCATTGGCCCTAGAATTTTGGGGCTTACCTTTGAAGCTTCAAGGGAATCTTCCATTGTTGCTTTCAATCATTTGAAACTTGTCGACATTCTCATGGATGTGGTGAGTTCCTTTTACTCTATACTTTTATTAACTTTCCAGCCATCTTTTACCATTTTCAGTCAAAGTTTGCACTGTGACTGTATCTTTTAATGTACATGATCTGAGTAGGGATTCAGCATACTACAACACTTCTTTTCCCTGAAGAGATTGTCATAGGTTTATTGTGGTAATATTCATCAAGTATTTTATGATTCTAGTACTTGCACTACAAATGACTTGCATAGTCCATTCCATGTTGTTTTACTTGCTCCTAACTGTAAGCTGTGTTCTCATCTCAATAGAATCCGGAAGAAGCGCATGCAAGACGGGGAGGTGAGACCTCAAGTTAAATTAATTGTTGATTTTATCCCTTGCAAGCATCAGGAGGGTTGATTTCTAATTGATAAATCAGCTCCTTGGACATTCAATCCTCAGCTGCTTCTCACATGCCTCAAGACACTAAGAAGTCAGGTAATTTAGTTACTGTGGATGAAAGAATATTACTTATATGTTGATGCTCAATATTGTGGAGTTGCAATCATAACAATCTACTTCTCTGTGTCGAAAAAGAGCTTTCTTTTTCTATCCCTACTTTCTGTTCTGTTTGAGCTCCCATGTTTTAGTAAGGTAACTTCATCTTCGATCGGTTAACAGGAAGGTATCCTTCTATCTCATTGTCAACAAAAGGTGACAATAGTGGAGGAGGAACCCTGTGGGTGTTTATTTAGCAAATTGATATGTTAATTCCAAGGTATAAATAATAAGAGTTAAAACAAAAATATATACTAAATGTTGGAGGAGGCCATGTATTATAATCGTCATATATAAGCCACACCAATGTGTCGTATTTATTGGCAAACCTGATATGTAATGGTCTCGTCGGATTTCTTAAATGGTGCCCGATCTCCTTCCCAAGAAACCATGCCTCCAAAAGCAGGAATAACGAAAAGCAGTCTTTCATCGAAAAAAACGAAAGAAAAAAACAAGGGCGTACAAAAAAACAAGCCCAACAAAAGTCTGAACAAGCTACAAAAAGAGACTCTAATCCAACAAAACCAAACCAAGACCATATAAAAAAGCTCGGTGACTGAAGCCCACAAAGAGGCGTTAAACCTAACTCCTTCCCAAACCTCATCACAAGAACTCCTCACCTCTCTAAAGATCCTTTTGTTTCTCTCAAGCCAAACTCCCCATAAAATAACAAAGAAACTAGTGTGCCACAAAATTTTGTCCTTGTCTCGAAAAGGAAACCCAAGAACACCTCCTCAATCAAAAGGAAACAATTATCATTCCAGACCCAAAATATATCGAAAGCTTCTCAACCATCTAGTCCAAAGGGACTGAACAAACCGACAACTCCACAACAAATGATAAAGGTCCTCAGAGTGACACTGCATAAGATCACCATTGCGGGAGTAAAACCAAAGACTTCAAAAGAAGGAAAGGAGCAACATTAAGACAACAATTTCCAATATCCAATATCCATGGCAGCAAAGACATAAAATAGCATCTCTATTTTCAGTAACAATGCAAATAGCATAAACACAATATTATAAAATGGAACATAATCTTACCTCACGGCTTAAGAAGAACTTCATGTTCTTAAAAAGTTTCTTACACTCTCTAGTATCTTCATCGTCATCCTCATCCTCATCATCCTTACCAGCTGCATCTTCAACAAGATTCATCAATGAAGTTGGCTCGTTTAAGGTGACTAAAATTATAGTAATTTAAAGTAATAGTCTTTTCAACTGAACATCAAAATCACCTATTGCCAAAGCCTCCAAATGAGGGTCCAGAATTGGTGAGAACTTCAACTTAATAGAGTGATATAAGTAAGAGTTCACAGAGGCAAGAAGAGTTTGCACCCATAATAATTACGAGTAGGCTAGATGAGCATTGTACTTTTTTCTCCTTGATACATGAGTAAACTAAACATTAACATGATAGATGAGCATTGCACTTTTTTCTCCTTTGTCATATTAGAACCCTAGAGTTAAGCTAAGAAACACAGACACTGACACGCGACACGCCAATTTCAAAAAACATTGGACACGACACCTTAATTTATTTATTTATTTTTTAAATATATATGTGTGCATATTTTGACATATGGTGAACATTTAATACTTTTAATATAAATTTCTTCTACCTTTTAAAGTAAATTTTGACATATGGTCGTTGATAGTTGTCACTGGAAGTATCATGAGAAATGGAGGAGAATCGTGGAGTGGAAGGAGTTAGGATTAGGAAGGGGTTAGGAAGCTGATTAAAACCATATAAATAGATGGATAATTGAAAATTGGACTTGGGTATTGGTTTTTCTCCCTAAATTGGCTCATAAAATTTTTAAACATAAAAAACGTGTCCGAGGAGTGTCCCTGCGTGTTCCCTCGCATGTCAGAAAATGATTTCTACAAGCGACAATAAGAAGACATGTTAAATATGCTCTGGTAGTCATTAACAAGTTATTGGATTCTTGTCTTTGGCACTAGACACTTGCATTGTAGTAGCAACTAAACTAACCCCGCTGTTTTGAACAGTGCGAATATTGTCACAGGTTTTTGTGTTATAACAACATCCATTAATCTTGGAACCCCCTCATATGTCATCACCTGTGGGTGTGGGTCATGTGATATCCATCGTACAATTTGGGAAACATTACACCCAGATTGTATTTCACTCATCACCTATTATAGAAATTCTGATCATGTTATTTTCAGACTAAATCATTAAAATATATATGCAGAAGGAGTATGACAATTGAATACCTTTTCATATATCCATTTAACAAATGAGCGATTATGTTCATTTTGAAGCCACTTTTCATTCTTTGCTCTTCTTGGATTTTCATTCTTCAAATATTCCATATGTTGGCTGTAAAAAGTATTTACCATTAAAACAATAAGAACACTAACTAATATAGTGGTATAAAAGATTAATCTTACTTACTTCCTATACGGTTGCACTTCATCAGTATTCTCTAAGATATGAAGATGAGCTTGCTTCAGTTGTTGCATAGGAGGCATTATATAAGATTCAACTGATAAAGATCTGTTGGTAAGTGTTTCTTCTCGTAATTTGAATGACCCAAGTCCCACCGCATCTAGTCCAGGAAAAAACTCAGAACAAAATTTCACAGCTTCTTCAACAATGTATGCCACTGCCATGCTCCCTTCGGGTCGAGTTCTATTACGAACATAACTTTTCAACACCTTCATATACCGCTCAAATGGATACATCCAACTTAGGTAGATGGGGCCGCAAAGTTTGACTTCCCTCACAATGTGGACAATCAAATGCATCATTATTGTAAAGAAAGAGGGTGGAAAATACTTCTCAAGTAAACATAATGTGACAACAATATCGTCTTGCAACTTATCCAACTTTGATACATTCACATTCTTAGAACATATAGCATTGAAGAATAAACACAATCTAGTATAGCGTATCTCACATTCTTCGGTACGATAGAACGTAGAGCAACTGGAAGCAATTGTTGCATTAGAACATGACAATCGTGAGATTTGAGGCCAGTAAGTTTCAAATCTTCCAACGATACTAGACTTCTTATATTCGATGAATACTCTTCAGGAACTTTTGTTTCAGCTAAAGTTTTACAGAAACGATATTTCTCTTCTCTTGACAATGTATAACATGCTGCGGGTAGGTACGTTCTATTTCCTTTCTTTACAGACGCTAAATCAAGTCGCATCTTTAAGTCAACTAAGTCAAGTCTAGTATTTTCATCGTCTTTACTTTTTCTTGGAATATCCAGTAGAGTTCCTATGATATTCATACACACATTCTTTTCAATATGCATTACATCAAGACAGTGTCTTACATGTAGTTTTTCCCAATATGGTGGTTCAAAAAATTCGGGTCTTCTTTTCCAATAGTTATCTGCAGTTTCCTTTTCCAATTTCTTGCAACATTTCTTGCCCCTTGGAAAGTTCATGTTATTCAGCTGTAGATGAATAGCGTCCCCTGACAATGGAACCAGAGGAGTCCCAAGCTCTTGCTTACCATTAAAAGCCTTATTCTCTCTTCTGTATGGATGAGGTCTTGACAAATATTTTCTATGCCCAAGATATACATTCTTTTTCCCATATTTTAATCTTATTGAAGAAGTACCCTCCCCACATATTGGACAAGCCTTGTAGCCTTTCACAGTACATCCGCATCAATTTTCATATGCAGGAAAATCATTGATAGTCCACAACAGAACAACCTTCAGAGTGAAACTTTCTTGTCTATGTGCATCGTAGCATTGGACTCCATCTTCCCATAGAAGTTTCAAGTCGTCAATTAAAGAAGCTAGATATATATTGATGTCATATCCCGGTTGTTTTGGTCCTCATATCAACATCGACAACATCAAAAAATTTCTTCTCATGCACAACCATGGTGGAAGGTTGTATATTGTAGTAATCACCGGCCAACAACTATATTTACTACTTAAATTCCCATATGGATTCACTCCATCAGTTGATAAACCCAAACGAAGATTTCTCGATTCCAAACCAAAAGTTGGCCACGAGTGATCTACTAACCTCCAAGATGGCGAGTCAGCTGGGTGTCGCATAATACCATTTACTTTCCTATCGGTTGCATGCCAACACAAGTTCTTTGCATGTTCAGAACTTTTGAACAACCTTATAAACCTAGGAATTATTGGAAAATACCACATTTGTTTAGCCGCCACACCTTTTTTTCTCTTTCGTTGAGTTCTTACATAGTTTCCATCTCGATAAATCACAGTAAGGACATTTACTCATATTCGCAAACTCCTTTCTATAGAGGCAACAATCATTCGGACATGCATCAATTTTTTGGTAGTTCAATCCTAGGGCAACTAAGGATTTTTTTGCATCGTACATAGAAATTTACATTTCATTATCTTTGGGTAGTATATCACTTATAATGGGCAGTAGTTCAGAAAAGCTAGAATTACTCCACCCAAATCTTACTTTCAAGTTGTACAACCTCACAAGAGCAGACAACTTAGTGATTTTTTTACATCCTTGGTATAAGGGTTTTTTGGCATCCTCGAACATAGTGTCGAACATCTTAGGTAAATGAGAAGATTCATCATGAGCAACTTCAACCATGTCAATTACATTAAATAAATCATCATCATCCTCATAATGTCCATTCATCTCATCATTGAATCTATCGCTAACATTTTTTGTTGTCCATTCTTCCCCGTGCCAAAACCATACCTTATAACTTTGATCAATATCATTGACATACAAGTGATCCCTAATAACTGCAACCTCCTTAGATATACGATTCCCACATTTTAAACATGGACAACGAATCAAATGGGAACCATTGGCATAATGTAAACCAAATTCAATGAATGTTTCAACTCCTAACTCATACTCTTTAGACAATCTGTTTCTCATCATCCAAGATTTGTCCATGGTACAATTTTAAAAACCTTAATATTTAATAATTTCTCTGTATTTCCTCTTTGTTCTTCTTCTATAGATCTCCTTCAAAAATAAATTATAAAATTTAATCTCTTAAAAAAGAACCATGACCAAAAAAGCAAAATAGATCTATCAAAAGTTTAACATTATGTTCGAAAGCAAAATCTTGAAACATGTATTCTAAAAAGTTGAATAAACATCTCTTACAAAAACCAAATCAAGTCATGTCCCATTGACAATTTTTGTTCTTTCTATTCCTTACGATCTGAATCCCCAGAACAAACTGAGCTTCTCTCAAATCTTTCATTTGGAATTGGTTCGCTAGTCATTGTTTAACATCAGTCAGAAATCCTACGTATCCCAATGAGTACGTACAAGACTAAGAAATCTACAACATTATTGACTATTTTCTTGTAGACACAAGGTTCGTCAATATTTTGTTCAAAGCCATAAGATTTGATCGCAGTATCAAACCTTATATTCTAGGATCTAGATGTTTGCTTCAATCCATAAATGGATCGATTAAGTTTGCAAACCTTTTGCTCTTGACCCTGAACTATGAACCCCTCTGGTTGAGCCATATAGATACACTCTCCTCATGATTGCCATTCAGAAAGGTTGTCTTGACGTCCATTTATGCCAAATTTCATAATCATAAAACGTGGCGATGGAAATCGACTTAAGCACGACAACAGGGGAAAACATTTCTTCATAGTCCACCCCTTCCCTCTGGGTATAACCTTTTGCCACAAGTCGAAAGGTTTGCACCTTATCAGCTTGGTCTTGTTTCCTCTTGTAGATCCACTTGCAACTGATAGGTTTTTCACCATCTGATTGGTCTACAAGTTCCCAGACTTAATTGAATTCATCGACTCCATTTCGAGGTCCATGGCTTTAAGCCACTGGTGGCATTGTTAAAAACTTTATCTAAACCTTCAAACTCCTCGTCGGGTAATTTGAAAACCAACCCCCTTTTAAGGAACTTTATACCTCATCGATTTAGGGTTTAGGGTTTTAGGTATAAAAACCAAATCTTCTTCTAAAATAACATTATAAACTCCTAAAAATTCAAAGCCAAACAAAGACAACCTATGAAGGAGAGATGAAAGCTAACTTATAGAAATATCATTCATTATAAAAGTAGTGTACAAATAAAGGAAAAAGAAAACACCACCAAGAAGATTTGATCTTGATGCTATCCAACCATTCCCGCCAAAGCTAAGTGCTTATCTTAAAAAAAAATCATTTGGTTCAATTTGAGATTGTAATGAAGGTCCCTTAGCATCTGACATTTTACTCCAATAAGAACAATCTCGACATGCACATAACATAAACCAAAATAACTTTACATTGATACTACATCTTTGCACCTACATTTCCATTGAAAAATCTCATATCAACATGTAATTAATTTTCTTAACATAACCTCTTCTTTTTTACAATTACGTCTGAAGACTTCAGTTCCTTTATTTATTTAACTAACAATACTCATGTAAATCTACTATTGTGCATTTTATTGCACACATATTCCTTTAATATTAGGATTTGATTCGGTTCATTTGGTTTTTTAAACACTAAACCAAACCAAAAATCGGATTTAAAAGACTAACTAAAGCAAGAGAGTCGTTTTAAAAATATAATAATAATAATAATAATAATAATAATAATAATAATAAATGAACCAGTTAATTCAGCCCGGTTTTTGAACACATCTGATCTGGTCAGCAAAACTCCACCAGCTGATTACTGCCACAATATAATATCTCAAAATTTTGGAACATTTTACAGTTTTCAATACATCAATCCAACAATGGTGTGAAATCAATTAAACTATCAATAATTACATGTCATAATTCAATAATAAAATATATTTTTGGTATAATATTAATATGATTGATTTGATAATAATAATATTGTTCTCAATTCATTCTATTTTGTCAAATCGAGCACAGTTCAACTAGCATAAGGTTGTATCATTGACTATTAGATTATATAGTTCAATCTCGTATTAATTAAAATACCTTTTAAAAAAAAATCATTCTATCTTAAAAAATAAATTAAAAGCCCTAATATTCAAAAAGTGTATTTTAAATATAAAAAAAAAATCATAGTTGAAAAAAATGATCAAGACACAAAAGTTAAATTTAGACACAAAAGATAAATTCATAGATATGTTAGTTTTTTTTAAAAATGAAGACAATTTATTTACTATATTATATATTATATAGTAAAATAAAATTTATATCATAATATTCACAAAATATGTATTTTATATATTAAATATGCAATACAAAATGTTTAAAATACCAATATTTTTAGAGACTTATATCAAGTTAAACAATATTTCGAGCAACCAATATCTTTGAGGGACTTATATCAAGTTAAACAATGTTTCGAGCGACGACCAATATCTCTAGAGACCGATAGCTCGAGGCAACCAATATTTCGATGGACAAACATCTCAAAGCAACCAATGTTTTAAGGGGACTATATTAAATCTCGAAAGAAAAAAGAGCTTCTCCATCAACGTTCTTTAGAATTTAAGTAAAATATCCATGAATGATATTGGTTCTATAGTTTTTATTGCAAATATCAATAATTTTGAACACAGCCCTATTAAGCACTTTTACCTTATATTATTATCTCAAGGAAACCACAATTTCAACCGGCCACTAACTCGAGAGACCAACATTTTGAGGTAACAATATTCTGAGGGGAAAATATTTCGAGAGACTTACATCAAGGCAACCAATATTTTGAGGGACCAAAATGTCAAGACAACCAATATTTCAAGGGAGAGGCAACAAATATTTCAAAAGACAAACATATTTAAAGACCAATAACTAAAGCAACCTATAATTCAAGCAACCAATATCTTTAGAGGCCAACATCTTGAGACAACCAATATTTTAAGGGACTTGTATCATTATCTCAAGTCAACCATTATTTCAACCGACCACTCTTATGGGACAAACAATAATTCGGGGGACTAAAATCTCAAGAGAACCATTAACTCGAGAGACCATTATTTCGAGGGACCAACATTTCGACGGGCCAAGAGCATGCAAAAAAAAAAAAAAAAAAAAAAGGAAGGTAACACATGCTATAAAAAGGAGCTCCAATCTTGGTAAAAAATAACGTTCGAGGAATAATTACAAAAGAGAGCGCCATTGAGGTAGTCAAAATCTCGAGGTAACTAATATTTGGATGGGAAAATATCTAAGGGAAACAATTATTTTGAGGGGACTACATAAAATCTTGGAAGAACAAGAGCTTCTACATTAAATTCCATGAATTTATAACAACGGTGGTCTTGCATCATCAACACATTCTTTTAGAATTTAAATATAATATCCCTTAAAGTTACTGGTTTTGAGGGTCTAAAATTTCAAAGGCAACCATTAACCCGAGAGACCATTATTTCGAGGGACCAAAATTTTGAAAAACCAAAATTTTGAGGTAACAATATTACAAGGAATATTTCGAGAGATATTTACATCAAGGCAACCAATATTTCGAGGGACCGTCAAGGCAACAAATATTTCAAGGGACAATTATTTCGAGGGACCGATATTTTGAAGAAACAATATTTCGAGGGACTTAAATCGAGGCAACAAATATTTCACAATATATTTGACCAACATCTCCAATATTTTCTAGGGGCTTTTATAATTATCTTAAGGCAACCACTATTTCGAGATACAATATTCTGCGGGACTAAAATCTCAAGGCACCCACTATATTTCAACCGACCACTATTTTGAGACAAACAATATTCCGAGGGACTAAAATCTAAAGCAACCATAATTTCGAGAGACCGTTATTTTGAGGGACCAACATTTCGAGAGACCAATATTTCGAGGTAACAAATATAACGAGGGATCAATATTTCGAGAGACTTACATCGAGGCAACAAATTTTCAAAAGACCAACATATTTAGAGACCAACATTTCAAGGCAACCTATATTTTTTTGGGACTTGTATCAAGACGACCAATCTTTCGATCAACAAATGTACTGTAGAACAATAACATCACTAAATTTGAATCGGGAAACAAAAGCTAGAGAACAAGCGATTAGTAGAAAGTTGTGATCATAGAGTTGAAATCAAGCACTCTGTCGGCGATGTGATTCGTATACATCGTTTGATGAAAGTGGCGACGAGCAATTCAGTGAGATTCTCTGATCTCAAGTTCCTATCGATAAGAAAAATGGACAATTTTATAACACAACCTTATTGCGCAATATTTCGAGAGACTTAACATCGAGGCAACCGATATTTCGAGGGACCAAAATATCAAGACAACCAATATTTCAAGGGCCCTTTATTTTGACGGGCCAACATTACGAGAGACCAATGTTTCAAGGGACTTAAAAAATATTTGAAAATACCAATATATTTAGAGACTAACATCTAAAGGCAACCAATATTTCAAGCAACCAATATCTCGAGGGGCCAACATCTTGAGGCAACATATAGTTTAAGTCACTTATATTATTATCTCAAGGCATCCATTATTTCAACCGACCACTATTATGAGACGAACAATAATTCGAGGGACTAAAATCTCAAGGGAACCATTATCTCGAGAGACCAATATTTCAAAGCAACAATATTTCGAGGGACAAAAATCTCAAAGCAACCAATATCTTTTTTTAAAAAAAGATACCGAACTTTGATTGAGAATAAATGAAAGAATACGAGGGATGCAAAAAAACAAGCCAGGAATCCCGCTATAAAAACGAGCTCCAATCTTTGTAAAATAGCGTTCAAGGAATAATTACAAAAGAGAGCGCCATTGAGGTAGCCAATATCTCGAGACAACTAATATTTTTATGGACAAATATCTAAGGGCGACCAATAGTTTGAGGGGACTATATAAAATCTTGGAAGAAAAAGAGCTTCTACATTAAATTTCATGAATTTATAAAAATGATGATCATGCATCATCAACACATTGTATTAGAATTGAAGTATAATATCTCTTAAAGTTACTGGTTCTAATGATGTTTGACATAGTCTTATTAAGCCATTTTAACTTATTTCATTAACTCAAGTCTTATCTCAAGGCAACCACTCTAATTAAGACAAACTCAAAGGCAACCATTCTTTGAGGGACTAAAATCAAAGGAAACCATTAACTCGAGAGACCATTATTTCGAGGGACCAAAATTTCAAGGTAACAATATTCCAAGGAATTTTTTTGATGACTGACATCAAGGCAACAAATATTTTGAGGGACCAAAATTTCAAGGCAACCAATATTTCAAGAGACAATTATTTTGAAGGACCACAACATTTCGAGAGACCAATATTTTGAGGTACTTAAATCTAGGCAACAAATATTTCCCAATTTGACTAGAGACCAACATCTCCAATATTTTCTACGGACTTATATAATTATCTTAAGGCTGAGGACCATTAGACTCTAAAGAAACAATAATCTCGAGAGACCATTAGGATGAGGACCAACATTTCGAGAGCCCAATATTTCGAGGGACCAAAATCTCAAAGCATCGAATATTTTGAGGGTCAACCATTTTGCTACAAGAATTTTAGGTTTTCCCGACGAAAGAAAGCATCGGAAAAAAGCACAAAAAGCGTCGGCGTAGGGAAAGCTTAATGCCGACGCAAATATTGCGTCGGAAAAACAAATGTCCGTCATTTTTAATGACGTTCAATGCCCGTCATCAATGTCTTAAAATTTAAAAAAAAAAAAATTGGTTGGGATTTGGCTAACCATACCAATAATATTTCTCTTCCTCAACCTATAAATAAATAAAATTCCAATATTATGATTTTACACAACAATTAATTCAAGAAACATCTCAAGGTATAGGAAATAAAAATTAAACAGCACACAAGATCAATAAGTATAAAAGATTAAAAACATAATAGTACATTGTCAAATTCAAAACACGAACCCACTCATTTCTCTTCAAGAAAATAAGAATCAACAAGCACTCGGGAGCAATCTCGACTTGATCCATGAAATGATTCCTAGCATAAGTTCGTACTATAAAAAAACAAAACTCCAAACAATTTCTATTTTCATGTACTTTCAGTTTGGACTTTGGACAAAAGAAAGGAAAATGGGGTAAGGTAATGGGGTATTGCTATTGGGGAAGAAACAGAAGAACCAGGATCAGATTTCAGCAAGAAAAGCGGGGATGTGGGCTTACAAATTGGCTTACCTACTTTGCTTTCATTATTCAACTAGAATTAGAATGCTTTCAAATACACATCTCACAGCCAAACCTTGTACATACTTATATCAAGTTAAACAATATTTCAAGACAACTAATATTTCGAGGGGACTATATTAAATCTTGAAAGAAAAAAAAAAAGCATCTCCATTAAATTCCATGAATTTTATAACAATAGTCTTCACAAATTGTATAGAATTTAAGTAAAATATCCATGAAGGACCAATATTAATATTTCTACGCAACAAACACTTTCGGGCAATATACTCATATTGAAAAATAATTCATATCTAAAGACATCCACTATTTCAATGGACGACTATTCTTGAGAACCAATATTTCGAGGTCCCAAATCTCAAGGGACCATTATTCCGAGGGACTTACAAGGAGGTAACAAAATTTTCAAAAGACCAATATATTTAGAGACCAACATCCTAAGGCAACAACTATTTCAAGAGAACAATATCGTTAGGGACTAACATCTCGAAGCAACCAAAATTTCGATGGACAAGTATCTGAAGGTGACCAATATTTTTACGGACAAATATTTCAAGAATCGGTTATTTTAAGGCCCCAACCAATAGTTCAATGGGCCATTATTGATATTTTAAGGCCCCAACCAATAGTTCAATGGGCCATTATTGACAGAAAGTCAATATTTGGAGGGACCAGTATCTTGAGTCAACTAATATACCCCTATTTCATGAGGCGCTATTTAGAGGCAACAAATATTTCAAGGGACCAATATCCCAAGCCAACCAATATTTCGATGGACATATATCTCAAGGCGACCAATATATTGAGGGGACTATATTAAATCTTGGAAGAGAAAAAAAAACTTATCCATCAAATTCCATGAATTTATAACAATAGTGGTCTTGCATCTTCAACACAATCTACATGATTGTTACTGGTTCTAAGGTTTTTGTTAAAAATATGAATGATTTTTAACACAACCTTATTAAGCACTTTTAACTTATATCATTATCTCAAGGCAACCACTATTTCGAGACAAACAATATGACGGACTAAAATCTCAAGGCCATCACTAACTCGAGAGACCAATATGTCTAGAGACCGATAGCTCGAGGCAACCAATATTTCGATGGACAAATATCTCAAACCAACCAATATTTTAAGGGGACTATATTAAATCTCGAAAGAAAAAAGAGCTTCTCCATCAATGTTCTTTAGAATTTAAGTAAAATATCCATGAATGAAATTGGTTCTATGATTTTTATTGCAAATATCATTAATTTTGAACACAACCCTATTCTATTAAGCACTTTTAACTTATATTATTATCTCAAGGCAACAAATGTTTCACCGGGCCATTAACTCGAGAGACTGTTATTTCGAGGTACCAACATTTCGAGGTAACAATATTCTGAGGGACAAATATTTCGAGAGACTTACATCGAGGCAACCAATATTTTGAGGGACCAAAATGTCAAGGCAACCAATATTTCAAGGGACTTAAATCGAGGCAACATATATTTCAAAAGACAAATATATTTAAAGACCAATAACTAAAGGCAACCAATATTTCAAGCAACCAATATCTTTAGAGGCCAACATCGTGAGACAGCCAAGATTTTAAGGGACTTGTATCATTATCTCAAGCCAACCATTATTTCAACCGACCACTCTTATGAGACAAACAATAATTCGGGGGACTAACCGACCACTATTAGAATGTAAGTATAATATCCCTTAAAGTTACTGGTTTTGAGGGTCTAAAATCACAAAGGCAACCATTAACTCGAGAGACGATTATTTCGAGGGACCGAAATTTTGATCTCAAAATTTCAAGGTAACAATATTCCAAGGAATATTTCGAGAGACTAACATCAAGGCAACCAATATTTCAAGGGACAATTATTTCGAGGGACCACAACATTTTGAGAGACCGATATTTTGAAGAAATAATATTTCGAGGGACTTAAATCGAGGCAACAAATATTTCCCAATATATTTAGAGACCAACATTTCCTAGGGGCTTTTATAATTATCTTAAGGCAACAACTATTTCGAGACACAAAATTCCGCGGGACTAAAATCTCAAGGCACCCACTATATTTCAACCGACCATCACTATTTTGAGACAAACAATATTCCGAGGGACTAAAATCTAAAGCAACCATAATGTCGAGAGACCATTATTTTGAGGGACCAACATTTCGAGAGACCAATATTTCGAGGTAACAAATATTCCGAGCGATCAATATTTCGAGAGACTAACATCGAGGCAACAAATTTTTCAAAAGACCAACATATTTAGAGACCAACATTTCAAGGCAACCTATATTTTTTAGGGACTTATATCAAGACAACCAATATTTCGATCGCCAAATGTCTCTAGGGACCAACATCTTGAGGCAATCAATATTTTCATGGACAAATATCTAAAAGCAACCAATATTTTGAGAGACAAATATTTTAAGGCGTTATTTCAAGGTAGCCATCATTCCGAGGGATCAAAATTTCAAGGTAACCAACATGTTTAATGGGCCACTATTTGGAGGTAGCCAATATTTTGAGGGACTAATATCCTTGAGGTAGAAAGTATTTCAAAACCACTATTTCAAAGGGCACTATTTAGGGGCAACAAATATTTCAAAGGGATCAATAGTTCGAAGCAAACACTCTTTGAAGGACCACAATTTTCAAACATCTAATATTTCGAGGCAACGAATATTTAAAGGCAATATTTATCTCCAAACAGACCAATATCTTAAGGCAACCACTCGTTCAAGGAACCACTATTTTGAGACAACCATATTTCGAGGGATCAAAATCTCAAAGCAACCAATATTTCGAGGGAATTACATCGAGGCAACCAATATATTTAGAGACCACAACATCTCAAGGAAACCAAAAACATTTAGGGACTTGTATCAAGAAAACCAATATTATGAGTGACCAATTTCTCTAGAGACCAACATCTGGAGGAAACCAAACCAATATTATGAGTGACCAATTTCTCTAGAGATCAACATCTAGAGGAAACCAAGACTTTGATGGACAAATCATTGAAGAAACAAGAGCTTCTACATCAAATTCCAAGAATTTATGACAGTAGTGGCCTTGCATCTTCAACAGATTCTATTAGAATTGATGTAAAATAACCATGAAAGTATTACTGGTTCTGTGGTTTCCAGTTCCAAATATCCATGTTTTTTAACACAACTTTATTAAGTACTTTGAACTTGGATCCTTTCTATAGTGTTTTACAATGGAATTGAGCATAAAAAGTAGACTAAAAAGAACTCAACCAAAGTTTTTCCAGTTAGCCAAATGGAGAGTAGAAAATGAGCAAACAAACCACAATTAAATAGAGTAGAAAAGTTGCATAACAATAGAGACATTAGAAATGTTGCAAAATCGTAAAAAAAGTAGTAGAAGCTTACCTGATACAGGTTTGAGCTGAGCATTTGAAGAAATTTGAGTCAGCAAATTGAGTTGACCTAAGAGATCATTATGGCATCTAGTACACACTAAAGAAAACTAAGAACAAAATTTAAGTTAGCAACTAAAATAAATAAAGTAAAGTTCGTTTTAACTGGACAATTAAAGTCATTTGGTTACAGTTCAAATGTTTCAATATAATCTACCGGAACATCTCTAGCTTCTTTGAGTTGGCAGTAATTCAAATAGCAATGCAATTTAAAATTTACTAAACTGCTATCTCCTCTACTATTTCCAAAGAAATAAACCATGCAATGTCATCCTATTGTAAACTCTTCGTATCTTATTGTCATTAATAAGAATGGCCTACTCCAGAGTCTTAGTAAGACAAAACAGCTCTCACAGTAAAATGCACAAGCAGAAAGCTGACAGTGAGGGCACAAGCAGATAGTTGACAGCCCTCCCTCCTTTACCTTAATACAGGAACGTACGACGACATAGGAAAGTTACCATGAAAGCAGCGTCAACAATAACATCAATTAGAGTCGCCATCTTTATAAAAGCCGGTGTGGGTCTCTCTCGACAACTCATAGGCTTCACATTTTCCCTAAACATTGGCCACTTGGCAAACGATCCTCGAGAAAGATTCTCTTGTATACAGTAGTTGTGACTATAGTGGAAATCTTAGCAATCTGATCAAAATGTACAGTAGAACAATAACATCACTAAAGTTGAATTGGGAAACAAAAGCTATTAGTAGAAAGGTGCGATCATAGTGTTGAAATCAAGCACTCTGTCGGCGATGTGATTCGTATACATCGTTTAATGAAAGTGGCGATGAGCAATTCAGTGAGATTCTCTGATCTCAATTTCCTATCGATAAGAAAAATGGACAATTTTATAACACAGCCTTATTGAGACATTTTAACTTATATCATTATCTCAAGGCAACCACTATTTGAATGGAACACCATTTTGAGACAAACAATACTTTTGGGGATTAAAATCTCAAGGCAACCATTAACTCGAGAGACCAATATTTTTAGATAATAATATTCTGAGGGACCAATATTACGAGAGACTTAACATCGAGGCAACCGATATTTCGAGGGACCAAAATATCAACGCAACCAATATTTCAAGGGCCCTTTATTTTGACTGGCCAACATTACGAGGGACCAATGTTTCAAGGAACTTAAATCGAGACAACAAATATTTCAAAATACCAATATATTTAGAGACTAACATCTAAAGGCAACCAATATTTCAAGCAACCAATATCTCGTGGGGCCAACATCTTGAGGCAACCAATAGTTTAAGTCACTTATATTATTATCTCAAGGCATCCATTATTTCAACCGACCACTATTATGAGACTAACAATAATTCGGGGGACTAAAAAATCTCAAGGGAACCATTATCTGGAGAGACCATTATTTTGAGGACCAACATTTCGAGAGACCAATATTTCAAAGCAACAATATTTCGAGAGACAAAAATCTCAAAGCAACCAATATTTTTCGAGGGACCAATAACTTTTTTTTTAAAAGATACCGAACTTTCATTGAGAATAAATGAAAGAATACAAGGGACGCAAAAAAAACAAGCCAGGAATCTCGCTATAAAAAGGAGCTCCAATCTTTGTAATATAACGTTCAAGGAATAATTACAAAAGAGAGCGTCATTGAGGTAGTCAATATCTCGAGACAACTAATATTTTGATGGGCAAATATCTTGATGGGCAAATATCTAAGGGCGACCAATATTTTGAGGGACAACCATTTCGAGGGACTAATATTTCGAGATAACAATAATAAGAGGGACCAATATTTTTTTGGTACTTACAATCGAGGCAACCAAAATATTTAGAGACTAACACATCTCACAGCCAAACCTTGTACATACTTATATCAAGTTAAACAATATTTTGAGCGACCAATATCTCTAGGGACCGATATTTCAAGGCAACCAATATTTCGAGGGGACTATATTAAATCTTGAAAGAAAAAAAAAAGCTTCTCCATTAAATTCCATGAATTTTATAACAATAGTCTTCACAAATTGTATAGAATTTAAGTAAAATATCCATGAATGATACTGGTTTTGTGGATTCTATTGCAAATATCAATAATTTCTAAAACAACCTTATTAAGAAATTTTAACTTATATCATCATCTCAAAGCAACCACTGTTTGATTGGACCACCATTTCAAGACAAACAATACTTTTGGAGATTAAAATCTAAACGCAACCATTAACTCGAGAGACCAATATTTTGAGGTAATAATATTCCGAGGGACCAATATTTAGAGAGACTTAAATCAAACCAACCGATATTTCGAGGGACCAAAATATCAAGGCAACCAATATTTCAAGGCCCTTTATTTTGACGGGCCAACATTACGAGGGACCAATGTTTCGAGAGACTTATATCGAGGCAACAAATATTTCAAAATACCAATATATTTAGAGACCAACATCTAAAGGCAACCAATATTTCAAGCAACCAATATCTCGAGGGGCCAACATCTTGAGGCAACCAATAGTTTAAGTCACTTATATCATTATCTCAAGGCATCCATTATTTCAACCGGCCACTATTATGAGACAAACAATAAATCGGGGGACTAAAATCTCAAGAGAACCATTATCTCGAGAAACCATTGTTTTGAGGACCAACATTTCGATAGACAAATATTTTGAAGCAACAATATTTCGAGAGATAAAAATCTCAAAGCAACCAATATTTCAAGGACCATTATTTCGAGAGATAAGTATTTATAGGGACAACCGTTTCGAGGGATCAATATTTCGAGGTAACAATATTCCGAAGGACCAATATTTTGAAGAACTTACATCGAGGCAACCAATATATTTAGAGACCAACAACTCAAGGAAACCAAACCTTTGAGTGACTTATAACAAGTTAAACAATATTTCAAGCGACCAATATCTCTAGAGACCGATAGCTCGAGGTAACGAATATTTTGATGGACAAATATCTCAAAGCAACCAATATTTTAAGGGGACTATATTAAATCTTGAAAGAAAAAAGAGATTCTCCATCAACTTCTTTAGAATTTAAGTAAAATATCCATAAATGATATTGGTTCTATGGTTTTTATTGCAAATATCAATAATTTTGAACAAAACCCTAAGCACTTTCAACTTATATTATTATCTCAAGGCATCCACTATTTCAACGTGCCACTAACTTGAGAGACTGTATTTCAAGGGACCAACATTTCGATAGACCAATATTTTAAGGTAACAATATTCTGAGGGACAAATATTTCAAAAGAGAAATATATTTAAAGACCAACAACTAAAGACAACCAATATTTCAAGCAACCCAATATCTTTAGGGGCCAACATCTTGAGACAGCCAATATTTTAAGGGACTTGTATCATTATCTCAAGGCAACAATTATTTCAACCGACCATTATGAGACAAACAATAAATCGAGGGACTAAAATCTCAAGGGAACCATTAACTCGAGAGACCATTATTTCGAGCGGCCAATATTTCGAAGTAGCAATATTCTGAGGGACCAAAATCTCAAAGTAACCAATATTTCAAGGGACCATTATTTCGAGGGGCAAGTATTTATAGGAACAACCATTTCGAGATAACAATATTCTGAGGGACCAATATTTAGAGGGACTAACATCGAGGCAACCAATATATTTAGAGACCAACATCTCAAGGTAACCAAACCGTTTTAGGGACTGATCAAGTTAATCAATTTTTCGAGCGACCAATTGGACCAATATCTTTTTTTTTAAAAAGGTACCGAGCTTTCATTGAGAATATATGAAAGAATACAAGAGCATGCAAAAAAAAAACAAGGAAGGAAACACGCTATAAAAAGGAGCTCCAATGTTGGTAAAATAACGTTCGAGGAATAATTACAAAAGAGAGCTCCATTGAGGTAGTCAATATCTCAAGGCAACTAATATTTTGATGGGAAAATATCTAAGGACATCCAATAATTTGAGGGGACTAAATAAAATCTTGGAAGAAAAAGAGCTTCTCCATTAAATTCCATGAATTTATAACAATAGTAGTCTTGCATCATCAACACATTCTATTAGAATTTAAGTATAATATCCCTTAAAGTTACTGGAATTGTGATTTTTGTTGCAAATATCAATGATGTTTAACACAGTCTGATTAAGCCCATTTAACTTATATCATTAACTCAAGTCATTATCTCAAGGCAGCCACTCTTTCAAGACAAACACAAAGGCAACCATTCTTTGACGGACTAAAATCAAAGGCAACCACTTTTTGAGGGTCTAAAATCTCAAAGGCAACAATTAACTCGAGACACCATTATTTCGAGGGACCAAAATTTTGAGAAACCAAAATTTCGAGGTAACAATATTCCAAGGAATATTTTGAGAGACTTACATCAAGGCAACCAATATTTCCAGGGACTGTCAACGCAACCAATATTTCAAGGGACAATTATTTCGAGGGACCACAACATTTTGAGAGACCGATATCTTGAAGCAACAATATTTTGAGGGACTTAAATCGAGGCAACAAATATTTCCAAATATATTTAGAGACCAACATCTCCAATATTTTTTAGGGACTTATATAATTATCTTAACGCAACCACTATTTCGAGACACAATATTCCGCGGGACTAAAATATCAAGCAACCATAATCTCGAGAGACCATTATTTTGAGGGACCAAAATTTCGAGAGACCAATATTTCGAGGTAACATATATTCCGAGGGATCAATGTTTCGAGAGACTTACATCGAGGTAACAAATTTTTCAAAAGACCAATATATTTAGAGACCAACATTTCAAGGCAACCTATATTTTTTAGGGACTTATATCAAGACAACCAATATTTTGTTCGACAAATTACTCTAGGAACCAACATCTTGAGGCAACCAATATTTTCATCGACAAATATCTAAAGGCAACCAATATTTTGAGAGACAAATATTTTAAGGCGTTATTTCAAGGTAGCCATCATTCTGAGGGATCAAAATTTCAAGGTAACCAACATGTTTAATGGGCCACTATTTGGAGATAGCCAATATTTTGAGGGACTAATATCCTTGAGGTAGAAAGTATTTCAAAACCACTATTTAAAAGGGCACTATTTAGGGGCCACAAATATTTCAAAGAAAACACTCTTTGAAGGGCCACAATTATCAAGCATCTAATATTTCGAGGCAACGAATATTTAAAGGCAATACTTATCTCCAAACGGACCAATTATCTTAAGGCAACCACTCGTTCAAGGAACCACTATTTTGAGACGACCATATTTCGAGGGATCAAAATCTCAAAGCAACCAATATTTCAGGGACCAATATTTCGAGGGACTTATATCGAGGCAACCAATATATTTAGAGACCACAACATCTCAAGGCAACCAAAAACATTTAGGGACTTGTATCAAGACGACCAATATTTTGAGTGACCAATTTCTCTAGAGACCAACATCCGGAGGCAACCAATACTTTGATGGACAAATCTTTGAAGAAACAAGAGCTTCTACATCAAATTCTATGAATTTATGACAGTAGTGGCCTGGCATCTTCAACAGATTCTATTAGAAATGTTGCAAAATCGTAAGAAAAGTAGTAGAAGTTTACCTGATACATTGCATCGCAAATTGAGTTCAACTAGGAGATCATAATGGCAGCTAGTACACACTAAAGAAAACAAAGAATAAAATTTCAAGTTAGCAACTAAAATAAATAAAGTAAAGTTCGTTTTAACTAGACAAATAAAGTCATTAGGGTCAAATGTTTTAATATAATCTACCGGAACATCTCTAGCTTCTTTGAGTTGGCAGTAATTCAAATAGCAATGCAATTTAAAATTTACTATACTACTATCTCCTCTATTATTTCCAAAGAAATAAACCATGAATGCCATCCTACCATCCTATTGTTAATTCTTGTCATTAATAAAAATGGCCTACTCCAAAGCCTTAGTAAGACAGAACAGCTCCCGCAGTAAAATGCACAAGTAGATAGCTGGCAGCCCTCTTACTATGAAAGCCGCGGCGGTAATAACATCAATCAGAGTTGGCATCTTATATCTTTTGTCATGTAAAACCTTCTTTATAGCCACATTTTACCCAATTTCAAAGCATTTGGCCTGAAAAAGTGTACATGTATACATCATATATTACTTGATGGAGACAATGTCAAAAGAATCAAACTGCTAGAAGAATAACATGTAGAATACCTTGAAAACAATACCACATGATTCAGTCCCAACAACGCATGCTGCCATGTAACTTATGGTCTACATGACCAAGAAAAAGCAGCAGAAGTATCAGAATTTTGTGCAGAAACATATTGTTGGCCAACAACATGAAATCTCCAAGTTTTTGAATAAACATGGGGAAAATAAAATGTAAGAGGAAAGGGGTTGACGTGAATGTTAACCTGTTTGGGTTCTCCATTCTTGCCTCCGATAGTCGTGGATATTATGTGACCAGTAACTAGATCATTTCCATCAATGACAGGTGACATTTCCAGCAAAGTACATACAAACGTTAGAGGTTGGAAAGAATCAATTGGAAAAATGTTAGTGAATAATTGATTGTTTAGAGTGGCAGGATCAGGTAAAAGATTGCAAATGTTAGAAACAATTATTAACACACTGATCGACAACTCATCAGTATAGTATAAAATTTACAATACTGCTATCTCCTCTACTATTTCCAAAGCAATAAACAATGTAATGCCATCCTATTGTTAACTCTTCGTATCTTATTGTCATTAATAAGAGTCTTAGTAAGACAGAACATCTCTAGCAGTAACACCGAATAGAGAAATATGGCATATATATATTTCATAGTAACACCGAATAGGCTATAAATTGGTGAATTCTAAAGTAGAGAAATATGGCATCTCGTGATCAATGAACTGAATCATACCTGTCGCTACCACCATTGCATATTAAGGATTTAGCGGGAATCATCTCGAATGAGTATAGAGACGGTTGATAGGCTGCAGCAGTTAGAACTTTCTGAATAGTCCTTAAATCAATTGCAACAACAGAGGAACTCGTAGCAACATAGAGAAGTGATTCATGGCATAGCAACATAGAGAAGTGATTCATGGCACTTAATGTTTTCAGGAGCAGCAGGAAGAGAAGTTAATCCAACGCAACATGACGAACGGAAAGCATTAACATCCCAAACTCTCACCTATTTCCATCTCAATAATAGTCAAAAAGAAAGAACGAAATTAATTAAACCCAACTAGAACTATAAAAGCATTAGGTCTGACTTTTTAGGTGTCTATAATGCGATGGTTAAATATCCTTAATCATGCAAAACCCTTTTTTTAAACAACGAGAAATCTCTGCATCATTCTGTATTCACAATCCAGAAAACATAGATTAGTACTATTTTGAAAGATGCATCTATAACACCTCAAATATATCACTCGATAGGATTCTCTTTTTTTTCTTCTTCTTTAATGAAAAACCATACTTCCATTTTATACCAAGAGCATACCAAAGAAGAAGAAAAAACAGCCCAAATCAGAAGGAGCCAAACCAAAAAACCAAACTGAAAAAAAGGCTCCAAGTATTAAAGAATAATGATGTGTGCTCCAAATTGATAATTTCATGAAAATTGCCAATAGATTTTCGAATTTGACCCAATAAAATATGGACGGGGAAAAACAAAATGCTAAAAATGTAAAGATTGTCTATTTCTTCTGACTGCAAGAGAAAACATTGAGGGCCAATTCATGATTTCTGTCGTACAAGAAAATAATATTGTTTTAGCCCATACCTTCCACCACAATCGAATCGAGTGATCAGAACTTGAGGTTACCAAAACATTTCCTGATCTTTGCCCTTCACTTCTAAACAATGAAGTTTCACTAAGGGGAAACAGCCTGCATATGAAATCATATGTTAATAACCAGCTAAGAGCACATTTCAACAAGTTCAAAGGCAACCAATATTTCAAAGGACCAATTTTTTAGGGACAAACATTTTGAGGGACTTACATCGAGTGTACCTATATTTCAAAAGACCAATATTTAGAAACCAACATCTCGAGGGAACCATTGTTTTTTAGCGACTTATACAAGGCAACCAATATTTCTAGGCCAACATCTCAAGGCAACCCATATCTCAACGGACAGGTATTTCGAATCAACCAATATTTTGAGGGACAAATATTTCAAGGAAACCAATAACTTAAGGGACCAATACTTCAATAGGTCACTATTTAGAGGCAACTAATATTTCAAGGGACTAGTACGTCGGGGGACCAAAACCCCAAGACAATCAAGATTTCAAGAGACTATTTTTTCGAGGGACCAATATTTTGAGGGACTTACACTGAAGCAACAAAAATTTCAAAAGACCAATATCTCGAGGCAACGTATATTTTTTAAGAGACTATTTTTGAGGGACCAAAACCCCAAGACAATCAAGATTTCAGGAGACTTTTTTCGAGGGACCAATATTTTGAGGGACTTACACTGAAGCAACAAAAATTTCAAACGGCCAATATCTCGAGGCAACGAATATTTTTTAGGGACTTATCAAGACAATCAACATTTTGAGGGACCATCATTTCAAGTGGAGAGACAAATAAATATCTTAGTGAGTTGTTATTTCAAGGCAACCAACATTTGGAGGGATCAAAATTCAAGGTAAACAACATTTCAAGGAACCGTTATTTCAAAGGGGCACAATTTAGAACCGACGAAATAATACAAGGGATCAATATTTAAAATCAAACATCATTTCAAGGCAACAAATATTCCGAAGGACCAATATTAATATTTCGACGCAACAAACACTTTCAGGCAATATACTCATATTGAAAAATAATTAATATCTAAAGACATCCACTATTTCAATCGACGACTATTCTGAGAACCAATATTTCGAGGGACCAAATCTCAAGGGACCATTATTTCGAGGGACTTACAAGGAGGTAACCAAATTTTCAAAAGACCAATATATTTAGAGACCAACATCCTAAGGCAACAACTATTTCAAGAGAACAATATCGTTAGGGACTAACATCTCGTAGCAACCAATATTTCGATGGACAAATATCTGAAGGTGACCAATATTTTGACGGACAAATATTTCAAGAATCGGTTATTTTAAGGCCCCAACCAATAGTTCAATGGGATATTATTGACAGAAAGTCAATATTTTGACGGACAAATATTTCAAGAATCGGTTATTTTAAGGCCCCAACCAATAGTTCAATGGGATATTATTGACAGAAAGTCAATATTTTGACGGACAAATATTTCAAGAATCGGTTATTTTAAGGCCCCAACCAATAGTTCAATGGGATATTATTGACAGAAAGTCAATATTTTGAGGGACCAGTATCTTGAGTCAACCAATATACCCCTATTTCATGAGGCGCTATTTAGAGCCAACAAATATTTCAAGGGACCAATATCCCGAGCCAACCAATATTTCGATGGACATATATCTCAAGGCGACCAATATATTGAGGGGACTATATTAAATCTTGGAAGAGAAAAAAAAATTTATCCATCAAATTCCATGAATTTATAACAATAGTGGTCTTGCATCTTCAACACAATCTACATGATTGTTACTGGTTCTAAGGTTTTTGTTAAAAATATGAATGATTTTTAACACAACCTTATTAAGCACTTTTAAATTATATCATTATCTCAAGGCAACCACTATTTCGAGACAAACAATATGACGGACTAAAATCTCAAGGCAATCACTAACTCGAGAGACCATTAATTCAAGGGATCAAACATTTTGAGAGACCAAAATTTCGAGGTAACAATCTTCCCAGGGACCAATATTTTGAGAGACTTACAAACGAGGCAACCGATATTTCGAGGGACCAAAATGTCGGCAACCAATATTTCAAGGGACCATTATTTCGAGGGACCAACATTTTGAGACAAACAATAATTTGAGGCACTAAAATCTCAAGGGAACAATTATATCGAGGGACCATTAATTCGAGAACCAACCATTTTGAAGGACCAATATTTCGAGATAACAATATTTCGAGGGACTTACAACGAGGAAACCAAGAGACTAACATCTCAAGGCAACAAAAAAATTTAAAAGACCAATATATTTAGAGACCATAATCTTTTGAAAACACCAATATATTTAGAGACCATAATCTCAAGCCAACCATTATCTCTAGGGGACTAACATCTTGAGGCAACCAATCTTTTAAAGGGACTTATATAATTATCTCAAGGCATCCATTATTTCAACCGACCACTATTATGAGACAAACAATAATTCGGGGGACTAAAATCTCAAGGGAACCATTATCTCGAGAGACCATTATTTTGACGCCCAACATTTCGAGAGACATATATTTCGAAGCAACAATATTTCGAGAGACCAATATTTCGAGGGACAAAAATCTAAATGCAACCAATATTTCAAGGACCATTATTTCGAGGCATAAGTATTTATAGGGACAACCGTTTCGAGGGACCAATATTTTGAGGTAACAATATTCCGAAGGACCAATATTTTGAAGAACTTACATCGAGGCAACCAATATATTTAGAGACCAACAACTCAAGGAAACCAAACCTTTGAGGGACTTATATCAAGTTAAACAATATTTCGACCGACCAATATCTCTAGAGACCGATAGCTCGAGGCAACCAATATTTCGATGGACAAATATCTCAAAGCAACCAATATTTTAAGGGGACAATGTTAAATCTCGAAAGAAAAAAGAGCTTCTCCATCAACGTTCTTTAGAATTTAAGTAAAATATCCATGAATGATATTGGTTCTATGGTTTTTATTGCAAATATCATTAATTTTTAACAACCCTATTAAGCAGTTTTAACTTATATTATTATCTCAAGGCAACCACTATTTCAACGGGCCATTAACTCGACAAACCGTTATTTCGAGGTAACAATATTCTGAGGGACAAATATTTTGAGAGACTTACATCGAGCACTATTTCAACGGGCCATTAACTCGACAAACCGTTATTTCGAGGGACCAACATTTCGAGGTAACAATATTCCGAGGGACAAATATTTTGAGAGACTTGCATCGAGGCAACCAATATTTTGAGGGACCAAAATGTCAAGGCAACCAATATTTCAAGGGACTTAAATCGAGGCAACAAATATTTCAAAAGACAAATATATTTAAAGACCAATAACTAAAGGCAACCAATATTTCAAGCAACCAATATCTTTAGAGGCCAACATCTTGAGACAGCCAAGATTTTAAGGGACTTGTATCATTATCTCAAGCCAACCATTATTTCAACCGACCACTCTTATGAGACAAACAATAATTCGGGGAACTAAAATCTCAAGGGAACCAATAACTCGAGAGACCATTATTTCAAGGGACCAACATTTCGAGGGGCCAAGAGCATGCAAAAAAAAAAAAACAGGAAGGAAACATGCTATAAAAAGGAGCTCCAATCTTGGTGAAAAATAACGTTCGAGGAATAATTACAAAAGAGAGCGCCATTGAGGTAGTCAATATCTCGAGGCAACTAATATTTGGATGGGAAAATATCGAAGGACATCCAATAATTTGAGGGGACTAAATAAAATCTTGGAAGAAAAAGAGCTTCTCCATTAAATTCCATGAATTTATAACAATAGTGGTCTTGCATCATCAACACATTCTATTAGAATTTAAGTATAATATCCTTTAAAGTTACTGGAATTGTGATTTTTGTTGCAAATATCAATGATGTTTAACAGAGTCTTATTAAGCCCATTTAACTTATATCATTAACTCAAGTCATTATCTCAAGGCAACCACTCTTTCAAGACAAACACAAAGGCAACCATTCTTTGACGGACTAAAATCAAAGGCAACCACTTTTTGAGGGTCTAAAATCTCAAAGGCAACAATTAACTCGAGACACCATTATCTCGAGGGACCAAAATTCTGAGAATCCAAAATTTCGAGGTAACAATATTCCAAGGAATATTTCGAGAGACTTGCATCAAGGCTACCAATATTTCGAGGGACCGTCAAAGCAACCAATATTTCAAGGGACAATTATTTCAAGGGACCACAACATGTTGAGAGACCGATATTTTGAAGCAACAATATTTTGAGGGACTTAAATCGAGGCAACAAATATTTCCCAAACGGACCAATTATCTTAAGGCAGCCACTCGTTCAAGGAACCACTATTTTGATACAGCCATATTTCGAGTGAGCAATTTCTGTAGAGACCAACATCTGGAGGCAACCAATACTTTGATGGACAAATGATTGAAGAAACAAGAGCTTCAACATCTGGAGGCAACCAAAAATTTCACGATCTAAAGAAATTTGCGTTCTAGGTTTAGGGTTTTAACGTGAGAACTAAAAATGAAATAAACCCGAAAATTGATACCTAGAAAAGAGAAGGATCGCAACAGAGGAAGAACTCTCTCAGCCCCCTTCAGAGCGTCGTCGAATATCTCCGGAGCGAAGTGAAGGTCTTCGTCTACATTTCTCTCTCGAACCAGAGAATTTTGAATTGTCGCTCAACGGAAACCAAAGAAAGAAGAGGCCTTATGTATGAAGACTATGGGCCCGATTGGCCCATACAATTTAAACTCGGATCAAAAAATATAACTCCCTAAACTTATATATTTTTATTCAATTATGCCCTCACATTTTCCTTTATAATTTATATTTTAACTCTTATTATTAAATTTCACATCTAGTACTCCGCATTGCAAAAATATTCTCTAAATACTCTTTGTCATACCCACGTGTTTACTTTGAGAGTTAAGATTGAGATTTTTTATTTTATTTTTTATTTTAGGACAACAAAAGGGTAGATATATTATATGTTAAAGGAAAATTGTAACATATATCAATTTAAAATAAAATAATTAAAAATATAACATGTTTTTAAAAAATATAAGACATTATTTTTATTATTCTCATAAAATAACAATAACAATTTTAATAAACATTCAAATGATCCATTCAACACAACCCTCCTTCGAATTCAAAGTATTCATTTCAAACCATCTCCTTTTCCACTTATACTTTTATATTGATATGTAGAAGAAGGGATTGGTTGAATATAACATTTTAAAGAATAGAAATAATATATAGTACGAATTGAAATAAAATAATTATAAAACAATGTTTATGTGGACTATAGTTTTAAAACTTACAATTCACACTCTCGAATCTAAAGTATTCATTTCAAACCATCTCTTTGATTTCTCTTTTACATTTAGTCTGGTTTATTTACTTCAAACGTAATTAATAAAATGTAATTCTGACGGTGAGAAATTAATAAAATGTAACACTGACGGTAGGTCCCACTCCTTTTTTTTGCAACGGTATTTAATTAATGCGAGGATTGAACACATGACCTCATAGGTCACAGGCACAACCTTATGCCAATTGAGCTATCGGTGCATGCATTTAATCAAGAACACATCAAAAATTAACTATCACTTCCTAACGTGCGTGTGTGCTAGCCAACCTATCTTAAACCTACGTAAACCCGGAAAAACCCCATGCAACATGTCACCCCGTTTTCCCTCTACTTCTTGCATTTAAGAACAGTATAAAGCTTGATCACATAAGAGAGAGCAACAAATTAAGAGGCCTAAAACAATTTTCTCATACTTTTTCTTTTTAGTACTTTGTAGTCTTTATTCTTGGTTCTTTGAACTCAACTTTTATTTTCTTTTTCATCCCAAACCCGAGAAGCCTAACATGTCAAGCTTAGGCCTATGCTTCAAATTTTTAAGGACTAATGCTCACTTCTTAAGTGCACCATTAAGAAGGAGGAGCGCCTCGGGAGGATTTTCTAAACAACATGTTTTTTTTTTTTTTTTTTTACTTTAGGCTTAATAGCTTTGCTAACTCGATTAATCAATTACTAACTCTCATGCAACAAGCTACCCTAGGTGTGCCTTTCGGGGTGACAACAAGAATTAATGCAACATGGAATTAATCTGAGCCTACGGAGTCAAAGAAGAGGTTGCTAAGTGCTCGATAAATGCAAGGGAGCAACATAAATATTTTTAAAATTTTCGACATGGATCTAATAAATGCAAAGCTACCTCATGCAAAAACTAGATATGCAAATGCCAAGATTCTAAAAGCACTTCCTAGATCATCATAATTAGAAAGCAATAAACATAGTCCCAATCACTTCAAATTCTAAGTCTACGCCTGCTCAACAAATTGCACATGGAAATCCATAACATCCACCCCCAACCTCAGAAGATACCATTGTCCTCAATGCTTCTCATCAGATATGCAAAAAAAATAAAAAGAAAGGAAAACGACACTTCCCTGATCATTGCGAGGTTAGCGAGGGATGAGAGGCGGCGCTTTCTTTTCCAAGCCCAATTTTCTCAACTTCTTCTCTTCTCTTAAAAAACAACAAGCAAATTAAACTAAATTAAACTACGATACTTAAACAAAAGCAATAAAACTAAAGACTGAAAAACAGTTCAACACTCGGGTGCCTCCGAGAAGCGCATAATTTTTAAAGTCGTTTGCTCGACTGAATTCTCACAACGAACTCAACCATAATCTGAGAGCGCGGGGGACGTTCCAAGCATTTCCTCGTCCACGCTGACCCTGCAAACATCCATCAAAAACATTTTTTCTCTTCGTGCTTCGAGCACGTGAACATCATCATCATTAGTCTCATAAAAAACAGCCCCATCAACATTCAAATTCAAATTTTTTTTCTTCCCAGAGACATAAGAATTATCCCTCAAGCTCGAGGTCAAATTCTTATCCTCCACAAATTCCAGACAACTCACAGATTCCATAGACTTCAATTCAAACATGGAAAATTCATTAACAGTTTCATCAAATTCCAAATAAATGACGCCCTTATAAACATCGATTTTGACCCTAGCGATCTTAAGAAATGGACGCCCCAACAACATGGAAGATGAGACATTCGAATATTTTCCATTCATATCTAAAACAAAGAAATCTGCCGGAAACATCATACTTCCTACTTTAACAAGAATATCCTCGACCTTTCCTCTAGGACAAATACAAGATCTATTGGCTAATTGCACAACCACATCAGTTTCATGCATTTCATTTAATTTAAGATCTTGAAACAATGCATAAGTAATTACATTCACAGATGCACCTAGGTCTAGCATGACATTTTTCACTACTTTGCTACCTATCATGCATGGGATAGTAAATGTACCTGGGTCATTGCACATGGATGGCAACAAACCTGGAAGAATTGCCGAGACGTTTTGTTTCTTCTTCTCATCAGTCACTCTTGACTTCCTTTTCTTTGTGCACAAACTCTTGAGAAACCTTGTGTATTTTGGAATTTGACTTACCGCTTCCAAGAGCGGAATGTTCACCATCACCTTCTGGAAGGTTTTGAGGACCTCCTCATCTTCATTCACCATAATAGGCATCGCAAGCCTACTTGGGAAGGGTGCTGTGGGAATATTCTCCTGCACACTTTTCTTCTGTTCTTTCTTTTTCTCAATATTTTCACCTTCAAATTTGCTCGGGGAGGACACATTCAGGCTGCCCTTCTTCACTTCCTTCTCAGCTCTAGAGGGAACTGCTTTTCCACTTCTCAGCTGGATTGAACTCACATTCTTACACGAGTTCACGGTTGTTTGGGGAGGAAGCTTCCCTGAGCTCTTGCTTTCGATTTTGCTAATCGACACAACCATTTGTGTGAGCTGCTTGTTCAAACTATGCAGCTCCGCCTTATGCGAATTTAGCTCCTCGAGAGCTTCCTTCTGAAACTGGCTCGTCGAATTAACGATGGTCCTCACCATCTCTTCCATCGAATTTGAGGAACTTGAGGCTTGAGCTTGGGTGGAGTTTTGAGGTGTATCGAACGACTGACCTTGGTAACGCTGTTGTCCATCCCTGTTCCCATAGCTCAAATTTGGGTGGTCCCGCCATCCGAGGTTGTACGTGTTCGAATATGGATCATACTTCCTAGGGTTGGAAGCATATCCCCCAATGGCATTGACCTCTTTCGCCTCACGGTTGCCTCCTCCAACAAACTTTTTTAACAAATTTCCATTCTCGGCCAACTGGGCCTTCATTTCAGTCATCTCATTCACCTGGCTAACCTGGTTGACTTGTCTTGCTCCACGAATCCCGAACTGCTGCGAGTTAGCCGCCATGTTGGCTATCAACTGTTTGGCCTCGGCTGGGGTCTTGTCAATCAGTGCCCCTCCGCTTGCTACGTCGATCATCTGTCGATCATGAGGAGTCTTACCCTCATAAAAATAATGAATGAGTAGCTGGTCGGCGATCTGATGATGCGGGAAGCTTGCGCACAGGCGCCCGAAGCGTTCCCAATACTCGTGCACAGACTCACCCACGTCTTGGGTAATTCCATAAATTCTCTTCCTCAGCGTGGTGGCAAGTGAGGCAAGAAAATATTTTTCCAAGAAAACCCTCTTCATCTCTTGCAACGTCGTGATGGAACCGGAGGGCAAGTAATAAAGCCAGTCCTTGGCTTTGTCCTTCAAGGTAAAGGGGAATGCCCTTAAGTTCAGCTGCTCCTCCATGACGCCTGGGGGCTTCATCCCCGAACACACGCAATGGAACTTCATCAAGTGCTTGTTCGCGTCCTCGCCTGCATTGCCATGAAAAGAAGGCAATTGGTGAATTAAGCCTGACTTTAATTCAAAGTTACCTGCTACCACTGGGTACGTGATGCAGAGCGGTTGCTGGTTCAGATCTGGTGTTGCCAGCTGCTTCAATGTCCTTGGCACATCTTCTTATGCCATCTCGTCGTGCAAGAAGGTATCGAATCCTTCTTCGTCAAACAATCTACGGCCCTCGCGGCCTTCTCTCCTCAACCTTCGTTCCTCCCTGTCTATCTCAGGAATAAACTGCAATCCACTCAACTCAGAAGAACGGGTCATACAACAACAAAAATTTCAAACATGCACAAACAATTCAGAATTTTTTTCTTCAGAAAACAACCAATCATCGTAATTCCAAAACAAACATAATTTCATATAAAGTTGCTCTCCCCGGCAACGGCGCCAATTTTTTGTGGGGAATATTTTGAATATACTCCTAATTTCTCAAGATGTCGAAGCTTGCCAAAAATGAAATTTATAACATGTAGCTCTTAGCTTTGCAGCTAGCGGTAAAAGGGTCGAACCACGGAGAGAGTCTAAAGATGGAATTAATTGCTCGAAGCGTAATTAGATTGATTGATTGATTGTCAAAAAATTTGGGGTTTTTAACATGCAAGTTTAGTCTAAAAAGTTCTAACGAAAAAATGTAATTGAGAATCAAACGTGATGGATTTGGGAATTTCGGGATTTGCTAAGTATTGTAACATCTATCATTTAATTCAAAGGCATGGCGATGAATGTATCATGCACGAGAACGGTTCCGCGACAACCCTAAAGCAACCGGCCTCATGTAAATAAATTAGAATTTTACAATCCTAATTAAACAATTATTGCTAATTAAATTAGAATGATCAGTCCCAAATAACCCAACCAGTCACTAGCGCTTCACGAAGAACGTTCAATTAAACATGCAAAATGCTATTTGATTACCCGGCAACCCTAAAGTAATCAACATTCAAATGCCCAATATGATGCTTCGATTTATCCTACTCTTCTGTGTTACTAAGTTGATAAGGAGAGGCAAGGCATCGCTAATCTATAACAATAGAGCATGCTAGAAAACAAGATTGTCAGTTTAGAAATCTAACACAGTCATGGATTAAGCAAGAAGAGTAGATGCATACAAATAAACAAGCCAAATCAGAATTTAAATTATCAAAATATTACATACATAGCAAAATCCCTAAAATCTTCCCAAATCCTTCACAATACCTTAGCCTTCCATGGAGAAATGGAGTATCCAAGCTTCCATGGAGACCTTAGACATCATCCCAAGCTAAAATAGAAGAAGAGAGCTAAAAAATTGCCCAACAATGGCGGAAACCCGCGAGTTTTTTTACGGAGAAGATGAAGAAAAAATGCTAAAATGGCTTATATAATCCGTCGGAGCGTCGAGACGCTAGGCCAGCGTCGCGATGCTGCGACCTAAAAATTCCAGCGTGCGTTGTCGCGATGGAGTCGAGACGCTATGCCAGCGTCTCGACGCTGACCCGAAAATCTACAGCGCTCGCGCCTCTTCAGAGCGTCGTGACGCCTCGGCAGCGTCTCGACGCTGGGCAACGTTGAGCAGCGTCTCGACGCTTCCGGTCAACACTTGCTCTCGGGTTTGGGGGCTGAAAATTGCCTTTCCATGGCAATTTTTCCCAAATCTTCATGGTTGAATTTCCCCTTTTTCCCGATGCATTCCCGGAGCGCTAAAACGGCTTCCTAAGCCTCGAAACACGTCCAATGGAGACCACGAGCTCTTCGCTGCAAATCACCTAAAAACAAGGCAAATTACATATTTAAATACGACTTTTAGCTAGAATTAGGGAGTGAAATATAGCTCCAAAATGGAATTATCAAACACCGTCAACCTAAATTTTGCTAGACCTCGAACAAGGCAAACCTAGAATTTAACTCTAAAGGACCATGCATACATGCTTCTAATTCAAACCTCAATGCTTTTAAAGATCTAAACACTACATATTCAAGAAAGCAATCGGTGCATGCATTTAATCAAGAACACATCAAAAATTAACTATCGCTCCCTAACGTGCGTGTGTGCTAGCCAACCTATCTTAAACCTACGTAAACCCGAAAAAACCGCATGCAATATGTCACCCCGTTTTCCCTCTACTTCTAGCATTTAAGAACAGTCTAGAGCTTAATCACATAAGAGAGAGCAACAAATTAAGAGGCCTAAAATAATTTTCTCATACTTTTTCTTTTGAGTACTTTGTACTCTTTATTCTTGGTTCTTTGAACTCAACTTTTATTTTCTTTTTCTTCCCAAACCCGAGAAGCCTAACATGTCAAGCTTAGGCTTAAGCTTCACATTTTTAAGGACTAACGCTTTCTTCTTAAGTGCATTAAGAAGGAGGAGCGCCTTCGGAGGATTTTCTAAAAACATGCTTTTTTTTTTTTTTACTTTAGGCTTAATAGCTTTGCTAACTCGATTAATCAATTACTAACTCTCATGCAACAAGCTACCCTAGGTGTGCCTTTCGGGGTGACAACAAGAATTAATGCAACATGCGATTACTCTAAGCCTACGGAGTCAAAGAAAAGGTTGCTAAGTGCTCGATAGATGCAAGGGAGCAATAAAAAAAATTCTAAAATTTTCGACATGGACCTAATAAATGCAAAGCTACCTCATGCAAAAACTAGATATGCAAATGCCAAGATTCTAAAAGCACTTCCTAGATCATCATAATTAGAAAGTAATAAACAGAGTCCCAATCAATTCAAATTCTAAGTCTACGCCTGCTCAACAAATTGCACATGGAAATCCATAACATCCACCCCAACCTCAGAAGATAGCATTGTCCTCAATGCTTCTCATCAGATATGCAAAAAAAATAAAAAGAAAGGAAAACGACACTTCCATGATCATTGCGAGGTTAGCGAGGGATGAGAGGCGACGCATTCTTTTCCAAGCCCAGTTTCCTCAACTTCTCCTATTTCTCTTAGAAAAACAGCAAGCAAATTAAACTAAATTAAACTACGAAACTTAAACAAAAGCAATAAAACTAAAGACTGAAAAACAGTTCAACACTCGGGTGCCTCCGAGAAGCGCAGAATTTTTAAAGTCGTTTGCTCGACTGAATTCTCCCAACGAACTCAACCATAATCTAACAGCGCGGGGGACGTTCCAAGCATTTCCTCGTCCACGCTGAACCTGCAAACATCTATAAAAAACATTTTTTCTCTTCGTGTTTCGAGCACGTGAACATCATCATCATTAGTCTCATAAAAAACAGCCCCATCAACATTCAAATTCAAATCTTTTTTCTTCCCAGAGACATAAGAATTATCCCTCAAGCTCGAGGTCAAATTCTTATCCTCCACACATTCCAGACAACTAACAAATTTCACAGACTTCAATTCAAACATGGAAAATTCATTAACAGTTTCATCAAACTCCAAAGAAATGACGCCCTTATAAACATCGATTTTGACCCTAGCGGTCTTAAGAAATGGACGCCCTTATAAAATGGAAGATGAGACATTCGGAGATTTTCCATTCATATCTACAACAAAGAAATCTGCAGGAAACATCATACTTCCTACTTTAACAAGAATATCCTCGACCTTTCCTCTAGGAAAAATACAAGACCCATTGGCTAATTGCACAACCATATCAGTTTCATGCATTTCATTTAATTTAAGATCTTGAAACAATGCATAAGGCATTACATTCACAGATGCACCTAGGTCTAGCATGGCATTTTCACTACTTTGCTACCTATCATGCATGGGATAGTAAATGTACATGGGTCATTGCACTTGGATGGCAACAAACCTGGAAGAATTGCCGAGACGTTTTCTTTCTTCTTATCATCAGTCACTCTTGACTTCCTTTTCTTTGTGCCCAACTCTTGAGAAACCTTGTGTATTTTGGAATTTGACTTACCGCTTCCAAGAGCGGAATGTTCGCCATCACCTTCTGGAAGGTTTTGAGGACTTCCTCATCTTCATTCACCATAATAGGCTTCGCAAGCCTACTTGGGAAGGGTGCTGTGGGAACATTCTTCTGCACATTTTTCTTCTGTTCTATCTTTTTCTCAATATTTTCACCTTCAGATTGGCTCGGGGAGGACACATTCAGGCTGTCCTACTTCACTTCTTTCTCAGCTCTAGAGGGAACTGCTTTCCCACTTCTCAGCTAGATTGAACTCACATTCTCACATGAGTTCACGGTTGTTTGGGAAGGAAGCTTCCTTGAGCTCTTGCATTCGATTTTGCTAATCGACACAACTATTTGTGTGAGCTGCTTGGTCAAATTCTGCACCTCTGCCTTATGCGAATTTAGATCCTCGCGAGCTTCCTTCTGAAACTGGCTCGTCGAATTAACGATGGTCCTCACCATCTCTTCCATCGAAATTGAGGAACTGGAGGCTTGAGCTTGGGTGGAGTTTTGAGGTGTATCGAATGACTGACCTTGGTAACGCTGTTGTCCATCCCTGTTCCCATAGCTCAAATTGGGTGGTCCCGCCATCCGAGGTTGTACTTGTTCTAATATGGATCATACTTCCTAGGGTTGGAAGCATATCCCCCGATGGCATTGACCTCTTTCGCCTCACGGTTTCCTCCTCCAATAAACTTTTTTAACAAATTTCCAATCTCGGCCACCTGGGCCTTCATTTTAGTCATCTCATTCACCTGGCTAACCTGGTTGAGTTGTCTTGCTCCATGAATCCCGAACTGCTGCAAGTTAGCCGCCATGTTGGCTATCAACTGTTTGCCCTCGGCTGGGGTCTTGTCAATCAGTGCCCCTCTGCTTGCTACGTCGATCATCTGCCGATCATGAGGAGCCATACCCTCATAAAAATACTGAATGAGTAGCTGGTCGGCGATCTGATGATGCGGGAAGCTTGCGCACAGGCGCCCGAAGCGTTCTCAATACTCGTGCACAGACTCACCCACGTCTTGGGTAATTCCATAAATTCTCTTCCTCAGCGTGGTGGCAAGTGAGGCAAGAAAATATTTTTCCAAGAAAACCCTCTTCATCTCTTGCAACGTCGTGATGGAACCGGAGGGCAAGTAATAAAGCCAGTCCTTGGCTTTGTCCTTCAAGGTAAAGGGGAATGCCCTTAAGTTCAGCTGCTCCTCCGTGACGCCTGGGGGCTTCATCCCCGAACACACGCAATGGTACTCCATCAAGTGTTTGTTCGCGTCCTCGCCTGCATTGCCATGAAAAGAAGGCAATTGGTGAATTAAGCCCGACTTTAATTCAAAGTTACCTGCTACCACTGGGTACGTGATGCAGAGCGGTTGCTGGTTCAGATCTGGTGTTGCCAGGTGCTTCAATGTCCTTGGCACATCTTCTTGTGCCATCTCGTCGTGCAAGAAGGTATCGAATCCTTCTTCGTCAAACAATCTACGGCCCTCGCGGCCTTCTCTCCTCAACCTTCGTTCCTCCCTGTCTATCTCAGGAATAAACTGCAATCTACCCAACTCAGAAGAACGGGTCATACAACAACAAAAATTTCAAACATACACAAACAATTCAGAATTTTTTTCTTCAGAAAACAACCAATCATCGTAATTCCAAAACAAACATAATTTCATCTAAAGTTGCTCTCCTCGGCAACGACGCCAATTTTTTGTGGGGAATATTTTGAATATACTCCTAATTTCTCAAGATGTCGAAGCTTGCCAAAAATGAAATTTATAACATGTAGCTCTTAGCTTTGCAGCTAGCGGTAAAAGGGTCGAACCACAGAGAGAGTCTAATGATGGAATTAATTGCTCGAAGCGTAATTATATTGATTGATTGATTGTCAAAAAACTTGGGGTTTTTAACATGCAAGTTTAGTCTAAAAAGTGCTAACGAAAAAATGTAATTGAGAATCAAACGTGATGGATTTGGGAATTTCGGGATTTGCTAAGTATTGTAACATCTATCATTTATTTCTAAGGCATGGCGATGAATGTAGCATGCACGCGAACGGTTGCCCGGGAATCCTAAAGCATTCGGCCACAAAATAACCCAAGCAGTCATTAGCGTTTCACGACGAACGTTCAATTAAACATGCAAAATGCTAATTGATTACCCGACAACCCTAAAGTAATCAACATTCAGAATGTCCAATATGATGCTTCGATTTATCCTACTTTTCTGTGTTACTAAGTCGATAAGGAGAGGCAAGGTATCGCTAATCTATAACAATAAAGCATGCTAGAAAATGAGATTGCCCGTCTAGAAATCTAACACAGACATGGATTAAGCGAGAAGAGTAGATGCATACAAATAAACAAGTCAAATCAGAATTTAAACTCTAAATTATCAAAATATTACATACATAGCAAAATCCCTAAAATCTTCCCAAGTCCTTCACAATACCTTAGCCTTCCATGGAGAAATGGAGTATCCAAGCTTCCATGGAGACCTTAGACATCATACCAAGCTAAAATAGAAGAAGAGAGCTAAAAAATTGCCCAACAATGGCAGAAACCCGAGAGTTTTTTTACGGAGAAGATGACGAAAAAACGCTAAAATTGCTTATATAATCCGTCGGAGCGTCGTGATGCTAGGCTAGCGTCGCGATGCTGCGACCTAAAAATTCCAGCGCGCATTGTCGCGATGGCGTCGAGGCGCTAGGCCAGCGTCTCGACGCTGACCCAAAAATCTCCAGCGCGCGCGCCTATTCGGAGCGTCGCGATGCCTCGACAGCGTCTCGATGCTGGGCAGCGTTGAGCAGCGTCTCGACGCTTTCGCTCAACGCTTGCTCTCGGGTTTGGGGGCTGAAAATTGCCTTTCCATGGCAATTTTTCCCAAATCTTCATGGTTGAATTTCCCCTTTTCCCGATGCATTCCCGGAGCACTAAAATGGCTTCCTAAGCCTCGAAACACATCCAATGGACACCACGAGCTCTTCGCCGCAAATCACCTAAAAACAAGGCAAATTACACATTTAAATACGACTTTTAGCTAGAATTAAGGAGTGAAATATATCTCAAAAATGGAGTTATCAAGCGGCCAACACTCGAATTTGAATTTGAAGCGAGCAACACCCAGTCTTGAACTTAATGCGAGAGGCCCTTGGTCTTGAACTTGAAGCGACCAAAACTTGAAGTTGAAGCGACCAACACTCGAATTTGAAGTTGAAGCGAGCAACACCCAGTCTTGAACTTAAAGTGAGCGACGTTTGATCTTAAACTTGAAGCGACCAACACTCGAACTTGAAGTGACCAAAACTTGAAATTGACGTTGAAGTTGAAGCGACCAACACTCGAATTTGAAGTTGAAACGAGCAACACGCAGTCTTGAACTTAAAGCGAGCGACGCTTGATCTTAAACTTGAAGCGACCAAAACTCGAACTTTAACTTGTACTTGAAGCGAGCGACGCTCTATCTTAAACTTGAAGTGAGCATTGCTCGACGCTTGATCTTGAACTTGAAGTGAGCAGGGCTCGACGCTCGATCTTGAACTTGAAGTGAGCAGCGCTTGGTCTTGAACTTGAAACAACCAATGCTCGAATTTGAAGTTGAACTTGAAGCGAGCGGCGCTCGATCTTGAACTCGAAGCGACCAACACTCGATCTTGAAGTTGATCTTGACCTTGAAGACGAAATGACAACATCGACTTTGAGACGAAATGAAGTTGCCACCGAACCTGGAGATGAAGCGGAGCCGCCTTCAAACTTGAACTTAAAGTGAGGAAACCTTCGAACTTGAACTTGTAGCAAATAAAGCCTCTTGCGCGTACGAAACTTGTACCTTCACCATAGTGGCAGTGTGAACGTTCAGCTTGTAGCGTCACCCTGAAAGTAGTGCACGCGTTCAACTTTCAATGTTGCTTTACAAATAAAAAAAAACATGTTTGTTTTGTCCCCCTTATTGACGATGTCGATGCTCGAGCTGTGGCTGCATTTCCCGACCTTCTTGAGAGTTCGCGTGAGTAGCTGAAAGAGTTTCAGTGGATGCCTTGATTTATTTAATTTTTTTGGTATACTCTTTGTATCTTCTACTAGATTTCTCTTATGTAAATGCAATTGTTGGATTGTTTCTTGATTATTGATTCTTTTCAGAACAATCATTTGACTCGTCTTAACTCATTTTGGAATAATTTTTTTATATATTGTCGTGACTGAACTAAACAAAAATTTAGTTGGCTACGTACCCTTGAATGGAAGAGATCAAGTCATAACGTAGTTCAAATGGAATGAAATGTTTTTTTGTGACTAAACTTAAAGTTTTGTTTTTTAAGTTGCCTACGTACCCTTGAATAGAAGGGATCAAGTCATAGCGTAGATCAGATACATGATTTTTTTTTCGGGTCGTTCACCTTTTAAACTTTTGGGGGCCAGGAGCAACATGTAGTTTATACTCTTACGTTAAGGAGTATTACATTTCAAAATATCTTATCTTCATCACAGTCTTGATCAGATCCTTCGTTTGTAGGATTGGTTAGAATGATGATATTTTTCTTCACCTTCAAGAAGCCTTCTGTATTTATGAGAACATATAATTTCCTCTTCATGCACAAAGGAACACGACTGTGAAACTTCTTGTCGCTATTTACTTCATCGAAGAGTCTTGCCCTTACGGTCTTCATCTTTCCTTTATGTTGATCACTTGTCCCTTTGAAGGGATAAAAAACGAATGTTGAAGGTCGGCGTTTCTTTGATTTAAAGACACTTAACTTTTGGAAAGTTGAAGTTCGAATGGTTGTAGAAGTTAGACATGAATTTTCTTCTTTTTTCGCGACCATACTCATCCTTTGAAAGACTGAAGTTCGAGTAGTTGAAGGTTTGATGCGATCGAAGACAAAAGTTCTTTGGTCGACTTCTTTTGAGTCTTCGACTTCTTCTCCGCTGATGTAGCATGAACTTGCAAAGATTTCTTCCTCTTTCATGATGGGAAGGAAACTTCTCGAGAAGAATTCTTTTAAGGTCATCGGTCGTCGAGGTTGAGAAAAATATTTATTTTCTCTTCTCTCATGTTTAGGCTCCATTAGGCTCTCTTTTCTTTCATGTTTTATGACAAAATGTTGATTATGTTTCTTCCGACGGGTCACAACAATCCATGTTTTATCTTCATCATTGATAGGTTTGACCTCATCTGAAAATTTGTTTCTTGGTACATCATGTTGAAACCAAATAGATACGGGTTCTAAGGTTCCAAACTAGACTAGGCACACTCCCTGATCATGGTGCAGGCTGTAGTGCATTTGGCTGCGAGCACTTGTTGTCACCGCAACATGGCGTGATTGAGCTATTTCATCAAGGTCTAGCTCAATTTTTCCTTGTTTAGCTAAATGATAGCTCTAAAATAGAGCTATAATTATAGCCTAAAATTTAGCTAAATGTCTTACTTAATTCAATTAAATTGCCTCATTAAATTGGCTTAATCGGGCATTTTAAGAGTTTCGGGAAGTGTTCGGGTCAAGGAGATAGGCCAAAAGGAGCTCGGACCAGAGAGGCTTAGACCCGAGAGGGCAGCACTGAGGCACTGGCGAGCAGCGCCCAGCCGCCCAACAGAGGCATCAGGACGCGCGCCCGTCATCAAAAGCCCGTGCGCCCGTCATTAAAAGGCCCAGGCAGGCCCCCGCTCCGCGCGCCCGTCATTAAAAGCCCACGCCCGCGCGCCCTTGCCTCGCCCCGCTCGGCCCTGCACCCCTGCGCGCGGCCCAAACAACCACAATGCCCGTCATTAATGGTGAAAGGGCACCATGCCCGTCATTAAAAGTCAAAAAATGCCCGTCATCGTAAATTTTCCAGAGAGGTTAGCGCCTAGGCGCTGACTTATGGCGCCTAGGCACTAGTCTGACGTTGTTTTGGGTATTTAAGTCCGTTTTTGCTGATATTAGGGCATTCTCTCCCAATTTCTTCAGCCCCCATTTTTTGTAGAGCTCGTTTCTTGAGCCAAAACCTATTTCTTACCTATTTTAATACATTGGAGTAGATTTCTTGTTGATTTCTCTTGATTTTCACAACGGGCAACTAAGGTAAGTGCTCTAATTTGGGTTTAGGGTTTGTGTTGTTGATGTATTAGGTGAGATCTGAACTTTTTAGCATTTTCTTAGCTTGTTCTAGCATTCAATTCATCTCTAGCCTCGTTCTTAATGTCCAGCATGATTTTCTTTATGGTTGACACCCGTTTAGTTAATTGTGTGTTGGTTCGATTAAAAATCCATGACTTAGCGATCGCACTTCATGTTTTGAGTAATTTAATCTAGCATTCTGAATTAAATGTGGTCACGTTTGTTTGGTTTGCTGATAAATTCTAGAGATAGAATAAAATCGAGTCCCATTGTTAGAGATTTCATCAATTGGCTCGTTGCATGAATATCCGTCGCTCGCGACTAATTCTAATTTGGGAGAGCGATCGCCCTTAAATTAGAGTTATTAGCGAAGCATAGTCTAGAGCCGTCAACTCTTTTCTAATTAATTGGGATTATTAGTTCTAATTAAAGCATGGGAGCACTTGTTTTGATTGAGTCTTTGAATGTGTGTGAGTGTTAACAAAAACCGGTTAAGTATCTTTTGTGTCTATGATCCGAACTACATCAAAAACCAATCTCGACACTCAAATTAGGAGCACGTGTTCCGTTTATTTTTCTCGCATTTATTTTTCTAGCATTTTAATTTTTCGTTAGCTATTTTACTGTTTTAGTTTAATTCTCCGTTAGCATTTCCCCATTTATTTTACTGTTTTATTTTGAGTTTTATTAAAAGCAAATTAAAAATTAATTAAGAGAAAATAACTTAGGTTCCTTGTGGTTCGACACCCGACTACCACTAGCTGCAAAGCTCAGTAGTATCGGATTTATAAATGTTATTTTGGCGGGTCTCGACAACCCGAACATAGAGAATTTTATAAATTAAAAAATCTCTTGCCACTAACCTTAGAATTAGCTCCTTTAGGACGAAACATTTTTCCACTGGTGACTGATAACTCTATGATACTTACAATAGATGGGATTATCGACTTTGTCCATCTGTTCCAGGCGCTTACACTCAGGAAGATCAATCAGTCGTGTTTTCAGTAGTTGCTTTAACATGTCAGAAATGTCAGAGTTAGGGAAATGATCATAGACCTTTTCTGGTCTTTCCTTCGATGTCAAGTGACACCCTTCAGTTTGTTGTTGCTTTTGAATCATTTCGTCCTTTCCTTTGGAAGACGACTGAAGACTGGTTATATTGACAGCCATAACTTCCTCTGCAGCTGCCTCAGTGTCCTCCCCTTTTTCCTTTATGTTAGGGACTAAAAATTCTTTGTCTCCTCGTCCAGCAATACTCAGCTCCATATTGTGGGCGCGAGTTGCTAGCTCTTCAAAGGTATGAGACTTTATACCTTGGAAGATGTAATGAAGTCCCTAGTGCATGCCTTTAGTGCACATCTCAACAGCAGATAATTATGTGAGACTGTCCTTGCAATCTAGACTCATGGCTCTCCAACGATTGATGTAGTCAACAACATGTTCAACCTTTTGTTGTATGGTATTGGTGAGCTCGTACATATTCACGTATGTCTAGTGCTGTAGAAATGATTTAATAATTCTTTTTCAAACTGCTCCCAACTGTCTACTGACTCAGGCTGTAGATCAGTGTACCAGTCGAAAACGTTCCCCTTTAGCGTTCGAACTAAGTGTTTGACCAGTAAATCTCCTCGCGTACCAGCATTCTCACATGTTTCGATGAAATGAGCAACATGTTGCTTTGGGTTGCCTTCCGTCGAACTATTGAAACTTTGGTGGCTGATACTGGACTGACATTCTTAAATGATCAATTCTCTTAGTATATGGTTTAGAATACAAGAGTTAACTTTGAGAGGGTACGCCGTATTGAGCTCTAATGGAGTTCGTTATCATGTCTTGAAGTTGTTGGACAGATAGTGAAGCGATCGAAGTGGAGTGTGGACTTGACTGCACGACGATCTTCTCCTTGTTGCGATCTCTGAAAGCAGGTGTATTTGTTATCTTGTTTGTCTTTACGATATTTTGGTTCTCAATTGCGTTCTTTAGGTACGCAATTTGATAATTTTTTTCTTCAATCACCTTCATCAAGTAATTGATTTGTTCCTGCATCTCTGTCATTCTTTGTTCGACAGGGAATATTAATTCTAAAAACTTCTATTCTGATACTCGAATCTCCTCACGAACCCTTCGAAGCTTCCCTCGAACTCCTCGAGAACCACCTCCGGTAGTCCCGCTATCCTCGGGACGAGCAACGGAGTGGTGGGACTCCTTTATGAAAGAAAAAGTTTGGAAGAAGAAGATGGGAAGATGAAAGTGATGAGGATTTTGTGAGAAATATCTAACACTTTGCTTTCTAATTTCTCAAATAACATGAACTCTTCATGCTCATCCAAATATTCAAACTCTTTGAAAATTCATCAACCTTAAACCATTTGAAATTCATCCAATTTATAGGCAATTCAGATGCAACAAACTCTTTGCTTAGCATGCCACCTCAAATTGGATGGATTAGTCTTCAACCAAGTGTTCCAAAATTGATGAGTTTAGGCATGTGGTTGATGATTCACAATCCACTTCACAACTTGGATAAACCCACTCAACTTGGATAAATCCACTTGACTTCGATAATCCCACTTGTAATATTTTGTGATTTTAAAATTAATTCATAATTAATTTTAATAAACAAAATAAATTTTAATTAATTAAACCTTTTAATTAATTAATATTATTATTTAATTTAATATTAAATATTAATTAAATAATAAGACTAATCCCGGTTTCTTAAATCGAATCATCACACATGAATCCCTATTCATGTTTTAAACTGATCCCATATTTAAATCATATATATGCTTAACCTAGGACACAAATTGATGGCCTAGGTTAAACATATATAAAATTACCTTTGAAGAACAATAACCTTCCTGTGTTCCTTTATCCACGAAGTCTTCCTCGCTATGACTCGAACACGGGATCAAGGCTTGTGGGAGCTCTTTGAAAGAATGAGAGAACAATTCTCTCGGCAGAGGATGAGTAGTATGTTTGGCCAACCCCTTGGCTAAACCTAAATGTCTTATTTATAATAAGGCTTTTAGGAATTAATTTTATTTTACAAAATACATTTTAATATCTAATATATTAAAATATGCATTTTATAATTATTTGAATCTTATTCAAATATTATAAAATTAATCTTTTATAATATACTTTAAACCAATTTGAATCTCATTCAAATAACATATGTATATAGTTTTTAATATTAATGTATCATATACATAAACTATTTCCTCTAATATTTAATGTATCAAATACAATAAATATATTTTACTCTTCTACATTTAATATATCAAATATATTAAATATTAATTTGAATATTTCAAATTTTTCTTTCAACTAAATTGATCCTTTTAGTGTTACTATGAGCTAGCAAGGGGACCTTATGGACCTACAGATTTATAAGCTCCAATGATACAAAATTAATTAATTAAACTCTTTAATTAATTAACTTTCATTCATTAACTCTAGGTCACTCCACTATAGGCCTAGAGTTGCACTCTTATGCACTGTAGGACAAGTTGTGTCCATGGATATAACCATTACATGCAAGTCGATCTTTCACGAGTTGTTCGTAATTACAGCTGGGTCAAAAGTCTGTTTTACCCCTATAATTACATCTTACACCTTAAGTACCACTGATTCTCTAACGAACAACTTGTACCATAAACCATGTCCCTCTCAGGCCAGTGAGAGGGTGGGGCCCCATTGTTCAAGTCTCAAAATCAGCACTTAAGGGAACTACTCATCTACTTTCCCTATATGGGAAGGAGTGAATTCCATCTTGTGAAACTTATGTTCTCAGCTTCCTATTTGGTCAAGTCCCCAAAATGGTAGGCTTATTCAATCGGCTATAAAGACCATTCTCACCAATACAAATCAAAGGACGAGCCCTCACAGGCAGGAGTTCATAACTCACTCAGGATTAAGATCAAGTCACATATGATCATCCAGTGAAATATTAATCTTCTCAAATAACGAATTTATAAAGAGAGATTATATATTTCGTGGTCCAGTCTTATACAAACTCATTGTATAGGATACCCCACTCACATGTATCTACATGAATGATTTAGATCAAATCATTTGTAACAATTACAATGTGGGCCGTATCAATAGTGTTACCAGGAGAAGGCACCCAACCTTATCCATATATTATAAACCCTTTAGGTTATTACTTGAACATGATCCTCTCGTATGTCAACTACATACAGTTCAAGATTACACTAATAACCTTGGATTTTATATAAATAATGAATATTATAAATTGCAAATAATAATAATAATATAATTATCAAATAATTATTAATTAATTACGAGGCTTTAGGGCATAAATCCCAACAATCTCCCACTTGAACTAAAGCCGGTGAGACATGTATTGTTGCGTGCTCAGTGTGTATGTAAAATTAAATGCACAGAGCACTCAGATCATGCAAGTATACATGGTCTGCAGCAAGTGATAAGTATAATTTAATTCGTTTTCCCACAGAGATTAAGTTTAGTGACTAGCGATTTGGTGTGTTAGATTAGATAAGGTAACTTAAATTGGATAGATTTTGGGTTGAGGGACGAAAATGTAAAAGATGCAAGAAGGATGTAAACATAAATGCAAAGCAAGCAAAGAGGTAAAGTTATAATGTGGAAAAGTAGGATTGCGGATCTAGCAATCTTTTCGCAATGTAGCAATCTTTTCGCAATGATTTCACAATTGATAAAAAGCTACTAAAAAAGACTAAGGCAAAGGTAGAAATGTTTATTGCGGCTCTCGCAAGAAACTCGCAATAAATTCGCAACGATGTAAAAACTAAAGTAAGAAAGCAAGGTCGGCTTACGAGTCCTCTATAGACATTTAACTATGATCATTCTGTTGGGATTTATGCCCTAAAGCCTCGTAATTAATTAATAATTATTTGATAATTATTTTATTATTATTATTTGCAATTTATAATATTCATTATATAAATAAAATCCAAGGTTATTAGTGTAATCTTGAACTGTATGTAGTTGACATACGGGAGGATCATGTTCAAGTAATAACCTAAAGGGTCTATAGTATATGGATAAGGTTGGGTGCCTTATCCTGGTAACACTATTGATACGGCCCACTTTGTAATTGTTACAAATGATTTGATCCAAATCATTCATGTAGAGACATGTGAGTGGGGGTATCCTATACAATGAGTTTGTATAAGACTGGACCACGAAATATATAATCTCTCTTTATAAATCCGTTATTTGAGAAGATTAATATTTCACAGGATGATCATATGTGACTCGATCTTAATCCTGAGTGATTTATGAACTCCTGCCTGTGAGGGCTCGTCCTTTGATTTGTATGGGTGAGAATGGCCTTTATAGCCGATTCAATAAGCCTACCATTTTGGGGACTTGACCAAATAGGGAGTTGGGAACATAAGTTTCACAAGATGGAATTCACTTCTTCCCATATAGGGAAAGTAGATGAGTAGTTCCCTTAAGTGCTGATTTCGGGACTTGAACAATGGGGCCCCACCCTCTCACTGGTCTGAGAGGGACTTCGTTTATGGTTGGATCATAAACAGGTTGTTCATTAGAGAATCAGTGGTACTTAAGGTGTAAGATGTAATTACAGGGGTAAAACGGACTTTTGACCCAGCTGTAATTACGAACAACTCGTGAAGGATCGACTTGCATGTAATGGTTATATCCATGGACACAACTTGTCCTACAGTGCATAAGAGTGCAACTCTAGGCCTATAGTGGAGTGACCTAGAGTTAATGAATGAAAGTTAATTAATTAAAGAGTTTAATTAATTAATTTTGTATCATTGGAGCTTATAAATCTGTAGGTCCATAAGGTCCCCTTGCTAGCTCATAGTAACACTAAAAGGATCAATTTAGTTGAAAGAAAAATTTGAAATATTCAAATTAATATTTAATATATTTGATATATTAAATGTAGAAGAGTAAAATATATTTATTGTATTTGATACATTAAATATTAGAGGAAATAGTTTATGTATATGATACATTAATATTAAAAACTATATACATATGTTATTTGAATGAGATTCAAATTGGTTTAAAGTATATTATAAAAGATTAATTTTATAATATTTGAATAAGATTCAAATAATTATAAAATGCATATTTTAATATATTAGATATTAAAATGTATTTTGTAAAATAAAATTAATTCCTAAAAGCCTTATTATAAATAAGACATTTAGGTTTAGCCAAGGGGTTGGCCAAACATACTACTCATCCTCTGCCGAGAGAATTGTTCTCTCATTCTTTCAAAGAGCTCCCACAAGCCTTGATCCCGTGTTCGAGTCATAGCGAGGAAGACTTCGTGGATAAAGGAACACAAGAAGGTTATTGTTCTTCAAAGGTAATACATATGCTTAACCTTGTATTTTTATTTTAATTTTAAATAAATTTAAAGTAACGATTCCAAACGCTTCCGCTGCGGGGAATGAATAGTTCATTCCCTTCAATTGGTATCCGAGCTTCTTTGAGTTTTGTTTAGAATTAATTGTAGATGGTGGGTATTTTAATTTTGTTCATATATGTGATATATGTGGTTTGCAAAATTGATTGTTTAGGCATATTTGATTGGCATTAGATTTATCGCTTTTGATTAGATCAATTGTAAAACCTTAAAAGGTTTAGGGTCGTATGTAATTTGGAGAAATTTCATGCGGCGGTTGTTCTTTGCAATTTTCATTTGTTTATTTTATGAATCCAACATTTGTGGCTGCTAGTTAAACTAAATTTCCTCAAATCATTAAGCACTCTTGAAGTGGTTGAACCAAGATCAATTCAATTGTTGAATTGAATATGGTGGAATTGAATTTAGTGGCGTGAGGATGTGTCAGGCTTCTTCAACTTGTGGTTGATGCGGGTAAACAAAAGATCAATTGAATTGTTAAATTGGATTCAAGTTTGGAAGGCTCAAAAAGGAAGATTTTGAAAACCAAGATATGTCTTGGATTTAAATTAATGTAATTCAAAATTGCTTTCAGTTTCTTAGGATATGCCAAATATGCCGGTCAATTTTGCTGTGTTATTAATTTTAATTATGCATGTTGATGTATGATTTAAATTTATTGATTGCATAAAGTATGTCATCTAGATTAAAATCCCACCATAGGTTAAGCATGACCATGCATTTTAATTATTTTTAATATAATTGTTATATTTGGAATAGTATGATTAAAATGCTTTCTAATTTGATTAGATGATTTCCTAATATGTTTATATTTCAATATCTTTCAATATAATTGTTATATTTGGAAATTTTAAACTAGGGATATATTTTCCTAGATATAGTGATATCTTTTAATAAGATTGAGAAATATTTTATTAGGAAATATTTTATTGGGAAATCTTTTAAATCTTTTATTGGGAAATCTTTTATTGGAAAATCTTTTAATGGAAAATCTTTTCCTAATAAGATTGGAAAATCTTTTCCCAAAATATTTTCCGAATAAGATTGAGATATCTTTTCTCAATAAGCTTAGGATATTTTCCTAATGAGATTAGATTTTTTCTTTCGTTATTTAAAAGATAATTAATTCATTCTTTAAATAGTTTAAATATTTGAATTTAGTTTATCTTTTATTCTAATAAGGTTAGAATATATGATAATCTTTAATTTTGTTTTAAAGGGTTTAAAATTGTTAAAAATTCAAGATTATCCATAAGGTGAATTAATTTTTAACAGGATTAAAAAGATTGCTTAAAATCAACTAAAGTTCATTGATCTAGTAATTAATAGTTAATTAAAGATTAATGAATTTGAAATAAAAATTGACTATAAGGGAACCCTGTCTAAGAAAGGTTACTCGGGTGAGGTACTTAAGTTGACTGAAAAGGAACACCTCTACCTGAGAACTGGCCTGGGGGTTGAATTAGTCAAATTTTATTTTATTTCATTAAGCTGACTCATAATGTGATTAGTTTTAAATAGTTTAATATACTTGGTAATTCACATTAAGATCAATCTAACCAACATAAGGGTTATGAAATGGTAGATTGAAAAACTTAGATAAATGAGATTAGCCTAATTTGTCTAAGTAATAGAAAACCCTATTTCAAAATACTTAGTGGGAGAAAGACATATGTCAAAATAACCCTACAGTCTCTACTATAGATTCACAACGTGAGATTCATGTGAGGCCTCGAGGCGGCTTTGGACCGTCCCCCTACGGAAGGTGTTTACATGAGTCAATATCAGGGTGAATCTCTTGAGAAAGTATTTTTAAATAGTAAGTGGGAGAAGGAAATGTGTCAACATATCCTACGGTCTCTATCATTGGTTCACAACGTGAGATTCATGTGGGGCCTCGCGGCGGCTTTTGGACCGTCCCCCTACGGAAGGTGTTTACATGGGTCAATATCAGGGTGAATCTCCTGAGAAGGATAGGATTGTAATTTTATTTCCAATACTTGACCTACCCTACGGCGGCACTTGTTGGGATAAAATTATAGAATCTAAAATGATTTTTTTTTTGCAACGGTAGTTTAATTAATGCGGGGATTGAACCCATGACCTTTTGATCACCGGCACAACCCTATGCCAATTGAGCTATGCTCGGTTTGGCTAGAATCTAAAATGATGGGTTACACTTACAAAGATATCATTAAGGTTGTTAATGATTTTCTTGACCAAACTAATGGTAACTAAATGTTATAGAAATAAGAGTTATTTTGGGATAACACTTGGTTGAGATTGTCTCGGTTTAGTGAAGGGCATTTGACCTACCCTACGGCAGCACTTGTTCTAACTCACTAAAGTATCATAGCATTAAAAAAAAAATAATGTTTCAGGGTTCATTTATCAAATTGTTTGTTTTCTATGCTGAAATTGAATGAATATTGATTGCATGTTATTAGATAAATATATATATTTTTTATATATTTCAATATTATGTCTATTTCTCTCAATTTTATTTTTCGTTGCTAATTTGTCAAATTGAGAAAATAATATCACTTGGAAAAATAATGTTAACACTATATAATGACCGTGTAAAATTTTTCTTTAATTTGTCTTTATTGAGAAATGTTCTCAAAAACCTGTTGCCAATGCTAATCGAATTGTTCGTGAAGCACATGATTAATAAATCAATATAACGAGATGACTTATACAAATTTTATATTTGACATATTAGATGTCAAGCTAAGAAGATAAAGAAGATGACAACAACATATGAGATGTTGTTAAAGTCAATAAAAACTAGATTTAGATATTTATCTAATTAATCTCAAAAATTAAGTATTACCAAAATCCAAGAAAAGAAACCATATGACTGTAGCTAAAAGAAAATAGTTTCTAAATTAGCAAAGTAGTCATAATGAGAGGAATTTGTGAAATACCTCTGTGAGAAGAACATGGAAAAAAGTAAATTTGATTTACTAGATTTTTGGTGGAAAATAATCATTACCACCTATATAGTAGATTCAAATCCACTATTAAGATTTGTTCTTCATTACACTTTATATAATTCTTGGAAAATACTTAATGATGTAGAATGATCTCTACTTGTTGGCACCAGAAAACCCATCTCAATTAATGTAGTGGGAGACATTAAGATGTCCATAAAAAATAATTGTTATTTAATGCTGAATATGGTGTTTTTAGTACCATATGAGAAATTCAATTTCTCTAACTTTATTACTAATAAAATGTTCATATAGTATGAATATTTTAGTACTAAATTTTTATTTTCAAAATTGTTTGAAAAGTTCAGCTGAAAAATAAGAATAATTTGTATATGTTAAATTGTTAACATATAAAATACTACACATTGAGATATTCAAGATTATACAATCCAGAATATAAAGACAATTTATATTCTCCTAAAATATGATACTTGTCTTTGGCATTCAAGATTGATTCTGATCAATTTGAATAAAAAGACTACTACGAAGTGATTCTCTAAATGTTAGAGTTAATTACTTTATATGTCTTAAGATCTTGCCTTTAATGCAAGATAATCAATAGGTTTTTGTTGGAAAAGCCTACAGGCCAAAGAACACTGATGAATATTTCATCACTCTAGCTGATGATAATTCAAGAAATAAGTATCGTAACCTAATGCAACATAAGTCTGAATATTTTGAAAAGTTCAAGGAATATAAGACTCAAGTTGAAGGTCAATTAAGTAAATCTATCAAGACACTATGATCAGATCACAGTGAAAAGTACAGGAACCTTATGTACTAAGACTAATTGATAGAAAGTGAGATTTTATCTCAACCCTAGCACAAAGTACAATTGTGTGAAATTGTGCTGTAAGAGGAGAAACAAGACCTTGTTAGACATGGTCAGAACAATAAAGAATTACACGTCATTATCAGACTCTTGTTACGATATACAATATAGATTGTATAGTGAACATGATTCTATCTAAAAGGTGTCCATGAGACAACTTTGAGATTATAGAAGAGTAGTAAAGTTAGTTTACAACCCTTCGAGTTTTGGGAGTTTTAAGCATACATGCTGAAACTTGAATATGTTCAATAGTGTTGAAAAGTTGGTTCCAAGTGAAGCCACTAAATAGTTAATAAAAGTTGTTAACAATTTAATTACATTTGATAGTCAAATGGATCCTAGTCATGAATTGGATAAGCCTCATCGTAGTGGGAGAGTTATGAGATGACCCGACCGTTACAAGAGCTTATATGAAGCCTAAGTTGTCGTATTAGATGACAAAATGTAGGGCTTCTTGACCTCAAAGTTGAAATGAGGGTCAAAGACAAAGACTAGTAGACCAAAGTCATAAATCTCGAGATAGAGTAGATGTACTCATCTTTATCTAGAACTTGTAGATATTCGTGATGGGGTAAAACCCATAGATTTTGAATATATCTACAAAAGAAATAGATTTGTAAATAAAAAGGTACAGACCTTCAAAATAAGACTAATGGCAAATATAGTGGGAGAAAGTAAACTATGGATAAACTTTCTCATTTGTTGTCATATTAGAGTATATAAGCATTTCCTAATTCATAGTTGCATATAAGATATGTCAAGTGAAGGTTTAAGAAATCTTTTTTGAAAAGAAGTCTTAAAGAATGCATTTACAAATCAATAACATGAGTTCAATTTCAAAAATCAAAAGCAAAAGGTTTGCAAGCAGTAAAGATTCATTTATGAAATGAATTTAATCACTAGATTTTTTGAATGTAAGGTTTCATAAAAGTATCAAAAACTATGACTTTGAATAAATATTAATGATATTGTATAGACAAGAAAATCATTAATTACTTAGTGGAATTTTCTCATATTTCATGTGGATGACTTACTATTCATTGTGAATGATGTAAGATTTCAATCCAACATAAATTATTGACTATCTTACCAACTCCAAATGAATGATTTAAATTACTGGGTATGTCCTAAAATAGAGTTTTCGAGGACAAAATGTTATTTATGTCTCACACATCTTATATTGACAAAATTGTTGTCAAGTATATGATGTAATACTTCAAAAATGATAATGTATCATTCTTACATGAAGTTTAGATTATCTAAGGAATAGTGTCCTCAGACATTTCAAAATGTTGAGAACATAAGATTGACTATCTACGTTTGAGTGGGAGAAAATCTAATGTACACTTGAGACATGACATTTGACAGTAAAATTGGTTAGCATTTATTAGTTAACCCAATGGTATGACCATTGCGCGGAAAAATAAAAACTTTTCTCAAAATATCTATGGATAAAATGAGAAACTATATTTTTGTGTATGAGGTTAAAGATTTGATCTTTACGAGATGCACTGGTTTTAACAAAGATTTATGGAAATCTATGTTTACCCTAGATGGTGGAGCATGGTATGCAAGTTAAATGTTCTTGCTTATGAAGTAAAGAACTTGCATAACTCAAATAATTTCTTATTGGTCTGAAAGATGTTTCAGATATAGTTAAGCCTAAAACGTTTTATGTAATGGCTAAACTTAATGAACTTAGATAACATCAATATATAGGGTATCCTGAGAGAGAAAGAATCGTGGTAGGACCAAGATGACTTTTAATTGACAGTCGTTTTGATCTATATAAAAAGACTTTCCAGGCTAAAGTGTTTGAAAGCCACCTAGAATGTCTAGGATTATGAGACATGTCTCATCTTCACTAGGGCAAGTGGGAGAACATGTTGGGTGTAGAGTATGCCCTAGGATACATGTCTCACTGGCTTTAGTGCAAGTGGGAGATTGTTGGGATTTATGCCCTAAAGCCTCGTAATTAATTAATAATTATTTGATAATTATTTTATTATTATTATTTGCAATTTATAATATTCATTATATAAATAAAATCCAAGGTTATTAGTGTAATCTTGAACTGTATGTAGTTGACATACGGGAGGATCATGTTCAAGTAATAACCTAAATGGTCTATAGTATATGGATAAGGTTGGGTGCCTTATCCTGGAAACACTATTGATACGGCCCACTTTGTAATTGTTACAAATTATTTGATCCAAATCATTCATGTAGAGACATGTGAGTGGGGGTATCCTATACAATGAGTTTGTATAAGACTGGACCACGAAATATATAATCTCTCTTTATAAATCCGTTATTTCAGAAGATTAATATTTCACAGGATGATCATATGTGACTCGATCTTAATCCTGAGTGATTTATGAAATCCTGCCTGTGAGGGCTCGTCCTTTGATTTGTATGGGTGAGAATGACCTTTATAGCCGATTCAATAAGCCTACCATTTTGGGGACTTGACCAAATAGGGAGTTGGGAACATAAGTTTCACAAGATGGAATTCACTTCTTCCCATATAGGGAAAGTAGATGAGTAGTTCCCTTAAGTGCTGATTTCGGGACTTGAACAATGGGGCCCCACCCTCTCACTAGTCTGAGAGGGACTTCGTTTATGGTTGGATCATAAACAGGTTGTTCATTAGAGAATCAGTGGTACTTAAGGTGTAAGATGTAATTACAGGGGTAAAACGGACTTTTGACCCAGCTGTAATTACGAACAACTCGTGAAGGATCGACTTGCATGTAATGGTTATATCCATGGACACAACTTGTCCTACAGTGCATAAGAGTGCAACTCTAGGCCTATAGTGGAGTGACCTAGAGTTAATGAATGAAAGTTAATTAATTAAAGAGTTTAATTAATTAATTTTGTATCATTGGAGCTTATAAATGTGTAGGTCCATAAGGTCCCCTTGCTAGCTCATAGTAACACTAAAAGGATCAATTTAGTTGAAAGAAAAATTTGAAATATTCAAATTAATATTTAATATATTTGATATATTAAATGTAGAAGAGTAAAATATATTTATTGTATTTGATACATTAAATATTAGAGGAAATAGTTTATGTATATGATACATTAATATTAAAAACTATATACATATGTTATTTGAATGAGATTCAAATTGGTATAAAGTATATTATAAAAGATTAATTTTATAATATTTGAATAAGATTCAAATAATTATAAAATGCATATTTTAATATATTAGATATTAAAATGTATTTTGTAAAATAAAATTAATTCCTAAAAGCCTTATTATAAATAAGACATTTAGGTTTAGCCAAGAGGTTGGCCAAACATACTACTCATCCTCTGCCGAGAGAATTGTTCTCTCATTCTTTCAAAGAGCTCCCACAAGCCTTGATCCCGTGTTCGAGTCATAGCGAGGAAGACTTCGTGGAAAAAGGAACACAAGAAGGTTATTGTTCTTCAAAGGTAATACATATGCTTAACCTTGTATTTTTAGTTTAATTTTAAATAAATTTAAAGTAACGATTCCAAACGCTTCCGCTGCGGGGAATGAATAGTTCATTCCCTTCACATTCAACACCAAATTAACATCTCATGCATCGTTTTAACTAGGTCTCATGCATCTTTCGATTACATGCATTAGGTCTTTAGTTTATTCATATCCAAATAAGACTTAAGAACCTATTTATACACACATGCTAACAAACGTGCTAGGAGAATGCCTATTCCTAGGCCACTCTCTGGTTACCATGAAAGGCTAACATGAATGGATGAGTCTAAATTCTTACTCCTTCCGGAGGTTAGGAATTCTTTAGACAAAATGGATGGCCAGTCGAAATTGCCCATGGGATGAAGATCACATACATTCTAGCCTATAGATTCATCCGTAGCAGACCTCTTATGGAGTTAGTTACTCATGGTTTTCGAAGAACTAAAAGAAGTGAATTGATTAAACATAGAATGAGAACTCAACAAAACAAATTGATTAAGGGATGACAAAATGAAGAACTCAATAAAACCAATTGATTACTCTAAAAAGGTAAGTTACACAACACTTCTTAAAGCAAGCATGAAAAGGTTCGAAAGCGATGAATAACATAGACATTAGTAAATGATTCAGAACAGAATGTTAAATAGACAGCAAGTAGTTTATAAAACAATAAAGAAAACAGTAAGGTGCGTAAGGATCTTCCAATTCGTGAATCGCCTCGGATGAAGGGGAAGATTAGCTGTTCTTGGGGATAATTTCAATCAGAAGAGAAGAAAGATCTTCTCTCCTACCTCTCGAATTATCGACGCCAATGGCTTGTTTCTTCGATCCAACAAACGGGGGAAGAGTTTTTGTCTGCAGGTTTCTTCACGATCGGGCTCTCCTCGCACTCCGATTGATTGCTTTTTCCATCACCATTCAGCTCCTTTTATAGCCTCTACAGGTCTTTCAGCCGCGGATCTCCATCCATTCTGGAGTAACAGCCTCCCACGTGGCAGCAGTAGAAAAGATAGACGGCTGGACAATCGCAACAACGACGACTGACGGCTGGAAAAATGCAGCAAAAAAAAGACTGGCGTTGCGGTTTCCTTGCGAGGGCCGCAATGCTCTGTTTTGGCTGATTCCATTGCGAGTCCGCAATATTTTCGCAATGCACCTACAATGTACAATTTAGCTCTATTTTCACCATTTTGCATCATTTTTCGTTCCTTTTCCAAATAAGCCTTAAATTAGCATCATTTCTCAAATTCTCACTTTTAAGCACACATTAAGCTAACTTCTAACAAAAACACTTAAGAATTTACATGATTTTTAGGTAATTAAAGCCCTAAATAATGCACTTTTGGAGAGGTAACACACCCCCAAACTTGAGTTATTGCTAGTCCTCGAGCAATATAAAGGCTTAGTTTCTCTCTAATTAGCTGTTAACTCTTGTCTTTTAACCTCCACCTAACTGATTTGCTGACTTCCCTAGGTTTACTGTCAAAGGCATTGCTGTCCTGTGACACTCTCCTAGGCTAAAACTAACTTCATATTTTGTCTATTCTGATTTCCCTTGCCTTTAAAACCTTCTGTTTTTACTAACTTCCTATCTTTTGGTTTATCTGCCTATATCATTGAGCACATTGTGCAGTCATTAATGGAGCGTTTTACCGCAGCGGAACGCGATTTCGGACCGATGATACTCTAATTTCATCAATTTAACAAATAGAAAACATGCTCAAAAGACGGAAATAAGAAATTAGAAATACATACCCTTGTAGCTCCAATTTCTTCAAGTCCGCCGGCCGTTCCTCGTCTCGAACTCTTCTGACCTCTTCTCACGAACGCCCCGAGGACCACCCCAGGTAGTCCCGCTATCCTCGGCGCCGCGCAACGGAGTTGTGGGACTCCGAAACAAGAGAAAAGGAAAAGAAAAATAAAGAAGAGGAAGATGAAGAAGAAGCAGATGGATGGAGGTCTGACCACAGGTTGAGGTTGAAGAAGAACTTTTCTTCTTCAAAAAATCAAATAACCCGTAGCCTAAAGTTCTATCTCCTTCCAATTTGAAAACATATCAAATTTAAGTACCCCAAAGTCCACCCACCATAACTTAGCCATTAAGTTAGCATAATATATATGTATATATATATAATTATTATTATTATTATTAAAAATAATAATAATAATTTTATTTATTAAACTTTTAATAAATAAAATATATATATATATATATAATTATTAATTAAACTTTTTAATTAATAAATATTATTTAATTCAATATCAAATATTAATTAAATAAAATGCTAACTCTGGTTTTCCGAAAACCGATTTTTTTACACATGAATCTTATTCATGTTTTAGGCCATTCCCATATTTAAATCATATTTAAATATGTTCATCATTCTTCCACAAGCCGAATTTGAACAATTCAAATTCTTTTTCTTTTAAATATCTCTTATACTGTTGCACGACGTTATCCGAGCTAGCCAGGAGAACCTAAAGGACCTACAGATCATGAGCTCCAACGATACGAGATTATCCGGTCAAAACTCTTTTAACCGAACTAATCAACATTCGTTAATCCTCGGAGACTCCACTAAAGTCCGAGGGTTGCACTCTCCTCACTGTAGATATATTATGTCCTCTGATATAACCGTCATGGGCAAGTCGACCCTTCACAGGTTGTTCGTAATCACAGCTGGGTCATTTAAACCGTTTAACCCCTGCATTACGTCTTGTTCCTTAAGTACCACTGACACCTCTAATGAACAATAGATCTGTGGTCCAACCAACAGATCAATTAACCCTCTCATCACATGAGAGTGTGAGCGCTCATTGTTCAAGCCCCGGAGTCAGCTATTAAGGGAACAACCTATCTACTAACCCTGAAGAGCGGGTTAGGAGTGAACTCCAATCTTGCTGTACTATGTCCCCAGCTACCTATTCGACTTTATCCCCAAGATGGTAGGCTTATTGAGTCGGCGCTAATGGGCCATTCTCACCCGTGCAAGTCAAGGGATACTATCGAATAAGCAGGAGTTCATAGCGAGCTCAGGATTGAGATCGAGTTACCTAGGCCATCAATATGTATAAGTCGGTCTCATCAGTAAACGGAGTTATAAAGAGAGAGCGACTTAATACGCGGTTCGGTCTTATGTAAACTCTTTACACAGGACGCCCTCACTTCTCACATCTCCATGTGGAACGATTCGGATCACATCGTCCTGTACAATACAAAGTGAGCCGCATCCAATAGTGTTACCAGGATAAGGTACCCAGCCTTATCCATATACTATAGACCGTTTTGACTGACTACTTGAGCCTGATCCACAATCATGTCATACATGAAGCTCAAGTACTCATATTCAGCCAAGGGTGTTGGTCATTAGTATAGGTTAAACCAAACACGTTTCACTTTATTCCAGTAAACTCTTTTACTGAATAAAACTAATAACTCTTTATTCTAAATAGAATATTTACAAACATAACAGTTTACAAACCACGAGTTTTAGGACATAAAACCCAACAATCCCTAAGCTTTCAAACTCTCCCTAGTTTTAACTCAGACTCAGTACATGCTTCTAATGTTTTAATTTTTTAATTACCTAGGAATCCTTAGAGTCATGCCAGCCTTAGAACACACAAGTATCAGAGTACAGTCCATAGAACAGACTAAGCCCTAGCATCACTATGTTGGATAGACACTCATCTCCCTCGACAACCTTCTAGCTACAGCCCTGTGCTTAGCTAACTTAGGATCAAACTTCAGATTCATAGGACATCTAAGCACCTAGGCTGCAACTTTCTGGCACACATTCTTCTTCTTTTTATTTTCCTTCTTTTCTTTTTCTTTTGGGAAAATCTTCTCTTTGAATTGCCTTTTGATGCAGTTCCACTTGTGGGTTACACAAATGGCCCTAATTACTCAGCATCCTTAGAGGAAGACAATGCCCCTTTTCTTTTCCTTTGCTTTCTTTTTTTTTTTTTTTTTTTTCAAAGAAGAACAATGTCTATTTTCCCAAGGGAGAGAGGAGTGTTCCTAGGACTAGAGGCTGCCTCCCCCAAACTTAAACATCTCATTGTCCCCAATGAGAGTCTGAGGTGGCACACCCCCAAACTTATCTTAGAAGCATCTAGTCTAAATAAAAACCAAACTGATTTTAAAACTCCTAGGGATAGAATGGCCCTCACAGTTCAGATAACTCATCAGCAGAAATTTACTAAAATCAAAATGGTAAGGTCTAACAGAGGCACATGCTCAGTACTTTATGAAGCTAATTAAACCTAACAAGAGTGTACTCGACACTCATCCAGCATGCTCAATAGACAGACTACCTATGAACATCAATAATGCAGTCAAATAGTGAGAATTAAAGACAGACAGACCAGCAGAAAGTCATATAACAGCATGCTTAAATGAACAAAACATTGCGGTGTCCGCAAAGAAATCACAATGATACTAACATAGCAGATTTAACCGTGATCAAAGCTCCTAACATGCAATATTCCATTTGTGAAAAACTACAGGCAACAGAAAAAACTATCTAAGCTAACTAATCATACGAAGTTAAACTAAACTAAGCTACTCTAACTCCATCTAATTAAGGAAATCAAAACATAACAACAATTGATATTCGGGGGGGGGGTAACTGGTTACAGAAAAGCAGGTTTTTTAGAGGGGTAAGAAATACTCCCTCGAATGCCGTCAGTTTGTGGCATTCATTCATTCATCCTTGTCCTCTTCATCATTCCTCTCGCTTGGAGGCATTCAGGGGCTCAACAATTCAGCTGGAAAGGTTTTTGAGAGGGGTAAGAAATACTCCCTCGAAGGCCATGGACGTTGATTGTGCAGCTGCAAGTCTATCCAGCTCGAACTCCATATTGCCTCTCCTCCTCATCTTCAGGTCGTTGGGCAGCTCAAGGTGGCCAGCATAGGCCAACTGCTTCTCCTCTATCGTCACAGGCACCCCTGCACGCAAGCATAACTTAGTAATAGTGTTAGGGAAAAAAAGTCTGCCCTTACCTTTCTTGGAGCATTCGACGATCGAGGCTGCTATGATCTCACCCACGTAAATAGTGAGTCCCTTCATTATCGCATACACCAGTAGAGATCTCCCTTGATTTATGGTCGTCTCGTGCGCGACGGGGGATATTCTTCTCTGAATTAGGGAGAACCAAATGGTCGCCTTGTCTTTGAGGGCTGCACTCATCAGTGTGTGCTTCCCGTGCTTCGAGACTGCCCATGTTGCCTCTGGTTTGCCTATCATATTCAGTGCCTCCTCCAAGATTACCTCTGAGGGTGAAGCCACGATCTTTGAATATTCAGAGCTCTTATGCTCCTTGAGAGCATAAACCTTGTTGATCGCCTCGGCAGAGAAGTCAACATCCACGCCCCTCACCACCAAATAACAGCCTTCGGGGTGAGTGAGGTTGGCGTAGAAGTCATAAACCATGTCCGAGTAGGCCTTAATTGGAGGCCTACACAACTCTTCCCAGCCGTGGTTTGTGATTCCTGCGCGCAAGAATTGCGGCAGGTCCGAAGGAGAGTCTAGAAATCGTCTCTCGTGGAGGAGTTCCCTTTTCATTAGTTCCACGCCCCTGGCCTCTGCATCCTTGGATACATACCTCTCAGCTGGAGGCTCATCTTCTTGGAACATTTTTCCCTTCCCCTTATCCTTTGCCTTGGCTGCTTGATAACTCCATTTTGGAGCTATTATTCACTCCCTAATTCTAGCTAAATTCTGCATTTAATTAGTTAATATGTCTCATTTATAGGAGATTTGCGATGAAGAGCTCATGCGTCCATTGGACTCGTTTTGTAGCTTAAAGCGATGTTTTAACGCCCCGGGAGTGCATGGGGAAAAGGGCAAGCTGATCCAAGAAGAACCAGACCAAAATTGCCTAGGAGAGGCAATTTTCCAGCCCAAACCCGAGAGCAAGCGTCAAGCAGACACCGTCGAGACGCTTGCTCAACGTTGCCTGGCGTCGAGACCCTGTTGCGGCGTCGAGACGCTCCGAGGGGCGCGCGCGCAGGAAATTATCAGGCCAGCGTCTCAACGCTCGCCCAGCGTCTCAACGCCATCGCGAGGCGCGCACGGATTCATTAGGTCGCAGCGTCGCGACGCTGTCCCAGCGTCTCGACACTTCGACGGATTTAAAAACCTAAAGAACGATTTTTCAGCAGCCAAGTTCGATTGCATCTTCTTCCTCTCGGGTTCTCTTCTACTTTTTAGCCTTGCTCTGCCATTTGTGGCCTAGTTTTGGAGCTTTTCTTTGTAATAAAGTTAGAGATGATGGCTATTGCCTCCGTTGGAGCGTTTGTGACAATCCTTCCCATGGTCGGCTAAGGTACTGTGAACGGTTCGGGATGATTTAGGGATTATTTGTTAGACTTCTTCATTTTGATAATCCATGGTATAAATTCTGATTTGGCTTCTGATTTGTATGCATTTATTGTTCTTCCTTTATCCCATGCATGTGTTATATTTCGCCAACGGACAATCGAGTTTTCTAGCATGTGTTAGAGTTAAAGATTAACGATGTCATGCCTCTCACTTTTCGCCTAGTAACACAGAACAATGAAACAAATCGAAGTATTGATTTATGCATGATAAATGTTGGGTACTTCAGCGTTGGCGGGTAGCCAGTTAGCATTAGGATTGCATGGTCGAATGTTCGTCGCGGTTAGCTAGTAACTGTTTAGAGTAAATTCGGAGCTGATCACTCTAGGAATACTCTGAACAATCTTTAATTAGACTGTTGGTTTAATTAATTAGTATGAAGCCGGTTACTAAAGGGCTTCCCAGGTAACCGACCGTGTGCATGACAATTGGATAGCCTTAGATTTGAATGATAGAATGATAGAATGTCTAGCAAAAATCCCGAAACTCCCCGAACCGTACACTTGTTAATCTCTTTTGTCTTTAAATCTTTCCGTTAGCGTTTTAATTCTCTCGCTGCATGATAAAACCCTCCAGTTACCAAAACTCAATCAATCAACCATTTGGAATCTCGAACTTAATTTTCAATCATATTAAGACCTTCTCTATGGATCAACCCTGTTGCCGCTAGCTGCAAGGCTAAGGTTACTAGGCTTATAAATTTATTTTGGCAGGTCTCGACAACCCGAATTTAGAGAGGATATTCAAAATTCGTCTCACCAAAATTGCCGTCATTGCCGGGGAAGGCATAATTTGATTGAAGTTATGTTTGATTTTGATTTTGGTTGATTTGTTGTGTGCTGAAAATTTTTGGTTTGTTTTTGCATGTTAAAATTCTTTTTGTTGTATGACCCGTTCTTCTAAGTTTAGTGGACTTCAGTTTATCCCTGAAATTGAGAGAGAAGAGCGGAGGTTGAGAAAAGAGGCCCGGGAGGGGCGAAGACTGTTTGAGGAAGAAGGCAATCCCTTCTTTGGCGACGAGATGGCGCAAGGAGAAGCGCCAAGGACTTTAAAGCAATTAGCCGCGCCAGACCTTAATTTGCAACCTCTGTGCATTAACTACCCCATGGTAGCAGGTAATTTTGAGTTGAAATCTGGATTAATTCACCAATTACCTTCCTTTCATGGCAATGCAGGTGATGATGCAAATAAGCACCTGATGGAATTTCACTGTGTCTGTTCGGGGATGAAGCCCCCAAGTGTGACGGAAGAGCAGTTGAATTTAAGGGCATTCCCCTTCACGCTTAAGGATAAAGCCTAGGACTGGCTTTATTATCTGCCTTCTGGATCAATAACAACGTGGCAGGACATGAAGAGGGTTTTCTTGGAGAAATATTTCCCTGCGTCCCTTGCCACGACATTGAGGAAAAGGATTTATGGGATCACCCAGGATGTAGGTGAGTCCCTGCATGAATATTGGGAACGCTTTGGGCGCCTGTGCGCAAGCTTTCTGCATCATCAAATTGCCGATCAGCTCCTGATCCAATACTTTTATGAGGGCATGACGCCTCATGATCGCAGATGATCGATGCCGCGAGTGGTGGGGCGTTGATTGACAAGACCCCGATTGAGGCCAAGCAGCCAATTGCAAACCTGGCGGCCAACTCACATCAATTCGGTATTCGTGGGCAGGGGCAAGTTCATAGTGTGACCTAGAACCATGAGATGACTGAAATGAGGGCCCAGGTGGCCGAGATTGGAAACTTACTGAAAAAGTTTGTGGGTGGAAACCGAGAGAAGGAGGTCAACGCGATCGGGGGATATGCTTCCAACCCCAGGAACTATGATCCTTACTCGAGCACATAGAACCCTGGTTGGCGTGACCATCTCAACATGAGCTATGGGAATAGAGACGGGCAACAACGCTTTCAAGGTCAGTCCTTCGATAGACCTAACAATTCTACCCAAGGTCAAGCCTCGAGTTCCTCCAGCTCATTGGAAGAGATGGTTCGGACCATCGTTACATCGACAAGCCAATTCCAAAAAGAAGCTCGAGAAGAACTAAACTCACACAAAGCAGAGCTGCAAAATCTGAACAAGCAGCTGACGCAAATGGCTGATGGAGCGCATGTAGCGCAGCATAAGCGAGACGGATCATTGACACTCTAATTTCATCAATTTAGCTAAATAAGAAACATGCACAAAGCTTTGAAATAAAAGGAATTAGAACACATACCTCTTATAGTTCTAAAGACTTCTCTTCCAACGCTCGAATCTCCTCACGAACCCTTCGAAGCTTCCCTCGAACTCCTCGAGAACCACCTCCGGTAGTCCCGCTATCCTCGGGCCGAGCAACGGAGTGGTGGGACTCCTTTATGAAAGAAAAAGTTTGGAAGAAGAAGATGGGAAGATGAAAATGATGAGGATTTTGTGAGAAGAAGTCTAACACTTAGCTTTCTAATTTCTCAAGTAACATGAACTCTTCATGCTCATCCAAATATATTCAAACTCTTTGAAAATTCATCAACCTCAAACCATTTGAACTTCATCCAATTTATAGGCAATTTACATGCAACAAAGTTTTGCTTAGCATGACACCTCAAATTGGATGGATTAGTCTTCAACCAAGTGTTCCAAAATTGATGAGTTTATATGCATGTTGTTGGTGATTCACAATCCACTTCACAACTTGGATAAACCCACTCAACTTGGATAAATCCACTCAACATGGATAATTCCACTTTGACTTGGAAAACCACACTTGTAATATTTTGTCATTTTAAAATTAATTCATAATTAATTTTAATAAACAAAATAAATTATAATTAATTAAACTTTTTAATTAATTAATATTATTATTTAATTCATTATCAAATATTAATTAAATAATAAGACTAATCCCGGTTTCTTAAACCGAATCATCACACATGAATCCCTATTCATGTTTTACATCGATCCCATATTTAAATCATATTTAAATATGTTCATCATTCTTCCAAAACCGAATTTGAATAAATTCAAATTCTTTTTCTCTCATATTGTTACACGACTTAATCCGAGCTAGCCAGGAGAACCTAAAGGACCTATAGATCATGAGCTCCAACGATACGAGATTAACCGGTCAAACCCTTTAACCAAGCTAACCAACATTCGTTAACCCCCGGAGACTCCACTAAAGTCCAAGGGTTGCACTCTCCTCACCGTAGATATATTTCTGTCCTCTTGATATAACCATCATCAGTAAGTCGATCCTTCACAGGTCGTTCGTAATTACAGCTGGGTCAAAATAATCGTTTTACCCCCGTAATTACATCTTGTTCCTTAAGTCCCACTGATCCTCTAATGAACTATTGGTTTGTGGTCCAACCACCAAACCGATTGGTATGTGATCTCATCACTGTACCATGTCCCTCTCGGGCCAATGAGAGGGTGGGATCCCTAGTTCAACACCCGGAGTCAGCACTTAAGGGAACAACCTCTCTACTAATCCCTAAAGGCGGGTAGGAGTGAATTCCATCTCGCAGGACTATGTTCCCAGCTACCTACCCGGTCTTATCCCCAAGATGGTAGGCTTATTGAGTCGGCGATCTCGGGCCACTCTCACCCATACAAGTCAAAGGATAAGCCCGAATAAACAGGAGTTCATAGCGTGCTCAGGATTCAGATCGAGTTACCTAGGTCATCATATGAAAAAGTCGGTCTTTACAGTAAACGGAGTTGTAAAGAAAGAGTGACTTTATTTCGCGGTTCAGTCTTATGCAAACTCATTGCATAGGACGCCCCCACTCACATGTCTCCACATGAACGATTTCAGATCACATCGTTTATACTATACAAAGTGGGCCGCGTCCAATAGTGTCCCCAGGATAAGGTACCCAGCCTTATCCCTATACTATAGACCGTTTTGGCTATTACTTGAACTTGATCCACAATCATGTCATCCATGAAGTTCAAGTATACAACCTATAGCCATGGGTTCTTTGTTTATCGGAGTTAGGTTAAAAGTAAAAACAATTCACTTTATTCAATAACAACTTTACTGAATAAAACTCAATAACAAATTTATTGCAAAATAGAATATACATTCAGTTTACAAACAACGAGTTTTAGGACATAAAACCCAACAAACTCCCACTTGGACTAAAACGTCAGTGGAGTATTACATGCTGGATGAGAAAAACTGGAATATCAAATATTTCCATGGCTTTTCTCCCACTATCCTACTGTACAACTCGCAGTCCTAGACTCACTAGGTGCCCCTCGAACACTTTAGCCGTGAGGGACTTTGTAAACGAATCAGCATTAATTTGCTCTGAGGCATACTACGTGACAATCACGTCTTCTCATAGCACTATCTCTCTAATGAGATGATATGTGCGCTCAATGTGCTTTCCACGCTTATGACTTTTTGGTTCTCTCGAATTTGCCACAGCACTAGTATTATCACAATAAAGTGTGATAGGCAAATTCATATTTGGAACAACTTCCAAATCCGTCAAGAACTTTCTAAGCCATACAGCCTCTTTCGCAGCTTCGCAAGCCGCGACATACTCAGCTTCCATGGTGGAGTCAGCAATACAACCTTGCTTTATACTCCTCCATACTATTGCCCCTCCGTTAAGAGTGAACACTGATCCCGATGTGGATTTCCTCGAATCCTTATCGGTTTGAAAATCAGAGTCAGTGTATCCTGTAAGGATCAAATCCTTCGTGCCATACACGAGCACATAGTCCCTCGTTCTCCGAAGATACTTGAGGATGTGTTTAACGGCAGTCCAATGATCATATCCTGGATTGGACTGATACCTACTGACAATTCCCACTGCATAGCATATGTCGGGTCGTGTACATAACATGGTGTACATCAGACTACCGACTGCTGATGCATAGGGAATTCGTCTCATATCCTCAACTTCTTGAGGTGTCTTAGGACACTCTTCCTTTGACAATTGAATTCCATGCCTGAAAGGTAAAGAACCCTTCTTGGAATTCTGCATCGAATATCGTATCAACACCTTGTCGATATAAGATGCTTGAGACAGCGCTAGCGTTTTGTTCTTACGATTCCTTACGATTTGAATCCCTAGAACAAACTGAGCCTCTCCCAAATCTTTCATTTGGAATTGGGTCGCTAGCCATTGCTTAACGTCAGTCAGGAACCCTACATCATTCCCAATGAGTAGGATATCAACTACATATAAGACTAAGAAAGCTACAACAGAATTGACTATTTTCTTGTAGACACAAGGTTCGTCAACATTCTGTTCAAAGCCATAAGATTTGATCGCAGTATCAAACCTTATATTCCAGGATCTAGACGCTTGCTTCAACCCATAAATGGATCGATTAAGCTTGCAAACCTTTTGCTCTTGACCCTGAATTATGAACCCCTCTGGTTGAGCCATATAGATACTCTCTTCAAGATTGCCATTCAGAAAGGCTGTCTTGACATCCATTTGCCAAATTTCATAATCATAAAACGTGGCAATGGATAAGAGTATTCTAATCGACTTTAACATGGCAACAGGGGAGAAGGTTTCTTCATAGTCCACCCCTTCCCTCTGGGAATAACCCTTTGCCACAAGTCGAGCCTTAAAGGTTTGCACCTTACCGGCTTGGTCTCGTTTCCTCTTGTAGATCCACTTGCAACCGATAGGTCTTTCACCATCAGGTTGCTCTACAAGATCCCAGACCGAATTGAAGTACATCGACTCCATTTCGAGGTCCATGGCTTTAAGCCACTGGTTCTTGTCTATGTCATTCATTGCCTGTTTAAAGGTCAATGGATCCTCAACGCCGTCATCAGGTATGACGACCTGGCTTTCCGTTAAACCCATGTAGCGGTTGGGTTGTCTCACATCCCTCCCACTACGTCGAGGTATTCTCAACTCTTTAGAAGGACCAGCCTGATCAACAACTCTTGTTGACCCATCTGTAGCTTTCCTAGAAAGTTCGGTCAAAACAATTTTGCTCGAAGGTTGATGTTCTCTCATGTGGTCTTCCTCTAAGAACGTGGTGTTTATCGATACAAGCACCTTGTCGTGTTGAGGATCGTAAAATAGACCACCTTTCGTTTCCTTGGGGTAGCCTACGAATAGGCATAATTTTGAACGATGTTCCAACTTCTTTGGATTGGGCACCAACACATGTGTCGGACACCCCCAAATTCTGAAGTGACGTAAACTACCTTTACGCCCTCTCCATAACTCATAAGGTGTTTCTGAAACACTCTTAGAGGGAACCATGTTCAAAATATATACAGCAGCCTCTACTGCATATCCCCAAAACGAACTAGGCAGTTGAGCATAGCTCATCATAGATCGAACCATGTCTAACAGGGTTCTATTTCTCCTTTCGGACACACCGTTCTGCTGCGGTGTTCCGGGCGCTGAAAGTTGGGATATTATTCCATGTTCTATCATATAGTCCTGGAATGTTAAATCCATATACTCTCCACCTCGATCTGATCGGAGTGTTTTAATCGTTTTACCTAATGTGTTCCCAACCTCTGCCTTATACTCCTTGAACTTTTCAAGAGCTTCGAACTTATGATGCATTAGGTAAAGATAGCCGTACCTAGAATAATCATTAATGAAGCTGATGAAATATTCATACCCTCCCCGTGCTTTAACATTCATCGGACCACAAAGATCTGAATGTACAAGCTCTAGAGTTTCTTTGGACCTATGACCGTTTTCAGAAAAAAAAACGTTTGGTCATCTTGCCCTCAAGACAAGACTCACATGGTGGTAAAAAGTTGTCCTCTAACTGATTTAGGAGACCACTCTTAACCAATCTCCCAATCCTATTGAGATTAATGTGGCCTAGTCTCAAGTGCCAAAGATAGGTACTTGGAGAAAGTTTCTGCCTTTTAGTTTGAGTTTGAGCTGTTTTAAACATCTCGGTGTTCAAAATAGCTTTTGCCTCTGTTGGTCTTAACACATACAAGTTGTTTTCAAGTTTCGCAGAACATATATGTACACCTTTTTTGCTAATGAACGCTTCATTAAAATCAAAAGATACTTTATACAAATGTTCAAGTAAACAAGAGATAGATACAAGGTTCCTTTTAAAGCTAGGAACCAACAGTACATTTTCAAGTAAAATGAAACTATCTCTATATAACAACTTGACAGCTCCCACTGCCTTGGCTGAGACAACCTCTCCTGTTCCAACCCTGAGAGTTATCTCACCTTCAGCAAGCAGCTGCCAGGAACTAGTTTCCTGGAAAGAAGAAAAAACATGGTTAGTGGCTCCTGAATCCAGTATCCAGGCAGAACTATCATGTTCCATTAAACATGTTTCAACAACGAGTAAATCATATTTACTTAGTTGTTTCTTCTCAGCTTTGCTCGCCATGAGGGTATCATGATAGACCGATGATGACGGTTGTCCAAACATCGTCTGTAATGAATCCATGATCTCATTAGCGGAGACTATTACCTCATGCTTCTTAGCTAACACATCGGATGTGCTGGCCAAGATGTAGACTCGGGCTTTATCATTAGCCCTAGTCCACCTGTCAAATGCATCTCGAACAGTTCGAGTTGCAGATGAGCTAGGAGGGGGAGGACATTCCTCTGTTAAGACAAACCTAAGATCATCGATAACAAGAATCGTATTCAAGTTCGATTTCCAGGTCGTGTAGTTATCGTCGTTTAGTTTATCAGAAGCTAGTAATTGGATAAACGAGCTAGACATGCTGAAAAGAATGAATTCTATTAGTGAATTGAACTTAACCTATTTTTAACAACCAATCAAGAGTTTTAGCAAAAGTAATAATGTACCCAAAAAGTCATTATTAATTTGCAACGATACTTCAGTGAGTCAGAGCAACCGCTACCGAGGGGTAGTCAATCACTCCTTCACTGAACCAAGACATTCTTGACTAAATGCTAATACCAGAATAACTCATATTCCTATAGCACCTTAGTTATCGCTACTTCGGTCAAGAATCTACTAACAACTTAGTAATCCTTTGTAAGTGTGACCCGCCATTTTCAGAACTCAGAGGTCGGCCCCAACAGTGCAACCGAATGGAAATGTCAGAGTTGGGAATGGACCTAAGAGACCCTATCCATTTCTGGAGATTTAGTTGTTCCGACTCCCATGAAACGGCCCTCCGAATGGACGGTGCTACTATGGGCAACCAGCAGGCGGAACATGGGAATCTCACGGTTCAACCTAATGGAGGAGACCGCAGGATGTATTGACATACTTCCTTCTCCCACTTACTATAAATACTTTCTCCATTCACCTTGCTCTTGATTTATGCAAACACCATCCGAATGGGGATGCCCTATTGACATCACGAGGCCGAGCATAAATCTCACGGTGTGAACTTTGCGGAGAACGTAGGAGGAGATTGATATATCATATATACCTTCTCAACACCACTACTAAGTATTTTAGAATGGTTTGGGTATAGTTTTACTTAGGCATTATTCGGCTAAGACAATAAAACCTAAGTCTAGGTAGAACATACTTTTACCTAAGATGTCTAGGTGATAAACGTTTTATAACCTTACACCTCTCGCGTGCATGCTCATAAAGCCGGGTTAACTTAACTCAAGTATCGGATCGATCCCCAGGTAGGAGGTGTTCCGTAAACCGTCATCTTAAATACCTCCAACCTTAGTACAGGATCTCACCGGGTGAGTTCTCTCGTAACCTTAGCTTTACAAGATATCGACCTATTTTAACTATTAAAACGAATCGATACTAAATTCCTAATCGCATTGGAATTCTTTAACCCTTAGTGAGCATACATTTATCTTTGTTATAGATTTTAAATGTCTATCTCATTTTACAACGCTTTATAAAACAAAGACATTCTATAACATGCTTCCTAAGCTAGAATATAACCATTACATTCAATTTATAACATGCTTCCCAAGCAAGAATATAACAATTATATTCAACTAAGGCAACTATGTTGTATGTTTAATTTCACAATTAATATAACACTTATATTAATTTTACTTTTAAACAAGCAACATCCAATTCATAAATTAATATAACACTTATATTAATTCTCATGAATTAAGCATGCATAATATACAACATAACACTTATATTATACTTTCAATGCATGCAACATGCTTCCTATGGTGGGATTTGAAATCTATATGGCATACTTTATGCACATACAAGATACTTTAATTAAAACATACATTCACAATGCATAATTAATTAAACACACTAAAGTGGACCGGTTTTGGCATCACGGACAAGCAAGCAACTAAATTATTACAATAATAATTCATCAACTAAGTTGAGACGCTTGTGACCCCTTCGAACCGCCACGAACCAGCTTGAATTTGCTTGAACCGGCCAAAAAAACAGCAACTACAAAACTTCAAAAAAACTGAACCGGTCCATAACAGTTGTCCCGACTTCAACAGCCCGTAACTGGACCAATAACGACCCGAACCAGACCAAACGAACGCTGAACCGGACCTCTAGAGGGTGAAGAACAAGGAACCGGTCTGACTTTCAGTGAACCGAACCTTTCGAGGACCGAACCGGACAGTTTCTTCCACCTTGCGCTGAACCGGTTTTGTGCTGGAATTTTGCAGAAAAAAAACAGCAAAAAACAGCATGCTGTTTTTTCCGACACCCGAGCTTCTGTCTTCGAATTGAAAGCCTATATGGACTCTAATGACTCCAAATTTTTTACAGACTCTTCTGCACACATTAAAGCCCATACACGCCCGGGCAATTACAAAACAAAGTACAAATAAAAGCTCAAAAAAATTTGCCAAAACCGGGAAACACTTTAGACGCCCAGAAAAATAAATTTCTAAAACAAATACCCACCGAGCTCAAATTGATGCAAATTGAGTGACCAAAAAACGCTCTGATACCAATTGATGGAGCGCATGTAGCGCAGCGGAAGCGAGTCGGATCATTGGCACTCTAATTTCATCAATTTAGCTAAATAAGAAACATGCACAAAGCTTTGAAATAAAAGGAATTAGAACACATACCTCTTATAGTTCTAAAGACTTCTCTTCCAACGCTCGGATCTCCTCACGAACCCTTCGAAGCTTCCCTCGAACTCCTCGAGAACCACCTCCGGTAGTCCCGCTATCCTCGGGCCGAGCAACGGAGTGGTGGGACTCCTTTATTAAAGAAAAAGTTTGGAAGAAGAAGATGGGAAGATGAAAGTGATGAGGATTTTGTGAGAAGAAGTCTAACACTTAGCTTTCTAATTTCTCAAGTAACATGAACTCTTCATGCTCATCCAAATATATTCAAACTCTTTGAAAATTCATCAACCTCAAACAATTTGAACTTCATCCAATTTATAGGCAATTCACATGCAACAAAGTCTTTGCTTAGCATGACACCTCAAATTGGATGGATTAGTCTTCAACCAAGTGTTCCAAAATTGATGAGTTTATATGCATGTTGTTGGTGATTCACAATCCACTTCACAACTTGGATAAACCCACTCAACTTGGATAAATCCACTCAACATGGATAATTCCACTTTGACTTGGAAAATCACACTTGTAATATTTTGTCATTTTAAAATTAATTCATAATTAATTTTAATAAACAAAATAAATTATAATTAATTAAACTTTTTAATTAATTAATATTATTATTTAATTCATTATCAAATATTAATTAAATAATAAGACTAATCCCGGTTTCTTAAACCGAATCATCACACATGAATCCCTATTCATGTTTTACATCGATCCCATATTTAAATCATATTTAAATATGTTCATCATTCTTCCAAAACCGAATTTGAATAAATTCAAATTCTTTTTCTCTCATATTGTTACACGACTTAATCCGAGCTAGCCAGGAGAACCTAAAGGACCTATAGATCATGAGCTCCAACGATACGAGATTAACCGGTCAAACCCTTTAACCAAGCTAACCAACATTCGTTAACCCCCGGAGACTCCACTAAAGTCCAAGGGTTGCACTCTCCTCACCGTAGATATATTTCTGTCCTCTTGATATAACCATCATCAGTAAGTCGATCCTTCACAGGTCGTTCGTAATTACAGCTGGGTCAAAATAACCGTTTTACCCCCGTAATTACATCTTGTTCCTTAAGTCCCACTGATCCTCTAATGAACTATTGGTTTGTGGTCCAACCACCAAACCGATTGGTATGTGATCTCATCACTGTACCATGTCCCTCTCGGGCCAATGAGAGGGTGGGATCCCTAGTTCAAGACCCGGAGTCAGCACTTAAGGGAACAACTTCTCTACTAATCCCTAAAGGCGGGTAGGAGTGAATTCCATCTCGCAGGACTATGTTTCCAGCTACCTACCCGGTCTTATCCCAAAGATGGTAGGCTTATTGAGTCGGCGATCTCGGGCCACTCTCACCCATACAAGTCAAAGGATAAGCTCGAATAAACAGGAGTTCATAGCGTGCTCAGGATTCAGATCGAGTTACCTAGGTCATCATATGAAAAAGTCGGTCTTTACAGTAAACGGAGTTGTAAAGAAAGAGTGACTTTATTTCGCGGTTCAGTCTTATGCAAACTCATTGCATAGGACGCCCCCACTCACATGTCTCCACATGAACGATTTCAGATCACATCGTTTGTACTATACAAAGTGGGCCGCGTCCAATAGTGTCCCCAGGATAAGGTACCCAGCCTTATCCCTATACTATAGACCGTTTTGGCTATTACTTGAACTTGATCCACAATCATGTCATACATGAAGTTCAAGTATACAACCTATAGCCATGGGTTCTTTGTTTATCGGAGTTAGGTTAAAAGTAAAAACAATTCACTTTATTCAATAAAAACTTTACTGAATAAAACTCAATAACAAATTTATTGCAAAATAGAATATACATTCAGTTTACAAACCACGAGTTTTAGGACATAAAACCCAACAATGGCGGTGTCGATAAGCAAAATCGAGAGCAAGAGCTCTGGGAAGCTTCCTTCCCAAACCACTGTGAACTCATGTGAGAATGTGAGCTCGATCCAGCTAAGGAGTGGGAAATCAAATCCCTCCAGAGCCGTGAAGGAAGCAGAGGACAGTTTGAATGAGTCCTCCCCAGTTGTTCGTGATGATCTGAATGATGAGAAAAAAGAGAAAACTGTGCAAGAGTGTGTTCCCACAGCACCCTTCCCCAGTAGGCTTGCGAAGCCTACTCTGGTGAGCGAAGACGAGGAGGTCCTGAGAACCTTCCAGAAGGTGATGGTGAACATACCGCTTCTTGAGGCAGTGAGCCAAGTGCCAAAATATGCCAAATTCCTCAAGAACTGGTGCACAAAGAAGCGGAAGTCCAGAGGGACTGAGGAATAGAAAAAGGAGAATATTTCTACGATCCTCCCAGGTACGTTGCCCGCCAAGTGCAACGACCCAGGTACGTTTACTATCTCGTGCATGATAGGTAGTAAAATTGTTAAAAACGCCATGCTTGACCTTGGAGCATCTGTTAATGTCATGTCTTATGCTTTATTTTTTGGATCTGAATCTTAATGAGTTGCATTAGACTGATGTTGTCATTCAACTAGCTAATGGGTCTTGCATATGTCCTAGAGGGAAGGTCGATGATGTTTTGATTAGAGTAGGAGATATGATGTTTCCTGCAGATTTTCTCGTGCTTGATATGAATAAGAATTCTCTGAATGTTTCGTCCTCCATGTTGTTAGGGTGTCCTTTTTTAAAGACCGCGAAGGTCAAAATTGATGTGTTTAAGGGCATGATTTCTTTGGAGTTTGATGAAACTGTGCATGAGTTTTCTTTATTTGATAAGAAGTCTGTGGAGAATATTGCTTGTATGGAGTCTGTCGAGAATGAGAGTTTAACCTCGCGCTTGAGGGATGACTCTCATGTCTCTGTTAAAAAATATGATTTAAATTTGATTGAAGTGGATGCTGTTTTTTATACTAACCACGATGATATTCACGTGCTAGAGGCACGAAGAGAAAATAAAGTTTTGAATGTTGATTGCAGGAAAAGCGTGGACAAGGACATGTTCGGAACGTCCCCTGCGCTATCGGACTATGTATGAGTTCGAAGGGAAAATTCAGTCGAGCAAACGACTTTAAAAATTCTGCGCTTCTCGGAGGCACCCGAGTGTTGAACTGTCTTTTCTGTTTTTAATTTCATTGCTGTTTTTTGTTGTTTTTAGTTTAATATTAGCTAATGTAGCTTGCTGTTTTTTTTTTAGGAATTGAGGAGAAGTGAGGAAATTTTGGGCTCCGATGTGGAATGCGCCGCGTCCCTTCCTTCGCCGACTTCGCAAAGAATCAGGGGAGTATTATTTTTCATTCCCTTTATCTTCTGTTGTGTATCTGATTAAGTAGCATTGAGGACAATGTTAACTTTAGAAGTTGGGGGTGGATGTTATGGACGAGCATGTGTAGTTTGTTGAGCAGTGCTAATTTTGAATTTGAAGTGCTTGGGACTCTGTTTACTGCTTTCTAATTATGATGATCTAGGAAATGCATTTTGGAAATCTGAGCATTTGCATAATCTAGTTTTTGCATGATGAGTTTTGCATTTATTAGGCTCATGTCGAAAATTTTAAAAAAATTTATGTTGCTCCCTTGTATCTATCGAGCACTTAGCAACCTCATCTTAATCTCCGTAGGCTTAGTTTGATTCCATGTAGCATTAATTCTTGTTGTCACCCCGAAAGGCACCCTTAGGTAGCTTGTTGCATGAGAGTTAGTAGTCAAATTAATCGAGTTAGCTTACGCTAAGCCTAAAATAAAAAAAATAGAAAAGCATGTTAGCTAGAAAAATCTCTCGAGGCGCTCCTCCTTCTTATCGGTGCACCTAAGAAGTGAGCGTTAGTCCTTAAAAATGTGAAGTTTAATACATGAATTTGACGTGTTAGGCAACTCGAGGTTGGAAAGAAAAAGAGAATAAAAAGTTGGGTTCAAAGAACCTTAATGAAGGGTACAAAGTACTCGTGAAAAGAAAAAGAATGAGAAAATATTTAGGTCTCTTAGTTTACTACTCTCTCTCATGTAAGTCAAGTGTAGACTGTTCTTAAACGCTAGAAGTAGGGGGAAAACGGGATGATGTGTTGCATGTGGTTTTTCCGGGCTTATGTGGGTTTAGGATAGGTTGGCTAGCACACACACACGTTAGGGAGCGATAGTTAATTTTTGATGTGATCGTGGTAAATGCATGCGCGAATTGCTTTCATGATTATGTTGTGTTTGAATTTGTAAAATGCATTGAGATTTGAGTTAGTAGCATGTAAGCATGTCCTTAGAGTCAATTTCTTTATTAGCTTTTGTTGCACGCTCAATGTGTATGTAAAATGTAAATGCGAAGAGCGCTAAGATCATGCAAGCATACATGGTCTGCAGCAAGTGATAAGTATAATTTAATTCGTTTTCCCACAGAGATTAAGTTTAGTGACTAACGATTTGGTGTGTTAGATTAGATAAGGTAACTTAAATTGGATAGATTTTGGGTTGAGGTACAGGAATATAAAAGATGCAAGAAGGATGTAAACATAAATGCAAAACTAGCAAAGAGGTAAAGTCATAATGTGGAAAAGTAGAATTTCGGTTCTTGCAATAATCTAGCAATAAATTAGCAACGATTTTAATGTAAAGTAAGGCAGCAAGGTCGACTTAAGAATCCTCTATAGACATTTAACTATGATCATTCAACAGTAGATTAACATCTCATGCATCGTCTTAGCTAGTTCTCATGCATCTTCCGATTACATGCATTAGTTTCTTTGATTACTTCTGTCCAAGTAAAGCTAACAACCTAATCATAAACACATGCTAATAAACGTGCTAGGAGAACGCCTATTCCTAGGTCATTTTCTGATTACCATAAAAGGCTAACATGAATGGATGACTCTGAATTCTTACTCCTTCCGGAGGTTAGGAATTCTTTAGACAAAATGGATGGCCGGTCGAAATTGTCCATGGGATGAAGATCACATACATTCAATGCATTCATGCTTAAGTGGTGCTTAAGGAGCATAAGTGTGGCAGTATCTTAAGGCATTGCGGCAGCATTGCGGAAACATTGCTAAAACAGCAATGTTTTAAGTGAAATCCGTAAGTTGGCTGATCCTTTTCTGTTATTTTCCGTTATTTCAGGGATTCGGTCTTTCTCCTCCATCCATTTTGAAGTACGACGTTGAAGATTGATGGTTCTCCTTGGCCCAAACGCACCTGCAGATTACTATAAAAGGGGGTCAAAGTCGAGGGTTCAATCATCATCCGAAAGCGTAGAAGTCTTCTCGCAGCTCCATCTTTTCTCCTGTTTTTTCTTTGCCGTCTGTTGGTTTGCGAAGCTCAGCTGTTGGAATCGATAATCTGAGAGGAAGGAGAGGAGATTCATCTTCTTTCCTGATTGGATTCATCCAAGCAAGGCTGATCTTTCTCATCCTTCAGCCGAGGCGGTTGCGACGAGGCGTCCAAGCTTAATTACCTGCTTTCTGTCTTTCATTTTTCATTTCCAGTTCTGCTTTGTTGTTGTTTCCCTTCTAGTAGCTAGTTTATTGCATTTCGTTGCTTTCTGCCTTTATGTTATTTACCTTAAGCTTCCCTTTGTTCATTCAAACAATCAAGTAATCAAAGCACGATTCTTCATTTCACAGTTTCTTCTCTTTGCTGCTACTGTTTTCCCTTACTGTTTGTCTTTAAATTTCTTCTAAGCATGTCTACTTCGTCTCTTATTTCTGTTCTGTCTATATCCATGAGTAGCTAAGTCACATAGGGGCATGCTAATGACAATACTATAGGTTAAAAAACGTGAACCAAGCATGTAGGATAGCTCTCGAAGCATTGATTGTATGTAAGCTTCATCCCACGGGCAATTTCGATTGGCCATCCATTTTGTCCAAAGAACTCCTAACCTCTGGAAGGAGTAAGAGTTCAGAGTCATACCCTCATGCTAGCCTTTCAAGGTAGCCAGAAAACGACCTAGGAATAGGCGTTTTCCTAGTACAAACCATAACTTTCTGCTTTAACAAGATGCTTAAGACCTTACTTGGACATGAGTAAACTAAAGAATCTAACGCATGAAATCGGAAGATACATGAGATTGAGTGAGTTTGATGCATAGAGAGTTGATCCAATGCTTGAGAATCGTGAGAAAATGCCTATAGAGGAGTCGTTAGTAGCCCTTGTTTCTCCATTTTACACACTTTCGCTGTTAGTAACATTGCGGTAGAATTGCTGATTCCGCAATTCTGCTAAGTTCAAAATTCTGTTTAGCTAATTTCTTCTCCGTTTATTAATCTCTTTTCTTTTCATTTAAGTTTATCTTCGACTTGCACTTGTTTATGTTGCTACCCTTTACATATTCCTTAGGCATTAGACAATTTAAAACCAATTCCACCTCCTCAAATCCACCCATTCTTTCTTAACAATACACTTCACTAGTAGCTCATAATAAATCTCTGTGGGAAAACGAATGAAAAAATACTTACTACTTGCTATAAGATCATGTATGCTTGCATGTTCTGAGTGCTCTCTCTCTCTTATTGCTTATTTATTTTAACACATTGAGCACGCAACAAGTTTTTGGCGCCGCTGCCGGGGATTTATTTTAGTGAAAACGAAGTTTGTTAAGTTTGAAACACCAAGTTTATTGTCTATTGTAGCTGATCTGTTTTCATTTCTTTTGCAGGTACCATTGGGGTAGTTTATGAATGAGCCTTCAAGTAGTGATCTAGAGTTCAACCCTGAGCCTGAGAGATTATTTAAGGCTAGAAATAGAGCCCAAAAACGTCTTTTTAAACAACCCCCTTTTCCTCAAATAATTGCTGAAACCGCAGAGTTTCCGCAATCCTCTCAAGAAGAAATGGATAGATTAGTTCCCAATCCGGTGCCTGTCACTCGCAATCCCATTGAAATAGCGAATGACAAGGATAGCGCCATACTCTCTTACCTAGTACCTATGCCTGGGGAGCTGAACCCCAGCATAATCCGTCCTGAAATCACTGCCAACTCATTCGAGTTAAAGCCAGTGATGTTCCAAATGTTGTCCACTGTGGGACAATTCTTTAGAGTGGAAAATGAGGATCCCCACAACCATCTTAGAAACTTCCTAGGAGTCAGTGATACATTCATCATCCCTGGAGTTTCCCAAGAAGCCTTGAGGCTCTACCTCTTCCCTTACTCTTTGAGAGACAAGGCAAAGACGTGGTTAAACTCATTACCCTCTGGATCTGTCCTCAATTGAACAGACTTAGCAGAAAAATTCCTAGTCAAATACTTCCCACCTGATAGGAATTCTACCTTTCGTGATGATATAATCAAGTTCAAACAAGCTGAGAATGAGTCTCTTAACGAAGCTTGGACAAGGTTCAAAGACCTTCTTCTTAAATGTCCACACCATTGCATCCCATGGTGTATCCAAATAGAGGTCTTCTTCAAAGGATGCAACCCCAGCACTAGGCAAGTTCTAAATTCATCTGCTGGTGGTTCCATGTTGTCCAAGAGTTATAATGAGGCCTATGAGATCTTCGAGAAGATCTCAGCATCTCACTGTAGGTGGTCAGATGATCCAGTTGAGCCAACTAGAGCTCAAGACAAGGACGCACTCAATGCCATGAGTAGCCAAATAAGCGCCCTGACCAACCTAATCAAGCAAATGGCTCAAGCCAATCTCCAAACAAGTGTCAACACCGCCACAGCCATGTCAATGGGCACCCAACCAAGTCAAGGTGAGACACTTATCTGTGGATTCTGTGGGGAAGGGCACCTGTATGAATACTGCCCTGGGAATCCAGCCTCAGTCTGCTACGTTGGAAGCCAGCAGCAGCCTAGGAACAACCTCTATTCCAATACTTACAACCCTGGTTGGAGGAACCACCCAAACCTGTCATGGGGTGGCCAACAGAATGCTAACCAAGCTCCTAACCAACCAAGACCGAGTGGAACACCTGGTTTCACTCCCCAACATACCCAATCCATGTACCAAAAACCATACAACCAACCTATAGGGTCTTCTGTAGAAAACTTACTCAAGGAATACATAGCCAAGAATGATGCCACTCTACAAAGTCAGCAAGCTACTCTTAGGAGCCTAGAGAACCAAATAGGGCAACTAGCCAATGAACTCAAAAGTAGGCCCCAAGGTAGACTACCTGCTGACACTGAAGTGCCAAGGAGAGATGGTAAAGAGCAAGTTCAAGCGATTGAACTCAGGAGTGGGAGACCATTGGTGAGCAACACAAAAGAAACACCAAAGAGAGTAGAGAACAACGAGTCTAGTGCTCCACTGGAGTCTCTGCCAAACCAAGGCCAACCATCACCAAGCACATCAGGACCAAGGCTGGAGCCAATCATAGAAGAGATAGAAGAGATTCCAAGGCCTCCACCTATCCTGAGGCGACCTGAGGTGCCTGCATATGTGCCACCACCTCCATTTCCTCGAAGGCTAAAGAAAAAACAAGAACAGGAAGTGCACTTTAACAAATTTTTAGAAATTCTTAAGCAAGTGCATGTTAATATTCCTTTTGTAGAAGTTTTACAGTCTATGCCCTCTTATGTAAAGTTTCTGAAGGATATTATTACTAACAAAAGAATAATTGGTGAGTTTGAAACAGTCAATCTCACTGAGGAGTGCAGTGCCATACTCCAGAACAAGCTACCCAAGAAGGAGAAGGATCCTGGTTCCTTCACCTTACCTGTAGAGCTAGGAGGCAAGCACGTGGGCAGAGCTCTTTGTGACCTGGGAGCCAGCATAAACCTCATGCCCCTATCACTATTTCGCCAGCTAGGAATAGGAGAAGCACGTCCAACTACTGTCACTTTACAGCTAGCAGACAGATCCATCGCATACCCTGAAGGTAAGATTGAGGATATTCTTGTGAAGGTTGACAAGTTTATTTTCCTTGCAGATTTCATTATCCTGGATTATGAAGCAGACCAGGAGGTCCCCATCCTATTAGGCAGACCATTTCTAGCCACAGGTAGGGCCCTGATAGATGTCCAAAAAGGTGAGTTCACTATGAGGGTTCATGATGAAGAGGTGAAATTTAGTGTTTATAAAGCCTTAAGGTACCCCTCTGACTCTGAATCTTGTGCTAGCATGGACATTGTTGATTCACTAATGGAAGAACAATTGGAGCATGAATTGTTGACTAAACATGCTAATAATTATGTAGGACTAGAATTAGCTGACTTAAACATAGCTGAGATAATGGACATACCTGTAAATAACCCTCAGCATGTTTGTATGAATATTGACTTAACTGAAAAATCCTTGAATCCATTAAAACCATCCATTGAGCATCCACCTGTCTTAGAATTGAAACCTCTACCCACTCACCTCAAGTATGCATATCTAGGAAGTAATGATACTCTGCCTGTGATTATTTCTTCTAAATTAAGTGAAAAGCATGAGGTTGAACTGATTTTATTACTTAAGCAACATAGGAAGGTTATTGCATGGACTATTGCTGATATTAGAGGCATTAGCCCTTCTTATTGCATGCATAAGATTATATTAGAGGAAGAGCATACACCTCGTGTAGATCACCAACGTAGGCTGAACCCCTCTATGAAAGAGGTAGTTAAAAAGGAAATAATAAAATGGTTAGATGCTGGTGTGATTTTACCTATAGATAGTAGTCAGTGGGTGAGCCCTATACAATGTGTACCTAAGAAGGGGGGGATGACTGTGGTAGTCAATGAGAACAATGAACTGATTCCAACTAGGACTATCACAGGATGGAGAGTTTGCATGGATTATAGGAAACTCAATAAGGAAACTAAAAAAGACCACTTCCCTCTACCATTCATTGACCAGATGCTAGATAGAATAGCTGGTAGAGCTTACTACTGCTTCTTAGACGGTTATTCAGGATATAACCAGATCACTATAGACCCTAAGGACCAAGAGAAAACAACCTTCACTTGCCCTTTTGGAACTTTTGCCTTTCGCAGAATGCCTTTTGGCTTATGCAATGCACCGGCAACTTTCCAAAGGTGCATGTTGGCAATCTTCTCTGATTTGGATGAGTCCATGATAGAGATATTCATGGATGATTTCTCAGTCTTTGGGGATTCATTTACAAACTGTCTGGAGAACTTAGGACAAGTCCTGGCTAGGTGTGAGGAGACCAACCTAGTCCTAAATTGGGAAAAGTGCCATTTCATGGTGGATGAAGGGATTGTCTTAGGTCATAGAGTGTCAAGGGCAGGTGTAGAGGTTGACAGGGCAAAAATTGAAATTATAGAGAAACTGGTAGAACCTCAGAATGTCAAAGCCATTAGAAGTTTCTTGGGGCATGCTGGTTTCTATAGGAGGTTCATTAAGGACTTTTCTAAGATCTCCAAGCCTTTATGTGAACTTCTAGAGTTAAACAAACCATTCATTTTCTCTAAATAATGTTTCCTAGCTTGGAAAACCCTTAAGGAAGCACTAGTCACAGCACCTATTATAGTAGGGCCTAATTGGGATCTTCCCTTTGAGATGTTATGTGATGCTAGTGACTATGCTGTAGGGGTTATGTTAGGACAAAAGATTGACAAGTTAACACACCCTGTATACTATGCTAGTAAAACACTTAATGAGGCACAATGTAATTACACAACTACTGAGAAAGAGATGCTAGCTGTAGTGTTTGCTTGTGAGAAGTTTAGGAATTACATTGTAGGCACTAGGACAATTGTGTAAACTGACCATTCTGCTTTGAAATACCTTATGAGGAAGGCTGATGCTAAGCCTAGGTTGATTAGATGGGTCTTGCTGCTTCAAGAGTTTGATCTGGACATTAGAGATAAGAAAGGATGTGAAAATGTGGTTGCAGATCATCTTTCTAGATTGCAGCATAATTGCGAAAACATTGCGGAAACCGCAATTTCTGATGCTTTTATTGATGAACATGTCTTTGTATTGACTCATCGTGATAACGATGAGGAACCTTGGTTTGCTGACATTGCTAACTTCCTTGCATCACAAGTACTACCAACTTTCAAGGGAGGTCAAGAGAAGAAGAGGTTCCTTCATGAAGCAAGGAAATTCATATGGGATGATCCCACACTTTACAAGACATGTGCTGATGGTCTGCTCAGGAAGTGTGTTTCAGCTGCTGAGGCGAAGTCTGTGCTGCAGCACTGCCATACAGCACCCTATGGTGGACATTTTGGTGGCCAAAGGACAGCTGCAAAGGTGTTCCAGAGTGGCTACTATTGGCCAACGATCTTCAAGGATGCCCACAACTATGCACACAGCTGTGATGAATGCCAGAGGACAGGTAACCTTAGTCGAAAGGATGAGATGCCTCTCACTTACATCTTAGAGTTGGAGCTCTTTGATGTGTGGGGCATTGACTTCATGGGACCATTTCCCCCATCATCAGGTAACCTTTACATATTGGTAGCAGTAGACTATGTATCTAAGTGGGTAGAGGCCATAGCATGTCCAAATAATGATGCCAAAACAGTCATAAGATTCTTGCATAGACATATTTTTACTAGATTTGGGACACCTCGTGCTATCATTAGTGATGAAGGGACACATTTCATTAATAGAGCTATGGAGAGAGTGCTGGCTAAGTATAACATCAGACATAGAATAGCCACCCCTTATCACCCACATTCGAATGGCCAAGCTGAAATTTCAAATAGGGAGATTAAAAACATCCTAGAAAAAGTGGTCAAACCTAATAGAAAAGACTGGTCGTTTAAACTCGAGGATGCACTTTGGGCATATAGAACTGCATATAAGACACCCCTAGGTATGTCTCCTTATAGACTTGTGTATGGCAAAGCTTGTCACTTGCCATTCGAATTAGAAATTAAAGCATTTTGGGCACTAAAAGAGTTGAATTATTGCGTGACCGATGCGGGAACATTGCGGTATTTGCAATTACATGAGCTTGATGAGCTTAGGCATATGTCTTATGAAAATGCTAAAATGTATAAGGAAAAGACCAAGATTTGGCACGACAGTAGACTTAGGATTAAGGACTTTAAGAAAGGCCAGCTTGTTTTATTATTCAACTCACGATTGAAATTATTTCCAGGCAAACTTAAGTCCAGATGGTCAGGTCCATTTATAATAACTAATGTGTTTGTTCATGGTGCAATCGAGATTAAGAACCTGCAGCAAGGGCAACCATTCATGGTTAATGGTGCAAGATTGAAGCACTATTATGAGGAAGGAGATGTGAAGACTCTCTCGGCCTTCCTCTTGACTGAAACATGAAAATAAGAACGAGAGAGGACGAGTGATTGCTGTGCTCGTCCATGCGAGGCTCATGCCTTAGTTTATTTTTTTTCCCATTTTTCCGGTTATCGTTTGTGTATATGTTTGTATGATTTTAATTACGAATTTGATGTTGATTTTATTTCTTTTTGTAGGGAATCAATAGAGGGAATCAAGGAGATTAAATCCATCTAAAAAGATCAAGGAGATATTGGGCCAAATCAAAGATACGGTTGAGCAAAGATTGGCATTTAAACGCAGAAAATCTCCAACGGTCACTAGAATTGCGCTGGATTTGCAGAATCCGCAACAAATAGAGCCGTTGGGATTTCCATCATTATTTATATCCGTTAGAAGCGCGTTGATCCGGACGATTTCCCCATTATCTGAACTCCAAGAAATATCTCTCCCTCTTCATCTGCAATCCTTCTTTCCAGATTCCCACGATTCAACAATGGTGCTAACAAGAGCTGAACGATCTGCGTCCAAGAAGAGGGCTGACGACGCTGAAACTGCTGCGAGGGAAGCACTTCTTGCCCTTGCAGACGCTGAGGCTGCACGTACTAAAAGACTCCCCAAACTGCCGATCCGCAAGAAGAAGTGGAAGGTAGTTACGGAGATACCTGCTGGACCTTCTGAACCAGCAGGAACACCTAAGAAGCGCAAGTGGAACATGGCGGTGGCTGAAGAAACGAGCAAGAAAAAGACTCCATCTGTGGAGAGTCAAGAAAGTGATCCTCGGTCGCACGAGTCACCAAAGCAGAGCTCTTCGCCATCTCCACCCGCGCAAAGCCCTGAGCTTCCCCCATCGCCGCAGAGTTCTGAACACACCCCACCAGAAGAGAGCCCTGAAGCATCACCCACTTCCCCACAACCTGACCCTGAATTTCCCTATGGAGAGTATCAAGAATCAACGCAGGGCAGTGGGGAAGCTGAGGAAGAAGAGGTCTTCTCTCCTTTGAGGGAAGCCAGTCCTGAGAGCCCTGTGCAGAGGACTGATTCGATGGACGAGATACTGGGGGATTGCCTCCAGCAGTTGACAACCAAGGCGAGGTTGAAGAAGAAGAAGGACGCCAAGGCTGTCAAGGGCAAACGGTCCAAGAAGTCAAAGAAAAAGAAAACCAAGAGGGCGCCTTCATCAGAGAAGGAGAGTGCTGAGCCATCGCTGAAAAAGCTCAAGATTGAGGCTGCTGAGTCAGCCAAACCAAAAGACAAAGGGAAAGCCAAGCTTTACCCTGAAGATGAGCCTCAATCAGTGAGGTACGTGTCTTCTGACGCTGAGTCTAGAGGCGTTGAGCTGAGGAAAAGGGAGCTGCTGCACGAGAAGGGATTCCTCGACGCACCTGCTGACCTGCCGCAATTCTTGCGCGCAGGGATCACGAATCACAGCTGGGAGGAGCTGTGCAGACCACCCAATCCAGCCTACTCCAGCATGGTGTATGACTTCTACGCCAATCTGATGAATCCTGAGGATGACCTATCTGTGGTCAGAGGGGTTGAGGTAGACTTCTCAGCGAAGGCAATCAACGAAGCCTATGGCCTCAAGGGCCAAAAACACACTGACTATTCAAGGATTGTTGATGAACCAACAGAAGCCGTCCTGGAAGAGGCCATACGGATAATTGGCCAGCCTGAGGCATCATGGACAGTCTCGCGCAATGGGAGGCACACCCTGATGAGTGCCACCCTCACAGCCAAGGCGGCTGTCTGGTTTTCCTTCGTGAGGAGGAAGCTGTCCCCAGTGACCCATGAAACTACCATCAACCAGAGCAGATCGCTGCTGGTTTACGCGATCATGCGAGGTCTCACGATCAACGTGGGCGAGGTCATTGCAGCGTCAATTGCTGACTGCGCCAAAAAGGGTAAGGGACCACTGTTCTTCCCTAACACAATTACTAAACTGTGCTTACGTGCAGGGGTTCCAGTAGAGCGAATGGAAAGGCAGCTGGCCTATACGGGCTACCTGGAATTGCCTACTGCGTTGAGGTTGCGCAGAAAGGGGAACATGGAGTTCGAGCTCGATGGCCTGGCTGCTGCTCAGTCTTTGACCATGGCCTGCCTGACGGATCTGCAGAAGAGGTTGGCTCAATGGGCCACATATGCGCAGGCAAGAGACAAGGAGGTTGCTGACCAATTGGGATGCATCTTTCCTGACTTCCCTACGAACTTAATGACTCCATGGGCACCTCCACGGCCAAGAAGAGATGATGATGAGGAAGACATCTGAGTGCTAGATTGAGTAGCACTAAAGGGAGTATTGCTATTCCCTTAAAAAAAAAAAAAAAAAAAAATCAAACTGCTTTTTTGTTGAACCATGTGAATTATGCTGTTTTGAGTTAATCTTTTGATCTGTTTTAGTTGTTTAGTTTTAATGTTTCAAGTTGTTTAGTGTAGTCTGATAGTAGCTGAATAGGTAGATTAGTTTTGTTTGCTTTTTGTATAGCTTAAATGACTGGAAAGAGCATGCATAGGGGCCTTAATCACCGATATATCTGCCCTGTCCCTATTGCGAAATAATTGCGGAAACCGCAATTTTTATTAGTAAATGCGTGTTTTTGCCTGTCTGTTTAGTTAGGCTGGTTCTGTTTAAATTCTTTCTTTTGCTGCTATCTTGTCTGCCTTATATAGCTTATCTTAAAGCATGCTGGATGAGTGTCATAGGACACCCTTTGGTAGTTTAAATTGACCTCTAAACAATGCTCAACATGCATAGCTTTAAGTACTTACCTGACTGTTTTTATAAATTTCTGCTGCTGTGATATTAACTTTTAGAATGTTCTGTCTATGCCTAGGGCTTTTAGATTCTCTTTGTTTTACCTTAGACTAGATGCTTCTAGGACAAGTTTGGGGGTGTGCCACCTCAGACACTCATTGGGGACAATGAGTAGTTTAAGTTTGGGGGAGGCCACCCTAGGCCTAGGAACATTCCTCTCTCCCTTAAAGCATAAGCATTCTTCTTCTCCTTTACAAAAAATGATGAGCTAAAACAAAAAAAAAAAATGAAAAATAGAATAAAGAGGGGTGTCTCTTTTTAGTTGCTGAGTAATCAGTGCCAAGTGTGTAAACCACAAGTGGCATTGCATCAAAAGGCAACCAAAGGAGAGGCACCACCAAAGTGAGAAAGAAAAAGGAAGAAATAGGGAAGAAGAATGTATACCTAGGAGTTGCAACTTTGTGGCTTGGATGTCCTAAATAAAAAGAACTCTGATCCTCAATTAGCTGAGCACAAAGTTGTAACTTGTAGGGTTGTTTAGGGAGATGAATGTATGTCCAATGTAGTGATGCCAGGGTTTAGGTTGTTCTCTAAAAATACTACTGTCACTGTTAATACTAAGACTGGCATGACTCTAAGGAATCCTAGGTAGCTCAAAAGGAAAACTAGAAGCATGTACTGAGTCTGGGGTAAAGCTAGGTAGAATTTGAAACCTTAGGAATAGATGCACAATATGATAAAGGTAAGTAGATCAGTTGTAGGGAGTTAATGAAACAGCAGGAGTATTAGGCGTGCGAAGTCAGAAGAAGCAATATGAAAGGTTAGTGTAAACTTAGAAGTGTGTCACAGGACAGCACTGCTATAGATAGGAATGTAGGGAAGTCAGTAAGTGGTTAAAGGGAATGAAACAGCAGCCTAAACAAGTCCTTAGACTGCTCGAGGACGAGCAAAACCTTAAGTTTGGGGGTGTGTTACGTCTCCAAAAGTGACCTTTTTAGGACTTATTTATCTTAGAAAGATGTACACTCTTAGGTGTTTTTGATAGGATTTAGCTTAAACCTATGCTTATATATGAGAATTAAAAGAAGGTAGCTAAATTAGGACTTGTGTGCAAAAGGAAAGAAAAGGAATGAAAACCGAAGGAAAAGAGTGAAAAATTGGCATTGCGGCAGCATTGCGGAAACATTGCTAAAACAACAATGTTTTAAGTGAAATCTGTAAGTTGGCTGATCCTTTTCTGTTATTTTCCGTTATTTCAGGGATTCGGTCTTTCTCCTCCATCCATTTTGAAGTACGACGTTGAAGATTGATGGTTCTCCTTGGCCCAAACGCACCTGCAGATTACTATAAAAGGGGGTCAAAGTCGAGGGTTCAATCATCATCCGAAAGCGTAGAAGTCTTCTCGCAGCTCCATCTTTTCTCCTGTTTTTTCTTTGCCGTCTGTTGGTTTGCGAAGCTCAGCTGTTGGAATCGATAATCTGAAAGGAAGGAGAGGAGATTCATCTTCTTTCCTGATTGGATTCATCCAAGCAAGGCTGATATTTCTCATCCTTCAGCCGAGGCGGTTGCGACGAGGCGTCCAAGCTTAATTACCTGCTTTCTGTCTTTCATTTTTCATTTCCAGTTCTGCTTTGTTGTTGTTTCCCTTCTAGTAGCTAGTTTATTGCATTTCGTTGCTTTCTGCCTTTATGTTATTTACCTTAAGCTTCCCTTTGTTCATTCAAACAATCAAGTAATCAAAGCACGATTCTTCATTTCACAGTTTCTTCTCTTTGCTGCTACTGTTTTCCCTTACTGTTTGTCTTTAAATTTCTTCTAAGCATGTCTACTTCGTCTCTTATTTCTGTTCTGTCTATATCCATGAGTAGCTAAGTCACATAGGGGCACGCTAATGACAATACTATAGGTTAAAAAACGTGAACCAAGCATGTAGGATAGCTCTCGAAGCATTGATTGTATGTAAGCTTCATCCCACGGGCAATTTCGATTGGCCATCCATTTTGTCCAAAGAACTCCTAACCTCTGGAAGAAGTAAGAGTTCAGAGTCATACCCTCATGCTAGCCTTTCAAGGTAGCCAGAAAACGACCTAGGAATAGGCGTTTTCCTAGTACAAACCATAACTTTCTGCTTTAACAAGATGCTTAAGACCTTACTTGGACATGAGTAAACTAAAGAATCTAACGCATGAAATCGGAAGATACATGAGATTGAGTGAGTTTGATGCATAGAGAGTTGATCCAATGCTTGAGAATCGTGAGAAAATGCCTATAGAGGAGTCGTTAGTAGCCCTTGTTTCTCCATTTTACACACTTTCGCTGTTAGTAACATTGCGGTAGAATTGCTGATTCGGCAATTCTGCTAAGTTCAAAATTCTGTTTAGCTAATTTCTTCTCCGTTTATTAATCTCTTTTCTTTTCATTTAAGTTTATCTTCGACTTGCACTTGTTTATGTTGCTACCCTTTACATATTCCTTAGGCATTAGACAATTTAAAACCAATTTCACCTCCTCAAATCCACCCATTCTTTCTTAACAATACACTTCACTAGTAGCTCATAATAAATCTCTGTGGGAAAACGAATGAAAAAATACTTACTACTTGCTATAAGATCATGTATGCTTGCATATTCTGAGTGCTCTCTCTCTTATTGCTTATTTATTTTAACACATTGAGCACGCAACATGACACATAGGTAGGCAAATCAGGTTGCCTAGGGGGAGGCCTAGTAATTTCTTCTGGTTCCTCAATGATAGGTTCCAGCCTCACCCTTGTTGTGCTTGGTTGTATTTGATCACAGTTAGGCAGAGAATCCAGTGGAGCACTAGACTCTTCATTCTCTACTCTCTTTGGTGCTTCTCTGCTACTCATCACTAATGGCCTTCCACTCCGTAGTTCAATAGCTTGAACTTGTTCATTACCATGCCTTCTTGGAGTTTCTGTGTCTGCAGGCAGTCTGCCTTGGGGCCTATTCTTCAGCTCGTTTGCCAACTGCCCAATCTGATTCTCTAAGCTTCTCAAGGTTGCTTGCCGGCTCTGCAAAGTTGCATCATTCTTTGCTATGTATTCCTTCAGCAAGTTCTCCACTGATGTTCCCATCGGTTGGTTGTTGACATATTGTTCCTGATATGAGGGTTGACTAGTTTGTTGGTGTTGAGTGAAACCAGGTGATCCACTCGGTCTTGATTGATTTTGCGTTTGGCTTGTGCTTTGTTGTCCACCCCAAGAGAGATTTGGGTGGTTTCTCCAACCAGGGTTATATGTATTTGAATAGTGGTTGTTCCTTGGTTGTTGTTGACTTCCAACATAGCACACCGAAGATGGATTAGCAGGGCAATAGTCATACATATGCCCTTCCCCACAGAATCCACAAACTAGTGCCTCACCTTGGTTGGCTACTGCTGTGCTTGTTGAAACAGCTGCCACTGTGTTGACACTTTGTTGAATATTGGGTTGAGTCATTTGCTTCACCAGGTTGGTCAGAGCATTGATCTGGCTGCTCATTGCACTAAGTGCATCCATGTCTTGAGCCTTCCTTCTGTTTGGCTCCACAGGATCGTCTGACCATTGACAATGTGTTGGGGTTGCATCCTTTGAAGAATCTCATAGGCTTCGTTATAGCTCTTTGATAGCATCGAACCTCCAGCTGAGGAATTCAAGACTTGCCTCGTGTTGGGGTTGCATCCTTTGAAGAATACTTCAATCTGGATACACCATGGAATGCCATGGCGTGGACATTTGAGTAGAAGATCTTTGAATCGGATCCAAGCTTCATGCAGTGATTCATTTTCGGCTTGCTTGAACTTGATGATGTCAACACGAAAGTCAGAGTTCCTATCTGGAGGGAAGTATTTTACTAGGAACTTTTCAGCAAGGTCTGTCCAATTGACAATTGATCCAGAGGGGAAAGAGTTCAGCCACGTCTTGGCCTTGTCTCTTAATGAATATGGAAAAAGGTAAAGTCTCAAGGCCTCTTGAGATACTCCTGGGATGACAAAGGTGTCACTTACTCCCAGGAAGTTTCTCAAGTGGTTGTGGGGGTCTTCATTTTCCACTCCAAAGAATTGTCCAACTGTGGACAGCATTTGAAACATGACAGGTTTTAACTCGAATGAGTGAGTTGTAATCTCGGGGCGTATGATGCTCGGATTAAGCTCCTCAGGCATTGGTACAAGGTATGATAGAATAACACTATCCTTATCATTCGCAATTTCAATGGGGCTGCGAATGATAGGTGCTCGGTTTGGTGCTTCTTCTGCTCTATCCATTTCAGCTTGTTGAGATTGCGTTGACTCTGCGTGGTCCGCAATGTGCTGAATTACAGGTTGTTTTGGCTGTTTAAATAGGCGTTTCTTAATTTTGTTTCTGGCCCTTAAAGTCCTTTCGGGTTCAGGATCAAATTCTAGATTGTGATTTGGAAAGTCATTCATAAACCAGCTTTGTTGGTACCTGTAAATGCAAAAGATTAGCTCCAATAAATTAAGCTCTTCTAAAATAACACAAATCGTGTTTACTAAACAAAATCCCCGGCAGCGGCGCCAAAAACTTGTTGCGCGCTCAATGTGTATGTAAAATGTAAATGCGAAGAGCGCTAAGATCATGCAAGCATACATGGTCTGCAGCAAGTGATAAGTATAATTTAATTCGTTTTCCCACAGAGATTAAGTTTAGTGACTAACGATTTGGTGTGTTAGATTAGATAAGGTAACTTAAATTGGATAGATTTTCGGTTGAGGTACAGGAATATAAAAGATGCAAGAAGGATGTAAACATAAATGCAAAGCTAGCAAAGAGGTAAAGTCATAATGTGGAAAAGTAGAATTTCGGTTCTTGCAATAATCTAGCAATAAATTAGCAACGATTTTAATGTAAAGTAAGGCAGCAAGGTCGACTTAAGAATCCTCTATAGGCATTTAACTATGATCATTCAACAGTAGATTAACATCTCATGCATCGTCTTAGCTAGTTCTCATGCATCTTCCGATTACATGCATTAGTTTCTTTGATTACTTCTGTCCAAGTAAAGCTAACAACCTAATCATAAACACATGCTAATAAACGTGCTAGGAGAACGCCTATTCCTAGGTCATTTTCTGATTACCATAAAAGGCTAACATGAATGGATGACTCTGAATTCTTACTCCTTCCGGAGGTTAGGAATTCTTTAGACAAAATGGATGGCCGGTCGAAATTGTCCATGGGATGAAGATCACATACATTCAATGCATTCATGCTACTTTACATGCTGAATTCACATACTTTTATCCTATAGATTCATCTTTAGCAAACCTCTATTGAATTAGTTACTCATGGTGTTCGAAGAACTAAAGGAAATGAGTTGATTACACATGAAACGGAGAACTTAACAAACCTAATTGATTGAAATATAATTAAATGAAGAACTCAACAAAACAACAAATTGATTAAGGGATGACAGAATGAAGAACTCAATAAAACCAATTCATGACTCTTTTAAGAAAACAATTCATATAATAATCCGTAAACAAACATATGTCAATCCGAAAGCAACAATGAAAGGGAAAAGCAGTAAATGATTCAGAACAACATTTAAAGGAAAGCATAAATTAAATTGGAAAGCGGTAAAGAAAAGCAGTAAAGGAAAGCAGTAAAGTAAAGCTGTAAATAGCGTGAGGATTTTCCAAGTCGTGAATCGCCTCGGATGAAGGGGAAGATTAGCTGATCTTGAGGATAAATTCAATCAGAAGAGAAGATGGATCTTCTCTTCTTCCTCTCGAGTTATCACGCCAAGGGCTTGTTTCTTCGATCCAACAAACGGGGGAAGAGGTTTCGTCTTCGGGATTCTGCACGATCGGGATCTCCTCACTTCTCAGATTGTGTGGAATGAATTGAAGTGGATTCAATTTGATTGCTTTGATCCTTCATTTCACTCTCTTTATATAGCCTCCAGGTGGTTGCAAAAGGTTGTTCAATAATTGTGGATCACCATTCAATTTTGTGAGGTAGTCAAGCTTGACATGTGGCAGCAGCAGGGAGAGTTGACTATTGGAAAAACTCAGTCAACAAAGACTGTTGACTGGGAAAAAAAATGCAGCAGCAAAGACTGTTTTATTGCGAGCTCCGCAATTTTTCAGCAATGTACCTGCAATGTACATTTTAGCTTGTTTTTCATCATTTTTCATTCTTTTTCGTTCCTTTTCCAAATAAGTCATATTTTAGCATCCTTTCTCAAATTCTCGCATTTAAGCACACATTAAGCTAACTCTTAACAAAAACACTCAAGAATGTACAAGGTTTTAAGGTAAATATAGCCCTAAATAATGTACTTTTGGCGAGGTAACAACTTTGCTCGAGGACTAGCAAGATTTAAGTTGGGGGTGTTTGATAACTCCATTTTGGAGCTATTATTCACTCCCTAATTGTAGCTAAATTTCGCATTTAATTAGTTAATATGTCTCAATTATAGGAGATTTGCGATGAAGAGCTCATGCGTCCATTTGACTCGTTTTGTAGCTTAAAGCGGTGTTTTAACGCCCCGAGAGTGCATCGGGAAAAGGGCAAGCTGATCTAAGAAGAACCGGACCAAAATTGCCTAGGAGAGGCAATTTTCCAGCCCAAACCCGAGAGCAAGCGTCGAGACGCTTGCTCAACGCTGCCTGGCGTCGAGACCCTGCCGCGGCGTCGAGACGCTCCGAGGGGCGCGCGCGCAGGAAATTATCGGGCCAGCGTCGAGGCGCTCGCCCAGTGTTTCGACGCCATAGCGAGGCGCGCGCGGATTCATTAGGTCGCAGCGTCGCGATGCTGTCCCAGCGTCCCGACGCTCCGACGGATTTAAAAACCTGAAGGACGATTTTTCAGCAGCCAAGTTCGATTGCATCTTCTTCCTCTCGGGTTCTCTTCTACTTTTTAGCATTGCTCCGCCATTTGTGGCCTAGTTTTGGAGCTTTTCTTTGTAATAAACTTAGAGATGATGGCTATTGCCTCCATTGGAGCATTTCTGACGATCCTTCCCATGATCGGCTAAGGTACTGTGAACGGTTCGGGATGATTTAGGGATTATTTGTTAGACTTCTTCATTTTGATAATCCATGCTATAAATTCTGATTTGGCTTCTGATTTGTATGCATTTATTGTTCTTCCTTAATCCCATGCATGTGTTAGATTTCGCCGACGGACAATCGAGTTTTCTAGCATGTGTTAGAGTTAAAAATTAGCGATGCCATGCCTCTCACTTTTCGCCTAGTAACACAGAACAATGAAACAAATCGAAGTATTGATTTATGCATGATAAATGTTGGGTACTTCAGCGTTGGCGGGTAGCCAGTTAGCATTAGGATTGCATGGTCGAATGTTCGTCGCGGTTAGCTAGTAACTGTTTAGAGTAAATTCGGAGCTGATCACTCTAGGAATACTTTAAACAATGTTTAATTAGACTGTTGGTTTAATTAATTAGTATGGAGCCGGTTACCAAAGGGCTTCCCAGGTAACTGGCCGTGTGCATGACAATTGGATAGCATTAGATTTGAATTAGATGATGAATGATAGAATGTCTAGCAAAAATCCCGAAACTCCCCGAACCGTACACTTGTTAATCTCTTTCTCTTTAAATCTTTCCATTAGCATTTTAATTCTCTCGCTGCATGATAAAAAACCCCAGTTACTAAAACTCAATCAATCAACCATTTGGAATCTCGAACTTAAATTTCAATCATATTAAGACCTTCTCTGTGGATCGACCCTATTGCCGCTAGTTGCAAAGCTAAGGTTAATAGGCTTATAAATTTATTATGGCGGGTCTCGACAACCCGAATTTAGAGAAGATATTCAAAATCCGTCTCACCACTGCTTCAACAGCCTCAGTCTTCATCTTCTTGATAGAAGGTTCGGCTTCAGCCCTCTTCTTTTTAGCTTTCTTGGAGGCCTTTGGCCGTTTTGCCTTCACAATCACAGGGGCTCTCATCTTGAGCCTTGCTTTGGCAGCTATTTGTTGGATGCATTCATCCAGCGAGTCATCCATTGAATCTCTGCTCTCCTTCTCCACAGGACTGTCAAGATTGACATCCCTGAAGGGAGAGACTACCTCCTCTTCTTTATCTGCAGCACCGATTGATGCAGAGTCTGGTTGTCCTATAGGGGAGACTTCAGGTTCCGATGGTTGTTGAGTCGGATCAGGGCTTTGCATGGCCGTTGTTATGTCTCCAAAAGTGACTTATTTAAGACTTATTTAGCTTAGAAAGATGCACACTCTTAGGTGTTTTTGATAGGATTTAGCTTAAACCTATGCTTATTTGTGAGAATTAAAAGAAGGTAGCTAAATTAGGACTTGTGTGCAAAAGGAAAGAAAAGGATTGAAAACCGAAGTAAAAGAATGAAAAAACTACATTGCGACAGCATTGCGGAAACATTGCTGAAACCGCAATGTTTCAAGTGAAAACCGTAAGTTGACTGATCTTTTTCTGTTAATTTCCGTTATTTCAGGGATTCGTTCTTTCTCCTCCATCCATTCTGAAGTACGACGTTGAAGATTGATGGTTCTCCTTGGCCCAAATGCGCCTGCAGATTGCTATAAAAGGGGGTCAAAGTCGAGGGTTCAATCATCATCCGAAAGCGTAGAAGTCTTCTCGCAGCTCCATCTTTTCTCCTGTTTCCCTTTGCCGTCTGTTGGTTTGCGAAGCTCAGCTGTTGGAATGGATAATCTGATAGGAAGGAGAGGAGATTTATCTTCTCTCTCGATTGGATTCATCCAAGCAAGGCTGATCTTTCTCATCCTTCAGGCGAGGCAGTTGCGACGAGGCGTTCAAGCTCACTTACCTGCTTTCTGTCTTTATTTCCATTTTCCAGCTTTGCATTGTTGTTGTTTCTTTTCTAGTAGCTAGATCAGTTCATTTCGTTGTGTTCTGTCTTCTGTTATTCACTTTAAGTTGCTCTTCTGTTCATTCAAACAAGCAAGTAATTAAAGCATAGTTCTTCATTTCTCAATTTCCTATCTTTGCAACTCACTGTCTTACCTTGCTGTTTTCAGTTTATTTCTCTTCTAAGAATGTCTGTTTTCTCTCTTCTTTCTGTTCTCCCTATATCCATGAGTAACTAAGTCACATAGGGGCATGCTAATGACAATACTATAGGCTAAAAAACGTGAACCAAGCATGTAGGATAGCTCTCGAAGCATTGATTGTATGTAAGCTTCATCCCACGGGCAATTTCGATTGGCCATCCATTTTGTCCAAAGAACTCCTAACCTCTGGAAGGAGTAAGAGTTCAGAGTCATACACTCATGCTAGCCTTTCAAGGTAGCCAGAAAACGACCTAGGAATAGGCGTTTTCCTAGTACAAACCATAACTTTCTGCTTTAACAAGATGCTTAAGACCTTACTTGGACATGAGTAAACTAAAGAATCTAATGCATGGAATCGGACGATACATGAGATTGAGTGAGTTTGATGCATAGAGAGTTGATCCAATGCTTGAGAATCGTGAGAAAATGCCTATAGAGGAGTCGTTAGTAGCCCTTGTTTCTCCATTTTACACACTTTCGCTGTTAGGAAAATTGCGGTAGAATTGCTGTTTCCGCAATTCTGCTAAGTTCACAATTCTGTTTAGTTGTTTTCTTATACGTTTATTAATCTCATCTCTTTTCCTTTGAGTTTAACTTTGATTTGCACTTGTTTATGTTGCTACCCTCTACACATTCCTTAGAAAATAGACAATTTAAAACCAATTCTACCCCATCAAACTCATCCATTCTTTCTTAACAAAACACTTCATGAATAGCTTACAATAAATCTCTGTGGGAAAACGAATGAAAAAATACTTACTACTTGCTATAAGATCATGTATGCTTGCATGTTCTGAGTGCTCTTTCTATCTTATTGCTTAGTTATTTTAACACATTGAGCACGCAACAAGTTTTTGGCGCCGCTGCCGGGGATTTATTTAAGTGAAAACGAAGTTTGTTAAGTTTGAAACACCAAGTTTATTGCCTATTGAAGCTGATCTGTTTCATTTCTTTTGCAGGTACTATTGGGTTAGTTTATGAGTGAGCCTTCAAGTAGTGATCTAGAGTTCAATCCTGAGCCTGAGAGGTTACTTAGGGCCAGAAATAGAGCCAAGAAACGTCTCTTTAACCAACCCTCTAGACCTCCAATAATTGCGGGAACCGCAATTCCTCCGCAATTGTCTCAAGAAGAAATGGATGGAATAGTTCCAAATCCGGTGCTTGTCACTCGCAATCCCATCGAAATAGCGAATGACAAGGATAGCGCCATACTCTCTTACCTAGTACCTATGCCTGGGGAGCTGAACCCCAGCATAATCCGTCCTGAAATCACTGCCAACTCATTCGAGTTAAAGCCAGTGATGTTCCAAATGTTGTCCACTGTGGGACAATTCTTTGGAGTGGAAAATGAGGACCCCCACAACCATCTTAGAAACTTCCTAGGAGTCAGTGATACATTCATCATCCCTGGAGTTTCCCAAGAAGCCTTGAGGCTCTATCTGTTCCCTTACTCTTTGAGGGACAAAGCCAAAACATGGTTGAACTCATTACCCTCTGGATCTGTCCGCAATTGGACAGACTTAGCAGAAAAATTCCTAGTCAAATACTTCCCACCTGATAGGAATTCTACCTTTCGTGATGACATAATCAAGTTCAAACAAGCTGACACTGAGTCTCTTCACGAAGCTTGGACAAGGTTTAAAGATCTTCTTCTTAAATGTCCACACCATGGCATCCCATGGTGTATCCAAATAGAGGTCTTTTTCAAAGGATGCAACCCCAGCACTAGACAAGTCTTGAATTCATCTGCTGGTGGTTCCATGTTGTCCAAGAGTTACAACGAGGCCTATGAGATCTTGGAAAAGATCTCAGCATCTCACTGTAGGTGGTCAGATGATCCAGTTGAGCCAACTAGAGCTCAAGACAAGGATGCTCTAAGTGCAATGAGCAGCCAAATAAATCCCTGACCAACCTAGTTAAGCAAATGGCTCAGGCCAATCTCCAAACAAGTGTCAACACCGCCACAGCCATGTCAATGGGCACCCAACCAAGTCAAGGTGAGACACTTATCTGTGGATTCTGTGGGGAAGGGCACCTGTATGAATACTGCCCTGGGAATCCAGCCTCAGTCTGCTATATTGGAAGCCAGCAGCAGCCTAGGAACAACCCCTATTCCAATACTTACAACCCTGGTTGGAGGAACCACCCAAACCTGTCATGGGGTGGCCAACAAAATGCTAACCAAGCTCCTAACCAACCAAGACCGAGTGGAACACCTGGTTTCACTCCCCAACATAACCAGTCAATGTATCAAAAACCGTACAACCAACCTGTAGGATCTTCTGTAGAAAACTTACTTAAGGAATACATAGCCAAGAATGATGCCACTCTACAGAGCCAGCAAGCTACTCTTAGGAGCCTAGAGAACCAAATAGGGCAACTAGCCAATGAAATCAAAAGTAGACCCCAAGGTAGACTTCCTGCTGACACTGAAGTGCCAAGGAGAGATGGTAAAGAGCAAGTTCAAGCAATTGAACTTAGAAGTGGTAGACCATTGGTGAGCAACACCAAAGAAACACCAAAGAGAGTAGAGAACACTGAGTCTAGTGCTCCACTGGAGTCTCTGCCAAACCAAGGTCCGCCACCAACAAGCACATCAGGAACAAGGCTGGAGCAAATCATAGAGGAGATAGAAGAAATTCTAAGGCCTCCACCTATCCTGAGGCGACCTGAAGTGCCTGCATATGTGCCACCACCTCCATTTCCTAGAAGGCTAAAGAAAAAACAAGAACAGGAAGTGCACTTTAATAAATTTCTAGAAATTCTTAAGCAAGTGCATGTTAATATTCCTTTTGTAGAAGTTTTACAGTCTATGCCTTCTTATGTAAAGTTTTTGAAGGATATTATAACTAACAAGAGAATAATTGGTGAGTTTGAAACAGTCAATCTCACTGAGGAGTGCAGTGCTATACTCCAAAACAAGCTACCCAAGAAGGAGAAGGATCCTGGTTCCTTCACCTTACCTGTAGAACTAGGAGGCAAGCACGTGGGCAGAGCTCTTTGTGACCTGGGAGCCAGCATAAACCTCATGCCCCTATCACTATTCCGCCAGCTTGGAATAGGAGAAGCACGTCCAACCACTGTCACTTTACAACTAGCAGACAGATCCATTGCATACCCTGAAGGTAAGATTGAGGATATTCTAGTAAAGGTTGACAAGTTTATTTTCCTTGCAGATTTCATTATCCTGGATTATGAAGCAGACAAGGAGGGCCCCATCCTGTTAGGCAGACCATTTCTAGCGACAGGTAGGGCACTAATAGATGTCCAAAAAGGTGAGCTCACTATGAGGGTTCATGATGAAGAGGTGAAATTTAGTGTTTATAAAGCCTTAAGGTACCCCTCTGACTCTGAATCTTGTGCTAGCATGGACATTGTTGATTCACTAATGGAAGAACAATTGGAGCATGAATTGTTGACTAAGCATGCTAATAACTATGTAGGATTAGAATTAACTGACTTAAACATAGCTGAGATAATGGACATACCTGTAAATAACCCTCAGCATGTTTGTATGAATATTGACTTAAATGAAAAATCTGTGAATCCATTAAAACCATCCATTGAGCATCCACCTGTCTTAGAATTAAAACCTCTCCCCACTCACCTCAAGTATGCATATCTAGGAAGTAATGATACTTTGCCTGTGATTATTTCTTCTAAATTAAGTGAAAAGCATGAGGTTGAACTGATTTTACTACTTAAGCAACATAGGAAGGCTATTGCATGGACTATTGCTGATATTAGAGGCATTAGCCCTTCTTATTGCATGCATAAGATTATACTAGAGGAAGAGCATACACCTAGAGTAGATCACCAACGTAGGCTGAATCCCTCTATGAAAGAGGTAGTTAAGAAAGAAATAATTAAATGGTTAGATGCTGGTGTGATCTTCCCCATAGCTAGTAGTCAGTGGGTGAGCCCTATAAAATGTGTACCTAAGAAGGGGGGGATGACTGTGGTAGTCAATGAGAACAATGAACTGATTCCAACAAGGACTATCACAGGGTGGAGAGTTTGCATGGATTATAGGAAACTAAATAAAGAAACCAAAAAAGACCATTTCCCTCTACCGTTCATTGACCAGATGCTAGATAGAATAGCTGGTAGAGCCTACTACTGCTTCTTAGACGGTTATTCGGGATATAACCAGATTACTATAGACCCTAATGACCAAGAGAAGACTACCTTCACTTGCCCTTTTGGAACTTTTGCCTTTCGCAGAATGCTTTTTGGCTTATGCAATGCACCGGCAACTTTCCAAAGGTGCATGTTGGCAATTTTCTCTGATTTGGATGAGTCCATGATAGAGATATTCATGGATGATTTCTCAGTCTTTGGGGATTCATTTACAAACTGTCTAGAGAACCTAGGACAAGTCCTGGCTAGGTGTGAGGAGACCAACCTAGTCCTAAATTGGGAAAAGTGCCATTTCATGGTGGATGAAGGGATTGTCTTAGGTCATAGAGTGTCGAGGGCAGGTGTAGAAGTTGACAGGGCAAAAATTGAAATAATAGAGAAATTGGTAGAACCCCAAAATGTCAAGGCCATTAGAAGTTTCTTAGGGCATGCTGGTTTCTATAGAAGGTTCATTAAGGACTTTTCTAAGATCTCCAAGCCTCTATGTGAGCTTCTAGAGCTAAACAAACCATCCATTTTCTCTAAAGAGTGTGTCCTAGCTTGGAAAACCCTTAAGAAAGCACTAGTCACAGCGCCTATTATAGTAGGGCCAAATTGGGATCTCCCATTTGAGATGTTATGTGATGCTAGTGACTATGCTGTAGGGGTTATGTTAGGACAGAAGATTGACAAGTTAACACACCCTGTCTATTATGCTAGTAAGACACTTAATGAGGCACAATGCAACTACACAACCACTGAGAAAGAAATGCTAGCTGTAGTGTTTGCTTGTGAGAAATTTAGGAACTATATTGTAGGCACTAGGACAATCGTGTACACTGACCATTCTGCTTTAAAGTACCTTATGAGGAAGGCTGATGCTAAGCCTAGGTTGATTAGGTGGGTACTGCTGCTGCAAGAGTTTGATCTAGACATTAGAGATAAGAAAGGAAGTGAAAATGTGGTTGCGGATCATCTTTCTAGATTGCAGCATAATTGCGAAAAAATTGCGGAACCCGCAATTTCTGATGCTTTTATTGATGAACATGTCTTTGTATTGACTCATCGTGATAACGATGAGGAACCTTGGTTTGCTGACATTGCTAACTTCCTTGCATCACAGGTACTACCAACTTTCAAGGGAAGCCAAGAGAAGAAGAGGTTCCTTCATGAGGCAAGGAAATTCATATGGGATGACCCCACCCTTTACAAAACATGTGCTGACGGCTTGCTAAGGAAGTGTGTTTCAGCTGCTGAGGCGAAGTCTGTGCTGCAGCACTGCCACACAGCTCCTTATGGTGGACACTTTGGTGGCCAAAGAACAGCTGCAAAGGTATTTCAGAGTGGCTACTATTGGCCAACGATCTTCAAGGATGCTCACAACTATGCCCACAGCTGTGATGAATGCCAAAGAACAGGTAACCTCAGTCGCAAGGATGAAATGCCTCTCACCTACATCTTAGAGTTGGAGTTCTCTGATGTGTGGGGCATTGACTTCATGGGACCATTTCCCCCATCCTCAGGTAACCTTTACATATTAGTGGCAGTAGACTATGTATCCAAGTGGGTAGAGGCCATAGCATGTCCCAATAATGATGCCAAAACAGTCATAAAATTCTTGCATAGGCACATTTTTACTAGGTTTGGAACACCTCGTGCTATCATTCCTGATGAGGGGACACATTTCATTAATAAGGCTATGGAGAGAGTGTTGGCTAAGTATAACATTAGACATAGAGTAGCCACCCCCTATCACCCACACTCGAATGGTCAGGCTGAAATTTCAAATAGGGAGATTAAGAACATCCTAGAAAAAGTGGTCAAACCTAATAGAAAGGACTGGTCATTTAAACTCGAGGATGCACTTTGGGCGTATAGGACTGCATATAAGACACCCCTAGGTATGTCTCCTTACAGACTTGTGTATGGTAAAGCTTGTCATCTTCCATTTGAGTTAGAAATTAAGGCATTTTGGGCACTAAAAGAGTTGAATTATTGCGTGACCGATGCGGGAACGTTGCGGTCTTTGCAATTACATGAGCTTGATGAGCTTAGGCATATGTCTTATGAAAATGCCAAAATGTATAAGGAAAAGACCAAGATTTGGCACGACAGTAGACTTAGGATTAAGGACTTTAAGAAAGGCCAACTTGTCTTATTGTTTAACTCACGATTGAAATTATTTCCAGGCAAGCTTAAGTCTAGATGGTCAGGTCCTTTTGTAATTACTAATGTGTTTATTCATGGTGCCATCGAGATAAAGAACCTGCAGCAAGGTCAACCATTCATGGTTAATGGTGCAAGGTTGAAGCACTACTATGAGGAAGGAGATGTGAAGACTCTCTCGGCCTTCCTCTTGACTGAAGCGTGAAATTAAGAACGAGAGAGGACGAGTGATTGCTGTGCTCGTCAATATGAGGCTCATGCCTTAGTTTATTTTTTCCATTTTTTCCGGTTATCGTTTGTGTATATGTTTGTATGATTTTAATTACGATGTTGATGTTGATTTTATTTCTTTTTGCAGGGAATCAATAGAGGGAATCAAGGAGATTAAATCCAGCTAAAAAAATCAAGAAGATATTGGGCCAAATCAAAGATACGGTTGAGCAAAGATTGACATTTAAATGCAGAAAATCTCCAACGGTCACTAGAGTTGCGCTGGATTTGCAGAGTCCGCAAAAATATAGCCGTTGGGATTTTTTTGGGTTTCTTTATATCCGTTAGAAGGCGCGTTGATCCGTACGATTCTCCCATTATCTGAACTCCAAGAAAGCTGCTTTTCTCTTCATCTGTGATTCCTCTCTCCAAATCTCCACAATTCAACAATGGTGCTAACACGAGCCGAACGATCTGCGTCCAAGAAAAGGGCTGATGAAGCTGAAACGGCTGCGAGGGAAGCACTTCTTGCCCTTGCAGACGCTGATGCTGCGCGAACTGAACGACTGCCCAAACTTCCGATCCGCAAGAAGAAGTGGAAGGTCGTCACAGAGATACCTGCTGGACCCTCTGAACCAGCAGGCACACCCAAGAAGCGCAAATGGAGTATGGCTGTGGCCGAAGAAGAAAGCAAGAAAAAGACCCCCTCTGTGGAGAGTCAAGAACGAGGCCAGCCATCCCACGAGACAGCCGAGCGCAGCCCTTCACCATCTCCACCAGTTCAAAGCCCTGAGCTCTCCTCATCGCCGCCAGCGCAGAGCCCTGAGCTGCCTTCATCACCGCAGAGTTCTGCACAGACCCCTACAGCAGCACAAAGCACCACTCCGTCGCCCACTTCTCCACGGCCTGACCCTGAATTCCCATACGGGGAGTACCAAGAATCAACGCAGGGCAGTGGGGGGGCTGAGGAAGAAGAGGTCTTCTCTCCGTTGAGGGAAGCCAGCCCTGAGAGTCCTGCGCAGAAGGATGATTCTATGGAAGAAACACTGGGGGCTTGCTGTTGCGTGCTCAATGTGTTAAAATAATTAGGCAATAAGATAGAGAGAGCACTCAGAACATGCAAGCATACATGATCTTATAGCAAGTAGTAAGTATTTTTTCATTCGTTTTCCCACAGAGATTTATTATAAGCTATTCATGAAGTGTAAAGTTAAGAAAGAAGGGGTGGATTTGATGGGGTAGAATTGGTTTTAAATTGTCTATTTCCTACTGAATACGTAGAGGGTAGCAACATAAACAAATGCAAGTCAAAGTTAAACTCAAATGAAAAGAGCTGAGAGTAATAAACGAAGACAAAAACAGCTAGACAGAATTGTAACTTAAGCAGAATTGCGGAAACAGCAATTCTACCGCAATTTTAACAACAGCGAAAGTGTGTAAAATGGAGAAACAAAGGCTACTAACGACTCCTCTATAGGCTTTTTCTCACGATTCTCAAGCGTTGGATCAACTCTCTATACATCAAACTCACTCAATCTCATGTATCGTCCGATTCCATGCATTAGATTCTTTAGTTTACTCATATCCAAGTAAGGTCTTAAGCATCTTGTTAAAACAGAGAGTTACGGTTTGTACTAGGAAAACGCCTATTCCTAGGTCGTTTTCTGGCTACCTTGAAAGGCTAGCATGAGTGTATGACTCTGAACTCTTACTCCTTCCAGAGGTTAGGAGTTCTTTGGACAAAATGGATGGCCAATCGAAATTGCCCGTGGGATGAAGCTTACATACAATCAATGCTTCGAGAGCTATCCTACATGCTTGGTTCACGTTTTTTAGCCTATAGTATTGTCATTAGCATGCCCCTAAGTGACTTAGTTACTCATGGATATGGGGTAAACAGAAATGAGAGATGAAGGAAACATGCTTAGAAGAGAAATATACTTAAAACAGTAAGGAAAGACCGTAGCAGCAAAAGATGGAAAACTTGTGAAATAATAACTATGCATTGATTACTTGATTGTTTGAATGGACAAGAAGAGGAATTTAAAGTGCATAACAGAAAGACAGAACACAACGAAATGGACTGATCTAGTTACAAGAAAGGAAACAACAACAAACTAAAGCTGGAAAATGGAAATAAAGACAGAAAGCATAAAAACGAGCGTGAACGCCTAGTTGCAGATGCCTCGGCTGAAGGGGATGAAAGAATAGCTTTGCTTGGATGAATCCAATCGGGAGAGAAGATGAATCTTCTCTCCTTCCTATCAGATTGTCGATTCCAACAGCTGAGACTCTCACACCAACAGACAGAGAAGAACGACAGGAGAAAAGTTGGAGCTGCGAGAAGACTTCTACGCTTTCGGATGATGATTGAACCCTCGACTTTGACCCCCTTTTATAGCAATCTGCAGGTGCATTTGGGCCAAGGAGAACTATCAATCTTCAACGTCGTACTTCAGAATGGATGGAGGAGAAAGAACGAATCCCTGAAATAACGGAAATTAACAGAAAAAGATCAGTCAACTTACGGTTTTCACTTGAAACATTGCGGTCTCCGCAATGTTTCCGCAATGCTATCGCAATGCTTGTTTTTCATTCTTTTCCTTCGGTTTTCAACCCTTTTCTTTCCTATTGTACTTAAGTCCTAATTTAGCTACCTTCTTCTAATTCTCATATTTAAGCATAGGTTTAGGCTAAATGCTATCGAAAACACCTAAGAGTGAACATCTTTCTAAGATAATTAAGTCCTAAAAAGGTCACTTTTGGAGACGTAACACACCCCCAAACTTAAGGTTTTGCTTGTCCTCGAGCAATCTAAGGACTTTCCTAGGCTGCTGTTTCTTCTTCTTTAACGACTTACTAACTCCCCTATATTCTTATCTACAGCAGTGCTGTCCTGTGACACACTTCCAAGTTTACAACTAACCTTTCATATTGCTTCTTCTGACTCCGCACGCCTAATACTCCTTCTGTTTCATTAACTCCGTACAACTGATCTACTTGCTTTTATCATATCGTGCATCTATCCCTAAGGTTTCGAATTCTACCTAGCTTTACCCCAGACTCAGTACATGCTTCTAGCTTTTACTTTTGAATTACCTAGGATTCCTTAGAGTCATGCCAGTCTTAGTATTAACAGTGATAGTAGTACTTTTAGAGAACAACCTAAACCCTGGCATCACTACATTGGACATACATTCATCTCCCTAAACAACCCTACAAGTTACAACTTTGTGCTCAGCTAATTGAGGATCAGAGTTCTTTTTATTTAGGACATCTAAGCCACAAAGTTGCAACTCCTAGGTGTACATTCTTCTTCCCTATTTTTTCCTTTTTCTTTCTTACTTTGGTGGAGCCTCTCCTTTGGTTGCCTTTTGACGCAATGCCACTTGTGGGTTACACACTTGGCACTGATTACTCAGCAACCTAAGAGAGACACCCCTCTTTATTCTATTTTTCATTTTTTTTTTCAGCTCATCAATTTTTTATAAAGGAGAAGAAGAATGCTTATGCTTTAAGGGAGAGAGGAATGTTCCTAGGCCTAGGGTGGCCTCCCCCAAACTAAAACTACTCATTGTCCCCAATGAGTGTCTGAGGTGGCACACCCCCAAACTTATCCTAGAAGCATCTAGTCTAAGGTAAAACAAAGAGAATCTAAAAGCCCTAGGCATAGACAGAACATTCTAAAAGAAAATATCACAGCAGCAGAAAATTGAAAAAAAACAGACAGGTAAGGACTTAAAGCTATGCATGCTGAGCTTTTGAGAGGTTAATTTAAACTATCAAAGGGTGTCCTATGACACTCATCCAGCATGCTTTAAGATAAGCTATATAAAGTAGTCATGATAGCAGCAAAAGATAGAATTTAAACAGAACCAACCTAGCTCAACAGACAGTCCAAGACATGCATTCAGTAATAATAATTGCGGGTTCCGCAATTATTTCGCAATAAAGTCAGGGCAGATATATCAGTGTTTAAGGCCCCTACGCATGCTTTTTTTTCCCGTCACTCAAGCTCTACAAAAATAAAACTAAACTAACCTATCTACTCAGCTATCATCAGACTACACTAAACAATTTAAAAACTTAAAACTAAGCAACTAAAACAGATCGAAATAGAAACTAAAAACAACATACTTCACATGGTCTAACAGAAAACAGTTTTTTTTTTCCTAAGGGAACAGCAATACTCCCTTTTTGGTGCTCCTCAAGCTAGCACTCAGACATCTTTCTCATCATCACTCCTTCTTGGTCGTGGAGGCACCCATGGAGTCAGGAGATTCGTGGGAAAATCAGGGAAGATGCATCCAAGTTGGTCAGCAACTTCCTTGTCCCGTGCCTGTGCGTAAGTGGCCCATTGAGCCATCCTCTTCTGCATATCCATCAGGCAAGCCATGGACAGCGACTGATCAGCAGCCAACCTATCCAGCTCGAATTCCATGTTCCCCTTCCTTTTTAGCCTTAAGCCAGCAGGGAGCTCCAAGTGGCCTGTGTAAGCCATCTGCTGCTCCATTCGCTCAATGGGAACCCCTGCACGCAAATAGAGTTTAGTTATAGTATTGGGGAAAAACAATGGACCCTTACCTTTCTTGGCGCACTCAGCAATGGCAGCTGACATGACTTCACCCACGTTGATCGTGAGACCTCGCATGATTGCATAGACCAGCAGCGATCTGCTCTGGTTGATGGTGGTCTCATGAGTCACTGGGGATAGTTTTCTTCTCACGAAGGAAAACCATACAGCCGCCTTAGCTGTGAGGTTGGCACTCATGAGAGTGTGCCTCCCATTGCGTGACACGGTCCAGGATGCTTCAGGCTGGCCAATGGTCCGAATGGCCTCTTCCAGGACAGCATCAGAAGGCTCATCAACAATCCTTGCGTAGTCCGTATGTTTTTGGCCTTTGAGGCCATAGGCCTCGTTGATCGCCTTTGCTGCGAAGTCCACTTCCACCCCTCTGACCACAGACAGGCCATCCTCAGGATTAAGCACATTGGCGTAAAAGTCATACACCATGCTTGTGTAAGCTGGAGTGGGTGGTCTGCACAACTCCTCCCATCCATGATTTGTAATTCCTGCGCGCAAGAACTGCGGCAGGTCAGCAGGTCTGTCGAGGAAGCCCTTCTCGTGCAGCAACTCCCTCTTCCTCAGCTCAATGCCTCTGGACTCAGCGTCAGAGGACACGTACCTCACTGTTTGAGGCTCATCTTCAGGGTAAAGCTTGGCCTTCCCTTTGTCCTTTGGTTTGGCTGACTCCGCAGCCTCAATCTTGAGCTTCTTGAGCGACGGCTCAGCGCTCTCTTTCTCTGAGGAAGGTGCCCTTTTTGCCTTCTTCTTCTTTGACTTCTTGGACCGCTTGGCCTTAATAATCTTGGCAGCCTTCTTCTTCTTCAGCCTTGCCTTGGTGGTGATCTGCTGGAGGCAAGCCCCCAGTGTTTCTTCCATGGAATCATCCTTCTGCGCAGGACTCTCAGGGCTGGCCTCCCTCAACGGAGAGAAGACTTCTTCTTCCTCAGCTTCCCCACTGCCCTGCGTTGATTCTTGGTACTCCCCATATGGGAATTCAGGGTCAGGCCGGCGGGAAGTGTGTGAAGGAGTGGTGCTTTATGCTGCTGTAGGGGTCTGTGCAGAACTCTGCGGTGATGAAGAGAGCTCAAGGCTTTGAACCGGTGGAGATGGTGAAGGGCTGCGCTCGGCTGTCTCGTGGGATGGCTGGCCCAATTCTTGACTCTCCACAGAGGGAGTCTTGTTCTTGATTTCTTCCTCGGCCACAGCCATACTCCATTTGCGCTTCCTGGGCGTGCCTGCTGGTTCAGAGGGTCCAGCAGGTATCTCTGTGACGACCTTCCACTTCTTCTTGCGAATCGGAAGCTTGGGAAGTCGTTCAGTTCGCGCAGCATCAGCCTCAGCCAAGGCAAGCAGTGCTTCCTTCGCAGCCGTTTCAGCTTCATCAGCCCTTTTCTTGGACGCAGATCGTTCGGCTCTTGTTAGCACGATTGTTGAATTGTGGAGTTTTGGAGAGAGGAATCACAGATGAAGAGAAAAGCAGCTTTCTTGGAGTTCAGATACTTGGGAAATCGTAAAGATCAACGCGCGTCTCAACGGATATAAAGAAAACGGAAAAATCCCAACGGCTATATTTTTGCGGACTCTGCAAATCCAGCGCAATCCTAGTGACCGTTGGAGATATTTTCATTGAAATGTCAATCTTTGCTCAACCGTATCTTTGATTTGGCCCAATATCTTCTTGATTGTTTTAGCTGGATTTAATCTCCTTGATTCCCTCTATTGATTCCCTACAAAAAGAAATAAAATCAACATCAAATTCGTAATTAAAATCATACAAAAAGATACACAAACGATAACCGGAAAATCGTAAAAAAATAAACTAAGGCATGAGCCTCATATTGACGAGCACATCAAACACTCGTCCTCTCTCGTTCTTAATTTCACGCTTCAATCAAGAGGAAGGCCGAGAGAGTTTTCACATCCCCTTCCTCATAGTAGTGCTTCAATCTTGCACCATTAACCATGAATGGTTGTCCTTGCTGCAGGTTCTTTATCTCAATGGCACCATGAACAAACACATTAGTAATTACAAACGGACCTGACCATCTAGACTTAAGTTTGCCTGGAAATAATTTCAATCATGAGTTAAATAATAAAACAAGTTGGCATTTCTTGAAGTCCTTAATCCTAAGTCTACTGTCGTGCCAAATCTTGGTCTTTTCCTTATACATTTTGGCAATTTCATAAGACATATGCCTAAGCTCATCAAGCTCATGTAATTGCAGAGACCGCAATGTTCCCGCATCGGTCACGCAATAATTCAACTCTTTTAGTGCCCAAAATGCCTTAATCTCTAACTCGAATGGAAGATGACAAGCTTTACCATACACGAGTCTGTAAGGAGACATACCTAGGGGTGCCTTATATGCAGTCCTATACACCCAAAGTGCATCCTCGAGTTTAAATGACCAGTCCTTTCTATTAGGTTTGACCACTTTTTCTAGGATGTTCTTAATCTCCCTATTAGAAATTTCAGCCTGACCATTCGAGTGTGGGTGATAGGGAGTGGCTACTCTATGTCTAATGTTATACTTAGCCAACACTCTCTCCATAGCTTTATTAATGAAATGTGTCCCCTCATCACTAATGATAGCACGTGGTGTTCCAAACCTAGTAAAAATGTGCCTATGCAAGAATTTTATGACTGTTTTGGCATCATTATTGGGACATGCTATGGCCTCTACCCACTTGGATACATAGTCTACTGCCACTAATATGTAAAGGTTACCTGATGATGGGGGAAATGGTCCCATGAAGTCAATGCCCCACACATCAAAGAGCTCCAACTCTAAGATGTAAGTGAGAGGCATTTCATCCTTGCGACTAAGGTTACCTGTCCTTTGGCATTCATCACAGTTGTGGGCATAGTTGTGAGCATCCTTGAAGATCGTTGGCCAATAGTAGCCACTCTGAAATACCTTTGCAGCTGTTCTTTGGCCACCAAAGTGTCCACCATAAGGAGCTGTGTGGCAGTGCTGCAGCACAGACTTCGCCTCAGTAGCTGAAACACACTTCCTTAGCAAGCCGTCAGCACATGTTTTGTAAAGGGTGGGGTCATCCCATATGAATTTCCTTGCCTCATGAAGGAACCTCTTCTTCTCTTGCCCTCCCTTGAAAGTTGGTAGTACCTGTGATGCAAGGAAGTTAGCAATGTCAGCAAACCAAGGTTCCTCATCGTTATCACGATGAGTCAATACAAAGACATGTTCATCAATAAAAGCATCAGAAATTGCGGGTTCCGCAATTTTTTCGCAATTATGCTGCAATCTAGAAAGATGATCCGCAACCACATTTTCACTTCCTTTCTTATCTCTAATGTCTAGATCAAACTCTTGCAGCAGCAGTACCCACCTAATCAACCTAGGCTTAGCATCAGCCTTCCTCATAAGGTACTTTAAAGCAGAATGGTCAGTGTACACGATTGTCCTAGTGCCTACAATATAGTTCCTAAATTTCTCACAAGCAAACACTACAGCTAGCATCTCCTTCTCAGTGGTTGTATAGTTGCATTGTGCCTCATTAAGTGTCTTACTAGCATAATAGACAGGGTGTGTTAATTTGTCAATCTTCTGTCCTAACATAACCCCTACAGCATAGTCACTGGCGTCACATAACATCTCAAAGGGAAGATCCCAATTAGGCCCTACTATAATAGGTGCTGTGACTAGTGCTTTGTTAAGGGTTTTCCAAGCTAGGACACACTCTTTAGAGAAAATGAATGGTTTATTTAGCTCTAGAAGCTCACATAGAGGTTTGGAGATATTAGAAAAGTCCTTAATGAACCTTCTATAGAAACCAGCGTGCCCTAAGAAACTTTTAATGGCTTTGACATTTTGGGGTTCTTCCAATTTCTCTATTATTTCAATTTTTGCCCTGTCAACTTCTACACCTGCCCTTGACACTCTATGACCTAAGACAATCCCCTCATCCACCATGAAATGGCACTTTTCCCAATTTAGGACTAGGTTGGTCTCCTCACACCTAGCCAAGACTTGTCCTAAGTTCTCTAGACAGTTGGTAAAGGAATCCCCAAAGACTGAGAAATCATCCATGAATATCTCTATCATGGATTCATCCAAATCAGAGAAGATTGCCAACATGCACCTTTGGAAAGTTGCCGGTGCATTGCATAAGCCAAAAGGCATTCTGCGAAAGGCAAAAGTTCCAAAAGGGCAAGTGAAGGTAGTCTTCTCTTGGTCCTTAGGGTCTATAGTAATCTGGTTATAACCTGAGTAACCGTCTAAGAAGCAGTAGTAGGCTCTACCAGCTATTCTATCTAGCATCTGGTCAATGAATGGTAGAGGGAAATTGTCTTTTTTGGTCTCTTTATTTAGTTTCCTATAATCCATGCAAACGCTCCACCCTGTGATAGTCCTTGTTGGAATCAGTTCATTGTTCTCATTGACTACCACAGTCATCCCCCCCTTCTTAGGTACACATTGTATAGGGCTCACCCACTGACTACTAGCTATGGGGAAGATCACACCAGCATCTAACCATTTAATTATTTCCTTCTTAACTACCTCTTTCATAGAGGGATTCAACCTACGTTGGTGATCTACTCTAGGTGTATGTTCTTCCTCTAGTATAATCTTATGCATGCAATAAGAAGGGCTAATGCCTCTAATGTCAGCAATAGTCCATGCAATAGCCTTCCTATGTTACTTAAGTAGTAAAATCAGTTCAACCTCATGCTTTTCACTTAATTTAGAAGAAATAATCACAGGCAAAGTATCATTACTTCCTAGATATGCATACTTGAGGTTAGTGGGGAGAGGTTTTAATTCTAAGACAGGTGGATGCTCAATGGATGGTTTTAATGGATTCAAAGATTTTTCAGTTAAGTCAATATTCATACAAACATGCTGAGGGTTATTTACAGGTATGTCCATTATCTCAGCTATGTTTAAGTCAGTTAATTCTAATCCTACATAGTTATTAGCATGCTTAGTCAACAATTCATGCTCCAATTGTTCTTCCATTAGTGAATCAACAATGTCCATGCTAGCACAAGATTCAGAGTCAGAGGGGTACCTTAAGGCTTTATAAACACTAAATTTCACCTCTTCATCATGAACCCTCATAGTGAGCTCACCTTTTTGGACATCTATTAGTGCCCTACCTGTGGCTAGAAATGGTCTGCCTAACAGGATGGGGACCTCCTTGTCTGCTTCATAATCCAGGATAATGAAATCTGCAAGGAAAATAAACTTGTCAACCTTTACAAGAATATCCTCAATCTTACCTTCAGGGTATGCAATGGATCTGTCTGCTAGTTGTAAAGTGACAGTGGTTGGACGTGCTTCTCCTATTCCAAGCTGGCGGAATAGTGATAGGGGCATGAGGTTTATGCTGGCTCCCAGGTCACAAAGAGCTCTGCCCACGTGCTTGCCTCCTAGCTCTACAGGTAAGGTGAAGGAACCAGGATCCTTCTCCTTCTTGGGTAGCTTGTTCTGGAGTATGGCACTGCACTCCTCAGTGAGATTGACTGTTTCAAACTCATCAATTATTCTCTTGTTAGTTATAATATCCTTCAAAAACTTTACATAAGAAGGCATAGACTGTAAAACTTCAACAAAAGGAATATTAACATGCACTTGCTTAAGAATTTCTAGAAATTTATTAAAGTGCACTTCCTGTTCTTGTTTTTTCTTTAGCCTTCTAGGGAATGGAGGTGGTGGCACATATGCAGGCACATCAGGTCGCCTCAGGATAGGTGGAGGCCTTGGAATTTCTTCTATCTCCTCCATGATTGGCTCCAGCCTTGATCCTGATGTGCTTGTTGGTGGTGGACCTTGGTTTGGCAGAGACTCCAGTGGAGCACTAGACTCGGTGTTCTCTACTCTCTTTGGTGTGTCCTTGGTGTTGCTTACCAATGGTCTACCACTTCTAAGTTCAATTGCTTGAACTTGCTCTTTACCATCTCTCCTTGGCACTTCAGTGTCAGCAGGAAGTCTACCTTGGGGCCTACTTTTGATTTCATTGGCTAGTTGCCCTATTTGGTTCTCTAGGCTCCTAAGAGTAGCTTGCTGGCTCTGTAGAGTGGCATCATTCTTGGCTATGTATTCCTTGAGTAAGTTTTCTACAGAAGACCCTACAGGTTGGTTGTATGGTTTTTGATACATGGATTGGTAATGTTGGGGAGTGAAACCAGGTGTTCCACTCGGCCTTGGTTGGTTAGGATTTTGGTTAGCATTCTGTTGGCCACCCCATGACAGGTTTGGGTGGTTCCTCCAACCAGGGTTGTAAGTATTAGAGTAGGGGTTGTTCCTAGGCTGCTGCTGGCTTCCAACATAGCAGACTGAGGCTGGATTCCCAGGGCAGTATTCATACGGGTGCCCTTCCCCACAGAATCCACAGATAAGTGTCTCACCTTGACTTGGTTGGGTGCCCATTGACATGGCTGTGGCGGTGTTGACACTTGTTTGGAGATTGGCCTGAGCCATTTGCTTAACTAGGTTGGTCAGGGCATTTATTTGGCTGCTCATTGCACTTAGAGCATCCTTGTCTTGAGCTCTAGTTGGCTCAACTGGATCATCTGACCACCTACAGTGAGATGCTGAGATCTTCTCCAAGATCTCATAGGCTTCGTTGTAACTCTTGGACAACATGGAACCTCCAGCAGATGAATTTAAGACTTGTCTAGTGTTGGGGTTGCATCCTTTGAAAAAGACCTCTATTTGGATACACCATGGGATGCCATGGTGTGGACATTTAAGAAGAAGATCTTTAAACCTTGTCCAAGCTTCGTGAAGGGACTCAGTGTCAGCTTGTTTGAATTTGATTATGTCATCACGAAAGGTAGAATTCCTATCAGGTGGGAAGTACTTGACTAGGAATTTCTCTGCTAAGTCTGTCCAATTAAGGATGATCCTGAGGGTAATGAGTTCAACCATGTTTTGGCTTTGTCCCTCAAAGAGTAAGGGAAAAGGTATAACCTCAAGGCTTCTTGGGAAACTCCAGGGATGATGAATGTATCACTGACTCCTAAGAAGTTTCTAAGATGGTTGTGGGGGTCCTCATTTTCCACTCCAAAGAATTGTCCCACAGTGGACAACATTTGGAACATCACTGGCTTTAACTCGAATGAGTGGGCAGTGATTTCAGGACGGATTATGCTGGGGTTCAGCTCCCCAGGCATAGGTACTAAGTAAGAGAGTATGGCGCTATCCTTGTCATTCGCTATTTCGATGGGATTGCGAGTGACAGGCACCGGATTTGGAATTATTCCAGCCATTTCTTCTTGAGACAATTGCGGAGGAATTGCGGTTCCCGCAATTACTTGAGGTAAAGGGGGTTGTTTAAAGAGACGTTTCTTGGCTCTATTTCTGGCCCTAAGTAATCTCTCAGGCTCAGGATTGAACTCTAGATCACTACTTGAAGGCTCACTCATAAACTAACCCAATGGTACCTGAAAAAGAAATGAAGCTAGATTAGTTACAATAGACAATAAACTCGGTGTTTCAAACTTAACAAACTTCGTTTTCACTTTAATAAATCCCCGGCAGCGGCGCCAAAAACTTGTTGCGTGCTCAATGTGTTAAAATAATTAGGCAATAAGATAGAGAGAGCACTCAGAACATGCAAGCATACCTGATCTTATAGCAAGTAGTAAGTATTTTTTCATTCGTTTTCCCACAGAGATTTATTATAAGCTATTCATGAAGTGTAAAGTTAAGAAAGAAGGGGTGGATTTGATGGGGTAGAATTGGTTTTAAATTGTCTATTTCCTACTGAATACGTAGAGGGTAGCAACATAAACAAATGCAAGTCAAAGTTAAACTCAAATGAAAAGAGATGAGAGTAATAAACGAAGACAAAAACAGCTAGACAGAATTGTAACTTAAGCAGAATTGCGGAAACAGCAATTCTACCGCAATTTTAACAACAGCGAAAGTGTGTAAAATGGAGAAACAAAGGCTACTAACGACTCCTCTTTAGGCTTTTTCTCACGATTCTCAAGCGTTGGATCAACTCTCTATGCATCAAACTCACTCAATCTCATGTATCGTCCGATTCCATGCATTAGATTGTTTAGTTTACTCATATCCAAGTAAGGTCTTAAGCATCTTGTTAAAACAGAGAGTTACGGTTTGTACTAGGAAAACGCCTATTCCTAGGTCGTTTTCTGGCTACCTTGAAAGGCTAGCATGAGTGTATGACTCTGAACTCTTACTCCTTCCAGAGGTTAGGAGTTCTTTGGACAAAATGGATGGCCAATCGAAATTGCCCGTGGGATGAAGCTTACATACAATCAATGCTTCGAGAGCTATCCTACATGCTTGGTTCACGTTTTTTAGCCTATAGTATTGTCATTAGCATGCCCCTAAGTGACTTAGTTACTCATGGATATGGGGTAAACAGAAATGAGAGATGAAGGAAACATGCTTAGAAGAGAAATATACTTAAAACAGTAAGGAAAGACCGTAGCAGCAAAAGATGGAAAACTTGTGAAATAATAACTATGCATTGATTACTTGATTGTTTGAATGGACAAGAAGAGGAATTTAAAGTGCATAACAGAAAGACAGAACACAACGAAATGGACTGATCTAGTTACAAGAAAGGAAACAACAACAAACTAAAGCTGGAAAAGGGAAATAAAGACAGAAAGCATAAAAACGAGCGTTAACGCCTAGTTGCAGATGCCTTGGCTGAAGGGGATGAAAGAATAGCTTTGCTTGGATGAATCCAATCGGGAGAGAAGATGAATCTTCTCTCCTTCCTATCAGATTGTCGATTCCAACAGCTGAGACTCTCACACCAACAGACAGAGAAGAACGACAGGAGAAAAGTTGGAGCTGCGAGAAGACTTCTACGCTTTCGGATGATGATTGAACCCTCGACTTTGACCCCCTTTTATAGCAATCTGCAGGTGCATTTGGGCCAAGGAGAACCATCAATCTTCAACGTCGTACTTCAGAATGGATGGAGGAGAAAGAACGAATCCCTGAAATAACGGAAATTAACAGAAAAAGATCAGTCAACTTACGGTTTTCACTTGAAACATTGCGGTCTCCGCAATGTTTCCGCAATGCTTGTTTTTCATTCTTTTCCTTCGTTTTCAACCCTTTTCTTTCCTATTGTACTTAAGTCCTAATTTAGCTACCTTCTTCTAATTCTCATATTTAAGCATAGGTTTAGGCTAAATGCTATCGAAAACACCTAAGAGTGAACATCTTTCTAAGATAATTAAGTCCTAAAAAGGTCACTTTTGGAGACGTAACACTTGCCTCCATGCAATCACAACCAAGGCGAAGCTGAAGAAGAAGAAGGCTGCCAAGATTATCAAGGCCAAACGGTCCAAGAAATCAAAGAAAAAGAAAGCCAAGAGGGCGTTTGCATCAGAGGAGAAGAGTGCTGAGCCATCGCTCAAGAAGCTCAAGATTGAGGCTGCTGAGTCAGCCAAACCAAAAGACAAAGGGAAGGCCAAGCTTTACCCTGAAGATGAGCCTCAGTCAGTGAGGTACGTGTCTTCTGACGCTGAGTCTAGAGGCATGGAGCTGAGGAAACGAGAGCTGCTGCACGAGAAGGGCTTCCTCGACAGACCTGCTGACCTGCCGCAATTCTTGCGCGCAGGAATTACGAATCACGGCTGGGAGGAGTTGTGCAGACCACCCAATCCAGCTTACACAAGCATGGTGTATGACTTCTACGCCAACCTGAGGAATTCTGAGGAGGGGTTGTCTGTGGTCAGGGGAGTAGAAGTGGACTTCTCAGCAAAACCCATCAACGAAGCCTATGGCCTCAAGGTCCAAAAACATACTGACTATGCGAGGATTGTTGATGAGCCTACTGAAGCCGTCCTGGAAGAGGCCATTCGGACCATTGGCCAGCCTGAAGCATCCTGGACCGTGTCACGCAATGGGAGGCACACTCTCATGAGTGCCAACCTCACAGCTAAGGCGGCTGTATGGTTTTCTTTCGTGAGAAGGAAACTATCCCCAGTGACTCATGAGACCACCATCAACCAGAGCAGGTCGCTGCTGGTTTATGCAATCATGCGAGGTCTCACGATCAATGTGGGTGAAGTCATGTCAGCCGCCATTACTGACTGCGCCAAGAAGGGTAAGGGTCCATTGTTCTTCCCTAATACTATTACTAAACTATGCTTACGTGCAGGAGTCCCCATTGAGCGGATGGAACAGCAGATGGCTTACACAGGCCACTTGGAGCTGCCTACAGGCTTAAGACTGAAAAGGAAGGGGAACATGGAGTTCGAGCTGGATAGATTGGCTGCTGCTCAGTCATTGTCCATGGCGTGCCTGCTGGATTTACAGAAGAGGATGGCTCAATGGGCCACATACGCCCAGGCGAGGGACAAGGAAGTTGCTGACCAACTGGGATGCATCTTCCCTGACTTTCCCACGAACCTACTGTCTCCATGGGTGCCCCCACGACCACGAGGGACTGATGATGAGGATGAAGACATCTGAGTGCTGGTTTGAATTGCACTAAAGGGAGTATTGCTGTTCCCTTAGAATAAACAAGAAAAAAAAAATCAAACTTCTTTTTGTGAACCATGTGAATTATGCTGTTTTTAGTTAATATTTTGATCTGTTTTAGTTGCTTAGTTTTAAGTTTTTAAATTGTTTAGTGTAGTCTGATGATAGCTGAATAGGTAGGTTAGTTTGGTTTTATTTTTGTAGAGCTTGAGTGATGGGAAAAAAGCATGCTTAGGGGCCTGAATCACTTTTATATCTGCCCTGGCTTTATTGCGAAATAATTGCGGAAACCGCAATTTTTATTACTGAATGCATGTTTTGGACTGTCTGTTTAGCTAGGCTGTGATCTGTTACATTCTATCTTTTGCTGCTATCATGACTACCTTGTATAGCTTATCTTCAAGCATGCTGGATGAGTGTCATAGGACACCCTTTGATAGTTTAAATTAACCTCTAAAACGCTCAACATGCATAGCTTTCAGTCCTTACCTGTCTGTTTTTTTTTTAAATGTCTGCTGCTGTGATATTTACTTTTAGAATGTTCTGCCTATGCCTAGGACTTTTAGATTCTCTTTGTTTTACCTTAGACTAGATGCTTCTAGGACAGTTTGGGGGTGTGCCACCTCAGACACTCATTGGGGACAATGAGTAGTTTTAGTTTGGGGGAGGCCACCCTGGGCCTAGGAACATTCCTCTCTCCCTTAAAAGCATAAGCATTCTTCTTCTCCTTGACAAAAATGATGAACTGAAAAAAAAAATGAAAAATAGAATAAAGAGGGGAGTCTCTCTTAGGTTGCTAAGTAATCAGTGCCAAGTGTGTAACCCACAAGTGGCATTGCATCAAAAGGCAACCAAAGGATAGGCACCACCTAAGTAAGAAAAAAGGAAAAGAGTAGGGAAGAAGAATGTATACCTAGGAGTTGCAGCTTTGTGGCTTAGATGTCCTGATAAAAAGAACTCTGATCCTCAATTAGCTGAGCACAAAGTTGTAGCTTGTAGGGTTGTTTAGGGAGATGAATGTATGTCCAATGTAGTGATGCCAGGGTTTAGGTTGTTCTCTTAAAGCACTACTGTCACTGTTAATACTAAGACTGGCATGACTCTAAGGAATCCTAGGTAGCTCATAAGTAAAAACTAGAAGCATGTACTGAGTCTGGGGTAAAGCTAGGTAGAATTTGAAACCTTAGGGATAGTGACATGATATGACAAAAGCAAGTAGATCAGTTGTAGGGAGTTAATGAAAACAGTAGGAGTATTAGGCAGGCGAAGTCAGAAGAAGCTAGATAAGAGGATAGTTCTGAACTTAGAAGTGTGTCACAGGACAGCACTGCTATAGATAGGGATATAGGGGAGTCATAAGAGGTTAAAGAAGATGAAACAGCAGCTTAAGTAGTCTTTTGATTGCTTGAGGACAAGCAAAACCTTAAGTTTGGGGGTGTGTTATGTCTCCAAAAGTGACTTATTTAGGACTTATTTAGCTTAGAAAGATGCACACTCTTAGGTGTTTTTGATAGGATTTAGCTTAAACCTATGCTTATTTGTGAGAATTAAAAGAAGGTAGCTAAATTAGGACTTGTGTGCAAAAGGAAAGAAAAGGATTGAAAACCGAAGTAAAAGAATGAAAAAACTACATTGCGGAAACATTGCTGAAACCGCAATGTTTCAAGTGAAAACCGTAAGTTGACTGATCTTTTTCTGTTAATTTCCGTTATTTCAGGGATTCGTTCTTTCTCCTCCATCCATTCTGAAGTACGACGTTGAAGATTGATGGTTCTCCTTGGCCCAAATGCGCCTGCAGATTGCTATAAAAGGGGGTCAAAGTCGAGGGTTCAATCATCATCCGAAAGCGTAGAAGTCTTCTCGCAGCTCCATCTTTTCTCCTGTTTCCCTTTGCCGTCTGTTGGTTTGCGAAGCTCAGCTGTTGGAATGGATAATCTGATAGGAAGGAGAGGAGATTTATCTTCTCTCTCGATTGGATTCATCCAAGCAAGGCTGATCTTTCTCATCCTTCAGCCGAGGCAGTTGCGACGAGGCGTTCAAGCTCACTTACCTGCTTTCTGTCTTTATTTCCATTTTCCAGCTTTGCATTGTTGTTGTTTCTTTTCTAGTAGCTAGATCAGTTCATTTCGTTGTGTTCTGTCTTCTGTTATTCACTTTAAGTTGCTCTTCTGTTCATTCAAACAAGCAAGTAATTAAAGCATAGTTCTTCATTTCTCAATTTCCTATCTTTGCAACTCACTGTCTTACCTTGCTGTTTTCAGTTTATTTCTCTTCTAAGCATGTCTGTTTTCTCTCTTCTTTCTGTTCTCCCTATATCCATGAGTAACTAAGTCACATAGGGGCATGCTAATGACAATACTATAGGCTAAAAAACGTGAACCAAGCATGTAGGATAGCTCTCGAAGCATTGATTGTATGTAAGCTTCATCCCACGGGAAATTTCGATTGGCCATCCATTTTGTCCAAAGAACTCCTAACCTCTGGAAGGAGTAAGAGTTCAGAGTCATACACTCATGCTAGCCTTTCAAGGTAGCCAGAAAACGACCTAGGAATAGGCGTTTTCCTAGTACAAACCATAACTTTCTGCTTTAACAAGATGCTTAAGACCTTACTTGGACATGAGTAAACTAAAGAATCTAATGCATGGAATCGGACGATACATGAGATTGAGTGAGTTTGATGCATAGAGAGTTGATCCAATGCTTGAGAATCGTGAGAAAATGCCTATAGAGGAGTCGTTAGTAGCCCTTGTTTCTCCATTTTACACACTTTCGCTGTTAGGAAAATTGCGGTAGAATTGCTGTTTCCGCAATTCTGCTAAGTTCACAATTCTGTTTAGCTGTTTTCTTATACGTTTATTAATCTCATCTCTTTTCCTTTGAGTTTAACTTTGATTTGCACTTGTTTATGTTGCTACCCTCTACACATTCCTTAGAAAATAGACAATTTAAAACCAATTCTACCCCATCAAACTCATCCATTCTTTCTTAACAAAACACTTCATGAATAGCTTACAATAAATCTCTGTGGGAAAACGAATGAAAAAATACTTACTACTTGCTATAAGATCATGTATGCTTGCATGTTCTGAGTGCTCTTTCTATCTTATTGCTTAGTTATTTTAACACATTGAGCACGCAACAGCCGTCTCCATCGATGGTTCGCCACTGGTAAGGCTTTCATCACTTGTGGATTTCCGAATTTTGGTCTTTGGAGCTTCTAGGGTAACATTCCACTTTCTTCTAGGGGACTGCGTTGGATCAGAGCTGTGTGCAGCTTCAGTTGTTGCAACCTTCCACTTCCTCTTCACAGGGAGCTTCGGAGGACTGGGAGGTTTTACAGCCTCAACGTTTGCTAAAGAAAGTAACGCATCTCTTACCAAGGCAGCATCCTCTATGATCTTTTTTAGTTTCTTTATTAAGTTTTCTATAATCCATACATACTCTCCATCCTGTGACAGTTCAAGTTGGTATTAATTCATTGTTTTCATTAACTACTACAGTCATACCACCCTTCTTTGGTACACATTGGATAGGACTGACCCACTGACTATTGGCTATTGGGAAGATCACACCTGCATCTAGCCATTTAATAATTTCTTTTTAAACTACCTCTTTCATAGAGGGAATCAACCTACGTTGATGATCTACTCTAGGTGTATGTTCCTCTTCCAACAATATCTTGTGCATGCAATAAGAAGGACTTATACCCCTAATGTCAGCAATCATCCAACCAATTGCCTTTCTATGTTGCTTAAGCAGCAATATTAACGCAAATTCATGCTGTTTATTTAGTTTGGACGAAATAATGACAGGCAAGGTATCTTTCTCTTCTAGATATGCATATTTAAGGTGTTCAGGCAATGGTTTCAGTTCTAATAAAGGTGGTTGTTCAATTGATGGCATCATAGGAGTTGTAGTTCTTTTAGACAGTTCATTGGTCATGCATACATGCTGAGGGTTATCCACAGATACATCCATCAGTTCAGAAATATTTAAATCATTCAAATCTATTTGTGCATAATCAGTAGCATGCTTGACTAACAATTCATGCTCAATTTCATCTTCAATTAATGAGTCTACTATATCTATAGTTGCACAATGTTCAAGATCAGAGGGGTACCTTAAAGATTTAAACACACTGAACTTAACCTCTTCATCATGGACTGGCATGGTAAGCTCACCTTTTTGGACATCAATTATGGCCCTACCTGTGGCTAAGAAAGGTCTGCCCAGTAGGATTGGCACCTCTTTGTCTGCCTCGTTGTCCAAGATTATAAAATCTGAAAGAAAATTAAATTTGTCTACCTTTACTAGTATATCCTCAATCTTACCTTCAGGGTATGCGATTGATCTGTCTGCAAGTTGCAAGGTGACAGTTGTTGGTCGTGCTTCGCTATCCCAAGCTGCTGGAATAGTGACAAAGGGCATGAGGTTGATGCTAGCTCCCAGATCACATAAGGCTCTACCCACGTGTTTGCCTCCCGATTCTACTGGCAAGGTGAAGGAACCAGGGTCCTTTTTCCTTTTTTGGCAACTTATTTTGGAGTATGGCCATGCACTCTTTAGTGAGGTTGACTGTTTCAAACTCACCAATAACTTTTTTGTTAGTTATAATATCTTTTAAAAACTTTACATATGTTGGCATTGACTGCAATACTTCCAGAAAAGGAATATTAACATGGACTTGCTTCAGGATTTCCAAAAACTTATGGAAATGAGCCTCCTGTTCTTGTTTCTTTCTGAGCCGTCTAGGAAATGGAGGTGGTGGCACATAGGTAGGCCAGTCAGGTTGCCTAATGACAGGGGGAGGCCTAGGAATTTCTTCTGGTTCCTCAATGATAGGTTCCAGCCTCACCCTTGTTGTGTTTGGTTGTATTTGATCAAGGTTAGGCAGAGAATCCAGTGGAGCACTAGACTCTTCATTCTCTACTCTCTTTGGTGCTTCTCTGCTGTTGATCACCAATGGCCTTCCACTTCGTAGTTCAATAGCTTGAACTTGTTCCTTACCATCCCTTCTTGGAGTTTCTGTGTCTGCGGGCAGTCTGCCTTGGGGCCTATTCTTCAGCTCGTTTGCCAACTGCCCAATCTGATTTTCTAAGCTTCTCAAGGTTGCTTGCTGGCTCTGCATAGTTGCATCATTTTTTGCTATGTATTATTTCAGCAAGTTCTCCACGGATGTTCCCATTGGTTGGTTGTATTGTTTCTGATATGAGGGTTGACTAGTTTGTTGAGTGAAACCAGATGGTCCACTTGGTCTTGGTTGATTTTGCATTTGGCTTGTGCTTTGTTGTCCACCCCAAGAGAGATTTGGGTGGTTTCTCCAACCAGGGTTATATGTGATTGAGTAGGGGTTGTTCCTTGGTTGTTGTTGACTTCCAACATAGCACACATAGGCTGGATTAGCAGGACAAAAGTCATACATATGCCCTTCCCCATAGAATCCACAAACTAGTGCATCCACTTGGTTGGCTACTGCTGTTCTTGTTGAAACAGCTGCCACTGTGTTGACACTTTGTTGAATGTTGGTTTGAGCCATTTGCTTCACCAGGTTGGTCAGAGCATTGATCTGGCTGCTCATTGCGCTGAATGCATCCATGTCTTGAGCCTTCCTTCTGTTTGGCTCCACAGGATCATCTGACCACCGACAATGTGATGTTGAGATTTTCTCCAAAATCTCATAGGCTTCGTTATAACTTTTTGATAGCATCGAACCTCCAGCTGAGGAATTCAACACTTGCCTCGTGCTGGGGTTGCATCCTTTGAAGAATACTTCAATTTGGATACACCATGCAATGCCATGGTGTGGACATTTGAGTAGCAGATCTTTGAATCTGGTCCAAGCTTCATGTAGTGATTCATTCTCAGCTTGCTTGAACTTGATGATGTCATCACGAAAGTTAGAGTTCCTATCTGGAGAGAAATACTTCACCAGGAACTTCTCAGCTAGGTCTGTCCAATTGACAATTGATCCAGAGGGGAAGGAATTCAACCATGTCTTGGCTTTGTCTCTCAATGAATATGGAAACAAGTACAGTCGCAAAGCCTCTTGAGATACTCCCAGAATGACAAAGGTGTCACTCACTCCAAGGAAAGTTCTCAAGTGATTGTGGCGGTCTTCATTCTCCACTCCAAAGAATTGTCCAACTGTGAACAGCATCTGAAACATGACAGGTTTCAGTTCGAATGAGTGAGCTTAAATCTCTGGGCGTATGATGCTTGGATTAAGCTCCTCAGGCATAGGTACAAGGTATGAAGATAGCATTGTCCTTATCATTCGCAATTTCAATGGGGTTGCGAATGTTAGGTGCTCGGTTTGGTGCTTCTCCTGCTCGATCCATTTCAGCTTGTTGAGGTTCAGACTCTACGTGATCAGGAGTGTGCTGAATTACAGGTTGCTTTGGCTGTTTAAAAAGGCGTTTCTTAATTTTATTTCTGGCCCTTAAAGTCCTTTCAGGCTCAGGATCAAATTATAGATTGTGATTTGGAAACTCATTCATAAACCAGCTTTGTCGGTACCTGTAAAATAAATGCAAAGGATTAGCTCCAATAAATTATGATCTTCTAAAATAACACAAATCATTTTTACTAAACAAAATCCCCGGCAGCGGCGCCAAAAACGTGTTGCGTGCTCAGTGTGTATGTAAAATTAAATGCAAAGAGCACTCAGATCATGCAAGTATACATGGTCTGCAGCAAGTGATAAGTATAATTTAATTCGTTTTCCCACAGAGATTAAGTTTAGTGACTAGCGATTTGGTGTGTTAGATTTGATAAGGTAATTTAAATTGGATAGATTTTGGGTTGAGGGACGAAAATGTAAAAGATGCAAGAAGAATGTAAACATAAATGCAAAGCAAGCAAAGAGGTAAAGTTATAATGTGGAAAAGTAGGATTGCGGATCTCGCAATCTTTTCGCAATGATTTCACAATTGATAAAAAGTTACTAAAAAAGACTAAGGCAAAGGCAGAAATGGTTATTGCGGCTCTCGCAAGAATCTCGCAATAAATTCGCAACGATGTAAAAAGTAAAGTAAGAAAGCAAGGTCGGCTTACGAGTCCTCTATAGACATTTAACTATGATCATTCAACAGCAAATTAACATCTCATGCATCGTTTTAACTAGGTCTCATGCATCTTTCGATTACATGCATTAGGTCTTTAGTTTATTCATATCCAAATAAGACTTAAGAACCTATTTATACACACATGCTAACAAACGTGCTAGGAGAATGCCTATTCCTAGGCCACTCTCTGGTTACCATGAAAGGCTAACATGAATGGATGACTCTGAATTCTTAGTCCTTTCGGAGGTTAGGAATTCTTTAGACAAAATGGATGACCAATCGAAATTGCCCATGGGATGAAGATCACATACATTCAATGCATTCATGCTACTTTACATGCTGAATTCACATATTTCTATCCTATAGATTCATCCGTAGCAGACCTCTTATGGAGTTAGTTACTCATGGTTTTCGAAGAACTAAAGGAAGCGAATTGATTAAACATAAAATGAGAACTCAACAAAACAAATTGATTAAGGGATGACAAAATGAAGAACTCAATAAAATCAATTGATTACTCTAAAAAGGTAAGTTACACAACACTTCTTAAAGCAAGCGTGAAAAGGTCCGAAAGCGATGAATAACATAGACAGTAGTAAATGATTCAGAACAAAATGTTAAATAGACAGCAAGTAGTTTAGAAAACTATAAAGAAAACAGTCAGGTGCGTAAGGATCTTCCAATTCGTGAATCGCCTCGGATGAAGGGGAAGATTAGCTGTTCTTGGGGATAATTTCAATCAGAAGAGAAGAAGGATCTTCTCTCCTTCCTCTCGAATTATCCACGCCAAGGGCTTGTTTCTTCGATCCAACAAACGGGGGAAGAGTTTTTGTCTGCAGGTTTCTTCACGATCGGGCTCTTCTCGCACTCCGATTGATTGCTTTTTCCATCGCCATTCAGCTCCTTTTATAGCCTCTACAGGTACCTTTAGCCGCGGATCTCCATCCATTCTGGAGTAACAGCCTCCCACGTGGCAGCAGTAGAAAGGTTAGGCGGCTGGACAATCGCAACAACGACGACTGACGGCTGGAAAAATGCAGCAAAAAAAAGACTGGCGTTGCGGTTTCCTTGCGAGGGCCGCAATGCTCTGTTTTGGCTGATTCCATTGCGAGCCCGCAATATTTCCGCACTGCACCTGCAATGTACAATTTAGCTCTATTTTCACCATTTTGCATCCTTTTTCGTTCCTTTTCCAAATAAGCCTTAAATTAGCATCATTTCTCAAATTCTCACTTTCAAGCACACATTAAGCTAACTTCTAACAAAAACACTCAAGAATTTACATGATTTTTAGGTAATTAAAGCCCTAAATAATGCACTTTTGGAGAGGTAACATAGCCTGGAAAGTCTTTTTACATAGATCAAAACGACTGTCAACTAAAAGTCATCGCGGTCCCTACCATGATACTTTCTCTCTCATCATGATACCTTATACATTGGTGGTTTCTCAGTTCCTTAATTTTAGCCAATATACCACTACTTTATCCTAATAAAGTGTGATGGACTTAACCATATTTGGAACGTCGTTCAGATTAATAGAAGACTGTTTTAGCTATATACAATTTATTTTATTGCTTCATAAGAAAAAATTTTAACTTGTATATCAAGCTCTACCACCTAAGGTAAACATGAATTTTAATAAATCTTTGTCGAAGCAAGTGCATCTCGTAAAGATCAAATCTTTAACCTCATACACAAAATTATAATTTCTCATTTTATCTATAGATATTTTGAGAAAAGTTTTTAATTTTTCGCGCAATGGTGATACCATTGGGTTAACTAATATATACTAACCAATTTACTGTCAAATGTTATGTCTGACGTTGTTGCGTGCTCAATGGTTAAGATAAAGATGCAATGTGAGAGCACTCAGAACATGCAAGCATACATGGTCTTGTAGCAAGTAATAAGTATTTTTTCATTCGATTTCCCACAGAGATTTATTCTTAGTTACTAACGAAGTGAGAGGTTAAGTGAGAAAGGGTGGTTCAAATGAGGTAGATTTGGGTTTAAAGTGTCTAACTATTAAGGAATGTGCGAGATATGAAAGCAAAAATAAGTGCAAGCAAATAAGCAAACTCGAATGTAAAAGGAAAAGAATTGCGGAAACAGCAATTTTCTAGCAATGTTACTAACAGCGAATTAAGGGTAAAGTAGGGAAACAAGGGCTACTAACGACTCCTCTATAGGCTTTTTCATACGATTCTCAAGCAGTAGATCAACTCATCATGCATCAAACTAACTCATTCTCATGTATCTTCCAATTTCATGCATTAGATCCTTTAGTTTACTCATGTCCAAGTAAGGTCTTAAGCATCTTTTTATAAAAGTGAGTTTAGTAATTTGTACTATGAAAACGCCTATTCCTAGGTCGTTTTCTGGCTACCATGAGAGGCTAGCATGAATGTACGACTCTGAACTCTTACTCCTTCCAGAGGTTAGGAGTTCTTTGGACAAAATGGATGGCCAATCGAAATTGCCCGTGGGATGAAGCATACATACATTCAATGCATTTGAAACTAACCTACATGCTTGATTCACGTATTTCTACCTATAGACTTGTCATTAGCATACCCTTATGTGGTTTAGTTACTCATGGATGAAGATGAAATAGAAAGATTTGGGAATTTAAACATGCTCGACAGAATAGAAAGGACAAAACAGAAGAAGAAAACAGTAAACAGAGAAATGGAGAACGTGCGAAGTAATGAAATACTGCTTTGATTAACCAAAGTTTAAACTGAACAGATACCAATTATGAACAACTAAAACTAAACAGAACGAGACGAAATGAAGTAGAGTAGCAAACAGAAGGGGGAATAACAACAGCCAACAATAAAACAGAAGCAGAAAGCAGTAAAGGGTGCGTGTGAACTCCTCGCCGCAACGCCTTGGATGACAACCGAAGGTCAGCTTGATCGTGGATGAATCCAATCAGAAGAGATGAACGATCCTCTCTTCTTCCTCTTAGATTATCGATTCCACCAGCTAAAACCTCAACGCCAACACCCGTGAGAGAAAGCAATGAGAAACTGCGTTGAAGGAGAGATCCACGCCTTTCGAGTGTGTCTTCAACCTTCCCCTTTGACCTCCTTTTATAGTGTTCTGCAGGTACGATTGGGCCAAGGAGAACCATCCATTCTGAACGTCGTTCTTCTACGTGGCAGCAGGAGAAAGAATGGGCGGCTGAAAATTCGCAACAAAATAGAAATCGGTTAGACAACTTAACAGAATTCACTTAAAACATTGCGGTTTCAGCAATGTTTTCGCAATGCTTCTGCAATGTGCAAATTTCATGTCTTTAACTTCGTTTTTGGTTCTTTTTCTTTCCTTTTACACATAAGTCCTAATTTAGCTTCATTCTACTAATTCTCATATATAAGCACAAGTTTAAGCTAAATCCTACCAAAAACGCTTAAGATTGTACCTCTTTCTCTAGCAAATAAGTCCTACAATAGTCACTTTTGGAGACGTAACACACCCCCAAACTTAAGGTTTTGCTCGTCCTCGAGCAATATAAGGACTTACTTAGGCTGCTGTTTAACCTCTCTAACCACTTGCTGACTCCCCTAAATTCACTATCTATGGCAACGCTGTCTTGTGACACGCTTCTAAGTTTAAAACCAACTCCTCATTTTGCTTCTTATGATTTCTCTCGCCTTATAATCCTACTGTTTTATTAACTCCCTACAAATGATCTATCTGCTTCTGTCATTAAGTTCATTGTGCAACTATCCCTAAGTTTTCAAATTCTTCCTAGCTTTACCCTAGACTCAGTACATGCTTCTAATGCTTTTCTTTTGATCTACCTAGGATTCCTTAGAGTCATGCCAGTCTTAGTATAAACCAGTGACAGTAGTACATTCATAGAACAACCTAAACCCTGGCATCACTACATTGGATATACATTCATCTCCTTTTAACAAACCTATAAGCTATAACCCTGTGCTTAGCTAATTGAGGATCATAGTTCTTTTATTGAGGACACCTAAGCACAGAGCTAAAACTCATAGGCATACACTCTTCTTCCTTAGTTTTTCCTTTTTTCTTTCTTTCTTTGGTGGAGCCTCTCCTTTGGTTGCCTTTTGATGCAATGCCACTTGTGGGTTACACACATGGCACTGATTACTCAGCAACTTCAAAAGAGACACCACTCTTTATTCTATTTTCACTTTTTTTTTCTTCAGTTCATCTTTTTTTCAAAGGAGAAGAAGAATGCTTATGTTTTAGAAGGGAGAGAGGAATGTTCCTAGGCCTAGGGCTGCCTCCCCCAAACTAAAACTTCTCATTGTCCCCAATGAGAGTCTGAGGTGGCACACCCCCAAACTTGTCCTAGAAGCATCTAGTCTAAGGTAAAAGAAAGAGAATCTAAAAGTCCTAGGCATAGAATGAACTTTCTAAAAGCAAATACTACAGCAGCAGAATTTTGCAAAAACAGTATGTGAAGGACTTAAAGAGATGCATGCTGAGCATTGTAAGAGAGCTAATTTAAACTATCAAAGGTGTCCTAAGACACTCATCCAGCATGCTCACAGATAGGTCATACATGGCAGTCAAGCAAACAGCAAGAGAGAAAAAATTAAACAGAACCAGCCTATCTATCAGTCAGTCAACAGCATGCGATAACTAACAAAAATTGCGGAATCCGCAAAAATTTCGCAATAAACCTACAGGGCATATTTAACAGCGATCAAGGCCCCTTTGCATGCTATTTCCAGTCATCTACAACTACTCAAAAAGGAAACTAACACAAGTTAGCTACTCAGATACCATCTACCTACACTAAACTATCCTAAACAACCAAAAGAAATTAAACAGAACAAGCATTAGATTCAAAAACATCAGTCACAAGTTAACGAAAAGCAGGTTATTTTTTTTCAAGAGGGAACAGAAGTACTCCCTCGAGTGCCCTTCAGACTGGCACTCAAACATCCTCATCATCATCCTTCCTCTCCCTTGGAGGTGTCCACGGCTTCAGTAGATCAGTGGGGAATGCAGGGAAGATACATCCCAATTGATCAGCCACGTCTTTGTCCCTCGCCTGCACGTATTCAGCCCACTGCGCCATCTTCTGCTGGAGGTCCATTAAGCAGGCCATGGAGAGCGATTGAGCAGCAGCCAATCCGTCCAGCTCAAACTCCATATTACCTCTCCGTCGCATCCGCAAGCCCGTGGGCAGTTCCAGATGTCCTGTGTAGGCCAGCTGCCTCTCCTTCCTCTCGATGGGCACACCTGCACGTAAACAGAGTTTAGTAATGGTGTTTGGGAAGAAGAGAGGGCCCTTACATTTCTTCACGCAGTCGGCTATGGAGGCTGTAATGACCTCTCCAACATCTATGGTGAGGCCCCTCATAATGGCGTACACCAGCAAAGATCTCCCCTGGTTTATGGTAGTCTCGTGGGTCACAGGGGAGAGACGCCTTCGCACAAAGGAAAACCAGACGGCTGCCTTGGCCTTGAGGGTCGCACTCATCAGGGTGTGCATCCCATTACGTGAAATTGTCCACGCCGCCTCAGGTTGGCCTATGATGCGCAGGGCTTCTTCCAAGACAGCCTCAGAAGGTGAGTCGATGATCCTCGCGTAGTCAGTGTATTTATGCCCTTTGAGGGCATACACTTCATTGATAGCCTTGGCCGAGAAATCGACCTCAATCCCCCTTACCATGGACAGACCATCCTCGGGGTGCGTCAGATTGGCGTAGAAATCGTACACCATGTCGGAGTAGGCAGGGATGGGCGGTCTGCACAGCTCTTCCCAGCCGTGGTTGGTGATCCCTGCGCGCAAGAATTGCGGCAGGTCCGCCAATGCATCAAGGAATCCCTTCTCGTGGAGCAAATCTCTCTTCCTCAATTCTATACCTCTGGCCTCTGCATCTTGAGATACATATCGCACGGCCTGAGGATCGTCTTCGGGGTACAATTTTGCCTTCCCCTTCTCCTTCGCCTTGGCCGATTCAGCGACCTCAACCTTCAGCTTCTTTAAAGAAGGCTCACCACTGACCTTCTTCTTCTTGGAACGCTTGGAAGCTTTGGGTCGCTTGGCCTTCACAATCTTGGGCGCCTTCTTCCTCAGTCGAGCCCTGGTGGTCATTTGCTGGAGGCAGTCCCCCAACGTCTCATCCATGGAATCGCTTTGTCCCCCTTCCACAGGGCTGTCATGGCTGCCTTCCCTCAAAGGAGAGAAGACTTCATCTTCCTCCACCGGTTCATCGCTCGGCACCGAATCGTGGTGCTCTTCAGGTGGAGCTTCAGGCTCCGGTGTTGGTGAGGAAGGCTCCAGCGTCTGTGGCTACGGAGAGGGCTCAGGACTCTGTCTGGCCGTCTCGTACGAAGGTGGGCCACTCCCAAGATTCTCCTCGGTGGGAGTCTTTTCTTTGATCAGCGCCTCCACCGCAAGCGACCATTTACGTTTCTTTGGGGTGTCGGCTGGTTCAGATGGCCCAGCAGGGATTTCGGTCATCACCTTCCACTTCTTCCGTCGTACCGGCAGCTTCGGTGGTCTTAAAGGCTCTGCAACCTCGACATCTGCCAAGGACAGTAGCGCTTCTCTCGCAGCCGCTTCTGTGTCAGGGGACTTCTTCTTGGAAGCAGATCGCTCAGCTCGTGTAAGCACCATTGTTGGTTTGGGAAGATCAGAAGGTAGGAGATGCAGGGGAAGAAGATGACTGATTCTTGAAGTCCAACGAATGAAGAAAACGTAGGGGGCAATGCTGATTTGACGCGTATTTGTAATCAAGTGGATCCCAACGGCTCTTTCTGTTGCGGTTTCAGCAAATCTACCGCAATTAAATGCCCAGCCGTTGGAAGATTTTCTTGATTTAAATCACAAGATTTAATCAACCGAATCTTGGATTTAACCCGATCTTCCTCGTGGATTTTTCTCCTTGATTCAACCTCTTGATCTCCTCTTCAAGATCTCCTATTTAAAATTCATCAATTAAAACAAAATTCGTAATTAAAATCACACATAAACACACAAAATAAAAATCGAAAAAAAAAATACGAAGAAAAAAACTAAGGCATAGCCTTCACGTGGACGAGCACAGTAATCACTCGTCCAGCGGTTTGATTTTTAAGCTTCGGATAAAAGGAAGGCCGAGAGAGTCTTCACATCTCCTTCCTCGTAGTAATGCTTCAAACGTGCACCATTGACCATAAACGGTTGCCCATTCTGCAGGTTCCTAATCTCAATCGCACCATGAACAAACACGTTAGTTATAACAAAAGGACCTGACCATCTGGACTTAAGTTTGCCTGGAAATTATCTCAACCTTGAGTTAAATAACAAGACATGCTGGCCCTTCTTGAAGTCCTTAATCCTAAGTCTACTATCATGCCAAATTTTAGTTTTTTCTTTATACATTTTGGCATTTTCATAGGACATATGTCTAAGCTCATCTAACTCATGTAATTGCAGAGACCGCAATGTTCCCGCATCGGTCACGCAATAATTTAGCTCTTTTAAGGCCCAAAAGGCTTTGATTTCCAATTCGAAGAGGAGATGACATGCTTTTCCATACACAAGTCTATAAGGAGACATACCTAGGGGTGTCTTATATGCAGTCCTATATGCCCAAAGTGCATCTTCTAACTTAATTGACCAATCTTTTCTATTAGGTTTGACCACTTTTTCGAGTATGTTTTTAATCTCCCTATTTGATATTTCAGCTTGTCCATTCGAATGTGGGTGATAAGGGGTTGCTACTCTATGTCTAACATTGTACTTAGCTAACACTTTTTCCATAGCCTTATTAATAAAGTGAGTCCTCTCATCACTAATTATAGCCCGTGGTGTACCAAACCTTGTAAAGATGTGCCTATTAAGGAACTTAATGACTGTTTTGGCATCGTTTGATGGACATGCTATGGCTCTACCCACTTAGATACATAGTCTACAGCTACAAGTATATAGAGATTACCTGCTGAAGGGGGGAATGGCCCCATAAAGTCGATGCCCCACACATCAAAGAGCTCCAACTCTAAGATGTAAGTGAGAGGCATCTCATCCTTCCGACTCAGGTTACCTGTTCTTTGACATTCGTCGCAGCTGTGCGCATGGTCGTGTGCATCCGTGAATATCGTGGGCCAATAGTAGCCACTCTGGAACACCTTCGCAACTGTCCTTTGGCCACCAAAATGGCCACCATATGGAGACGTATGGCAGTGCTGCAACACTTACTTCGCCTCAGCAGCTGAGACACACTTCCTCAGCAATCCGTCTGCGCAAGTCTTGTATAGTGTAGGATCGTCCCAGATGAACTTCCTAGCTTCATGGAGAAACCTCTTCTTTTCTTGCCCTCCCTTGAAAGTTGGTAGTACCTGCGAGGCAAGGAAGTTAGCAATATCAGCAAACCAAGGTTCCTCATCGTTATCACGATGTGCTAACACAAAGACATGCTCATCGATAAAGGCATCAGAAATTGCGGGTTCCGCAATTTTATCGCAATTATGCCGCAACCTAGAAAGATGATCGGCAACTACATTTTCGCATCCTTTCTTATCTCTAATATCTAGATCAAACTCTTGCAACAACAATACCCATCTAATTAACCTAGGGTTAGCATCACCCTTCCTCATTAGGTATTTTAATGCAGAATGATCAGTATAAACAATGGTCCTAGTGCCTACAATGTAATTCCTAAACTTCTCACAGGCAAATACTACTGCTAGCATCTCCTTTTCCGTGGTTGTGTAATTACATTGTGCTTCATTCAGTGTCTTACTTGCATAGTATACAGGATGTGTAAGTTTATCAATTTTTTTTCCTAGCATAACCCCTACTGCATAGTGACTCGCATCACACAACATCTCAAATGGTAGGTCCCAATTTGGTCCTAATATAATAGGTGCTGTGACTAAGGCTTTCTTAAGGGTTGTCCATGCTAAGAAACATTCTTTGGAAAAGACAAATGGTTTGTTCAGCTCTAGAAGCTCACACAAGGGTTTAGAAATTTTTGAAAAGTTCTTAATGAACCTCCTATAGAAACCCGCATGACCTAGAAAACTTCTAATAACTTTTACATTTTGGGCTCCACAAGGTTCTCTATTATCTCTATCTTGGCCCTATCGACCTCTACTCCTGCTCTAGAAACTTTGTGACCTAGGACTATTCCTTCTTCCACCATGAAGTGGCATTTCTCCAAATTAAGGACTAGGTTGGTCTCCTCACACCGGGCTAGGACTTGTCCTAAGTTCTCTAAACAATTTGTAAAAGAATCACCAAAAACCGAGAAGTCATCCATAAATATCTCTATCATGGATTCATCCAAGTCAGAGAAAATAGCTAACATGCACCTTTGGAAAGTTGCTGGTGCATTGCATAAGCCAAAAGGCATTCTGCGAAAAGCAAACGTTCCAAAGGGACATGTAAAGGTTGTCTTCTCCTGGTCCACAGGATCTATGGTTATTTGGTTATATCCAGAATAACCATCTAAGAAACAGTAGTAGGCTCGGCCAGCTATCCTATCTAACATCTGATCTATAAAAGGTAAAGGAAAATGATATTTTTTTGTTTCTTTGTTTAATTTTCTATAGTCCATACAGACTCTCCACCCTGTAATAGTTCTAGTTGGAATTAGTTCATTACTCTCATTCACTACTACAGTCATCCCCCCTTTCTTAGGCACACATTGAATTGGACTCACCCATTGACTGTTAGCTATAGGGAAGATTACACCTGCATCTAACCATTTGATTATTTCTTTTTTTACTACCTCTTTCATGGAGGGATTCAACCTACGTTGGTGGTCTACTCTAGGTGTATGTTCTTCTTCCAATAATATCTTATGCATGCAATAGGAAGGGCTAATACCTCTTATGTCAGCAATCGTCCATCCAATAGCTTTTTTTATGTTGCTTAAGTAGCAAAATTAACGCAATTTCATGCTCTTCACTTAATTTGGACGAAATGATTACAGGCAAAGTATCATGCTCTCCTAAATATGCATACTTCAGATGATCAGGCAATGGTTTTAATTCTAAGAGGGGTGGATGCTCAATGGATGGTTTCAGTGGATTCATGGATCTTTCAGTTAAATCAATAGTCATACAAACATGCTGAGGTTTATTCACAGGTATGTCCATTATTTCAGCTATGTTTAAGTCAGTTACATCAATTTCTACATAGTCATTGGCATGCTTAGTTAATAATTCATGCTCAAGTTGGTCTTTCATCAGTGAATCTATTATATCTACACTTGCACAAGATTCAGAATCAGAAGGATACCTTAGGGCTTTAAAGACACTAAACTTAACCTCCTCATCATGAACCCTCATGGTGAGCTCACCTTTCTGGACATCGATCAAGGCCCTACCTGTGGCTAAGAATGGTCTGCCTAATAGGATTGGTACCTCCTTGTCTGCTTCATAGTCCAGAATGATGAAGTCTGCAAGAAAAATAAATTTGTCAACCTTGACAAGAATATCCTCAATTTTCCCCTCCAGGTATGCGATGGATCTGTCTGCAAGCTGCAAGGTGACAGTGGTAGGACGTGCTTCTCCTATGCCTAGCTGACGGAATAGGGATAGGGGCATGAGATTTATGCTGGCTCCCAGGTCACAAAGAGCTCTGCCCACGTGCTTGCCTCCCAATTCAACTGGTAAGGTGAAGGAACCAGGATCCTTCTCCTTCTTTGGAAGTTTGTTCTGGAGTATAGCACTGCACTCCTCAGTAAGATTCACTGTTTCAAATTCACCAATGATCTTTTTGTTAGCTATTATATCCTTCAAAAATTTAACATACGCAGGCATAGATTGCAAAACCTCTACAAATGGAATATTAACATGCACTTGCTTTAAAATTTCTAAAAATTTGTTAAAGTGCACTTCCTGTTCTTGTTTTTTCTTCAGCCTTCTAGGAAATGGAGGTGGTGGCACATATGTAGGCACTTCAGGTCGCCTAATGATAGGTGGAGGCCTTGGAATTTCTTCTGGTTCCTCTATGATCGGTTCCAGCCTCACCCTTGATGTGCTTGTTGATGGATGACCATGGTTTGGCAGAGAATCCAGTGGAGCACTAGACTCTTCATTCTCTACTCTCTTTGGTGTATCTCTAGTGTTGCTCACCAATGGTCTCCCACTTCGAAGTTCAATTGCTTGAACTTGCTCTTTTCCATCCCTTCTAGGTACTTCAGTGTCAGCAGGAAACCTACCTTGGGGCCTATTTTTTAGCTCATTTGCTAGTTGCCCTATTTGGTTCTCTAGGCTCCTAAGGGTAGCTTGCTGACTTTGTAAGGCATCATCATTCTTTGCAATGTACTTCTGAAGTAAATTTTCTACAGATGACCCCATTGGAGGGTTATACGATTTTTGGTACATGGATTGGTTATTTTGTTGAGTGAAACCAGGTGTTCCACTCGGTCTTGGTTGGTTTTGATTTTGGTTAGTGTTCTGTTGGCCACCCCAAGAAATATTTGGGTGGTTTCTCCAACCAGGGTTGTAAGTGTTAGAGTAGGGGTTGTTTCTAGGCTGCTGTTGACTTCCAACATAGCAGACTGAGGCTGGATTCCCAGGGCAGTAATCATACAGGTGCCCTTCCCCACAGAACCCACAAATTAGTGTCTCACCTTGACTATTTGATGTGCCCATTGAAATGGATGCGGCGGTGTTGACATTGGTTTGGAGATTGGTTTGAGCCATTTGTTTGACTAGGTTGGTCAGGGCGTTTATTTGGCTACTCATGGCACTGAGTGCATCCTTGTCTTGAGCTCTACTCGGCTCTACTGGATCATCTGACCACCTATAGTGAGAGGCTGAGATTTTCTCCAAAATCCCATAGGCTTCATTATAGCTTTTAGAAAGCATGGAACCACCAGCTGACGAATTTAGCACTTGCCTTGTTTTGGGGTTGCATCCTTTAAAAAAGACTTCTATTTGGATACACCATGGGATGCCATGGTGTGGACATTTAAGCAAAAGGTCCTTGAACCTTGTCCAAGCTTCGTGAAGAGACTCGTTTTCGGCTTGTTTAAACTTGATAATGTCATCACGAAAGTTGGAATTCCTATCAGGTGGGAAGTATTTGACCAGAAATGTTTCAGCCAGATCTGTCCAATTGACAATTGATCCGGAGGGTAATGAGTTTAACCACGTTTTGGCTTTATCTCTTAATGAGTAAGGAAAGAGGTAAAGCCTCAAAGCTTCTTGGGAAACTCAAGGGATAAGGAAGGTATCACTAACTCCTAGGAAGTTTCTTAAATGATTGTGGGGATCTTCATTTTCCACCCCAAAAAATTGTCCCACAGTAGACAGCATTTGGAACATTACTGACTTTAACTCGAATGAGTTGGCAGTAATTTCAGGGCGTATTATGCTTGGGTTTAGCTCCCCAGGCATAGGAACTAAGTAGGAGAGGATGGCACTATCCTTGTCATTCGCTATTTCGATGGGGTTGCGAGTGGTAGGTACCGGATTTGGGACTGGTCTTTCCATTTCAATTTGTAGGAATTGCGAAGACTCCGCGGAGTCAGCAAAGTTTTGAGTTACAGGGGGTTGTTTGAAGAGGCGTTTCTTGGCTCTGTTTCTGGCCCTAAGTAATCTTTCAGGCTCAGGATTGAACTCTAGATCGCTACTTGAATGCTCATTCATAAACTAACCCAATGGTACCTGTAAAAGAAAAATAGAAAGAGATCAGCTCCAATAGATATTAAGAATTGATTTTTTTTCTAACTTAACAGACTTCGTATTCACTAAACAAAATCCCCGGCAGCGGCGCCAAAAACTTGTTGCGTGCTCAATGGTTAAGATAAAGATGCAATGTGAGAGCACTCAGAACATGCAAGCATACATGGTCTTGTAGCAAGTAATAAGTATTTTTTCATTCGATTTCCCACAGAGATTTATTCTTAGTTACTAACGAAGTGAGAGGTTAAGTGAGAAAGGGTGGTTCAAATGAGGTAGATTTGGGTTTAAAGTGCCTAACTATTAAGGAATGTGCGAGATATGAAAGCAAAAACAAGTGCAAGCAAATAAGCAAACTCGAATGTAAAAGGAAAAGAATTGCGGAAACAGCAATTTTCTAGCAATGTTACTAACAGCGAATTAAGGGTAAACTAGGGAAACAAGGGCTACTAACGACTCCTCTATAGGCTTTTTCATACGATTCTCAAGCAGTAGATCAACTCATCATGCATCAAACTAACTCATTTTCATGTATCTTCCGATTTCATGCATTAGATCCTTTAGTTTACTCATGTCCAAGTAAGGTCTTAAGGATCTTTTTATAAAAGTGAGTTTAGTAATTTGTACTAGGAAAACGCCTATTCCTAGGTCGTTTTCTGGCTACCATGAGAGGCTAGCATGAATGTACGACTCTGAACTCTTACTCCTTCCAGAGGTTAGGAGTTCTTTGGACAAAATGGATGGCCAATCGAAATTGCCCGTGGGATGAAGCATACATACATTCAATGCATTTGAAACTAACCTACATGCTTGATTCACGTATTTCTACCTATAGACTTGTCATTAGCATACCCTTATGTGGTTTAGTTACTCATGGATGAAGATGAAATAGAAAGATTTGGGAATTTAAACATGCTCGACAGAATAGAAAGGACAAAACAGAAGAAGAAAACAGTAAACAGAGAAATGGAGAACGTGCGAAGTAATGAAATACTGCTTTGATTAACCAAAGTTTGAACTGAACAGATACCAATTATGAACAACTAAAACTAAACAGAACGAGAGGAAATGAAGTAGAGTAGCAAACAGAAGGGGGAATAACAACAGCCAGCAATAAAACATAAGCAGAAAGCAGTAAAGGGTGCGTGTCAACTCCTCGCCGCAACGCCTTGGATGACAACCGAAGGTCAGCTTGATCGTGGATGAATCTGATAGCTCCAAAATAGAGCTATCTTTATGTCCCTAATTCTAGCTAAAACCATGACATATATTGATTAAAATGCTCCCTTGTACGTGATTTCATGGTAGAGAGCTCGGGAAGTCCAAAGACACGTTTCGGGGCTTAAAGTGCCGTTTTAGAGCTTCAAAGATGCATCGGGAGTGAAATGACCTAAAGAATCCAAGAGATGGCAAAAAGAGCTTGAAAAGACACAAATTGGCATCACCAACCCGAGAGAACCCTTGCATGGGCGGCAGCGTCGAGATGCTAGCTCGACGCTGGCCGAGGGTCGCGACGCCGCCCAGAGATCATCCGAAGCACGCGCGCGACAGCGTCTCGACGCCGCCCCAACACCATCCGACGCACGCGCGCGCCCCCAGCGTCGAGACGCCGCCCGAGGGTCTCGACGCCAGCCCGATTATTTTCCCAGATTGACGCGCGACAGCGTCGAGACAAACGCTCCGACTTTAAAAAAAAAGCATGAAAACGCAAAATTGCAGCCAACTTTTCATACCCATCTTCTTCCTCCAACAATAGCTCTCGGGTCTACCACCATTTTTCACCATTTTTGTACTTCTTCTCCTTCTTTGTGCATGATTTCAAGCTCTTCCATGGGGGATTGGATTAATTCATCCTCCATGGAAGGCTAAACCGAGGTAAGTGCTTAATTTTGAGTTTTGGTTTGTATGTTTTGGATGTTTGGGGAGATTTTTCCCCTTTGTAAATGTTGAGAAATTAGTATGTTATGCATCTCTTGCTTGTTCTTAATCCAATTCTAGCATGTGTAGCTAAATTAGATTGACGCTCTAATTCCTATGCATGATAGAGGGCTAAAGGTTGGGACGTATAATTGCCCAAACCGCTAGGTAGCACGGGTCTAAGCATGGCTAATCAATTCGGCCCAAAGTGACAGTTGGTAATCTGAATTAATTAACGTTTTCATGTTAGGCTTATAAATTGTATTTTGGCAAGCCTCGACAGCTTGAATTTGGAGTACCACATAAAGTGCTCTACCAAAATTGGCGCCGTTGCCGGGGAACTAAGTTTAATTTAATTTAGTTAAGTTTAGTTTGATGGTTTTAAAAATTTTCCTTACTTTCTTTTTGTACAGTTTAATTCTTTTGTATTATTTTACCCGTTTTTGTCCGAGTTTTTGAGCGCAGCATTCTTTGAAAATTCAAAAGAAGCGCAAGATGGAGGTCGGGGGTAATTATGAGCATCAAAGAACCTTGAGGGAGCTTGCATCATCTGAGCTAGGTCGGAACACATCGAGTATATCGTATCCGGTAGCTTCAGGTAATTTTGAATTTAAAGCTGGTCTGGTTGACTTATTACCTTCTTTTTATGGCAATACAGATGAGAATCCCGTCAGACACCTCAAGGCATTTCAGATGGTGTGTTCGTCATTCAGGACCGACGACATCACCGAAGATCAACTCCACCTTAGAGCCTTTCCTTTCACCTTGAAGGGGAGGCAAGAGAGTGGATGTATTACCTACCGACCGGGTCCATTACTTCTTGGGCTGAGTTGCGGGGAGCATTTTACGCGAAGTATTTTCCACCTCCCAAGGTAGCCGCCTTTAGAAGAATGATTAATAGAATTGAGCAAGGAGAAAAAGAGACAGTTCTCGAGTGTTGGGAGAGATTTGGCCGGTTGTGTGAGGATTGTCCCAACCACCAAGTGTCTGACCAGCGCCTGATTCAGAATTTTTACGAAGGTCTTTTACCGCCAAATCGACAGTTAGTTGATGTCGCCAGTGGCGGTTCGCTCATGGATAAGACGCCCGCTGAAGCTAGAGTTTTAATTTCCAACTTGGCTAGAAGCTTGGAGCGGAGTGGAGAAGGAAGCGAGGAGCAAGCTCGGTTGAGAAGGGACGTGGATGAGCTTAAGGCTCAGCTTTTTGAGGTAAGTAAAGTTGTTCTCGCTTTAAAGGATGATTTTCTGAAATCCCAACCTTCTGTTTCAGGTAGATCTGTCGAGGACATGGTTCAAGCTCTCCTTACAATAACCTCGGACAAGCTCGATAACGTTGAAACTCAGATGAAGGATTTGGGTAAGGAAATATCCTTTATGACCGAGAAGGTAAATTTGTTGGAAAAGCAAAAAGCTGAAAGCGCGAATGCCATCACCCTGAGAAGTGGGAAGCATCTTCCCACGAGTACCTCGCCGGTGGAAGTCGATTATGGCCACGTCGAGCCACAGACAGAAAATCCCGAACCACGGTGGCATGGGGTAAATTTCGATCCTACATGCACTAGAGTTTATGTGCCTAAGGCTCCTTTTCCTAGCAGGTTAGCGAGACCGCCTAAGGAGGACTACGAGAAGGAGTTCCTGGACACATTCAGGAAGGTAGAGATCAACATCCCTCTATTGGACGCCCTGAAGGAAATTCCGAGGTACGCCAAGTTCCTCAGGAAGCTTTGCACCAACCAGAGGAAGACAAAGGAGAGTGAACGCGTCGTGGTAAGTGAGAACGTCTCCGCCTTGATCACAAAGAACTTACCGGTTAAATGAGGCGATCCAGGTATTTTCTCTCTCCCTTGTAAGATTGGAGGCATGCATATTAGAAGAGCAATGCTTGATCTAGGAGCCTCCATTAGCGTTATGCCGTATTCCATTTATCAGAAACTGAAACTGAAAGGAATGACTAAAACAGGAACAATTATTCAACTTGCTGATAGAACTTCTGTGCATCCTCTAGGAATAGTAGAAGATGTGTTAGTGCAAGTCAATGAGTTAATTTTTCCTGTTGACTTTTATGTTCTGAAAATGGATGAAAATTATTCCTCTCCGCATGCTTTGATCTTATTAGGTAGGCCCTTTATGAAAACTGCTAAAACTAAAATAAATGTGGATAAGGGCATTTTATCTGTTGAGTATGGCGGAGAGGTTGTTGAGATGCATTTGCCCGATGTAGAAGAGCATGTTGATGATGTCTTCTCTGTTTGTCAAGTAGACACTTTTGAATCTGTAGCTCGTAATGAATGCATGACTGTTGAGGATGGGGATGACCCATTATTTTTAACTGAACTTTTTTATGATCATGAGTTGCATGAACCATCATTGACTGAATTTTGTGATTCATCTGTTTCTACTTTGACAACCGTTGAGAACCCTGCTAATCTACTTCCTTCCACTTTACCTTGCACTTTTGGAAATGAAATGACTAATCAAGCCATGCTAGATTTAGGACCATCGGTTAATGTTGAGTCGCATGTTGTTTTTATTGAGCTTAAAATGAATGACTTGCATGAATCTGGTTCTACTTTGCAATTGGTTGATAAATCTTATGTGCACCCCTTGGAAAAGGTGGAAGATGTTTTGGGCAAAGTAACTGACCCGTTCTTTCCTGCTGATTCATATACTCATGGAATGCATGAAAATCTCTCTCATGTTTTTGCATCAATTTTATGGGATCAACCCTTTACAAAACCTGTTAAATTTAAAATTGATGTTGTATGTGCGCAGAAGGCACGAGAGAAAGAATTGTTCATGGATTTTCACAGGAAAGAGGTGATTAGGAAGATGGATGGGGCATCTTCCAAGTTCGACTATGGATGAGTGGATGAGTGAATACAGTCGAGCAATCGACTCTAAAAATTTGCGCTTCTCGGAGGCACCCGAGTTTGGACTGTAATTCTGTTATTTACTGTTTTGCTTTTGTTTATATTTGCTTTTGAGTTGTTGTTCGTTTTCTTGTTTTCCTAGGAGAAAAGGTGGAATGGCCGGCAATTCGAGAGCATATTGGAAGACGTTGGTGCACATCTTCACCCGTCGGCTCAACAAGATTCAGGGGAGGTTTTCTGTTCCCTTAGGATTTTACTGTTTTGACTGTTTAATGCATTGGGGACAATGCATATCTTTAGGTGGGGGGTGGAGTTTGTTGATAGATATGAGACTTCTTAGTAGTCGTCGGGCATATGTATACTCTGATGGTTAGATTAGAATCTGAATGCATGTGTCCGATGAGGACGGTCTGTGATTTGCTTGTGAACACACGGTATTTGTGTAGGTTGAAGAAATTTGACAATGTATGCACTTGTTGAGCCTATTTTAAAATTTTTTCTGTTATTTCCCTACATTCACTGAGCACATAGCACTCTTATCCTCAGTTTTGTAGGTCTAGACGGATCTTATTTTGTCTGAAACCTTGTTGTCACCCCGAAAGGTACCATTAGGGAGGCTTGATGTGTAGAGGTAGTAATGACTCATTTGTGTATAGCGAAGCTATTGCCTAAAAAAAAAGTATGCATGAAAATTAAAAACTCTAAAGTTGCTCCTCCTTCTTGTGTTGCCCGTGTAACCAGGGGCGATCGTGTAACCCACGGTTGTCACTGCATGAAAGGGGAACTAATAGAAGTGAGCAATGGTCCTTAAAAACGTGAAGCTAGATCTAGTTTGACGTGTTAGGCTCTCTTGGAGAAAAATAAAAAAAAAAGTGGTTCAAAAAGAAAAAAAAATGGGTACAAAGTACTCAAAGAAAAAGAATAAAATTTAGGCCTTTTGTTTTGTTGCTATTCCTATCACTAAAAGCCGTTAGACCGTTCTTATCGCCATAAGTAGGGGGAAAACGAGTTATAGGACTGTATTAGGTTGTTCCGGGCTTGCATGAGCTAGGTTGAGAGGTGCTAAGCACACACACACGTAAGGGAATATGAGTTTAAATTTTGAAATGATTTCAACGTTTGCATGCATTTGATGGTTTTGAATTTATTACAAGTACCTTGTTTCACAAGCATTAAGGTTAGAGTCTAAGCATGCATTTAATTCTTTGGAGATTATTTAGAGTATACCTTGCTCGAGAACTAGCAAGATTTAGGTCGGGGGTATTTTGATAGGTCCAAAATAGAGCTATTTTTATGTCCCTAATTCTAGCTAAAACCATGACATATATTGATTAAAATGCTCCCTTGTAGGTGATTTCATGGTAGAGAGCTCGGGAAGTCCAAAGACACGTTTCAGGGCTTAAAGTGCCGTTTTAGAGCTTCAAAGATGCATCGGGAGTGAAATGGCCTAAATAATCCAAGAGATGGCAAAAAGAGCTTGAAAAGACACAAATTGGCATCACCAACCCGAGAGCACCCTTGCATGGGCGGCAGCATCGAGACGCTAGCTCCACGCTAGCTCCACGCTGCCAGCGTCGAGACGCTGGCCGAGCGTCGCGACGCCGCCCAGACATCATCCGAAGCACGCGCGCGACAGCGTCGAGACGCCGCCCGAGGGTCTCGACGCCGCCCCGATTGCAAGACGCAGACGAAGCGCGCGACAGCGTCCAGACGCCGCCCGAGGGTCTCGACGCCGCCCCAACACCATCCGACGCACGCGCGCGCCCCCAGCGTCGAGACGCCGCACGAGGGTCTCGACGCCAGCCCGATTATTTTCCCAGATGGACGCGCGACAGCGTCGAGACGCTGCCCGAGCGTCTCGACGCCCGCGCGCGCGCGCGCGCGGCAGCGAACTTAGGGCACAGCGTCGAGACGCTGGCCTAGCGTCTCGACGCTCCGACTTTAAAAAAAAAGCGTGAAAATGCAAAATTGCAGCCAACTTTTCATACCCATCTTCTTCCTCCAACAATAGCTCTCGGGTCTACCACCATTTTTCACCATTTTTGTACTTCTTCTCCTTCTTTGTGCATGATTCCAAGCTCTTCCATGGGGGATTGGATTAATTTATCCTCCATGGAAGGCTAAACCGAGGTAAGTGCTTAATTTTGAGTTTTGGTTTGTAAGTTTTGGATGTTTGGGGAGATTTTTCCCCTTTGTAAATGTTGAGAAATTAGTATGTTATGCATCTCTTGCTTGTTCTTAATCCAATTCTAGGATGTGTAGCTAAATTAGATTAACGCTCTAATTCCTATGCATGATAGAGGGCTAAAGGTTGGGACGTATAATTGCCCAAACCGCTAGGTAGCACGGGTCTAAGCATGGCTAATCAATTCGCCCCAAAGTGACAGTTGGTAATCTGAATTAATTAACGTTTTCATGTTAGGCTTAAGGCAAGAGAGAAACCGGGTTAGTCTTAGGATTAGGCCGTCGCAATGTTCCCGTCAGTGGCATGTAGTCGATCTAGGGGTTGATGGAACGACATGCGCAGCGGTGGTGATTTCGGACCGATGATACTCTAATTTCATCAATTTAACAAATAGAAAACATGCTCAAACGACGAAAAAAAAAAATTAGAATACATACCCTTGTAGTTCCAATTTCTTCAAGCTCCGCCGTACGTTCCTCGTCACGAACTTCTTCCGGACTCTTCTCACGAACGCCCCGAGGACCACCCCAGGTAGTCCCGCTATCCTCGGCGCCGCGCAACGGAGTTGTGGGACTCCGAAACAAAAAAAAAAGAAGAAGAAAAGAAGAAGAAGGAGAAGAAGAAGTACAGAAGCTTTTTGTATGAACACTTCACGAAGGCTCTACCTCTTCTTTGAATTCACAATTCAATTAAAGTGTAACCCAAAAGGCACCCAAGCCATATAAATAATATATTACAATTATATATAAAAATATATATATATATACATTAATACATGTCTTACATGCAAAATGCATCTAACACATATATAATTATTATTATTTTATAAATTAATTAAAACTTAATTAATTTTAAATAATAATAAATATTTTTATTTATTAAACAATTTAATAAATAAAATATATATATAGAAATTAATTAATTAAACTTTTTAATTAATTAATATTATTTAATTAAATATCAAATATTAATTAAATAATATGGCTAAACCCGGTTTTCCGAAAACCGACTCTTTTGCACATGAATCCAATTCATGTTTTAGGCCAATCTCATATTTAAATCATATTTAAATATGTCTATCCTTCTTCAACAAACCGAATTTGAACAATTCAAATTCTTTTTCTTTTTCTTTTCTTTTATACTGTTGCACGACGTTATCCGAGCTAGCCAGGAGAACCTAAAGGACCTACAAATCATGAGCTCCAATGATACGAGATTATTCGGTCAAAACTCTTTTAACCTAAATCAATCAACATTCGTTAACCCCCGGAGACTCCATTATAGTCCGAGGGTTGCACTTTCCTCACTGTAGATATATTATGTCCCCTGATATAACCGTCACTGGCAAGTCGACCCTTCACAGGTTGTTCGTAATCACAGCTGGGTCATTTAAACCGTTTAACCCCTGCATTACGTCTTGTTCCTTAAGTACCACTGACACCTCTAATGAACAATAGATCTGTGGTCCAACCAACAGATCAATTAACCCTCTCATCTCATGAGAGTGAGCGCGCTAATTGTTCAAGCCCCGGAGTCAGCTATTAAGGGAACAACCTATCTACTAACCCTGAAGAGCGGGTTAGGAGTGAACTCCAATCTTGCTATACTATGTCCCCAGCTACCTATTCGACTTTATCCCCAAGATGGTAGGCTTATTGAGTCGGCGCTAAAGGGCCACTCTCACCCGTGCAAGTCAAAGGATACTATCGAATAAGCAGGAGTTCATAGCGAGCTCAGGATTGAGATCGAGTTACCTAGGCCATCAATATGTATAACTCGGTCTCATCAGTAAACGGAGTTATAAAGAGAGAGCGACTTAATAGGCGGTTCGATCTTATGCAAACTCTTTGCACATGACGCCCTCACTCGCACATCTCCATGTGAAACGATTCGGATCACATCGTTTTGTACAATACAAAGTGAGCCGCATCCAATAGTGTTACCAGGATAAGGTACCCAGCCTTATCCGTATACTATAGACCGTTTTGACTGACAACTTGAGCCTGATCCACAATCATGTCATACATGAGGCTCTAGTACTCATATTCAGCCATGGGTGTTGGTCATTGGTATAGGTTAACCTAAACACATTTCACTTTATACCAGTAAACTCTTTTACTGTATAAAATTAATAACTCTTTATTCTAAATAGAGTATTTGCAAACATAACAGTTTACAAACCACGAGTTTTAGGACATAAAACCCAACAAACTCCCACTTGGACTTAAACGTCCGTGGTGTACATGTTAGGTGGAGAAAACTAATATAGCATATATCCGAAGTTTTCTCCCACTGTCCTCTCCAGCAACTCGGAGCCCTAGACTCTTCTAGGTGCCTCTCAAACACTTTAGCCATGAGAGACTTAGTAAACAAATCAGCATGAAGTACTACGAGGCTTTCCATGTGACCATCACATCTCCTCATAGCACTATCTGCGAGCTCAACTTATAAACCTATTGCTGCTTCACAAGCTGCAAATAGACAGCTACCAACGAGGAATCAACAATACAACTCTTGTATTCTACTCCTCTAAGTACAAGGACAAAAATTTAACCGGAATCCAATCCAATTGGACTAATATTACTGACAGCTCCCACTGCATAGCACATATCGGGTCATGTATCTTAAAAGATACATCTGACCTCCAATATGTAAATGTACTTGGGTGCATCTCATATCCTCAACATTTGAGGTGTCTTAGGAAACCATTTCCATAGACCATCGAATATTAACAACAACTTGTCAATAAAAGATTTTAGAGACAACACTAGCGATTTGTTCTTGCGACTCAGATCAACCTGAATCCTTAGAACAAACTAAGCCTACCTCCAAATCAACTATTTGGGTGTGGGTCGCTAGTTTATGCTTGATGTCAGAAAAGAATCCTACATCATTCTCAATGATTAGGACATTAATTACGGAAACCGTTTATGAAAGCTACAACATTGTTTAAACCCTTGTCAAACAAGGTTTATCAAACTTTCGTTCAAACTTCTGTTCAAAGCCATAAGGTTTGATCACCATATCAAACCTTACAATTAAGGATAAAGATGCTTATTCTAATTCATAAATGAATCGAATAGGCTCGCAAACCATTTGCTCTTTGTCCTCGAATTATTAATCTATCTGGTTGAGACTTATAGATACTCAATCAAGATAACAATTCTGCAGAAAAGCTATCTTGACATCCACTTGCCAAATTCTATAAAGATAGAACATGGTAGTGGATAAGAGTCATCTATTTAACTTACGTCTAGCAACAAGAGAAAAAGAGTATACACAATAAACCCTTTCTCTTCGGGACAATCCCATTACCAGAAAGTCAAGCCATAAAGGTTTTCACCTTAGTGGCTTGGTCTCAATACCATCCATAGATTTGTGGCTTTGAGCCAAATGACCTTGTCTATGTGACCCATTGCCTAATTAACGACAACGAATCCTCAATGTTATCATCAAGTATGAGAACTTTGAGTTAAAGACAAGTCAGTGCAGCGGATCGAGTTGTCCTACAACCCTCCCACTGCATTGAGGCTTTCTCAACGGTTGAGAAACTCTAGTTTGATCAACAACCTTTGTTGATATCTACAATAGCTTTCGTTACACTGTGAGTCTTAACATGCTAGTTGTTTTCGAGTTTAATAGAACACATCAGTATATATCTTTTGCTAAATGAACTGTTCATTTATAAAACCAAAAGATATAATATACAAGTGTTCGGTTTAAACCAGAAATATAGACAGTAATTACATATAACAAATGTTATTATCTCTATACAACAACTACAAAGACTCCCCCTAGTTCAGCTGCAACGATATCTGCATATCTCACAGCGAGAAAACGACTGTCAGGAACTAGTTTCCTGTAGAAAAACAAACACGAATAGTGGTTCCTGAAGACATCCAGGTATGACATTCATATCCACTAAACTTGTTTTGACAAATAAATCACATTTATCTTGTCGTTCTTTCTCAGCCTGTTTCTCAGCAAAGTATTTGGAGCAGTTACGCTTCCAATACCCATCTTCAGTACAATAGAAACATTTTCCTATGTTTGAAGACATTACCTTGCGAACAGTAGGGGTTTTTCCATTTCTCCTGTTACTCTTCTTCTTCTGAATAATCTCATTACTCAGAGAAGCAGACTTAGGCTTACTCCCTGACGCCAACCTCTTAAGGAATTTCTTCGAAGTGACAACACTTGCCTCATTCTCTATTCCTTTGGAAGTGTACAGAGACTGATAAGTCTGAAAAGACGATGCTAGCAACGTTTACTTCTGCCACATTCAAATGGACCATCATGTTAAGGACAAGCTCCCTAACAGAGGTATCCTCCACTATGCGAGAGTTATAAACGAACTTGAGGACTTCATTACGAAGTGATGAGGACGACTGTCCAATATCGCTTGTAAAGAAGACATGATTTCCCTCAAGGAAACCATAACCTCATACTACTTGCACAAGCATCAAATATGCTTGCCAAGATATAGATTTGGGCTTCATCAATAGCCCTAATCCATCCATCGTATGCATCTCAAACACTTCGAGATGCACTCGAGACAGGAGTTGAAGGACATTCCTCCGTTTAAGACAAACTTAGGTCGTCCAGAACCAGAATCGTATTCAGGTTCGACTTCCAGGTTCCGTAATACTCTCTGGTTAATTTGTCGTGAGCCAACACTAAATAAAACGAGCTCGACATGCCGAAAAAGAATGTAAATCTATTAGTGAAACGATTTTAACCTATTTAAACCAATTAAGAGGTTTAACAGCAAATAAAGTACCCAAACTTTTTATTTACTCGCAACAATATTTTAGTGAGTTACAATGGTTGCTACCGACTGGTAGTCAAGCATTCCTTCACTAAACCAAGACATTCTTGACTAAATGCTAACACCAGAATAACTCTTATTCCTATAGCATCTTAGTTATCGTTTTTGGTCAAGATTTACTAACACCTTAGCAAATCTGCAAGTGTGACCCTCCATTTTTAGAACGCACAGGACGGCCCCAACAACGCAACCGACTGGAATGACAAAGTTGGGAATGGCCCTATGTTTCTTTATCCATAACAGGTGACTGACTTGTTCGACCCCCATGAAACGGCCCTCCGACTGGATTGGTGCCTCCTAGGGTCACCTTGCAGGCGGAACATGGGAATCTCACGGTTCAATCCAATGGAGGAGACCGTAGGAAATACTGACGTACTTCCTTCTCCCACTTACTATAGATACTTACTCCATTCACCTTGCTATTGAAAGTTGCAAACACCACCCGACTGGAGATGCCTCTAATGGCATCATGAGGCCCTGCAAAATTCTCACTTTGTGAACTTTAGGGAGTGCGTAGCAGGAGAGGGATATATCATATATTCCTTCTCAACACATCTACTAAGTATCGTGGACGGTGTTTAGGGTAAAGACTCAAGTTTTATCTGGCTAAGTAAATAAAACCTTATGTCTAGGCAAACTATTTACCTGAGATGTCTAGGTTATTAACAAATTTAATTAACCTCACACCTCTCCCGCACGCTCATAAAGCCTGGTTAACTTTACTCAAGTACCGGATCGTCCCCAGGTAGGAGGTGTTCCGTAAACCGTCAGCTTAAATACCTCCAACCTCGAACAGGATTTCACCGGGTGAGTTTCTCATAACCTTAGCATTTACGAGATTTCGACCTATTCATCTAATGAACCTGATCGAATCATTAACCCTAAATGAACATGCTCTTTTCTTTGTTATAGATTTTAAAAGTCTAAGTCATTTTTACAACACTTGCAAAAACTAGACTTACTACAACAAACTTCTATATGCTTCTCAAACATACATTCGCTAAGGCATGACAAATTGAATATTTAACTTCATAATCAATATAACACTTATATCGATTATGCTCTTAAATATACAACTCCTAATTCATAAATTAATATAACACTTATATCAAATATTTATGAATTAAGCATGCATCCTATACATTATAACAATTATAACATACAATAATGCATCTTGGTTGGATGTTTAATTTCATAATTAATATAACACTTATATTAATTATTCTATTAAGCAAACAACAACTAATTCATGAATTAATATAACTCTTATATTAATACTCATGAATTAAACATGCATTCAATATATTATAACACTTATAACCTATAATATGCATAAAACTAGGACAACCTATGTTGTATATTTAATTTCATAATTAATATAACACTTATATCAATTATTCTATTAAATTAACAACATCTAATTCATGAATTAATATAACACTTATATTAATACTCATGAAGTCCAAAATATGCATACTATAAATTATAACAATTATAACATAATACCAATGCATGGAGCATGCTTCCTATGGTGGGATTTTAAATCTATATGGCATACGATATGCAAATACAAACATGGATTTTAATTAAAACATACATTCGCAATGCATAATTAATTAAAAACACTAAAGTGGATCGATTTTGGCATTTAGCAAGCAATAACTATTTTATTACAAGCTTGATCAACAAGCTAAGTCTTCAGCGGACTTCGAACTCTTCGCATCGCCTTTGACCAGCTTGCTTCCCCGAACGCTTCGGCCAATTTCTCTTCGAATTTCTCCTCGTATTGCCTAGAACGAGTTTGAACTTATACCGAACATTTCGGCGAGTTCCAAACTCAAGCTTCTTTCACAAAGAAACCTATATGGACTCTAATGACTCCAAAAATACAGACTCTTCAGCACGCATTAAAGCCCATACATTCTCGGGCAATTACAAATAATGAAATTCAAATAGAAACTATGCCAAAATCGATATTCACTTTAGACATCCATTCAGAAACAATTTCTAAAATAAAATACCCACCAACTTAAATTGATGCAAATTGAGTTAATCACAAAATCGCTTTGATACCAATTGATGGAACGACATGCGCAGCGGTGGCGATTTCGGACCGATGATACTCTAATTTCATCAATTTAACAAATAGAAAACATGCTCAAACGACGAAAAAAAAAATTAGAATACATACCCTTGTAGTTCCAATTTCTTCAAGCTCCGCCGTAAGTTCCTCGTCACGAACTTCTTCCGGACTCTTCTCACGAACGCCCCGAGGACCACCCCAGGTAGTCCCGCTATCCTCGGCGCCGCGCAACGGAGTTGTGGGACTCCGAAACAAAAAAAAAAAGAAGAAGAAAAGAAGAAGAAGGAGAAGAAGAAGTACAGAAGCTTTTTGTATGAACACTTCACGAAGGCTCTACCTCTTCTTTGAATTCACAATTCAATTAAAGTGTAACCCAAAAGGCACCCAAGCCATATAAATAATATATAACAATTATATATAAAAATATATATATATATACATTAATACATGTCTTACATGCAAAATGCATGTAACACATATATAATTATTATTATTTTATAAATTAATTAAAACTTAATTAATTTTAAATAATAATAAATATTTTTATCTATTAAACAATTTAATAAATAAAATATATATATAGAAATTAATTAATTAAACTTTTTAATTAATTAATATTATTTAATTAAATATCAAATATTAATTAAATAATATGGCTAAACCCGGTTTTCCGAAAACCGACTCTTTTGCACATGAATCCAATTCATGTTTTAGGCCAATCTCATATTTAAATCATATTTAAATATGTCTATCCTTCTTCAACAAACCGAATTTGAACAATTCAAATTCTTTTTCTTTTTCTTTTCTTTTATACTGTTGCACGACGTTATCCGAGCTAGCCAGGAGAACCTAAAGGACCTACAGATCATGAGCTCCAACGATACGAGATTATTCGGTCAAAACTCTTTTAACCTAAATCAATCAACATTCGTTAACCCCCGGAGACTCCACTATAGTCCGAGGGTTGCACTCTCCTCACTGTAGATATATTATGTCCCCTGATATAACCGTCACCGGCAAGTCGACCCTTCACAGGTTGTTCGTAATCACAGCTGGGTCATTTAAACCGTTTAACCCCTGCATTACGTCTTGTTCCTTAAGTACCACTGACACCTCTAATGAACAATAGATCTGTGGTCCAACCAACAGATCAATTAACCCTCTCATCTCATGAGAGTGAGCGCGCTAATTGTTCAAGCCCCGGAGTCAGCTATTAAGGGAACAACCTATCTACTAACCCGCTCTTTGCAAATACTCTATTTAGAATAAAGAGTTATTAGTTTTATACAGTAAAAGAGTTTACTGGTATAAAGTGAAATGTGTTTAGGTTAACCTATACCAATGACCAACAGGGGTCGCTACCTTGGATAGATTATTGGCCAAGTACGATTAGAATTGCACATTTCTAATCACATCCTTGGGTCATTTGAGTTAGAAATAACTAAATGAAGTGTGTGCATGAACATGGCTAACGAGTAAATTGTATCGATGAACCGAACATCCATAACGAGCAATTCCATTTCTCGAAGTTAAGCACGACCGTTTATTTTTGCACGTTGTCATTTAATTTCCGTTAGTTGCATATTACGAGCTCCCTTCCCCCCAAACCAAATTACCATTCTTTTATTTTAATTGTGCATACTTTTTATCTCTAACAAATTAGGCTTAGTTAAATTAGATTTCTTATTTCCCTGTGGATCGACCCCGTTACCACTAAGCTTCAAATAGCTCGGTGTACATCGGGTTTATAAACTGTATTTTGGCAAGCCTCGACAGCTTGAATTTGGAGTACCACATAAAGTGCTATACCAGAATCCAATCAAAAGAGATGAAAGATCCTCTCTTCTTCCTCTTAGATTATCGATTCCACCAGCTAAAACCTCCACGCCAACACCCGTGAGAGAAAGCAATGAGAAACTGCGTTGAAGGAGAGATCCACGCCTTTCGAGTGTGTCTTCAACCTTCCCCTTTGACCTCCTTTTATAGTGTTCTGCAGGTACGATTGGGCCAAGGAGAACCATCCATTCTGAACGTCGTTCTTCTACGTGGCAGCAGGAGAAAGAATGGGCGGCTGAAAATTCGCAACAAAATAGAAATCGGTTAGACAACTTAACAGAATTCACTTAAAACATTGCGGTTTCAGCAATGTTTTCGCAATGCTTCCGCAATGTGCAAATTTCAAGTCTTTAATTTCGTTTTTGGTTCTTTTTCTTTCCTTTTACACATAAATCCTAATTTAGCTTCATTCTACTAATTCTCATATATAAGCACAAGTTTAAGCTAAATCCTACCAAAAACGCTTAAGATTGTACCTCTTTCTCTAGCAAATAAGTCCTACAATAGTCACTTTTGGAGACGTAACACACCTGTACCTTAGATTTTCTCCCACTCAAACGTAGATAGACAATCTTAAGTTTTCAACATTTTGAGATGTCTGAGGATACTATTCCTTAGACAAGATAAACTTCAGGTAAGAATGATACATTATCATTTTTGAAGTACTACATCATATACTTGACAACAATTTTGTCAATATAAGATGTATGAGACATAGATAACATTTTGTCCTCGAAATATCTATTTATAGAACATACCCAGTAATTCAAATCATTCACTTGGAATTGGTTAGGTAGTCAACATTTTATGTTGGATTGAAATCTTACATCATTCACAATGAGTAATAAGTCATCCACATAAAATATGAGGAAACTCCCCCCAAGTAATTAATGATCTTCTTGTCTATACAAGATCATTAATATTTATTCAAAGTCCTAGGTTTTGATACTTTTATCAACCTTACATTCAAAAATCTAGTAATCAAATTCATTTCATAAATGAACCTTTACTACTTGCAAACCTTTTGCTTTTGAATTTTGAAATTGAACTCATGTAATTGATTTGTAAATGCATTCTTTAAGACTTCTTTTCAAAAAAGATTTCATAAACCTTCACTTGACATATCTCATATGCAACTATGAATTAGGAAATGCTTATAGACTCTAATATGACAACAAATGAGAAAGTTTATCCATGGTTTACTTTCTCCCATTATATTTGTCATTAGTCTTATTTTGAACGTTTCTACCTTCTTATTTACAAATCTTTTACTTTTGTAGATATATTCAAAACCTATGAGTTTTACCCCATCACGAATATCTACAAGTTCTAGATAATGATGAGTACATCTACTCTATCTCGAGATTTATGACTTTGGTCTACTAGTCTTTGTCATTGACCCTCATTTCAACTTTGAGGTCAAGAAGCCCTACATTTTGTCATCTAATACGGCAACTTAGGCTTCATATAAGCTCTTGTAATGGTCGGGTTCTCATAACTCTCCCACTACGATGAGGCTTATCCAATTCATGACTAGGATCCATTTGACTATCAAATGTAATTAAATTGTTAACAACTTTTGTTAACTATTTCGTGGCTTCACTTGGAACCAACTTTTCAACACTATTGAACATATTAAAGTTTCAGCATGTATGCTTAAAACTCCCAAAACTCGAAGGGTTGTAAACTAACTTTACTACTCTTCTATAATCTCAAAGTTGTCTCATGGACACCTTTTAGATAGATTCATGTTCACTATACAATCTATATTGTATATCCTAACAAGAGTCTGTTAATGACGTGTAATTCTTTATTGTTCTGACTATGTCTAACAATGTCTTGTTTCTCCTCTTACAGCACAATTTCACACAATTGTACTTTGTGCTAGAGTTGAGATAAAATCTCACTTTCTATCAATTAGTCATAGTACATAAGGTTCCAGTACTTTTCACTGTCATCTGATCATAGTGTCTTGATAGATTTACCTAATTGACCTTCAACTTGAGTCTTATATTCCTTGAACTTTTAAAAATATTCAGACTTATGTTGCATTAGGTTACAATACTTATTTCTTGAATAATCATCAACTAGAGTGACGAAATATTCATCAGTGTTCTTTGGCCTGTAGGCTTTTCCAACAAAAACCTTTTGATTATCTTGCATGAAAGGCAATATCTTAAGACATATAAAGTAATTAACTCTAACATTTAGAGAATCACTTCATAGTAGTCTTTTTATTCAAATTGATCAGAATTAATCTTGAATGCCAAAGACAAGTATCATATTTTAGGAGAATATAAATTGTTTTATATTCTGGATTCTATAATCCGTAATATCTCACTGTGTAGTATTTTATATGTTAACAATTTAACACATACAAATTATTCTTATTTTTCAGCTGAACTTTTCAAACAATTTTGAAAATAAAAATTTAGTACTAAAATATTCATACTATATGAACATTTTATTAGTAATAAAGTTAGAGAAATTGAATTTCTCCTATGGTACTAAAAACACCATATTCAGCATTAAATAACAATTATTTCTTATGGACATCTTAATGTCTCCCACTACATTAATTGCAATGAGTTTTCTGGTGCTAACAATTAGAGATCATTCTACATCATTAAGTATTTTCCAAGAATTATATAAAATGTAAAGAAGAACAAATCTTAATAGTGGATTTGAATCTACTATATAGGTGGTAATGATTATTTTCCACAAAAAATCTAGTAAATCAAATTTACTTGTATCCATGTTCTTCTTATAGAGGTATTTCATAAATTCCTCTCATTATGACTACTTTGCTAATTTAGAAAATATTTTCTTTTAGCTACAGTCATATGGTTTCTTTTCTTGGATTTTGGTAATACTTAATTTTTTAGATTATTTAGATAAATATCTAAATCTAGCTTTTATTGACTTCAACAATATCTCATATGTTGTTGTCATCTTCTTTATCTTCTTAGCTTGACATCTAATATGTCAAATAGAAAAATTGTATAAGCCATCTCGTTATATTGATTTATTAATCAGGTGCTTCATGAACAATTCGATTAGCATTGGCAACAAGTTTTTGAGAACGTTTCTCAATAAAGACAAATTAAAGAAAAAATTTACACTATCATTATATAGTGTTAACATTATTTTTCCAAGTGATATTATTTTCTCAATTTGACAAATTAGTAACGAAAATTAAAATTGAGAGAAATAGACATAATATTGAAATATAAAAAATAAATATATTATTTAACAACATGCAATCAATATTCATTCAATTTCAACATAGAAAACAAACAATTTGATAAATGAACCCTAAAACATTAATTTCTAATGCTATGATACTTTAGTGAGTTAGAACAAGTGCCGTCGTAGGGTAGGTCAAATGCTTCTTCACTAAACTGAGACAATCTCAACCAAGTGTTATCCCAAAATAACTCTTATTTCTATAACATTTAGTTACCATTAGTTTGGTCAAGAAAATCATTAACAACCTTAATGAGATCTTTGTAAGTGTAACCCATCATTTTAGATTTTATAATTTTATCCCAATAAGTGCCGTCGTAGGGTAGGTCAAGTATTGAAAATAAAATTACAATCTTATCCTTCTCAGGAGATTCACCCTGATATTGACTCATGTAAACACCTTCCGTAGGGGGACGGTCCAAAAGCCGCCGCGAGGCCCCACATGAATCTCACGTTGTGAACCAATGATAGAGATCGTAGGATATGTTGACACATTTCCTTCTCCCACTTACTATTTAAAAATACTTTCTCAAGAGATTCACCCTGATATTGACCCATGTAAACACCTTCCGTAGGGGGACGGTCCAACGTCTCCTCGAGGCCTCACATGAATCTCACGTTGTGAATCTATGGTAGAGACCGTAGGGTTATTTTGACATATGTCTTTCTCCCACTAAGTATTTTGAAATAGGGTTTTCTATTAATTAGACAAATTAGGCTAATCTCATTTATCTAAGTTTTTCAATCTACCCTTTCATAACCCTTATGTTGGTTAGATTGATTTTAATGTGAATTATCAAGTATATTAAACTATTTAAAACTAATCACATTATGAGTCTGCTTAATGAAATAAAATAAAATTTGACTAATTCAACCCCGAGGCCAGTTCTCAGGTAGAGGTGTTTCTTTTTAGTCAACTTAATTACCTCACCCGAGTAACCTTTCTTAGACAAGGTTCCCTTATAGTCAATTTTTATTTCAAATTCATTAATCTTTAATTAACTATTAATTACTAGATCAATGAACTTCAGTTGATTTTAAGCAATGTTTTTAATCGTATTAAAAACTAATTCACCTTATGGATAATCTTGAAATTTTAACAATGTTAAACCCTTTAAAACAAAATTAAAGTTTATCATATATTCTAATCTTATTAGAATAAAAGATAAACTAAATTCAAATATTTAAACTATTTAAAGAATGAATTAAATTATCTTTTAAACAAGGAAAGAAAAAATATAATCTAAAATATATGAATCTTATTAGAAAATATCTAATCCCATTGTGAAAATATCCTAATCTCATTAGGAAAATATCTTAATACTTTTTGGAAAAATATCTCAATCTTATTAGGAAAAGATATTTCAATCTTATTAGGAAAAGAAATCGGAAAAGATATCTCAATCTTATTAGGAAAAGATATCTCAATTTCATGAAAAGATATCACAATATCGAGAAAAAGATATCTCAATATCTAGGAAAAGATATCACAATATCGAGAAAAAGATATCTCAATATCTATGAAAAGATATCTAAATCCCATTAGGAAAAGATATCCTAATTCAAAATTTCCAAATATAACAATTATATTGAAAGATATGTTAATATAAACATATTAGGAAATCATCTAATCAAATTAGAAAGCATTTTAATCATAATATTCCAAATATAACAATTATATTAAAAATAATTAAAATTCATAATCATGCTTAACCTATAGTGGGATATTAATCTAGATGACATACTTTATGCAACCACATAATTTAAAACATACATCAACATGCATAATTAAAAAAAAATTAAAAAGAAGCGCAGCAAAATTGACCGGCATATTTAGCATATCCTAAGAAATTGAAAGCAATTTTGAATTACATTAATTTAAATCCAAGACATATCTTGGTCTTCAAAATCCTCCTTTTTTGAGCCTTCCAAATTTGAATCCAATTTTCATAACTCAATTTGGACATTCCAAATCAAATCAAATCCATAGACATTCCAATTCTGAATTTAAATTTCCAGATTTTATTTTGGACATTCCAAACATTCCAAATTTGAATCTAAATCTCCAGAATTGATTTTGGACATTCCAAATTAAATCTATAGACATTCCAAATCTGAATCTAAATTTCTAGATTTTATTTTGGACATTCCAAGCATTCCAAATCTGAATCTAAATCTCCAGAATTGATTTTGGACATTCCAAATCTACAATTCGGTAGGATTCACACAAATTGAATCTTCAATTTCGTAATGGCTTCAATTCCACCACCGTTTGACACCATCTTCAATTTCGTAATGGCTTCAAATCCACCAATTTCAATTGGTTTCAATCCGTAATGGCTTCAAAAAATTAATGGCTTCAGAAAATGATACAGAGAATTCCTATCTCTTTCGAGTTTCACATTTGATCTAATCAAAGCAATAAAACTAATGTCAAAATATGGCTAAACAGTCAATTTGCAAACCACATATATCACATGAAAAAAAAAATTAAAATACCCACCATGAACTTTTAATTCTAAACAAAACAAAGTTGCTCTGATACCAACTGAAGAGAATGAACTCTTCAAACCCACGCAGCGGAAGCGTTTGTAATCGATTCTTTGGTTTATTTAGAATTAAATTAAGAATATAGGTTAAGCATATATAAAATTACCTTTGATGAAAAATCATCTTCTTGTCTTCATTTTTTCACGAGATCTTTCGCGCTATGACTCGAATCCGAGATCAAGGCTTGTGGGAGCTCTTTGAAAGAATAAGAGAACAATTCTCTCTGCAGAGGGTGAGTAGTCAGTTTGGCCAACCTTTTGGCTAAACTTAGATGTCCTATTTATAGGGCTTTTAGGAATTAATTTTATTTAATAAAATACAATTTAATATCTAATATTAAAATATGTATATTATATTTATTTGAATCTTATTCAAATATTATAAAACTAATCTTTTACAATATACTTTAAACCAATTTGAATCTCATTCAAATAACATATGTATATAGTTTTTTAATATTAATGTATCATATACATAAACTATTTTCTCTAATATTTAATGTATCAAATACGATAAATATATTTTACTCTTCTACATTTAATATATCAAATATATTAAATATTAACTTGAATATTTCAAATTTTTCTTTCAACTCAATTGATCCTTTTAGTGTTACTATGAGCAAGGGGACCTTATGGACCTACAGATTTATAAGCTCCAATGATACAAAATTAATTAATTAAACTCATTAATTAATTAAATTTCATTCATTAACTTTTGGTCACTCCACTATAGGCCTAGAGTTGCACTCTTATGCTCTGTAGGACAAGTTGTGTCCATGGATATAACCATTACATGCAAGTCGATCCTTCACGAGTTGTTTGTAATTACATATGGGTCAAAAGTCCGTTTTACCCCTGTAATTACATCTTCACCTTAAGTACAACTGATTCTCTAACGAACAACTTGTTTATGATCCAACCATAAACCAAGTCCCTCTCGGGCCAGTGAGAGGGTGGGGCCTCATTGTTGAAGTCCCAAAATCAGCACTTAAGGGAACTACTCATCTACTTTCCCTATATGGGAAGGAGTGAATTTCATCTTGTGAAACTTATGTTCCCAACTCCCTATTTGGTCAAGTCCCCAAAATGGTAGGCTTATTGAATCGGCTATAAAGGTCATTCTCACCCATACAAATCAAAGGACGAGCCCTCACAGGCAGGAGTTCATAACTCACTCAGGATAAAGATCGAGTCACATATGATCATCCTGTGAAATATTAATCTTCTCAAATAACGGATTTATAAAGAGAGATTATATATTTCGTGGTCCAGTCTTATACAAACTCATTGTATAGGATACCCCCACTCACATGTATCTACATGAATGATTTGGATCAAATCATTTGTAACAATTACAAAGTGGGTCGTATCATTAGTGTTACCAGGAGAAGGCACCCAACCTTATTCATATACTATAGATCATTTAGGTTATTACTTGAACATGATCCTCTCGTATGTCAACTACATACAATTCAAGATTACACTAATAACCTTTGATTTTATATATATAATGAATATTATAAATTGCAAATAATAATAATAATATAATTATCAAATAATTATTAATTAATTACGAGGTTTTAGGCCATAAATCCCAACAACTTTAACATTCATCGGACCACAAAGGTCTGAATGTACAAGGTCTAGAGTTTCTTTGGACCTATGACCTTTTTCAGAAAAAGATCGTTTGGTCATCTTGCCCTCAAGACAAGACTCACATGGTGGTAAAGAGTTGTCCTCTAACCGATTTAGGAGACCACTCTTAACCAATCTCCCAATCCTATTGAGATTAATGTGGCCTAGTCTCAAGTGCCAAAGATAGGTACTTGGAGAAAGTTTCTGCCTTTTAGTTTGAGTCTGAGTTGTTTTAAACATCTCGGTGTTCCAAATAGCTTTTGCCTCTGTTGGTCTTAACACATACAAGTTGTTTTCAAGTTTCGCAGAACATATATGTACACCTCTTTTACTAATGAACGCTTCATTAAAATCAAAAGATACTTTATACAAATGTTCAAGTAAACAAGAGATAGATACAAAGTTCCTTTTAAAGCTAGGAACCAACAATACATTTTCATGTAAAATGAAACTATCTCTATATAACATATTGACAGCTCCCACTGCCTTGGCTGAGACAACCTCTCCTGTTCCAACCCTGAGAGTTATCTCACCTTCAGCAAGCACCTGCCATGAACTAGTTTTCTGGAAAGAAGAACAAACATGGTTAGTGGCTCCTGAATCCAGTATCCAGGCAGAACTATCATGTTCCACTAAACATGTTTCAACAACGAGTAAATCATATTTACTTTTTTGTTTCTTCTCAGCTTTCATCGTCATGAGGGTATCATGATAGACCGATGAGGACGGTTGTCCAAACATCGTCTGTAATGAATCTATGATCTCCTTAGCGGAGACCATTACCTCATGCTTTTTAGCTAACACATCGGATGTGATGGCCAAGATGTAGACTCGGGCTTTATCATTAACCCTAGTCCACCTGTCAAATGCATCTCGAACAGTTCGAGTTGCATACGAGCTAGGAGGGGGAGGACATTCTTCTGTTAAGACAAACCTAAGATCATCGATAACAAGAATCGTATTCCAGTTCGATTTCCAGGTCGTGTAGTTATCGTTGTTCAGTTTATCGGAAGTTAGTAACTGGATAAATGAACTAGAGCTAGAGATGCTGAAAAAGAATTTATTTTATTAGTGAATTGAACTTAACCTATTTTTAACAACCAATCAAGAATTTAGCAAAAAGTAATAATGTACCCATAAACTCATTATTAATTTGCAACGATACTACTGTGAGTCAGAATAATTGCTATCGTGGGGCAGTCAACCACTCCTTCACTGAACCAAGACAATCTTTACTAAATGTTAATACCAGAATAACTCATATTCCTATAGCATCTTAGTTATCGCTGTTTGGTCAAGAATTTACTAACTCCTTAGCAAATCTTGTAAGTGTGACCCGCCATTTTTAGATTCTTAGAGTGGCCCCAATAGTGCAACTGTATGGAATGTCAATGTTGGGAATGACTCTAAGTAATCTTTATCCATTTCTGGTGACTGAGATGTTCCGACTCCCATGAAACGACCTTTCGTATGGACGGTGCCTCTAAGAGTAACCAGCAGGCGGAACATGAGAATCTCACGGTTCAATCCAATGGAGGAGACCGCAGGATGTATTGACATACTTCCTTCTCCCACTTACTATAAATACTTTCTCCATTCACCTTGCTATTGATTTATGCAAACACCACCCGTCTGGAGATGCCCTATTGACATCATGAGGCCGACCATAAATCTCACGGTGTGAACTTCACCGAGAGCGTAAGAGGAGATTGATATATCATATATACCTTCTCAACACCACTACTAAGTATTTTAGAATGGTTTGGGTATACTTTTACTTAGGCATTATCCGGCTAAGACAATAAAACCTAAGTCTAGGTAAAACAGGATTTTACCTAAAATGTCTAGGTGATAAATGCGTTAAAACCTTACACCTCTCACGTGCATGCTCATAAAGCCGGGTTCACTTAACTCAAGTACCGGATCGATCCCCAGGTAGGAGGTGTTCTGATGAACGTCATTTATGTCGTGTTTTTATCCTTTAAAGCATACTCATTAATTCACTTTTTGAGTTAAATTAAAGATAATTGTGCATGTAATTGATAAGAAAAGAATAAAAATAGGAAAATCACATGCTCAAGGTCGTTTTGTCATTATGAAGCAATTAAGAGGGTAAAAGACTCATTTTTGATAAGAATTAATGTTGTTTTAATTATTTTCAAGAAAACTGTATTCTGCTTCAGCTTGTGGCCACAGAGTTTCAGCTTGTGGACACAGAGGAGTCTTAGAGTGCAGAATCCAGCTTGTGGCCACATAAGAAGCCACAGAGTGCAGAACCCAACTTGTGGCCACATAAGAGGCCACAAAGTGCAGTTGACTGGTCAAACGAATTGGTTGAGATATTTTGTCAAAGATCATCCAAAGATTCAGTCAACCAACTCCCTATTTGACCTAACAACCCTTCCCAAAGATATCTCCCTCATTTTAGCAACCTCCAAACAATCCCTAAGGCCAATAAAATGCACCTCAAGCCTTCATTCAAATCATCGATCATTCTTTACAACAATTCATCTCCACATAGTCGATCAACCTCTTTTCTCTCTCGAAAAACTCACCCAAAATCCTGAAACTCTAACAAGAGCGGACCACTCCTCTGGAAAAGTTCTACTTCAGCCAACTCCGAAAGGAAGGTGCTGCGAGGATTCGATTCGCATTGACGACGTGAATCGAGCGAGTAGAGACCCTTCATCCATTGTCCACGAGTTCGAGAGAGAGAAAGTTGGAAAATTTCCAGATTTATTTTCTATTTTATTGTGCACATTTTCTATTTACATCCTGTTTTTATTTCCCATTTCTTTCTGTTTTTATTTTTCATGCAAAATTACAATTTTACCCTTTAGCGAGTTTTCACATTTATAATTTAATTTTCAGTCCTAAACCTTCATTATTTCATTTCTGTCATTTATTTATTATTTACATTCTGTTTTTATTTCATTTTCGTTTTGTTCTTAATTTTAGAGTGAAATTACAATTTTACCCTTTTAGTAGTTTTTGAACTTATGAATTATTTTTCAATGAAGTATTTTAGTCTAGTTCTCATTATGAGCTAAGTTTTCCTAAGGGATTCAATTATGTGAATGCCCGTTAAGAAATGAGTTAGCTGGACAACTGTAAATTACGGTTTTACCCTTATGCCTTATGTGGTTCGTCCTTTACTGAATATATGCAAAAATGTTATATTAATTTGACCACTTAATTAGCATGAAATGTTAATGTCGATACTGGACAAATCGGGCAATTAACGACTCTCGTAAAGGTGATATAGCAGAAAAACCTAGGAATAGGATTTCGTCGATTGTCCTTGATGATTGGGGCAAAAGACTATAGGATCAATAGGATTGCATTCTTAACCATCAAAGATCACATTATCCACTGGACCGTGAGTATAATAGCTTAGACTCCTAAAGGTACTTGCAAAGAGGCTGAATAGGAGATGAATCTGATCCAAAAGCATAAGGTACTATGTGGTGACTCTTTGGTCACAAGCTGTCAAGTAAACTCAACTTAGGGCTGAAACATGATTGGATCCCTGTTTTTATTATTATTTTCAAACCAAAACCAACCAACCACATTATCAATTTATTTGTGTACCTTTCATTGCATTCGAAAAACAAATTCTTTCTAAAACTAAATTCTTCAACAGTCTCTTGGGATACGATACTTGGAATACTTTCCAAATTATTTCTTGATTGACAGTGTATACTTGCACTTGAACATAAACTTCATTGCAGGTTATTGAACAAAATTAAACACACACGTTTTGGTCCATCAAGTTTTTGGCGCCACTGCCGGGGACTGTTAACGGATTTTATTTTATTTAGATATTGTAATTCGATTGCGGTTAGGAAAAATAGGAGTTGAGCGCACGAAAAATCTATAAGAAATTTTGTTTACTCAAAACTTCTAAATCATCAACCTGGAGTCGATCCTCCTATCAACCTACAAAATAAAAATATCTCTTTCTCAAAGAATTTGATCTTTGTTTTGTTTTCTTTTTCAGGTTGAGCTTAGTGCTTGAACAAAGAGCATACACTTTTGATTTACAGAATGGAAGTAGACGTCACAACAAAGATAACAAACATGCTAAGAAAATCAATCATGATAAATGATACCCACTTTTCTCTTGTGTACAAACTTTCTGATATCTTTTGCATTAATTGTTGCGAGGAACATTTCTCATAACATTTTCCACTTAATCGTTATTTGTCTATTTCTTGTGTTTATTGTAGAGAAAGTCATGAATTTGATGATTGTCCTTATAACCCCGACTCTATATTTTTTATAGGGAAACCAGGCAGTGAGAATATGTTAATTCCTTACTCCACTGCTTGCGACTCAACATGGAGACATCACTAGAACTTTCTATGGGGAGATCAACAAAAGGTGCAAGAACAAGCGATCCCACAAGTGTCAACCGAGGACAAGAGCATCGAAGAACTTATAAAGGAATATAGAGCGAAAGTCGATGCTGAGATGCAAAGTCAAAGAACATCTATTAAGGATTCTGAGATCCAGATAAAACAGAGAGTGGAAGAATTGAAAATCAACTCACAAGAAACCTTGCTTGAAGGCATAGAGACTTCCGAATATGACGAAATAGAGCAATCTAAGGCGATGACAATCAAAAGTGACATTGGAGATAAAGAACCTTTGTTCCTAGAAGAAGCAAGGAGCACTCCAGTAATTGAAAACATTAAAGGCCCTGAATGGAGAGAGGAGATTAAAGAAAATCCATTTGAAGAAAACAAAAAAGAGAAGGAACTAGAAAATGAAGTTGTACTGAGCCATGAGGCGACAACTTCACAAAAAGAAACATTCAATGTTCTCCAAGCATTTAATTTCCATGATGAAATTCACGAATTTTCTACTATTGATTTAATTGATATGTCTACTTGTTGTAACTTGCAGGAAACATTAAAAGAAAACGAATTCAGGGAAGAAGTAGAAGAGGAGATCATGGAGGAGGATAATGCACTAGAAATTGCGACCCCAATTTCTGCATACAAAAGCATACATAGATCTCTTGCGCTGATCAAAGACAACCGTAAGTCAACAAAGTCGCACATTATTAAAGCACCTCAACTAAGGCTTAAATCTCGTCCATTATCAAGACCTAGGTGCAAGATGAAAGTTGACTGTCCAAAGAGAATTAATAAGACATTAATCTCCATTTTGGAGATTAGATAAGTATTCTTTTAATATGTTTTTATTTTATTATTTAAAAAATAAATATATTATAAGTTCTGTAGAGTAGTTTCAAGCAAAATCAACTCTGGCGTAAACTGATACTGCCAAGGAAAAGGTATTTCAGTTGACCATAGGGAACACCTTTTCCTGGGGACCTAACTGGGAGATGATTTGAATGAAACTGCTCCATAGGAACTTATAAGAAATATTAAAAAATATGTTTTTTTTTAAATAAATAAATAAAATAGTGTTTTCAAAATAATTCAGCTTGTTATTTTTTGTTTATGAACTTTTTGATGTTTTTGTTAGTATTTTAGGAATGATTCTCGTGGATGAGAGATTGACTATGAAATTCAAAAACATAGATTTGTAGAACTCTGTGGCAGCAAACCAGACTAGCACAAAAAACTATGTGGCCACATAGTGCACTAGTGAAGGGCGATGACGTCATTTAAAAAGTCAGAGGGGTTGACCTATTTTGGAAACAAATATAAATCAAGAGACCCTCTCCTCTTTTTGTTTTTCAACCTACAAGTCATTCCAAAAAGTTCCAAGTTGAATAGTCCATTCACGAAAATTCTCCCCTCTCTCATGCACGCTCAAACCCGTCGGGACCCATGGCTGAAAAACCCACTATGATCGCCGATGTGGTCGTTGCTGATCGTACTCCATTGCGTTCTGGACGCTAGAGGAAATTCGAAGATGTCCAACCAAGACCCATACAAGAGGAACCCATGGTCGATTTATCTCCAACATCCTCGAAGAAGAAGGTTGAACCCAAACCACCCATAAAATCGGCCATTGTTATGCGTGAAGGTGGAGAGAAGGAAAACCCAGCAACTGGAAGCCCTAGGTTTAATCCAAACTCCATGGTTGATCAATCCCAAGAATCGGTGATCGGTAAAAAAAAACCCATGAAAATTCGAACTACCACTTGGTGTAAAATGATCAAAGAGATGGGAGAACATAGATGACGAGCCATAGCTGAAACTGTTGGCAATTCTTCAAGTGAAGATGAAGAAGTTCAGCCAGAAGCTGGGGCGACCTCAACGAATTAGCGTTCTGTGCGTGAAGATCCACCTCTAGTTTCAAAAGTAAGTATTCCTCCACCAAGTCTTGAACGTTCTAATAGAGAATCTTTAGTGTACATGCACACCAAGAAGCAAACTGAGACCCCAATCGACCACCAATTTGAATTAAGAAGAAGAGATACGGTTGGGAGTCTGATGCAAGAATCAATTATTTCCCCAATCATGGTGTAGATGATGATTAAATAAGTCGTGGAGAAAGTAGTCTTGCTAGCAGCAAAATATCAAGTAAAGAAGAGTTGTCAAGAGGTAGAGCAAACTTTGTAGCAAGCTATCCAAACAGATATCGCTGAACAAACAAGGAAAGAAGAGGAGAGAATACGAGAAGAGAAAAGTTTGATACAAGCTGAGGGAAAAAAAATGTACAAAGCTGAAGAAAGATTGAAAACACAAATTGATCAGAGAAAGAAAAAAAGAAAAAAGGAAAAGAGATAGCAACTCGGAATAATTCGACCGATTATTTCAGTATTGGACGGAAGGAATGAATTTTGAGCCAAACACTTCTTCAACTGAGAAGGAGGTTGAAGGAAATACTAAAGAAGTTCAGGAAGGGAATCCTACAAATGACACAACCATTTCCTTGGAACGAGGGATGTTCCTGCATTGCATCCTAAAACGGTCTTGATCTCAATATTGGGAGGTTTCTAAGAGAAGAATTGATTGCTTATGGCAAGGAGATGGCTGAAAAATTATTCTTTGGGTCACTTGTCACTCGACTTTGCCTCAAAGTAGGACTTAAGCCTCGGCAAGGTGAGGAGACAAGTTTGCCAAAGCAAGCCATCATTGCGCAGCTTGTTCAAAAGTTACAGCTTTTCAGTAACCAAAAGACCGAGAAAGCATCGACGTCGTGTGCGTCCAAGCAAAAAGGTTGTTCCACCTCTGTGGCCACAGAGCAGTCACAACCTGCCGCCAGTTCATCAAATATTCCAAGCATCACCCCTTCTCAAAGGGAGCATATGATCCAACAAAACATGACCTACTGGGCCTTTGTCAAAGAGAGGGATGAGCTCATTCAAGGGTTATTTAATGCCTTGGTCCCGACCTTGATGCCTGCATTCCCGACATTTCCTCCTGTTTGCCTAAATATTCCTTCGAATACTTATTCCGAAGATGATGCCTCGTCTGAGGATTAAGGGAGTGTCGTTCTTCCTTACTATCTACTCATTTCCTTCATTTTTCTGAATATCTTTTTATTTTTGTTAGGTAAGATTCAATTGTTAGTTGTTTTGTTTTTCTGGTAGGATAGAAGTTGCATTTTGTTATTTCATTATTTCGTTGTTTTGTTAGGATAATAGTTGTAGTTATTTTATTCTGCTAGGATAGATGTTTTGTGGAATGTGCCTAATTGAATTTAATGACTTGATTGCACAAGTATGAGAATGTTTTAGCATGCTATCTTCCATGTGTTTTCTTTAAAGTAACCTTTATGATGATAACTAGAGCGTATCTCTACTCAAATAGTGCCAACTGTCATAGCTTGTAAGTTTTTTTCAAAAGCATAGGGTTCCATTAGTACTTTTCTATGCAAAACTTTTTCACGAGTCTAAACTTCCTTTTGTTTAACCCGTTTAACATGTTTATGAGAGTTTAGCCTTGACGTTTTTTTGTAGACTAATGCTCACACCATCCCTTTTGAAAAAATCTCTTGAATAGTCAATGAGGACATTCCCTCCTTTAAGTTTGGGGGGGTGAAGTATATTTGTAATGTGTTGACTGCTAGGTCTTGATTGTTATGTCTCTTCCAAAGGAATATTAGTTGAAAAAAAAAAAAAAAAAAAACGCTTTTTCTAGAGGTACTCCTCCTTCTTAAGTTAGATGAGTAACCAGGGGCGATCATGGGCCCCATGGTTGTCACTGCATGAAAGGGTAACTAGGAAGTGAGTATTTATCTTAGTTTGTGAGGCTTGCTCGTAGGTAGATGCACTGTGCAATGAAATTGCAGGCAAGCTGGAACGGAGGTGAGTCTAACAACAAAGATTCTCTAGAGAATAGTAAAGAAAAAAAGAAAGAAAAATAAAAAATGAGAAGCCTAGCAGCAACACAAGTTTGGGGGAGAAAGTGTTAAAAAATCACCCAAAGAAGGAAAAGTCTAAGCTTAGTTTATTTCACGAAAGGGACTATCCTAGACTCAGTGACTAAAGGTTAGATAGATTAAGCATATGGTTAGGATAGACTAGGAAAAACTTTGTTTACAAAATGAAAGTAGAAACTTATGTGAGAAGTTACTTATGGGATTATGACTGGCACTAGAGTATGAGACCTCTCCTGAAAGGTTGATTATAAGCGAACTTTGTTGAAAGCATGTTAAACATTTTCATAATTGTACATTCTTGTTGTTATTATCTGTTGAATTGCTTAAGGACAAGCAATAAGCTAAGTTTGGGGGTGTGATGAACGTAATTTATGTCGTGTTTTTACCCTCTAAAGCATACTCATTAATTGACTTTTTGAGTTAAATTAAAGATAATTGTGCATGTAATTGATAAGAAAAGAATAAAAATAGGAAAGTCACATGCTCAAGGTCGTTTTGTCATTATGAAGCAATTAAGAGGGTAAAAGAGTCATTTTTGATAAAAATTAATGTTGTTTTAATTATTTTCAGGAAAACTGTATTATGCTTCAGCTTGTGGCCACATAGTTTCAGCTTGTGGCCACAGAGGAGTCACAGAGTGCAGACTCCAGCTTGTGGCCACATAAGAGGCCACAGAGTGCAGAACCCAGCTTGTGGCCACATAAGAGGCCACAGAGTGCAGATGACTGGTCAAACGAATTGGTTGAGATATTTTTTCAAAGATCATTCAAAGATTCAGTCAACCAACTCCCTATTTGACCTAACAACCCTTCTCAAAGATCTCTCCCTCATTTTAGAAACCTCCAAACAAACTCTAAGGCCTATAAAAGGCACCTCAAGCCTTCATTCAAATCATCGATCATTCTTTACAACAATCCATCTCCACATAGTCGATCAACCTCTTTTATCTCTCGAAGAACTCACCCAAAATCCCGAAACTCCAACAAGAGCGGACCACTCCTCTGGAAAAGTTCTACTTCAACCAGCTCTGAAAGGAAGGTGCTGTGAGGATTCGATTCGCATTGACGACGTGAATCGAGCGAGTAGAGACCCTTCATCCATTGTCCACGAGTTCGAGAGAGAGAAAGTTGGAAAATTTCCAGATTTATTTTCTATTTTATTCTGCACATTTTCTATTTACATTCTGTTTTTATTTTCCATTTCTTTCTGTTTTTATTTTTCATGCAAAATTACCATTTTACCCTTTAGCGAGTTTTCACATTTATAATTTAATTTTCAGTTCTAAACCTTCATTATTTCAATTCTGTCATTTATTTATTATTTACATTCTGTTTTTATTTCATTTTCGTTTTGTTCTTAATTTTAGAGTGAAATTACCATTTTACCCTTTTAGTAGTTTTTGCACAGATGAATTATTTTTCAATGAAGTATTTTAGTCTAGTTCTCATTATGAGCTAAGTTTTCCTAAGGGATTCAATTATGTGAATGCCCGTTAAGAAATGAGCTAGATTGACAACTGTAAATTACGGTTTTACCCTTATGCCTTATGTGGTTCGTCCTTTACTGAATATATGCAAAAATGTTATATTAATTTGATCACTTAATTAGCATGAAATGTTAATGTCGATACTGGACAAGCCGGGCAATTAACGGCTCTCGTAAAGGTGATATAGCAGAAAAACCTAGGAAAAGGATTTTATCGATTGTCCTTGATGATTGGGGAAAAAGACTATAGGATCAATAAGATTGCATTTTTAACCATCTAAGATCACATTATCCACTGGACCGTGAGTATAATGGCTTAGACTCCTAAAGGTACTTGCAACGAGGCTGAATAGGAGATGAATCTGATCCAAAAGCATATGGTACTATGTGGTGACTTTGTTGTCACATGCTGTCAAGTAAACTCTACTTAGGGCTGAAACATTATTGGATCCCTGTTTTTATTATTATTTTCAAACCAAAACCAACCAACCACATTATCAATTTATTTGTGTACCTTTCATCGCATTCGAAAAACAAATTCTTTCTAAAACTAAATTCTTCAACAGTCTTTTGGGATACGACACTTGTGTTGGGTTTTATGTCCTAAAACTCGTGGTTTGTAAACTGAATGTATATTCTATTTTGCAATAAAGTTGTTATTGAGATTTATTCAGTAAAGTTGTTATTGAATAAAGTGAATTGTTTTTACTTTTAACCTAACTCCGATAAACAAAGAACCCATGGCTATAGGTTGTATACTTGAACTTCATGTATGACATGATTGTGGATCAAGTTCAAGTAATAGCCAGAACGGTCTATAGTATAGGGATAAGGCTGGGTACCTTATCCTGGGGAACCTATTGGACGCGGCCCACTTTGTATAGTACAAACGATGTGATCCGAAATCGTTCATGTGGAGACATGTGAGTGGGGGCGTCCTATGCAATGAGTTTGCATAAGACTGAACCGAGAAATAAAGTCACTCTTTCTTTACAACTCCGTTTACTGTAAAGACCGACTCTTTCATATGATGACCTAGGTAACTCGATCCGAATCCTGAGCACGCTATGAACTCCTGTTTATTCGGGCTTATCCTTTGACTTGTATGGGTGAGAGTGGCCCGAGATTGCCGACTCAATAAGCCTACCATCATGGGGATAAGACCGGGTAGGTAGCTGGGAACATAGTCTTGTGAGATGGAATTCACTCCTACCCGCCTTTAGGGATTAGTAGAGAGGTTGTTCCCTTAAGTGCTGACTCCGGGTCTTGAACTAGGGATCCCACCCTCTCATTGGCCCGAGAGGGACTTGGTATAGTGATGAGATCACTTACCAATCGGTTTGGTGGTTGTACCATAAACCAATAGTTCATTAGAGGATCATTGGGACTTAAGGAACAAGATGTAATTACGGGGGTAAAACGGTTATTTTGACCCAACTGTAATTACGAACGACCTGTGAAGGATCGACTTACTGATGATGGTTATATCAAGAGGACAGAAATATATCTACGGTGAGGAGAGTGCAGCCCTTGGACTTTAGTGGAGTCTCCGGGGGTTAACGAATGTTGGTTAGCTTGGTTAAAGAGTTTGACCGGTTAATCTCGTATCGTTGGAGCTCATGATCTGTAGGTCCTTTATGTTCTTCTGGCTAGATCGGATTAAGCCGTGTAACAATATGAGAGAAAAAGAATTTGAATTTATTCAAATTCGATTTTGGAAGAATGATGGACATATTTAAATATGATTTAAATATGAGATCGGTCTAAAACATGAATAGGGATTCATGTGTGATGATTCGGTTTAAGAAACTGGGATTAGTCTTATTATTTAATTAATATTTGATATTGAATTAAATAATAATATTAATTAATTAAAAAGTTTAATTAATTATAATTTATTTTGCTTATTAAAATTAATTATGAATTAATTTTAAAATGACAAAATATTACAAGTGGATTTATCCAAGTTGAGTGGGTTTATCCAAGTTGTGAAGTGGATTGTGAATCACCAACAACATGCATATAAACTCATCAATTTTGGAACACTTGGTTGAAGACTAATCCATCCAATTTGAGGTGTCATGCTAAGCAAAGACTTTGTTGCATGTGAATTGCCTATAAATTGGATGAAGTACAAATGGTTTGAAGTTGATGAATTTTCAAAGAGTTTGAATGTTTGGATGAGCATGAAGAGTTCATGTTACTTGAGAAATTAGAAAGCTAAGTGTTAGACTTCTTCTCACAAAATCCTCATCACTTTCATCTTCCCATCTTCTTCTTCCAAACTTTTTCTTTCATAAAGAAGTCCCACCACTCCGTTGCTCGGCCCGAGGATAGCGGGACTACCGGAGGTGGTTCTCGAGCAGTTCGAGGGAAGCTTCAAAGGGTTCGTGAGGAGATTCGAGCGTTGGAAGAGAAGTCTTTAGAACTACAAGAGGTATGTGATCTAATTCCTTTTATTTCAAAGCTTTGTGCATGTTTCTTATTTAGCTAAATTGATGAAATTAGAGTGTCAATGATCCGTCTCGCTTCCGCTGCTCTACATGCGCTCCATCAACTTGGAATACTTTCCAAATTATTACTTGATTGACAGTGTATACTTGCACTTGACCATAAACTTCATTGTAGGTTATTGAACCAAATTAAACACACACGTTTTGGTCCATCATGTTCCGTAAACCGTCATCTTAAATACCTCCAACCTTAGTACAGGATCTCACCGGGTGAGTTCTCTTGTAACCTTAGCTTTACAAGATATCGACCTATTTTAACTATTAAAACGAATCGATACTAAATTCCTAATCGCATTGGAATTCTTTAACCCTTAGTGAGCATGCATTTATCTTTGTTATAGATTTTAAATGTCTATCGCTCCCTAACGTGTGTGTGTGCTAGCCAACCTATCCTAAGCCTACGTAAAACCGAAAAAACCGCATGCAACATGTCATCCCGTTTTCCCCCTACTTCTAGCATTTTAGAACAGTCTAAACTAGATCACATAAGAGAGAGCAATGAATTCAGAGACCTAAAACGATTTTCTCATACTTTTTTTTCCTTTCTTTTTGAGTACCTTGTACTCTTTGTCATGGTTCTTTGAACCCAACTTTTTATTTTCTTTTTCTTTCCAATCCCGAGAAGCCTAACATGTTAAGTTCATGCATAAAACTTCACATTTTTAAGGACTAACGCTCACTTCTTAGGTACCAATAAGAAGGAGGAGCGTCTTGGTGAACGATATTTTTGAACTATCGCTATAAATCTCGGGGTGTCGAGTCCCGCCAAAATAAATTTATAAACCTATTAACCTTATCTTTGCAGCTAGTGACAACAGGGTCGATCCATAGAGAATGACTTGACGTGATTTAAATTAAAGTTTCAGATTCCAAATGATTGATTAATTGAGTCTTGGTAACTTGGGGGTTTTTTATCATGCAGTGAGAAAATTAAAATGCTAACACAAGGATTAAAGAGAAAGAGATTAACAAGTGTTAGATTCGGGGAGTTTCGGGATTTTTGCTAGACATTCTATCATTCATCATTTAATTCGAATCTAGGCTATCAATTCGTCATGCACGCAGTTGGTTACTGGGACTCCCTTTTGTAACCGGCTCCATATTAATTAATTAAATCAACAGTTCTAATTAAACATTGTTTAAAGTATCGCTAGAGTGATCAGCTCCAAATTTACTCTAAACAGTCACTAGCTAACCTCGACGAACATTTGAACATGCAATCCTAATGCTAACTGGCTACCCGCCAACGTTGACGTACCCAACAGTTATCATGCACATATCGATACTTCGATTTGTTTCATTGTTCTGTGTTACTAGGCGAAAACTGAGAGGCAAGGCATCGCTAATCTTTAACTCTAACACATGCTAGAAAACTTGATTGTCCGTCGGCGAAATCTAACACATGCATGGGATTAAGAAAGAACAATAAATGCATACAAAATCAAAGCCAATTCAGAATTAGTTGCATGGATTTTCAAAATGAAGAAGTCTAGCAAAATACCCCTAAACTATCCCGAATCGCACACCGTACCTTAGCCGACCATGGAGAGAGTCGTCACAAACGCTCCCATGGATGTCTTGGCCATAATCCCCAACTTACATACAATAGAAAGCTCCTAAAACAAGGCACAAATGGTGAGCAAGAAGAAAATTGAAGAGAGACCCGAGAGGTAGAAGATGAAGCAAAACTTAGCTGCAAAAAATCGTCCTTACAGCCTTTAAATCCGTCGGAGCGTCGAGAGGCTGGGACAGCGTCGCGACGTTGCGACCAAAATAATCCGCGCGCGCCTCGCGATGGCGTCGAGACGCTGGGCGAGCGTCTCGATACTGCCCCGATGATTTCCATGCGCGCGCACCCCTCGGAGCGTCTCGACGCCGCGGTAGGGTCTCGACGCCAGACAACGTTGAGCAAGCGTCTCGACGCTGTCTGCTCGACGCTTGCTCTCGGGTTTGGGCTGGAAAATTGCCTCTCCTAGGCAATTTTGGTCCGGTTCTTCTTGGATTAGCTCGCCCTTTTCTCGAAGCACTCCCGGAGCGTTAAAACACCGCTTTAAGCTACGAAACGAGTCCAATGGACGCATGAGCTCTTCGCCGCAATTCGCCTACAAACGAGACATATTAACCAATTTAATACGACATTTAGCTAGAATTAGGGAGTGATAATTAGCTCCAAAATGGAGTTATCAAACACCCCCAAATTAAATCTTGCTAGTCCTCGAGCAAGGACAATAAAGAATTTGACTCTAAAGACTTGCTTACATGCTACTAATTCAAACCTCGATGCATTTTACAAATCCAAACATAACATAATCACGAAAGAAATCAGCGCATGCATTTTATTACGAACATATCAAAAATTAACTATCGCTCCCTAACGTGTGTGTGTGCTAGCCAACCTATCCTAAACCAACGTAAACCCGTAAAAACTACATGCAACATATCATCCCGTTTTCCCCCTACTTCTAGCGTTTAAGAACAGTCTAAGCTTGACTTACACAAGAGAGAGTAATAAATTAAGAGATCTAAACATTTTCTCATTCGTTTTTCTTTTTCTTTTCACGAGTACTTTGTACCCTTATTAAGGTTCTTTGAACCCCTTTTATTGTTTTTTCCAACCTCGAGTTGCCTAACATGTCAAATTCATGCATTAAACTTCATGTTTTTAAGGACTAACGCTCACTTCTTAGGTACCGATAAGAAGGAGGAGCGCCTCGAGAGACTTTTCTAGCTAACCTGCTTTTTTTTTTTTTTTTCTTTAGGCTTAGCGTAAGCTAACTCAATTAATTTGACCACTAACTCTCATGCAACAAGCTACCTAAGGGTGCCTTTCGGGGTGACAACAAGAATCATGCAACATGCAATCAAACTAAGCCTACGGAGTCTAAGATTAGGTTGCTAAGTGCTCAATAGATGCAAGGGAGCAACATAATTTTTTTTCAAAATTTTTGACATGAACCTAATAAATGCAAAACTACATCATGCAAACACTAGATTATGCAAATGATAAGATTTCCAAAATGACACTTCCTAGATCATCATAATTAGAAAGCATATAAGTAGAGTCTCAAGCACTTCAAATTCAAAATAAACACTGCTCAACAAGCTACACATGCTTATCCACAATCCACCCCCAACTTCGAAAGCTAGCATTGTCCTCAATGCTACTTAAACAGATATACAAAGTTAAAGGGAAAGAAGAGCAACACTTCCCTGAATCTTAGTGAAGTCGGCGAGGGGAAAGGACGCGGCGCGTTCCACATCGGAGCCCAAAATTTCCTCAACTCTCCTCATTACCCTAAAAAAAAAAACAGCAAGCTACATTAGCTTAATTACTTAAACTAAGAACAAAAACAGCAATGAAATTAAATACAACAAAGACAGTTCAACACTCGGGTGCCTCCGAGAAGCGCAAAATTTTTAAAGTCGTTTGCTCGACTGAATTCTCCCATCGAACTCATCCATAATCCGATAGCGCGGGGGACATTCCAAACATGTCCTTATCCACGCCGGTCCTGCAAACAACATCCAAAACTTTCTTTTCTCTTCGTGCCTCTAGCACGTGAATATCATCATCGTTAGTACAAAAAACAACATTCACATCCAACAAATTTAAATCAGATTTTTCACAGAGACGTAAGAGCTATCCCTCAAGCTCGAGGTCAAACTCTTACTCTCGACAGACAAACAGGCAACGTTCTCAACTGACTTCTCTTTAAATAAGGAAAACTCATGCACTGTATCATCAAACTCTAAAGAAATTACACCCTTAAACACGTCAATCTTGACCCTCGCGGTCTTAAGAAAAGGGCGTCCTAACAGCATAGAGGACGATGCATGCAAAGAATTCCTATTCATATCAAGCAAAAGAAAATCAGCAGGAAACATCATTTCACCCACTCTCACAAGAACATCCTCAACCTTCCCTCTAGGAAATATGCTAGACCCGTTAGCTAACTGGACAACAACATCACACTCATGCAATTCGTTTAAGTTCAATTCCAGAAATAAAGCATAAGACATGACGTTCACAGAAGCACCAAGATCAAGCATCGCATTTTTAACCACTTTACTACCTATAGTGCAAGAGATAGTAAAAGTACCTGGATCGTTGCACTTGGTAGGCAACGTACCTGGGAGGATTGCGCAGACATTCTCCTTTTTATTTTCGGTCCCTCTGGACTTCCGTTTCTTTGTGCACCAGTTCTTGAGAAATTTAGCATACTTGGGCACTTGACTCACCGCCTCAAGAAGTGGTATGTTCACCATCACCTTCTGGAAGGTTCTCAAGACCTCCTCATCGTCGCTCACCAGAGTAGGCTTCACAAGCCTACTAGGGAAGGGTGCTTTGGGAACACACTCTTGCACAACTTTCTCTTCTTTTTCATCATTCAATCCATCAAGAACAACCGGGGAGGACTCATTCACACTGTCATTCGCTTCCTTCACAGCTCTGGAGGGAAATGATTTCCCACTCCTTGGCTGGATTGAGCTCACGTTCTCACATGAGTTCACAGTGGTTTGGGAAGGAAGCTTCCCAGAGCTCTTGCTCTCAATTTATCTTATCGACACCGCCATTTGGGTCAGCTGCTGGTTCAGATTTTGCAGCTCTGCTTTATGCGAGTTTAGCTCTTCTCGAGCTTCTTTCTGGAATTGGCTTGTCGATGTAACGATGGTCCGAACCATCTCTTCCAATGAGCTGGAGGAACTCGAGGCCTGAGCTTGGGTAGAATTGTTAGGTCTATCGTAAGACTAACCTTGAAAGCGTTGTTGCCCGTCTCTATTCCCGTAGCTCATGTTGGGATGGTCACGCCAACCGGGGTTGTATGTGCTCGAGTAAGGATCATACTTCCTGGGGTTGGAAGCCTATCCCCCGATCGCGTTGACCTTCTCCTCTCGGTTACCTCCTACAAATTTTTTCAGCAAATTTCCAATCTCGGCCACCTGGGCCCTCATTTCAGTAATCTCATGATTCTGGGTCACACTATGAACTTGCCCCTGTCCACGAATACCGAATTTCTGCGAGTTGGCCGCCATGTTTGCAATTAGCTGCTTGGCCTCAATCAGGGTCTTGTCAATCAACGCCCCACCACTCGCGGCATCGATCATCTACTGATCATGAGGCGTCATGCCCTCATAAAAGTATTGGATCAGAAGTTGATCGGCAATTTGATGATGCAGAAAGATTGCGCACAGGCGCCCAAAGCATTCCCAATATTCATGCAGGGACTCACCCACATCCTGGGTGATTCCATAAATCATTTTCCTCAAAGTCATGGCAAGGGACGCAGGGAAATATTTCTCTAAGAAGACCCTTTTCATGTCCTGCCACGTTGTTATCGATCCAGAAGGCAGATAATAAAGCCAGTCCTTGCCTTTATCTTTCAACGTGAAGAGGAATGCCCTTAAATTTAGCTGCTCTTCTGTCAATCCTGGGGGCTTCATCCCCAAACAGACACTGTGAAATTCCATCAGGTGCTTATTTGCATCCTCACCTGCATTGACATGGAAAGAAGGTAATTGGTGAATTAATCCAGATTTCAGCTCGAAATTACCTGCTACCACGGGGTAGTTAATGCACAGAGGTTGCAAATTCAGATCCGGCGCGGCTAATTGCTTTAAAGTCCTTGGCGCTTCTCCTTGCGCCATTGCCTCGCCAAAGAAGGGATCGCCTTCTTCCTCAAACAATCTTCGCCCCTCCCGGGCCTCTTTTCTCAACCGCCGCTCTTCTTTCTCAATTTCAGGGATATACTGCAGTCTTGTAAACTCAGAAGAACGAGTCATACAACAACAAAAATTTTAAACATGCAAAAACAAACTGGATTTTTTTTTTCAGCACACAACAAATCAACAAAAATCAAAATCAAACATAATTTCAATCAGTTTATGCCTTCCCCGGCAACGACGCCAATTTTGGTGAACGATATTTTTGAACTATCGCTATAAATCTCGGGGTGTCGAGTCCCGCCAAAATAAATTTATAAACCTATTAACCTTAGCTTTGCAGCTAGTGACAACAAGGTCGATCCACAGAGAAGGACTTGACGTGATTGACATTAAAGTTTGAGATTCCAAATGATTGATTAATTGAGTCTTGGTAACTTGGGGGGTTTTTTATCATGCACTGAGAAAATTAAAATGCTAACAGAAGGATTAAAGAGAAAGAGATTAACAAGTGCTTGATTCGGGGAGTTTCGGGATTTTTGCTAGACATTCTAACATTCATCATTTAATTCGAATCCAGGCTATCAATTCGTCATGCACGCGGTCGGTTACTGGGACTCCCTTTACATTGTTTAAAGTATCGCTAGAGTGATCAGCTCCAAATTTACTCTAAAAGTCACTAGCTAACCGCGACGAACATTCGAACATGCAATCCTAATGCTAACTAGCTACCCGGTAACACTGAAGTACCCAACAGCTATCATGCACATATCGATACATCAATTTGTTTCATTGTTTTGTGTTACTAGGCGAAAAGTGAGAGGCAAGGCATCACTAATCTTTAACTCTAACACATGCTAGAAAACTCGATTGTCCGTCGGCGAAATCTAACACATGCATGGGATTAAGAAATAACAATAAATGCATACAAAATCAAAGCCAATTCAGAATTAGTTGCATGGATTATCAAAATGAAGAAGTCTAGCAAAATACCCCTAAACTATCCCGAATCGCACACCGTACCTTAGCCGACCATGGAGAGAGTCGTCACAAACGCTCCCATGGATGTCTTGGCCATAATCCCCAACTTACATACAATAGAAAGCTCCTAAAACAAGCCACAAATGGCGGAGCAAGAAGAAAATTGAAGAGAGACCCGAGAGGTAGAAGATGAAGCAAAACTTAGCTGCAAAAAATCGTCCTTACAGCCTTTAAATACGTCGGAGCGTCGAGACGCTGGGACAACGTCGCGACCTAGATAATCCGCGCGCGCCTCGCGATGGCGTCGAGACGCTGGGCGAGCGTCTTGACGCTGCCCCGATGATTTCCATGCGCGCGCGCCCCTCGGAGCGTCTCGACGTCGCGGCAGGGTCTCGACGCCAAGCAGCGTTGACCAAGCGTCTCGACGCTTGCTCTCGGGTTTGGGCTGGAAAATTGCCTCTCCTAGACAATTTTGGTCCGGTTCTTCTTGGATTAGCTCGCTCTTTTCCCGAAGCACTCCCGGGGCGTTAAAACACCGCTTTAAGCTACGAAACGAGTCCAATGGACGCATGAGCTCTTCGCCGCAATTCGCCTACAAACGAGACATATTAACCAATTTAATACGGCATTTAGCTAGAATTAGGGAGTGATAATTAGCTCCAAAATGGAGTTATCACGCCTCGAGAGAATTTTCTAACAAACATGCTTTTCTGTTTTTTATTTACTTTACGCTTAGCTTATGCTAACTCGATTAATTGACCACTAACTCTCATGCAACAAGTTACCCTGACAACAAGAATTATGTAACATGCGATTTAACTAAGCCTATGGACTCTAAGATGAGGTTGCTAAGTGCTCTTTAGATGCAAGGGAGCAACAGAAAAAAAAAAATTAATTTTTTTGACATGAACTTAATAAATGCAAAACTACCTCATGCAAAAACTAGATTATGCAAATGCCCAGATTCCAAAAAGACACTTCCTAGATCATCATAATTAGAAAGCAGTAAACAGAGTCCCAAACACTTCAAATTCTAAACTAACACTGCTCAATAAACTGCACATGGAAATCCACAACGTCCACCCCCAACCTCAGAAGATAGCATTGTCCTCCATGCTACTTAATCAGATACACAAAAGTACAAGGAAAGGAAAAACGAAACTTCCCTGATCTTTGCGAAGTCGGTGAGGGATAAGAGGCGGCGCTTCCTATCGGAGCTCAATTTCCTCAACTTCTCCTCATTCCCCTAAAAAAACAGCAAGGAAATAAACTAAATTAAACTACTAAACTTAAACTAAAACAACAATAAAACTAAAAGACTTAAAAAGAGTTCAACACTCGGGTGCCTCCAAGAAGCACCAAATTTTTAAAGTCGTCTGCTCGACTGAATTCTCCCCAAGAACTCATCCATATTCTGACAGCGCGGGGGACGTTCCAAACATTCCTTCGTCCATGTTATGCCTGCAAACATCATTTAAAAACATCTTTTCTCTTCGTGCCCCAAGCACGTGAATATCATCATGATTAGTGTAAAAAAAAAAACAGCACAGTCATCAATCAAATTTAAATCATTTTTCTTCACAGAGACATAAGAGTCATCCCTCAAGCTCGAGGTCAAACTCTCATTCTCAACATACTTCAGAAAACCAACAGTTTCCACAGACTTCTCATCAAATATGGAAAATTCCTCTTGTAGATCCACTTGCAACCGATAGGTCTTTCACCATCAGGTTGCTCTACAAGATCCCAGACCGAATTGAAGTACATCGACTCCATTTCGAGGTTCATGGCTTTAAGCCACTTTTCCTTTTTTATGTCATTCATTGCTTGTTTAAAGGTAAATGGATCCTCAACGCCGTCATCAGGTATGACGACCTGGGTTTCCATTAAACCCATGTAGCGGTCGGGTTGTCTCACATCTCTCCCACAACGTCGAGGTATTATCAACTCTTGAGAAGGACCAACCTGATCAACAACTCTTGTTTACCCATCTGTAGCTTTCCTGGAAAGTTCGGTCAAAACAATTTTGCTCAAAGGTTGATGATCTCTCATGTGATCTTCTTCTAAGAACGTGGTGTTTGTCGATACAAGCACCTTGTCCTGTTGAGGATCGTAAGATAGACCACCTTTCGTTTCCTTGGGGTAGCCTACGAATAGGCATAATTTTGAACGATGTTCCAATTTATTTGGATTGGGCACCAACACATGTGTCGGACACCCCCAAATTCTGAAGTGACGTAAACTCACTTCACCCCCTCTCCATAACTCATAAGGTGTTTCTGAAACACTCTTAGAGGGAATTGTGTTCAAAATATATACAGCAGCCTCTACTGCATATCCCCAAAACGAACTAGGCAAATGTGCATACCTCATCATAGATCGAACCATGTCTAACAGTGTTCTAATTCTCCTTTCGAACACACCGTTCTGTTGCGGTGTTCCGGGTGCTGAGAGTTGTGATACTATTCCATGTTCTATCATATAGTCATGGAATCTTAAATCCATATACTCTTCACCTCGATCTGATCGGAGTGTTTTAATTGTTTTACCTAATTTGTTCTCAACCTCTGGCTTATACTCCTTGAACTTTTCAAGAGCTTCGGACTTATGATGCATTAGGTAAAGATAGTCGTACCTAGAATAATCATCAATAAAGCTGATGAAATATTCATACCCACCCCATGCTTTAACATTCATCGGACCACAAAGGTCTGAATGTACAAGCTCTAGAGTTTCTTTGGACCTATGACCTTTTTCAGAAAAAGATCGTTTGGTCATCTTGCCCTCAAGACAAGACTCACATGGTGGTAAAGAGTTGTCCTCTAACCGATTTAGGAGACCACTCTTAACCAATCTCCCAATCCTATTGAGATTAATGTGGCATAGTCTCAAGTGCCAAAGATAGGTACTTGGAGAAAGTTTCTGCCTTTTAGTTTGAGTCTGAGTTGTTTTAAACATCTCGGTGTTCCAAATAGCTTTTGCCTCGGTTGGTCTTAACACATACCAGTTGTTTTCAAGTTTCGCAGAACATATATGTACACCTCTTTTGGTAATGAACGCTTCATTAAAATCAAAAGATACTTTATACAAATGTTCAAGTAAACAAGAGATAGATACAAGGTTACTTTTAAAGCTAGGAACCAACTGTACATTTTCAAGTAAAATGAATAGAACTTGATAGCTCCCACTGCCTTGGCTGAAACAATCTCTCCTGTTCCCACCCTGAGAGTTATCTCACCTTCAGCAAGCACCTGCCAGGAACAAGTTTCCTGGAAAGAAGAACAAACATGGTTAGTGGCTCCTGAATCCAGTATCCAGGCAGAACTATCATGTTCCTGTTGGGATAGATGTCCTAAAACTCGTGGTTTGTAAACTGTTATGTTTGTAAATTATCTATTTAGTAATAATGAGTTATTAAGTTTTATTCAGTAAAGGTGTTTGTTGGAATAAAGTGAAACGTGTTTGCATTAATCTATACCAATGACCAACACCCTTGACGATCATGAGTACTTGAGCTTCATGTATGACATGAATGTGGACCAGGCTCAAGTAGACAGACAAAATGGTCTATAGTATATGGATAAGGCTGGGTACCTTATCCTGGTAACACTATTGGATGCGGCTCGCTTTGTATTGTACAAAATGATGTGATCCGAATCGTTTCACATGAAGATGTGCGAGCGGGGTCGTCCTGTGCAGTGAGTTTGCATAAGACTGAACCACGAAAAGTCGCTCTCTCTTATAACGTTGTTTACTGAAGAGACCGACTATTTCACCTGATGGCCTAGGTAACTCGATCTCAATTCTGAGCTTACTATGAACTCCTACTTATTAGACAGTATCCTTAGACTTGTATGGGTGAGAGTGGCAGAATGTCCGCTCAATAAGCCTACCATCTCAGGATAAAGTCCAATAGGTAGCTGGGGACATAGTGTAGTAAGATGGAGTTCACTCCTAACCCGCTCTTCAGGGTTAGTAGATGGGTTGTTCCCTTAATAGCTGACTCCAGGGCTTGAACAATAGGCGTCTACCCTCTCCTCGTTAGAGAGGGTTCCTGATTTGTTGGTTGGACCACTGATCAATTGTTCATTAGAGGTGTCAGTGGTACTTAAGGAACAAAGACGTAACGCAGGGGTTAAACGGTTTAAACGACCAAGTTGTGGTTATGAACAACCTGTGAAGGGTCTACTTGCCTATGACGGTTATATCAAGCGGACACAATATATCTACAGTGAGGAGAGTGCAACCCTTGCACTATAGTGGAGTCTCTGGGGGTTAACGAAATTTGATTGATTCGGGTTAAAAGAGTTTCGACCGAATAATCTCGTATCGTTGAAGCTCATGATCTGTAGGTCCTTTAGGTTCTTCTGGCTAGCTCGGATAACGCCGTGCAACAGTATAAGAGAAAAGAAAAAGAAAGAAAAGAATTTGAATTGTTCAAATTCGGTTCTTGAAAGGATGATGAACATATTTAAATATGATTTGAATATGGGAATGGTTTTAAAACATGAATACGATTCATGTCCAAAAAAGTCGGTTTTCGGAAAACCGGGTTTAGCCATATTATTTAATTAATATTTGATATTGAATTAAATAATATTAATTAATTAATATATATATATTTTTTATTTATTAAAAAGTTTAAGAAATAAAATATTTATTATTATTTATTAAATAATAATAATAATAAAATATATATATATATATTAGGGGTGAAAACGGGTCGGGTCGGGTTGGTTTTTGTGAAAACCGAACCAATTCGACATTGTTTGGTTTCAGACCCGACCCGGCCCGACAAACGGTTTTTTTTAAAAGCAAAAAAAAAAATTTTGTTCAGCCTCCTCAATCGCTTAACAAAAAAAATACATAAATTAAAAATCTCAAACTCTTGCGATGCTTGCAAAAAAAAAAAAAAAAAAAAAACATATCCCTCCATTAAAATTCTGTGCACAAACCCCAAATAAAATAAAAACCCTATCAAATCCCTCTCATAGATTCAAATAAGAACCCTATCAAATCCCTCTCATAGATTCAAATAAAAACCCTATCAAATCTCTCTCATAGATTCAAACATAGATTCAAACAGTTAATAAAAAAGATCTGAAATCCCTTTTCGATCTTGGCTCAAATACCAAAGAAAAAAAACTCAAATTCTCTTTTCACTAGATTATTGGGATTTTTAAGAATCAAAATGAAAAGAAGCAAGAAAATAAAGAAGAAATACAAATCAGAACTCAAATAAGAAGAAGCACAAAACATCAAGAAAAATCACAGAAAAAGAAGAAAACATCTTTTTTGTTGAAACCCATCTCAGGCGAAGAACTATTGGCGCGATGTTGAAGTTTTTTTTTGTTGAAACCCACGAAGAAATATTGGCGCGATGTTGAGGTTTTTTTTTTGTTGAAACCCAGAAGAACTATTGGCGCGGTGTTGAGGTGGTGCCAGAAGAGGGGCGGCGGCGAAGGTGAACGAAAAAAAATGAGAGAAGAAGGGAGGGACGAGAGGGGGCGGCGGCGAAGGTGAACGAAAAAAAAATGAGAGAAGAAGGGAGGGTCGAGAGCGGCGACATCAAGGTGAACGAAAAATGAGAGAGGAAGGGAAGGGTTTGAGAGAACTTCAGGAGTGTGAGCGGCGCAACGAGTTTATGAGAGACAAGGGGTTAGGTTAAATCTGGGCTGGCACGCTGATTTGTATAAATCACAACCGAACCGAAATTTATCGGTTCGGGTCGGTTCGAGTCAGTTTTTATATGACTTTAAATTTTCGGGTCGGGTATTGGCCGGTTCGGGACGGTTGATCGGGTCGGTCCGGTTTATTACACCCCTAATATATATATATATGTGTGTGTCTTACATGTAATTTGCATGTAAGACACATATGTTAATGTTTATATTAAATATATATATGTAGATTTTGGCAAATATGAAGGTGAGGGTTTTGGGGTTGCTATTTCTCTAATTGAATTGAAAATTCAATTTGTGCCTTCGTGAAGAATTTTTTAGAACTTCTTCAACCCCTGACCACCTTTCTTCTTCTTCTTCATCTCCTTCTTCTTCCTCTTTCTTTTCTTTTCTCTTGTAACGGAGTCCCACAACTCCGTTGCTCGGCGCTGAGTATAGCGGGACTACCGGAGGTTTTCCTCGGAGCGTTCGTGAGAAGAAGCTAGAAGAGCTCATGACGAAGAACGGTCGGCGGAACGCGAAGAAAAATTAGAACTTCAAGGGTATGTTTTCTATTTTTCTTATTTACGTCTTTTGAGCATGTTTTCTATTTGTTAAATTGATGAAATTAGAGTAGCATCGGTCCAAAATCGCCTTCGCTGCGTATATCGCTCCATCAAATGGTATTAGAGCGATTTTGTGATTAACTCAATTTGCATCAATTTAAGTTGGTGGGTATTTTAATTTAGAAAATGTTTCTGAATGTGCATCTAAAGTGAAAATCGATTTTGACATAGTTTCTTTTTTAATTTCGTTATTTGTAATTGCTCAAGAATGTATGAGATTTAATGTGTGCTTAAAAATGTATGTATTTTTAGAGTCATTAGAGTCCATATAGGTTTCTTTGTGAAAGAAGCTCGAGTTTGAGCTCGCCGAATTGTTCGGTTTAAGTTCAAATTTGTTCTAGGCGATACAAATGAGAAGCTCGAAGAGAAATTGGCCGAAGCGTTCGGGGGAACAAGCTTGTCAGAGGTGGTGCGAAGAGTTCGAAGTCCGCTCAAGACTTAGCTTGTCGGTCAAGCTTGTAATAAAATAGTTATTGTTTGCTAAATGCCAAAATCGATCCACTTTAGTGTGTTTAATTAATTATGCATTGTGAATGTATGTTTTAATTAAAATCCATGTTTGTATGTGCATAACGTATGCCATATAGATTTAAAATCCCACCGTAGGAAGCATGCTCCATGCATTGAAAATATGTTATAAGTGTTATAATATATAGTATGTATATTTAGGAATTCATGAGAATTAATATAAAAGTTATATTAATTCATGAATTGGATGTTGTTAGTTTAATAGAGAAATTGATATAAGCGTTATATTAGTTATGAAATTAAACTTACAACATTGGTTAACCTAGTTTTATGCATATTGTATATTATAAGTGTTGTAATGTATATGCATGTTTAATTCATGAGTATTAATATAACAGTTACATTAATTCATGAATTTGATGTTGTTTGCTTAATTGAATAATTAATATAAGTGTTATATAAATTATGAAATTAAAACATTCAACATTAGGATTATGCATATTGTATGTTATAAATGTTATAATGTATAGGATGCCTGCTTAATTCATAAAAATTGATATAAGTGTTATATTAATTTATGAATTAGGAGTTGTATGTTTAAGAGCATAATCAATATAAGTGTTATATTGATTATGAAGATAAAAATCCAACTTGTCATGCCTTAGTGAATGTATATTTGAGAAGCATATAGATGGTTGTTATAGAAAGTCTTGTTTTGCAAGAGTTGTAAAAATGACTTAGACTTTTAAAATCTATAACAAAGATAAGTGGCATGCTCATTTAGGGTTAAATGGTTCGGTCTGTTTTATTAGATAAAATAGGTCGTAATCTCGTAAATGCTAAGGTTATGAGAATCTCACCCGGTGAACTCTTGTCTAAGGTTGGAGGACTTGAATTGACGGAACACCTCCTACCTGGGGACTACTCGGAACTTGAGTAAAGTTAACCAGGCTTTATGAGCGTACGTGTGAGGTGTGACGTTAATTAAACTGTTAATAACCTAGACATCTCAGGTAAATAGTTTGCCTAGACTCAAGGTTTTATTTACTTAGCCAAAACTCTCAAAATCGAAAATTCACTTTTTTAGATGAATAGTGGCTGAAAAACTAGGACAAAAGTGCTTAAAAAGCTAAAAAAATGAATTCTGGGCCTAAATTGGCCGCTCAGGGGGACGGGTCGCCTCATGGGCACTAGAGCGGGGCGAGGCGGACGCAGGGGTCGAGTCGGCAGGCGCGCTGATCAGGGGAAGCGTCTGGGCCACGCGCGCATCTGGGCTGTGGATGTCTGGCTGTTGACCATTGACCGTTGACTTTTATAAAAATGAGGGAAAATCTTACATCCACCAAAATTTGAACCTAGGCGCCCCATTGTCCAAACACGGACTACACCATCAAGACATTAATCAATTTTGAGTTAAGAATAGATTATTTAATTAATTTTGCTTAATCACTCAAAACGACTAATTAATAAAATATTATAAAATATTCATTTAAGCTCTTCATTATCGCAAATGCCCGATTTACCCCTTAGCAATTAAATTATACAAAATATATGAATTAAGCCCAAATAATTATTCTAATTTACAAGACTGAGGAGCTAAATATTAGAACTTTTGGAGTGCTATCAAAACCCCCAACCTAAATCTTGCTAGTCCTCGAGCAAGAAAAACTCTGAACTAGCTCCTAAGAATGAAATTGCATGCAACGACTCTAACCTCAATGCTTTTAAAAAACAAGGCACTTACAACAAAAAGAAAAATTGATTGCATGCATAAGCTGAGAACATTTCAAAAATTAAACTGTTGCTCCCTTACGTTCGTGTGTGATTAGTCAACCTATTCTAGCTCTTATAGACTCGGAAAAACCATATTCAACTCTACATCTCGTTTTCCCCCTACTTCTAGCAATAAAGAACAGTCTACGGCTTTTCAACAATCAAGAGAGTAACAAATTAAAAGGCCTAAATTTTCTTTTTCTTGAGTACTTTGTACTCTTTATTTTCTTTAAACTACCACTTTTTTTTTTTACTTTTCTTTTCTTTACTTCTCCAAGAGAGCCTAACATGTCAAACTTGCCTTCGTTCCAGCTTACCCGCAATTTCATTGCACAATGTATCTGACTACGAGCAAGCTTCACATTTTTAAGGACTAATGTTCACTTCTTAATGTGCACTTTAAGAAGAAGAAGCATCTCAGAAGTTTTTATTTTCATGCTTAGTCTCTTTTCTTTTTTTTCTTAGGCAATAACTTCACTATAACACGATTAATTTAATACAACCTATCATGCATCAAGCCTTCCCTAGGGGTGCCTTTCGGGGTGACAACAAGATTTCATGCAACATAAGATAAATCTAAGCCTACAGAGCCAATAATAGGATGCTACGTGCTTGATAGATGCAAGGGAGCAACATAATTTTTTTTTTTTTAAATGCTTTACTAACACATACAATCTCATGATTTTCTAGATATGCAAACACGAAGAATTTAAAAGCATTTCATAGATTGTCCTCACCGAACAACATGCAACAGCACACCAAAACACTTCTAATTCAGAATTTCCACAACTCAACAACTTCAAAAATCCAACAAACTTCTCCACCCCCAACCTAAAAGGATACATAGTCCTCTATGTATCACACATCAGACTAAGAAATTAAAATTATAAAATTTAAGGGAACAGAAAACCTCCCCTGAATTTTTATTGCTTGGTGGTTGGAGCAGCGCAGTCCTTGCCCAAATATCTCGTTCCTTAAGCCACAAACCCCTACAAAAAGAAAAACAAAGAAACTAAGCTAGGAAAAATAACAACAAAAAGTAAATACAAGAATTTAAAAACACATGGGTTGCCTCCCAAGAAGCGCATTTTTTTTAACGTCGTTATGCTCGACGTGTCCTCCACTCTGTCAGGGTACATAAAAATTCTCGTACTTCTTCAGCCCCTTCTTCCTTGAATCAACAAAACCTGCTAAGAGAATCAAGCTCTTCGACTTTTGGAGGCAGCCGGACAGAGTTGTTATTTTTTTGATTTTTTTGTTATATGGAAAAATTAAAGACTCAACAGACTCAAACAAAATAAAAGAAGACTCAACTGTCTCAACAAAAATAAAAGACTCAACAGAAAATAAAGACTCGACCAAAGGAGGGATCACATCAAAATTCTCAAGGCAACCAACATCAACAGAAGCACAGATGGAAGGGGGCATGCAAGATAAATCTCCTATCATACATGTATTATCACAAGATAAAGCAGAAGGAGATAAATTCTCTAGAGGCACAATTGCCACATCCTCATCAATCACAACAACATTTTTTAGCACAAGTTGGTTCTACATCATCCATGAAAAGACTTCCAAAAATATTCTCATTAACAGACAGATGCTCGAGCTCATTAGTGCATGAATCCTCAAATAAATTTTCAATACAAAATTCATGCTCTAAGTTATCAATCGGTGGAGATATGCTTACCTTGTAAAATTCTCTGAGATCTTCTTCATCACTGGGAGATGCGAAAAATTCTTCCGGAGTACACCACCTTGAAGAAGTCTCAGCTCCACTTCTTAGCTCGTTTGCATCACTAGTCTCTTCGGAATGCTCCTCGAAGTCAAGCTCATCTTCCTCGGTCTCACCGTTCTCGCCTCCGCATGTCAGAAATTTCTCGATTCCTTCCTCAAAATCGGGGTACATCTCGATAATGACCCTCTCCTCAGAGGTTCAGAGAGGGAACTCGGTTTCGCTCCTTGTAAATTGTCCCCAAAATTGTTGTCGAAAATCTGCCATGCTAAAACAAGAAGACACAAGAAAATGAAAATATTTTTGTGGTTTTTAAACAAATAAAATTTAACTAAGAGAATCTAATTGGTTTCCCGGCAACGGCGCCAATTTTGGTAGAGGATTTTTGGGTATATCCACTATTTTTCGGGATGTCGAATCCCGCCAAAATGAAATTTATGAATATCGTTATTACTAAGCTAACTTGTAGCTAGTGGTAGTCGGGTCGATCCGCAGGGAACTTAAATTATTTTCTCTTAATTAATTCCTATTTGCTTTTTAATTAAAACAACAAATTAAACAATAAAGTAAATGGGAGAATTGGTTTACGTAAAACTAAAGGAAAGCGGTAAAAATAGCTAACGGTAAAATAAAATAAAGTAACATGTGCTCCTAATTCGAGTGCTCGGGATTTACTTGATGCGCTTAGTTCATAGGGATTCTAATTAGCAAAGTAATTTTATTTCATGCACACAAAATGCCTTGTCCCAACCGGGTCCAAAGCACCCCAAAGAATTAATTAGAGGCGTCAATTCTAATTAAACATGCTTCTTAATTAATCTAAGGTGATAAGCCATCAATTAATCAGAAAACAGTAACGGGTATAATTGCGACGAATTATTTCTTAAGACTAATTCGATTTCTCTCCTAACCTTGAGCCCACGGTGAAAACGTTAATCAACTCATACCCCCACTGTCACTTGGGCTCGAATTGATTAGCCACGAGCTAGACCCTCGCTACAATGCATTAAAGCTTATCAAGAATTAACGCTTAGCCTACTAACATGCGTAACAATTATAGGTGTCAATCCTAATTAGAAAGGCATGACATTCGTTCTTTATATAGATTCGAGATGCAAGAAATCAACAACACAATGCTAGAAATTCATACAAAACCCTCACTAAGGATCAAAGTAAATCCTTAACTCAAATTAGAGCACTTACCTTAGCCAAACGTGTTGAAAATCGATCCAAAATTGTCCAAAATCTTGAAAATTGATGAAAATATCACAAAACCCGAGGCCAAAACTCTCAAAATCAAAAATTCAGTTTTTTAGATGAATAGTGGCTGAAAAACTAGGTCAAAAGTGCTTAAAAAGCTAAAAAAATGAATTATGGGCCTAAATTGGCCGCGCAGGGGGACGGGTCGCCTGATGGGCGCTGGAGCGGGTCCCGCGCGCATGGGGCGCTGATCAGGGGAAGCGTCTGGGCCGCGTGCGCATCGTCTGGGCCGTGGGCCTGTGGGCTGTGGATGTCTTGTTGTTGACCATTGGCCGTTGACCGTTGACTTTTATAAAAATGAGGAAAAATCTTGCATTCACCAAGATTTTTAACCTAGGCACCCCCATTGTCTTAACAAGCCTGCACCATCAAGCCATTAATCAATTTTGAGTTATGATTAGATTATTTAATTAATGTAGCTTAATCACTCAAAACGACTAATTAATAAAATATTATAAAATATTCATTTAAGCTCTTTATTATCGCAAATGCCCGATTTACCCCTTATCAATTAAATTATACAAAATATATCAATTAAGCCCAAATAATTATTCTAATTTACAAGACTTAGGAGCTAAATCTTAGCACTTTTGGAGTGCTATCATAGCTCACGACAAGTTAACTAGAGATAAATACGGAACTTGGAAGTCAAACCTGAATACGATTCTTGTTCTAGACGACCTTAGGTTTGTCTTAATGGAGGAATGTGTCCTCCCACTCCTGACTCAAATGCTTCTCGAAGTGTTCGAGAGGCATACGATGGATGGATGAGGGCTATTGGTAAAGCCCAAATCTATATCTTGGCAAGCATATTTGATGCTTTGTGCAAGTAGTATGAGGTTATGATTTCCGCAAAGGAAATCATGTCTTCATTACAAGCAATGGTGGGCAGTCGTCCTCATCACTTCGTAATGAAGTCCTCAAGTTTGTTTATAACTCTCGCATAGTGGAGGATACCTCTGTTAGGGAGCTTGTCCTTAACATGATGGTCCACTTTAATGCGGCAGAAGTAAACGTTGCTACCATCGTCATTTCAGACTTATCAGTTACTGTACACTTTCAAAGGAATAGAGAATGAGGAAAATGTTGTCACTTCGACGAAGTTCCTTAAGAGGTCGGCGTCAGGGAGTAAGTCTAAGTCTGCTTCTCTGAGTAAATAGATTATTCAGAAGAAGAATAACAGGAGGAAGGGCAAAGCCCCTGTTGTTCGCAACGAACATTCTTCAAACATAGGAAAATGTTTCCATTTTATTGAAGATGGGTATTGGAAGCATAACTGCTCCAAATACCGTGCTGAGTAACTGGCTGAGAAAGAACGACAAGATAAATGTGATTTATTTGTCTAAAAAAAGTTTAGTGGAATATGAATGTCATACCTAGATGTCTCCAGGAACCACTAATCATGTTTATTTTTCTTCAGGAAACTAGTTCCTGACAGCCGGTTTTCTCGCCGTGAGATATGGAGATATCATTGCAGCTGAACTAGTGGAATACTTTGTAGTTGTTCTATAGAGATTAGAACATTTGTTATATGTAATTATTGTCTATATTTTTGGTTTAAACTGAACACTTGTAAATTATATCTTTTGGTTTTATAATGAACAGTTCATTTAGCAAAAGATATATACTGATGTGTTCTATTAAACTCGAAAACAACTAGCGTGTTAAGACTCACAGTGTTAACGAAAGCTATAGTAGATATTCAACAATGGTTGTTGATCAAACTGGAGCTTCTCAACCGTTGAGAAACCCTCAATGCAGTGGGAGGGATGTGAGACAACCCAGTCCACTGTATTGGCTTGTCTTAAACTCGAAGTTGTCATATTCGATGATGACATTGAGGATTCGTTGTCTTTAATTAGGCAATGGATCACGTAGACAAGGCCAAATGGCTCAAAGCTGATGGACCGACTTGCGCAGCGGAAAGCGATTTCGGACCGATGATACTCTAATTTCATCAATTTAACAAATAGAAAACATGCTCAAAAGACGGAAATAAGAAATTAGAAATACATACCCTTGTAGTTCCAATTTCTTCAAGCTACGCTGCTCTTTCCTCGTCACGAACTCTTCCGGCCTCTTCTCACGAACATCTCGAGGACCACCCCAGGTAGTCCCGCTATCCTCGGCGCTGCACAATGAAGTTGTGGGACTCCGAAACAAAGAGAAAAGAAGAAGAGGAAGGAGAAGAAGAAGAAGAACACTGAAGGCAGAGGAGAAGTAAGCTGAGATTTCAAAAGACTAAAAAAAAATTAACCAGCTCGTGCAACCCCTCCCTCTGTGTATTCAATTCAAATGAATTGAAAGAACTTCAATTCTTTTCGAAAATCTCATCTGATGAAGGCCAAAAGGACACATATATATTTATGTTACTTAATATATATATATATGTGTCTTGCTGCATGCAAGACACATATATATATATAATTATTATTATTATTAAAAATAATAATAATAATTTTATTTATTAAACTTTTTAATAAATAAAATATATATATATATATAATTATTAATTAAACTTTTTAATTAATAATTATTATTTAATTTAATATCAAATATTAATTAAATAATATGACTAAACCCGATTTTCTGAAAACCGACTTTTTTACCACATGAATCCTATTCATGTTTTAGGCCATTCTCATATTGAAATCATATTTAAATATGTTCATATTTAAATCATATTTAAATATGTCCATCATCCTTCCACAAGCCGAATTTGAACAATTCAAATTCTTTTTCTTTTCTTTTCTTTTATACTGTTGCACGACATTATCCGAGCTAGCCAAGAGAACCTAAAGGACCTACAGATCATGAGCTCCAACGATACGAGATTATTCGGTCAAAACTCTTTTAACCCGAATCAATCAATTTTCGTTAACCCCCAGAGACTCCAATATAGTCCGAGGGTTGCACTCTTCTCACTGTAGATATATTACGTCCTCTGATATAACCGTCATTGGCAAGTCAACCCTTCACAGGTTGTTCGTAATCACAGCTGGGTCATTTTAAACCGTTTAACCCCTGCATTACGTCTTTTTCCTTAAGTACCACTGATACCTCTAATGAACAATAGATCTGTGGTCCAACCAACAGATCAATTAACCCTCTCATCACATGAGAGTGTGAGCGCTCATTGTTCAAGCCCCAGAGTCAGCTATTAAGAGAACAACCTATCTACTAACCCTAAAGAGCGGGTTAGGAGTGAACTTCAATCTTGTTGTACTATGTCCCCAGCTACCTATTTGACTTTATCCCCAAGATGGTAGGCTTATTGAGTCGGCGTTAATGGGCCACTCTCACCCGTGCAAATCAAAGGATACTTTCGAATAAGCTGGAGTTCATTCTTAAGATCGAGTTACCTAGGCCATCTATATGTATAAGTCGGTCTCATCAGTAAACGGAGTTATAAAGAGAGAGCGACTTAATACGCGGTTCGGTCTTATGCAAACTCTTTCCACAGGACGCCCTCACTCGCACATCTCCATGTGAAACGATTCAGATCACATCGTTTTGTACAATACAAAGTGAGCCGCATCCTATAGTGTTACCAGGATAAGGTACCCAGCCTTATCCGTATACTATAGACCGTTTTGACTGACTACTTGAGCCTGATCCACAATCATGTCATACATGAGGCTCAAGTACTCATATTCAGCCAAGGGTGTTGGTCATTGGTATAGATTAAACCAAACCCGTTTCACTTTATTCCAGTAAACTCTTTTACTGAATAAAACTAATAACTCCTTATTCCAAATAGATTATTTACAAACATAACAGTTTACAAACCACGAGTTTTAGGACATACAACCCAACAAACTTTCACTTGGACTTAAACGTCTGTGGTGTACATGTTAGGTGGAGAAAACTAATATATCATATATCAGGAGCTTTCTCCCACTGTCCTCTCCAGCAACTCGGAGCCCTAGACTCTTCTAGGTGTCTCTCAAACACTTTAGCCGTGAGAGACTTAGTAAACTAATCAGCATGAAGTACTACGAGGCTTTCCATGTGACCATCACATCTCCTCATAGCACTATACTTGAGTTCAACTTATAAAATTTGTGTTGCTTCACAAGCTGCCACAAAGCTTAGCTACTGCCAAGGAATCAACAATACAACTCTTGTATTCTACTCCTCTAAGTACAAGGACAAAACTTTAACCGGAATCCAATCCAATTGGACTAATATTACTGACAGCTCCCACTGCGTAGCACATATTGGAGGTCAGATGTATCTTTTGAGATACATGACCCGATATGTAAATGCACTAGGGTGCATCTCGTGTCATGTATCTCAAATCGGGTCATGTATCTCAAAAGATACATCTGACCTCCAATATGTAAATGCACTAGGGTGCATCTCGTGTTCTCAACACTTGAGGTGTCTCAGGAAACCATTTCCATAAACCATCGAATATTGACAACAACTTATCAATAAAAGATTTTAGAGACAACACTAGCGATTTGTTCTTACGACTCAGATCAAGCTAAAACCTTAGAACAAACTAAGCCTACCTCCAGATCAACTATTTGGGAGTGGGTCGCTAGTTTATGCTAAAAGTCAGTAATAAATCCTACATCATTCTCAATGATTAGGACAAAATTACGGGAATATATTATGAAAGCTACCTCATTGACTAAACCCTTGTCAAACAAGGTTTATCAAACTTTCGTTCAAACTTATGTTCAAAGCCATAAGATTTGATCACCATATCAAATCTTATAATTCAGGACGAAGATGCTTTCTCCCATTCATAAATGAATCGAATAAGCTAGCAAACTATTTGCTCTTTGTCCTCGAATTATTAATCTATCTGGTTGTAGATACTCAGATCAAGATAGTTATTTTGCAGGAAAGCTGTCTTGACATCCACTTGCCTTATTCTACTAAGATAGAACATGGTAGTGGATAAGAGTCATCTATTTAACTTACGTCTGGCAACAAGAGAAAGAGAGTATACACAATAAACCTTTTCTCTTCGGGACAGTCCCTTTACCAGAAAGTCAAGCCATAAAGGTTTTCACCTTAGTGGCTTAGTTTGTTCTAAGGATTCAGATTGATCTGAGTCGTAAGAACAAATCGCTAGTCATGTCTCTAAAATTTTATATTGACAAAGTGTTGTTAATATTCAATGGTCTATGGAAATGGTTTCCTAAGACACCTGAAGGGTTGAGGATATGAGATGCATCCGTGTGCATTTACATATTGGAGGTCAAATGTATCTTTTGAGATACATAACCCGATATGTGCTATGTAGTGGGAGCTGCTAGAAGTTATTAGTCCAATTGGATTGGACTCTAGTTAAAATGTTGTCCAAGTACAAACGAGAAATAGAATACAAGGGTTGTATTGTTGATTTCTCGGTGGTAGCTAAAATTTGTTGCAGCTTGTGAAGCAACAAAAGTTTGTGAAAGTTGAGCTCCTAAGTAGTGCATTGAGGAGATGTGATGGTCACATGGTATGCCTCATAGTACCTCAGGCTAATAGGTTTACTAAGTCTCTCTTGGCTAAAGTGCCTGAGACACACCTAGAAGAGTCTAGGGCTCCGAGTTACCAAATAGGATAGTGGGAGGGAACATCTAATATGTGATATTGAAGTTCTCTCCACCAACATGTACACCACGGACGTTTAAGTCCAAGTGGGAGTTTGTTGGGATAGATGTCCTAAAACTCGTGGTTTGTAAACTGTTATCTTTGTAAATTATCTATTTAGTAATAATGAGTTATTAACTTTTATTCAGTAAAGGTGTTTGCTGGAATAAAGTTAAATGTGTTTGCATTAATCTATACCAATGACCAACACACTTGACGATCATGAGTACTTGAGCTTCATGTATGACATGAATGTGGATCAGGCTCAAGTAGACAGTCAAAATGATCTATAGTATATGGATAAGGCTGGGTACCTTATCCTAGTAACACTATTGGATGCAGCTCGCTTTGTATTGTACAAAACGATGTGATCCGAATCGTTGCACATGTAGATATGCGAGCGGGGTCGTCCTGTGCAATGAGTTTGCATAAGACTGAACCACAAAAGCCTACTGCTTATTAGACAGTATCCTTAGACTTGTATGGGTGAGAGTGGCAGAATGTCCGCTCAATAAGCCTACCATCTCAGGGATAAAGTCCAATAGGTAGCTGGGGACATAGTGTAGTAAGATGGAGTTCACTCCTAACCCGCTCTTCAGGGTTAGTAGATAGGTTGTTCCCTTAATAGCTGACTCTAGAGCTTGAACAATAGGCGCCCACCCTCTCTTCGTTAGAGAGGGTTCCTGATCTTTTGGTTGAACCAATGATCAATTGTTCATTAGAGGTGTCAGTGGTACTTAAGGAACAAAGATGTAACGCAGGGGTTAAACGGTTTAAACGACCCAGCTGTGGTTACGAACAACCTGTGAAGGGTCGACTTGCCTATGACTGTTATACCAAGAGGACACAATATATCTACAGTGAGGAGAGTGCAACCCTCGGACTATAGTGGAGTCTCCGGGGGTTAACGAAAGTTGATTGATTCGGGTTAAAAGGGTTTTGAGCGAATAATCTCGTATCGTTGGAGCTATCTGTAGGTCTCTTAGGTTCTCCTGGCTAGCTCGGATAACGCCGTGCAACAATATAAGAGAAAAGAAAAAGAAAGAAAAGAATTTGAATTGTTCAAATTCGGTTCTAAGAAGAATGATGAACATATTTAAATATGATTTAAATATGGGAGTGGTTTTAAAACATGAATACGATTCATGTCTAAAAAAACCGGTTTTCGAAAAATCGAGTTTAGCCATATTATTTAATTAATATTTGATATTGAATTAAATAATATTAATTAATTAAAATGTTTAATTAATTGATATATATATATATATATATATTATTTATTAAAAAGTTTAATAAATAAAATATTTATTAAAAAGTTTAATAAATAAAATATTTTTTATTATTTATTAAATAATAATAATAAAAAAAAATAAATATATATATATATATATATATATATGTGTGTGTGTCTTACATACAATTTGCATGTAAGACACATATGTTAATGTTTATATTAAATATATATGTAGATTTTGGCAAATATGAAGGTGACGCAGTGGATTTTGGGGTTGTTATTTCTCTAAATGAATTGAAAATTCAATGTGTGCCTTCGTGAAGAATTTTTTAGAACTTCTTCAACCCCTGACCACCTTTCTTCTTCTTCTTCATCTCCTTCTTCTTCCTCTTTCTTTTCTTTTCTCTTGTAACGGAGTCCCGCAACTCCGTTGCTCGGCGCTGAAGATAGCAGGACTACCAGAGGTGGTCCTCGGCGCGTTCGTGAGAAGAAGCTAGAAGAGTTCGTGACGAAGAACGACCGGCGGAACGCGAAGAAAAATTAGAACTTCAAGGGTATGTTTTCTATTTTTCTTATTTCCGTCTTTTGAGCATGTTTTCTATTTGTTAAATTGATGAAATTAGAGTATCATCGGTCCAAAATCGCCTCCGCTGCGTATATCGCTCCATCAGTTCCACTAAACATGTTTCAACAACGAGTAAATCATATTTATTTTGTTGTTTCTTCTCAGCTTTCCTCGCCATGAGGGTATCATGATAGACCAATGAAGACGGTTGTCCAAACATCGTCTGTAATGAATCCATGATCTCCTTAGCGGAGACCATTACCTCATGCTTTTTAGCCAACACAACGGATGTGCTGGCCAAGATGTAGACTCGAGCTTTACCATTAGCCCTAGTCCACCTGTCAAATGCATCTCGAACAGTTCGAGTTGCATACGAGCTAGGAGGGGGAGGACATTCTTCTCTTAAGACAAACCAAAGATCATCGATAACAAGAATCGTATTGAAGTTCGATTTGTAGGTCGTGTAGTTATCGTCGTTCAGTTTATCAGAAGTTAGTAACTGGATAAATGAACTAGAGCTAGACATGCTGAAAAAGAATGAATTCTATTAGTGAATTTAACTTAACCTATTTTTAACAATTCAATTCATATTCATGATGAAGGTCAAGGAAGTCAAATCATTGTTATGGAGCAAGAACCAAAGGCAAGAAAGAAGAGGAATGCATGACTACACTTTGTCACAAGTTCAAATGCATGGAATGATATGAAGACTTTATTAATGTTGTAATATTCAAATTTGAATTCCTAGAAAGCATGCATTTAATTAAGTAGTTGGAGAATTCCTTTAATTAGGTAGTTGGGAAAATCCTTTAATATGGGTTGTTGGAAAGTACAAGTTAGGTGGTTGGGGAAATCATTAATATGCATGCACTATAATTCCTTGTCTATAAAAGGAATTTGTTTTGTCTAAATGTAAAAAAGAAGTTGATAAGAATATATGGAAAAGTAGTGTTTTGGGTATCTTGTGTGTTCTTGTGATAGAATGCACAAATATTTGGAGCATTCAAGTGAGGATTGATTTGTCTTGCTTGTGGAGTGCTTTGAAGATCGAGGGTTGATGGGAGCCAAAAGCTTTTTCCGATCCTTGGTTTGTTAGATCATCTAAGTAACCTGTTTTCTAGCCTTTCTTAGGGGTTGAGACCAAATTGGCTACTGGGGTTTTCAAGTTAATGTGTTGGGGGTCCGTATAATCAAGGGGTTCTCACGCTTATTTTTCAAGGTTTCGTATCATTTGGTATCAGAGCTTTGGCTCTAGGTCGGGTATATCATTTATCTTCTTTCGTGTCTTTTATATCCATCTTATTCAAAACTAAATGTATTAAGGGGTTTTAATGTTTGTGATTCAAGGGTTCGTATAACCAAGGGGTTCTTGATCTAATTCACTAGGGTTTCGTATCATTTGGTATCAGAGTTTTGGCTCTAGGTCGGGTATATCATCTATCTTTCTTTCGGTTCTTTTATTTCCATCTTATTTAAAACTCAAAAAAAAAATCATCTTTTTGAAGTGTTTCTTTGGAAGTCTTCCGCGTGCAGCTGCTGTATTTTGTATGGTTGAAGATACCAATTGCAGTAAAGTGTATCAACTTTGCTCTTGTTTTTTTCAGCACAAATTTATCTATCCAACAAGACTAATTTTACATTAACCCGAGCCCTATAACTTTAGTTATCAATTTTTCTTCAGCCCACACGTTTTAAGTGTTCTGCCCAGATTTTCAATTTCCCGATCTACCTTAGATTGCTTGTATCTTGGTGTTTTGTATCTCCAAAATAATCATATTTTATACCGAATTGAAGCTCTGTGAGTCAGCTATCCAAACAAATCCGTTTTGTATAAGTGCATTATGTAGAACAAAAGATATAGATTTTTGAGTGAATATTGTTCGGTCTGGAAAATCTGCTGTTTAGAATCTGCTGCAGCTGACTTCAAAATATTATATGTGGCTGATTACTACTTCGCAAACATTCAAATTGGGTGCCGTTTTGAAGATTATTGAAATATATTTCTAACCCAATTAGTTTTGTTTCAATCCGAGCTCTGAGAAAGACGATATTGCACCAAGAGTAAAGAATCGCCCTGCAGAAAACTTTCCATACTTGGAAATCAGTTCTCGAAAATATATTGATATATCATTTGGAGAATTATTTTGAAAATCATATTCAAATCCAAGACGGTGTTCAAAAGATCTTTTGGATTCAAGGACGAATCCTTTTGAAGAACGGGAGGATGATATGAATTATTTTGACAATTCAATTCATATTCATGATGAAGGTCAAGGAAGTCAAATCATTGTTATGGAGCAAGAACCAAAGGCAAGAAAGAAGAGGAATGCATGACTACACTTTGTCACAAGTTCAAATGCATGGAAAGATATGAAGACTTTATTAATGTTGTAATATTCAAATTTGAATTCCTAGAAAGCATGCATTTAATTAAGTAGTTGGAGAATTCCTTTAATTAGGTAGTTGGGAAAATTCTTTAATATGGGTTGTTGGAAAGTAGAAGTTAGGTGGTTGGGGAAATCATTAATATGCATGCACTATATTCCTTGTCTATAAAAGGAATTTGTTTTGTCTAAATGTAAAAAAAGAAGTTGATAAGAATATATGGAAAAGTAGTGTTTTGGGTTTCTTGTGATATAATGCACAAATATTTGGAGCATTCAAGTGAGGATTGATTTGTCTTGCTTGTGGAGTTCTTTGAAGATCGAGGGTTGATGGGAGCCAAAAGATTTTTCCGATCCTTGGTTTGTTAGATCATATAAGTAACCTGTTTTCTAGCCTTTCTTAGGGGTTGAGACCAAATTGGCTACTGGGGTTTTCAAGTTAATGTGTTGGGGGTCCGTATAATCAAGGGGTTCTCACGCTTATTTTTCAAGGTTTCGTATCATTTGGTATCAGAGCTTTGGCTCTAGGTCGGGTATATCATTTATCTTCTTTCGTGTCTTTTATATCCATCTTATTCAAAATTGAAGGTATTAAGGGGTTTTAGTGTTTGTGATTCAAGGGTTCGTATAACCAAGGGGTTCTTGATCCAATTCACTAGAGTTTCGTATCATTGGGTATACTTTTACTTAGGCATTATCTGGCTAAGACAATAAAACCTAGGTCTAGGTAAAACAGGATTTTACCGAAGATGTCTAGGTGATAAACGCGTTAAAACCTTACACCTCTCACGTGCATGCTCATAAAGCCGGGTTAACTTAACTCAAGTACCGGATCGATCCCCAGGTAGGAGGTGTTCCATAAACCGTCATCTTAAATACGTCCAACCTTAGTACAGGATCTCACCGGGTGAGTTCTCTCGTAACCTTAGCTTTACAAGATATCGATCTATTTTAACCATTAAAACGAATCGATACTAAATTTCTAATTGCATTAGAATTCTTTAACCCTTAGTGAGCATGCATTTACCTTTGTTCTAGATTTTAAATGTCTATCTCATTTTACAACGCTTTATAAAACAAAGATATTCTATAACATGCTTCCTAAGCTAGAATATAACCATTACACTCATTCTATAACATGCTTCCCAAGCAAGAATATAACAATTATATTCAACTATGGCAACTATGTTGTATGTTTAATTTTAAAACTAATATAACACTTATATCAATTACACTTTTAAACAAGCTGATAGAGATGACCTACATGGCAACTCATCCCTATGTGGCAATGACTCCGTTGGTGACATGGAATCATAGGTGGAAGAATATTCTAGACTCTCCTCTTTATATTGTCTGTTTTGTACCTCTCCAATGGTTGTCTAACACGTGTCTAGGGTTTGTTATTTTCCCCTCTGTACAAATATTCTTTCCTTTAACTTGTGTATAAATAGAGGTCTCTGCCTCTTATACTATTCATTCAATACAATCAGTAATACGAATTATACAGAGCATTCATATTGTTCATTGTCTATACTTCTTTCCTCTGTTCTTGGTCTCAAGCTCAACTTGGTATCAGAGCTGCTAAAATGACTAACGTCAATGGATTTTCTTCCTCTCCCTTTTCAGCTTCAAGCTCAAGCAATGGAGGATACTCAGGGCCACCCCTAAATCAATTGCTGAACCAGATTACCTCTATCAAGTTGGATAGAACCAACTTCCTCCTTTGGCAGAATCTTGCCTGGCCCATCCTCAGAAGCTATCAGCTGGAGGGTCATCTTACTGGTACAGAAGCATGTCCAGAACAATACGTTGTCACCCCAAATGCACCAGCTCCAGCTGAAGACTCTGCTGAAAGTTCAAATACTGCCCTACCCTCTGCTGCTGCAACTCAAAGCCCCATCCCAACTGTCTCCATTCCCGCTGCCAAGTCTGTAAATGGTGAGTATACCAAATGGGTGACGATCGATCAGCTTCTTCTCGGATGGCTTTATAACTCAATGACGCCCGAAATCGCAATGCAAGTGATGGGGTTCTATACTTCGAAAGATCTGTGGGAAGCTGTCAACGACCTCTTCGGCATTCAGTCCAGAGCTGAGATTGATTATTTACGGCGGTTATTTCAGCAAACTCGCAAAGGAGCAATGAAGATGGGTGAGTACCTGATAACTATGAAAAAAATTTCAGATAGTCTAACTCTAGCTGGGAATCCTATTTCCCAAGGTGATCTTATCTCTCAGGTAATCTCTGGTCTTGATGAAGACTACAACCCAGTAGTTGTGATGCTCCAAGGCAAACCTCATCTAAGTTGGTTTGAAATGCAAGCTGACCTTCTGTCTTATGAAAAGAGGTTGGAATACCAAATTGCTCTCAAGTCTGGCGTGAACACGTTGTCTCTGGCTGGTACAACACCCTCTGTGAATATGGCTCAAAATAGGGGACCAAGTAACTCCACCTTCTCCCCAAATCGCTTCCCAAATCCATCTCAGATAAGCAATGGTTCGTCTAGCTTCAACAATCGGGGAGGAAGAGGTGGAAGAGGCCGTGGTCGTGGGAACAATGGATCAAATGGTCGCCAAGCTCAATGCCAGGTTTGTGGCAAGTATGGTCACACAGCTGCTATCTGTTTCTCTAGATTTCTCACGGATGTTAATAATCCCCACAATACACATCAAAGGGAGAATCAGTATCATCAAAACCAAAATGCATCTGCTCCTCCTGCTAATCAAATGTTTCGGCCTAATCCTTCTGCCCTGATTGCTAATTCAAGCTCAGCTTCACCCGAAAGTGTGATTGACCCAAATTGGTATGCAGACAGTGGAGCCTCGAGTCATGTAACTGCAAATCCGAGCTTCCTCACCAACAAGTCTGACTACACAGGTACTGAGACAGTAACGGTTGGTAATGGTAACAAATTGCTTATTTCTCATCTGGGACACTCTTCTCTTTCATCTCATTCTGGTTGCTTAAAATTACAGAATATACTATGTGTTCCCTCTATTGCGAAGAATCTCATTAGTGTGTCTCAACTTGCTAAAGATAATGATATATACTTTGAGTTTCACTCTGATTTCTGTGTGGTTAAGGACAAGCCTACGGGGGTGGAACTGTTGAGGGGAGCTCTTAAAGATGGACTCTATCGTATTGCCTCTGCCGGATTGTCCATAAATAAGGATCATGGAATTGCTTCTCACCACACCAAGTCTGAAGCTGTCCATTCCTCCGAAGTTTTGATACCTTCTATCAAGTCTGCTCCTACATCGTTTGTTGTTACTTCTCAAGCAAATGTAGTGATTACCAAGGCTTTACTACACAAACGTCTTGGTCATCCATCAGTTAAGATATTAGACAAAGTACTTGCACATTGTAATTTGAATCCCTCAGTTAATGAAGTTATCCCTTTTTGTGAAGCTTGTCAGTTTGGAAAGATGCGCTCTCTTCCCTTCTCTTTATCTCAATCTCATGCCAAGGCCAAGTTTGATTTAATACATACTGACTTATGGGGACCAGCCCCTATTTTATCTTCTGATGGGTTTCGATATTACATACTGTTTGTGGATGATTTCAGTAGGTTCACCTGGTTGTTCCCTTTGAGAAAAAAAAGTGATGCCCTATCTGCCTTCAAAGACTTTCAAATGTTTGTTACCAATCAGTTTCACACTACAATCAAAATGGTCCAAATGGATGGTGGAGGTGAATTCAAACCCATTGCACAAATTTGCAATCATCTTGGCATCACAACACGTTTCTCATGTCCATATACCTCGGCCCAAAATGGTCGAGCAGAACGAAAGCATCGTCACATTGTTGAAACCGGACTCACATTGCTTGCACAAGCCTCCATGCCATTACGGTTATGGTGGTTTGCTTTTCAGACGGCTGTGCTGCTCATCAATGGCCTCCCCTCACCAGTCCTCAACCATCAGTCTCCAATGACTATCTTACTCAGTCGTCAGCTGAACTTCTCTGAACTTCGAGTATTTGGTTGTGCCTGTTATCCGAATCTCAGACCATATCAGCAACATAAGTTTGATTATCACTCCGAACGATGTGTCTATCTTGGACCCTCACCTCTGCACAAAGGACATCTCTGTCTTACAACAACCGGTCGCATTATCATCTCACGACATGTTCGGTTTGATGAAACACATTTCCCCTTTACAAAAGGGTTTGGTACAACATCTTTGACACCACAGGTAACCTCTCCCATTCCCTCTATTTTGAGTTGGTTTGGCCCTACATCTCTGCCTTTGCCTACACCCACATCATCATATAGCACAGTCCCATCTCCACCACCCAAATCCCCTATGCCTTCTCCAAAAACTCAGACACTTCCCTCACCAAAAAATGCAGCCCTATCCACACCTCTGTCCTCTTCACCTCCTGCACTAAAATCACAAAACTCTCCTACTCCTTCCCCAACCTTAAATTCTCCCACTGCCATCCCCTGTTCCCCTCCAATCCCTCCACCTGCATTGACTCCTTTAGTTCCCCTACCAACTGTCAATGATCATTCCATGGTAACTCGAGGTAAGGCTGGTATTTTTTGTCCCAAAGCTTGGACTGTCACCACCACCCCTACGGACTGGTCTCTTACCGAACCAACCAAGGTCTCAATAGCCCTTGCCACACCTCAGTGGCGTGCAACAATGAATGAAGAAATGGCAGCCCTTGAACAGTCCAAAACTTGGACACTTGTTCCACCATCAGCTCATCAGAATGTAGTCGGTTGTAAATGGGTTTTTCGCCTCAAACAGAATGCTGATGGATCTGTTCAGAGACACAAAGCCCGGCTTGTTGCCAAGGGTTTCCATCAACACCCAGGGGTTGACTTCTTCGAGACTTACAGCCCAGTTGTGAAGGCCTCTACCATTCGAATCATTCTCTTTCTTGCAATCTCCAACAAATGGTCTCTCCGGCAGCTAGATTTCAATAATGCCTTCCTTAATGGCACATTGAATGAAGCTGTTTTTATGTCTCAACCTCCAGGATATGCAGATGCCTCCAACCCCAATCATGTTTGTCAACTTCACAAGGCCCTATATGGCCTCAAACAAGCTCCAAGAGCTTGGAATGATGAGTTCAAGACCTTCCTAGTAAGCTGTGGATTCTCGGTGAGCAGGTGTGATACCTCTCTCTTTCTTTATCAAAAAGACTCTGTCACTATACTCCTTTTAATATATGTTGATGATGTTATCCTCACTGGAAATAGTCCCTCTGTGATCACCAAGCTCATTCATGTTCTGCACTCCAAATTTGCTCTGAAAGATCTTGGCTTGCTGAATTATTTTCTAGGCATACAAGTGACATATATGCCATCTGGTCTGCATCTCAGTCAGTCAAAATACATTCATGACTTGTTAAATAAACTTCAACTACAGCACACCAAATCTTGTCCATCCCCTGCAGTCATTGGCAAACACCTCTCCATTCATGATGGTTCGTTACTTCCTGATCCTTTCACTTACAGGAGCACAGTAGGAGCTCTTCAATATCTAACCAACACAAGACCAGACATTGCTTTTATTGTCAACAAACTCAGCCAATTCCTCCAAGCACCTACTGATGTTCATTGGCAGGCTGTAAAAAGGGTCCTTCGATATCTCAAGGGCACTGCTACTCATGGACTCCTTATTCAGCCTAGTGATCAGTTGAATATCACAGCCTTCTCCGATGCTGACTGGGCTGCCAACATTGATGATAGAAAGTCTGTCGCTGCCTACTGTGTCTTTCTTGGACCAACACTGATCTCTTGGTCCTCCAAGAAACAGGTTGCTGTGGCTCGCTCTAGCACAGAGTCCGAATATCGTGCTCTTGCCCACGCCTCGGCTGAGATTATATGGATCCGCCAACTACTTGAAGAACTTGGCCTACAACTTCCCAGTCCTCCTTTACTTTGGTGTGACAATATGAGTGCCGGTGCGCTCGCTGCCAATCCGGTATTTCACGCTCGGACAAAGCATATTGAAATTGATGTCCACTTTGTTAGAGATCAAGTTCTAAGCAAACGGCTGGAAGTCCGATACATTCCCTCATCTGAACAACTTGCAGATTGTCTCACCAAGTCATTATCACATACTCAGTTCTCCTATCTTCGGTCCAAACTTGGGCTAGTTGCACTACCCTCTCGTTTGAGGGGGGCTGATAGAGATGACCTACATGGCAACTCATCCCTATGTGGCAATGACTCCGTTGGTGACATGGAATCATAGGTGGAAGAATATTCTAGACTCTCCTCTTTATATTGTCTGTTTTGTACCTCTCCAATGGTTGTCTAACACGTGTCTAGGGTTTGTTATTTTCCCCTCTGTACAAATATTCTTTCCTTTAACTTGTGTATAAATAGAGGTCTCTGCCTCTCTTACTATTCATTCAATACAATCAGTAATACGAATTATACAGAGCATTCATATTGTTCATTGTCTATACTTCTTTCCTCTGTTCTTGGTCTCAAGCTCAACTCAAGCAACATCCAATTCATAAATTAATATAACACTTATATTAATTCTCATGAATTAAGAATGCATACTATACAACATAACACTTATATTATACTTTCAATGCATGCAACATGCTTCCTATGGTGGGATTTGAAATCTATATGGCATACTTTGTGAACATATAATAAACTTTAATTAAAACATACATTCACAATGCATAATTAATTAAACACATTAAAGTGGACCGGTTTTGGCATCACGGGAAAGCAAGCAACCAAATTATTACAAGAATAATTCATAAACTATGTTGAGATGCTTCCGAACCCTTCGAACCGCCCCAAACCAGCTAAAAAATGCTTGAACCGGCCAAAAAACAGCAACAAAAGCTTCAACAAAACTGAACCGGTTCAAAACAGCAAACCGTCTTTAACAGCTCGAAACCAGACCAAAACCAACCCGAACTGGACCAAACGAGTGCTGAACTGAACCGTCAGATGGTGAAGAACCCGGAACCGGTCTCACTTTCAGTGAACCGGACCGCCCGAGGACCGAACCGGACCATTTCTTCCACCTTGCGCTGAACCGGTTTTGTGCTGGAATTTTGCAGAAAAAAAAACCAGCATGCTGTTTTTTTCGACACCCGAGCTTCTGTCTTCGAATTGAAAGCCTATATGGACTCTAATGACTCCGAATTTTTTACAGACTCTTCTACACACATTAAAGCCCATACACGCTCGGGCATTTACAAAACGAAGAACAAATAAAAGCTAAAAAAAAATGCCAAAACTGGAAAAACACTTTAGACGCCCAGAAAAATAATTTCTAAAACAAATACCCACCGAGCTCAATTTGATGCAAATTGAGTGACCAAAAAAATGCTCTGATACCAATTGATGGAGCGCATGTAGCGCAGCGGAAGCGAGTCCGATCATTGGCACTTTAATTTCATCAATTTAGCTAAATAAGAAACATGCTCAAAGCTTTGAAATAAAAGGAATTAGAACACATACCTCTTGTAGTTCTAAGGACTTCTATTCCGATGCTCAAATCTCTTCACGAACCCTTCAAAGCTTCGCTCGAACTCTCCGAGAACCACCTCCGGTAGTCCCGCTATCCTCGGGCCGAGCAACGGAGTGGTGGGACTCCTTTACGAAAGAAAAAGTTTGGAAGAAGAAGATGAGAAGAAGAAAGTGATGAGGATTTTGTGAGAAATATCTAACACTTAGCTTTCTAATTTCTCAAGCTACATGAACTCTTCATCAACCCTCATCCAAATGTTCAAACTCTTTGAAAATTCATCAACTTCAAACCATTTGAACTTCATCCAATTTATAGCCAATTCACATGCACCAAACTCTTTGCTTAGCATGACACCTCAAATTGGATGGATTAGTCTTCAACCAAGTGTTCCAAAATTGATGAGTTTATGCATGTTGTTGGTAATTCACAATCCACTTCACAACTTGGATAAACCCACTCAACTTGGATAATCCCACTTGTAATATTTTGTCATTTTAAAATTAATTCATAATTAATTTTAATAAACAAAATAAATTTTAATTAATTAAACTTTTAAATTAATTAATATTATTATTTAATTCAATATCAAATATTAATTAAATAATAAGACTAATCCCGGTTTCTTAAATCGAATCATCACACATGAATCCCTATTCATGTTTTGGATGAGCATGAAGAGTTCATGTTACTTGAGAAATTAGAAAGCTAAGTGTTAGATATTTCTCACAAAATTCTCATCACTTTCATCTTCCCATCTTCTTCTTCCAAACTTGTTGGGTTTTATGTTCTAAAACTCGTGGTTTGTAAACTGAATGTCTATTCTATTTTGCAATAAAGTTGTTATTGAGTTTTATCCGTAAAGTTCTTATTGAATAAAGTGAATTGTGTTTACTTTTAACCTAACTCCAATAAACAAAGAACCCATGGTTATAAGCTGTATACTTGAACTTCATGTGTGACATGATTGTGGATCAAGTTCAAGTAATAGCCAGAACGGTCTATAGTATAGGGATAAGGTACCCTTATCCTGGGGACACTATTGGACGCGACCCACTTTGTTTAGTACAAACAATGTGTTCCAAAATCGTTCATGTGGAGACATGTGAGTAGGGGCGTCCTATGCAATGCGTTTTCATAAGACTGAACCGCGAAACAAGTCGCTCTTTCTTTATAACTCCGTTTACTGTAAAGACCGACTTTTTCATATGATGACCTAGGTAACTCGATCTGAATCCTGAGCACACTATGAACTCCTGTTTATTCGGGCTTATCCTTTGACTTTTATGGGTGAGAGTGGCCCGAGATCGCCGACTCCATATGCCTACCATCTTGAGGATAAGACCGGGTAGGTAGCTGTTACGTGCTCAATGTGTTAAAATAATTAGACAATAAGATAGAGAGAGCACTCAGAACATGCAAGCATACATGATCTTATAGCAAGTAGTAAGTATTTTTTCATTCGTTTTCCCACAGAGATTTATTATAAGCTATTCATGAAGTGTAAAGTTAAGAAAGAAAGGGTGGATTCGATGGTGTAGAATTGGTTTTAAATTGTCTATTTCCTACTGAATACGTAGAGGGTAGCAACATAAACAAGTGCAAGTCAAAGCTAAACACAAACGAAAAGAGACGAGACTAATAAATGAAGGCAAAAATGGCTAGACAGAATTGTAACTTTAGCAGAATTGCGGAAACAGCAATTCTACCGCAATTTAATTAACAACGAAAGTGTGTAAAATGATGAATTAAGGGCTACTAACGACTACCCTATAGGCTTTTTCATACGATTCTCAAGCACTGGATCAACTCACTATGCATCAAACTATCTCATTCTCATGTATCTTCCGATTTCATGCATTAGATTCTTTAGTTTACTCATGTCCAAGTAAGGTCTTAAGCATCTTGTTAAGGCAGAAGAATATGGTTTGTACTAGGGAAACGCCTATTCCTAGGCCGTTTCCTGGCTACCTTGAAAGGCTAGCATGATAGTATGACTCTGAACTCTTACTCCTTCCAGAGGTTAGGAGTTCTTTGGACAAAATGGATGGCCAATCGAAATTGCCCGTGGGTTGAAGCTTACATACAATCAATGCTTCGAGAGCTATCCTACATGCTTGGTTCACGTTTTTTAGCCTATAGTGTTGTCGTTAGCATGCCCCTATGTGACTTAGTTACTCATGGATATAGGGAGAACAGAAAGAAGAGATAAAATGGACATGCTTAGAAGAAAAATGAAAACAAACAGTAAGGGAAAGATAGTAACAGCAAAGCGAAGAAAATGTGAAATGGAGAATTGTGCTTTGATTACTTGATTGTTTGAATGAACAAAAAGGGAAGCTTAAAGTAAATAATGTAAAGACAGACAGCAACGAAATGAAATGATCTAGCTATTAGAAGAGAAACAGCAACTAAACAGAACTGAAATTTAGAATTGAAAGACAGAAAGCAGTAAATGATGCTTGAAAGCCTCGTCGCAACCGCCTCGGCTGAAGGGGATGAAAGAATAGCTTTGCTTGGATGAATCCAATCGGGAGAGAAGATGAATCTTCTCTCCTTCCTATCAGATTGTCGATTCCAACAGCTGAGACTCTCACACCAACAGACGGCAAAGGAAAACACGAAGAAAGATGGAGCTGCGAGAAGACTTCTACGCTTTCGGATGATGATTGAACCCTCGACTTTGACCCCCTTTTATAGCAATCTGCAGGTACGTTTGGGCCAAGGAGAACCATCAATCTTCAACGTCGTACTTCAAAATGGGTGGAGGAGAAAGAACGAATCCCTGAAATAACGGAAATTAACAGAAAAAGATCAGTCAACTTACGGTTTTCACTTGAAACATTGCGGTTTCAGCAATGTTTCCGCAATTCTGTCGCAATGCTTGTTTTTCATTCTTTTCCTTCGGTTTTCAACCCTTTTCTTTCCTATTGTACATAAGTCCTAATTTAGCTACCTTCTTCTAATTCTCATATTTAAGCATAGGTTTAGGCTAAATGCTATCAAAAACACCTAAGAGTGAACATCTTTCTAAGATAATTAAGTCCTAAAAAGGTCACTTTTGGAGACGTAACACACCCCCAAACTTAAGGTTTTGCTTGTCCTCGAGCAATCTAAGGACTTTCCTAGGCTGCCGTTTCTTCTTCTTTAACCACTTACTAACTCCCCTATATTCTTATCTATAGCAGTGCTGTCCTGTGACACACTTCTAAGCTCAAAACCACCCTCTCATCTAGCTTCTTCTGATTTCACATGCCTAATACTCCTACTGTTTTTATTAACTCCCTACAACTGATCTACCTGCTTTTGTCATATCATGCCACTATCCCTAAGGTTTCAAATTCTACCTAGCTTTACCTCAGACTCAGTACATGCTTCTAGTTTATACTTATGAGCTACCTAGGATTCCTTAGAGTCATGCCAGTCTTAGTATTAATGGTGACAGTAGTACTTTTAGAGAACAACCTAAGCACTGGCATCACTACATTGGATATACACTCATCTCCCTAAACAACCCTACAAGCTACAACTTTGCTCTTAGCTAATTGAGGATCAGAGTTCTTTTTAAACAGGACATCTAAGCCACAAAGTTGCAACTCCTAGGTATACATTCTTCTTCCCTACTTTTCCCTTTTTTTTCTTTTTTTCTTTCTCAGGTGGAACCTTTCCTTTGGTTGCCTTTTGATGCAATGCCACTTGTGGGTTACACACTTGGCACTGATTACTCAGCAACCTAAGAGAGACTCCCCTCTTTATTCTATTTTTCATTTTTTTTTTTTCTCAGTTCATTATTTTTGTCAAGGAGAAGAAGAATGCTTATGTTTTAAGGGAGAGAGGAATGTTCCTAGGCCTAGGGCGGCCTCCCCCAAACTTCAACTACTCATTGTCCTCAATGAGTGTCTGAGGTGGCACACCCCCAAACTATCCTAGAAGCATCTAGTCTAAGGTAAAACAAAGAGAATTTAAAAGTCCTAGGCATAGGCAAAACATTCTAAAAGAAAATATCACAGCAGCAGAAAATTGAAAAAAAACAGACAGGCAAGGACTTACAGCTATGCATGCTGAGCTTTTTAGAGGTTAATTTAAACTATCAAAGGGTGTCCTATGACACTCATCCAGCATGCATTTAGATAAGCTATATAAGGTAGTCATGAAAGCAGCAAAAGATAGAATTTAAACAGATCACAGCCTAGCTAAACAGACAGTCCAAAACATGCATTCAGTAATAAAAATTGCGGGTACCGCAATTATTTCGCAATCAAGTCAGGGCAGATATATCAGTCACTAAGGCCCCTAAGCATGCTTTATCCAGTCATTCAAGCTCGACAAAAATAAACCTAAACTATCCTACCTAATCAGCTAGCAACAGGCTATACTAGGCAATTTAAAAACGTAAAACTAAGCAACTAAAGCAGATCAAAATTTTACTAAAAACAGCATAATTCACATGGTCTATCAGAAAGCAGATTTTTTTTTTATTATTCTAAGGGAACAGCAATACTCCCTTGAGTGCAATTCAAACCAGCACTCAGATATCTTCATCCTCATCAGGTCGTCGAGGTCGTGGAGGCACCCATGGAGACAGGAGATTCGTGGGGAAATCAGGGAAGATGCACCCAAGTTGGTCAGCAACTTCCTTGTCCCGTGCCTGCGCGTAAGTGGCCCATTGAGCCATCCTTTTCTGCATATCCATCAGGCAAGCCATGGACAACGACTGATCAGCAGCCAATCTATCCAACTCGAATTCCATGTTCCCCTTCCTCTTCAGCCTTAAGCCAGCAGGTAACTCCAAGTGGCCCGTGTAAGCCATCTGCTGCTCCATTCGCTCAATAGGGACTCCTGCAAGCAAACAGAGTTTAGTTATAGTATTAGGGAAAAACAATGGACCCTTACCCTTCTTGGCGCACTCAGTAATGGCAGCAGCAATGACTTCTCCCACGTTGATCGTGAGACCTCTCATTATCGCATATACCAGCAGCGATCTGCTCTGGTTGATGGTGGTCTCATGAGTCACTGGGGACAGTTTCCTTCTCACGAAAGAAAACCAAACAGCCGCCTTAGCTGTGAGGTTGGCACTCATGAGAGTGTGCCTCCCATTGCGTGACACGGTCCAGGATGCTTCAGGCTGGCCAATGGTCCGAATGGCTTCTTCCAGGACTGCCTCAGTAGGCTCATCAACAATCCTCGCATAGTCAGTGTGTCTTTGGCCCTTGAGGCCATAGGCTTCGTTGATGGCTTTTGCTGAGAAGTCCACTTCTACCCCTCTGACCACAGACAGGCCATCCTCAGGGCTAAGCACATTGGCGTAGAAATCATACACCATGCTTGTGTAAGCTGGATTGGGTGGTCTGCAAAACTCCTCCCATCCGTGGTTTGTAATTCCTGCGCGCAAGAACTGCGGCAGGTCAGCAGGTCTGTCGAGGAAGCCCTTCTCGTGCAGCAACTCCCTCTTCCTCAGCTCAATGCCTCTGGACTCAGCGTCAGAGGACACATACCTCACTGATTGAGGCTCATCTTCAGGGTAAAGCTTGGCCTTCCCTTTGTCTGTTGGTTTGGCTGACTCCGCAACCTCAACCTTGAGTTTCTTGAGCGATGGCTCAGTGCTTTCCTTCTCTGATGAAGGCGCCCTCTTGGCCTTCTTCTTTTTCAGCTTCTTGGACCGCTTGGCCTTGAGAATCTTGGCCTTCTTCTTCTTGTTGAGCTTTGCCTTGATGGTGATCTGCTGGAGGCACGCCCCCAGTGTCTCCTCCATTGAGTCATCCTTCTGTGCAAGACTCTCCGGGCTAGCTTCCTTCATAGGAGAGAAAACCTCCTCTTCCTCACCCTCCCCACTGCCCTGCGTTGACTCTTGATATTCACCATACGGGAATTCAGGGTCATGTTGTGGGGAAGTGGGTGATGCCTCAGGGCTCTCTTCTGGCGGAGTATGCTCAGAACTCTGCGGTGATGAAGGCAGTTCAGGGCTCTGCGCTGGTGGTGATGGTGAAGAGCAGTGCGCTGGTGGTGATGGTGAAGAGCTGTGCTTGGCCGAATCGTGGGACACACGATCAGTTTCTTGACTCTCCACAGAGGGAGTCTTTTCTTTGCTCGGTTCTGCGGCCACCGCTAAACTCCATCTGCGCTTCTTGGGTGTGCCTGCTGGTTCAGAGGGTCCAGCAGGTATCTCTGTGACGACCTTCCACTTCTTCTTGCGAATCGGAAGTTTGGGAAGTCGTTCAGTGCGTGCAGCATCAGCCTCAGCCAAGGCCAGCAGTGCATCTCTCGCAGCTGTTTCAGCGTCGTCAGCCTTCTTCTTGGCCGCAGATCTTTCAGCCCTCGTGAGCACCATTTTTGAATCGTGGAGGTTTGGAGAGAAGAATCACAGATGAAGAGAATCGCAGCTTTCTTGGAGTTCAGATACTTGGGAAGTCGTATAGATCAACGCGCGTCTCAACGGATATAAAGAAAACGGAAAATCCCAACGGCTATATTTTTGCGGATCCTGCAAATCCAGCGCAATTCTAGTGACCGTTGGAGATTTTTTTCATTTAAATGTCAATCTTTGCTCAACCGTATCTTTGATTTGGCCCAATATCTTCTTGATTTTTAAAGCTGGATTTAATCTCCTTGATTCCCTCTATTGATTCCCTACAAAAAGAAATAAAATCAACATCAAATTCGCAATTAAAATCATACAAACTTATACACAAATGATAACCGGAAAATCGCAAAAAAAAAAAATAAATAAAAATAAACTAAGGCATGAGCCTCATGTTGACGAGCACAGCAATCACTCGTCCTCTCTCGTTCTTAATTTCATGCTTCAGTCAAGAGGAAGGCCGAGAGAGTCTTCACATCTCCTTCCTCATAGTAGTGCTTCAACCTTGCACCATTAACCATGAATGGTTGACCTTGCTGCAGGTTCTTTATCTCGATGGCACCATGAACAAACACATTAGTAATCCTGAAAGGACCTGACCATCTGGACTTTAGTTTGCCTGGAAACAACCTCAATCGTGAGTTAAATAATAAAACAAGTTGGCCTTTCTTAAAGTCCTTGATCCTAAGTCTACTATCGTGCCAAATCTTGGTCTTTTCCTTATACATTTTGGCATTTTCATAAGACATATGTCTAAGCTCATCAAGCTCATGTAATTGCAGAGACCGCAACGTTCCCGCATCGGTCACGCAATAATTCAACTCTTTTAGTGCCCAAAATGCCTTGATTTCTAACTCGAATGGAAGATGACAAGCTTTACCATACACAAGTCTGTAAGGAGACATACCTAAGGGTGTCTTATATGCAGTCCTATACGCCCAAAGTGCATCCTCGAGTTTAAATGACCAGTCCTTTCTATTAGGTTTGACCACTTTTTCTAGGATGTTCTTAATCTCCCTATTAGAAATTTCAGCCTGACCATTCGAGTGTGGGTGATAGGGAGTGGCTACTCGATGTCTAATGTTATACTTAGCCAACACTCTCTCCATAGCCTTATTAATGAAATGTGTCCCCTCATCACTAATGATAGCACGTGGTGTTCCGAACCTAGTAAAAATGTGCCTATGCAAGAATTTTATGACTGTTTTGGCATCATTATTGGGACATGCTATGGCCTCTACCCACTTGGATACATAATCTACTGCCACTAATATGTAAAGGTTACCGGAGGATGGGGGAAATGGTCCCATGAAGTCAATGCCCCATACATCAAAGAGCTCTAACTCTAAGATGTAGGTGAGAGGCATTTCATCCTTGCGACTGAGGTTACCTGTTCTTTGGCATTCATCACAGCTGTGGGCATAGTTGTGGGCATCCTTGAAGATCGTTGGCCAATAGTAGCCACTCTGAAATACCTTTGCAGCTGTTCTTTGGCCACCAAAGTGTCCACCATAAGAAGCTGTGTGGCAGTGCTGCAGCACAGACTTCGCCTCAGCAGCTGAAACACACTTCCTTAGCAAGCCGTCAGCACATGTTTTGTAAAGTGTGGGGTCATCCCATATGAATTTCCTTGCCTCATGAAGGAACCTCTTCTTCTCTTGTCCTCTCTTGAAAGCTGGTAGTACCTGCGATGCAAGGAAGTTAGCAATGTCAGCAAACCAAGGTTCCTCATCGTTATCACGATGAATCAATACAAAGACATGTTCATAAATAAAGGCATCAGAAATTGCGGGTTCCGCAATTTTTTCGCAATTATGCTGCAATCTAGAAAGATGATCCGCAACCACATTTTCACTTCCTTTCTTGTCTCTAATGTCTAGATCAAACTCTTGCAGCAGCAGTACCCACCTAATCAACCTAGGCTTAGCATCAGCCTTCCTCATGAGGTACTTTAAGGCAGAATGGTCAGTGTACACTATTGTCCTAGTGCCTACAATATAGTTCCTAAATTTCTCACAAGCAAACACTACAGCTAGCATCTCTTTCTCAGTGGTTGTGTAGTTGCATTGTGCCTCATTAAGTGTCTTACTAGCATAATATACAGGGTGTGTTAACTTGTCAATCTTCTGTCCTAACATAACTCCTACAGCATAGTCACTAGCATCACATAACATCTCAAATGGGAGATCCCTATCTGGCCCTACTATAATAGGTGCTGTGACTAGTGCTTTCTTAAGGGTTTTCCAAGCTACTAAACATTCCTTAGAGAAGATGAATGGCCTATTTAGCTCTAGAAGCTCACACAGAGGCTTGGCTATCTTAGAAAAGTCCTTAATGAACCTTCTGTAGAAGCTAGCATGCCTTAAGAAACTTCTAATGGCCTTGACATTCTGAGGCTCTACCAACTTCTCTATGATTTCTATTTTTGCTCTGTCAACTTCTACACCTGCCCTCGACACTCTATGTCCCAAGACAATCACTTCATCCACCATGAAATGGCACTTTTCCCAATTTAGGACTAGGTTGGTCTCCTCACACCTAGCCAGGACTTGTCCTAGGTTCTCTAGACAGTTTGTAAATGAATCCCCAAAGACTGAGAAATCATCCATGAATATCTCTATCATGGACTCATCCAAATCAGAAAAGATTGCCAACATGCACCTTTGGAATGTTGCCGGTGCATTGCATAAGCCAAAAGGCATTCTGCGAAAGGCAAAAGTTCCAAAAGGGCAAGTGAAGGTAGTCTTCTCTTGATCCTTAGGGTCTATAGTGATCTGGTTATACCCCGAATAACCATCTAAGAAACAGTAGTAGGCTCTACCAGCTATTCTGTCTAACATTTGGTCGATGAATGGTAGAGGGAAATGGTCTTTGTTAGTTTCTTTATTTAGTTTCCTATAATCCATACATACTCTCCATCCTGTGACAGTCCTAGTTGGAATCAGTTCATTGTTCTCATTGACTACCACAGTCATCCCCCCCTTCTTAGGTACACATTGTATAGGGCTCACCCACTGGCTACTTGCTATGGGGAAGATCACACCAGCATCTAGCCATTTAATTATTTCTTTCTTAACTACCTCTTTCATAGAGGGATTCAGCCTACGTTGGTGATCTACTCTAGGTGTATGCTCTTCCTCTAGTATAATCTTATGCATGCAATAAGAAGGGCTTATGCCTCTAATGTCAGCAATAGTCCATGCAATAGCCTTCCTATGTTGCTTAAGTAGTAAAATCAGTTCAACCTCATGCTTTTCACTTAATTTAGAAGAAATAATTACAGGCAAGGTATCATTACTTCCTAAGTATGCATACTTGAGGTGAGTGGGGAGAGGTTTCAATTCTAATACAGGTGGATGCTCAATGGATGGTTTTAATGGATTCAAAGATTTTTCAGTCAAGTCAATATTCATACAAACATGCTGAGGGTTATTTACAGATATGTCAATTATCTCAGCTATGTTTAAGTCAGTTAATTCTAATCCTACATATTCATTAGCATGCTTGGTTAATAATACATGCTCCAATTGTTCTTCCATTAAAGAATCTACAACGTCCATGCTGGCACAGGATTCAAGGTCAGAGGGGTACCTTAAAGCTTTATACACACTAAATTTCACCTCTTCATCATGAACCCTCATGGTGAGCTCACCTTTTTGGACGTCGATCAGGGCCCTACCTGTGGCAAGAAACAGTCTGCCTAATAGGATGGGGACCTCCTTGTCTGCTTCATAATCCAGGATAATGAAATCTGCAAGGAAAATAAATTTGTCAACTTTCACTAGAATATCCTCAATCTTACCTTCAGGGTATGCGATGGATCTGTCTGCTAGTTGTAAAGTGACAGTGGTTGGACGTGCTTCTCCTATTCCCAACTGGCGGAATAGTGATAGGGGCATGAGGTTTATGCTGGCGCCCAGGTCACAAAGCGCTCTGCCCACGTGCTTGCCTCCAAGCTCTACAGGTAAGGTGAAGGAACCAGGATCCTTCTCCTTCTTGGGTAGCTTGTTCTGGAGTATGGCACTGCACTCCTCAGTGAGGTTTACTGTTTCAAACTCACCAATTATTTTTTTGTTAGTAATAATATCTTTCAAAAACTTTACATAGGAAGGCATAGACTGTAAAACTTCTACAAAAGGAATGTTGACATGCACTTGCTTAAGAATTTCTAGAAATTTATTAAAGTGCACTTCCTGTTCTTGTTTTTTCTTTAGCCTTCTAGGAAATGGAGGTGGTGGCACATAAGCAGGCACTTCAGGGCGCCTTAGGATAGGTGGAGGCCTTGGAATTTCTTCTATCTCCTCTATAATTGGCTCCAGCCTTGCTCCTGATGTGCTTGTTGGTGGTGGACCTTGGTTTGGCAGAGACTCCAGTGGAGCACTAGACTCAGTGTTCTCTACTCTCTTTGGTGTGTCCTTGGTGCTGCTCACCAATGGTCTACCACTTCTAAGTTCAATTCCTTGAACTTGCTCTTTACCATCTCTTCTTGGCACTTCAGTGTCAGCAGGAAGCCTACCTTGGGGCCTACTTTTGATTTCATTCGCTAGTTGCCCTATTTGGTTCTCTAGGCTCCTAAGAGTAGCTTGCTGGCTCTGTAGAGTGGCATCATTCTTGGCTATGTATTCCTTAAGTAAGTTTTCTACAGAAGATCCTACAGGTTGGTTGTATGGTTTTTGATACATGGATTGGTTATGTTGGGGAGTGAAACCAGGTGTTCCACTAGGTCTTGGTTGGTTAGGAGCTTGGTTAGCATTTTGTTGGCCACCCCATGACAGGTTTGGGTGGTTCCTCCAACCAGGGTTGTAAGTATTGGAATAGGGGTTGTTCCTAGGCTGCTGCTGGCTTCCAATGTAGCAGACTGAGGCTGGATTCCCAGGACAGTATTCATACAGGTGCCCTTCCCCACAGAATCCACAGATAAGTGTCTCACCTTGACTTGGTTGGGTGCCCATTGACATGGCTGTGGCGGTGTTGACACTTGTTTGGAGATTGGCTTGAGCCATTTGCTTAACTAGGTTGGTCAGGGCATTTATTTGGCTGCTCATTGCACTTAGAGCATCCTTGTCTTGAGCTCTAGTTGGCTCAACTGGATCATCTGACCACCTACAGTGAGATGCTGAGATCTTCTCCAAGATCTCATAGGCTTCGTTGTAACTCTTGGACAACATGGAACCACCAGCAGATGAATTCAAGACTTGTCTAGTGCTGGGGTTGCATCCTTTGAAAAAGACCTCTATTTGGATACACCATGGGATGCCATGGTGTGGACATTTAAGAAGGAGATCTTTAAACCTTGTCTAAGTTTCGTGAAGAGACTCAGTGTCAGCTTGTTTAAACTTGATTATGTCATCACGAAAGGTAGAATTCCTATCAGGTGGGAAGTATTTGACTAGGAATTTTTCTGCTAAGTCTGTCCAATTGCGAACAGATCCAGAGGGTAATGAGTTCAACCATGTTTTGGCTTTGTCCTTCAAAGAGTAAGGGAAAAGGTATAGCCTCAAGGCTTCTTGGGAAACTCCAGGGATGATGAATGTATCACTAACTCCTAAGAAGTTTCTAAGATGGTTGTGGGGATCCTCATTTTCCACTCCAAAGAATTGTCCCACAGTGGACAACATTTGGAACATCACTGGCTTTAACTCGAATGAGTTGGCAGTGATTTCAGGACGGATTATGCTGGGGTTCAGCTCCCCAGGCATAGGTACTAGGTACGAAAGTATGGCGCTATCCTTGTCATTCGCTATTTCGATGGGATTGTGAGTGACAGGCACCGGATTTGGAACTATTCCATCCATTTCTTCTTGAGACAATTGCGGAGGAATTGCGGTTCCCGCAATTACTTGAGGTAAAGGGGGTTGTTTAAAGAGACGTTTCTTGGCTCTATTTCTGGCCCTAAGTAATCTCTCAGGCTCAGGATTGAACTCTAGATCACTACTTGAAGGCTCACTCATAAACTAACCCGATAGTACCTGCAAAAGAAATGAAACAGATCAGCTTCAATAGGCAATAAACTTGGTGTTTCAAACTTAACAAACTTCGTTTTCACTTAAATAAATCCCCGGCAGCGGCGCCAAAAACTTGTTACGTGCTCAATGTGTTAAAATAATTAGACAATAAGATAGAGAGAGCACTCAGAACATGCAAGCATACATGATCTTATAGCAAGTAGTAAGTATTTTTTCATTCGTTTTCACACAGAGATTTATTATAAGCTATTCATGAAGTGTAAAGTTAAGAAAGAAAGGGTGGATTCGATGGTGTAGAATTGGTTTTAAATTGTCTATTTCCTACTGAATACGTAGAGGGTAGCAACATAAACAAGTGCAAGTCAAAGCTAAACACAAACGAAAAGAGACGAGACTAATAAATGAAGGCAAAAATGGCTAGACAGAATTGTAACTTTAGCAGAATTGCGGAAACAGCAATTCTACCGCAATTTAATTAACAACGAAAGTGTGTAAAATGATGAATTAAAGGCTACTAACGACTACCCTATAGGCTTTTTCATACGATTCTCAAGCACTGGATCAACTCACTGTGCATCAAACTATCTCATTCTCATGTATCTTCCGATTTCATGCATTAGATTCTTTAGTTTACTCATGTCCAAGTAAGGTCTTAAGCATCTTGTTAAGGCAGAAGAATATGGTTTGTACTAGGGAAACGCCTATTCCTAGGCCGTTTCCTGGCTACCTTGAAAGGCTAGCATGATAGTATGACTCTGAACTCTTACTCCTTCCAGAGGTTAGGAGTTCTTTGGACAAAATGGATGGCCAATCGAAATTGCCCGTGGGTTGAAGCTTACATACAATCAATGCTTCGAGAGCTATCCTACATGCTTGGTTCACGTTTTTTAGCCTATAGTGTTGTCGTTAGCATGCCCCTATGTGACTTAGTTACTCATGGATATAGGGAGATCAGAAAGAAGAGATAAAATGGACATGCTTAGAAGAAAAATGAAAACAAACAGTAAGGGAAAGATAGTAACAGCAAAGCGAAGAAAATGTGAAATGGAGAATTGTGCTTTGATTACTTGATTGTTTGAATGAACAAAAAGGGAAGCTTAAAGTAAATAATGTAAAGACAGACAGCAACGAAATGAAATTATCTAGCTATTAGAAGAGAAACAGCAACTAAACAGAACTGAAATTTAGAATTGAAAGACAGAAAGCAGTAAATGATGCTTGAAAGCCTCGTCGCAACCGCCTCGGCTGAAGGGGATGAAAGAATAGCTTTGCTTGGATGAATCCAATCGGGAGAGAAGATGAATCTTCTCTCCTTCCTATCAGATTGTCGATTCCAACAGCTGAGACTCTCACACCAACAGACGGCAAAGGAAAACACGAAGAAAGATGGAGCTGCGAGAAGACTTCTACGCTTTCGGATGATGATTGAACCCTCGACTTTGACCCCCTTTTATAGCAATCTGCAGGTACGTTTGGGCCAAGGAGAACCATCAATCTTCAACGTCGTACTTCAAAATGGGTGGAGGAGAAAGAACGAATCCCTGAAATAACGGAAATTAACAGAAAAAGATCAGTCAACTTACGGTTTTCACTTGAAACATTGCGGTTTCAGCAATGTTTCCGCAATTCTTTCGCAATGCTTGTTTTTCATTCTTTTCCTTCGGTTTTCAACCCTTTTCTTTCCTATTGTACATAAGTCCTAATTTAGCTACCTTCTTCTAATTCTCATATTTAAGCATAGGTTTAGGCTAAATGCTATCAAAAACACCTAAGAGTGAACATCTTTCTAAGATAATTAAGTCCTAAAAAGGTCACTTTTGGAGACGTAACAGTAGCTGGGAACATATTCCTGAGAGATGGAATTCACTCCTACCCGCCTTGAGGGATTAGTAGAGAGTTTGTTCCCTTAAGTGCTGACTTCGGGTCTTGAACTAGGGATCCCACCCTCTCATTGGCCCGAGAGGGACTTGGTATAGTGGTGAGATCACATACCAATCGGTTTGGTGGTTGGACCACAAACCAATAGTTCATTAGAGGATCAATGGGACTTAAGGAACAAGATGTAATTACGGGGGTAAAACGGTTATACTGACCCAGTTGTAATTACGAACGACCTGTGAAGGATCGACTTACTAATGATGGTTATATCAAGAGGACAAAAATATATCTACGGTGAGGAAGGTGCAACCCTTGGACTTTAGTGGAGTCTCCGGGGGTTAACGAATGTTGGTTAGCTTGGCTAAAGAGTTTGCCCGGTTAATCTCTTATCGTTGGAGCTCATGATCTATAGGTCCTTTTGGAAGAATGATGGACATATTTAAATATGATTTAAATATGAAATCGACCTAAAAAATGAATAGGGATTCATGTTTGATGATTCGGTTTAAGAAACCGGGATTACTCTTATTATTTAATTAATATTTGATATTGAATTAAATAATAATATTAATCCGAGCTAGCCAGGAGAACCTAAAGGACCTACAGATCATGAGCTCCAACGATACGAGATTAACCGGCCAAACTCTTTAGCCAAGATAACCAACATTCGTTAACCCCCGGAGACTCCACTAAAGTCCAAGGGTTGCACTCTCCTCACCGTAGATATATTTTTGTCCTTTTGACATAACCATCATCAGGAAGTCAATCCTTCACAGGTTGTTCGTAATTACAGTTGGGTCAAAATAATTGTTTTACCCCCGTAATTACATCTAGTTCCTTAAGTCCCACTGATCCTCTAATGAACTATTGGTTTGTGGTCCAACCACTAAATCGATTGGTATGTGATCTCATCACTATACCAAGTCCCTCTCGGGCCAGTGAGAGGGTGGGATTCCTAGTTCAAGACCCGGAGTCAGCACTTAAGGGAACAACCTCTCTACTAATCCCTCAAGGCGGGTAGGAGTGAATTCCATCTCGCAGGATTATGTTCCCAGCTACCTACCCGGTCTTATCCCCAAGATGGTAGGCTTATTGAGTCGGCGATCTCGGGCCACTCTCACCCATAAAAGTCAAAGGATAAGCCCGAATAAACAGGAGTTCATAGTGTGCTCAGGATTCAGATCGAGTTACCTAGGTCATCATATGAAAAAGTCGGTCTTTACAGTAAACGGAGTTATAAATAAAGAGCGACTTGTTTCGCGGTTCAGTCTTATGAAAACGCATTACATAGGACGCCCCTACTCACATGTCTCCACATGAACGATTTCGGAACACATCGTTTGTACTATACAAAGTTGGCCGCGTCCAATAGTGTCCCCAAGATAAGGGTACATTATCCCTACACTATAGACCGTTCTGGCTATTACTTGAACTTGATCCACAATCATGTCACACATGAAGTTCAAGTATACAGCTTATAACCATGGGTTCTTTGTTTATTGGAGTTAGGTTAAAAGTAAACACAATTCACTTTATTCAATAACAACTTTACTGAATAAAACTCAATAACAACTTTATTGCAAAATAGAATAGACATTCAGTTTACAAACCATGAGTTTTAGGACATAAAACCCAACAAGTTTGGAAGAAGAAGATGGGAAGATGAAAGTGATGAGAATTTTGTGAGAAATATCTGTTGACCGAGAAATTTCGGCCAATCAGTGGTCGCCACGTGTCTCCATCACGACCGGGGATCAGATAGACTTGACCGAGCAAATTCGGTCAAACTGCAATTGGGCTCGAAATCGAATCGGGCGAGAAAGATTAAAAAGACAATTTGGCCCAAAGGTCAAACCCATTGGGCTCAAGATTCAAAAGCCCATTGGGTCCAAACCCAAGCCCATTGGATCCAGGCCCATGAGAAGTCTATAAATAGAGAGTTCATTTTCATTTTTAAGGTTCAGAAAATTTCTTCTCCTAAGAACTCAGAGAGAATTCTCAAACAACGAAAGACTCTTTGAATCCTGAAGACTGAACGCCACTCCAAGTTCAAACATCTGAAGACTTCACTGCTACGCGAAGCTGAAGATTCAACCTCGAGAACAAGCTACGAAGCCCTCGAGTACGTTACATTTAAGAGAGAGAATCAGAGGATCAAACATTAGAGATTGTAATCCACTACGCACTGATAAATACAATACATCAAATACAAATTCAAATTAATTTACACGTGTCGAATTTTCATTCGTCGTTCGAATTCTCGTGTGAACAGATTGGCACGCCCAGTGGGACAACTCTACCTTTCATCTCTCTCTCAAAAAAAAAAAATTTACAATGGCATCAAAGAAAACAACATTCAAGGTTGTCAGTTCCAACAGCCCTTACAGAGGACCTGCCACCCGCAGCCGCGTCATCAAAGAAGTCTCGCGGACGGACGAACACACTCCGGCCATAGTGCGCAAAATATACAAACGACTGACGGAGTCCGAGCAGGTTGGGATAATCATCAAGGACAATCCTTTGTTCGATGAGGTTGTTCCCTCCTCTGATCAGCCGGAGAAGATGTCTGACTCCAACGTATCTGTAATGATGGCGGATGCGCGTACTAATGACGAAGCGATGGCTGAGATGGAAAAGAAAATTAGCTTCCTGATGAAAGCAGTCGAGGACAAAGACTTCGAGATTGCCCAACTGAGGAGTCAGATGCAGAGCCATGAGGTCGCGGAGTCAAGCCTAACTCCTACGGCCAGAAAGAATGACAAAGAAAAAATGGTCATCCAGGAAGACCAAGCGCAACACTCGACGTCAGTCGCTTCCTTATCTGTCCAACAACTGCAGGACATGATTACCAACACCATCCGAGTCCAGTACGGTGGACCAGCCCAAAGCACCCTCTTGTATACCAAACCGTATTCCAAGAGGATCGACAGCTTAAGAATGCCCATTGGGTATCAGCCGCCAAAGTTTCAACAATTCGATGGGAAGGGCAATCCTAAACAACACATTGCCCACTTCGTCGAAACATGCGAGAATGTTGGAACTCGCGGAGACTTGCTGGTTAGGCAATTCGTCCGAACTTTGAAAGGAAACGCCTTTGACTGGTACACCGACTTGGAACCCGAGACGATCGACAGTTGGGAGCAGTTTGAAAGAGACTTCCTGAATCGCTTCTACAGCACGAGGCGAACAGTCAGCATGTCTGAACTCTCGCATGCTAGCCAAAGAATGGGCGAGCCTGTCGTCGACTTCATTAACCGCTGGAGATCGTTGAGTCTTGACTGCAAGGACCGACTCACGGAAGTGTCTGCTGTCGAGATGTGCATCAGCGGCATGCATTGGGGACTTCACTACATCCTGCAAGGGATAAAGCCCCAAACATTCGAGTAGTTGGCAACTCGCGCCCATGATATGGAGTTGAGTATTGCCAATAGAGGAAACAAAGACCTCTTAATCCCTGACGTAAAGAAAACAAAGACAGAAATGAAGAGCGTTGGGAAGATCACGAAGAATGTCGTGAAAGAATCCATGGTCGTCAACACGGCCCCTTTAAGGTTTTCCTCCAAAGCAAAGGAAAACAAAACGAAAGCAAGAAATGACAAAGGCGAAAGACGTCGCCTTACGTTGAAAGAAAGACAAGAAAAGATCTACCCGTTTCCAGACTCTGACATTCCCGATATGTTAGAGCAATTGCTGGAAACGCAACTCATCCAACTGCCAGAGTGCAAACGACCGGAGGAGTTAGGAAAGGTAAATGATCCTAACTACTGCAAATACCACCGGGTCGTCAGTCATCCTGTAGGCAAATGTTTCGTCCTGAAAGAGCTAATCATGAAGTTAGCTAGTGAAAAGAAGATTGAGCTGGATCTCGACGAGATAGCTCAAGCAAATCACGCCGCCGTAACATTGAACTCCGACGTTCAATTATCTCCTGTCTCTCCTAAGAAGCAAGAGGAGAGTTTGATCCAGTTCGGGACTTGCGAACCTGTAATCGTTCGATACGAACATGAAATCCTACAGGAGACTTCGCGGGTGAAACCCGAACCTGTTGGGGATGAGGATGAAGGATGGACCGTCGTAACTCGTCGGAAAATGCGGCGACAGAGACCTGTTCAGAAAGAAGCCCGCCTACTTCGAGAGTATAGGCGAAAAAGAAAACTTCCAAAGAGAAAAGGAAGAAAGAGTATGAGAAGGCCAAAACTTGTCGTGGAGGAAAACAAAGACCTCCCTCGACCCCAACAGCCTATGACCCTACGGGAATATTTCCCCAAGGGATTCTTTAATGAGAAGCAGGAAGAAATAGTTGAAGGTGCTACGTGCCATGTCGTTGTGGCAATCGAGGATAACAGCGCCACTCCAAGTTCAACGGAGTTGGTAACAAAGCTGGACGATACACCTTCCCTTAATGTAGTAGATTTGCCTCAAATGGACAAAACTGTTCACGTCAACACGTTGAAGGACTCTAATGTTTCAGAACCTTCAACCTCTACAGCACATGCATGCGCGTCTGATTGCATGTCCATAAGCTTCATCGATGATTATTTGATGTTGGGGTCAAAACCTCACAATAGACCTTTGTTTGTCTCAGGATACATTCGAGAACAGAGGGTCGGTCGAATCCTCATTGATGATGGATCGGCCGTCAACATAATGCCGAAATCAGTCATGAAGGAGATTGGCATCCTGATGGAAGAGCTATCAAGTAGCAAGCTGGTAATCCAGGGTTTCAATCAGGGAGGACAACGAGCGATCGACATGATTCGCCTACAGCTCATCATCGGAGACTTAAAAGCACATACCTTATTTCATGTCATAGACTCCAGGACTACCTATAAAATATTGTTGGGTCGCCCTTGGATTCATGGAAATGGGGTAATAACTTCCACCTTGCATCAGTGCTTCAAGTTTTATCAGAACGGCGTCAAAAAGGTTGAGGCAGACACTAAGCCATTTTCAGAGGCCGAGTCTCATTTCGCGGATGCCAAGTTTTATATAAATAACAGCAACATAGAAGAAATAATGCCAAAAGAAATCCCTTTGATCAGCGGGGAACAGAAGACTTGCGCAGGGAAAGAATCAATCAAAGAAGAAAATGTTCCCAAGTTTTGCGAAAGTAAGACATCCGTCAGCCCTACAAAGGCTAAGGCCTTGAAAGACGAGAAAAGTTCGAACCCTTTTGTTCTGCGCTACGTTCCCTTGTCCCGGCGTAAGAAAGGTGAATCACCATTCGCAGAATGTACTAAAAGTTTGAAAGTTGGTGACATTAAGATCTTGAAGGAAAACTTTGTCACCCCTCTTACGAAGATAACGAAACAAGAGGTCACGAAGTCCAAAGAGACTCAGAAAGGGATGGTCCTACCTGAGAAACGAACGAAAGAAGGATACGATCCCAAGGCATATAAACTGCTAGCAAAGGCAGGATATGACTTCACAACTCACACTGAGTTTAAGGGCCTGAAAATCCTCGAGGGCAGGTTAGAGCTTTCTTCGACACAGAAGAAGCTCTTAAAGGAGGGATATCCTATACCGGCATCAAGAAAGGGGCTTGGATATAAGTCACCTGAACCAGTCCGGATAACCCAAAAAGGGAAAGAGAGAAAGTGGTCAACAGTAATAACATAACGACCAAAGAGGCACACAACTCAAAAGAAGAGGAAGTTGTCAAACCAAGGATCTCTATTTTTAAGCGCATCAAGTCGCCGGCTACGCGCGCTTCAGCCTTCCAGCGATTGAAAGCGGCTGTGACAGAAGAAGACAGTTCGCACTCAACACCTAATCCCATCAGATCTTCCGTCTTTCAAAGGTTGAGTAAGTCGGCAGATAAAAAAGAAAACACGCCGTCCACTGAACCTCTCTCACGGCAATCAACATTTCAAAGGTTGAGTAAGTCGGCAGATAAAAAAGAAAACACGTCGTCCGCTGAACCTCTCTCACGGCATTCAGCATTTCAAAGGTTGAGTAAGCCAGCAGATGAGAAGGAAAATACACCGTCCGCTAAACCCCTCTCACGGAAGTCAGCATTTCAAAGGTTGAGTAAGCCGACAGAGGAGAAAGAAAGTACGTTGCCCGATAAATCTCTCTCACGAACATCAGCGTTGCAAAGATTAAGCGTGACCACAAAGAGAGATAAGAAACTTTCATCCACTTCCATTTTCGATCGCCTCCTACACGAAGAGGCTCGAGAGACTTTGAACAATAAAGAGTCTAGCAAAACAAAAAGCGATGAAGAGATCCGCAGTATCGTCCCCTCACAGATGAAAAGAAAAACTTTTGTTACCGTGAATACAGATGGTGCATTGAAGGTTAAACGACGTAATGTCATCATCACCAACCCTGCAAGCAAACGTGCAGAGAATGGGGATGGAGCCTCTTGTTATCATATTACTGCCGAGGAAGAAATGGAGGCCGAGATATCTAAAGAGGATGTTGAAGAGGCTCCACTACCACTCGAAGATGGAAGTCAACCAACAGTTGATGAGCTAAAAGAAGTTAATCTGGGTACGACGGAAGAACCACGTCCAACCTTTATAAGCGCATCACTTTCCGGTGAAGAGGAGTGCGAGTACTTGAGTTTGCTCATTGCGTATAAAGATGTCTTTGCTTGGTCGTATAAAGAGATGTCGGGACTTGATCCAAAAGTCGCAGTACATCATCTCGCTATTGAACACGGGTTCGACCAGTCAAACAAGCTCAACGATGTTTCAGGCCAGAACTCATCCCCCAAATTGAAAATGAGGTTAACAAGTTAATTGAAGCAGGGTTCATTCGCGAAGTAAACTACCCGACGTGGATAGCAAACATTGTCCTTGTCAGAAAGAAAAACGGACAATTACGGGTATGCGTTGACTTTCACGATCTGAATAGTGCATGTCAGAAAGACGACTTCCCATTGCCCATCACTCAACTAATGGTCGATGCTACCACAGGGCATGAAGCTTTGTCTTTCATGGATGGGTCATCAGGATACAACCAGATTCGAATGGCCCTCAAAGATGAAGAAATGACAGCGTTCCGAACTCCGAAAGGGATATACTGTTACAAGGTAATGCCCTTTGGATTAAAGAACGCCGGCGCAACTTATCAACGTGCCATGCAAAAGATCTTCGATGATATGCTGCATAAGCATGTCGAATGCTACGTCGACGATCTTGTAGTCAAGTCCAAAAAGCGACAGGATCACTTGAAAGATCTAAAGGTGGTTTTCGATCGTTTGAGAAAGTACCAATTGAGGATGAATCCTCTCAAATGTGCATTCGGCGTAACTTCGGGGAAATTCCTTGGTTTCGTCGTAAAACATCGAGGGATTGAGATTGATCAATCCAAGATCGACGCCATTCAAAAAATGCCAGAGCCGCGAAACTTGCATGAACTAAGAAGTCTCCAAGGACGACTTGCCTATATCAGGAGGTTCATCTCCAATCTAGCAGGCCGATGCCAACCATTTCAGAGACTGATGAGGAAAGACACGACCTTTGAGTGGGATGAAGCATGTCAAAATGCCTTTAACAACATAAAGCAATATTTGCTTAACCCTCCCGTCTTGAGCGACCCCGTAGTAGAAAAGCCATTGATACTCTACATTACTGCGCAAGAAAGGTCGCTTGGGGCATTGCTTGCACAAGAAAGCGAGAAGGGTAAAGAATGTGCCCTCTACTACTTAAGTAGAACTCTCAATGGGGCAGAGCTGAATTATTCACCCATCGAGAAGATGTGTCTTTCGCTCTTCTTCGCCATCGACAAGTTGAGGCATTATATGCAGGCATTCACAGTGCATCTGGTGCCTAAGGCTGACCCAATCAAGTATGTTCTGTCTAGACCAATTATCTCAGGTCGGTTGGCAAAGTGGGCAATTTTACTACAACAGTATGATATTGTTTATGTTCCGCAAAAGGCGGTGAAGGGGCAAGCCTTGGCTGATTTCTTGGCAGATCATCCGGTGCCGTCAGACTGGAAATTATCTGACGACCTGCCTGACGAAGAAATATTCTACGTTGAAATTGTTGACCCATGGATTATGTATTTTGACGGTGCAACTCGAAGATATGGCGCAGGAGCGGGTATAGTATTCATTACCCCTGAAAAACACATGCTGCCGTATAGCTTCGCATTTGAAGAGGTATGTTCGAATAATGTTGCTGAATATCAAGCACTCATTATGGGTCTTCAAATAGCAATAGAAATTGGAGTGACCTACATTGAGATTTATGGAGATTCAAAACTGATAATTAATCAATTGTCGCTCCAATACGAGGTGAAGCATCCAGATTTAATGCCCTACTTTAATTACGCAAGACGACTCTTAGAGAGCTTTGATAGTATGACGATAGAGCATATTCCAAGAGCTGAAAATGCAAAGGCAGATGCATTAGCAAACTTGGCCACAGCCCTGACCGTATCAGAAAGTGAAATATTGAACGTTCCGATTTGTCAAAAATGGGTTATACCGCCAACTGAAGTTGAAAGTCAAGAAGCAAACGTAATATCAGTCTATGTGATTGAGGAAGAGGATTGGCGACAACCGATTGTAGATTATCTACAGCATGGAAAACTTCCCACAGAGTCCCGACGTAAAGCCGATATACGAAGAAGAAGTGCTCGATTTATCTACTACAAGAAAACCCTTTATCGACGCTCCTATGACGGACTTTTTCTTCGATGCCTAGGAAAAGAAGAATCGATAAAGGCATTAGAGGAAGCGCACTCAGGGGTCTGTGGTGCTCATCAATCGGGACCGAAACTTCATTTTCAGTTGAAGAGAATGGGTTATCACTGGCCAACGATGATTCAAGACTCGATGGAGTATGCTAAGAAATGTGAGGCTTGTCAGTTTCATGCAAACTTCATACATCAACCGCCAGAACCCCTTCACCCAACCATAGCTTCATGGCCCTTTGAAGCTTGGGGGCTTGATCTCGTTGGTCCAATAACACCTAAGTCCTCAGCAGGACATTCTTATATCCTCGCTGGGACAGATTATTTTTCAAGGTGGGCCGAGGCAATTGCGTTAAAGGAGGCAAAGAAGGAAACTGTTGTGAATTTCATCCGAACCCACATCATTTACCGTTACGACATCCCTCACCGCATCGTGACCGATAACGGAAGAAAATTCTCCAATAGTCTAATGGACAATTTATGTGAAAAATTCAAGTTCAAGCAATGCAAGTCATCCATGTACAACGCTCCGGCAAATGGATTGGCAGAAGCATTCAACAAGACATTGTGCAACTTGCTGAAAAAAGTAGTCTCCAAGTCAAAAAGAGACTGGCAGGAAAAGATTGGTGAGGCATTATGGGCTTACCGAACTACCCACCACACTCCTACAAGGGTCACACCTTATTCCCTAGTCTATGGGGTTGAAGTTGTGCTCCCTTTGGAAAGAGAAATCCCTTCCTTAAGAATGGCGGTGCAAGAAGGGTTAACTACCGAAGACAATGCAAGATTGCGCCTCGAAGAATTGGAAGCGCTCGATGAAAGAAGATTGGATGCTCAACAAGCATTGGAATGTTACCAAGCGCGAATGACCAAGGCTTTCAACAAAAATTTGAAGCTTCGATCATTTCAAGTTGGCGATCTAGTACTCGCGGTTCGAAGACCCATTATCACAACGAGACATACAGGGAGCAAGTTCACCCCTAAGTGGGATGGACCCTATGTTGTTAAGGAAGTCTATACAAATGGGGCATACAAAATTCTGGATCAAGATGGATTGAGGATTTGCCCAATCAACGGCAAATTTCTTAAGAAATTTTATGCATAAAAAAAATGTAATACTCCTTAACGTAAGAGTATAAACTACATATTGCTCCTGGCCCGCACGAGCTTAAAAGGTGAACGGCCCAAGTAAAAAAAATTTACCCTTCATGTAATTTGAACTACGTTATGACTTGATCCCTTCCATCTAAGAGTACGTAGGCAACTTAAAGGAAAAAAAATACATATATACTTTAAGTCCAGTCGCGCGCAATAAAAAAAAATATATTCATTCCATTCGAGCTACGTTCAAACAAGAGACCTCTTAGTTTCAAAAATACGTAAGCAACAAAAAAATTAAGTTCAACAAAGCAACAAAGGAAAATTATTATTCCAAAATGAGGGAGACAAGCCAAATGGTCATAAAGAAAATATAAAGTTCTTTTACCCGAGAGAAATTTAGAAGAAGATAGATAAAAAATATATATGCACATATATGCGTAAATCAAGGCGCCCACTGAAACTCTTTCAACTCCGCGCGCGAGCTCTCTAGAGGCTCGCGAACTGCAGCAACGGATCGAGCATCGTCGTCGTCAATAATGGGGGCACATTCGAGGGCACGAATCTCTTCGCGTACACGCGAGACTTCAAGTGTCCCGCGACTCAAGACTTGCTCCCGGGCGGAGACAAAAGTAGAAAGCCTCTCAAGCTCGATCTTCGCAGCTTCTATCTTCGCTTTCGCCTCTTCTATCTCCGTTTTCGTCTCTATAACCTCTAGGAGGGATCAGTCCAAATAAATCTTCTTTTCTTCCAGTTGACGATCCTTACTGTTGGAGTTTAGATTGGTTTTCCGAGTCGCGACCACTTATTGGAGTAATCGCCGATCTTGGGTTCTTCTACTAGGAGGTTAACTCCGCGTTTTAAGGGTTGATGTTCATCTTGTAAAAGAACGAGATGTTTCTCTCCAGAGACGATCTGCATCTGCAAAATACACCATGTTCCTGCAAAACAAATTCGAAAGAGTTAATAAATTCAAAACAAAGCGATAATTGTGGCGAAGGTATTAAATGAGCTACACAAAAATGCGAGCATAAAGTGATTACCAAGAAAATACAACAACAAAAAAAGAACTATATACATCCTTAAAACAAAACAAAAATATATATATATATAACCGAATGACAAAAAGAAAATGACAACACATATAGCCTTCCAAAAAAAATGGGAGAAATCTTAAAGCAAAAAAAAAAAAAGAGAGTGTTATGGGGGAAGCAAAACAACAAAGACGGAGTACGTTCTCTAAGTAGACGCGCCCATTTCACATAAAGTGTAAATATCAAGCTAGCGCATCTACGAAGGAGAAGTAACGTCTCTAAGTCGGCGTATCATCCTTAAATTGTTACGTCGACTTCGCAGAAACGGAACACGATGATCCGACGTACCAACAAAGACGGAGTACGTTCTCTAAGTAGATGCACTCATTTCACGTAGAGTGGAAATGCCCAAACGGACGCATCTACAAAAGAGAAGTAATGTCTTCAAGTCGGCACGCCAATCTCATAGGAACGGAACGCGGCGATCCGACGCACCAACAAGGACGGAGTACGTCCCCTGAGCAGACATACATTTGCAAAGGAGAAGTAACGTCCCTAATTTGTTACGTCGATCTCACAGAAACGGAACACGATGATCCGACGTACCAACAAATACGGAGTACGTTCTCTAAGTAGATGCGCTCATTTCACGTAGAGTGGAAATGCCCAAACTGACGCATCTACAAAAGAGAAGTAACGTCTTCAAGTCGGCACGCGAATCTCATAGGAACGGAACGCGGCGATCCGACGCACCAACAAAGACGGAGTACGTTCTCTAAGTAGATGCGCTCATTTCACGTAGAGTGGAAATGCCCAAAGTGACGCATCTACAAAAGAGAAGTAACGTCTTCAAGTCGGCACGCCAATCTCATAGGAACGGAACACGGCGATCCGACGCACCAACAAGGACGGAGTACGTCCCCTAAGCAGACATACATCTGCAAAGGAGAAGTAACGTCCCTAATTTGTTACGTCGATCTCACAGAAACGGAACACAATGATCCGACGTACCGACAAAGACGGAGTACGTTCTCTAAGTAGATGCGCTCATTTCACGTAGAGTGGAAATGCCCAAACTGACGCATCTACAAAAGAGAAGTAAAGTCTTCAAGTCGGCACGCCAATCTCATAGGAACGGAACGCGGCGATCCGACGCACCAACAAGGACGGAGTACGTTCTCTAAGTAGATGCGCTCATTTCACATAGAGTGGAAATGCCCAAACTGACGCATCTACAAAAGAGAAGTAACGCCTTCAAGTCGGCACGCCAATCTAACAGGAACGGAACGCGGCGATCCGACGCACCAACAAGGACGGAGTACGTTCTCTAAGTAGATGCGCTCATTTCACGTAGAGTGGAAATGCCCAAACTGACGCATCTACAAAAGAGAAGTAACGTCTTTAAATCAGTACGTCGATCTCACTAGAACCGAACAGAACGACTCGACGCACAACCTAGGACGGAATACGTTCCCTAAGCAGACGTGCATCTGCATGAGAGAAGTAACGCCCTAAAGTTGTTACGCCGAGGCCACGAGAACCAAACAGAACGACTCGACGCACAACCTAGGACGGAATACGTTCCCTAAGCAGACATGCATCTGCATAAGAGAAGTAACGCCCTTAAGTTGTTACGCCGAGGCCACGAGAACCGAACAGAACGACTCGACGCACAACCTAGGACGGAATACGTTCCCCTAAGCAGACGTGCATCTGCATAAGAGAAGTAACGCCCTTAAGTTGTTACGCCGAGGCCACGAGAACCGAACAGAACGAATCGACGCACAACCAAGGACGGAATACGTTCCCTAAGCAGACGTGCATCTGCATAAGAGAAGTAACGCCCTTAAGTTGTTACGCCGAGGCCACGAGAACCGAACGAAACGACTCGACGCACAACCTAGGACGGAATACGTTCCCTAAGCAGACGTTCATCTGCATAAGAGAAGTAACGCCCTTAAGTTGTTACGCCGAGGCCACAAGAACCGAACAGAACGACTCGACGCACCTAGGACGGAATACGTTCCCTAAGCAGACGTGCATCTGCATAAGAGAAGTAACGCCCTTAAGTTGTTACGCCGAGGCCACGAGAACCGAACAGAACGACTCGACGCACAACCTAGGACGGAATATGTTCCCTAAGCAGACGTTCATCTGCATAAGAGAAGTAACGCCCTTAAGTTGTTACGCCGAGGCCACAAGAACCGAACAGAACGACTCAAGGCACAACCTAGGACGGAATACGTTCCCTAAGCAGACGTGCATCTGCATAAGAGAAGTAACGCCCTTAAGTTGTTACGCCGAGGCCACAAGAACCGAACAGAACGACTCGACGCACAACCTAGGACGGAATACGTTCCCTAAGCAGACGTGCATCTGCATGAGAGAAGTAACGCCCTTAAGTTGTTACGTCGAGGCCACGAGAACCGAACAGAACGACTCGACGCACAACCTAGGCGGAATACGTTCCCTAAACAGACGTGCATCTGCATAGGAGAAGTAACGCCCTTAGATTGTTACGTCGAGGCCACGGGAGCTGAACATGACGATTTGGCGCACCAACAAGGACGGAGTACGTTCTCCAAGCAAACACTCCGATCTCACACAAAGTAAGAACCGAAGCCTCTACAACGAGGAAGTAACGCCCAAATCGGTACGCCAAATCCTGAATCGGCGGTAAAAAAAATGTCACACCTACAAAAAAAAAAACAAAATTCCCCATTTGGAATAAACAAATTAAAATCGAAAAGTGAATAAATTTCAAATCAATGTGTGTATATATATAAAATCCCAAATTCAAATTCTTTTAAAAAAAATATATAAATAAAAAAAAAAAGTTTCTTGCTATTTAATTATAAAATCCCAAATTTAAGATCGTTTAACTAATTTTAAAATTTCTAACCCTCAATTCCCGAATTACTTTATTTAATTAAAAAATCTCAAATTCAAAATTCCTTAACTAATTTTAAAAGCCTTAATTTCAAATTAATTTTTTTTTTTTGGCTATTCAATCACAAAATCCCAAATCACTCAACTAATTTTAAAAGCCTTAATTTCAAATTAAAATTTTTTTTATTGGCTTTTTAATCACAAAATCCCAAATCACTTAACTAATTTTAAAAGCCTTAATTTCAAATTAAATTTTTTTGTTTTGGCTTTTTAATCACAAAATCTCAAATCACTTAACTAATTTTAAAAGCCTTAATTTAAAATTAAAAAAAAATTATTGGCTTTTTAATCACAAAATCCCAAATCGCTTAACTAATTTTAAAAGCCTTAATTTCAAATTAAAAAAAACTTTCTTATTGGCTTTTTAATCACAAAATCCCAAATCACTTTGTTCACACGAGATTTCTACGAAGGAAATTTTAGACACGTGTAAATGAAATTTGAATTTGTATTGATGTATTGTATCAGTGCGTAGGATTACAATCTCTAATGTTTGATCCTCTGATTCTCTCTCTTAAATGTAAATGTATCTCGAGGGCTTCGCAGCTTGTTCTCGATGTTGGATTTGTTTCGAGGGCTTCGCAGCTTGTTCTCGATGTTGGATGATCGTTCAGTCTTCCAAGGATTCAGGGAGTCTTCGTTGCTTGGGAATTCTCTCTGAGCTCTTAGGAGTAAAAATTTTCTGAACCTTGCAAATGAAAATGAGCTCTCTATTTATAGAGCTCTCATGGGCCTGGATCCAATGGGCTTGGGCTTTGGGCCCAATGGGCTTGAGTTTGAACCCAATGAGCTTTTGAATCTTGGGCCCAATGAGTTTGATCTTTGGGCCAAATTGTCTTTTGCATATCTCTCTGGCCCGATTCGATTTCGAGCCCAATTGCAGTTTGACCGAATTTGCTCGGTCAAGTCTATCTGATCCCCGGTCGTGATGGAGACACGTGGCGACCGCTGATTGGCCGAAATTTCTCGGTCAACAAATGCCCCCTTTTTCGAGAGTTATGCACAAGTATGTGTGGGTGAGTCTCGGAAAAGTTAAATAGATAAATCGAAACGTAGGACACCCCTAATTTTGACTCCGCTTAGACGCATCAATTTTATCGAAATATGAGTTTGATTCATAAATCAATTATTTTAATTGACGCCTCTTTCCATGTCAATCGATCAAAAATATGAATTTGGCTCGTAGTTTTGATCTTTCTTATCTGACAGAAATTTGATTTAAATTTTGGTAGATTTTTTTGTTCTACCTTCGTTTATCTTGGGATGTAGAGTAGGGACTTGTGTCTGCCCAATTAAATTTTGAATAGGGTTTGACTTTGAACTTTACTCTAATTTCGACGTGGATAAAATATACCCAAACCGCCAATTTTGATTTGAGACTTGCATTTAGATAACTTTTGACTCTAAATCATGTTTGGAAATAAAATTTGGAATATGGCCAAAATTTTAATTTCATCGAAAAAAAAAAAATATGGTAAGCTTCTAACGTTTGGCTTGAATTCGGAATAGGAGTGTTGAATTTTTTTATTTTGGCATAAATAATTGGCCGAATGCAATAGTAGAATGTGAAGACAACTAATAACAAAGAAGCTTGTTTGGTAGAGCGGAACTTGGACAACTTTAGTTGTCCTTGGTGTTGAGTTTGAGCTGAATTTTGTACATTTTTTTTGCAAAATTTCTTAACTTAAATGAAGGACATTTAAGTAATTTCACTCCTCGCTCCGCGCATCTGTAAGTTTTTTTTTTCTTCTTGTTTCCTCTTTTTTTTGGTTTTTTTTTTTTACTTACTGCCATTCTGGAAATCCAAATTGCTCCGCGCCTCCGCCAGTCGAAATTGCTTACTACGTTTCGATTTATATTTTTTGTTTTCTTGTTTCATCTTTTTTTTTTTGTTTTTTGATATGAACCAGGGAATCCCAATCATGCCATATGAACTTCAAGGTAGATGTCAGGGTCATAGCAACTTTCCAAGATGGCAAACAAATGGAGTTGCATTTAATGAACTAAAATGCAACTCATGCTTCATTAAAGATGGATCAAGCTTCATCTATGGAACTAGTAGTTCAAACTACTTCAAGTGGGGCTTTGATTACTCTTGGATGGTTACAAACTTTAAGTTGGTTGATTAGTATTTATATTCTCGGATTTAAGAGTAGTTTCATGTAATTTCAGTTTTAAAGTTTTGTTTACAATGTTTTAAGTTACAATTTAGCTAGTGGCCATTATGGTATTGATGGGCATGAGAGTTACAACTCTTCAATTGACCATAGGTTACTCTAGGGTTAATTTTGAAGGCTATATATAGCCATCCATGTTGTTTAATTAGGATAGACAGATTTGAGTTTAAAAATGAAAGTTGCATAGTTTGCTTCTTAAGCCATGAGCTTATTCCTTTGCATTTCTTGTGATTAGATTTGCATGTAGAGTCATTCAAGTAGTCTTGATCAAGCTATCTTGTGGAGTGATTCGAATCTTGAGTTTTGAAACAAGTTTTCTCTACTCTTGATATTGATCATCAAGGTAAATTCGTTTCCTTCTTCTTCCTTGGGATGAAATCATATGTATTTGGGGGTTTTAGCATTTGAGATCTAGGGGTTTGTATAACCATAAGGGTTCTTAGGTCCAATTGGCTAGGGTTTTCTTATCATTTGGTATCAGAGCTTTAGGCTCGAGATCGGATATATGTTTCATTTGCATTGCTCTTGAATTTTCTGTTTTTTTTTTTATTTTTCTTGTTAATCTTTCAATCTGTCCAGTTTCATAGTCTGTCAAAAATCACAAAAATATCATATTTCTGTAGGTTTTCTCATCTAGTTGTCTTCTATGTTTTTATAGATCAACGTCTAAGGAACAACTTTGTCTTCTTAGAGATTTTCTATTTCGTACTTTGTCAGGGTTAAAAGTTTGCATTTGTGTAATCTGTTCTAAAAAAAAACTGTTGTATCCGAGAACATGTGTTCTTGCTATTTTTGTCTCTAAAGCATGCTAGATCCGAAATATTCTCATACAAGCTCTTTAATTGTGTTTTAATCTAGCATATGTCCTAGTGATGATATGAGTTACAAATTGAATGTGATCAAGAATTGATTGTTGGTCATTAATTCTTGACAGTTACGTTTTTGCACATTAAATTTCCAGCAATCAATTTCAGATTGTAACTCCTATTATTAAAAATCCAGCCATTGGGTTTTAAATTTTGAGAGTTATTTTTCTTGTTCTGAATTTGTTTCAACCATTAGCATTGAATTTGCACAAATCCATCTTGCTCATCATTCTGTAAATCTGTCAAATTTTATTTACTTGTTTCTTTTCACTATTCGAATTTTCTCCATAGTCAAGTTATTTGAGTGTTTTCTTTATGTGTTATCTATTCACTTGGATTGCAAACCTTGCTCATTGGCTCATGTGAGTGAGATTGGGAGTTTGTTGAGACAGTGTTTTTCTTTGAGTGAAAATACGTAAGGGAGTGTGGAAAGATATTTTTTTCTTGTCACTTTGTATTACGTTGCAGCATGTCTCACATACGATCTTCAACCAAGTCCATGTTTCCTCAAGCACAAAGACGTGATAACCGATTTTGGAAGACTTTTCGGGAAGACTTGGCTGAAATGCGCCAATCCGTGAAGTACGTGTTTGAATTATGTCAAGAGTTAAAATTGCATAATCAAACAATGAAGACTGCACAATCTGTTCAAGAAGAGAAAGATTTCCTTATGCCTCGAGTCGACGTTCCAAATGATGACATTGTTATTGATGACGTGGTGACCACCAAAGCAATTGTACAAATATATTTTGATTCATGTCATATAGAGACAAAAAGTGAGGAAAGTGAAAAAGAAAAAGAGTGGAAAAAAGAAAAGATTGAGAATTGTATAGAGTTTAAAGAGAAAGAGGGTTCGATTATTAGTGTTTATGAGGAGAATACTGTTCTGTATTCAAAACGACACATACAAGAACTTGTAACCGAAAAGACTTGCTTTCTAACGGGTGCACTTAAACCAAGTGTGCCTAATTTTTCTTTTGAGTTCTTGCAGGAAGTTAAAGTTCTTACTCATAAGCAAGATTCAAAGGTAGCTTTAGAAATGAGACAATGTCGAGCACGTGAGAATTACAAGATCAACAGGCTACCTAAGAAGCAACAGTTCCATTTCAATTCTACAACCATTCATGGCCTAAAGTTCAAAGTGAACACCTTAAGGAGAGTAAGACCACGATATGCAAATGACTTCAAGTTTGCATTACAAGGGGATCCTTTGGATTCGAGGACGAATCCTCTTAAAGAAGGAGAGGATGATATGAACCAGGGCATCCCAATCATGCCATATGAACTTCAAGGTAGATGTCAGGGTCATAGCAACTTTCCAAGATGGCAAACAAATGGAGTTGCATTTAATGAACTAAAATGCAACTCATGCTTCATTAAAGATGGATCAAGCTTCATCTATGGAACTAGTAGTTCAAACTACTTCAAGTGGGGCTTTGATTACTCTTGGATGGTTACAAACTTTAAGTTGGTTGATTAGTATTTATATTCTCGGATTTAAGAGTAGTTTCATGTAATTTCAGTTTTAAAGTTTTGTTTACAATGTTTTAAGTTACAATTTAGCTAGTGGCCATTATGGTATTGATGGGCATGAGAGTTACAACTCTTCAATTGACCATAGGTTACTCTAGGGTTAATTTTGAAGGCTATATATAGCCATCCATGTTGTTTAATTAGGATAGACAGATTTGAGTTTAAAAATGAAAGTTGCATAGTTTGCTTCTTAAGCCATGAGCTTATTCCTTTGCATTTCTTGTGATTAGATTTGCATGTAGAGTCATTCAAGTAGTCTTGATCAAGCTATCTTGTGGAGTGATTCGAATCTTGAGTTTTGAAACAAGTTTTCTCTACTCTTGATATTGATCATCAAGGTAAATTCGTTTCTTTCTTCTTCCTTGGGATGAAATCATATGTATTTGGGGGTTTTAGCATTTGAGATCTAGGGGTTTGTATAACCATAAGGGTTCTTAGGTCCAATTGGCTAGGGTTTTCTTATCATTTTTTTTTACTTACTGCCATTCTTTTTTTTTTTTTTTTTTTTACTTATTGATTTGATTGATTTTTTTTATTCATCGCAGCCAACGTTGGGTCTTTCTGCCTCTGTAAGTATTTTTTTTCTTTAACTTACTGATTTGATTTGACCGATTTTTTGTTTATATATATTTTTTCTTTCGAGCTCTTGGATACAAATCGCTCTAAATTATATATTTTTTTTTACAGCGTTAAGAATTGCGGTCCATCACTGAAGTTGATCGATTTGAGGAATTGCTACAAGTAATTTTTTTCTATTATCTATATTGACTTATATTTTAATATTTGGACTGTTGTTTCAATTCTGGGACTGTTGTTTTAATTTTGGGATTTAATTTTTGTATTATGGACTGTGATTGGCTTTTAATTTTGTGGTTGCAATTATGGACTGTGGGTTTTAATTTTATGTTTGTAATTTTAATTTTGTGTTTGTAATTTTAATTTTGTGGTTGTGGTTGCATTATATTTTAATTTGTGGCCTATGGGAATATGAGAAGTTTAATATGTTATTTTAGACCGTTGTATTATGTAATTGTTGTATTATGTAATTGGGAGTTGGCATTTAGAAAATTTGGAATTGAAATTTAGCATTAACATTTATGAACTTAGTAAATTGTAAATTTAGATTTAAAATCTAGACTTTTTGAAAATCCCATGTAATTTTTTTGTAATTATTTTTATTTGGAAATTTAAAATTGGGAATTTAATACTCAAATTTAGACTTAGAAATTTGAAACCCGACATCTCATCGCCATGTATTTTCTTATTTTCTTCAAAATAAACTCAATTTGAGCTTGTGGATATATTTTTTTTACTTTTTTTTTTAAATACAAAACATATTTGAGCTTGTGAATTTTTTATTATTTTCTTTAAAAAAAACAAAACAAAAGCTTCCTAAACCAAAACGTTTTTTTTTTTTTTTTTTTTTTTTCAGTCTAAAGGAGTTAAGGATGTGACACTGGGTTGTGGGACGCCCACTCACGCCTACGTGTTGCCCCTGTTAAGGATGTCCACTTGTCAGATGCGACTTGTAGGTCTATCTAGAAGCAGACATCCTTAAACCTTTCAGACTTAAAATCTTTTCCTTTTGCAAAGAAGTTAGAGATGTGACGTTGGGTTGTGGGATGCCCACTCACGCCTAAGCGTTGCCCCTGTTACGGGTGTCCACTTGTCGGATGCGACTTGTAGGTCTATCTAGAAGCAGACATCTTTAACCTCTTTGGGATTGGAAATATATATTTTTTTTCTTTTTATGTGTATTTGAGTTTGTGAAAATTTTAAAGATCAAAACTTTTTTTTAAATACAAAACAAAAGCTTCCTAAACCAAAACGTTGTTTTTTTTTTTTCAGTCTAAAGGAGTTAAGGATGTGACACTGGGTTGTAGGACGCTCACTCACGCCTACGTGTTGCCCCTGTTAAGGATGTCCACTTGTCGGATGCGACTTGTAGGTCTATCTAGAAGCAGACATCCTTAAACCTTTGAGACTTAAAATCTTTTTCTTTTGCAAAGGAGTTAGAGATGTGACGTTGGGTTGTGGCATGTCCACTCACGCCTAAGCGTTGCCCCTGTTACGGGTGTCCACTTGTCGGATGCGACTTGTAGGTCTATCTAGAAGCAGACATCTTTAACCTCTTTGGGATTGGAAATATTTTTTTTGTTAAAAGACCTTCTTTTTTTTTTTGCTTTTCAGTTTGAAAGAGTTAAGGATGTGGCACTGGGTTGTGGGACGCCCACTCACGCCTACGTGTTGCCCCTGTTACGGGTGTCCACTTGTCGGATGCAACTTGTAGGTCTATCTAGAAGCAGACATCCTTAAACCTTTCAGACTTAAAATCTTTTCCTTTTACAAAGGAGTTAGAGATGTGACGCTGGGTTGTGGGATGCCCACTCACGCCTAAGCGTTGCCCCTGTTACAGGTGTCCACTTGTCGGATGCGACTTGTAGGTCTATCTAGAAGCAGACATCTTTAACCTCTTTGGGATTGGAAATATTTTTTTTTTCTTTTTAGTCAACGGTCATGATGAAAACCTTTCGCACAACTACCCTTTTCACCAACATTGGATCATCGTCACCGCTGTAATCCTTTTTTTTTTTAATAATTTTACATATATTGGTGTTGGATTTCATTTTTTTTAACGTTTGCTCGGAGTCACGATTGTAAAAAGTCAAAATTAATTATTCATTTTTTTTTGTAGGTCAAGTCATGGTTTTTTTTACCGAGTTTTCAGACGATGCAGGAGTAAATTTGGTTGTTTTAGACAACGAAGATCAACCACTAAAAAGTGGCATCCTTTTCCCATGGAAGATCTGCCTAAAGAATCAGAATTGGACAAAAACCATTTTTTGGCCGAATGGTCTACGGAGCGACCCCGTGGTAACGATATTATTGAACTATCGCCAATCATCGGGTTGTCGAGACCCGCCAAAATGAATTTATAAGTGCCCGAAATCACTAAACTATTTGTAGAATAGTGGCAACGGGGTCGATCCACAGGGAATTAAGGTATTTTGACTTAATCTTAATTAAATTTGCAAACTATTAATATAAATGAAATAAGGGGGAATTGTTGGTTTTTAAGTAACTAAGATGGAACAAAGCAAATGGGAAAATTTAGCTAACGGAGTTTCCAACTCGGGACGATCGGAATAAATTTAGCATGCCTCTTGGATCATAGGTTGATGAGTATTATGGTTAAACAATTTAACGAATGCACAGCTCGTCTAAAATTAATAAATAACTCAGACATGCTCCATGGATTTAATTAGACATAATTAATTATGCTAATCAAGCATACCGTTCGGACATTGGCGGCCAACGCTCTCCCAAGACCGAACGGTAGCAACAAGCTAACTGTGACGACTATCTAATTTGGACGCGAAATTAGTATGTCGATTTGGAATCCTAATTCGGGAAGAACGAACACCAAGAGCGCAAGGACGCCAATATGCTCAAGGAGTCATAATTCCTTGTTACTCGGCGGAAACGAGAGGCACGGCATCAAATCCTTTAACAAATGAACATGCTCAAAATCAAGGGTGCCTAGTCCTAAATCATTCAAACGTGCTCATAGATTAAGCTAAGAAGTAGAATTCAATTCAATAAAATATCCAACCAAATCAGAAATTTAATCCTACAACCTCACCAAGAGTTCAAACTACATTTATTCTTTACAATCCCGAGCCAAAAACGGTAAATCTACTCACTCATGACTAGTGTGGTGTGGGACGGCTTCAAATCGAGCTTCCTAGCCCCTCCCATGGTGGAAAACAGCTGCTGGACGTCAAATCAGGCGCGGAGCTTGAGGTAGAAGATGATCATGGCGGCTAAAATCGGACAGAAATTTAAGTAGTCCGTCGTAGCGTCGAGACGCTAGGGCAGCGTCTCGACGCTGCGCCCTAAATAACGCGCGCGCGCAGTCGGGGTGGCGTCGAGACGCTCGCACAGCGTCGAGACGCTTGTGCGGCGTCGAGCGAGCGTCGAGACGCTATCGCTCGACGCTTGCTCTCGGGTTTTTCTTCAATTCAGCGCTTCAGACTTCGGAGCGTCGAGACGCTGGGCAGCGTCGAGCTAGCGTCGCGACACTGTCGCTCGACGCTAGCTCTCGGGTTGATGCATGGATTTTTGCCTTCAATTTCCCCAAAGTGCTCAACCTTCATGCCTTTGCATGGATCTTCCCCGGAAGTGTTCTTAGGCCTTTAAATTGCGATATTAAGCCCCGAAAAGCGCCGAAACGCTCCCGAGGGTGAATTACCGAGAACACCTGCAATAATCACATATAAACAAGATTAAGCCGATAATAAACGTGAATTAGGGACATAATTATAGCTCTAAAATGGAGCTATCAAACACCCCCAACTTAAATCTTGCTAGTCCTCGATTAAGGTGGAATTCAGATTAATAAAATAAAACGAGAATGCATGCTAGGGACTCGATTCTCAATACTGAAAAAGACAGGGCAATTGCATTTGAACGAACAGCTGCATGCGTGCATGAGTTAAGGACAATTCGAAAAATTTAAAGATGCATCCCTATTTATGCTTCGGACTTAGCTCCTCGATCTTAGATTTCAACAGGCTTAGAACAGCTCTATCAATCCTAAAACTTCGCTTTCCCCCTACTTATGGCTAAACAGAACAGTCTAAGGGCAATTCATCATCAATGCAAGTAGTATATCGCAAGGCATCTTTTCTCTCTTTTCCATTGATCCCCATGAGTGCCTAACATGTCAATTTTACTTTCGTTTCAGCTTGCCTGCAATTTCATTGCACAGTGCATCTGACTACGGGCAAAATTCACATTTTTAAGGACTAGCGTTCACTTCTTTGTGCTTCCTTTTCATGCAGTGGCAACCGCGGGTTTCACGACCGCCCCTGGCTACTAAGGCAACTCAAGAAGGAGGAACACCTCAGGAGGTTACTTTTTCCTTTTTATGAAATATGCATTCCTTTAATTTTTAGCCTAAAAATCATGTTAAACTTTTGAACACATGGATTACAAACAAGAGCGAATCTTGGCCCATCCTAAGGTTGCCTTTCGAGGTGACAACGAATTTCAAAACGAACAGAGCTACCCTAAACCCACAGATCCAAGATAGAGTGCTAACATACGAAGCTTAAACAGGGAAATAACTTGATTTTTTTTTTCAAAATGGCCTAAACATATGCAATTATGCTGAATTTCACAACAAACACACATACGAAGGCTTTAACAGTACATCACAGAATTTCATAGGCGGATTAGCATACTTTCACCATAACTCAACAAGTTAATCAGGATTCCACAACTAAGCTCGACGATCACTATAAGGCACAACCCACCCCCAACTTAGAAATTGACAATGTCCTCATTGGACCAAATATGCACAGTCAAAACGAAGGGAAAGAAAACCTTCCCTGAATTGTGACTTAGAGGGATGGGGAGCGCGCTTAATCCTTAGCCAATAGACCTCAAAGATGAGCCATTGATTCACCTGAAAACACACAACATCAGAGCAAGAATCTAACTAATCCTAAAGACGGTAAGTAAACAAAAAGCATGTACAGTTCAAGCTCGGGTGCCTCCGAGTAGCGCAAATTTTTAGAGTCGATTGCTCGACTTTACCAAAACTCATTTTATCCTTTCTCATAATCAGGCTCTTTCAAGTAGGCATGGTCGTCGAAATCCTCTGACATTCCCTCATGAAAGATCTTCAGTCGTTGGCCATTCACTGTGTATTCCTTCTCAGTATCTAGGCTTTGAATCTTGACTGCACCATAGTGATGGACATCAGTTATAATGAAAGGACCAAGCCATCTGGAACGAAGTTTACCTGGCATGAACTTCAGGCGGGAGTTGAACAAGAGGACCTTCTGACCAACTTCAAAGTGTTTTCTGACGACTCGTCTGTCGTGGAACATCTTGGTCTTTTCCTTGTAGGTCTTCGAGTTCTCATATGCATCCAGGCGAAGCTCCTCCAGTTCTTGCAATTTGAGGAGTCTTTCTTCGCCAGCCTTGTCAAAGTCCATGTTGCACTTCTTCACGGCCCAGTAAGCTTTGTGCTCGATCTCCACTGGGAGATGACAGGCTTTACCATAAACCATCCAATAAGGAGACATCCCTATGGGGGTTTGGTAAGCCGTGCGGTAAGCCCACAAAGCATCGTCCAGCCTCAGACTCCAATCCTTCCGTCCTGGACTTACTGTTTTCTCGAGGATGCTCTTCACTTCTCGATTGGAAACTTCTGCTTGGCCATTGGTCTGAGGATGGTACGGGGTAGAGATTTTGTGATTTACCCCATACTTCCTCATCAAGGCCTGGATCGTTTTGTTGCAGAAGTGGCTCCCCTGGTCACTTATGATGGCTCGTGGAACTCCATACCTACTAAAAATGTTAGATTTGACAAAACTGGAAACGACATTAGCGGTATCAACTTTGGTGGCTTTAGCCTCCACCCATTTAGACACGTAGTCCACAGCCAATAAGATATAAACAAAACCAAATGAAGGGGGAAAGGGTCCCATAAAATCCATACCCCAAACCTCGAAAATTTCACAAGTTAAAATGGGGTTTTGGAGCATTTCATTCCTACTAGTGATGGTCCCTTTTCTCTGACACTGATCACAAGATTTACAAAACTCATAACAGTCCTTAAACAGTGATGGCCAGAAAAACCCACAATCTAAAATTTTTCTCGCAGTCCTATTTTGCCCAAAGTGTCCCCCACATGCAAATTCATGGCAAAAGGTAAGGATGGACCTATGTTCAGATTTAGGGACACATTTCCTAATTACTTGGTCAGCGCAAAATTTCCATAAAACGGGCTCTTCCCAAACATATGTCTTGGCTTCGCTTTTCAGCTTAGCTCTATGGTTATATGAAAAGTCGAATGGGAACGTACCTGTGACCAAGTAGTTGACAATGTCGGCGTACCATGGTGTCTCCACACTTACCTGGAAGAGAACTTCATCAGGGAACTCATCGTTCAGAGGTAAGTCATCCTCATTACGCACAATACGGCTCAAGTGGTCAGCAACAGTATTTTCTGATCCTTTTCTGTCCTGAACAGAGACGTCGAACTCCTGGAGTAGTAGTACCCATCTGAGAAGTCTAGGCTTCGAGTCTTTCTTGTTCATCAAGTATCGAACTGCTGCATGATCAGAAAAAACAATTACTTTAGATCCAAGAATATATGGCCGAAATTTATCAAGAGCAAAAACTATGGAAAGCAACTCCTTCTCTGTTGTTGTGTAACCGATCTGCGCGGAGTTAAGCGTCCTGGAGGCATAGTAGATCACATGGCTCTTCTTGTCTATCCTCTGGCCCAACACAGCGCCTACGGCATAATTACTTGCGTCGCACATGATCTCGAAAGGAGTCCCCCACTGCGGTGGATGAATGATGGGTGCGTTGGTCAAGCACTTCTTCAGAACATCAAAAGCAAGCTTGCACTGCTTGTCAAAGCAGAATGGGACATCTTTTTTCAGCAAGCTTGTCATCGGAGTCACTATCTTCGAGAAGTCTTTAATGAACCTGCGGTAAAAACCTGCGTGACCAAGAAAAGAACGTACTTCCCGAAGATTCGTGGGGTAAGGTAAATCAGATATAACATCAATATTTGCTTTATCAACCTCTATGCCCTTAGCAGACACAACGTGACCCAATACTATGCCCTGACTGGCCATGAAATGACACTTTTCAAAATTTAAAACAAGATTAGTTTCGATGCATCTTTCCATGACTCTAGACAAGTTAAACAGGCAATCCTTAAATGAACTTCCATATACAGTAAAATCATCCATAAAGACTTCGATGCATTTTTCTACAAATTCAGAAAATATGCTCATCATGCATCGCTGAAAAGTCCCTGGAGCGTTACAAAGCCCAAAGGGCATTCTCCTATATGCATAAGTTCCGAATGGACAAGTAAAAGTAGTCTTTTCTTGGTCTTCCTGGGCTATGGGAATTTGGTAAAACCCAGAAAAACCATCTAGAAAACAGAAGAATGGCTTCCCAACTAAACGCTCCACCATTTGATCTATGAAGGGAATAGGAAAGTGGTCCTTCTTAGTCACATCGTTCAGTTTTCTAAAATCAATACACATTCTCCAACCATTTTGCACTCTCTTAGGTACTAACTCCCCCTTATCATTCCTAATAACAGTTATGCCCGTCTTTTTCGGTACAACATGAATAGGGCTAACCCACTGACTATCAGAAATGGGAAAGATAATACCTGCATCCAGGAGTTTGTGTATCTCAGACAACACTACCTCTTTCATTGCAGGGTTCAGTCTCCGCTGAGGCTCTCGGGATGGCTTTGCTCCCTCATCCAGCCGAATCTTGTGCATGCATAGCACTGGACTCAACCCATGCAAGTCTGCCAATGTCCATCCCATGGCTCTTTTGTTCTTTTTCAAAACCTCGATCAACTCGCCTTCTTTCTCCGATGTAAGCTCCTTAGAGATAATTACCGGAAGTGTCTCCACTTCACCCAAGTATACGTACTTGAGATGACCCGGCAACTCCTTTAGTTCCAACTTGGGAGCCTACAAAAGAGAAGGTAACATTTTAGTTGGCTTTTCACATGTCTCTAAAGCAAAAGTAGGTTGTTCAGATGAATCAGTCAATATGGGAACACTACTTTCAACTTCGCCAACAATTTTAGTAAAAACGAGTGGGTCATCCCCATCAACAAAAGTCATGCATTCTTCTTGTTCTAAAGTATCTATCAGATCAATTTTACAGACAGAATGCACATCAGCATGTTGTTTCATGGCGTCAAATACATTAAATTCGAACACATCCCCTTCATACTCAACAGACAAGGTACCATCATGCACATTAATTTTTGTCTTAGCGGTTTTCATGAATGGTCTACCAAGTAAAACAGAAGTGGTGGATGTATTTTCTTCCATCTTTATAACATAAAAATCGGCAGGGAATATCAAATCCTTAACCTTAACCAACACATCTTCAATCAATCCAAGAGGACGAATAGAAGACCTATTAGCTAACTGGATAATTATACTAGTTTCTTGCATACCTTCTAAACCGAGGCTCTTGTAGACTGAGTATGGCATAACATTAATTGAAGCTCCTAAGTCTAGCATAGCGTGCTCGATTTCTCTATCCCCTATAGTACATGGCAAGAGGAACATACCTGGGTCCTGGCATTTGTTTGGAATACCTTGGGTTATCAGGGCAGAAACATTCTTGCTTACCACGACTCTCTCAGCACATTTGGTCTTCCTCTTCATGGTGCACATCTCCTTTAGAAATTTGGCGTACCTTGGGATTTGCTGAATTGCATCAAGTAGCGGTATATTAATCCCAACTTTTCTCAGTGTCTCGAGAACATCCGCATCGTCGACTTCCTTAGATGGTCTTGCCAGCCTACTAGGAAAAGGAGCAACGGGAGTGTAAGACTTCATAGAAATAATAGGAGGAGTTACAACAGTTTCAGAGGGTGCTTGAGAACACTTATCTGGAGATGTCTCTGAATCTTTTGGAGAACTCTCGAGAGTGGTACGTGATGGTATCTCTTTACCACTTCTGAGATTTATCGCACTAACACCTTCCGCTTTGGATTCAATTTTGCTCATTCTTTCCTTCACCTCCGTGAATTCATCTCTTAGAGATTTTATCTGCGACCTTGTCTCATTGCTAGCTTCCATGAGCGATTTGAACATGCCTTCAATGGCTTGACCTGAGATAGAAGAAACAACCTGAGATGATTTTTCCTGCATCGTATGAACTAAACCAAATACCTGAGACACTTGTTCCTTGAGCTCTGCTATGTCGGTAGACATTTTAGCGTACTCGTTCCTTCCTCCGTACTGGCGACGGTTCTCAGCCATATTAGAGATTAACTGTCTGGCTTCCGCAGGTGTCTTCTCCCAAAGGGCTCCTCCACTCGATGCATCAAGCATCTGGCAGTCATGCGGAAGGAACCCTTCATAGAAGAATTCGATAAGCGCGGCTTCTGCTATCAAATGGTTCGGGCATTTTTCACAGAGTTTAATGAACCTCTCCCAGCATTCGTGAAACGCCTCGTCCTTTCCTTGCTCAAAATGGCGGATATCTCTTTTCACGGCTCTGGCTTTTGAAACTGGGAAATACCTTTCCAGGAATAGACTCTGCAACTTCTCCCAAGTGAAAATGGTTCACGATGGTAAGTAATGCAGCCAATCTCGAGCTTCACCTCTCAAAGTGAATGGAAAAGCTCTCAGGTAGAGCTGATCTTCAGTAATACCGCCTGGCTTCATCGCCGAACTTATCATTTGAAAAGCCTTGAGATGTTTATAGGGATCCTCATCTGCTTCACCACAAAAAGAGGGCAAATGGTCAATTAAACCCGATTTAAGCACAAACTCACCTGAAATTTCCGGGTAGGAATTACAAGAGGGTTGGTGACCCATAGCAAACGATGTCCACTGTCTGAGCGTTTTTGGGGCTCCAATCTCATCATCAATCTCCATTTTCTCAATAAAAATTTGGCACTTCTAGCACACTTAAACAAACAGATCAAAATTGCAAATAATAAAAGAATAAACAAAAATTTTAAAGTAGAAATTAAGAGTCTACAAATCAAATCTAAATTAGGCCGAATTACACTTAGGTCCCCGGCAACGGCGCCAATTTTGGTAACGATATTATTGAACTATCGCCAATCATCGGGTTGTCGAGACCCGCCAAAATGAATTTATAAGTGCCCGAAATCACTAAACTATTTGTAGAATAGTGGCAACGGGGTCGATCCACAGGGAATTAAGGTATTTTGACTTAATCTTAATTAAATTTGCAAACTATTAATATAAATGAAATAAGGGGGAATTGTTGGTTTTTAAGTAACTAAGATGGAACAAAGCAAATGGGAAAATTTAGGTAACGGAGTTTCCGACTCGGGACGATCGGAATAAATTTAGCATGCCTCTTGGATCATAGGTTGATGAGTATTATGGTTAAACAATTTAACGAATGCACAGCTCGTCTGAAATTAATAAATAACTCAGACATGCTCCATGGATTTAATTAGACATAATTAATTATGCTAATCAAGCATACCGTTCGGACATTGGCGGCCAACGCTCTCCCAAGACCGAACGGTAGCAACAAGCTAACTGTGACGACTATCTAATTTGGACGCGAAATTAGTATGTCGATTTGGAATCCTAATTCGGGAAGAACGAACACCAAGAGCGCAAGGACGCCAATACGCTCAAGGAGTCATAATTCCTTGTTACTCGGCGGAAACGAGAGTCACGACATCAAATCCTTTAACAAATGAACATGCTCAAAATCAAGGGTGCCTAGTCCTAAATCATTCAAACGTGCTCATAGATTAAGCTAAGAAGTAGAATTCAATTCAATAAAATATCCAACCAAATCAGAAATTTAATCCTACAACCTCACCAAGAGTTCAAACTACATTTATTCTTTACAATCCCGAGCCAAAAACGGTAAATCTACTCACTCATGACTAGTGTGGTGTGGGACGGCTTCAAATCGAGCTTCCTAGCCCCTCCCATGGTGGAAAACAGCTGCTGGACGTCAAATCAGGCGCGGAGCTTGAGGTAGAAGATGATCATGGCGGCTAAAATCGGACAGAAATTTAAGTAGTCCGTCGTAGCGTCGAGACGCTAGGGCAGCGTCTCGACGCTGCGCCCTAAATAACGCGCGCGCGCAGTCGGGGTGGCGTCGAGACGCTCGCACAGCGTCGAGACGCTCGCACAGCGTCGAGACGCTCGCACAGCGTCGAGACGCTCGCACAGCGTCGAGACGCTTGTGCGGCGTCGAGCGAGCGTCGAGACGCTATCGCTCGACGCTTGCTCTCGAGTTTTTCTTCAATTCAGCGCTTCAGACTTCGGAGCGTCGAGACGCTAAGGCAGCGTCTCGACGCTGGGCAGCGTCGAGCTAGCGTCGCGACGCTGTCGCTCGACGCTAGCTCTCGGGTTGATGCATGAATTTTTGCCTTCAATTTCCCCAAAGTGCTCAACCTTCATGCCTTTGCATGGATCTTCCCCAGAAGTGTTCTTAGGCCTTTAAATTGCGATATTAAGCCCCGAAAAGCGCCGAAACGCTCCCGAGGGTGAATTACCGAGAACACCTGCAATAATCACATATAAACAAGATTAAGCCGATAATAAACGTGAATTAGGGACATAATTATAGCTCCAAAATGGAGCTATCACCCCGCGACCAACACTCCCCCGCGTGGATTTTACAATCCTCTTTACATAGAGGGAAAGCCAAATCCAATCCGATTTCCACCCTTGGGCGTCGTATTATTTCGAGCGGAATTCGTTGGGGTTCTACCTTTAAACTTAATGGTGAATTTCTTTACACTCCACTTTATTGGGAGTGGCTTGAATTCACCGTTGCTCGAAACAAGGACTCATTGCAAGGCTCAGGTATGCTATCACCCATGCTAGCCTCTCTGTATACCTATGATTGCAACTTAGACGTGATGCGGGCTTTCTGCGAAGCCTGGTGTCCTTCAACCATCACCATTCACACCTCATCTGGAGAAGCATCCATTTCTTTGTGGGACATGTGGAAACTCGGAGGTCTTTCAATAAAAGGCAAATTCTATAATGAAATCATTCCAAGCTGTGAGGAACTGATGGGTCCGCGCGTGGGGCCGCGTGTCAGGGGTGAGCATCTTCCCAAGAGCTGTACTTATCTTTTTGATGCTTACTACCGGATTGCTTCTCAGCAAGTAGAGAAAACACGAATTTTCACCCATTCGTGGATCAAGTTTTGGTTTAAAGGTGACATAAAATATACCAAACCCCCTGGTCGGAGAACCAAAAAATATTCCCGGCCTCGCCTAACTGATAACCCGTCGGGCTCTATTCCTGCTCCCCGTGGCTGGTCTAACGAAGAGCAAGAACTATTCCACGAACTGGGGGTAGAGGAAGACTTGAAGGACCAAACATATATGGCTGCATTTATCTCGTGCTGGCTGTGTGTTTTCGTGTTTCCCTATAAGAGTGGGAACTTTCTTCGTCCTAGTGTGTTTAAGGTAGCATCCCCCATGGCTGAAGGTAGCCTTTTCAACCTTGCAGTCCCGGTTTTATGCAATATTTATCATGGACTTAGCCAACTTTACAACACCCCTCATTCTTCCGGGCGCTCCGACATTTGCTTCCCAGTACATTATGTTTACGGTTGGCTTGCCCTTTACTTTGGTACACACTTTAGAATATCTTCAACAACTGGCCCATTAATGGTTGACTATTCAGGAGAAGGTGGCGCGAAATACTGTGATGCGTTCGCAGCCCGCAAAGTAATCCATGAAGGCACGTCCATAGCGTGGCATGCAAACCCCCAACCCAAGAGTCAGGGCGACATTTTACATGATGTTAAAGGTTTATCATTCTCATCATCTTCCTACTTTATAAGCATTCGCTCGTGTTACTTATCCTCTCATCACGGAACACAAATGACTATCGAGGCCTACCACCCTTGTCGGTTTAGTCGACAACTTGGCTTTTATCAAGATATACCGAACGAGTTACGTGAAGATCCGCCTACGATCAACTTGGAGAATGTATTCCACCATTGGAGGATTTGCACCGAGACACTAACCTCGTCCCGGGTGCATCTCCCTCAGTATATGCCAAACCCTGCTGATCATGTCACCGCATCCTACAAGAAGTGGTGGAACAAAAAACATGGGAGCTATTTCGGGGTGAACATACAATTGTTAGTTAACAGTTTCACTCCTCCTCCTACAAAACCTCCCAAAGACACCGGTAAAAAGGTTTGCGCCGCGAGGAAAGAGGTGCCAATTCACGAAGTGGGTAGTCCTGACGAAGACGCTGGCAGTCAGAGTAGCAGCAGCGAACACAACAGCGACCGCTGCTGGAAGCAGACTAAATCTGAGAAGACTAAATCTCGGAAGAGATCGAAAAAAATTATTGATGCCCCACAGTCCCCTGAACTTGTTGCACCTTTGGTTAGTGACTCATTCATCCTTTCTTCTTTGCATATATGTATCCCTTTAGTTTTGTTCGAGCATTTTTGTACGCTTATTCATCGTTATTTCCTCATTTCCCTATTGTTATTATTTTATTTTGCAGGCGTCTTCGAGCAGACAGTCATTGATGATCGTGGCTTCTAGCCCTCCTAAACAGGCGGTTGAGGATTTGGATATTGCGACTTCAGAGGCTTCCACTTTTGTTGCTGACGACATAATCTCCAAAGCTCGTCGAGATTTTGCCTTAGCCATGTGGAAGATTGTACAACAAAAACTTGGTCGTACTCCTTTTGAGAAGGCTTCCTCCCTTGAACTTGAGATTCATAAAATATTCGATGCCGCCTCTGAAGTTGATGCGACGAGCTTGACATCTCTGAAGAATCTTGTGGATGAGTACTTTCGAAACGTGGACCAGTACAACGAGCTACAATCTCGCTACTCTCCGTGCTTGACCTCATCTGGCAAGGATCAGGACCTGGCAAAGTTGAGATGCAGCTTGGAGGGTGTCTCGTCTCGTAAAAACTTTCTGCTCGAAGAAAAGAATGTACTTCAGGACCGATCTAAGCAGATGCTCTCGGAGATTGAAAGTATCAAGGCCAAACTGAAGACTATGGAGGCTGACCATGAATCACTTTCTGTACTTATTTTGGAGAAAGAAAGACATTTCAATGAAGAGCAACTTAAAGAAAACGGGATATGCACGGAAATTAGCAATATTGAAGATACTCCCGCTATTGGTGACGAAGCTATAGCTTCTCTAGACGTACTACGTGGCTTTCTAGAAACTGCGCGCGAAGAATTGAGGGACTTCAGATGGCTACTTTGACTTTATTTTATTTTATTTTATTAGTCGTTCATTTATTTTATTCACATTGTGATTGAATTTACAATTCCTTTTTTTTTATGACTGCATAAAATTGAATGAATTTTAGTTTGTGACTGAACTCAAAGTATATATTTTTTCTTTAAGTTGCCTACGTACCCTTAGATGGAAGGGATCAAGTCATAACGTAGTTCAGATTACATGATGAATGATTTTTTTTTTTGGGTCGTTCACCTTTTAAGCTCGTGCGGGCCAGGAGCAACATATAATTTATACTCTTACGTTAAGGAGTATTACATTTCAAAAGATCTTATCTTCATCATGGTCTTGATCAGATCCTTCGTTTGTAGGATTGGTTAGAATGATGATATTTTTCTTCACCTTCAAGGAGCCTTCTGTATTTATGAGAACATATAATTTCCTCTTCATGCGCGAAGGAACACGACTATGAATCTTCTTGTCACTATTTACTTCATCGAAGAGTCTTGCCCCTACGGTCTTCATCTTTCCTTCTTGTTGATCACTTGTCCCTTTGAGGCGATCAAAAACAGATGTTGAAGCTCGGTCTTTCTTTGATGTGGAGACACTTAACCTTTGGAAAGCTGAAGTTCGAGTGGAGGTAGAAGTTAGACATGAATTTTCTTCTTTTGTCGCGGCCATACTCATCCTTTGGAAGACCGAAGTTCGAGTAGTTGAAGGCTTGATGCGATTGAAGACAGAGGTTCTTTGGTCGACTTCTTTTGAGTCGCTGACTTCTTCTGCATTGATGTAGCATGAACTTGCACAAATTTCTTCCTCTTTCTTGATGGGAAGAAAACTTCTTGAGAAAAATTCTTTTAAAGTCACCTGTCGTCGAGGTTGAGAAAAATATTTGTTTTCTCTTCTCTCGTGTTTAGGCTTCCTCGAATTGATTCTTCTTTTCTTCTTTGAAAGTTTATTGTTTCGTTTATCATCTCGAAGTATGCAATCTTCTATCTGGACAGGTCTTTGTCGTCGTATTTTATGACGAGCCACAACGGTCCAACCTTTATCCTCATTTCCGACGGCCTCAGGTTTTACTTGAGAAATTTGCTTTGGGGTTTCATGTCCGAACCGAACAATTATTGGTTCGAAGGTCCCAAACTGGATGAGGCTTTCCTTTTGCTTATTAAATGAGGCTGGAAATAATTGAGCGTCGGAGTTCATTGTTACTGCAGCGTGGTTTGATTGAGCTATTTCATCTAAGTCTAGCTCAATTTTTCCTTCTTTAGCTAACTTTAGAATTAGCTCCTTTAGGACGAAACATTTTTTCACCGGATGACTGATAACTCGATGATACTTACAATAGTTGGGATCATTGACTTTGTTCATCTCTTCCGGGCGCCTACACTCGGGAAACTCAACCAGTCGTGTTTTCAATAGTTGCTCTAACATGTCAGGAATGTCAGAGTCTGGAAATGGGTAGACTTTTTCTTGTCTTTCTTTTAACGTAAGGTGACGTCTCTCGCCTCCGTCATTTCTTCTTTCTGTTTTGTTTTCCTTTCCTTTTGAGGAAAACCTTACAGGGGTCGTGCTGACGACCATGGATTCTTCCACGACATTTTTCGTGATATTCTCACTGTCCTTCATTTCTTTTTTCACCTTGTTGATATCCGGGATTAGGAGGTCCTTGCTCCCTCTGTTGGCGATACTCAACTCCATATCGTGAGCGCGAGTCGCTAACTCTTCAAATGTGTGGGGCTTTATCCCTTGCAGGATGTAATGAAGTCCCCAATGCATGCCGCCGATGCACATTTCGACGGCGGACACCTCGGTGAGTCGATCCTTGCAGTCGAGACTCAACGATCTCCAACGGTTGATGAAATCGATGACTGACTCTCCCATCCTTTGGTTAGCGTGCGAGAGTTCGGTCATGCTGACTGTTCGCCTCGTGCTGTAGAAGCGATTCAGGAAGTCTCTTTCAAACTGTTCCCAACTATCAATTGTCTCGGGCTCCAAGTCCGTGTACCAATCGAAGGCATTTCCTTTTAGAGTCCGGACAAACTGCCTAACCAGCAGGTCTCCCCGAGTTCCAGCGTTCTCGCACGTCTCAACAAAGTGGGCAATGTGTTGTTTAGGATTGCGCTTGCCGTCAAATTGTTGAAACTTTGGCGGCTGATACCCGATTGGCATTCTCAAGTTGTCGATCCTCTTTGTATACGGTTTGGTATACAAGAGGGAGCTTTGGGTGGGTCCACCGTATTGAGCTCTGATAGTGTTCGTGATCATGTCCTGCAGTTGTTGGACAGACAGCGAAGCGACCGACGTTGAGTGATGCGGTTGGTCTTCTTGGATGACATTTTTTTCTTTGTCATTCCTCCTTGCTGCATGAGTTAGACTTGACTCTGCAGCCTCTCGACTTTGCATCTGATTTCTCAAGTGGGCAATCTCGAGGTCTCGTTCTTCAACTGCTTTCATTAGAAAATTTAATTTCTTTTCCATTTCAGCCATTGCTTCATCGTTAGTGCGTGCGTCTGCCATCATTACAGACATTACGTTGGAATCAGACACCTTCTCCGACTGATCAGAGGAAGGAACATATTCATCGTACAAGGGATTTTCCTTGATGATTATCCCACCCTGCGCAGACTCCGTCAGTCTTTGTAAATTTTGTCACGATGGCAGGAGTGTGTTCGTCCGTCTGCGAGACTTCTTTGATGAAGCGGCTGCGGGTGACAGGTCCTCTGTAAGGGCTGTTGGAACTGACAGCCTTGAATGTTGCTTTCTTTGATGCCATTGTTAAAAAAATTTGTTGAGAGAGAGAGATGAAAGGTAGAGTGGTCCCACCGGGCGTGCCAATCTGTTCACACGAGATTTCTACGAAGGAAATTTTAGACACGTGTAAATGAAATTTGAATTTGTATTGATGTATTGTATCAGTGCGTAGGATTACAATCTCTAATGTTTGATCCTCTGATTCTCTCTCTTAAATGTAAATGTATCTCGGGGGCTTCGCAGCTTGTTCTCGATGTTGGATTTGTTTCGGGGGCTTCGCAGCTTGTTCTCGATGTTGGATGATCGTTCAGTCTTCCAAGGATTCAGGGAGTCTTCGTTGCTTGGGAATTCTCTCTGAGCTCTTAGGAGTAAAAATTTTCTGAACCTTGCAAATAAAAATGAGCTCTCTATTTATAGAGCTCTCATGGGCCTAGTGGGCTTGGGCCTGGATCCAATGAGCTTGGGCTTTGGGCCCAATGAGCTTGAGTTTGAACCCAATGGGCTTTTGAATCTTGGGCTCAATGAGTTTGATCTTTGGGCCAAATTGTCTTTTGCATATCTCTCTGGCCCGATTCGATTTCGAGCCCAATTGCAGTTTGATCGAATTTGCTCGGTCAAGTCTATCTGATCCCCGGTCGTGATGGAGACACGTGGCGACCGTTGATTGGCCGAAGTTTCTCGGTCAACACACTTAACTAATATTAAAAGCCTTAATTTCAAATTAAAAAAAAAAAAAAAAAAAAAAATAGACTATTTAATCACAAAATCCCAAATTGAAAATTACTCAGGATTCCTAAATCTCAATCTTGCCATAAAATAAATCTATTTTATCAATCATAGCCAACAAAATAACAAAGCCCAATCTTGCATAAAATAAATCTAATTTATCAATCACAGCCAACAAAATAACAAAATGCAAAATATTACAGGCCATCATAAATACATAAATATACAACAATAAATTACAGCCCATAAATAAATTACATTAAATTACATAAATTAAATTACATACCCATAAATTGCATACAATAAATTAAATTACATACATTAAATTACATACATTAAATTACAGCCCATAAATTGCATACAATAAATTAAATTACATACCCATAAATTGCATACAATAAATTAAATTACATACCCATAAATTGCATACAATAAATTAAATTACATACCCATAAATTGCATACAATAAATTAAATTACATACACTATCAATGATATTAAAAGATTTTTATTTACCAAATTAATGTTGGTACGAAGAACACCGTGAGGATGGAAATAGGCACCTGTATATAAAATATATATATATATAAAAAGGTAGAATAAAACATAAAAAAAAAGATATATATATAATAATAAAAAAAATAATAACAAAAAAAAACCAAATAAAAAAAAAAAGAAAAGAAACTCACCTACGGCTGCGGCGGTGCGGCTGGCGCGCGGGGCTGAGACGGAAGCAGCGACGGCGGCGTGCGGCAGCGACGGCAGAGGCTCGCGGTGGTGCTGCGCGGGGCTGCAGATCTGGAGACGGCGGAGCGATGCGGCGATGCGGCGCGGGCGGTACGGTGCGGCGCGGACGGTACGGCGCGGGCAGTACGGTGCGGCGCGGGCGGGCGCGGCGGTGCGGGCTGGCGGCGACACTGGCGACGGAGCTGGCGGCGACGCTGGCGGCGTTGGAGCTCTCCTTCTTCTTCTCCAAACAAGCTCTCTCTTCCTCTCCAAACAAACCCTAAACTCTTCTTCCAACTCTTCAACTTCCATCTCATTCTATTTATATGGATTAGAAAACCTAAAGGAGTTAGGGTTTGGAGAGTAAAATTACTTAAATGTCCTTCATTTAAGTTAAAAAAGTTGCAAAAATAATGTACGAAGTCAGACTCGAGCTCAGGACCAAAGAAAACTAAAGCCGTCCAAGTTCCGCTCTACCAAACAAACTTCTTGGTTATCATTTGTCTTCACATTCTACTGTTGCATTTGGCCAATTATTTATACCAAAAATAATAAAAATTCAACACTCCTATTCCGAATTGAAGCCAAACTTTAGAAGCTTACCATTTTTTTTTACTAAAATTAAAATTTTTGGGCATATTCCAAATTTTATTTTCAGACATGATTTAGAGTAAAAAATTATCTAAATCCAAGTCTCAAATCAAAACTGGCGGTTTGGGTATATTTTATCCACGTCAAAATTAGAGTAAAGTTCAAAGTCAAACCCTATTCAAAATTCAATTGAGCAGACACAAGTCCCTACTCTACATCTCAAGATAAACTAACGTAGAAAAAAAAAAAATCTCTACCGAAGTTTAAATCAAATTTCTGTCAGATAAGAAAGATCAAAACTACGAGCCAAATTCATATTTTTGATCGATTGACATGGAAAGAGGCGTCAATTAAAATAATTGATTTATGAATCGAACTTCATATTTCGATAAAATTGATACGTCAAAGCGTAGTCGAAATTAGGAGTGTCCTACGTTTCGATTTATCTATTTAACTTTTCCGAGACTCACCCACACATACTTGTGCATAACTCTCGAAAAAGGGGGCATTTGTTGACCGAGAAATTTCGGCCAATCAGTGGTCGCCACGTGTCTCCATCACGACCGGGGATCAGATAGACTTGACCGAGCAAATTCGGTCAAACTGCAATTGGGCTCGAAATCGAATCGGGCCAGAAAGATTAAAAAGACAATTTGGCCCAAAGGTCAAACCCATTGGGCTCAAGATTCAAAAGCCCATTGGGCCCAAAGCCCAAGCCCATTGGATCCAGGCCCATGAGAACTCTATAAATAGAGAGTTCAATTTCATTTTTAAGGTTCAGAAAATTTCTTCTCCTAAGAACTCAGAGAGAATTCCCAAACAACGAAAGACTCTTTGAATCCTGAAGACTGAACGCCACTCCAAGTTCAAACATCTGAAGACTTCACCGCTACGCGAAGCTGAAGATTCAACCTCGAGAACAAGCTACGAAGCCCTCGAGTACGTTACATTTAAGAGAGAGAATCAGAGGATCAAACATTAGAGATTGTAATCCACTACGCACTGATAAATACAATACATCAAATACAAATTCAAATTAATTTACACGTGTCGAATTTCCATTCGTCGTTCGAATTCTCGTGTGAACAATATCTAACACTTAGGTTTCTAATTTCTCAAGTATCATGAACTCTTCATGCTCATCCAAATATTCAAACTCTTTAAAAATTCATCAACCTCAAACCATTTGAACTTCATCAAATTTATAGGCAATTCACACATGCAACAAACTCTTTGCTTAGCATGACACCACAAATTGGTTGGATTAGTCTTCAACCAAGTGTTCCAAAATTGATGAGTTTATGCATGTGGATGGTGATTCACAATCCACTTCACAACTTGGATAAACCCACTCAACTTGGATAAATCCACTCAACTTGGATAAATTCACTTCACTTGGATAATCCCACTTGTAATATTTTGTCATTTTAAAATTAATTCATAATTAATTTTAATAAAAAAAATAAATTTTAATTAATTAAATTTTAATTAATTAATATAATTTTTTAATTCAATATCAAATATTAATTAAATAATAAGACTAATCTCGGTTTCTTAAACTGAATCATCACACATGAATTCCTATTCATGTTTTAGACCAATCCCATATTTAAATCATATTTAAATATGTCCATCATTTTTCCGAAAACGAATTTGAATAAATTCAAATTCTTTTCTCTCATATTTTTACACGGCTTAATCCGAGCTAGCCAGGAGAACCTAAAGACCTACAGATCATGAGCTCCAACGATACGAGATTAACCAGCCAAACTCTTTAGCCAAGCTAACCAACATTCGTTAACCCCCGGAAACTCCACTAAAGTTCAAGTAGATATATTTGTGTCCTCTTGATATAACAATCATCCGTAAGTCGATCCTTCACAGGTCATTCGTAATTACAGCTGGGTCAAAATAACCATTTTACCCCCGTAATTACATCTTGTTCCTTAACTCTCATTGATCCTCTAATGAACTATTGGTTTGTGGTCCAACCACCAAACCGATTGGTATGTGATCTCATCACTATACCAAGTCCCTCCCGGGCCAATGAGAGGGTGGGATCCCTAGTTCAAGACCCGGAGTCAGCACTTAAGGGAACAACCTCTCTACTAATCCCTCAAGGCGGGTAGAAGTGAATTCCATCTCGCACGACTATTGAGTCGACCATCTCGGGCCACTCTCACCCATACAAGTCAAAGGATAAGCCTGAATAAATAGGAGTTCATAACGTGCTCAGGATTCAGATCGAGTTACCTAGGTCATCATATGAAAAAGTCGGTCTTTACAGTAAACGGAGTTGTAAAGAAAGAGTGACTTTATTTCGCGGTTCAGTCTTATGAAAACTCATTGCATAGGATGACCCCACTCACATGTCTCCACATGAACGATTTCGGATCACATCGTTTGTTGGAGTTAGGTTAAAAGTAAACACAATTCACTTTATTCAATAACAACTTTACTAAATAAAACTTAATAACAAATTTATTGCAAAATAGAATATATATTCAGTTTACAAACCACGCGTTTTAGGACATAAAACCCAACAAACTCCCACTTGGACTAAAACGTCAGTGGAGTATTACATGCTGGATGAGAAAAACTGGAATATCAAATATTTCTATGGCTTTTCTCCCACTATCCTACATTAAAACTAGTAGTCCTAGACTCACTAGGTGCCATTCTAACACTTCAGCCATGAGGGACTTTGTAAACGGATCAACAATATTGTGCTCCGAGGCGATCTGCATAACGATCACGTCTTCTCGATGCACTATCTCCCTGATGAGATGATATTTCCGCTCAATGTGCTTTCCACGTTTATGACTTCTTGGTTTTCTGGAATTTTCCACAACACCAGTATTATCACAATAAAGTGTGATAGACAAACTCATATTTGGAACAACTTCCAAATCCGCCAAGAACTTCCTAAGCTACACAACCTCTTCCGCAGCTTCGCAAGTCGCGACATACTCAGCTTCCATGGTGGAGTCAGCAATACAACCTTGCTTTATACTCCTCCATACTATTTCCCCTCCGTTAAGAGTGAACACTGATCCCGATGTGGATTTCCTTGAATCCTTATCGGTTTGAAAATCAGAGCTCGTGTATCCTGTAAGGATCAAATCCTTCGCGCCATACACGAGCACATAGTCCCTCGTTCTCCGAAGATACTTGAGAATGTGTTTAACGACAGTCCAATGATCATATCCTGGATTGGACTGATACCTACTGACAATTCCCATTGCATAGCATATGTCGGGTCGTGTACATAACATGGTGTACATCCGACTGCCGACTGCTGATGCATAAGGAATTTGTCTCATATCCTCAACTTCTTGAGGCGTCTTAGGACACACTTCCTTTGACAATTGAATTTTGTGCCTCAAAGGTAAAGAACCCTTTTTGGAATTCTGCATCGAATATTGTATCAACACCTTATCGATATAAGATTCTTGAGACAGCGCTAGCGTTTTGTTCTTACGATTCCTTACGATTTGAATCCCAAGAACAAACTGAGCCTCTCCCAAATCTTTCATTTGGAATTGGGTCGCTAGCCATTGCTTAACGCTAGTCGGGAATCCTACATCATTCACAATGAGTAGGATATCGTCTAGGTATAAGACTAAGAAAGCTACAACAGAATTGACTATTTTCTTGTAAACACAAGGTTCGTCAATATTTTGGTCAAAGACATAGGATTTGATCGCAGTATCAAACCTTATATTCGAGGATCTTAACGCTTGCTTCAACCCATAGATTGATCGATTAAGCTTGCAAACCTTTTGCTCTTGACCCTGAACTATGAACCCTTCTGGTTGAGCCATATAAATACTCTCTTCAAGACTTCCATTCAGAAAGGTTGTCCTTACATTCATTTGCCAAATTTCATAATCATAAAATGTGGCAATGGACAAGAGTATTCTAATCGACTTTAACATGGAAACAGGGGAGAAGGTTTCTTCATAGTTGTTGCGTGCTCAGTGTGTATGTAATTTAGATGTGAAGAGCACTCAGATCATGCAAGTATACATGGTCTGCAACAAGTGATAAGTATAATTTATATCGATTTCCCACAGAGACTGAGTTGAGTGACTAGCGATTTGGTGTGTGTTAAATTAGATAAGGTAACAAGAAATGAATGGATTTTGGGTTGAGACACGAATTTATATCGGGTGCAAGGAAAGTGCAAGGTTAACACAAAGCAGATAAGTCGAGGAGACTACAATGTTTAAAGAATAGTATTGCGGGATTCGCAATACTTTCGCAATGGATTCACAATAGATTAAAAGACTGATAAAATACTAAGGTAAAGGCAGAAAATGATATTGCGGTTCTCGCAATATTCTCGCAATAAACTAGCAACGATTAAAATCTAAAATAAAGACAACAAGGTTGGCTTAAGAGTCCTCTATAGGCATTTAACTATGATCATTCAGCAGCAAATTAACAACTCATGCATCGTCTTAGCTAGATCTCATACATCTTCCGATTATATGCATTAGATTCTTAGATTACTCATGTCCAAGTAAGGCTAACAACCTATTTATAAACGCATGCTAAGAAACGTGCTAGGATAATGCATATTCCTAGGCCACTCTCTTTACTACCGTGAAAGGCTAACATGAATGAACGACTCTGAATTCTTACTCCTTCCAGAGGTTAGGAACTCTTTAGACAAAATGGATGGCCGGTCGAAATTGTCCGTGGGATGAAGATCACATTCATTCAATGCATTCATGCTACTTTACATGTTGAATTCACATAAGCATATCCTATAGATTCATCTCTAGCAAACCTTTATAAACTTAGCTACTCATGACTTTAGAACTCAACAACATTAATTGATTACTCATGGAATGAAGAACTCAACAAAACTAATTGATTACTCTTAAAAGGAAAATCAAATAACAATTCGTAAAGCATACATACGTCGATTCGAAAGCAGTAATAAAAGGGAAAAACAGTAGATGATCCAAAACCGAACTTAAAGAAAACAATGGCTAATTCGGAAAGTAGTGAAAGAAAGCAGTAAATGGGTGAAGAATCCCTAAGCCACGATTTGCCTCAGATAAAGGGGAAGAATAGTTGATCTTGGGAAGGAATTCAATCAGAAGAGAAGATGGATCTTCTCTTCTTCCTTTCGAATTATCGACTCCAAGGGGCTTTTGTTTCTTCGATCCAACAATCGGGAGAATGAAGTTTTTGTCTTCAGGATTGGCTTGCCGTTTTCTTCACCGTCGAGTTGAGATATTTTTCCTTCTCCCTTTTAGCTCTTTATATAGCCTCCAGAGGTTGCCATCCGCTGCGGATCTCCATCCAATTTGAGGTAACAACCTCACACGTGGCAGCAGCAAGGAGAGTTGGCGATTGGAAAAACGCAACAGCGAAGACTAGTATAGCGATTGCGTTGCGATCTCGCAATGCACTGTTTCCAGCTTTCCTTCTTCTGATCCCATTGCGTTCCTTGCAAAACTTCAGCAATACATCTACAAGGTATTATTTAGGCATTTTTGCATCATTTTGTACACTTATTCGTAACTTTTTCACATAAGCCTACAATTAACATCATTTCACAAAATGTCACTTTTAAACACATATTATGCTAACTTCTACTTAAAATGCTCAAGAGATGTCATGAATATCAAGTAATTAAAGTCCTAAATAACGCTCATTTGGAGAGGTAACTGTTGCGTGATTTATTGCGTACCGCAAGTGTACGGGTCAAGTTTTAATATAGTGATTTAAATAAAAAGTATCGTCCACAGGATTGATTTTCTAGATCAATTGAGTACCGTAGGTACTAACCACAAATTTTATTTAGACTAAAAAGACTTTGAAATTGAGTGAAAATTAAATGATTGAAAAGTAATGGGAAACCTTTAGGAGAGAAAACCTAGGGAATTGATTTCATCGAATAGATTCATGCTCAATTAATCTATTAATCCAAAAATAGTCATGCATACAATTATAAGCCAAGAAGTACAAAACTCATAAAAGACTCGCTAGAGCTCTATTAATTCTCTTCCCTTAATACAAAACCAACATGTCTGTCTAGTTTTAATAGAAAAGAAAGACATTAAGCAACTTCTATTATCGACCTCTAAGAGAATTCTTTATTTTCATGCAAGAATTTACAAGTAGTCAAGTGTTTGAGTTCTACTCTAAAATCTACTCTTTCAAGCTAGAATTAAAGCAATCAACAATTTATACTTTGGCCAAAAGATTAAAGCATTAAGCAAACAAACACAAGAACAATTGTTGCAGTATGAAGAACATTAGATTAAGCAAACATGAAGACTAAAACGATTACATCAATCCCCTAAGTAAAAGTCTAGCTACTCATAATCACTAAAATAATGCTTAGACAATGTTTAGAATCCATAAAATAAACAATAAAATCAAACGTAAAAGGAGAAAAACTCTTGTCGCGTGCCAAGCCTCGTTCCCGATGTGATCTGCACGTTCCCGAGCCTCCGAATCTCTTCCTCAGCTCTTTAGAGTCTCCCTTTAGCCTTCTCAATGAGTGTATTTCGAATTTAGGGTTCAAATCTCCCAAAAATTGGCCTTCCCCGTCGAATGGAGAAAAATATGGATTTATAGAAAAATCGGTATAGCGTCTCGACGCTGCCCTTAAAAACGCGTGAAAACGGATTTGGAAAGTGGGCGTCGAGCAGAGCGTCGAGACGCTATAGCTCGACGCTACAGGAATATGTAAATGGAGTGCGGAAAATGGTTAGAAAAGTTAAACTGGTGTGGTGGTCTGGGCGCTCCTTGTGTGAACTAATTTGTGCGCGTGCGGAAAATGGTTAGAAAAGCTAAATTGTGCGCGTGCCCAGGTACGAATCCGAGGTTGTACATCTTTTTTTTTTTTTTTTTTTTTCTGTGAGGGATTAGAACGTCGAGACGCTGTCCCCTTGGGAAATCTGGCTTGAAAACTTCATTTTGGAGCGTCTCGACGCTATCCCCTCGGCATTTTTGGCTTGATTTCTTCTTTTTCTTGGCTCTTGGTCATCAACGTTCATATTTTAAGCTAGTTTTTCATGTCATAACTTCAAAAAAGCTCTGGTTTGCTCCAAATGCTCGAAATCTACAATTTAGATAAATAATATCATTAAAACATTCTTTTAAACTCCAAAACTAGCATAATAAAGGCTCTAAAGATAGCCCATTTAGTGTGCTATCAAACACCCCCAAACTTAAGCTTTTGCTAGTCCTCGAGCAAAATAAAACAAACCATTAAATGAATTAATGAATGCATGCTGGTGACTCGAACCTCAGTGTTCTAAAGACAAATAAACCACAAAAGAGGACATATTAGACCACGACCCATCAACAATAAATTTTAAAAAATCAAAACATTTTATCTTTTGCATGTGTGCTCACTTTTCTTCCCTTAATATCTATGAATACCAATAAAACTAAACATACATCAATAACTTGAGTCAAAATGACAATCAAGAGATTAAGCAATCATAGACTTCAATTTTATAACAAAAAACTCAAGCATCTCATAAAATTACTAAAATCGAATGCACAAGACTTAATACCCTCACATAGAATCACTCAAAACACTCAACTGTTTAGGGTATATGAAAGATAAACGCTCAAACCAAAACATAAGAGACATTTACCATATGCTTGCTAATATATCACATCTTCATCATCGATGAATTAGATTGAATGTAAAACTTCAAGGGTCTTGCTTTGGTTGTAATTGGGCTTAGGTAAGGGTGGATGAATGAATATTTTAAGCTACTTGGTTGGAAGAATTATAAGACTGTACCACATGAAATTTTCTTTTCTTTTTCTTTTCTAAATTTTTCTTTTTTTTTCTTCTTCTCTTTTCTTTTTCTCTTTTCTTTTGTCTCTAAAAGAAGCTAATGAAATGAATGCTTCCTTTTCAATATTCTATTAACACCATTCAACTTTATCCTTTGGATGGATTGACACATCCTGTGGTAAGCACTTATAAACCTTCCATTAAGGGTTCAAATAAAAGAAAACAACAAGAGAATGGGTATAAGGCTTGTTATGTGGTAATGTTCCAATGAAAAAGCCTAAGGCTCAAAATTTGGCTTTCTAAGGATTATACCAAGGTAGGCTATTTAAGAAAGCTAAAAGTGGTTTTACCTAAACGCCCTTTGTGAAGTTAAACATTCAAGTCAAATTCAGAGATTCCAGACATGCATAACAAAGCAAGTTCTAGAAATATCAATCATGCATGGCAATCACTCAATTTAAGAAGAATAAAACATCGTGTTAAGGAGGTGCTTATTGGCTCAAAAACTCACCGAAAAGCATGGTATTTTGGTATCAAATCCTATGCATTCTTCATTTAGCAACAAAAAATGAGACATTATCATATAACTTTTCAAAGAAAAATCTAATAATGCGTAACTCTTTTATGCATTAAAACTCAAACTAAAGATGCATTTTTAGCTTACAAGGTATTCAAACATATCAAAAGGGACTAAAATAAAATAAAATTTTCTCCGTTATCCGGTATGGTCTCATAGTCCAACAAAAGCAGAATATCAAACTCTAGAACACTTCCTAGGTTGTTCTAATCACGAGCAATGCAACAAAGATTCAACCATGAAGATCATGCTAAAAAAAATATAAAATTCACCTAAAACATGCATAGTTCCACCCCCAAACTTAAAACATACATTGTCCTCAATGTATAGTCAATAATATGCAAAGGACAAGAAAAAAATAGATAGGGGATTTGGAAACTTCCCTGAAATGCAAGTGAATCCACTATCTTTTTAGATGTGCAGAAAAAATTGTTGATCAACGTAAAGGAAAAGTAAAGGAATATAAGGACAACATCACGCCACAAAAGAATTAAACAAAAGAAAACAAATAAAACAAACTAAAAACTCAAAAATAAACTTGGGTTGCCTCCCAAGAAGCGCTTTGTTTAACGTCTTTGGCTAGACGAGGCTCATCAAATGTATCATGGTGGTCGCTTGCCCATGTGTTTCACCTCCACCTGTTTCACCTGCTCATTCTCATTGTCTAAATTTAATTTATCTAAAATATAAGAATTTGCCACAAATTTCTCAAACTCATTAGTAATGGAATCAATCATGTCCACACGAAAACAATCACTTTCTTCTTCATGGAATTTCATAGAGTTATAAATATTGAAAGTTACCTCTTCGTCGTTCAATCTTAGAGAAAGTTTACCCTGTTGTACATCGATTAAAGCTCGTCCAGTGGCTAAGAAAGGTTTTCCCAAAATTATTGGGACTTCACTGTCCCCTTCCATGTCTAGCACTACAAAATCTACAGGAAAAATAAACTTGTCAACCTTAACCAATACATCTTCTACAATACCTCTAGCATATGTGATAGATCGATCAGCTAACTGAAGAGATATGGTGGTAGGTTGCACCTCCCCCAAACCTAGTTTCCTGTATACAGATAAAGGCATCAAGTTAATGCTAGCTCCTAAGTCACATAAAGCTTTATAAGAAGAAGAAGAATTTCCCATAACACAAGGAATAGTAAAACTCCCTGGATCCTTTAATTTCTGAGGCAATTTTCTCTGAATGATGGCACTGCATTCCTCAGTAAGGTTGATTGTCTCATAGGCCTCCAATTTCTACTTGTTTGGCATGATGTCTTTCATGAATTTTGCATAATGTGGCATTTGAGCAAGAGCTTCTGCAAATGGGATATTAATATGAAACTTTTTAAATATGTCTAAAAATTTAGAAAATTGAGATTCAAGCTTTTTCTTTTTAAACCACTGAGGATAAGGAATAGAGTTAGGAATAAAAGGAACAGAAGACTTAGTAGATTGTTCAGCTTCAGGTGATGCAGTAGTCTTCTTTTGTTCTTCCTCAACCTGGATAAACATATTAATAGATGGCTCTAGAGTGAACTCTTTTTCAGTAGACTTCTCAACAGGTTCTTTTGCAATCTTATCCACCATCCTTCCACTTCTTAATGTGATAGTCTTGCAAGCTTTGCATTGCTCCCTTGAATTTACCTGAGTGTCACTAGGATATTTACCTTTATGGAGACTATTAATAGATGTGGCCATCTGACTCATTTGTACCTCCAAATTCTTTATGGCCGCTCCCTGACTAGTCATTGTGCTTTCCATTTGGTTGGCTCTATTTCTTGATTCTGTAACGAATACTCCAACCAATTCTACAAGGGATGACTTCTTTTCAGGCTGTTGAGAATTGGATGCAAAACCTGGTGGAGGCTGCAAAATATTCTTAGTATTAGCATAGGAAAAATTCTCATGATTTCTCAAACCTGGATGGTAGTGAGTAGGAAGATTATTTTGCATTTGTTGGCCTCCATAGTTGAAATTTATATTGTTCACATATTGAGCCTGTTCCAAGTTGTATTCCTCACCAGATGGAGGGGTATGAGATCCTGCTAAGGCTGCAATAGATTGAGTAACACCTATTCCTGCAAGTTTGTTCATTGCATTAGTAAGAGATGCAATTTGAGCCTTAAGGGAACTTACCTCATCCACCTCATGGAGACCAACTACTGTTTTATAATTGGAGCGTTCATTTGGCCAATGATAGCTCATAGTTGCCATCTCCTCTAAAAGTGTACGAGCTTCATCTAAAGTTTTCTTCAGGATAGTTCCTCCTGATGTTGCATCTACAATTGTAAAAAAATTGAATTTGTAGCTAGTCTGGATACCCATGCTCAGGACACTTCCTTATTAGTTCATTGTACCGCTCCTATGCTTCAAACAACTATTCACCTTCATTTTGTCTGAAGGTTCCTATCTCAGTTCTAAGCTTGGCAGATTTAGCAAGTGAAAAGAATTTAGTCAAAAATGCATGTGCTAACTCCTCCCAAGTGTTGATGCTTCCTGATTGTAATGATTCTAGCCAATCAGTTGCTTTTTCCTGTAAAGAAAAAAGAAAAAGGCGTAAGCGAATTGCATCAGTAGAAACACCATTAATTTTTACCATGTTCGAAATTTCTAAGAATTTCTTCAAATGGGAATTGGGATCTTCAGTAGGACGGCCCCTGAATGCATTGTTCATGGCCATTTGAATCATTCTTGTCTTCAACTCAAAATTGTTGGCATCTATAGGTGTGAGGACTATCCCAGATTGATTAATGTCAAATGTGGGCTGAAAATAGTCCATAATGGCCTTGTTCTCCTGTACGACCATATTTGGTTGTGCCATTGATTTGTCCTTCTCTTTATGGATTTTTCGATTTCTCTTGCAGGACTTTTCTATCTCAAGATCGAAGGGAAGTAAGGAAACTCCCTTGTCTTTTCGCATAAACTGAAACACGAACCTGACAAGAAAAACACAAATAACAGAAAATTAATAAAAATAAAAAAAAAATCTAAAGTAAGATTTGTTGAATTCTCCACAATATCAATTGATCTAAATATGTCAATCCCCGGCAACGGCGCCAAAAACTTGTTGCGTGATTTATTGCGTACCGCAAGTGTACGGGTCAAGTTTTAATATAGTGATTTAAGTAAAGAGTATCGTCCACAGAATTGATTTTCTAGATCAATTGAGTACCGTAGGTACTAACCACAAATTTTATTTAGACTAAAAAGACTTTGAAATTGAGTGAAAATTAAATGATTGAAAAGTAATGGGAAACCTTTAGGAGAGAAAACCTAGGGAATTGATTTCATCGAATAGATTCATGCTCAATTAATCTATTAATCCAAAAATAGTCATGCATACAATTATAAGCCAAGAAGTACAAAACTCATAAAAGACTCGCTAGAGCTCTATTAATTCTCTTCCCTTAATACAAAACCAACATGTCTGTCTAGTTTTAATAGAAAAGAAAGGCATTAAGAAACTTCTATTATCGGCCTCTAAGAAAATTCTTCATTTTCATGCAAGAATTTACAAGTAGTCAAGTGTTTGAGTTCTACTCTAAAATCTACTCTTTCAAGCTAGAATTAAAGCAATCAACAATTTATACTTTGGCCAAAAGATAAAAGCATTAAGCAAACAAACACAAGAACAATTGTTGCAATATGAAGAATATTAGATTAATCAAACATGAAAACTAAAACGATTACATCAATCCCCTACGTAAAAGTCTAGCTACTCATAATCACTAAAATCATGCTTAGACAATGTTTAGAATCCATAAAATAAACAATAAAATAAAAAGGTAAAAGGAGAAAAACTCTTGTCGCGTGCCAAGCCTCATTCCCAATGTGATCTGCCCGTTCCTGAGCCCCTGAATCTCTTCCTCAGCTCTTTAGAGTCTCCCTTTAGCCTTCTCAATCAGTCTATTTCGAAACTAGGGTTCAAATCTCTTCCTCCTCAGACGGATCATCGATTGGCATCGATTCTTGTTGTTCTTCAGACGGAATTTCAGGCTCTGACTGAGGCTGAGGGGATTCAGGACTCTGCATGGCCGTCTCAAATGATGGCCAGCCATTGTTGAGGCTTTCCTCACTCGCGGTCTTCTTCCCTTTGATCGTGGGATCAACCATTGTTACCTTCCACTTCTTCTTAGGAGGTTTCGTCGGATCAGAGGGACCAGCAGCTGCTGTCGTTGCCACCTTCCACTTCTTTCTCACAGGAAGCTTTGGGGGCCTCGAGGGTTGCGCAGCGTCGGCGTTTGCCAAAGATAGCAACGCCTCCCTCACCAATCTTGTCTCTTCCGCGTCAGGTGATGCTTTCTTGGGCGTGGATCGGTCGGCTCTCGTGGTCACCATTGTTGTTTCTTGAAGGTCTGAGCTTGGGAGTTTCAGAGGAATGAGAGCTCTCAAATGTGGAGTTTCGAAGGTTTGAGAAATCGTAGAGGAAAATGATCCCCAACGCCTTCTATTTATACTCGGATATTCTCTCAACGGCTCTTTTATTGCGGACTCAGCAATTTTTTCGCAATTTCTCAGCATTGAAAATATAACCGTTGAGATTTTCTTTCCCTTGGTTAATTTGTTGCAAGATCTTAGAAACTAATCTTCGATTCTGCAAGATCTTTCCCTTGATCTTCTCTTCTTGATTCACCTCCTTCATGCCGTTTAAGATCTCCAATTACCACGCTCCTAATAAAAATAAAAATAACTTAATTAAAACTAGAAATAACAATATGATAAACAATCTAAAAGAAAAACAAATACGAAGATCTATTCCATAGCCTTCTGTGTTTGAGCATAGCGATATTTCCCCTTGAATGCCCTTGCTCATTTTCTCTTGATTTGCTTTTTAGGCTTCAGATAGGAGGAAGACCGAGAGTGTCTTCACATCTCCTTCCTTATAATAGTGCTTCAATCTCGCACCATTTACCATGAACGGTTGCCCTTGATTTAGATTTCGAATTTCAATTGCACCATGCACAAATACATTAGTAATCACAAAAGGACCTGACCACCAAGACTTAAGTTTGCCCGGAAATAATCTAAGTCGTGAGTTAAACAATAGAACATGTTGGCCCTTCTTGAAATCCTTAATCTTAAGTCTACTATCATGCCAAATTTTAGTTTTCTCCTTATAAATTTTCGCATTTTCATATGACATATGTCTTAGTTCATCCAACTCATGTAATTGCAGAGACCGCAATGATCCCGCATCAGTTACGCAAAAATTTAACAATTTCAAGACCCAAAATGCTTTGTTTTCTAATTCAAGAGGTAAGTGGCATGCTTTTCCATACACTAACCTATAAGGAGACATCCCTAGTGGTGTCTTATATGCAGTCCTATAGGCCCACAGTGCATCATCCAGCTTAAAAGACCAACCACTTCTATTTGGTTTTACAAATTTTTCAAGTATGCTGTTGATCTCTCTATTAGATATTTCAGCTTGTCCGTTCGAGTGTGGATGATAAGGTGTTGCTACTCTATGTCTAACATTATATTTAGCTAACACTTTTTCCATAGCTTTGTTTATAAAGTGCGTTCCTTCATCACTTATTATGGCACGTGGTGTACCAAATCTTGTAAAAATGTGCCTATTTAGAAATTTAACGACTGTTTTGGCATCATTTAAGGGACATGTGATTGTTTCTACCCATTTGGAAACATAATCTACAGCTACTAAAATGTAAAGATTACCAGCAGATGGAGGGAATGGTCCGATGAAGTCAATGCCCCATACATCAAAGAGTTCCAACTCTAAGATATAGGTGAGAGGCATCTCATCTTTTCTACTAAGGTTATCTGTACGTTGACACTCATTGCAGCTATGTGCATAGTCGTGTGTATCCTTGAAGACCGTGGGTCAGAAGTAGCCACTTTGGAACACCTTTGTCGCCGTCCTTTGACCACCAAAGTGTCCACCGTAAGGAGCTGTATGACAATGCTGAAGACTGACTTTGATTTAGCAGCTGACACACACTTCCTCAGCAAACCATCCGCACAGCTTTTGTAAAGTGTCGGATCGTCCCATATGTACTTCCTAGCCTCGTGTAAGAACCTCTTCTTTTCTTGCCCCCTTCTGAAAGTTGGTAACACCTGTGAGGCAAGGAAGTTAGCAATATCCGCAAACCAAGGTTCTTCGTTGTTATCACAATGCGCTAATACTAAGACATGTTCATCAATAAAGGAGTCATTCATTGCGGGTTCCGCATTTTTTCCCCAATGACTCTGCAATCTAGATAAATGATCAGCAACTACATTTTCACTTTCTTTTTTATCTCTAATCTCTAAGTCAAACTCTTGCAATAGTAACACCCATCTAATTAGACGAGGCTTAGCATCAGCCTTCCTTATTAAATATTTTATTGCAGAGTGATCAGTGTACATGTTACGTCTCCAAAAGTGACCTTTTTAGGGCTTAATTAGCTTAGAAAGATGTTCACTCTTAGGTGTTTTTGATAGCATTTAGCCTAAACCTATGCTTAAATATGAGAATTAGAAGAAGGTAGCTAAATTAGGACTTATGTACAATAGGAAAGAAAAGGGTTGAAAACCGAAGGAAAAGAATGAAAAAACAAGCGTTGCGAAAGCATTGCGGAAACATTGCGGTTCCCGCAATGTTTCAAGTGAAAACCGTAAGTTGACTGATCTTTTTCTGTTAATTTCCGTTATTTCAGGGATTCGTTCTTTCTCCTCCATCCATTCTGAAGTACGACGTTGAAGATTGATGGTTCTCCTTGGCCCAAATGCACCTGCAGATTACTATAAATAGGGGTCAAAGTCGAGGGTTCAAGCATCATCCGAAAGCGTAGAAGTCTTCTCGCAGTCCATCTTTTCTCCTGTTTTTCTTTGCCGTCTGCTGGTTTGCGAAACTCAGCTGTTGGAATCGATAATCTAATAGGAAGGAGAGGAGATTCTTCTTCTCTCCCGATTGGATTCATCCAAGCAAGGCTGACTTTTCTCATCCTTCATTCGAGGCGGCTGCAACGAGACATTCAAGCTTGCTTTACTGTTTTCTGTTCTTCATTTCCATTTTCCAACTCTGTCTTGTGTTGTTTCTGTTCTTGTGGCTAATTTAGTTCATTTCGTTGTGTTCTGTCTTTCTGTTCTTTACTTTAAGTATCTCTTATGTTCATTCAAACAATCAATTAATCAAACATAAAGTTCGGTATTTCACAGTCTCTCGCCTTTGCATTCTACTGCTTTCCCTTGCTGTTTTAAGCACATTTCCCTTCTAAGCATGTCTATCTTATCCTTTAGTTCTGTTTTCCTTATATCCATGAGCAACTAAGTCACTTAGGGGCATGCTAATGACAACACTATAGGCTAAAAAACGTGAATCAAGCATGTAGGATAGCTCTCGAAGCATTGATTGTATGTAAGCTTCATTCCACGGGCAATTTCGATTGGCCATCCATTTTGTCCAAAGAACTCCTAACCTCTGGAAGGAGTAAGAGTTCAGAGTCATACTATCATGCTAGCCTTTCAAGGTAACCAGGAAACGGCCTAGGAATAGGCGTTTCCCTAGTACAAACCATATCTTTCTGCCTTAACAAGATGCTTAAGACCTTACTTTGAGTTGAGTAAACTAAAGAATCTAATGCATGGAATCGGACGATACATGAGATTGAGATAGTTTGATGCATAGAGAGTAGATCCAGTGCTTGAGAATCGTATAAAAATGCCTATAGGATAGTCATTAGTAGCCCTTAATTCACCCATTTACACACTTTCGCTGTTATTTAATTGCGGTAGAATTGCTGTCTCCGCAATTCTGCTTAAGTTGAAATTCTGTTTAGCTGTCTTTGCCTTCATTTATTACTTTCGTTTCTTTTCATTTAAGCTTAGATTTCACTTGTTCTCGTTGATGTTACTACCCTTTACACATTCAGTAAAAATTAGATAATTAAAAACCAATTTTACCCCATCAAATCCACCTCTTCTTTCTTAACAAAACACTTCGCGAATAGCTAAAAATAAATCTCTGTGGGAAAACGAATGAAATATACTTACTACTTGCTATAAGATCATGTATGCTTGCATGTTCTGAGTGCTCTATCCCTTTTATTGCCTAATTATTTCAACACATTGAGCATGCCACAAGTTTTTGGCGCCGCTGCCGGGGATTTATTTTAGTGAAAACGAAGTTAGTTAAGTTTGAAACACCAAGTTTACTGTCAATTGGAACTAATCTAGGTTCATTTCTTTTGCAGGTACTAGTTGGGTTAGTTTATGAGTGAGCATTCAAGTAGTGATCTAGAGTTCAATCCTGAGCCCGAGAGACTATTTAGAGCCAGAAATAAAGCCAAGAAACTTCTTTTTAACCAACCCTCTATACCTCAAGTAATTGCGGGAACCTCAATTCCTCCGCAAGAATCTCAAGAAGAAATGGCTGGAATAATTCCAAATCCGGTACCTGTCACTCGCAATCCCATCGAAATAGCGAATGACAAAAATAGTGCCATCCTTTCATATTTAGTTCCTATGCCTGGGGAGCTGAACCCCAGCATAATCCGTCCTGAAATCACTGCCAACTCATTCGAGTTAAAACCAGTGATGTTCCAAATGTTGTCCACTGTGGGACAATTCTTTGGAGTGGAAAATGAGGACCCCCACAACCATCTTAGAAACTTCTTAGGAGTCAGTGATACTTTCATCATTCCTGGAGTTTCCCAAGAAGCCTTGAGGCTATACTTGTTCCCTTATTCTTTGAGGGACAAAGCCAAAACGTGGTTAAACTCATTACCCTCTGGATCTGTCCTTAATTGGACAGATTTAGCAGAGAAATTCCTAGTCAAATACTTCCCACCTGATAGGAATTCTACCTTTCGTGATGATATAGTTAAGTTCAAACAAGCTGATAATGAATCTCTTCACGAAGCTTGGACAAGGTTCAAAGATCTTCTTCTTAAATGTCCACATCATGGCATCCCATGGTGTATCCAAATTGAGGTCTTTTTCAAAGGATGCAACCCCAGCACTAGGCAAGTCTTAAATTCATCTGCTGGTGGTTCCATGTTGTCCAAGAGTTACAACGAAGCCTATGAGATCTTGGAGAAGATCTCAGCATCTCACTGTAGGTGGTCAGATGATCCTGTTGAGCCAACTAGAGCTCAAGAAAAGGATGCTCTAAGTGCAATGAGCAGCCAAATAAATGCCCTGACCAACCTAGTCAAGCAAATGGCTCAAACCAATCTCCAAACAAGTGTCAACACCGCTACCGCCATGTCAATGGGCACCCAACCAAGTCAAGGTGAGACACTCATATGTGGATTCTGTGGGGAAGGGCACTTGTATGAATACTGCCCTGGGAATCCAGCCTCAGTCTGCTACATTGGAAGCCAGCAGCAGCCTAGGAACAACCCCTATTCCAATACTCACAACCCTGGTTGGAGGAACCACCCAAACCTGTCATGGGGTGGCCAACAAAATGCTAACCAAAATCCTAACCAACCTAGACCGAGTGGAACACCTGGCTTCACTCCCCAACATAACCAATCAATGTATCTAAAACCATACAACCAACCTGTAGAATCTTCTGTAGAAAACTTACTCAAGGAATACATAGCTAAGAATGATGCTACTCTTCAAAGCCAGCAAGCTACTCTTAGGAGCCTAGAGAACCAAATAGGCCAATTGGCCAATGAACTCAAGAATAGGCCCCAAGGTAGACTCCCTGCTGACACCGAGGTGCCAAGGAGAGATGGTAAAGAACAAGTTCAAGCAATTGAACTTAGAAGTGGTAGACCCTTGGTGAGCAACACAAAGGACACACCAAAGAGAGTAGAGAACACTGAGTCTAGTGCTCCACTGGAGTCTCTGCCAAACCAAGGTCCACCACCAACTAGCACATCAGGAGCCAGGCTAGAGCCAATTATTGAGGAGATAGAAGAAATTCCAAGGCCTCCACCTATCCTAAGGCGCCCTGACGTGCCTGCATATGTGCCACCACCTCCATATCCTCGAAGGCTTAAGAAGAAGCAGGAACAGGAAGTGCATTTTAATAAATTCTTAGAAATTCTTAAGCAAGTGCATGTCAACATTCCTTTTGTAGAAGTTTTACAGTCTATGCCTTCCTATGTAAAGTTTTTGAAAGATATTATTACTAACAAAAGAATAATTGGTGAGTTTGAAACAGTAAACCTCACTGAGGAGTGCAGTGCCATACTCCAAAACAAGTTGCCCAAGAAGGAGAAGGATCCTGGTTCCTTCACCTTACCTGTAGAACTTGGAGGCAAGCACGTGGGCAGAGCGCTTTGTGACCTGGGCGCCAGCATAAACCTCATGCCCCTATCACTATTCCGCCAGCTAGGAATAGGAGAAGCACGTCCAACCACTGTCACTTTACAATTAGCAGACAGATCCATTGCATACCCAGAAGGTAAGATTGAGGATATTTTAGTAAAGGTTGACAAGTTTATTTTCCTTGCAGATTTCATTATCCTGGATTATGAAGCAGACAAGGAGGTCCCCATCCTGTTAGGCAGACCATTTCTAGCCACAGGTAGGGCACTGATAGACGTCCAAAAAGGTGAGCTTACTATGAGGGTTCATGATGAAGAGGTGAAATTTAGTGTGTATAAAGCTTTAAGGTACCCCTCTGACCTTGAATCCTGTGCTAGCATGGACGTTGTAGACTCTTTAATGGAAGAACAATTGGAGCATGTATTATTAACCAAGCATGCCAATGAATATGTAGGATTAGAATTAACTGACTTAAACATAGCTGAGATAATGGACATATCTGTAAATAACCCTCAGCATGTTTGTATGAATATTGACTTAACTGATAGAGCCTTAAATCCTTTAAAGCCATCCATTGAGCATTCACCTGTATTAGAATTAAAGCCACTCCCCACTCACCTCAAGTATGCATATTTAGGGAGTAATGAAACTCTGCCTGTTATCATTTCTTCTAAATTAAGTGAACAGCATGAGGTTGAACTGATATTACTGCTTAAACAACATAGGAAGGCTATTGCATGGACTATTGCTGATATTAGAGGCATTAGCCCTTCTTATTGCATGCATAAGATTATACTAGAGGAAGAGCACACACCTAGAGTTGATCACCAACGTAGGCTGAATCCCTCTATGAAAGAGGTAGTTAAGAAAGAGATAATTAAATGGTTAGATGCTGGTGTGATCTTTCCAATAGCTAGTAGTCAGTGGGTGAGCCCTATACAGTGTGTACCTAAGAAGGGGGGGATGACTGTGGTAGTTAATGAGAACAACGAACTGATTCCAACTAGGACTGTCACAGGATGGAGAGTATGTATGGATTATAGGAAGCTAAATAAAGAGACCAAAAAAGACCACTTCCCTCTACCATTCATTGACCAAATGCTAGACAGAATAGCTGGTAGAGCCTATTACTGTTTCTTAGACGGTTATTCAGGTTATAACCAGATAACTATAGACCCTAAGGATCAAGAGAAGACCACCTTTACTTGCCCTTTTGGAACATTTGCCTTTCGCAGAATGCCTTTTGGCTTATGCAATGCACCGACAACATTCCAAAGGTGCATGTTGGCAATCTTTTCTGATTTGGATGAGTCCATGATAGAAATATTCATGGATGATTTCTCAGTCTTTGGGGACTCCTTTACCAACTGTCTAGATAATTTAGGACAAGTCCTGGCGAGATGTGAAGAGACTAACTTAGTCCTTAATTGGGAAAAGTGTCACTTCATGGTAGATGAGGGGATTGTCTTAGGTCATAGAGTGTCAAGGGCAGGTGTAGAAGTTGACAGGGCAAAGATAGAAATCATAGAGAAGTTGGTAGAGCCTCAGAATGTCAAGGCCATTAGGAGTTTCTTAGGGCATGCTGGTTTCTACAGAAGGTTCATTAAGGACTTTTCCAAGATAGCCAAGCCTCTGTGTGAGCTTCTAGAAATAAATAGGCCATTCATCTTCTCTAAGGAATGTGTAGTAGCTTGGACAACCCTTAAGAAAGCGCTAGTCACAGCACCTATTATAGTAGGGCCAGATTGGGATCTCCCATTTGAGATGTTATGTGATGCTAGTGATTATGCTGTAGGGGTCATGTTAGGACAGAAGATTGACAAGCTAACACACCCTGTCTATTATGCTAGTATAACCTTGAATGAGGCTGAATGTAATTATACAACTACTGAGAAAGAGATGCTTGCTGTAGTGTTCGCTTGTGAGAAATTCAGAAACTATATTGTAGGCACTAGGACAATTGTATACACTGACCATTCTGCCTTGAAATATCTTATGAGGAAGGCTGATGCTAAGCCTAGGTTGATTAGGTGGGTGTTATTGCTGCAGGAATTTGATTTGGACATTCGAGACAAGAAAGGATGTGAAAATGTGGTTGCGGATCACCTTTCTCGATTGCAGCACAATTGCGAAAACATTGCGGAGGCCGCAATTTCTGACGCTTTCATTGATGAACATATCTTTGTTTTGACTCATTGTGATAACGATGAGGAACCTTGGTTTGCTGACATTGCTAACTTCCTTGCATCACAGGTGTTACCAGCTTTCAAGGGTGGACAAGAGAAGAAGAGGTTCCTTCATGAAGCAAGGAAATTCATCTGGGATGACCCCACACTTTACAGAACCTGTGCTGACGGCTTGCTAAGGAAGTGTGTTTCAGCTGCTGAAGCGAAGTCTGTGCTGCAGCACTGTCACACAGCTCCTTATGGTGGACACTTTGGTGGCCAAAGAACAGCTGCGAAGGTATTTCAGAGTGGCTACTATTGGCCAACGATCTTCAAGAATGCCCACAACTATGCCCACAGCTGCGATGAATGCCAAAGAACAGGTAACCTCAGTCGAAAGGATGAGATGCCTCTCACCTACATCTTAGAGTTGGAGCTCTTTGATGTGTGGGGCATTGACTTCATGGGGCCATTTCCTCCATCCTCAGGTAACCTTTACATTTTGGTAGCAGTAGACTACGTATCCAAGTGGGTAGAGGCTATAGCATGTCCCAATAATGATGCCAAAACAGTAATAAAATCCTTACATAGGCACATTTTTACTAGGTTTGGAACACCTCGTGCTGTCATTAGTGATGAGGGGACACATTTCATTAATAAGGCCATGGAGAGAGTGTTGGCTAAGTATAACATTAGACATAGAGTAGCCACTCCCTATCACCCACACTCGAATGGACAGGCTGAAATTTCGAATAGAGAGATTAAGAACATCCTAGAAAAAGTGGTCAAACCTAATAGGAAAGACTGGTCCTTTAAGCTTGAGGATGCACTTTGGGCGTATAGGACAGCATATAAGACACCTCTAGGTATGTCTCCTTACAGGCTTGTATATGGTAAAGCTTGTCATCTTCCATTTGAGTTCGAAATTAAGGCATTTTGGGCACTAAAGGAGTTGAATTATTGCGTGACTGATGCGGGAACGTTGCGGTCTTTGCAATTACATGAGCTTGATGAGCTTAGGCAAATGTCTTATGAAAATGCCAAAATGTATAAGGAAAAGACCAAGATTTGGCACGATAGTAGACTTAGAGTTAAGGACTTTAAGAAGGGTCAACTTGTTTTGTTGTTTAACTCACGGTTGAAACTATTTCCAGGGAAACTTAAGTCTAGGTGGTCAGGTCCATTTGTGATTACTAATGTGTTTGTTCATGGTGCCATAGAGATAAAGAACTTGCAGCAAGGCCAACCATTCATGGTTAATGGTGCAAGATTGAAGCACTACTATGAGGAAGGAGATGTGAAGACTCTCTCGGCCTTCCTCTTGACTGAAGCGTGACAACGAGAACGAGAGAGGACGAGTGATTGCTGTGCTCGTCAACATAAGGCTCATGCCTTAGTTTATTTTTTTGCGATTTTCCGGTTATCGTTTGTGTGTTTTGTTGTATGATTTTAATTACGAATTTGATGTTGTTTTTATTTCTTTTTGTAGGGAATCGAAAGAGGGAATCAAGGAGAGTAACTCCAGCTTTAAAAATCAAGAAAAGATTGAGCCAAATAAAAGATACGGATGAGCAAAGATTGACATTTAGATGAAAAAAAATCCCTAAAATTGCGCTGGATTTGCAGGATCCGCAAAAAAATATAGCCGTTGGGATTTATCCGTTTCCTTTATATCCGTTAGAAGGCGCTCGATCGATACGATTCTCCCACTCTCTGAATTCCAAGAAAGCTGCGATTCTCTTCATCTTTGATTCTTCTCTCCAAATCTCCAAGATTCAACAATGGTGTTCACAAGGGCTGAAAGATCTGCAGCCAAGAAGAGGGCTGACGACGCTGAAACGGCTGCGAGAGACGCACTGCTGGCCTTGGCTGAGGCTGACGCTGCGCGAACTGAGCGCCTTCCCAAACTTTTGATTCGCAAGAAGAAGTGGAAGGTCGTCACTGAGATCCCTGCTGGACCCTCTGAACCAGCAGGCACACCCAAGATGCGTAGGTGGAGTTTAGCGGTGGCCGCTGAACCGAGCAAAGAAAAGACTCCCTCTGTGGAGAGTCAAGAAACTGATCGTGTGTCCCACGATTCAGCCAAGAGGAGTGTCTCGCCACCTGCACCACCAGCGCACAGCTCTTCTCCATCACCGCCAGCGCAGAGCCCTGAGCAGCCGTCTTCACCACTGAGTTCTGCACAGACACCTTCAGCAGAGCAAACAACCACGCCGTCGCACACTTCCCCACGGCCTGACCCTGAATTCCCATATGGGGAGTACCAAGAATCAACGCAGGGCAGTGGGGAAGGTGAGGAAGAAGAGGTTTTCTCTCCGGTGAGGGAATCCAATCCTGAGAGTCCTGTGCAGAAGGATGATTCCATGGAAGAGACGTTGGGGGCGTGCCTTCAGCAGATCGCCATCGAGGCGAAGCTCAGGAAGAAGAAGGCCAAGATTCTCAAGGCCAAGCGATCCAAGAAGCTGAAGAAGAAGAAGGCCAAGAAGGCGCCTTCGTCAGAAAAAGAGAGCACTGAGCCATCGCTCAAAAGACTCAAAGTTGAGGCTGCAGAGTCAGCCAAGCCAGCAGACAAAGGGAAGGCCAAGCTTTACCCTGAAGACGAACCTCAGTCAGTGAGGTATGTGTCCTCTGACGCTGAGTCCAGAGGCGTTGAGCTGAGGAAGAGGGAGTTGCTGCACGAGAAAGGCTTCCTCGACAGACCTGCTGACCTGCCGCAGTTCTTGCGCGCAGGAATCATAAATCATAGCTGGGAGGAGTTGTGCAGGCCACCCAATCCAGCTTATACGAGCATGGTATACGACTTCTACGCTAACCTGCGAAACTCTAAGGAGGGGCTTTCTGTGGTGAGGGGAGTAGAGGTGGACTACTCAGCAAAAGCCATCAACGAAGCTTATGGCCTCAAGGGCCAGAGACATACTGACTATGCGAGGATCGTTGATGAGCCTACTGAGGCAGTGCTGGAGGAGGCCATTCGAACCATTGGCCAGCCTGAAGCAGCGTGGACTGTATCACGCAATGGGAGGCACACCCTCATGAGTGCCAACCTTACAGCAAAGGCAACTATATGGTTTGCCTTTGTAAGGAGGAAGCTGTCCCCTGTGACCCATGAGACGACCATCAACCAGAGCAGATCGCTGCTGGTCTATGCCATTATGCGAGGTCTCACGGTCAACGTGGGGGAAATCATGTCAGCCGCCATTGCTGAGTGCGCCAAGAAAGGTAAGGGACCACTGTTTTTCCCTAACACCATAACTAAACTATGTCTGCTTGCAGGAGTTCCCATTGAGCGGATGGAGCAGCAGATGGCTTACACGGGCCACTTGGAGCTGCCTACTGGCTTGAGGCTGAAGAGGAAGGGGAATATGGAGTTCGAACTGGATAGGTTGGCTGCTGATCAGTCATTATCCATGGCGTGCCTGATGGATATGCAAAGGAGGATGGCTCAATGGGCCACTTACGCGCAGGCACGGGACAAGGAGGTTGCAGATCAACTTGGGTGCATCTTCCCTGACTTCCCCACAAACCTCCTGACTCCATGGGTGCCGCCACGACCACGACAACCTGATGAGGATGAAGACATTTGAGTGCTGGTTTGAATTGCACTGAAGGGAGTATTGCTGTTCCCTTAGATTAGATAAAAAAAAAAATCTGCTTTATGATAAACCATGTTAATTATGCTGTTTTTAGTACAATTTTGATCTGTTTTTTATGCTTAGTTTTATGTTTTTAAAATTTGCTTAGTATAGCCTGTTGTTAGCTGATTAGGTAGGTTAGTTTAGTTTTATTTTTAGAGAGCTTGAATGACTGGAAAAAGCATGTTTAGGGGCCTTAATCACTGTTATATCTGCCCTGATCTGATTGCGAAATAATTGCGGTACCCGCAATTTTTATGACTGAAAGCATGTTTTGGACTGTCTGTTAGCTAGGCTGTGATCTGTTTAAATTCTATCTTTTGCTGCTGTCATGACTACCTTATATAGCTTGTCTTAAAGCATGCTGGATGAGTGTCATAGGACACCCTTTGATAGTTTAAATTAACCTCTAAAAAGCTCAGCATGCATAGCTGTAAGTCCTTGCCTGTCTGTTTTTTTTTCAGTTTTCTGCTGCTGTGATATTTTCTTTTAAAATGTTCTGTCTATGCCTAGGGTTTTTAGATTCTCTTAGTTTTACCTTAGACTAGATGCTTCTAGGATAGTTTGGGGGTGTGCCACCTCAGACACTCATTGGGGACAATGAGTAGTTTAAGTTTGGGGGAGGCCACCCTAGGCCTAGGAACATTCCTCTCTCCCTTAGAAACATAAGCATTCTTCTTCTCCTTTACAAAAAAAAAAAAAAAATGAACTGAAAAAAAATGAAGAATAGAATAAAGAGGGGAGTCTCTCTCAGGTTGCTGAGTAATCAGTGCCAAGTGTGTAACCCACAAGTGGCATTGCATCAAAAGGCAACCAAAGGAAAGGCTCCACCTAAGAAAGAAGAAAAAGAAGAAGTAGGGAAGAAGAATGTATACCTAGGAGTTGCAACTTTGTGGCTTAGATGTCCTATTTAAAAAGAACTCTGATCCTCAAATTAGCTAGGCACAAAGTTGTAACTTGTAGGGTTGTTTAGGGAGATGAGTGTTTATCCAATGTAGTGATGCCAGGGTTTAGGTTGTTCTCTAAAAGTACTACTGTCACCGTTAATACTAAGACTGGCATGACTCTAAGGAATCCTAGACACATTAAAAATAAAGCTAGAAGCATGTACTGAGTCTGAGGTAAAGCTAGGCAGAATTTGAAACCTTAGGGATAGTGGCATGATATGACAAAAGCAAATAGATCAGTTGTAGGGAGTTAATGAAAACAGAAGGAGTGTTAGGCAGGCAAAGTCAGAAGAAGCTAGATAAGAGGGTAGTTTTAAGCTTAGAAGTGTGTCACAGGACAGCAGTGCTAGAGATAGGGATATAGGGGAGTTAGTAAGTAGTTAAAGAAGAAGAAACAGCAGCCTAGGAAAGTCCTTAGATTGCTCGAGGACAAGCAAAACCTTAAGTTTGGGGGTGTGTTACGTCTCCAAAAGTGACCTTTTTAGGGCTTAATTAGCTTAGAAAGATGTTCACTCTTAGGTGTTTTTGATAGCATTTAGCCTAAACCTATGCTTAAATATGAGAATTAGAAGAAGGTAGCTAAATTAGGACTTATGTACAATAGGAAAGAAAAGGGTTGAAAACCGAAGGAAAAGAATGAAAAAACAAGCGTTGCGAAAGCATTGCGGAAACATTGCGGTTCCCGCAATGTTTCAAGTGAAAACCGTAAGTTGACTGATCTTTTTCTGTTAATTTCCGTTATTTCAGGGATTCGTTCTTTCTCCTCCATCCATTCTGAAGTACGACGTTGAAGATTGATGGTTCTCCTTGGCCCAAATGCACCTGCAGATTACTATAAATAGGGGTCAAAGTCGAGGGTTCAAGCATCATCCGAAAGCGTAGAAGTCTTCTCGCAGTCCATCTTTTCTCCTGTTTTTCTTTGCCGTCTGCTGGTTTGCGAAACTCAGCTGTTGGAATCGATAATCTAATAGGAAGGAGAGGAGATTCTTCTTCTCTCCCGATTGGATTCATCCAAGCAAGGCTGACTTTTCTCATCCTTCATTCGAGGCGGCTGCAACGAGACATTCAAGCTTGCTTTACTGTTTTCTGTTCTTCATTTCCATTTTCCAACTCTGTCTTGTGTTGTTTCTGTTCTTGTGGCTAATTTAGTTCATTTCGTTGTGTTCTGTCTTTCTGTTCTTTACTTTAAGTATCTCTTATGTTCATTCAAACAATCAATTAATCAAACATAAAGTTCGGTATTTCACAGTCTCTCGCCTTTGCATTCTACTGCTTTCCCTTGCTGTTTTAAGCACATTTCCCTTCTAAGCATGTCTATCTTATCCTTTAGTTCTGTTCTCCTTATATCCATGAGCAACTAAGTCACTTAGGGGCATGATAATGACAACACTATAGGCTAAAAAACGTGAATCAAGCATGTAGGATAGCTCTCGAAGCATTGATTGTATGTAAGCTTCATTCCACGGGCAATTTCGATTGGCCATCCATTTTGTCCAAAGAACTCCTAACCTCTGGAAGGAGTAAGAGTTCAGAGTCATACTATCATGCTAGCCTTTCAAGGTAACCAGGAAACGGCCTAGGAATAGGCGTTTCCCTAGTACAAACCATATCTTTCTGCCTTAACAAGATGCTTAAGACCTTACTTTGAGTTGAGTAAACTAAAGAATCTAATGCATGGAATCGGACGATACATGAGATTGAGATAGTTTGATGCATAGAGAGTAGATCCAGTGCTTGAGAATCGTATAAAAATGCCTATAGGATAGTCATTAGTAGCCCTTAATTCACCCATTTACACACTTTCGCTGTTATTTAATTGCGGTAGAATTGCTGTCTCCGCAATTCTGCTTAAGTTGAAATTCTGTTTAGCTGTCTTTGCCTTCATTTATTACTTTCGTTTCTTTTCATTTAAGCTTAGATTTCACTTGTTCTCGTTGATGTTACTACCCTTTACACATTCAGTAAAAATTAGATAATTAAAAACCAATTTTACCCCATCAAATCCACCCCTTCTTTCTTAACAAAACACTTCGCGAATAGCTAAAAATAAATCTCTGTGGGAAAACGAATGAAATATACTTACTACTTGCTATAAGATCATGTATGCTTGCATGTTCTGAGTGCTCTATCCCTTTTATTGCCTAATTATTTCAACACATTGAGCACGCAACAGTACACAACCGTTTTATTTCCTACAATATAAGGCCTAAACTTTTCACATGCAAACACTACCGCTAGCATTTCTTTCTCTGTAGTAGTGTAGTTACATTGTGCTTCATTTAAAGTCTTACTTGCATAATATACAGGATGTGTTAGTTTATCTATCTTTTGGCCCAGCATAGCCCCAATCGCATAGTCACTAGCATCACACATTAGTTCAAAAGGTAAATTCCAATTTGGGCCTACTATAATTGGTGCTTTGACTAAGGCATCCTTAAGTTTGTTCCATGCTATTAGACATTCATTTGAGAAGACAAAAGTTTTATTTAGCTCTAGAAGCTCACACAAGGGTTTAGAGATTTTTGAAAAGTCTTTTATAAATCTCCTATAAAAACTTGCATGTCCTAAGAAACTTCTTATAGCTTTGACATTTTGAGGTTCCACTAACTTCTCAATGATTTCTATTTTGGCCTTATCGACCTCTACTCCTGCTTTGGACACTCTATACCCTAGTACTATTCATTCTTCCACCATAAAGTGGCATTTTTCCCAATTTAAGACTAGGTTGGTTTCTTCACACCTAGTTAGGACTTGTCCTAGGTTTTCTAAGCAGTTGTTAAAGGAGTCACCAAAGACTGAGAATTCATCCATAAATATTTCTATCATGGACTCATCTAAGTCAGAGAAGATAGCCAACATGCATCTTTGGAATGTTGTTGGTGCATTACATAAGCCAAATGGCATTCTGCGAAAAGCAAATGTTCCAAAGGGACATGTAAAGGTTGTTTTCTCCTGGTCCTCAGGGTCTATGGTAATCTGGTTGTATCCTGAGTAACCATCTAAAAAGCAGTAAAAGGCTCGGCCAACTATTCTATCTAACATTTGGTCCATAAAGGGCAAAGGAAAATGATCTTTTTTGGTTTCTTTGTTAAGTTTTCTATAGTCCATACAAACTCTCTATCCTGTAACAGTTCTAGTTGGTATTAATTCGTTGTTTTCATTAACTATTACAGTCATACCACCCTTCTTAGGTACACATTGAATAGGAATAACCCATTGACTATTGGCTATGGGGAAGATTACACCTACATCTAACCATTTGATAATTTCTTTTTTAACTACATCTAACCATTTGATAATTTCATGGAGGGGTTCAACCTACGTTGGTGATCTACTCTAGGTGTATGTTCCTCTTCCATCAATATTTTATGCATGCAATACGAAGGACTTATACCCCTAATATCAGCAATCGTCCAGGCAATAGCTTTTTTATGTTGCTTGAGCAGCAATATTAACGCAATTTCATGTTGTTTACTTAGTTTGGACGAAATAATAACAGACAAGGTATCCTTCTCTCCTAGATATGCATACTTGAGGTGTTCAGGCAATGGTTTCAATTCTAGTAAAGGTGGTTGTTCAATTGATGACATTAAAGGAGTTTTGGTTCTTTTAGACAATTCATTAGTCAGGCATACATGTTGAGGATTGTCCACAGATACATCCATCAATTCAGAAATATTTAAATCATCTACATCTACTTGTGCAAAATTAGTAGCATGCTTAATTAACATATCATGCTCAAGTTCTTCTTCCATTAATGAATCTACAATATCTATAGTTGCACAAGATTCAAGATCAGAGGGGTACCTTAAAGCTTTAAACACACTGAACTTAACCTCCTCATCATGAACTCTCATGGTGAGCTCACCTTTCTGGACATCGATTAGAGCCCTACCTGTGGCTAAGAACGGTCTGCCCAATAGGATTGGCACCTCTTTATCTGCCTCGTAATCCAAAATTATAAAGTCTACAAGAAAAATAAATTTGTCAACCTTGACAAGTATATCCTCAATCTTACCCTCAGGGTATGCGATGGATTTGTCTGCAAGTTGCAAGGTGACAGTGGTTGGTCGTGCTTCCCCTATCCCAAGTTGTTGGAATAGTGACAAGGGCATGAGATTGATGCTGGCTCCCAGATCACACAAAACTCTGCCCATGTGCTTGCCTCCCAATTCGACTGGTAAGGTGAAGGAACCAGGATCCTTCTCCTTCTTTGGCAGTTTATTTTGGAGTATGGCACTGCACTCCTCAGTGAGATTCACTGTTTCAAATTCACCAATAATTTTTTTGTTAGTAATAATATCTTTTAAGAATTTTACATAGGATGGCATAGATTACAAAACTTCCACAAATGGAATATTAACATGCACTTGTTTTAAAATTTCTAAAAATTTATGAAAGTGCGCTTCCTGTTCTTGTTTCTTTTTTAGCCGTCTAGGGAATGGAGGTGGTGGCACATAGGTAGGCAATTCAGGTTGCCTAATGACAGGTGGAGGCCTCGGGATTTCTTCTGGTTCCTCAATGATAGGTTCCAGCCTCACCCTTGTTGTGCTCGGTGGTGATTGATCAAGGTTGGGCAGAGAACCTAGTGGAGCACTAGGCTCTTCATTCTCTACTCGCTTTGGGGCGTCTCTATTTTTGATCACCAACGGTCTACCACTTCGAAGTTCAATTGCTTGAACTTGTTCTTTTCCATCCCTTCTTGGCGTTTCAGTATCTGCAGGCAAACTGCCTTGGGGCCTATTTTTCAGTTCATTTGCCAACTGCCCTATTTGATTTTCTAAGCTTCTCAGTGTTGCTTGCTGACTTTGCAGAGTTGCATCATTCTTTGCAATGTACTCCTTCAGCAAGTTCTCTACTGATGATCCCATTGGTTGGTTATATTGTTTTTGGTAAGGGGGTTGGTTAGTTTGTTGAGTGAAACCAGATGTTCCACTCGACCTTGGTTGATTTTGCATTTGGTTGGTATTTTGTTGTCCACCCCAAGAGAGATTTGGGTGGCTTCTCCAACCAGGGTTATAAGTGTTAGAGTAAGGGTTGTTCCTTGGTTGTTGTTGACTTCCAACATAACACACCGAGGATGGATTCCCAGGGAAAAAATAATACATGTGCCCTTCCCCACAGAATCCACAGACTAGTGTCTCACCTTGGTTGGCTGTTGCGCTTGTTGAAACAGCTGCTGCGGTGTTGACACTTTGTTGAATATTAGTTTGAGCCATTTGTTTTACTAGATTGGCCAGGGCATTGATTTGGCTGCTCATTGCACTAAGTGCATCCATGTCTTGAGCCTTCCTTCTGTTTGGCTCCACAGGATCGTCTAACCATCTACAATGTGATGTTGACATTTTCTCCAAAATCTCATAGGCTTCATTGTAGCTCTTTGAAAGCATGGAACCTCCAGCTAAGGAATTCAACACTTGCCTCGTGCTGGGGTTGCATCCTTTGAAGAACACTTCTATTTGAATACACCATGGTATGCCATGGTGTGGACATTTGAGTAATAAGTCCTTGAATCTAGTCCAAGCTTCGTGTAATGATTCGTTTTCGGCTTGCTCGAATTTGATAATATCATCACGAAAGTTAGAGTTCCTATCTGGAGGGAAGTATTTTACTAGGAACTTTTCAGCAAGATCTGTCCAATTGACAATTGATCCAGAGGGGAAGGAATTCAGCCACGTTTTGGCCTTGTCTCTTAACGAATATGGGAAAAGGTAAAGTCTTAAGGCTTCTTGAGACACTCCTGGGATGACAAAGGTGTCACTTACTCCCAGGAAGTTTCTCAAGTGGTTTTGGGGGTCTTCGTTCTCCACTCCAAAGAATTGTCCAACTGTGGATAGCATTTGGAACATGACGTGTTTTAACTCGAATGAGTGAGCTGTAATCTCGGGGCGTATGATGCTCGGATTAAGCTCCTCGGGCATTGGTACAAGGTATGAAAGAATGGCACTATCCTTGTCATTCGCAATTTCAATGGGGTTGCGAATGATAGGTGCTCGGTTTGGGGCTTCTCTATCCATTTCAGTTTGTTGTGATTGCGATGACTCTACGTGGTTCGCAATGTGCTGAATTACATGTGGCTGTTTAAAAAGGCATTTCTTGGTTTTATATTTGGCTCGTAGAAGTCTCTCAGGCTCAGGATTAAATTCTAGGTTGAGATTTGGAAACTCATTGTTACCTCGCCAAAAGTACATTATTTAGGGCTATATTTACCTTAAAATCTTGTACATTCTTGAGTGTTTTTATTAAGAGTTAGCTTAATGTGTGCTTAAATGCGAGAATTTGAGAAATGATGCTAAAATAGGACTTATTTGGAAAAGGAACGAAAAATAATGAAAAATGATGAAAAACAAGCTAAAATGTACATTGCAGGAACAATGCTGAAAAATTGCGGAGCTCGCAATAAAACAGTCTTTGCTGCTGAATTTTTCCAGCCGTCAGTCTTTATTGACTGAGTTTTTCCAATAGTCAACTCTCTCTGCTGCTGCCACATGTCAAGCTTGACTACCTCACAAAGTTGTATGGTGATCCATGAATATAGAGCAGCTTTTGGCAACCTCTGCAAGCTATATAAAGAGAGTTAGATGAAGGATCAAATCAATTGAATTCCCCTCAATTCAAACAAAACTCAATAGTGAAGAACTCGAAGACGAAATCCTTTTCCACCGGTTGTTGGATCGAAGAAACAAAGCCCTTGGCGTTGATAATTCGAGAGGAAGAAGAGAAGATCCATCTTCTCTTCTGATTGAATTTATCCCCAAGATCAGCTAATCTTCCCCTTCATCCGTTGCGATTCACGACTTGGAAGATCCTCACGCAATTTACAGCTTTCCTTTACTGCTTTCTAATTAATTATTATTCTTCTTTAAGCGTTGTTATGAACCATTTACTGTTTTACCCTTTAAATATTGCTTTCGGATCAAAGGTTGTTGCTTTACGAATTGTTATGAGATTTGCCTTTCTATAAGTAATCAATTAGTATTCTTCGAGAACCATGAGTAACTAACTAAAAAGAGGTTTGCTAGGATGAATCTATAGGGCAATTTCCACCGGCCATCCATTTTGTCTAAAGATTTCCTAACCTCTGGAAGGAGTAAGAATTCTGAGTCGTTCATTCATGTTATCCTTTTATGGTAAATAGAAAATGACCTAGGAATAGGCGTTCTCCTAGCACGTTCATTAGCTTGCTTGTATAAATAGGTTTTTATGTCTTACTTGGATATGAGTGTACTAAAGATCTAATGCATGTAATCGAGAGATGCATGAGACTGAGCTAAAACGATGCATGATATGTTAATCTATTATTGAATGGTCGTAGTTAAGTGCCTATAGAGGAGTCTGAAGTCGACCTTGTTGTCTTATCTTACCTTTAAATCGTCGCTAATTTAATTGCTAGAACATTGCGAGATCCGCAATTCTTTCTTCTCCACAATATAGCTTATTCTCTTTACTTGCTTTCCATTTATGATTGCATCCTTCTTGCTTCTTTATTTATTTCGGTACATTAACCCCAAATCTACCCAATTTAAGTTACCTTATCTAATCTAACACACCAAATCGTTAGTCACTAAACTTAATCTCTGTGGGAAAACGAATTAAATTATACTTATCACTTGCTGCAGACCATGTATACTTGCATGATCTTCGCGCTCTTCGCATTTACATTTTACATACACACTGAGCGCGCAACAAGTTTTTGGCGCCGCTGCCGGGGATTTTGTTTAGTAAACACGATTTGTGTTATTTTAGAAAAGCTTAATTTATTGGAGCTAATCTGTTGCATTTACAGGTACCAACAAAGCTGGTTTATGAATGAGTTTCCAAATCACAATCTAGAATTTGATCATGAACCCGAAAGGACTTTAAGGGCCAGAAAAAAAATTAAGAAACGCCTTTTTAAATAGCCAAAACAACCTGTAATTCAGCACATTGCGGACCATGCAGAGTCAGCGCAATTTCAACAAGCTGAAATGGATAGAGCAGAAAAACCGAGCACCTATCATTCGCAACCCCATTGAAATTGCGAATGATAAGGATATTGCTATTCTATCATACCTTGTACCAATGCCTGAGGAGCTTAATCCGAGCATCATACGCCCCGAGATTACAGCTCACTCATTCGAGTTAAAACCTGTCATGTTTCAAATGTTGTCCACAGTTGGACAATTCTTTGGAGTGGAAAATGAAGACCCCCACAACCACTTGAGAAACTTCCTGGGAGTAAGTGACACCTTTGTCATCCCAGGAGTGTCTCAAGAGGCCTTGAGACTTTACCTTTTTCCATATTCATTAAGAGACAAGGCCAAGACGTTGCTGAACTCTTTCCCCTCTGGATCAATTGTCAATTGGACAGACCTTGCTGAAAAAGTCCTAGTAAAATACTTCCCTCCAGATAGGAACTCTGACTTTCGTGTTGACATCATCAAGTTCAAGCAAGCCAAAAATGAATCACTGCATGAAGCTTGGATCAGATTCAAAGATCTTCTACTCAAATGTCCACGCCATGGCATTCCATGGTGTATCCAGATTGAAGTATTCTTCAAAGGATGCAACCCCAGCACGAGGCAAGTCTTGAATTCCTCAGTTGGAGGTTCGATGCTATCAAAGAGCTATAACGAAGCCTATGAGATTTTGGAGAAAATCTCAACATCACATTGTCAATGGTCAGACGATCCTGTGGAGCCAAACAGAAGGAAGCCTCAAGACATGGATGCACTCAGCGCAATGAGCAGCCAGATCAATGCTCTGACCAACCTCGTGAAGCAAATGACTCAACCCAATATTCAAAAAAGTGTCAACACAGTGGCATCTGTTTCAACAAACACAACAATAGCCAACCAAGGTGAGGCACTAGTTTGTGGATTCTGTGAGGAAGGGCATATGTATGACTATTGCCCTGCTAATCCATCTTCGGTGTGCTATGTTGGAAGTCAACAACAACCAAGGAACAACCCCTATTCAAATACATATAACCCTGGTTGGAGAAACCACCCAAATCTCTCTTGGTGTGGACAACAAAGCACAAGCCAAACGCAAAATCAATCAAGACCGAGTGGACCACCTGGTTTCACTCAACACCAACAAACCAGTCAACCCCCATACAGGAACAATATGTCAACAATCAACCGATGGGAACATCAGTGGAGAACTTGCTGATGGAATACATAGCAAGGAATGATGCAACTTTGCAGAGCCAGCAAGCAACCTTGAGAAGCTTAGAGACTCAAATCGGGCAGTTGGCAGACGAGCTGAAGAATAGGCCCCAAGGCAGACTGCCTGCAGACACTGAAACTCCAAGAAGGGATGGTAAGGAACAAGTTCAAGCTATTGAACAGAGTGGAAGGCTGATAACTCCATTTTGGAGCTATTATTCATTCCCTAGTTCAAGCTAAATTCCGCATTTAATTGTCTAATTTATCTCTGTTGACCGAGAAATTTCGGCCAATCAGCGGTCGCCACATGTCTTCATCTTGGCCGGCGGATCGAATAAACTTAACCGAGCAAATGGCTCAATTGGGCTTGAAATCGAATCGGGCTAAAAGTTATTTAAATGACAATTTGGCCCAAGCCCAAATAACCATTGGGCCCAGAACCCAAAAGTTCATTGGATCCAAGCCCAAGCCCATTGGATCCAGGCCCATGAGAACTCTATAAATAGAGAGCTCATTCTTCATTTTTAAGGTTCAGAAAATTTCTTCTCCTAAGAGCTCAGAGAGAATTCACAAGACTCCCTGAATCCTGAAGACTGAACACCACTCCAAGTTCAAACATCTGAAGACTTCACCGCTACGCGAAGCTGCAGATTCAACATCGAGAACAAGCTGCGAAGCCCTCGATACAAATCCAACATCGAGAACAAGCTGCGAAGCCCTCGATCCAAATCCAACATCGAGAACAAGCTCCAAAGCCCTCGATCCAAATTCAACATCGAGAACAAGCTGCAAAGCACTCGATCAAAATTCAACATCGAGAACAAGCTGCGAAGCCCTCGATCCAAATTCAACATCGAGAACAAGCTGCAAAGCCCTCGATCCAAATTCAACGTCGAGAACAAGTTGCAAAGCCCTCGAAACAAACTCAACATCGAGAACAAGCGCCAAAGCCCTCGAAACAAACCCAACATTGAGAACAAGCTGCGAAGCCCTCGAGATACATTTACATTTGAGAGAGAAAGAATCAGAGGATCAAACATTAGAGATTGTAATCCACTACGCACTGATACAAACATAAATACAAATTCAAATTTCATTTACACGTGTTCGAATCTCCATCCTTAGTCGAAATCTCGTGTGAACAGATTGGCACGCCCAGTGGGACCTCTCTACCTTTCATCTCTCTCTCTCAACAAAAATTTAACAATGGCATCAAAGAAAACAACATTCCAGGCTGTCGGTTCCAACAGCCCTTACAGGGGACCTGTCACCCGCAGCCGCGTCATCAAAGAAGTCTCGCAGACGGGCGAGCACACTTCTGCCATCGTGAGCAAAATATACAAGCGACTGACGGAGTCTGCGCAGGTTGGGATAATCATCAAGGATAATCCCTTGTTCGATGAGGTTGTTCCCTCCTCTCATCAGCCGGAGAAGGTGTCTGACTCCAACGTATCTGTAATGATGGCGGATGCGCGCACTAACGACGAAGCGATGGCTGAAATGGAAAAGAAAATTAGCTTCCTGATGAAAGCAGTCGAGGACAAAGACTTCGAGATTGCCCAACTGAGGAGCCAGATGCAAAGTCGTGAGGTCGCGGAGTCAAGTCTAACTCCTGCAGCAAGGAGGAATGACAAAGAAAAAAATGTCATCCAAGAAGACCAACCGCATCACTCAACGTCGGTCGCTTTGCTGTCTGTCCAACAACTGCAGGACATGATCACGAACACTATCAGAGCTCAATACGGTGGACCCACCCAAAGCTCCCTCTTGTATACCAAACCGTATACAAAGAGGATCGACAACTTGAGAATGCCCACTGGGTACCAGCCGCCGAAATTTCAACAGTTCGATGGGAAGGGCAATCCTAAACAACACATTGCCCACTTCGTCGAAACGTGCGAGAATGCTGGAACTCGCGGAGACTTGTTGGTTAGGCAATTCGTCCGAACTTTGAAAGGAAACGCCTTTGACTGGTACACCGACTTGGAGCCCGAGACGATTGACAGTTGGGAACAGTTTGAGAGAGACTTCCTGAATCGCTTCTACAGCACGAGGCGAACAGTCAGCATGACCGAACTCTCACACGCTAACCAAAGGATGGGCGAGCCAGTCATCGATTTCATCAACCGTTGGAGATCATTAAGTCTTGACTGCAAGGACCGACTCACAGAAGTGTCTGCTGTCGAGATGTGCATCGGCGGCATGCATTGGGGACTTCACTACATCCTACAAGGGATAAAGCCCCAAACATTTGAAGAGTTAGCGACTCGCGCCCACGATATGGAGTTGAGTATCGCCAACAGAGGGACCAGGGACCTCTTAATCCCAGATATAAAGAAAATAAATAAAGAAGTAAACGACATTGAAAAAATCACGAAAAATGTCGTGGAAGAATCCATGGTCGTCAGCACAACCCCTGTAAGGTTTTCCTCAAAAGGAAAGGAAAACAGGACAGAAAGAAGAAATGACGGAGGCGAGAAACATCGCCTAACTTTAAAAGAAAGGCAATGAAAAGTCTATCCGTTCCCAGACTCTGACATTCCTGACATGTTAGAGCAACTACTGGAAACAAGACTGATTGAGTTTCTCGAGTGTAGGCGCCCGGAAGAAATGGACAAAGTCGATGATCCCAACTATTGTAAGTATCATCGAGTTATCAGTCATCCGGTAAAAAAATGTTTCGTCCTAAAGGAGCTAATTCTAAGGTTAGCTAAAGAAGGAAAAATTGAGCTAGACTTAGATGAAATAGCTCAGTCAAACCACGTTGCAGTAACAATGAACTCCGACGCTCAATTATTTCCAGCCTCATTTGATAAGCAAAAGGAAAGCCTGATCCAGTTTGGGACCTTCGAACCAATAATTGTTCGGTTCGGACATGAAACCCCAAAGCAAATTTCTCAGGTAAAACCTGAGGCCGTCAGAAATGAGGATAAAGGTTGGACCATTGTGGCTCGTCAGAAAATACGACGACAAAGACCTGTCCAGAAAGAAGATTACATACTTCGAGATGATAAACGAAACAATAAACTTCCAAAGAAGAAAAGAAGAATCAATTCGAGGAAGCCTAAACACGAGAGAAGAGAAAACAAATATTTTTCTCAACCTCGACGACAGGTGACTTTAAAAGAATTTTTCTCAAAAAGTTTCCTTCCCATCAAGAAAGAGGAAGAAATTTGTGCAAGTTCATGCTACATCAATGCAGAAGAAGTCGACGACTCAAAAGAAGTCGACCAAAGAACTTCTGTCTTCAATCGCATCAAGCCTTCAACTACTCGAACTTCGGTCTTCCAAAGGATGAGTATGGCCGCGACAAAAGAAGAAAATTCATGTCTAACTTCTACCTCCACTCGAACTTCAGCTTTCCAAAGGTTAAGTGTCTCCACATCAAAGAAAGACCGACCTTCAACATCTGTTTTTGATCGCCTCAAAGGGACAAGTGATCAACAGGAAGGAAAGATGAAGACCGTAGGGGCAAGACTCTTCGATGAAGTAAATAGCAACAAGAAGATTCATAGTCGTGTTCCTTCGCGCATGAAGAGGAAATTATCTGTTCTCATAAATACAGAAGGCTCCTTGAAGGTGAAGAAAAATATCATCATTCTAACCAATCCTACAAACGAAGGATCTGATCAAGACCGTAATGAAGATAAGATATTTTAAAATGTAATACTCCTTAACGTAAGAGTATAAACTACATGTTTCTCCTGGCCCGCATGAGCTTAAAAGGTGAACGGCCCAAAGTAAAAAAAAAAAAAAAAAAAAAAAAAAAAAAAAAAATCGATCATTCATCATGTAACCTGAACTACGTTATGACTTGATCCCTTCCATCTAAGGGTACGTAGGCAACTTAAAGAAAAAAATATATATATACTTTAAGTTCAGTCACAACAATAAAAAAAAGGGATTACATTCCATTTGAACTACGATATGACTTGATCCCTTCCATTCAAGGGTACGTAATCGATGTTCGAACTCAAGAGCAAAAGAAGCAATGATAGTACCAATTCCACTACGCCAAACAAGCTTCATTATTACTATTTGACTTCAGATTGTAATATTTCATTCAGCTTGTTATTAGGCCAAATCAAATTTCCATTACTGCGCTACTCATATCCAAGTTCAGTTGCAAGTTTGCGCATCACCAAGTTCAGTTGCAAGTTTGCGCATCACCAAGTTCAGTTGCAAGTTTGCGCATCTCCAAGTTTTGCTGCGTTGCGCATCACCAAGTTCTGCTGCAAGTTTGCGCATCTCCAAGTTCAGCTGCAAGTTTGCGCATCTCCAAGTTCAGCTGCAAGTTTGCGCATCTCCAAGTTCAGCTGCAAGTTTGCGCATCTCCAAGTTCTGCTGCAAGTTTGCGCATCTCCAAGTTCAGCTGCAAGTTTGCGCATCTCCAAGTTCTGCTGCAAGTTTGCATCATCTCCAAGTTCGATGATGCAGTCATCTCAAAGTTTGTTGTTGCTCCAAGTTTGTTGTTACTGCATCATCTCCAAGTTCGCTGTTGCTGCATCATCTTGCATCATCTCCAAGTTCGCTGCTGCTACATCATCTTGCATCATCTCGCTGTTGCTGCATCATCTTGCATCATCTCCAAGTTCGCTGCTGCATCATCTTGCATCATCTCGCATCATCTTGCATCATCTCCAAGTTCGCTGCCGCTGTTGCATCATCTCCAAGTTCGTTGTTGCTGCTGCATCATCTCCAAGTTTGCTGCTGCTGCATCATCTCCAAGTTCGATGATGCAGTCATCTCAAAGTTTGTTGTTGCTCCAAGTTCGCTGTTGCTGCATCATCTCCAAGTTCGCTGCTGCTGCATCATCTCCAAGTTCGCTGCTGCTGCATCATCTCCAAGTTCGCTGCTGCTGCATCATCTCCAAGTTCGCTGCTGCTGCATCATCTCCTCATCAGCATCTCTAAGTTCGCTGATGATGCAGTCATTGTAGCTGCATCATCTCATCATCTCCAAGTTCGCTGTTGCTGCATCATCTCATCTTGCATCATCTCCAAGTTCGCTGTTGCTGCATCATCTCGCTGTTGCTGCATCATCTTGCATCATCTTGCATCATCTCCAAGTTCGCTGCTGCTGCATCATCTTGCATCATCTCCAAGTTCGCTGCATCATCTCCAAGTTCGCGCGCCTGCATCATCGTGCGCGCCTCCAAGTTCGCGCGCCTGCATCATCGCGCGCGCCTGCATCATCGCGCGCGCCTCCAAGTTCGCGCGCCTCCAAGTTCGCGCGCCTGCATCATCGCGCGCGCCTCCAAGTTCGCGCGCCTGCATCATCGCGCGCGCCTCCAAGTTCGCGCGCCTCCATCATCGCGCGCGCCTCCAAGTTCGCGCGCCTGCATCATCGCGCGCGCCTCCAAGTTCGCGCGCCTGCATCATTGCGCGCGCCTCCAAGTTCGCTCGCCTCCAAGTTCGCTCGCCTCCAAGTTCGCGCGCCTGCATCATCGCGCGCGCCTCCAAGTTCGCACGCCTGCATCATCGCGCGCGCCTCCAAGTTCGCGCGCCTGCATCATCGCGCGCGCCTCCAAGTTCGCGCGCGCCTCCAAGTTCGCGCGCGCCTCCAAGTTCGCGCGCGCCTCCAAGTTCGCGCGCCTGGATCCTGCATCATCGCGCGCGCCTCCAAGTTCGCGCGCCTGCATCATCGCGCGCGCCTCCAAGTTCGCGCGCGCCTGCATCATCGCGCGCGCCTCCAAGTTCGCGCGCCTGGATCCTGCATCATCGCGCGCCTCCAAGTTCGCGCGCCTGGATCCTGCATCATCGCGCGCGCCTCCAAGTTCGCGCGCCTGCATCATCGCGCGCCTCCAAGTTCGCGCGCCTCCAAGTTCGCGCGCCTGGATCCTGCATCATCGCGCGCGCCTCCAAGTTCGCGCGCCTGGATCCTGCATCATCGCGCGCGCCTCCAAGTTCGCGCGCCTGGATCCTGCATCATCGCGCGCGCCTCCAAGTTCGCGCGCCTGGATCCTGCATCATCGCGCGCGCCTCCAAGTTCGCGCGCCTGGATCCTGCATCATCGCGCGCGCCTCCAAGTTCGCGCGCCTGGATCCTGCATCATCGCGCGCGCCTCCAAGTTCGCGCGCCTGGATCCTGCATCATCGCGCGCGCCTCCAAGTTCGCGCGCCTGGAGCCTGCATCATCGCGCGCGCCTCCAAGTTCGCGCGCCTGGATCCTGCATCATCGCGCGCGCCTCCAAGTTCGCGCGCCTGGATCCTGCATCATCGCGCGCGCCTCCAAGTTCGCCCGCCTGGATCCTGCATCATCGCGCGCGCCTCCAAGTTCGCCCGCCTGGATCCTGCATCATCGCGCGCCTCCAAGTTCGCGCGCGCCTGTTTAAGAAAATTATCTAAAAATATGTATAAAGGTAGACTTGAACCCAAGACCAAAGGAAACAAAGGTTCTACATGTTCCACTTTGCCAAACAAGATTTATTGTTACCATTTATCTTTAGATTGTAATACTTCATTCAACTTGAAATTTAGGTGGGTTCTAAATTTCCTTCCATAATCATGACCTTAAGTTCAAATTTTCGAACTTCATGTCAAAATTGATTGGAATCCCAAAATTATACCAAGTCAAATTTCCAGCAAAACCCAAAATTTTCCTAAAATTAAAATTTTGGGCATATTCCAAATTTTATTTCCAAGCGTGATTTAGAGTCAAAAGTTATCTAAATCCGAGTCTCAAATCAAATATGCCAAAATAAAATTTTCAACACTTCTACTCCGAATTCAAGCCAAACTTCAATAAAATATCATAGTTTTTCCTAGAATTAAAATTTTGGGCATATTCCAAATTTTATTTCCAAGCATGATTTAGAGTCAAAATTTATCTAAATCCAAGTCTCGAATCGAAATTGGCGGTTTGGGTATACTCCAAATTTTATCCCACTTCGAAATTGGAGTAAAGTTCAAAGTCAAATCCTATTCAAAATTCAATTTGGCAACTCCAAAACTCTACTCTACATCCAAAATGGAATTAAAGTAGAACACAAGAATCTACTAAAGTTCAAGTCAAGCTTATGCCAAATAAGAAAGATCAAAATTGTAAATCCAATTCATATTTTTTGGTCAATTGGCATAGAAAGATGTATCAATCAAAAGAATTGATTTATGGACCAAATTTCATATTTCGATAAGATTGATATGTCGAGGCAGATTCAAAATTAGGGGTGTCCTACATTTCAATTTCAAAATTTAACTTTTCCGAGACTCACCCACACGTACATGTGCATAACTCTCGAAAAAGGGGGCATTTGTTGACCGAGAAATTTCGGCCAATCAGCGGTCGCCACATGTCTTCATCTTGGCCGGCGGATTGAATAAACTTAACCGAGCAAATGGCTCAATTGGGCTTGAAATCGAATCGGGCTAAAAGTTATTTAAATGACAATTTGGCCCAAGCCCAAATAACCATTGGGCCCAGAACCCAAAAGTCCATTGGATCCAAGCCCAAGCCCATTGGATCCAGGCCCATGAGAACTCTATAAATAGAGAGCTCATTCTTCATTTTTAAGGTTCAGAAAATTTCTTCTCCTAAGAGCTCAGAGAGAATTCACAAGACTCCCTGAATCCTGAAGACTGAACACCACTCCAAGTTCAAACATCTGAAGACTTCACCGCTACGCGAAGCTGCAGATTCAACATCGAGAACAAGCTGCGAAGCCCTCGATACAAATCCCACATCGAGAACAAGCTGCGAAGCCCTCGATCCAAATCCAACATCGAGAACAAGCTGCAAAGCCCTCGATCCAAATTCAACATCGAGAACAAGCTGCAAAGCACTCGATCAAAATTCAACATCGAGAACAAGCTGCGAAGCCCTCGATCCAAATTCAACATCGAGAACAAGCTGCAAAGCCCTCGATCCAAATTCAACGTCGAGAACAAGTTGCAAAGCCCTCGAAACAAACTCAACATCGAGAACAAGCGCCAAAGCCCTCGAAACAAACCCAACATTGAGAACAAGCTGCGAAGCCCTCGAGATACATTTACATTTGAGAGAGAAAGAATCAGAGGATCAAACATTAGAGATTGTAATCCACTACGCACTGATACAAACATAAATACAAATTCAAATTTCATTTACACGTGTTCGAATCTCCATCCTTAGTCGAAATCTCGTGTGAACAATCTCGTTTATAAGAGAATTGCTGTGAAGAGCTCATGCGTCCATTGGACTCGTTTCGGAGCTAAAAGCGGTGTTTTAACGCCCCGGGAGTGCATCGGGAAAATGGCAAGTTGATCCAAGAAGAACCGGACCAAAATTGCCTAGGAGAGGCAATTTTCCAGCCCAAACCCAAGAGCAAGCGTCGAGCAGACAGCGTCGAGACGCTTGCTCAACGCTGCCCAGCGTCGAGACCCTGCCGTGGCGTCGAGACGCTCCGGAGGAGGCGCGCGCAAGAAATCATCGGGCCAGTGTCGAGACGCTCGCCTAGCGTCTCGACGCCATCGCGAGGCACGCACGGTTTCATTAGGTCGTAGCGTCGCGACGCTGTCCCAGCGTCTCGACGCTCCGACGGATTTAAAGAGCTGTAAGACGATTTTGCAGCCATATTTTGACGAATTTTCCGAACTTCTTCTTCTTCCGCTCGGTTTTTCTTCCTCTTTTAGCTTAGCTCCGCCATTTGTGGCATAGTTTGGAGCTTTTATTTGTAATAGGGTTAGAGATGATGTCCATGGCCTCCGTTGGAGTGTTTGTGACGATCCGCCCCATGGTCGGCTAAGGTATTGTGAACGGTTTGGGATAATTTTAGGGATTATTTGTTAGACTTCTTCACTTTGATAATCCATGCTATAAATTCTGATTTGGTTTCTGATTTGTATGCATTTTTTGTTCTTACTTAATACCATGCATGTGTTAGATTTTGTCGACGGACAATCGAGTTTTCTAGCATATGTTAGAGTTAAAGAGTAGTGATGTCGTGCCTCTCACTATACGCCTACTAGCACAAAACAATGAAATAAATCGGAGTATCGAGTCATGCATGATAGTTGTTGGGTACTTCAGCATTGGCGGGTAGCCAGTTAGCAATTTGATTACGTGGTCGAATGTCCATCGCGGTATATGCTAGTGATTGTTTAGAGTCAATTTGGGGCTGATCACTCTAATGAAACTTTAAACAATGTTTAATTAGATCTTTTGATTTAGTTAATTGCTATGGAGCCGGTTACTTTAGGGTGTCCTGGGTAACCGACCGCGTGTATGACAAACTGTTAGCCTTAAGATTGTATTAAATGATAAGTGGTAGAATGTCTAGCAAAGAAATCCCGAAAATCCCAAACCGTGCACTTGTCAATCTCTTTCTCTTTAATTTTTTCGTTAGCAATTAAATTCTCTTATTTGCATGCTTAAACTCCCCCTTGTTACAAAACCCAATTGATCAACTAATTTCCATTTCAAACTTAAATTTCAATCGTATTAAGTCCTTCTCTGTGGATCGACCCTGTTACCACTCGCTCGAAAGCTAAGGTTAATAGGTTTATAAATTTTATTTTGGCGGGTCTCGACAACCCGAATTTAGGGAGGATATTCAAAATCCGTCCCACCAAAATTGGCGCCGTTGCCGGGGAAGGAAAAAATTGATTGAAGTTATGTTTGAATTTGAATTTGGTTGATTGATTGTGTGCTGAAATTTTTTTCTGTTTGTTTTTGTATGTTTAAAATTTTGTTTGTGTATGACCCGTTCTTCTGAGATTAGTGGATTACAGTTTATACCTGAAATCGAAAGAGAAGAGCGACAGTTGAGAAGAGAAGCCCGCGAGGGGCAAAGGTTGTTTGAGGAAGAAGGGGATCCCTTCTTTGGTGACGAGATGGCACAAGGAGAAGTGCCGAGGACGTTGAAACAGCTGGCAGCGCCAGATTTGAATTTGCAACCCCTGTGCATCAACTACCCCGTGGTAGCAGGTAATTTCAAATTAAAATCCGGTTTAATTCACCAATTTCCTTTTTTCCATGGCAATGCAGGCGAAGATGCAAACAAGCATTTGATGGAGTTTCATTGCGTCTGTGCGGGGATGAAGCCCGCAGGAGTGACGGAGGAGCAGTTGAATCTAAGGGCATTCCCCTTCACACTGAAAGACAAAGCCAAGGATTGGCTTTACTATTTTCCCTCGGGATCGATTACGACGTGGCAGGACATGAAGAGGGTCTTCTTAGAAAAATATTTCCCTGCGTCCCTTGCCACAACGCTGAGAAAAAGGATTTATGGGATCACTCAGGACGTGGGTGAGTCCCTGCATGAGTATTCGGAACGCTTCGGGCGCCTGTGCGCGAGCTTTCCGCACCATCAGATAGCCGACCAGCTTCTAATTCAATATTTCTATGAGGGTATGACACCTCATGATCGGCAGATGATCGACGCAGCGAGTGGTGGGGCTCTGATTGACAAGACCCCAGTTGAGGCCAAGCAGTTAATTGCAAACATGGCGGCCAACTCGCAGGAGTTCGGTATTTGTGGGCAGGGGCAAGTTCACGGTGTGACCTAAAGCCATGAGATGACTGAAATAAGGGCCCAGGTGGCCGAGATTGGGAATTTACTGAAGAAATTTGTCGGAGGAAGCCGCGAGGCGGAAGAGGTGAACGCAATCGGGGGATATGCTTCCAACCCAAGGAAGTATGATCCTTACTCGAACACATACAACCCCGGTTGGCGTGACCACCCCAATTTGAGTTATGGGAATAGGGAAGGACAACAACGCTTCCAAGGCCAGTCCTATGATAGGCCTAACAATTCTACCCAAGCTCAATCCTCGAGCTCCTCCAACTCATTGGAAGAAATGGTCAGAACCATCGTGACGTCGACAAGCCAGTTTCGGAAAGAAGCTCGAGAAAAGCTAAATTCACACAAAGCTGAGCTGCAAAATTTGAACAAGCAACTGACTCAAATGACGGTGTCGATAAGCAAGATTGAGAACAAGAGGTCTGGGAAGCTTCCTTCCCAAACCACTGTGAACTCATGTGAGAACGTGAGCTCGATCCAGCTAAGGAGTGGGAAATCAGTTCCCTCCAGAGCCGTGAAGGAAGCCAAGGACAGTTTGAGTGAGTCCTCCCCAGTTGTTCTTGATGAGCTTAATGTTGAGAAAGAAGAAGTGAATGTGCAAAAGAATGTTGCCAAAGCACCCTTCCCCAGTAGGCTTGTGAATCCTACTTTGATGACCGAAGACGAGGAGGTCCTGAGAACCTTCCAGAAGGTGATGGTGAACATACCGCTCCTTGAGGCAGTAAGCCAAGTGCCAAAATATGCCAAATTCCTCAAGAGCTGGTGCACAAAGAAGAGAAAGTCCAGAGGGACTGAAAAGAAAAAGAAGAATGTCTGCGCAATCCTCCTAGGTACGTTGCCTACCAAGTGCAACGACCCAGGTACGTTTACTATCTCGTGCATGATAGGTAGTAAAATTGTTAAAAATGCCATGCTTGATCTTGGAGCTTCTGTGAACGTTATGTCTTATGCTTTATTTCTTGAACTGAACTTAAACGAATTGCTTGAGTGTGACGTGGTTGTCCAGTTAGCTAACGGGTCGAGCATATTTCCTAGAGGGAAGGTTGAGGATGTTCTCGTGAGAGTGGGTGAGATGATGTTCCCTACTGATTTTCTCGTGCTTGATATGAATAGAAATTTGTTGCATGCTTCGTCCTCTATGTTGTTAGGACGCCCTTTTCTTAAGACCGCGAAGGTCAAAATTGATGTGTTCAAGGGTGTAATTTCCTTAGAGTTTGATGGTACAGTGCATGAGTTTTCTTTATTTGAGAAGAAATCTGTGGAGAATGTTGCTTGCGTAGAGTATGTCGAGAATGAGAGTCTTACCTCGCGCTTGAGGGATGATTCTCATGTCTCTGTTAAAAAATATGATCTGAATTTGATTGAAGTTGATGCTGTTTTTTGCACTAATCAATGTGATATTCACGTGCTAGAGGCACGAAGAGAACAAAAAGTTTTGAATGGTGTTTGCAGATGCAGTGTGGAAGAGGACAAGACTGGAACGTCCCCCGCACTGTCAGAATATGGATGAGTCGTTGGAGAGAATTCAGTCGAGCAAACGACTTTAAAAATTCTGCGCTTCTCGGAGGCACCCGAGTGTTGAAATGTTTTTTCTGTTTTAGTTTCATTGTTGTTTTTAGTTTAATTTAGCCTTACGTAGCTTGCTGTTTTTTTTTAGGAATCGAGGAAGTTAAGGAGAATTTTGGTCTTCGATGATGAACGCGCCGCGTCCTTTCCCTCGCCAGCTTCACGAAGAATCAGGGAAGTGTAGTTTCTCTTTCCCTTTAACTTTGTGTATCTGATTAAGTGGCATTGAGGACAATGCCAACTTTTGAAGTTGGGGGTGGATGTCGTGGACTAGCATGTGTACAGGGTTGAGCAGTGCTAATTTTGAATATTGAAGTGCTTGGGACTCTGTTTACTGTTTTCTAATTATGATAATCTAGGAAATGCATATTGGAAATCTGAGCATATACATAATCTAGTTTTTGCATGATGAGTTTTGCATTTATTAGGTTCATGTCGAAAATTTTAAATTTTTTTCTGTTGCTCCCTTGCATCTATCGAGCACTTAGCAACCTCGTCCTAATCTCCGTAGGCTTAGTCAATTGCATGTAGCATTAGATGGAGCGCATGTAGCGCAGCGGAAGCGAGACGGATCAATGGCACTCTAATTTCATCAATTTAGCTAAATAAGAAACATGCACAAAGCTTTGAAATAAAAGGAATTAGAACACATACCTCTTGTAGTTCTAAAGACTTCTCTTCCAATGCTCGAATCTCCTCACGAACCCTTCGAAGCTTCCCTCGAACTCCTCGAGAACCAGCTCCGGTAGTCCCGCTATCCTCGGGCCGAGCAACGGAGTGGTGGGACTCCTTTATGAAAGGAAAAGTTTGGAAGAAGAAGATGGGAAGATGAAAGTGATGAGGATTTTGTGAGAAGAAGTCTAACACTTAGCTTTCTAATTTCTGAAGTAACATGAACTCTTCATGTTCATCCAAATATTCAAACTCTTTGAAAATTCATCAACCTCAAACCATTTGAACTTCATCCAATTTATAGGCAATTCACATGCAACAAAGTATTTGCTTAGCATGACACCTCAAATTGGATGGATTAGTCTTCAACCAAGTGTTCCAAAATTGACCGTTCTGGCTATTACTTGAACTTGATCCACAATCATGTCACACATGAAGTTCAAGTATACAACCTATAGCCATTGGTTCTTTGTTTATTGTGATGGAGCGCATGTAGCGCAGCGGAAGCGAGACGGATCATTGACACTCTAATTTCATCAATTTAGCTAAATAAGAAACATGCACAAAGCTTTGAAATAAAAGGAATTAGAACACATACCTCTTGTAGTTCTAAAGACTTCTCTTCGAACGCTCGAATCTCCTCACGAACCCTTCGAAGCTTCCCTCGAACTGCTCGAGAACCACCTCCGGTAGTCCCGCTATCCTCGGGCCGAGCAACGGAGTGGTGGGACTCCTTTATGAAAGAAAAAGTTTGGAAGAAGAAGATGGGAAGATGAAAGTGATGAGGATTTTGTGAGAAGAAATCTAACACTTAGCTTTCTAATTTCTCAAGTAACATGAACTCTTCATGCTCATCCAAATATTCAAACTCTTTGAAAATTCATCAACTTCAAACCATTTGAACTTCAACCAATTTATAGGCAATTCACATGCAACAAAGTCTTTGCTTAGCATGACACCTCAAATTGGATGGATTAGTCTTCAACCAAGTGTTCAAAAATTGATGAGTTTATATGCATGTTGTTGGTGATTCACAATCCACTTCACAACTTGGATAAACCCACTCAACTTGGATAAATCCACTCAACATGGATAATTCCACTTTGACTTGGATAATCCCACTTGTAATGTTTTGTCATTTTAAAATTAATTCATAATTAATTTTAATAAACAAAATAAATTATAATTAATTAAACTTTTTAATTAATTAATATTATTATTTAATTCAATATCAAATATTAATTAAATAATAAGACTAATCCCGGTTTCTTAAACCGAAACATCACACATGAATCCCTATTCATGTTTTACATCGATCCCATATTTAAATCATATTTAAATATGTCCATCATTCTTCCAAAACCGAATTTGAATAAATTCAAATTCTTTTTTTTCTCATATTGTTACACGGCTTAATCCGAGCTCGCCAGGAGAACCTAAAGGACCTACAGATCATGAGCTCCAACGATACGAGATTAACCGGTCAAACTCTTTAACCAAGCTAACCAACATTCGTTAACCCCCGGAGACTCCACTAAAGTCCAAGGGTTGCACTCTCCTCACCGTAGATATATTTTTGTCCTCTTGATATAACCATCATTAGTAAGTCGATCCTTCACAGGTCGTTCGTAATTACAGCTGGGTCAAAATAACCATTTTACCCCCGTAATTACATCTTGTTCCTTAAGTCCCACTGATCCTCTAATGAACTATTGGTTTGTGGTCCAACCACCAAACCGATTGGTAAGTGATCTCATCACTATACCAAGTCCCTCTCGGGCCAATGAGAGGGTGGGATCCCTAGTTCAAGACCCGGAGTCAGCACTTAAGGGAACAACTTCTCTACTACTCCCTAAAGGCGGGTAGGAGTGAATTCCATCTCGCAGGACTATGTTCCCAGCTACCTACCCGGTCTTATTCCCAAGATGGTAGGCTTATTGAGTCGGCGATCTCGGGCCACTCTCACCCATACAAGTCAAAGGATAAGCCCGAATAAACAGGAGTTCATAGCGTGCTCAGAATTCAGATCGAGTTACCTAGGTCATCATATGAAAAAGTCGGTCTTTACAGTAAACGGAGTTATAAAGAAAGAGTGACTTTATTTCGAGGTTCCGACTTATGCAAACTCATTGCATAGAACGCCCCCACTCACATGTCTCGACATGAACGATTTCGGATCACATCGTTTGTACTATACAAAGTGGGCCGCGTCCAATAGTGTCCCCAGGATAAGGTACCCAGCCTTATCCCTATACTATAGACCGTTCTAGCTATTACTTGAACTTGATCCACAATCATGTCATACATGAAGTTCAAGTATACAACCTATAGCCATGGGTTCTTTGTTTATTGGAGTTAGGTTAAAAGTAAAAACAATTCATTTTATTCAATAACAACTTTACTGAATAAATCTCAATAACAACTTTATTGCAAAATAGAATATACATTCAGTTTACAAACCACGAGTTTTAGGACATAAAACCCAACAAACTCCCACTTGGACTAAAACGTCAGTGGAGTATTACATGCGGGATGAGAAAAACTGGCATATCAAATATTTCCCTGGCTTTTCTCCCACTATCCTACTGTACAACTCGTAGTCCTAGACTCATTAGGTGCCCCTCGAACACTTTAGCCGTGAGGGACTTTGTAAACGGATCAGCAATATTGTGCTCTGAGGCGATCTGCATGACGATCACGTCTCCTCGATGCACTATCTCCCTGATGAGATGATATTTCCGCTCAATGTGCTTTCCACGCTTATGGCTTCTTGGTTCTCTCGAATTTGCCACAGCACCAGTATTATCACAATAAAGTGTGATAGGCAAATTCATATTTGGAACAACTTCCAAATCCGTCAAGAACTTTCTAAGCCATACAGCCTCTTTCGCAGCTTCGCAAGCCGCGACATACTCAGCTTCCATGGTGGAGTCAGCAATACAACCTTGCTTTATACTCCTCCATACTATTGCCCCTCCGTTAAGAGTGAACACTGATCCCGATGTGGATTTCCTCGAATCCTTATCGGTTTGAAAATCAGAGTTAGTGTATCCTGTAAGGATCAAATCCTTCGCGCCATACACGAGCACATAGTCTCTCGTTCTCCGAAGATACTTGAGGATGTGTTTAACGGCAGTCCAATGATCATATCCTGGATTGGACTGGTACCTACTGACAATTCCCACTGCATAGCATATGTCGGGTCGTGTACATAACATGGCGTACATCAGACTACCGACTGCTGATGCATAGGGAATTCGTCTCATATCCTCAACTTCTTTAGGTGTCTTAGGACACTCTTCCTTTGACAATTGAATTTCATGCCTGAAAGGTAAAGAACCCTTCTTGGAATTCTGCATCGAATATCGTATCAACACCTTGTCGATATAAGATGCTTGAGACAGCGCTAGCGTTTTGTTCTTACGATTCCTTACGATTTGAATCCCTAGAACAAACTGAGCCTCTCCCAAATCTTTCATTTGGAATTGGGTCGCTAGCCATTGCTTAACGTCAGTCAGGAACCCTACATCATTCCCAATGAGTAGGATATCATCTACATATAAGACTAAGAAAGCTACAACAGAATTGACTATTTTCTTGTAGACACAAGGTTCGTCAACATTCTGTTCAAAGCCATAAGATTTGATCGCAGTATCAAACCTTATATTCCAGGATCTAGACGCTTGCTTCAACCCATAAATGGATCGATTAAGCTTGCAAACCTTTTGCTCTTGACCGTGAATTATGAACCCCTCTGGTTGAGCCATATAAATACTCTCTTCAAGATTGCCATTCAGAAAGGCTGTCTTGACATCCATTTGCCAAATTTCATAATCATAAAATGTGGCAATGGACAAGAGTATTCTAATCGACTTTAACATAGCAACAGGGGAAAAAGTTTCTTCATAGAGACATGCTGAAAAGAATGAATTCTATTAGTGAATTGAACTTAACCTATTTTTAACAACCAATCAAGAATTTTAGCAAAAGTAATAATGTACCCTAAAAATCATTATTAATTTGCAACGATACTTCAGTGAGTCAAAGCAACCGCTACCGAGGGGCAGTCAATCACTCCTTCACTGAACCAAGACATTCTTGACTAAATGCTAATACCAGAATAACTCATATTCCTATAGCACCTTAGTTATCGCTACTTCGGTCAAGAATCTACTAACAACTTAGTAATCCTTGTAAGTGTGACCCGCCATTTTCAGAACTCAGAGGTCGGCCCCAACAGTGCAACCGAATGGAAATGTCAGAGTTGGGAATGGACCTAAGAGACCCTATCCATTTCTGGAGATTGAGTTGTTCCGACTCCCATGAAACGGCCCTCCGAATGGACGGTGCTACTATGGGCAACCAGCACGCGGAACATGGGAATCTCACGGTTCAACCTAATGGAGGAGACCGCAAGATGTATTGACATACTTCCTTCTCCCACTTACTATAAATACTTTCTCCATTCACCTTGCTCTTGATTTATGCAAACACCATCCGAATGGGGATGCCCTATTGACATCACGAGGCCGAGCATAAATCTCACGGTGTGAACTTTGCGGAGAACGTAGGAGGAGATTGATATATCACATATACCTTCTCAACACCACTACTAAGTATTTGAGAATGGTTTGGGTATAGTTTTACTTAGGCATTATCCGGCTAAGACAATAAAACCTAAGTCTAGGTAGAACATACTTTTACCTAAGATGTCTAGATGATAAACGTTTTATAACCTTACACCTCTCACGTGCATGCTCATAAAGCCGGGTTAACTTAACTCAAGTATCGGATCCATCCCCAGGTAGGAGGTGTTCCGTAAACCGTCATCTTAAATACCTCCAACCTTAGTGCAGGATCAAACCGGGTGAGTTCTCTCGTAACCTTAGCTTTACAAGATATCGACCTATTTTAACTATTAAAACTAATCGATACTAAATTCCTAATCGCATTGGAATTCTTTAACCCTTAGTGAGCATGCATTTATCTTTGTTATAGATTTTAAATGTCTATCTCATTTTACAACGCTTTATAAAACAAAGACATTCTATAACATGCTTCCTAAGCTAGAATATAACCATTACATTCAATTTATAACATGCTTCCCAAGCAAGAATATAACAATTATATTCAACTAAGGCAACTATGTTGTATGTTTAATTTCACAATTAATATAACACTTATATTAATTTTACTTTTAAACAAGCAACATCCAATTCATAAATTAATATAACACTTATATTAATTCTCATGAATTAAGCATGCATACTATACAACATAACACTTATATTATACTTTCAATGCATGCAACATGCTTCCTATGGTGGGATTTGAAATCTATATGGCATACTTTATGCACATACAAGATACTTTAATTAAAACATACATTCACAATGCATAATTAATTAAACACACTAAAGTGGACCGGTTTTGGCATCACGGACAAGCAAGCAACTAAATTATTACAATAATAATTCATCAACTAAGTTGAGACGCTTCCGAACCCTTCGAACCGCCACGAACCAGCTTGAATTTGCTTCAACCGGCCAAAAAAACAGCAACTACAAAACTTCAAAAAAAACTGAACCGGTCCATAACAGCTGTCCCGACTTCAACAGCCTGTAACTGGACCAATAACGACCCGAACCGGACCAAACGAACGCTGAACTGGACCTCCAAGGGGGGAAGAACAAGGAACCGGTCTGACTTTCAATGAACCGGACCGCCAGAGGACCCAACCGGACCGTTTCTTCCACCTTGTGCTGAACCGGTGTTGTGCTGGAATTTTGCAGAAAAAAAAACAGCAAAAAACAGCATGCTGTTTTTTCCGACGCCCGAGCTTCTGTCTTCGAATTGAAAGCCTATATGGACTCTAATGACTCCGAATTTTTTACAGACTCTTCTTCACACATTAAAGCCCATACACGCCTGGGCAATTACAAAACAAAGTACAAATCGAAGCTCAAAAAAATATGCCAAAACCGGGAAACACTTTAGACGCCCAGAAAAATAAATTTCTAAAACAAATACCCACCGAGCTTAAATTGATGCAAATTGAGTGACCAAAAAAAACGCTCTGATACCAATTGATGGAGCGCATGTAGCGCAGCGGAAGCGAGATGGATCATTGACACTCTAATTTCATCAATTTAGCTAAATAAGAAACATGCACAAAGCTTTGATATAAAAGGAATTAGAACACATACCTCTTGTAGTTCTAAAGACTTCTCTTCCAACGCTCGAATCTCCTCACGAACCCTTCGAAGCTTCCCTCGAACTGCTCGAGAACCACCTCCGGTAGTCCCGCTATCCTCGGGCCGAGCAACGGAGTGGTGGGACTCCTTTATGAAAGAAAAAGTTTGGAAGAAGAAGATGGGAAGATGAAAGTGATGAGGATTTTGTGAGAAGAAATCTAACACTTAGCTTTCTAATTTCTCAAGTAACATGAACTCTTCGTGCTCATCCAAATATTCAAACTCTTTGAAATCTCATCAACTTCAAACCATTTGAACTTCATCCAATTTATAGGCAATTCACATGCAACAAAGTCTTTGCTTAGCATGACACCTCAAATTGGATGGATTAGTCTTCAACCAAGTGTTCCAAAATTGATGAGTTTATATGCATGTTGTTGGTGATTCACAATCCACTTCACAACTTGGATAAACCAACTCAACTTGGATAAATCCACTCAACATGGATAATTCCACTTTGACTTGGATAATCCCACTTGTAATGTTTTGTCATTTTAAAATTAATTCATAATTAATTTTAATAAACAAAATAAATTATAATTAATTAAACTTTTTAATTTATTAATATTATTATTTAACTCAATATCAAATATTAATTAAATAATAAGACTAATCCTGGTTTCTTAAACCGAAACATCACACATGAATCCCTATTCATGTTTTACATCGATCCCATATTTAAATCATATTTAAATATGTCCATCATTCTTCCAAAACCGAATTTGAATAAATTCAAATTCTTTTTTTTTCTCATATTGTTACACGGCTTAATCCGAGCTCGCCAGGAGAACCTAAAGGACCTACAGATCATGAGCTCCAACGATACGAGATTAACCGGTCAAACTCTTTAACCAAGCTAACCAACATTCGTTAACCCCCGGAGACTCCACTAAAGTCCAAGGGTTGCACTCTCCTCACCGTAGATATATTTTTGTCCTCTTGATATAACCATCATTAGTAAGTCGATCCTTCACAGGTCGTTCGTAATTACAGCTGGGTCAAAATAACCGTTTTACCCCCGTAATTACATCTTGTTCCTTAAGTCCCACTGATCCTCTAATGAACTATTGGTTTGTGGTCCAACCACCAAACCGATTGGTAAGTGATCTCATCACTATACCAAGTCCCTCTCGGGCCAATGAGAGGGTGGGATCCCTAGTTGAAGACCCGGAGTCAGCACTTAAGGGAACAACCTCTCTACTAATCCCTAAAGGCGGGTAGAAGTGAATTCCATCTCGCAGGACTATGTTCCCAGCTACCTACCCGGTCTTATCCCAAGATGGTAGGCTTATTGAGTCGGCGATCTCGGGCCACTCTCACCCATACAAGTCAAAGGATAAGCCCGAATAAACAGGAGTTCATAGCGTGCTCAGGATTCAAATCCAGTTACCTAGGTCATCATATGAAAAAGTCGGTCTTTACAGTAAACGGAGTTATAAAGAAAGAGTGACTTTATTTCGCGGTTCAGACTTATGCAAACTCATTGCATAGAACGCCCCCACTCACATGTCTCCACATGAACGATTTCGGATCACATCGTTTGTACTATACAAAGTGGGCCGCGTCCAATAGTGTCCCCAGGATAAGGTACCCAACCTTATCCCTATACTATAGACCGTTCTAGCTATTACTTGAACTTGATCCACAATCATGTCATACATGAAGTTCAAGTATACAACCTATAGCCATGGGTTCTTTGTTTATTGGAGTTAGGTTAAAAGTAAAAACAATTCATTTTATTCAATAACAACTTTACTGAATAAATCTCAATAACAACTTTATTGCAAAATAGAATATACATTCAGTTTACAAACCACGAGTTTTAGGACATAAAACCCAACATATTGGAGTTAGGTTAAAAGTAAACACAAATCACTTTATTCAATAACAACTTTACTGAATAAAACTCAATAACAAGTTTATTGCAAAATAGAATATATATTCAGTTTACAAACCACGAGTTTTAGGACATAAAACCCAACAGCATTAACTCTTGTTGTCACCCCGAAAGGCACCCTTAGGTAGCTTGTTGCATGAGAGTTAGTGGTCGATTAATCGAGTTAGCTTATGCTAAGCCTAAAGTAAAAAAAAATAGAAAAGCATGTTGGTTAGAAAATCCTCTCGAGGCGCTCCTCCTTCTTATTGGTGCACCTAAGAAGTGAGCGTTAGTCCTTAAAAACGTGAATTTTATGCATGAATTTGACGTGTTAGGCAACTGGAGGTTGAAAAGAAAAAGAGAATGAAAAGTTGGGTTCAAAGAACCTCAAATAAAAGAGTACAAAGTACTCGTAAAAAGAAAAAGAATGAGAAAATTTTAGGTCTCTTAATTTATTACTCTCTCTCGTGTAAGTCAAGTGTAGATTGTTCTTAAACGCTAGAAGTAGGGGGAAAACGGGATGATTTGTTGCATGTGGTTTTTCCGGGCTTATGTGGGTTTAGGATAGGTTGTCTAGCACACACACACGTTAGGGAGCAATAGTTAATTTTTGATATGTTCGTAGTAAATGCATGCGCTGATTGGTTTCGTGATTATGCTATGTTTTAATTAGCAAAATGCATTGAGGTTTGAATTAGTAGCATGTAAGCATGTCCTTAGAGTCAATTTCTTTATTAGCCTTGCTCGAGGACTAGCAAGATTTAAGTTGGGGGTGTTTGATAACTCCATTTTGGAGCTATTATTCATTCCCTAATTCAAGCTAAATTCTGCATTTAATTGTCTAATTTATAGGAGAATTGCGGTGAAGAGCTCATGCGTCCATTGGACTCGTTCCGGAGCTAAAAGCGGTGTTTTAACGCCCCCGGAGTGCATCGGGAAAAGGGCAAGTTGATCCAAGAAGAACCGGACCAAAATTGCCTAGGAGAGGCAATTTTTCAGCCCAAACCCGAGAGCAAGCGTCGAGACCCTGCCGTGGCGTCGAGACGCTCCGGAGGAGGCGCGCGCAAGAAATCATCGGGCCAGCGTCGAGACGCTCGCCTAGCGTCTCGACGCCATCGCGAGGCGCGCGCGGTTTCATTAGGTCGTAGCGTCGCGACGCTGTCCCAGCGTCTCGACGCTCCGACGGATTTAAAGAGCTGTAAGACGATTTTGCAGCCATCTTTTGACGAATTTTTCGAACTTCTTCTTCTTCCTCTCGATTTTTCTTCCTCTTTTAGCTTAGCTCCGCCATTTGTGGCATAGTTTGGAGCTTTTATTTGTAATAGGGTTAGAGATGATGTCCATGGCCTCCGTTGGAGGGTTTGTGACGATCCGCCTCATGGTCGGCTAAGGTATTGTGAACGGTTTGGGATAATTTAAGGGATTATTTGTTAGACTTCTTCACTTTGATAATCCATGCTATAAATTCTGATTTGTATGCATTTGTTGTTCTTACTTATTACCATGCATGTGTTAGATTTCGCCGACGGACAATCGAGTTTTCTAGCATATGTTAGAGTTAAAGAGTAGCGATGTCGTGCCTCTCACTATTCGCCTAGCAACACAGAACAATGAAATAAATCGGAGTATCGAGTCATGCATGATAGTTGTTGGGTACTTCAGCGTTGGCGGGTAGCCAGTTAGCAATTTGATTACGTGGTCGAATGTCCGTCGCGGTATGCTAGTGACTGTTTAGAGTCAATTTGGGGTTGATCACTCTAATGAAACTTTAAACAATGTTTAATTAGATCTTTTGATTTAGTTAATTGCTATGGAGCCGGTTACTTTAGGGTGTCCTGGGTAACCGACCGCGTGTATGACAAACTGTTAGCCTTAAGATTGTAGTAAATGATAAGTGGTACAATGTCTAGCAAAGAAATCCCGAAAATCCCCAAACCGTGCACTCGTCAATCTCTTTCTCTTTACTTTTCCGTTAGCAATTAAATTCTCTTATTTTCATGCTTAAACTCCCCCCTTGTTACAAAACCCAATTGATCAACTAATTTCCATTTCAAACTTAAATTTCAATCGTATTAAGTCCTTCTCTTTGGATCGACGCTGTTACCACTAGCTGCAAAGCTAAGGTTAATAGGTTTATAAATTTTATTTTGGCGGGTCTCGACAACCCGAATTTAAGGAGGATATTCAAAATTCGTCCCACCAAAGGCCATTGGTGATGAGTAGCAGAGAAACACCAAAGAGAGTAGAGAATGAAGAGTCTAGTGCTCCACTGGATTCTCTGCCTAACTTTGATCAAATACAACCAAGCACAACAAGGGTAAGGCTGAAACCTATCATTGAGGAACCAGAAGAGATTCCTAGGCCTCCCCCTGTCATTAGGCAACCTGATTTGCCTACCTATGTGTCACCACCACCATACCCTCAAATGTTTTATTTTTATGATGATGACTCCTTTGTTACCTTCGAATCTAAGAAGAGTGATCCAATGGAATCTCCATATGAATTGGGGGAGTTGGTGAAAGTTGAGAAAAATGAAATTGTGCTGGATGAGGCCAAAGAGACTAATGCGCTGCTTGAGGAACAAGAATTTGAAATGTTTGAGGTTGCGACAAACTTCTCCACCAATGAAAGAGCTGAGCCACCACCACCACAAATGCTCCAGCTGAAGGAGTTGGAAAGAGATGTGCCAGAAAAAGAAGTCTGATCGCATCAAACCTATGTTGTACCAACGCACATAAAGTACAAACCTTGGGATGTTATAACATGCAGTCTCTTTGAAAGAATCAACAATTTCAAGGTGTGGCAGAATGTCCGACCTCGTAAATCAAGACTTAAGTATCTTAAAGGAGCAGAAGTGATGCCTCGGAACATTGAAGAATATCCATGTGAGGCAGATTGACAAGGGAGATTTCTGATCCCTAAACTCTTAAATTAGGATTTTATCATGCTTTACTTAGATTTCGTATGTTAGGAGTAGTTTATTTTGGGAATGAAATATTTATTATGTGCCAACAATCATAGTCGTTTAGCATGAATTGATGATGTACAGTGGGCATATAGAACTGCATATAAAACACCTTTAGGAATGTCCCCCTATAGGCTAGTTTATGGAAAAACATGTCATCTTCCCTTTGAATTAGAAAACAAAGCCTTTTGGGGCTTTAAAAGAATTGAACTTTTGCGTAACCGATGCGGGAACATTTCGGTCTCTGCAATTGCATGAGTTCGATGAACTAAGACACATGTCATATGAAAATGCTAAAATGTATAAGGAAAAGACTAAAAGTTGGCATGATAGTAGACTTAGGATTAAGGGCTTCAAAAAGGGCCAGCATGTTCTATTGTTTAACTCACGATTGAAATTGTTTCCTGACAAATTAAAGTCTCGTTGGTCAGGTCCTTTTGTGATTACTAATGTGTTTGTTCATGGTGCAATTGAAATTCAAAATCTGGAACAAGGTCAGCCGTTCATGGTGAATGGGGCTAGATTAAAACACTACTATGAGGAAGGAGATGTGAAAACACTCTCGGCATTCCTCTCATCTGAAGCCTAAAAGTCAAGCAAAGGAAGATGAGCAAGGGCACTTAATGGAATTCTCTTTATGCTCAACCATCAAAGGACTATGGATTAGATATCTTTATTCTCTGTTTTTATTTTACTTGTTTAGAGTATTTTTTTTTAGTACTGATTAAGTTTGTTTTTAATTTGATTAGAAGCATGGTAATTGGAAATCTTAAACGGCAAAAAGGGTGAGCAATCAAGAGGACAAGGACGAATGAAGGAATGCCACAGACTGACGGTATTCGAGGGAGTATTTCTGATCCCTCTCAAAAACAAGAAAAAAAATATGCTTTTCTTTGACCTGTTACCCCACCAATATCAACTAATTGTTCTGTTTAAATTCTTAATTTGCCTAAGTATAGTAGCTTAGTTTAGTTTAATGTCGTATGCTTAGGTAGCTTAGATAATTTTGCTATTTTCTGTAGTTGTTTATGAACGAATATCGCATGCTAGGAGCCTTGATCACAGTTAAAACTGCTCTGTTGAAATCATTGTGAATTCTTTGCGGACACCGTAATATTTTGTTAGTTTAAGCATGTTGTTTGATGACTTTCTGATGGGCTGTCTACTTTTACATCTCTTGATTTGGCTGCATTACTGATGTCCATAGGTAGTCAGTCTATTGAGCATGCTGGATGAGTGTCAAGTACACCTTTGTTAGTTCTAATTAGCTTCATGAATTGCTGAGCATGTACCTCTGTTAGACCTTACCATGTTGGTTTTAGTAAATTTCTGATGTTGAGTTATCTGCACAATGAGGGTCATTCCATCCCTAGGAGTTTTAAGTCTGTCTGGTTTTTATTTAGACTAGATGCTTCTAAGATAAGTTTGGGGGTGTGCCACCTCAGACTCTCATTGGGGACAATGAGAAGTTTAAGTTTGGGGGAGGCAACCTCTAGGCCTAGGAACACTCCTCTCTCCTTTGAAAAATAGACATTCTTCTTCTAAAAAAAAAATGAATAAGAAAGCAAAAGAAAAGTAAAGGGTACTGTCTCTCTCTAAGGATGCTGAGTAATCAGGGCCATTTGTGTAACCCACAAGTGGCACTGCATCAAAAGGCAATTCAAAGAGAAGACTTTGCCAAAAGAGAAAAAAGGAAAAGTAAAACCAAGGAAGAAGAATGTGTGCCAAAGAGCTACGGCCTAAGTGTTTAGATGTCCTGTGAAATTGAACTCTGATCCTTAGTTTGCTAAACACAGGGCTGTAGCTTGAAGGTATGTCAAGGGAGATGAGTGTCTATCCAACACAGTGAGGCTAGGGCTTAGTTTGTTCTATGGATACTGAACTCTGATACTCGTGTGTGCTAAGCCTGACATGATTTTAAGGAATCCTAGGTAATTCAAAAATAAAGACATTAGAAGCATGTACTGAGTCTAAGTTAAAACTAGGGAGAATTTAAAATCTTAGGGATAACTGCACAATGAGCCCAATGACATAGGCAGATAAGCCATAAGGTAGAAAGTTAGTAAAAACAAAAGGTTTTAAAGGCAAGGGAAATCAGAATAGAAAGAATATGAAGCTAGTTTGAACTTAGAAGAGTGTCACAGGACAGCAATGCCTTTGATAGTAAGCCTAGGGAAGTCAGCAAGTCAGCTAGGTAGAGTGTGAAAGACAAGATTTAGCAGCCAAAGTAAGCCTTTATATTGCTCGAGGACGAGCAATAACTCAAGTTTGGGGGTGTGTTACCTCGCCAAAAGTACATTATTTAGGGCTATATTTACCTTAAAATCTTGTACATTCTTGAGTGTTTTTATTAATAGTTAGCTTAATGTGTGCTTAAATGGGAGAATTTGAGAAATGATGCTAAAATAGGACTTATTTGGAAAAGGAACGAAAAAGAATGAAAAATGATGAAAAACAAGCTAAAATGTACATTGCAGGAACATTGCTGAAAAATTGCGGAGCTCGCAATAAAACAGTCTTTGCTGCTGAATTTTTCCAGCCGTCAGTCTTTATTGACTGAGTTTTTCCAATAGTCAACTCTCTCTGCTGCTGCCACATGTCAAGCTTGACTACCTCACAAAGTTGAATGGTGATCCACGAATATAGAGCAGATTTTGGCAACCTCTGTAAGCTATATAAAGAGAGTTAGATGAAGGATCAAAGCAATTGAATTCCCCTCAATTCAAACACAACTCAATAGTGAAGAACTCGAAGACGATATCCTTTCCCCCCGGTTGTTGGATCGAAGAAACAAAGCCCTTGGCGTTGATAATTCGAGAGGAAGAAGAGAAGATCCATTTTCTCTTCTATTTGAATTTATCCCCAAGATCAGCTAATCTTCCCCTTCATCTGAGGCGATTCACGACTTGGAAGATCCTCACGCAATTTACAGCTTTCCTTTACTGCTTTCTAATTAATTATTATTCTTCTTTAAGCGTTGTTATGAACCATTTATTGTTTTACCCTTTAAATATTGCTTTCAGATCAAAGGTTGTTGCTTTACGAATTGTTATGAGATTTGCCTTTCTAAGAGTAATCAATTAGTATTCTTGCAGAACCATGAGTAACTAACTAAAAAGAGGTTTGCTAGGATGAATCTATAGGATAGACTTATGTGAATTCAGCATGTAAAGTAGCATGAATGCATTGAATGAATGTGATCTTCATCCCATGGGCAATTTCGACCGGCTATCCATTTTGTCTAAAAATTCCTAACCTCTGGAAGGAGTAAGAATTCTGAGTCGTTCATTCATGTTAGCCTTTTATGGTAAATAGAAAATGACCTAGGAATAGGCGTTCTCCTAGCACGTTCATTAGCTTGCTTGTATAAATAGGTTTTTATGTCTTACTTGGATATGAGTGAACTAAAGATCTAATGCATGTAATCGAGAGATGCATGAGACTGAGCTAAAATGATGCATGATATGTTAATCTACTGTTGAATGATCGTAGTTAAGTGCCTATAGAGGAGTCTGAAGTCGACCTTGTTGTCTTATCTTACCTTTAAATCGTCGCTAATTTAATTGCTAGAACATTGCGAGATCCGCAATTCTTTCTTCTCCACAATATAGCTTATTCTCTTTACTTGCTTTCCATTTATGATTGCATCCTTCTTGCTTCTTTATTTACTTCGGTACATCAACCCCAAATCTACCCAATTTAAGTTACCTTATCTAATCTAACACATTGCGAGATCCGCATCCTTCTTGCTTCTTAATTTACCTTATCGAATTAAATTATACTTATCACTTGCTGCACACCATGTATACTTGCATGATCTTCGCGCTCTTCGCATTTACATTTTACATACACACTGAGCGCGCAACACTCATTCATAAACTAGCTTGATAGTACCTGTAAAGGAAATGCAAAAAGATTAGCTCCAATAAATATGAAGTTTTTCTAAAATAACACAATTCTTGTTTAGTAAACAAAATACCCGGCAGCGGCCCCAAAAACTTGTTGCGTGCTCAGTGTGTAAATAAAATGTGATGCGAAGAGCACTCAGATCATGCAAGCATACATGGTCTGCAGCAAGTGATAAGTATTTTTTTAATTCGTTTTCCCACAGAGATTGAGTTTAGTTACTAACGAGTTGAGGTGCTAAATTAGGTGAGGGAACTTAATTTGGGTAGATTTGGGGTTGTTGTGCCAAAATAATAAAGAAGCAAGCAAGATGCAATTATAAAGGGAAAGCAAGTAAAGAGAATAAGCTATATTGTGGGAGAGGAAAGAATTGCGGATCTCGCAATATTCTAGCAATAAAATCGCAAGAGTAAAAAAACTAGAAAAAATTCTAAGGCAAAAACAAAACTATTTTATTGCGGTTCTCGCAATAATCTAGCAATTAAATTAGCGACGATTTAAAGGTAAGATAAGGCAACAAGGTCAACTTAAGACTCCTCTATAGGCACTTAACTACGATCATTCAGCAGTAGATTAACTTATCATGCATCGATTTAGCCCAGTCTCATGCATCTCTCGCTACATGCATTAGATCTTTAGTTCACTCATATCCAAGTAAGACATAAACACCTATTTATATAAGCAAGCAAACAATCGTGCTAGGAGAACGCCTATTCCTAGGTCATTTTCTGGTTACCATAAAAGGCTAGCATGAATGAATGACTCTGAACTCTTACTCCTTCCGGAGGTTAGGAATTCTTTAGACAAAATGGATGGCCGATCGAAACTGCCCATGGGATGAAGCATACATACATTCAATGCAATCGAAGCTATCCTACATGTTGAACTCTCGTACTTCTAACCTACAGATTCATCTTTAGCAGCCCTTTGTTTGATTAGTTACTCATGGTTTGTGAAGATCTAAAGGAGATGGAATGATTAAGCATGATTTAAAAGAACTTAATAAAAGCGATTGAACAACAGGTACAAAATGAAGAACTCAAAAGACTTAAATTATTACTTATCAAAACTAAGGTTCAGAACATTTCTCAAGAACAATGTGCGATGATCTAAGCAGTAAGCGTTACGTGAATTAGGGAATGAATCAAAACAATGTATCAATGGCAACAGTAGAGAAAAATACAGTAAAGAAAGCTGTAAAAGAGTGCACGGATCTCCTCGTCGCAACGCCTCGGATGAAGGAGAAGATTAGTTGTTCTTGGGGATGAATTCAATCAGAAGAGAAGAAGGATCTTCTCTTCTTCCTCTCGAATTATCGACGCCAAGGGCTGATTTCTTCGTTCCAACAAACGGGAGAAGGAAAATTTGTATGCAGATCGCTTTGCAACGGAGAACTCCATGCTTCTGAGCTGTTTTTTCCCTTCACCCTTTGCCTCTTTTTATAGCTTTTGCAGTTGCCTTCAGCCACGGAGAACCATCCATTCTGAACAACAATCATCCACGTGGCAGCAGGGGAAGGCTTAGGCGGCTGGAAAGTCGCAACAATGATGACTGACGGCTGGAAAAGTTCAACAGAAAATAACTTGGCTTTGCGATTTCCTTGCGAAGGCCGCAATGTTCATTGCGGTTTCAGCAATGTTTCCGCAAACTTCCTGCAATGTACATTTTAACTCATTTTACATCATTTTTCATCATTTTTCGTTCCTTTTCCAAATAAGTCTTATTTTAGCCTCATTCCTCGAATTCTCACATTTAAGCACACATTAAGCTAACTTCTAACAGAAAACACTCAAGAGATTACATGATTTTAAGGTAAATATGGCCCTAAATAATGTACTTTTTGAGAGGTAACACACCCCCAAACTTGAGTTATTGCTCGTCCTCGAGCAATATAAGGGCTTACTTGGGCTGCTAATTATTGTCTTTTAAACTCTACCTAACTGACTTGTTGACTTCCCTAGGCTTACTATCAAAGGCTTTGCTGCCCTGTGACACCCTTCTAGGTTCAAAACTAACTTCACATTCTGCTCATTCTGGTTTCTCTTGCCTTTAAAATCTTTTGTCTTTACAAACTTCCTAACAAATGGTTTATCTGCCTATGTCATTGGGTTCATTGTGCAGCTATCCCTAAGTTTTCAAACTCTCCCTAGTTTTAACTCAGACTCAGTACATGCTTCTAATGTATTTATTATTGAGCTACCTAGGAATCCTTAAAGTCATGTCAGGCTTAGCACACACGAGAATCAGAGTACAGTCCATAGAACAACTAAACCCTGGCATCACTGTGTTGGATCGAAACTCATCTCCCTTGACAAACCTTCAAGCTACAGCCATGTGCTTAGTAAACTAAGGATCAGAGTTCAATTACACAGGACACCTAAGCACTTGGGCCATAGCTTGTTGGCACACATTCTTCTCCCTTGGTTTTACTTTTCCTTTTCCTCTTTTGGTAGAGTCTTCCTTTTGGTTTGCCTTTTGATGCAGTGCCACTTGTGGGTTACACAAATGGCCCTGATTACTCAGCATCCTTTAGAGAGAGACACTACCCTTTACTTTTCTTTTTCTTTCATTTTCATTTTTTTTTTCAAAGAAGAAGAATGTTTATGTTTTTCAAGAGGGAGAGAGGAGTGTTCCTAGGCCTAAAGGTTGCCTCCCCCAAACTTATCACCTCATTGTCCCCAATGAGAAGCTGAGGTGGCACACCCCCAAACTTGTCTTAGAAGCATCTAGTCTAAGGAAAAAAACAGACAGATTTTAAAAATCCTAGGGATAGAATGACCCTCCTAGTTCAGATAACTCATAAGCAGAATTTCACTAAAAACAATATGGTAAGGTCTCACAGAGGTACATGCTCAGCAATATAGGAGGCTAATTTAAACTAACAAGGGTGTACTTGACACTCATCCAGCATGCTCAATAGACAGACTACCTATGGACCTCAGCAATGCAGCCAAATAAAGAGATTTAAAAGCAGACAGCCCATCAAAAAGTCATCCAACAGCATGCTCAAAATGAAAAATATTGCGGTAGCCGCAAAGAATTAAAAATTATTCCAACAGAGCAGTTTTAACTGTGATCAAGGCTCCTAGCATGCGATATTCATTCATAAACAACTACAGAAAACAACAAAACTATCTAAGCTACCTAATCATACGACATTAAACTAAACTAAACTACACTAGGCAAGCAAATTAACAATTTAAAACAGATCACACTATTGATTATAAGGGGGGGGAACAGGTCACCGAAAAGCAGAATTTTTGTTTTTGTTTCTGAGAGGGATCAGAAATACTCCCTCGAATACCGTCAGACTTGCATTCAATCATCCTTATCTTCTTCACTCCTTTCGCTTGGAGGCACCCAAGGGTTCAACAATCCAGCAGGGAAGGTGGGGAACGTGCACCGCAGGTGCTCAGCCAGCTCTTGGTCCCTTGCTTGCTAATATTCAGCCCATTGGGCTAACTTTCGTTGTAAGTCCATCAGGCAGGCCATGGACAATGACTATGCCGCAGCAAGTCCATCCATCTCGAACTCCATGTTGCCCCTTCTTCTCATCCTCAGGGTACTGGGGAGCTCCAAGTGGCCAGCATAGGCTAATCGCCTCTCCTCCTTCGTCACAGGCACTCCTGCACGCAAGCAAAGTTTAGTAATGGTATCGGGGAAAATTCGATGTTAGAGGCTGCGATGACTTCACCCACATCAATGGTGAGTCCCTTCATTATCGCATAGATCAGCGGCGATCTCCCCTGGTTGATGGTTGTCTCGTGGGTGCAGGGGAGATTCGTCTTCGGATGAGGGAGAACCAGATGGCTGCTTTGTCCCTGAGGGCCGCACTCATCAGTGTGTGCCTCCCATTCCTTGAGACTGCCCACGCCGCCTCAGGTTTCCCTATTGTATTCAGAGCTTCCTCCAGGACGGCCTCTGAAGGTGATTCCATGATCCTTGCGTATTCAGAGTTTTTTTGCCCCTTGAGGGCATATGCTTCGTTGATTGCTTCGGCTGAGAAATCAACTTCTACTCCCCTCACCATTGAAGAGCAACGTTCGGGATGCGTGAGGTTGGCGTAGAAGTCGCACACCATGTCAGAATAGGCATGAATTGGGGGCCTACATAGGTCTTCCCAGCCATGATTCATAATCCCTGCGCGCAAGAATTGCGGCAGGTCCGCAAGAGAATCAAGAAATCCTCTCTCGTGGAGGAGTTCTTTCTTCATCAATTCTAGGCCCTTGACCTCTGCTTCTTTGGAGACATACCTCGCAGCTCGAGGCTCATCTTCTTTGTACATCTTCTTCTTCTTCCCCTTGTCCTTTGCTTTAGCTGACCCGACAGCCTCGGTTTTTATTTTCTTGATAGAAGGTTCAGCTTCAACCTTCTTCCTTTTAGTCCTCCTCGACGCTTTTGGCCGCTTGCCCTTCACAATAACAGGGGCTCTCTTCTTGAGCTTTGCATTGGCGGCTATCTGCTGGATGCATTCATCCAGTGAATCATCTTCCTCCTACATCGATTCCCTGGTTTCCCGCACCTCAGGGCTGTCAAGATTGACATCCCTAAAGGGGGAAACAACTTCCTCCTCATTCGAATCATCAATCGACATTGGCTCTTGTTGTTCCTCAGATGACTCCCTGGTTTCCTGCACCTCAGGGCTGTCAAGATTGACATCCCTAAAGGGGAAAACCATATCTTCCTCCTCAGACGGATCATCGATTGGCACCGATTCTTGTGGTTCTTCAGACGAAATTTCAGGCTCCGACTGAGGCTGAGGGGATTCAGGACTCTGCATGGCCGTCTCAAATGATGGTCGGCCACTGTTGAGGCTTTCCTCACTCGCGGTCTTCTTCCCTTTGATCGTGGGATCAATCATTGTTACCTTCCACTTCTTCTTAGGAGGTTTCGTCGGATCAGAGGGATCAGCAGCTGCCGTCGTTGCCACCTTTCACTTCCTTCTCACAGAAAGCTTTGGGGGTCTCGAGGGTTGCGCAGCGTCGGCGTTTGTCAAAGATAGCAACGCCTCCATCACCAATCTTGTCTCTTCCGCGCCAGGTGATGCTTTCTTGGGCGTGGATCGATCGGCTCTCGTGGTCACCATTGTTGTTTCTTGAAGGTCTGAGCTTGGGAGTTCCAGAGGAATGAGAGCTCTCAAATGTGGAGTTTCGAAGGTTTGAGAAATCGTAGAGGAAAATGATCCCCAACGCCTTCTATTTATACTCGGATATTCCCTCAACGGCTCTTTTATTGCGGACTCCGCAATTTTTCTGCAATTTCTCAGCATTGAAAATATAACCGTTGAGATTTTCTTTCCCTTGGTTAATTTGTTGCAAGATCTTAACAACTAATCTTCGATTCTGCAAGATCTTTCCCTTGATCTTCTCCTCTTGATTAACCTCCTTCATGCTGTTTAAGATCTCCAATTACCACGCTCCTAATAAAAATAAAAACAACTTAATTAAAACTAGAAATAATAATATGATAAACAATCTAAAAGAAAAATAAATACGAAGATCTATTCCATAGCCTTCTGTGTTTGAGCATAGCGATATTTCCCCTTGAATGCCCTTGCTCATTTTCTCTTGATTTGAATTTTAGGCTTCGGATAAGAGGAAGACTGAGAGTGTCTTCACATCTCCTTCCTTATAATAGTGCTTCAATCTCGCACCATTTACCATGAACGGCTGCCCTTGATTCAGATTTCGAATTTCAATTGCACCATGCACAAATACATTAGTAATCACAAAAGGACCTGACCACCGAGACTTAAGTTTGCCCGGAAATAATCTAAGTCGTGAGTTAAACAATAGAACATGCTGGCCCTTCTTGAAATCTTTAATCCTAAGTCTACTATCATGCCAAATTTTAGTCTTCTCCTTATACATTTTCGCATTTTCATATGACATATGTCTTAGTTCATCCACCTCATGTAATTGCAGAGACCGCAATGATCCCGCATCGGTTACGCAAAAATTTAACTCTTTCAAGGCCCAAAATGCTTTGTTTTCTAATTCAAGAGGTAAGTGGCATGCTTTTCCATACACTAACCTATAAGGAGACATCCCTAGTGGTGTCTTATATGCAGTCCTATAGGCCCACAGTGCATCATCCAGCTTAAAAGACCAATCACTTCTATTTGGTTTTACAATTTTTTCAAGTATGCTCTTGATCTCTCTATTAGATATTTCAGCTTGTCCGTTCGAGTGTGGATGATAAGGTGTTGCTACTCTATGTCTAACATCATATTTAGCTAACACTTTTTCCATAGCTTTGTTTATAAAGTGGGTTCCTTCATCACTTATTATGGCACGTGGCGTACCAAATCGTGTAAAAATGTGCCTATTTATAAATTTAACGACTGGTTTGGCATCATTTAAGGGACATGCGATTGCTTCTACCCATTTGGAAACATAATCTACAACTACTAAAATGTAAAGATTACCAGCAGATGGAGGGAATGGTCCCATGAAATCAATGCCCCATACATCAAAGAGTTCCAACTCTAAGATATAGGTGAGAGGCATCTCATCTTTTCTACTAAGGTTACCTGTACGTTGACACTCATTGCAGCTATGTGCATAGTCGTGTGCATCCTTGAAGATCGTGGGCCAGAAGTAGCCACTTTGGAACACCTTTGCCGCCGTCCTTTGACCACCAAAGTGTCCACCGTAAGGAGCTGTATGACAATGCTGCAAGACTGACTTTGATTCAGCAGCTGACACACACTTCCTGAGCAAACCATCCGCACAGCTTTTGTAAAGTGTCGGATCGTCCCATATGTACTTCCTAGCCTCGTGTTAGAACCTCTTCTTTTCTTGCCCCCCTCTGAAAGTTGGTAACACCTGTGAGGCAAGGAAGTTAGCAATATCCGCAAACCAAGGTTCTTCGTTGTTATCACAATGCGCTAATACTAAGACATGTTCATCAATAAAGGAGTCATTCATTGCGGGTTCCGCAATTTTTCCGCAATGACTCTGCAATCTAGATAAATGATCAGCAACTACATTTTCACTTCCTTTTTTATCTCTAATCTCTAAGTCAAACACTTGCAATAGTAACACCCATCTAATTAGACGAGGCTTAGCATCAGCCTTCCTCATTAAATATTTTATTGCAGAGTGATCAGTGTACACAACCGTTTTATTTCCTACAATATAAAGCCTAAACTTTTCACATGCAAACACTACCGCTAGCATTTCTTTCTCTGTAGTAGTGTAGCTACATTGTGCTTCATTTAAAGTCTTACTTGCATAATATACAGGATGTGTTAGTTTATCTATCTTTTGGCCCAGCATAGCCCCAATCGCATAGTCACTAGCATCACACATTAGTTCAAAAGGTAAATCCCAATTTGGGCCTACTATAATTGGTTCTTTGACTAAGGCATCCTTAAGTTTGTTCCATGTTATTAGACATTCATTTGAGAAGACAAAAGTTTTATTTAGCTCTAGAAGCTCACACAAGGGTTTAGAGATTTTTGAAAAGTCTTTTATAAATCTCCTATAAAAACCTGCATGTCCTAAGAAACTTCTTATAGCTTTGACATTTTGAGGTTCCACTAACTTCTCAATGATTTCTATTTTGGCCCTATCGACCTCTACTCCTGCTTTGGACACTCTATGCCCTAGTACTATTCCTTCTTCCACCATAAAGTGGCATTTTTCCCAATTTAAGACTAGGTTGGTTTCTTCACACCTAGTTAGAACTTGTCCTAGGTTTTCTAAGCAGTTGTTAAAGGAGTCACCAAAGACTGAGAATTCATCCATAAATATTTCTATCATGGACTCATCTAAGTCAGAGAAGATAGCCAACATGCATCTTTGGAATGTTGCTGGTGCATTGCATAAGCCAAATGACATTCTGCGAAAAGCAAATGTTCCAAAGGGACATGTAAAGGTTGTTTTCTCCTGGTCCTCGGGTCTATGGTAATCTGGTTGTATCTTGAGTAACCATCTAAAAAGCAGTAAAAGGCTCGGCCAGCTATTCTATCTAACATTTGGTCTATAAAGGGCAAAGAAAAATGGTCTTTTTTGGTTTCTTTGTTAAGTTTTCTATAGTCCATACAGACTCTCCATCCTGTAACAGTTCTAGTTGGTATTAATTCGTTGTTTTCATTAACTATTACAGTCATACCACCCTTCTTAGGTACACATTGAATAGGACTAACCCATTGACTATTGGCTATGGGGAAGATTACACTTACATCTAACCATTTGATAATTTCTTTTTTAACTACCTCCTTCATGGAGGGGTTCAACCTACGTTGGTGATCTACTCTAGGTGTATGTTCCTCTTCCATCAATATTTTATGCATGCAATACGAAGGACTTATACCCCTAATATCAGCAATCGTCCAGGCAATAGCTTTTTTATGTTGCTTGAGCAGCAATATTAACGCAATTTCATGCTGTTTACTTAGTTTGGACGAAATAATAACAGGCAAGGTATCCTTCTCTCCTAGATATGCATACTTGAGAGGTTCAAGCAATGGTTTTAATTCTAGTAAAGGTGGTTGTTCAATTGATGGCATTAAAGGAGTTGTGGTTCTTTTAGATAATTCATTAGCCAGGCATACATGTTGAGGATTGTCCACAAATACATCCATCAATTGAGAAATATTTAAATCATCTACCTCTACTTGTGCATAATTAGTAGCATGCTTAATTAACAATTCATGCTCAAGTTCTTCTTCCATTAATGAATCTACAATATCTATAGTTGCACAGGATTCAAGATCAGAGGGGTACCTTAAAGCTTTAAACACACTGAACTTAACCTCCTCATCATGAACTCTCATGGTGAGCTCACCTTTCTGGACATCGATTAGAGCCCTACCTGTGGCTAAGAACGGTCTGCCCAATAGGATTGGCACCTCTTTATCTGCCTCGTAATCCAAAATTATAAAGTCTGCAAGAAAAATAAATTTGTCAACCTTGACAAGTATATCCTCAATCTTACCCTCAGGGTATGCGATGGATTTGTCTGCAAGTTGCAAGGTGACAGTGGTTGGTCGTGCTTCCCCTATCCCAAGTTGTTGGAATAATGACAAGGGCATGAGATTGATGTTGGCTCCCAGATCACACAAAGCTCTGCCCACGTGCTTGCCTCCCAATTCGACTAGTAAGGTGAAGGAACCAGGATCCTTCTCCTTCTTTGGCAGTTTATTTTGGAGTATGGCACTGTACTCCTCAGTGAGATTCACTGTTTCAAATTCACCAATAATTTTTTTGTTAGTAATAATATCTTTTAAGAATTTAACATAGGATGGCTTAGATTGCAAAACTTCCACAAATGGAATATTAACATGCACTTGTTTAAAATTTCTAAAAATTTATGAAAGTGCGCTTCATGTTCTTGTTTCTTTTTTAGCCGTCTAGGGAATGGAGGTGGTGGCACATAGGTAGGCAATTCAGGTTGCCTAATGACAGGTGGAGGCCTCGGGATTTCTTCTGGTTCCTCAATGATAGGTTCCAGCCTCACCCTTGTTGTGCTCGGTGGTGATTGATCAAGGTTGGGCAAAGAACCCAGTGGAGCACTAGACTCTTCATTCTCTACTCGCTTTGGGGCGTCTCTGTTGTTGATCACCAACGGTCTTCCACTTCGAAGTTCAATTGCTTGAACTTGTTCTTTTCCATCCCTTCTTGGCGTTTCAGTATCTGCAGGCAATCTGCCTTGGGGCCTATTTTTCAGTTCATTTGCCAACTGCCCTATTTGATTTTCTAAGCTTCTCAGTGTTTCTTGCTGACTTTGCAGAGTTGGATCATTCTTTGCAATGTACTTCTTCAGCAAGTTCTCTATTGATGATCCTATTGGTTTGTTATATTGTTTTTGGTAAGGGGGTTGGTTAGTTTGTTGAGTGAAACCAGATGTTCCACTCGGCCTTGGTTGATTTTGCATTTGGTTGGTATTTTGTTGTCCACCCCAAGAGAGATTTGGGTGGCTTCTCCAACCAGGGTTATAAGTGTTAGAGTAAGGGTTGTTCCTTGGTTGTTGTTGACATCCAACATAACACACCGAGGATGGTGTTACGTCTCCAAAAGTGACCTTTTTAGGACTTGTTTTCCATAGAAAGATGTACACTCTTAGGTGTTTTTGGTAGGATTTAGCTTAAACCTATGCTTATATATGAGAATTAGAAGAGGGAAGCTAAATTAGGACTTGTGTAAAAAAGGGAAGAAAAGGAATAGAAAACGAAGTTAAAACAATGAAAAATGTGCATTGCGGCAGCATTGCGGAAACATTGCTAAAACAGCAATGTTTTAAGTGAAATCCGTAAGTTGATTGATCTTTTTCTGTTATGTTCCGTTATTTCAGGGATTCGTTCTTTCTCCTCCATCCATTTTGAAGTACGACGTTGAGGATGGATGGTTCTCCTTGGCCCAAACGCACCTGCAGATTACTATAAAAGGGAGTCAAAGTAGAGGGTTTGATCATCATCCGAAAGCGTAGAAGTCTCTTCGCAGCGCAGTCTTTTCCAGTCATTCTCTTCTCCGTCTGTTGGTTTGAGAGGTTCAGCTGTTGGAGTCGACAATCTGATAGGAAGGAGAGGAGATTCATCTTCTCTCCTGATTGGATTCATCCAAGCAAAGCTCACCTTTCTCACCCTTCAGCCGAGGCGTTTGCAACGAGGCGTTCAAGCTCACTTACTGCTTTCTGTCTTTTACTTCTCATTTCCAGCACTGTTTTGTTGTTGTTTCTTTTCCATTAGTTAGTACATTCTATTTCGTTGCTTTCTGTCTTTATGTTATTCACTTTAAGTTTCCCTTTGTTCATTCAAACAATCGATTAATCCAAGCACAATTCATCATTTCGCACTTTGTCTTTACCTTCTCTGCCTACTATTTTTCATTGCTGTTTTGTCTTTAAATTTCCTCTAAGCATGTCTACTTCATCTAATATTTCTGTTCTCTCTATATCCATGAGTAACTAAGTCACATAGGGGCATGCTAATGACAATACTATAGGCTTAAAAACGTGAACCAAGCATGTAGGATAGCTCTCGAATGCATTGATTGTATGTAAGCTTCATCCCACGGGCAATTTCGATTGGCCATCCATTTTGTCCAAAGAACTCCTAACCTCTGGAAGGAGTAAGAGTTCAGAGTCATACACTCATGCTAGCCTCTCAAGGTAGCCAGAAAACGACCTAGGAATAGGCGTTTTCCTAGTACAAACCATAACTTTATGCTTTAACAAGATGCTTAAGACCTTACTTGGACATGAGTAAACTAAAGAATCTAATGCATGAAATCGGAAGATACATGAGATTGAGTTAGTTTGATGCATAGTGAGTTGATCCAATACTTGAGAATCGTGTGAAAATGCCTATAGAGGAGTCGTTAGTGGCCCTTGTTTCTCCATTTTACACACTTTCGCTGTTAGTAACATTGCGGTAGAATTGATGTTCTCGCAATTCTGCTAAGTTAAAAATTCTGCTTGACTACTTTTCTCTTCGTTTATTAATTTCTTCTCTTTACATTTGCGTTTACCATTGACTTGCACTTGTTTATGTTGCTACCTTTTATATATTCAACAGTAAATAGGAATTTTAAAACCAAATCTACCCCTTCAAATCCACCCATTCTTGCTTAACAATACATTTCACGAGTAGCTAATAATAAATCTCTGTGGGAAAACGAATGAAAAAATACTTACTACTTGCTACAAGATCATGTATGCTTGCATGTTCTGAGTGCTCTCTCTCTCTTATTGCTATTTATTTCACACATTGAGCACGCAACAAGTTTTTGGCGCCGCTGCCGGGCATTTAGTTTAGTGAAAACGAAGTTTGTTAAGTTAGAAAACCAACTCTTAATATCTATTGAAGCTGATCTATTTTCATTTCTTTTGCAGGTACTATTTGGGTTAGTTTATGAATGAGCCTTCAAGTAGTGATCTAGAGTTCAACCCTGAGCCTGAGAGATTACTTAGGGCCAGAAATAGAGCCAAGAAACGTCTCTTTAACCAACCCCCTTTACCTCAAATAATTGCCGAAACCGCAGAGTCTCTTCAATCCTCTCAAGAAGAAATGGATAGATTAGTTCCAAATTCGGTACCTATCACTCGCAATCCCATCGAAATAGCGAATGATAAGGATAGTGCCATTCTCTCATACTTAGTTCCCATGCCTGGGGAGCTAAACCCAAGCATCATCCGCCCTTAAATTACTTCCAACTCATTCGAGTTAAAGCCAGTAATTTTACAAATGTTGTCCACTGTGGGACAATTCTTTGGAGTGGAAAATGAGGACCCCCACAACCATCTTAGAAACTTCTTAGGAGTCAGTGATACATTCATCATCCCTGGAGTTTCCCAAGAAGCCTTGAGGCTCTACCTCTTCCCTTACTCTTTGAGGGACAAAGCAAAGACGTGGTTAAACTCATTGCCCTCTGGATCAGTCCTCAATTGGACAGACTTGGCGGAGAAATTCCTAGTAAAATACTTTCCACCTGATAGGAATTCTACTTTTCGTGATGATATAATCAAGTTCAAACAAGCTGAGAATGAGTCTCTTCACGAAGCTTGGACATGGTTCAAGGACCTTCTTCTTAAATGTCCACACCATGGCATCCCATGGTGTATCCAAATAGAGGTCTTTTTCAAAGGATGCAACCCCAGCACCAGACAAGTGTTGAATTCATCTGCTGGAGGTTCCATGCTGTCCAAGAGTTATAACGAAGCCTATGAGATCTTGGAGAAGATCTCAACATCTCACTGTAGGTGGTCAGATGATCCAGTTGAGCCAACTAGAGCTCAAGACAAGGACGCACTCAATGCCATGAGTAGCCAAATAAGCGCCCTGACCAACCTAGTCAAGCAAATGGCTCAAGCCAATCTCCAAACTAGTGTCAACACCGCCACAGCCATGTCAATGGGCACCCAACCAAGTCAAGGTGAGACACTTATCTGTGGATTCTGTGGGGAAGGGCACCTGTATGAATACTGCCCTGGGAATCCAGCCTCAGTCTGCTATGTTGGAAGCCAGCAGCAGCCTAGGAACAACCCCTATTCCAACACTTACAATCCTGGTTGGAGGAACCACCCAAACCTTTCATGGGGTGGCCAACAGAATGCTAACCAAGCTCCTAACCAGCCAAGACCGAGTGGAACACCTGGTTTCACTCCCCAACATAACCAATCCATGTATCAAAAACCATACAACCAACCTGTAGGATCCTCTGTAGAAAACTTACTTAAGGAATACATAGCCAAGAATGACGCCACTCTACAGAGTCAGCAAGCTACTCTTAGGAGCTTAGAGAACCAAATAGGGCAACTAGCCAATGAACTCAAAAGTAGGCCCCAAGGTAGACTACCTGCTGACACTGAAGTGCCAAGGAGAGATGGGAAAGAGCAAGTTCAAGCAATTGAACTTAGGAGTGGGAGACCATTGGTGAGCAACACTAAAGAAACACCAAAGAGAGTAGAGAACAATGAGTCTAGTGCTCCACTGGAGTCTCTGCCAAACCAAGGTCCACCACCAACAAGCACATCAGGACCAAGGCTGGAGCCAATCATAGAAGAGATAGAAGAAATCCCAAGGCCTCCACCTATCCTGAGGCGACCTGAAGTGCCTGCATATGTGCCACCACCTCCATTTCCTCGAAGGCTAAAGAAAAAACAAGAACAGGAAGTGCACTTTAACAAGTTTTTAGAAATTCTTAAGCAAGTGCATGTTAATATTCCTTTTGTAGAAGTTTTACAGTCTATGCCTTCCTATGTTAAGTTTTTGAAGGATATTATCACTAACAAGAAAATAATTGGTGAGTTTGAAACAGTAAATCTCACTGAGGAGTGTAGTGCCATACTCCAGAACAAGCTACCCAAGAAGGAGAAGGATCCTGGTTCCTTCACCTTACCAGTAGAGCTAGGAGGCAAGCACGTGGGCAGAGCTCTCTGTGACCTGGGAGCCAGCATAAACCTCATGCCCCTATCACTATTCCGCCAGCTAGGAATAGGAGAAGCACGTCCAACCACTGTCACTTTACAACTTGCAGACAGATCCATAGCCTACCCTGAGGGTAAGATTGAGGATATTCTTGTAAAGGTTGACAAGTTTATTTTCCTTGCAGATTTCATCATCCTAGATTATGAAGCAGACAAGGAGGTCCCCATCCTATTAGGCAGACCATTTCTAGCCACAGGTAGGGCCCTGATAGATGTCCAGAAAGGTGAGCTCACTATGAGGGTTCATGATGAGGAGGTTAAATTTAGTGTTTATAAAGCCTTAAGGTACCCCTCTGACTCTGAATCTTGTGCTAGCATGGACATTGTAGATTCACTGATGGAAGAACAGCTGGAGCATGAATTATTAACTAAGCATGCTAATAATTATGTAGAATTAGATTTAACTGATTTAAATGTTTCTGAGATAATGGATATACCTGTAGATAAAACACAGCATGTTTGTATGAATAATGACCTGACTGACAGATCCTTGAATCCTTTAAAACCATCCATTGAGCATCCACCTGTCTTAGAATTGAAACCACTGCCCACACATCTTAAGTATGCATATTTAGGAAGTAATGAGACTCTGTCTGTGATTATTTCATCTAAATTAAGTGAGAAGCATGAGGTTGAGCTGATTTTATTACTTAAACAACATAGGAAGGCTATTGCATGGACTATTAGTGACATTAGAGGCATTAGCCCTTCCTATTGCATGCATAAGATAATACTAGAGGAAGAACATACACCCCGAGTAGATCACCAACGTAGGTTGAACCCCTCTATGAAAGAGGTAGTTAAAAAGGAAATAATAAAATGGTTAGATGCTGGTGTGATCTTCCCTATAGCTAGTAGTCAGTGGGTGAGTCCTATACAATGTGTACCTAAGAAGGGGGGGATGACTGTGATAGTCAATGAGAGCAATTAACTTATTCCAACTAGGACTATTACAGGGTGGAGAGTGTGTATGGATTATAGGAAATTAAATAAGGAAACCAAAAAGGACCACTTCCCTCTACCATTCATTGACCAAATGTTAGATAGGATAGCTGGTAGAGCTTACTACTGCTTCTTAGACGGTTATTCAGGATATAACCAGATCACTATAGACCCTAAGGACCAGGAGAAGACAACCTTCACTTGCCCTTTTGGAACTTTTGCCTTTCGCAGAATGCCTTTTGGCTTATGCAATGCACCGGCAACATTCCAGAGGTGCATGTTGGCGATCTTCTCTGATTTAGATGAGTCCATGATAGAGATATTCATGGATGATTTCTCAGTCTTTGGTGATTCATTCACAAACTGTTTAGAGAACTTAGGACAAGTCCTGGCTAGGTGTGAGGAGACCAACCTAGTCCTTAATTGGGAGAAGTGCCACTTCATGGTGGACGAAGGGATTGTCTTAGGTCATAGAGTGTCTAGAGCAGGAGTGGAGGTCGATAGGGCCAAGATTGAAATCATAGAGAAGTTGGTGGAACCTCAGAATGTAAAAGCCATTAGAAGTTTCTTAGGACATGCAGGCTTCTATAGAAGGTTAATTAAGAACTTTTCTAAGATCTCCAAGCCTTTATGTGAGCTTCTAGAGCTGAACAAACCATTCATCTTCTCTAAAGAATGTTTCCTAGCCTGGAAAACCCTTAAGGAAGCACTAGTCAAAGCACCTATTATAGTAGGGCAAAATTGGGACCTCCCATTTGAGATGTTATGTGATGCAAGTGACTATGCTGTAGGGGTTATGCTAGGACAAAAGATTGACAAGTTAACACACCCTGTATACTATGCTAGTAAGACACTTAATGAGGCACAATGTAATTACACAACCACTGAGAAGGAGATGCTAGCTGTAGTATTTGCCTGTGAGAAGTTTAGGAATTACATTGTAGGCACTAGAACAATCGTGTATACAGATCACTCTGCACTAAAGTACCTTATGAGGAAGGCTGATGCTAAGCCTAGGTTGATTAGATGGGTATTGCTGCTGCAAGAGTTTGATCTGGACATTAGAGATAAGAAAGGATGTGAAAATGTGGTTGCGGATCATCTTTCTAGATTGCAGCATAATTGCGGAAAAATTGCGGAAACCGCAATTTCTGATGCTTTTATTGATGAACATGTCTTTGTATTGACTCATCGTGATAACGATGAGGAACCTTGGTTTGCTGACATTGCTAACTTCCTTGCCTCGCAGGTACTACCAACTTTCAAGGGAGGACAAGAAAAGAAGAGGTTCCTTCATGAAGCTAGGAAGTTCATATGGGATGATCCCACACTCTACAAGACATGTGCTGATGGTCTGCTAAGGAAGTGTGTATCAGCTGCTGAGGCGAAGTCTGTGTTGCAGCACTGCCATACAGCGCCCTATGGTGGACACTTTGGTGGCCAAAGAACAGCTGCAAAGGTGTTCCAGAGTGGCTACTATTGGCCAACGATCTTCAAGGATGCCCACAACTATGCACACAGCTGTGATGAATGCCAGAGAACAGGTAACCTTAGTCGAAAGGATGAGATGCCTCTCACTTACATCTTAGAGTTGGAGCTCTTTGATGTGTGGGGCATTGACTTCATGGGACCATTTCCCCCATCATCAGGCAACCTTTACATACTTGTAGCAGTAGACTATGTATCTAAGTGGGTAGAGGCCATAGCATGTCCAAACAATGATGCCAAAACAGTCATTAAGTTCCTTAATAGGCATATTTTTACTAGGTTTGGGACAGCTCGAGCTATAATTAGTGATGAAGGAACACATTTCATTAATAAAGCTATGGAGAAAGTGTTGGCTAAATATAATGTTAGACATAGAGTAGCCACCCCTTATCACCCACATTCGAATGGACAAGCTGAAATTTCAAATAGGGAGATTAAAAACATACTCGAAAAGGTGGTCAAACCCAATAGAAAAGATTGGTCGTTTAAACTCGAGGATGCACTTTGGGCATATAGGACTGCATATAAGACACCCCTAGGTATGTCTCCTTATAGACTTGTGTATGGCAAAGCATGTCACTTACCATTCGAATTGGAAATTAAAGCATTTTGGGCCCTAAAAGAGTTGAATTATTGCGTGACCGATGCGGGAACATTGCAGTCTTTGCAATTACATGAGCTTGATGAGCTTAGACATATGTCCTATGAAAATGCTAAAATGTATAAGGAAAAGACCAAGATTTGGCACGACAGTAGACTTAGGATTAAGGACTTTAAGAAAGGCCAGCTTGTCTTATTATTTAACTCACGGTTGAAATTATTTCCAGGCAAACTTAAGTCCAGATGGTCAGGTCCTTTTGTGATAACTAACGTGTTTGTTCATGGTGCAATCGAGATTAAGAACCTGCAGCAAAGGCAACCGTTCATGGTTAATGGTGCAAGATTGAAGCATTATTATGAGGAAGGAGATGTGAAGACTCTCTCGGCCTTCCTCTTGACTGAAACGTGAAAATAAAATCGAGAGAGGACGAGTGATCACTGTGCTCGTCCATGCGAGGCTAATGCCTTAGTTTATTTTTTGCTATTTTTTCGGTTACTGTTTGTAGAGATTTTTGTGTGATTTTAATTACGAATTTGATGTTAATTTTATTTCTTTTTGTAGGAGATCGACAGAGGGAATCAAGGAGATGAATTTAGGATAAAAGAATCGGGGAAGATATGGGACCAAATCAAAGATTACGTTGAGGAGATATTAGCATTTGAAACGGAAAAATCTCCAACGGTCACTAAAATTGCGCTGGATTTGCAGAATCCGCAACGGAAATAGCCCTTGGGATTTCCATCATTACTTATAGCCGTTAGAAGCGCGCTGATCCGTACGCTTCCCCCATTCTCTGAACTCCAAGAAATCTCTCTCCTTCTTCATCTGCAATTCCTCTTTCCAGATTCCTACGATTCCACCATGGTGCTAACGAGAGCTGAGAGATCTGCGTCCAAGAAGAAGGCTGACGACGCTGAAATTGCTGCGAGGGAAGCACTCCTCGCCTTGGCAGATGCTGAGGCTGCGCGCACTGAACGACTCCCCAAGCTGCCTGTCCGTAAGAAGAAGTGGAAAGTGGTTACGGAGATCCCTGCTGGACCCTCTGAACCAGCAGGAACGCCCAAGAAACGCAAGTGGAAGATGGCTGTGGCCGAAGCAGCGATCAAGAAGAAGACTCCCTCTGTGGAGAGTCAAGAAAGTGGTCGTCTGTCACACGAGTCGGCCAGGCAAAGCTCTTCGCCATCTCCACCAGCGCGAAGCCCTGAGCTTTCTCCATCGCCACAGAGCTCTGAACACACTCCACCGGCGCAGAGCCCTGAAGCATCACCCATCTCCCAGAAGCCTGACCCCAAATTTCCATATGGAGAGCATCAAGAATCGACGCAGGGTAGTGAGGAAGCTGAAGAAGAAGAGGTCTTCTCTCCTTTGAGGGAAGCCAGCCCCGAGAGTCCAGCACAGGGGGATGATTCAATGGACGAGACACTGGGGGATTGCCTCCAGCAGATCACAACCAAGGCAAGATTGAAAAAGAAGGCCACCAAGGTTGTCAAGGCCAAACGGCCAAAAGCCTCGAAGAAGTCTAAGAAAAAGAAAGCCAGGGGTGAGCCTTCATCAAAGAAGGTGAGTGATGAGCCGTCTCTGAAGAAGCTCAAGATCGAGGCTGCTGAATCAGCCAAACCAAAAGACAAGGGGAAAGCCAAGCTGTACCCCGAAGATGAGCCTCAATCAGTGAGGTATGTGTCCTCTGATGCAGAATCAAGGGGCACTGAGCTGAGGGAGAGGGACCTGCTGCACGAGAAAGGATTCCTCGACGCGCTCGCAGACCTGCCGCAGTTCTTGCGCGCAGGGATCACAAATCACGGCTGGGAAGAGCTGTGCAGGCCGCCCAACCCCGCCTACTTCAGCATGGTGTATGATTTTTACGCCAATTTGATGAACCCTGAGGATGGCCTGTCTGTGGTCAGAGGAGTCGAGGTGGATTTCTCAGCGAAGGCAATCAATGAAGCCTATGGCCTCAAAGGGCAGAAGCACACGGATTATGCAAGGATCGTTGATGAGCCAACATAAGCTGTCCTGGAGGAAGCACTTCGAATCATTGGCCAGCCTGAGGCATCGTGGACAGTTTCACGCAATGGGAGGCACACTCTCATGAGTGCTAACCTCACAGCCAAGGCAGCTGTCTGGTTCTCATTTGTGCGCAGAAGGTTGTCCCCGGTGACCCACGAGACCACCATCAACCAAGGCAGATCGCTGCTGGTCTATGCGATCATGAGGAGCCTCACAATCAACGTTGGTGAAGTCATTGCAGCCTCAATCGCAGACTGCGCTAAAAAGGGTAAGGGTCCACTTTTCTTTCCTAATACAATTACTAAGCTCTGCTTACGTGCAGGGGTCCCAATCGAGCGAATGGAAAGGCAGCTGGCCTACACGGGGCACCTGGAGTTGCCTACTGCCTTGAGGATGCGAAGGAAGGGGAACATGGAGTTCGAGCTGGATGGCCTGGCTGCTACTCAGTCTCTGTCCATGGCATGCCTGATGGATCTGCAGAAGCAGATGGCTCAATGGGCCACATATGCGCAGGCAAGGGATAAGGATGTGGCAGACCAATTGGGCTGCATCTTCCCTGAGTTCCCCATGGACCTACTGACTCCATGGGCGCCTCCAAGACCAAGAAGGGATGATGATGATGAGGACATCTGAGTGCGAGGTTGAGAAGCACTCAAGGGAGTATTTCTGTTCCTTAAAAGAAAAAAAAAATAATTAAACTGCTTTTCGTTGAACCATGTGAATTATGCTATTTTGAGTTAAATTTGGATCTGTTTTTAGTTCTTTATTGCTGCTGTTTAGATTTGCTTAGTATAGGCTGATGATAGTTGAATAAGTAGACTAGTTTAGTTTCCTTTTTGTATAACTTAAATGACTGGAAAGAGCATGCATAGGGGCCCTGATCACTGCTATGTCTGCCCTGTATCCATTGCGAAATAATTGCGGAATCCGCAATTTTTATTAGTAAATGCATGTTTTTGACTGACTGTTTAGCTAGGCTGGTTCTGTTTAAATTTTGTCTTTTGCTGCTATCTTGACTGCCTTATATAGCCTATCTAAAAGCATGCTGGATGAGTGTCATAGGACACCTTTGATAGTTTAAATTAACCTCTTAAAAGTGCTCAGCATGCGTAGCTTTAAGTCCTTCTCTGCCTGTTTTTATAAATTTCTGTTGCTGTAATGTTTGCTTTTAGAATGTTCTCTCTATCCCTAGGGCTTTTTAGATTCTCTTTGTTTTACTTTAGACTAGATGCTTCTAGGACAAGTTTGGGGGTGTGCCACCTCAGACACTCATTGGGGACAATGAGTAGTTTAAGTTTGGGGGAGGCCACCCTAGGCCTAGGAACATTCCTCTCTCCCTTAAAAGCATAAGCATTCTTCTTCTCCTTTACAAAAAATGATGAGCTGAAAAAAAATGAAAAATAGAATAAAGAGGGGTGTCTCTCTTAGGTTGCTGAGTAATCAGTGTCAAGTGTGTAACCCACAAGTGGCATTGCATCAAAAGGCAACCAAAGGAGAGGCTCCACCAAAGTAAGAAAGAAAAAAGGAAGAAATAGGGAAGAAGAATGTATACCTAGGAGTTGCAACTTTGTGGCTTAGATGTCCTGAATAAAAAGAACTCTGATCCTCAATTAGCTGAGCACAAAGTTGTAACTTGTAGGGTTGTTTAGGGAGATGAATGTATGTCCAATGTAGTGATGTCAGGGTTTAGGTTGTTCTCTAAAAGTACTACTGTCACTGTTAATACTAAGACTGGCATGACTCTAAGGAATCCTAGGTAGCTCAAAAGTAAAACTAGAAGCATGTACTGAGTCTGGGGTAAAGGTAGGTAGAATTTGAAACCTTAGGGATAGTTGCACGATATGACAGAAGCAAGTAGATCAGTTGTAAGGAGTTAATGAAATAGTAGGAGCATTAGGCGTGCGAAGTCAGAAGAAGCTAGATAAGAGGATAGTTGTAAACTTAGGAGTGTGTCACAGGACAACACTGCTATAAATAGGAAGTTAGGGGAGTCAACAAGTGGTTAAGAGGATAAAAAAGCAGCCAAAGTAAGTCCTTAGATTGCTCGAGGAAGAGCAAAACCATAAGTTTGGGGGTGTGTTACGTCTCCAAAAGTGACCTTTTTAGGACTTGTTTTCCATAGAAAGATGTACACTCTTAGGTGTTTTTGGTAGGATTTAGCTTAAACCTATGCTTATATATGAGAATTAGAAGAGGGAAGCTAAATTAGGACTTGTGTACAAAAGGGAAGAAAAGGAATAGAAAACGAAGTTAAAAGAATGAAAAATGTGCATTGCGGCAGCATTGCGGAAACATTGCTAAAACAGCAATGTTTTAAGTGAAATCCGTAAGTTGATTGATCTTTTTCTGTTATGTTCCGTTATTTCAGGGATTCGTTCTTTCTCCTCCATCCATTTTGAAGTACGACGTTGAGGATGGATGGTTCTCCTTGGCCCAAACGCACCTGCAGATTACTATAAAAGAGGGTCAAAGTAGAGGGTTTGATCATCATCCGAAAGCGTAGAAGTCTCTTCGCAGCGCAGTCTTTTCCAGTCATTCTCTTCTCCGTCTGTTGGTTTGAGAGGTTCAACTGTTGGAGTCGACAATCTGATAGGAAGGAGAGGAGATTCATCTTCTCTCCTGATTGGATTCAGCACTGTTTTGTTGTTGTTTCTTTTCCATTAGTTAGTACATTCTATTTTGTTGCTTTCTGTCTTTATGTTATTCACTTTAAGTTTCCCTTTGTTCATTCAAACAATCGATTAATCCAAGCACAATTCATCATTTCGCACTTTGTCTTTACCTTCTCTGCCTACTATTTTTCATTGCTGTTTTGTCTTTAAATTTTCTCTAAGCATGTCTACTTCATCTAATATTTATGTTCTCTCTATATCCATGAGTAACTAAGTCACATAGGGGCATGCTAATGACAATACTATAGGCTTAAAAACGTGAACCAAGCATGTAGGATAGCTCTCGAATGCATTGATTGTATGTAAGCTTCATCCCACGGGCAATTTCGATTGGCCATCCATTTTGTCCAAAGAACTCCTAACCTCTGGAAGGAGTAAGAGTTCAGAGTCATACACTCATGCTAGCCTCTCAAGGTAGCCAGAAAACGACCTAGGAATAGGCGTTTTCCTAGTACAAACCATAACTTTCTGCTTTAACAAGATGCTTAAGACCTTACTTGGACATGAGTAAACTAAAGAATCTAATGCATGAAATCGGAAGATACATGAGATTGAGTTAGTTTGATGCATAGTGAGTTGATCCAATGCTTGAGAATCGTGTGAAAATGCCTATAGAGGAGTCGTTAGTGGCCCTTTCTTCTCCATTTTACACACTTTCGCTGTTAGTAACATTGCGGTAGAATTGTTGTTCTCGCAATTCTGCTAAGTTAAAAATTCTGCTTGACTACTTTTCTCTTCGTTTATTAATTTCTTCTCTTTACATTTGCGTTTACCATTGACTTGCACTTGTTTATGTTGCTACCTTTTATATATTCAGCAGTAAATAGGAATTTTAAAACCAAATCTACCCCTTCAAATCCACCCATTCTTGCTTAACAATACACTTCACGAGTAGCTAATAATAAATCTCTGTGGGAAAACGAATGAAAAAATACTTACTACTTGCTACAAGATCATGTATGCTTGCATGTTCTGAGTGCTCTCTCTCTCTTATTGCTATTTATTTCACACATTGAGCACGCAACAGATGGATTCCCAGGGAAAAAATCATACATGTGCCCTTCCCCACATAATCCACAGACTAGTGCCTCACCTTGGTTGGCTGTTGCGCTTGTTGAAACAGTTGTTGCGGGGTTGACACTTTGTTGAATATTAGTTTGAGCCATTTGTTTTACTAGATTGGTCAGGGCATTGATTTGGCTGCTCATTGCACTAAGTGCATCCATGTCTTCAGCCTTCCTTCTGTTTGGCTCCACCGGATCGTCTGACCATCTACAATGTGATGTTGAGATTTTCTCCAAAATCTCATAGGCTTCATTGTAGCTCTTTGAAAGCATGGAACCTCCAGCTGAGGAATTCAACACTTGCTTCGTGCTGGGGTTGCATCCTTTGAAGAACACTTCTATTTGAATACACCATGGTATGCCATGGTGTGGACATTTGAGTAATAAGTCCTTGAATCTAGTCCAAGTTTCGTGTAGTGATTCGTTTTCGGCTTGCTTGAATTTGATAATATAATCACGAAAGTTAGAGTTCCTATCTGGAGGGAAGTATTTTACTAGGAACTTTTCAGCAAGATCTGTCCAATTGACAATTGATCCAGAGGGGAAGGAATTCAGCCACGTTTTGGCCTTGTCTCTTAACGAATATGGGAAAAGGTAAAGTCTTAAGGCTTCTTGAGACACTCCTGGGATGACAAAGGTGTCACTTACTCCCAGGAAGTTTCTCAAGTGGTTGTGGGGGTCTTCGTTCTCAACTCCAAAGAATTGTCCAACTGTGGACAGCATTTGGAACATGACGGGTTTTAACTCGAATGAGTGAGCTGTAATCTCGGGGCGTATGATGCTCGGATTAAGCTCCTCAGGCATTGGTACAAGGTATGAAAGAATGACACTATCCTTGTCATTCACAATTTCAATGGGGTTGCGAATGATAGGTGCTCGGTTTGGGGCTTCTCTATCCATTTCAGTTTGTTGTGATTGCGATGACTCTGCGTGGTCCGCAATGTACTGAATTACAGGTGGCTGTTTAAAAAGGCGTTTCTTGGTTTTATTTCTGGCTGGTAGAAGTCTCTCAGGCTCATGATTAAATTCTAGGTTGAGATTTGGAAACTCATTCATAAACTAGCTTGATAGTACCTATAAAGAAAATGCAAAAAGATTAGCTCCAATAAATATGAAGTTTTTCTAAAATAACACAATTCGTGTTTACTAAACAAAATCCCCGGCAGCGGCACCAAAAACTTGTTGCGTGCTGAGTGTGTAAATAAAATGTGATGCGAAGAGCACTCAGATCATGCAAGCATACATGGTCTGCAACAAGTGATAAGTATTTTTTTAATTCGTTTTCCCACAGAGATTGAGTTTAGTTATTAACGAGTTGAGGTGCTAAATTAGGTGAGGGAACTTAATTTGGGTACATTTGGGGTTGTTGTGCCAAAATAATAAAGAAGCAAGCAGGATGCAATTATAAAGGGAAAGCAAGTAAAGAGAATAAGCTATATTGTGAAGAGAAAAGAATTGCGGATCTCGCAATATTCTAGCAATAAAATCGCAAGAGTAAAAAGACTAGAAAAAATGTTAAGGCAAAAACAGAACTATTTTATTGCGGTTCTCGCAATAATCTAGCAATTAAATTAGCGACGATTTAAAGGTAAGATAAGGCAACAAGGTCAACTTAAGACTCCTCTATAGGCACTTAACTACGATCATTCAGCAGTAGATTAACTTATCATGCATCGATTTAGCCCAGTCTCATGCATCTCTCGCTACATGCATTAGATCTTTAGTTCATTCATATCCAAGTAAGACATAAACACCTATTTATATAAGCAAGCTAACAATCGTGCTAGGAGAACGCCTATTCCTAGGCCATTTTCTGGTTACCATAAAAGGCTAGCATGAATGTATGACTCTGAACTCTTACTCCTTCCGGAGGTTAGGAATTCTTTAGACAAAATGGATGGCCGATCGAAATTGCCCATGGGATGAAGCATACATACATTCAATGCAATCGAAGTTATCCTACATGTTGAACTCTCGTACTTCTAACCTACAGATTCATCTTTAGCAGATCTTTGTTTGATTAGTTACTCATGGTTTGTGAAGATCTAAAGGAGATGGAATGATTAAGCATGATTTAAAAGAACTTAATAAAAGTGATTGAACAAGAGGTAAAAAATGAAGAACTCGAAAGACTTAATGTATTACTTATCAAAACTAAGGTTCAGAACATTTCTCAATAACAATGTGCGATGATCTAAGCAGTAAGCGTTACGTGAATTAGGGAATGAATCAAAACAATGTAGCAATGGCAACAGTAGAGAAAAAGACAGTAAAGAAAGCTGTAAAAGAGTGCACGGATCTCCTCGTCGCAACGCCTCGGATGAAGGAGAAGATTAGCTGTTCTTGGGGATGAATTCAATCAGAAGAGAAGAAGGATCTTATCTTCTTCCTCTCGAATTATCGACGCCAAGGGCTGATTTCTTCGTTCCATCAAACGGGAGAAGGAAAATTCGTATGCAGATCGCTTTGCAACGGAGAACTCCACGCTTCTGAGCTGTTTTTTCCCTTCACCCTTTGCCTCTTTTTATAGCTTTTGCAGTTGCCTTCAGCCACGGAGAACCATCCATTCTGAACAACAATCATCCACGTGGCAGCAGGGGAAGGCTTAGGCGGCTGGAAAGTCGCAACAATGACGACTGACGGCTGGAAAAGTTCAATAGAAAATAACTTAGCTTTGCGATTTCTTTGCGAAGGCCGCAATGTTCATTGCGGTTTCAGCAATGTTTCCGCAATCTTCCTGCAATGTACATTTTAACTCATTTTACATCATTTTTCATCATTTTTCGTTCATTTTCCAAATAAGTTCTATTTTAGCCTCATTCCTCGAATTCTCACATTTAAGCACACATTAAGCTAACTTCTAACAGAAAACACTCAAGAGATTAAATGATTTTAAGGTAAATATGGCCCATAATAATGTACTTTTGGAGAGGTAACACACCCCCAAACTTGAGTTATTGCTCGTCCTCGAGCAATATAAGGGCTTACTTGGGCTGCTAATTCTTGTCTTTTAAACTCTACCTAACTGACTTGCTGACTTCCCTAGGCTTACTATCAAAGGCTTTGCTGTCCTGTGACACCCTTCTAGGTTCAAAACTAACTTCACATTCTGCTCATATTTGTTTCTCTTGCCTTTAAAACCTTTTGTCTTTACAAACTTCCTAACAAATGGTTTATCTTCCTATGTCATTGGGTTCATTGTGCAGCTATCCCTAAGTTTTCAAACTCTCCCTAGTTTTAACTCAGACTCAGTACATGCTTCTAATGTATTTATTATTGAGCTACCTAGGAATGCTTAAAGTCATGTCAGGCTTAGCACACACGAGAATCAGAGTACAGTCCATAGAACAACTAAGCTCTGGCATCACTGTGTTGGATCGACACTCATCTCCCTTGACAAACCTTCAAGCTACAGCCCTGTGCTTAGTAAACTAAGGATCAGAGTTCAATTACACAGGACACCTAAGCACTTAGGCCATAGTTTGTTGGCACACATTCTTCTCCCTTGGTTTTACTTTTCCTTTTCCTCTTTTGGTAGAGTCTTCCTTTTGGTTTGCCTTTTGATGCAATGCCACTTGTGGGTTACACAAATGGCCCTTATTACTCAGCATCCTTTAGAGAGAGACACTACCCTTTACTTTTCTTTTTCTTTCATTTTCATTTTTTTTTCAAATAAGAAGAATGTTTATGTTTTTCAAGAGGGAGAGAGGAGTGTTCCTAGGCCTAAAGGTTGCCTCCCCCAAACTTATCACCTCATTGTCCCCAATGAGAAGCTGAGGTGGCACACCCCCAAACTTGTCTTAGAAGCATCTAGTCTAAGGAAAAAACAGACAAATTTTAAAAATCCTAGGGATAGAATGACCCTCCTAGTTCAGATAACTCATAAGCAGAATTTCACTAAAAACAACATGGTAAGGTCTCACAGAGGTACATGCTCAGCAATATAGGAGGCTAATTTAAACTAACAAGGGTGTACTTGACACTCATCCAGCATGCTCAATAGACAGACTACCTATGGACATCAGCAATATGCGATGATCTAAGCAATAAGCGTTACGTGAATTAGGTAATGAATCAAAACAATGTAGCAATGGCAACAGTAGAGAAAAAGACAGTAAAGAAAGTTGTAAAAGAGTGCACGGATCTCCTCATCGCAATGCCTCGGATGAAGGAGAAGATTAGCTGTTCTTGGGGATGAATTCAATCAGAAGAGAAGAAGGATCTTCTCTTCTTCCTCTCGAATTATCGACGCCAAGGGCTTATTTCTTTGTTCCAACAAACGGGAGAAGGAAAATTCGTATGCAGATCGCTTTGCAACGGAGAACTCCACGCTTCTGAGCTGTTTTTTCCCTTCACCCTTTGCCTCTTTTTATAGCTTTTGCAGTTGCCTTCAGCCACGGAGAACCATCCATTCTGAACAACAATCATCCACGTGGCAGCAGGGGAAGGCTTAGGGGGCTGGAAAGTCGCAACAATGACGACTGACGGCTGGAAAAGTTCATCAGAAAATAACTTGGCTTTGCGATTTCCTTGCGAAGGTCGCAATGTTCATTGCGGTTTCAGCAATGTTTCCGCAATCTTCCTACAATGTACATTTTAACTCATTTTACATCATTTTTCATCCTTTTTCGTTTCTTTTCCAAACAAGTCCTATTTTAGCCTCATTCCTCGAATTCTCACATTTAAGCACACATTAAGCTAATTTCTAACAGAAAACACTTAATAGATTACATGATTTTATGGTAAATATGACCCTAAATAATGTACTTTTGGAGAGGTAACAACACCCTTCAAGCTAAAACTAACTTCATGTTTTGTCATTCTGAATTCTCTTGCCTTTAAAACCTTCAGTTTTTACTAACTCCCTATCTTTTGGTTTATCTGCCTATATCATCAAGCACACTGTGCAGTCATCCCTAAGCTTTTAAATTTCCCTAGTTTTAACTCAAACTCAGTACGTGCTTCTAAGTTTTTTTTTTATTCTTTCATTACCTAGGAATCCTTAGAGTCATGCCATGCTTAGAACAACACAAGTATTAGAGTACAAAATCCATAGAACAGACTAAGCCATGGCATCACCTCTATTTTTAGGACAGACACTCATCTCCCTGATCAAGCCTTCCAGTTATAGCCCTGTGCTTAGCTAACTTAGGATCAGAGTTCATTACATAGGACATCTAAGCACCTAAGGCTGCACCCTTTTGGCATACATCATCCTTCTTTGTTTTTTATTTTTTTTTTCTTTCTTGCATTTGTTTCTTTCCCTTGATGCAGTGCCCCTTGTGGGTTACACAAGTGGCCCTGATTACTCAGCAATCCTAAAGAAAAGCTAATGCTTCTTTTTTTTTTTTTTTTCAAAGAAGAACAATGCATATCTTACTAAGGGAGAGATGAGTGTTCCTAGGACTAGAGGCTGCCTCCCCCAAACTTGGACTTCTCATTGTCCCCAATGAGTGTATGAGGTGGCACACCCCCAAACTTATTTTAGAAGCATCTAGTCTAATTTAAAAATAGACAGAAGTTAAATATCCAAGGGATGAAATGGTTCTCTTAGTTCAGATAACACATCAGCAGAGACTTATTAAAAACAAATGGTAAGGTCTAACAGGGTCACATGCTTATCAACTTATGAAGCTACTTCAATTTTAAAGAGTGTACTCGACACTCATCCAGCAAACTTAATAAACAGACCACAAAGAGACATCACAAATGCAACCAAGTAGAGTTAAGGACAGAACCAAATAACAGAAAGTCATTACACAATAACAGCATGCTTGATTATTACTACTGAGACATGCTGATTAAGACAAAACGTGCTTGAAAGGGCCTTGCGAAGTACGCAATGAAATCGCAATGAAAATAACAGAGCAGATATAGCAGTGATCAAAGCTCCTAACTAAGCTACTCTATTGAGGCCCATGGGGCTTGTGGAAATTTAAAAAAAAACAGCACAGAACTAACTGTCCTAAGCTAATTTAAACTACTCTTAACTAAACTAATCTATTGACATTGAAAACAAACAGCAATTTGATCTTTGGGGGGGGGGGGGGGTAACCAGTTACAGAAAAGCAGGATTGAGGGAGATAAGAAGTACTCCCTCGAATGCCGTCAAACCATGGCATTCATTCATTTCCATCTTCTTCTTCTTCATCACTCTTCTCCACACTTGGAGGCATCCAGGGGCTCAACAAACCAGCAGGGAATGTAGGAAATTCGCACCTCAGATGCTCAGCTAACTCCATATCCCTTGCTTGAGAATACTCAGCCCATTGGGCTAATTTTCTCTGTATGTCCATCAAGCAGGACATGGACATGGACTGGGTAGCTGCAAGACCATCTAGCTCAATCTCCATATTGCCCTTCCTTCTCATCTTCAGATCGCTGGGCAGCTCTAGGTGGCCGGCATAGGCCAACGTCTTCTCCTCTTGTGTTACAGCCACACCTGCGTGAAGACACAGCTTGGTAATGGTAATGGGGAAGAAGAGTTTGCCTTTCCCTTTCTTTGAACATTCCAGGATTGAGGCTGATATGATCTCGCACACATCAATGGTGAGCTCTTTCATATTTGCATACACCAGCAAGGACCTCCCCTGATTAATGGTCGTCTCGTGTGTGACATGGGATATCCTTCTCCGAATCAAGGAGAACCAAATGGCTGCCTTGTCCTTAAGTGCTGCACTCATTAATGTGTGTTTCCCCTGTTTAGAAACCGCCCACGCTGCCTCAGGCTTGCCTATCATGCTCAATGCCTCCTCCAGGACTGCCTCAGATGGTGTGGCCATGATCCTTGCATACTCCGAATTCTTATGCTCCTTGAGAGCATAAATTTCATTGATCGCCTCTGGGGAGAAGTCTATCTCAACGCCCCTTACTGTGGAATAGCAGCCTTCGGGGTGAGTGAGGTTGGCGTAGAAGTCATAGACCATTTCTGAGTAAGCCTGAATTGGTGGCCTACACAACTCGTCCCAGTCATGATTTGCGATGCCTGCGCGCAAGAATTGCGGCAGGTTCGTAGGAGAATCCAAAAATTCTCTTTCGTGGAGGAGATCTCTTTTCATTAACATCATACCTCTATCCTCTGGAGCCTTAGGCACATACCTCTCAACTGGAGGTTCATCTTCTTGAAACATCTTTCTTTTCCCTTTTGTTTTTTCCTTGGCCTTGGCTACCTCCACAACTTCCGTCTTCATTTTCTTGGCAGGGGGTTCGGATTCGGCCCTCTTTTTCTTAGCTTTCTTTGAGGCCTTCGGCCTCTTTGCCTTTATGATCACAGAAGTCCTTTTCTTAGGCACCGATTCTGCCTGTTTCTCTAATCCAGCCACCACCTCGGCAGCAACTCGCTTGATTCATTCATCCAAAGTTTCGTCCATAGAATTCCTTATCCCCAATTCTTTCGCAACAGGGCTTTCGTCTCTGGTGGGAGAGATGACTTTCTTTTCTTCTTTCGCATCACCACTCGGGGTAGATGCAGAATCTGGCTAATCCACGGGAGAGACCTCAGGCTCCGACTATTGTTGTGTGGAAGCAATACTTTGCATGGCAGTCTCGAACGACGGCCTGCTGTTGGTGAGGCTTTCCTCACTCGTGTCTGCTCTGATTTTGGTTCTAGGATCCCGTCCAGCCGTGACCTTCTTCTTTCTCTTCGCAGGGATCTTTCTTGGTTCAGATGTGTTGGCAGCCTCAGCAGCTGCTAGGGAAATCAACGCATCCCCTGCCATAGCAGTGTCTTCTGCTGTGGGGGATGGTTTCGTTGGGGTAGAGCTTGCTGTTCGGGTTGAAACCATTGTTACTTCTTGGAGGTAAAGAACGAAGGTTTTTTAGAAGAAGAAAAGAGAGATTCGGTTGAGAGCTCTAGGGTTTTTGGTATTTGTGAATGGGAATGGGCTGCAGGCTTTCCTATTTATAACGGTTTCCGTAAATAAAGGCTACGCCTTTGCAGACTTCGCAATACATTCGCAATGCCTTTAATCTCACCCAAAATCTCACACAAAATCTTTAAAATATTACCGTTGGGAATTTATTTCTTAATTTGACGTCTGCCGCAAGATCTGAAGAATAAAAATCTTTGATCTTCCCCGTTCTCACTACATCTTCTCTTAACCTCTTGATTGATCCACCCCTTTTCCATTAGGATTTTCAATCATCAACCTTCTAATCAACATTAAAACAACTTTAATTAGTTTCAAAATTTTAAAACACTTTAACAAAAATCCAATAAATAAACACAATTATTTCGTATTCCTTTAACTTTTGAGCACAAGGATAATGCCAATAAACGCCCTTGCTCATCTTCCCTTGATTGCCCTTAAGCCTCAGACAAGAGGAATGCTGAGAGTGTTCTCACATCCCCTTCCTCATAATAGTGCTTCAGCCTTGCACCATTCACCATGAACGGCTGGCCTTGTTCCAAATTTTTGATCTCGATTGCACCATGAACAAACACATTAGTAATTACAAATGGACCAGACCAACGAGACTTAAGCTTGCCAGGAAACAACTTCAATCGTGAAGTAAATAACAATACATGTTGGCCCTTTTTAAAATCCTTTATCCTGAGTCTACTATCATGCCAAGTTTTAGTTTTTTCCTTATACATTTTAGCATTCTAGTATGACATGTGTCTTAGTTCATCTAATTCATGCAATTGCAGAGACCGCAATGTTCCTGCATCGGTCACGCAAAAATTTAACTCTTTTAAAGCCCAAAAGGCTTTGTTTTCTAATTCAAAGGGGAGATGGCATGCTTTTTCATATACTAACCTATAAGGAGACATTCCTACAGGTGTTTTATATGTAGTTCTATAAGCCCATAGTGCATCATCTAATTTAAAAGACCAATCATTTCCATTCGGTTTTACAACTTTTTCAAGTATATTTTTGATCTCTCTATTAGAAATTTTAGCTTGCCCATTTGAATGGGGATGATAGGGTGTTGCCACCCTATGCCTAACATTATACTTAGCTAACACCTTTTCCATGGCTTTGTTTATGAAATGTGTTCCTTCATCACTTATGATGGCACGTGGTGTGCCAAAGCGTGTAAAAATATGCCTATTCAGAAATTTTACAACTGTCTTAGCAACATTTAAGGGACATGTGATTGCCTCAACCCATTTTGAGACATAGTCTACAGCTACTAGAATGTAAAGATTACCAGCAGATGGTGGGAATGGACCCATGAAGTCAATACCTCGTACATCAAAGAGTTCTAACTCTAAGATGTATGTTAGAGGCATCTCATCCTTTCTACTGAGGTTACCTGTTCGTTGGCATTCATTGCAATTGTGTGCGTAGTCATGTGTATCCTTGAAGATTGTTGGCCAAAAGTAGCCACTCTGAAATACCTTTGCAGCAATTCTTTGCCCACCAAAGTGTCCTCCATACGGGGTTGTATGGCAATGCTGCAGGATTGACCTTGATTCAGCAGCTGACACACATTTTCTTAGCAATCCATCCGCACAGCTTCTGTAGAGGGTTGGATCATCCCAAATGTACTTCCTAGCCTCATTTAAGAACTGCTTCTTATCCTGCCCCTTGCTGAATTCTGGTAACACCTGCGAGGCAAGAAAATTTGCAATATCAGCAAACCATGGTTCATCATCATTATCACAATGTACTAAAAAAACATGTTCATCAATAAAAGAATCTGTCATTGCGGGCTCCGCAATAGATTCTCAATGACTCTGCAATCTTGATAAGTGATCAGCAACTACATTTTCACATCCTTTTTTGTCTCTGATTTCTAAATCAAACTCCTGCAAAAGTAGCACCCATTTAATTAGACGAGGCTTGGCATCAGCTTTCCTCATTAAGTACTTTATTGCAGAATGGTCAGTATAAACAATTGTTTTATTTCCTACAATATATGCCCTAAACTTCTCACATGCAAACACCACTGCTAACATCTCTTTTTCTGTGGTAGTGTAGTTGCATTGAACTTTATTCAAAGTTTTACTCGCATAATATATAGGCTGTGTTAATTTTTCTCTTTTCTGGCCAAGCATGGCTCCAATTGCATAGTCACTTGCATCGCACATTAGTTCAAAAGGCATATCCCAATTTGGCCCGACTATGATTGGTGCTTTGACGAAGGCATTCTTAAGCTTGGTCCATGCTATTAAACACTCATTTGAAAAGATAAATGTTTTATTCAGCTCTAGAAGCTCACAGAGGGGTTTAGAGATTTTTGAAAAGTCTTTTATGAATCTCCTGTAAAACCCTGCGTGTCCTAAGAAACTTCTTATGTCTTTGACATTCTTAGGTTCAACTAACTTCTCAATGACTTCTATCTTGGCCCTATCGACCTCTATTCCTGCTTTTGATACTCTATGTCCTAATACTATGCCTTCTTCCACCATGAAGTGGCATTTTTCCCAATTCAAGACTAGATTGGTTTCTTCACACTTAGTGAGAACTCGTCCTAGATTAGCTAGACAGTGGTTAAAGGAATCACCAAATACTGAAAAGTCATCCACAAAGATCTCTACTATGGACTCATCTAGGTCAGAGAAGATTGCCAACATACATCTTTGGAACGTTGCTGGTCCATTGCATAGGCCGAATGGCATTCTGCGAAAAGCAAACGTACCAAATGGACATGTAAATGTTGTCTTCTCTTGGTCCAGAGGGTCTATGGTGATTTGGTTATACCCTGAGTAGCCATCTAAAAAGCAATAGAAGGCTTGGCCAACTAATCTATCTAGCATTTGGTCGATAAAAGGTAGAGGGAAATGGTCTTTTTTTGTTTCTTTATTAAGTTTTCGATAATCCATACATACTCTCCATCCTGTGACAGTTTGAGTTGGTATTAATTCATTGTTTTCATTAACTACTATAGTCATACCACCCTTTTTTGGCACACATTGGATAGGACTGACCCACTGACTATTGGATATTGGGAAGATCACACGTGCGTCTAACCATTTAATGATTTCTTTTTTAACTACCTCCTTCATGGAGGGGTTCAGCCTACGTTGATGCTCTATCCTAGGTGTGTGTTCTTCCTCTAACAATATCTTCTGCATACAAAGAAGGACTTATACCTCTAATGTCAGCAATCGTCCACCCAATTGCCCTTCTATGTTGCTTCAGCAGCAATATTAACGCAATTTCATGTTGTTCATTTAATTTGGACGAAATAATGACAGACAAGGTGTCTTTCTCTTCTAGATATGCATATTTAAGGTGTTGTGGTAGTGGTTTTAATTCTAACGAAGGTGGATGTTCAATTGATGGCATCAGAGGAGTTGTAGTTCTTTCAGATAGTTCATTAGTCATGCATAAATGTGCATAATCAGTAGCATGCTTGACTAATAATTCATGCTCAAGTTCATCTTCCATTAATGAGTCTACTATATCTACAGTAGCACAGTGTTCAAGATCAGAAGGGTACCTGAACGCTTTAAAGACACTAAACTTAACCTTCTCATCATGACTCGCATGGTGAGTTCACCTTTTTTAACATCAATCAGGGCCCTACCTGTGCCTAAGAAAGGTCTGCCTAAAATGATTGGCACCTCTTTGTCTGCTTCATAGTCCAAGATTATAAAATCTGCGAGAAAAATAAATTTGTCAACCTTGACTAGTATATCCTCAATCTTACCTTCAGGGTATGAGATGGATCTGTCTGCAAGTTGCAAGGTGACTGTTGTTGGTCGTGCTTCTCTTATCCCAAGCTGTTGGAACAGTGACAAGGGCATGAGGTTTATACTGGCTCCCAAGTCACATAAGGCGCTGCCCACATGTTTGCCTCCCAATTCTACTGGCAAGGTGAAGGAACCAGGATCCTTCTCCTTCTTTGGCAGCTTATTTTGGAGTATGGCACTACACTCTCTTCCGTGAGGTTAACTGTTTCAAACTCCCCAATAACTTTCTTCTTAGTTATAATATCTTTTAAACACTTTACATATGTTGGCATTGACTGCAATACTTCCACAAAAGGAATATTAACATGGACTTGCTTCAAGATTTCCAAAAATTTATGGAAATGAGCTTCCTGTTCTTGTTTCTTTCTGAGCCGTCTAGGAAACGGAGGTGGGGGCACATAGGTAGGCAAGTCAGGTTGCCTAATGACAGGGGTAGGCCTTGGGATTTCTTCTGGTTCCTCAATGATAGGCTCAAGCCTTACCCTTGTTGTGCTTGGTTGTATTTGGTCAAGGTTAGGCAGAGAATCCAGTGGAGCACTAGACTCTTCATTCTCTACTCTCTTTGGTGCTTCTCTGCTACTACTCACTAATGGCCTTCCACTTCGTAGTTCAATAGCTTGAACTTGTTCCTTACCATCCCTTCTTGGAGTTTCAGTGTCTACAGGCAGTCTGCCTTGGGGCCTACTCTTCAGCTCGTTTGCCAATTGCCCTATTTGATTCTCTAAACTTCTCAAGGTTGCTTGCTGGCTCTGCAAAGTTGCATCATTCTTCGCTATGTATTCCTTCAGCAAGTTCTCCACTGATGTTTCCATCGGTTGGTTGTTGACATATTGTTTCTGATATGGGGTTGGTTACTTTGTTGATGTTGAGTGAACCTAGGTGGTCCACTTGGTTTGTTTTGATTTTGCACCAGGCTTGTGCTTTGTTGTCCACTCCAAGAGAAATTTGGGTGGTTTCTCCAACCAGGGTTATATGTATTAGAATAGGGGTTGTTTCTAGGTTGTTGTTGACTTCCCACATAGCACACAGAAGCTGGATTAGTAGGGCAATAGTCATACACATGCCCTTCTCCACAGAATCCACACACGAGTGCATCCAATTGGTTAGCTACTGCTGTGCTTGTTGAAGCAGATGCCACTGTGTTGGCATTTTGTTGAATATTTGTTTGAGCCATTTGCTTCATTAGGTTTGTCAGAGCATTGAGTTGGTTGCTCATTGCACTGAGTGCATCCATGTATTGAGCCTTCCTTCTATTTGGCTCTACAGAATCATCTGACCAACGACAGTGTGATGTTGAGATTTTCTCTAAAATCTCATAGGCTTCGTTATAGCTCTTTAATAGCATAGAACCTCCAGCTGAGGAATTCAGGACTTGCCTCGTGCTGGGGTTACATCCTTTGAAGAATACTTCAATCTGGATACACCATGGAAGGCCATGGTGTGGACACTTGAGAGTAGAAGATCTTTGAATCTAGTCCATGCTTCATGCAGTGATTCATTCTCAGCTTGTTTGAATTTTATGATGTCGTCACGAAAATTAGAATTCCTATCTGGGGGGAAATACTTCACCAAGAACTTCTCAGCTAAGTCTGTCTAGTTGACAATTAATCCGGAGGGGAAGGAATTCAACCATGTCTTGGCTTTGTCTCTCAATGAGTACGGGAAGAGGTACAGTCGCAAAGCCTCTTGAGATACTCCTGGGATGACAAAGGTGTCACTCACTCCGAGGAAGTTCCTCAAGTGATTGTGGGGGTCTTCATTCTCCACACCGAAGAATTGTTCAACTGTGGACAGCATCTGAAACATGACAGGTTTCAATTCGAATGAGTGAGCTGTGATTTCGGGGCGGATGATGCTCGGATTAAGCTCCTCAGGCATAGGTACAAGGTATGATAGTATAGCACTGTCCTTGTCATTCGCAATTTCAATGGGATTGCGAGTGTTAAGTGCTCGGTTTGGTGCTTCTTCTACTCTCTCCATTTCAGCTTAATGTGGATCGAATTGCACTGACTCTACGTGGTCAGCAATAGGCTGAAATACAGGTTGATTTTGAGGTGGCTGATTCAAACGACGTGAAGCTTCCCTTCTAATCTTATTTTTGTTCCTTAGAGTTCTTTCAGGCTCGGGATCAAACTCAAGATTGTAGTTTGGAAACTCATTCATAAACCAGCTTTGTTAGTACCTGCAAAATAAACGCAAAAGATTAGCTTCAATCAATTAAGTTTTTTTTTCTAAAATAACGCAAATCGTTTTTACTAAACAAAGTCCCCGGCAGCGGCTCCAAAAACTTGTTGCGTGCTCAGTGTGTATGTAATTTAGATGTGAAGAGCACTCAGATCATGCAAGTATACATGGTCTGCAACAAGTGATAAGTATAATTTATATCGATTTCCCACAGAGACTGAGTTGAGTGACTAGCGATTTGGTGTGTGTAAAATAGATAAGGTAACAAGAAATGAATGGATTTTGGGTTGACACACGAATTTATATCGGGTGCAAGGAAAGTGTAAGGTTAACACAAAGCAGATAAGTCGAGGAGACTACAATGTTTAAAGAATAGTATTGCGGGATTCGCAATACTTTCGCAATGGATTCGCAATAGATTTAAAGACTGATAAAATACTAAGGTAAAGGCAGATAATGATATTGCGGTTCTCGCAATATTCTCGCAATAAACTAGCAACGATTAAAATCTAAAATAAAGACAGCAAGGTTGGCTTAAGAGTCCTCTATAGGCATTTAACTATGATCATTCAGCAGCAAATTAACATCTCATGCATCGTCTTAGCTAGATCTCATACATCTTCCGATTATATGCATTAGATTCTTAGATTACTCATGTCTAAGTAAGGCTAACAACCTATTTATAAACGCATGCTAACAAACGTGCAAGGAGAATGCATATTCCTAGGCCATTCTCTTTACTACCGTGAAAGACTAACATGAATGAACGACTCTGAATTCTTACTCCTTCCAGAGGTTAGGAACTCTTTAGACAAAATGGATGGTCGGTCGAAATTTTCCGTGGGATGAAGATCACATTCATTCAATGCATTCATGCTACTTTACATGTTGAATTCACATAAGCATATCTTATAGATTCATCTCTAGCAAACCTTTATAAACTTAGCTACTCATGACTTTAGAACTCAACAACATTAATTGATTACTCATAAAAGGCAAATCAAATAACAATTCGTAAAGCATACATACGTCGATTCGAAAGCAGTAATAAAAGGGAAAAACAGTAGATGATCCAAAACCGAACTTAAAGAAAACAGTGGCTAATTCGGAAAGTAGTGAAAGAAAGCAGTAAATGGGTGAAGAATCCCTAAGCCACGATTTGCCTCGGATAAAGGGGAAGAATAGATGATCTTGGGAAGGAATTCAATCAGAAGAGAAGATGGATCTTCTCTTCTTCCTTTCCAATTATCGACTCCAAGGGGCTTTTGTTTCTTCGATCCAACAACCAGGAGAATGGAGTTTTTGTCTTCGGGATTGGCTTGTCGTTTTCTTCACCGTCGAGTTGAGATATTTTTCCTTCTCCCTTTTAGCTCTTTATATAGCCTCCAGAGGTTGCCATCCGCTGCGGATCTCCATCCAATTTGAGGTAACAACCTCACACGTGGCAGCAGCAGGGAGAGTTGGCGGCTGGAAAAACGCAACAGCGAAGACTAGTATTGTGATTTCGTTGCGATCTCGCAATGCTCTGTTTCCAGCTTTCCTTCTTCTGATCCTATTGCGTTCCTTGCAAAACTTCAGCAATACATCTGCAAGGTATTAATTAGGCATTTTTGCATCATTTTGTACACTTATTCGTAGCTTTTTCACGTAAGCCTCAAATTAACATCATTTCACAAAATGTCACTTTTAAACACATATTATGCTAACTTCTACTTAAAATGCTCAAGAGATGTCATGAATATCAAGTAATTAAAGTCCTAAATAACGCTAATTTGGAGAGGTAACTGTTGCGTGATTTATTACGTACCGCAAGTGTACGAGTCAAGTTTTAATATAGTGATTTAAGTAAAGAGTATCGTCCACAGGATTGATTTTCTAGATCAATTGAGTACCGTAGGTACTAACCACAAATTTTATTTAGACTAAAAAAACTTTGAAATTGAGTGAAATTTAAATGATTTAAAAGTAATGGGAAACCTTTAGGAGAGAAAACCTAGGGAATTGATTTCATCGAATAGATTCATGCTCAATTAATCTATTAATCCAAAAATAGTCATGCATACAATTATAAGCCAAGAAGTACAAAACTCATAAAAGACTCGCTAGAGCTCTATTAATTCTCTTCCCTTAATACAAAACCAACATGTTTGTCTAGTTTTAATAGAAAAGAAATGCATTAAGCAACTTCTATTATCGGCCGCTAAGAGAATTCTTCATTTTCATGCAAGAATTTACAAGTAGTCAAGTGTTTGAGTTCTACTCTAAAATCTACTCTTTCAAGCTAGAATTAAAGCAATCAACAATTTATACTTTGGCCAAAAGATAAAAGCATTAAGCAAACAAACACAAGAACAATTGTTGCAATATGAAGAACATTAGATTAATCAAACATGAAAACTAAAACAATTACATCAATCCCCTAAGTAAAAGTCTAGCTACTCATAATCACTAAAATCATGCTTAGACAATGTTTAGAATCCATAAAATAAACAATAAAATCAAAGGTAAAAGGAGAAAAACTCTTGTCTCGTGCCAAGCCTCGTTCCCAATGTGATCTGCACGTTCCCGAGCCTCCGAATCTCTTCCTCAGCTCTTTAGAGACTTCCTTTAGCCTTCTCAATGAGTGTATTTCGAAACTAGGGTTCAAATCTCCCAAAAATTGGCCTCCCCCGTCGAATGGAGAAAAATATGCATTTATAGAAAAAAACGGTATAGCGTCTCGACGCTAGGGGTAGCGTCTCGATGCTGCCCTGAAAAACGCGTGAAAACGGATTTGGAAAGTGGGCGTCGAGACGCTATAGCTCGATGCTATAGGAATATGTAAAAGGCGTGCGGAAAATGGTTAGAAAAGCTAAATTGGCGCGGTGGTCTGGGCGCTCCTTGTGCGAACTATGTGCGTGCGCGTGCCCAGGTTTGAATCCGAGGATGTACATCTTTTTTTTTATTTTTTTCTGTGAGGGATTAGAGCGTCGAGACGCTGTCCCCTCGGGAAATCTGGCTTGAAACTTCATTTTGGAGCGTCCTAGAATAATCATCAAGGCGTTGTCCCCTCGTTGTTCCAGGTGCTGAGAGTTGGGATATTATTTCATGTTCTATCATATAGTCCTAGAATCTTAAATCCATATACTCTCCACCTCGATCTGATCGGAGTGTTTTAATCGTTTTACCTATTGTGTTCTCAACCTCTGCCTTATACTCCTTGAACTTTTCAAGAGCTTCGGACTTATGATGCATAAGGTAAAGATAGTTGTACCTAGAATAATCATCAATGTAGCTGATGAAATATTCATACCCTCCCCGTGCTTTAACATTCATCGAACCACAAAGGTTTGAATGTACAAGCTCTAGAGTTTCTTTGGACCTATGACCTTTTTCAGAAAAAGACTGTTTGGTCATCTTGCCCTCAAGACAAGACTCACATGGTGGTAAAGAGTTGTCCACTAACCGATTTAGGAGACCTCTCTTAACCAATCTCCTAATCCTATTGAGATTAATGTGGCCTAGTCTCAAGTTCCAAAGATAGGTACTTGGAGAAAGTTTCTGCCTTTTAGTTTGAGTCTCAGCTGTTTTAAACATCTCGGTGTTCAAAATAGCTTTTGCCTCTGTTGGTCTTAACACATACAAGTTGTTTTCAAGTTTCGCAGAACATATATGTACACCTCTTTTGCTAATGAACGCTTCATTAAAATTAAAATATACTTTATACAAATGTTCAAGTAAACAAGAGATAGATACAAGGTTCCTTTTAAAGTTAGGAACCAACAGTACATTTTCAAGTAAAATGAAACTATCTCTATATAACAACTTGACAACTCCCACTGCCTTGGCTGAGACAACCTCTCATGTTCCAACCCTGAGAGTTATCTCATCTTCAGCAAGCAGCTGTCAGGAACTAGTTTCCTGGAAAGAAGAACAAACATGGTTAGTGGCTCCTGAATCAAGTATCCAGGCAGAACTATCATGTTCCACTAAACATGTTTCAACAACGAGTAAATCATATTTACTTTGTTGTTTCTTCTCAACTTTTCTCGCCATGAGGGTATCATGATAGACCGATGAGGAATGTTGTCCAAACATCGTCTGTAATGAATCCATGATCTCCTTAGCGGAGACCATTACCTCATGCTTCTTAAGCTAACACATCAGATGTACTGGCTGTTACCTCTCCAAAAGTGTGTTATTTAGGACCTTAATTATCTAAAAATCATGGAAGTTCTTGAGTATTTTAGTTAGAAGTTAGCATAATGTGTGCCTAAAATTGAGAATTTGAGAAATGATGCTAATTTAAGGCTTATTTGGAAAAGGAACGAAAAAGGATGCAAATTGGTGAAAAAACAACTAATTTGTACATTGCAGGTGCATTGCGGAAATATTGCGGAGCTCACAATAGGATCAGCTGGAACAGAGCATTGCGGCCCTCGCAATGCAACCGCAATGCCAGTCTTTGCTGCTGCACTTTTCCAGCTGTTAGTCTTTGTTGTTGCATTTTTCCAGCCGTCAACTCTCCCTGCTTCTGCCACGTGTAATGATTGTTACCTCACAAATTGGATGGTGATCCACGATTATAGAGCAGCTTTTGGCAACCTTTGCAAGCTATATAAAGAGAGTTAGATGAAGTTTCAAAGCAATTGAATTCCCCTCAATACAAACACAACTCGATGGTGAAGAACTCGGAGACGAAATCATTTTCCCCCGGTTGTTGGATCGAAGAAACAAAGCCCTTGGCGTTATAATTCGAGAGGAAGAAGAGAATATCCATCTTCTCTTCTAATTGAATTTATCCCCAAGATCAGCTAATCTTCCCCTTCATCCGAGTCGATTCACGACTTGGAAGATCCTCACGCAATTTACAGCTTTCCTTTACTGCTTTCTAATTAACTATTATTCTTCTTTAAGCGTTGTTCTGAACCATTTACTGTTTTTACCCTTTAAATATTGCTTTCGGATCAATGGTTGTTGCTTTACGAATTGTTATGAGATTTGCCTTTTTAAGAGTAATCAATTAGTTTTGTTGAGTTCTTCATTCCATGCTTAATCAATTAGTATTCTTAAATTCTTCGAAAACCATGAGTAACTAACTAAAAAGAGGTTTGCTAGGATGAATCTATAGGATAGACTTATGTGAATTCAGCATGTAAAGTAGCATGAATGCATTGAATGAATGTGATCTTCATCCCATGGGCGATTTCGACCGGTCATCCATTTTGTCTAAAGAATTCCTAACCTCTGGAAGGAGTAAGAATTCTGAGTCGTTCATTCATGTTAGCCTTTTATGGTAAATAGAGAGTGGCCTAGGAATAGGCATTCTCCTAGCACGTTTATTAGCATGTGTTTATGAATAGGTTGTTAACTTTACATGGACAGAAGTAATCTAAGAAACTAATGCATGTAATCGGAAGATGCATGAGAACTAGCTAAGACGATGCATGAGATGTTAATTTACTGTTGAATGATCATAGTTAAATGCCTATAGAGGACTCTTAAGCCAACCTTGTTGTCTTACTTTAGATTTTAAATCGTTGTTAAAGTATTGCGAGAACCGCAATATCAATTTCTGCCTTTACCTTAGTCTTTTTATTAGCTTTTAACCCATTGCGAATTCATTGCGAAAGTATTGCGAGACCCGCAATACTAGTTTTCCACATTATAACTTCATCAACTTAGTTTGCTCTGCGTTTAATTTTGCATTCTTCTTGCATCTTTTATAGTTCTGTACCTCAAACCAAAATCCAACCAACAACATTTTGTCACCGGTTACATTTTCCTTCAATCAATCTGTACTTAGCATAAACGTAATCAAATCTCTGTGGGAAAACGATATAAAATATACTTATCACTTGCTGCAGACCATGTATGCTTGCATGATCTGAGTGCTCTTCGCATCTAATTTACACACACACTAAGCACGCAACACTGGCCAAGATGTAGACTTGGGTTTTATCATTAGCCCTAGTCCACCTGTCAAATGCATCTCGAACAGTTCGAGTTGCAGACGAGCTAGGAGGGGGAGGACATTCCTCTGTTAAGACAAACCTAAGATCATCGATAACAAAAATCGTATTCAAGTTTGATTTCCAGGTCGTTTAGTTATCGTCGTTTGGTTTATCAGAAGCTAGTAATTGGATAAACGAGCTAGACATGCTGAAAAAGAATAAATTCTATTAGTGAATTGATTTTAACTCATTTCATACATCCAATCAAGAATTTAGCAAAAAGTAATAATGTACCCAAAAACTCATTATTAATTTGCAACGATACTTCAGTGAGTCAGAGCAACCGCTACCGAGGGGCAGTCAATCACCCTTTCACTGAACCAAGACATTCTTGACTAAATATTAATACCAGAATAACTCATATTCCTATAGGATCTTAGTTATTGCTACTTCGGTCAAGAATCTACTAACAACTTAGTAATCCTTTGTAAGTGTGACCCGTTGATGCGAGCTTGTCGAGGCCCGTCAAATACAATTTATATTTAGTGATCAACGGCTTGTAGTAAACTACAGCGGACCGGGTCGAACTCAGGGAACCGAAATTTAAATTCTCTATTTAAAATTTATGTAAAAATAATAAATGGAGGGTTTTTGGATTGCATGTTAATGTAATGAATTAAAATAACAATTAAAGATAAAGTTTAAAGAATTAAAGAATTAAATAAATAAACAATAGATTACCTTTCTGATTCAGAGATTGTCGGGACTTAATGGATTTTGCTCATCGATTACTTAAATAAAAATACAATTTCTTAATTAAAAGCCTAATCGACTTAACTGGAACAGCCATGAAAAGTCTCTAAGATCCTATCATGCAATTAATCCGACAAAGCATCGTAATTAACTCTAAACTAGTCTATTAGTTGGGCACGATACCGTTCCATGCTAACTACCTAGCAGCTCTAAGCACATGGATTGATTAGAACGTTAATTAAATTGATCAGATTCAATTAAACATTTTTATATTCCTAAGGTCTATTATACGCACCATGTTAACTATGGAAAAGCCATAATATTAACACTAGTCATAACCTGCCCATCTTGCTACTATAATTAAGCATGCAATTTATGACAATTACGGATCACAAATTACAAACATACCATACATGAACAATTAATATTTAATTGATTAAGTTTTCACATTAACCAATACTAAATGCACATGAAATAAACAAAGAATAGAAAATAATTAATCAAGAAATTAGATTGCAATTTAATAAAAAAAAATCTCACAAAACGTTAAGCCCGACAAACCTCTAAATCAGCATTACAAGCTTAGCCGAACATAAAAATAAATAAAAAAACTCTAAACAGAGGAAAATGGAGAAAGGTAGATTAGTGATGGTGTGTGTTGGTGTGTGTTGGTGTGTTCTTTCTTGTGGGGACTCTCCTCTTTTTATACTAAAAGAGAAACAACAATTACTATTTTTAAAATAAAAATAAATAAATAAAACTTTAAAACTTGTGGTTGAGGAGTTGGTTTCTTCTTAGTGGGATGACTTCTTCAGTGAAGACTTGTTCGTGGGAGATGACTTCTTTCTGGATCAATCAGGAGCTGACACGTGTGCAAGCTGATGGTTGGAGTAAAAAAATAAAATTAATAGTCACATTCTTCAAAGTCTATCATAATCAACTCTTCACCATCAGACCAAGCTTCTAACTTTGAACATTAAATGATTTTTATCTTTATAGTATCATCTGCGGCTCGGTTTGTTGATATTATACTCTAAAACTCCTCTTTTGAGTTCTTATTTAATATAAGTGTCTCATTCACCTCTGAATGCTCGATTCCTGCAAAACATATGATTAAACACATTAATTTGAATCAACTAACAATAATTAAAGGTTATAAAATAGCACTTTTGGAGTCCTATCACCCGCCATTTTCAGAACTCAGAGGTCGGCCCCAACAGTGCAATCGAATGGAAATGTCAGAGTTGGGAATGGACCTAAGAGACCCTATCCATTTCTGGAGGTTGAGTTGTTCTAACTCCCATGAAACGGCCCTCTGAATGGACGGTGCTACTATGGGCGCCCAGCAGGCAGAACATGGGAATCTCACGGTTCAACCTAATGGAGGAGACCGTAGGATGTATTGACATACTTCCTTCTCCAACTTACTATAAATACTTTCTCCATTCACCTTGCTCTTGATTTATGCAAACACCATCAAAATGGGGATGCCCTATTAACATCACGAGGCCGAGCATAAATCTCACGGTGTGAACTTCACAGAGAGCGTATGAGGAGATTGATATATCATATTGTTGCGTGCTCAATGTGTTACAATAAAGAAGCAATAAGATAGAGAGAGCACTCAGAACATGCAAGCATACATGATCCTATAGCAAGTAGTAAGTATTTTTTCATTCGTTTTCCCACAGAGATTTATTATAAGCTACTCGTGAAGTGTAAAGTTAAGAAAGAAGGGGTGGATTTGATGGGGTAGAATTGGTTTTAAATTGTCTATTTCCTACTGAATACGTAGAGGGTAGCAACATAAACAAGTGCAAGTCAAAGTTAAACTCAAATGAAAAGAGATGAGATTAATAAACGAAGACAAAAACAGCTAGACAGAATTGTACTTTAGCAGAATTGCGGAAACAGCAATTCTACCGCAATTTAAATAATAGCGAAAGTGTGTAAAATGGAGAAACAAGGGCTACTAATGACTCCTCTATAGGCTTTTTCATACGATTCTCAAGCATTGGATCAACTCACTATGCATCAAACTCACTCAATCTCATGTATCTTCTGATTCCATGCATTAGATTCTTTAGTTTACTCATATCCAAGTAAGGTCTTAAGCATCTTGTTAAAGCAGAAAGTTACGGTTTGTACTAGGAAACCGCCTATTCCTAGGTCGTTTTCTGGCTACCTTGAAAGGCTAGCATGAGTGTATGACTCTGAACTCTTACTCCTTCCAGAGGTTAGGAGTTCTTTGGACAAAATGGATGGCCAATCGAAATTGCCCGTGGGATGAAGCTTACATACAATCAATGCTTCGAGAGCTATCCTACATGCTTGGTTCACGTTTTTTAGCCTATAGAATTGTCATTAGCATGCCCCTATGTGACTTAGTTACTCATGGATATAGGGAGAACAGAAATAAGAGATAAAACAGACATGCTTAGAAGAAATTTAAAGACAAAACAGTAAGGAAAAACAGTAGATCGCAAAGGCAAGAAACTGTGAAATGAAGAATTGTGATTTGATTACTTGATTGTTTGAATGAACAAAGGAAAGCTTAAAGTAAATACTTTAAAGACAGAAAGCAACGCAATGAAATGAACTAGTCACTAGAAGAGAAACAACTCTTAAACAAAGCTGGAAATTAGAAAGGAAAGATAAAAAGCATGTAAATGAGCTTGGACGCCTCGTCGCAACCGCCTCGGCTGAAGGATGAGAAAGAACAGCTTTGCTTGGATGAATCCAATCGGGAAAGAAGACAAATCTCCTCTCCTTCCTATCAGATTATCGATTCCAACAGCTGAGCTTCGCAAACCAACAGACGGCAAAGAAAAACAGGAGAAAAGATGGATCAACGCGCCTTCTAACGGATATAAAGAAAACACAAAAAATCCCAACGGCTATATTTTTGCGGATTCTGCAAATCCAGCGCAATTCTAGTGACCGTTGGAGATTTTCTGCATTTAAATGCCAATCTTTGCTCAACCGTATCTTTGATTTGGCCCAATATCTTCTTGATCTTTTTAGTTGGATTTAATCTCCTTGATTCCCTCTATTGATTCCCTACAAAAAGAAATAAAATCAACATCAAATTCGTAATTAAAATCATACAAACATATACACAAACGATAACCGGAAAAATGGAAAAAATAAACTAAGGCATGAGCCCCGTCTGGACGAGCACAGCAATCACTCGTCCTTTCTCGTTCTTAATTTCACGCTTCAGTCAAGAGGAAGGCCGAGAGTGTCTTCACATCTCCTTCCTCATAGTAGTGCTTCAACCTTGCACCATTAACCATGAAAGGTTGTCCTTGCTGCAGGTTCTTTATCTCGATGGCACCATGAACAAACACATTAGTTATTATGAAAGGACCTGACCATCTGGACTTTAGTTTGCCTGGAAATAATCTCAATCGTGAGTTAAATAACAAAACAAGTTGGCCTTTCTTAAAGTCCTTAATCCTAAGTCTACTGTCGTGCCAAATCTTGGTCTTTTCCTTATACATTTTGGCATTTTCATAAGACATATGCCTAAGCTCATCAAGCTCATGTAATTGCAAAGACCGCAGCGTTCCCGCATCGGTCACGCAATAATTCAACTCTTTTAGTGCCCAAAATGCCTTAATTTCTAACTCGAATGGAAGATGACAAGCTTTAGCATACACAAGTCTGTAAGGAGACATACCTAAGGGTGTCTTATATGCAGTCCTATACGCCCAAAGTGCATCCTCGAGTTTAAAGGACCAGTCCTTTCTATTGGGTTTGACCACTTTTTCAAGTATGTTCTTAATCTCCCTATTTGAAATTCCAGCCTGTCCATTCGAGTGTGGGTGATAGGGAGTGGCTACTCTATGTCTAATGTTATACTTAGCCAATACTCTCTCCATAGCCTTATTAATGAAATGTGTCCCTTCATCACTAATGATAGCACGTGGTGTTCCAAACCTAGTAAAAATGTGCCTATGCAAGAATTTTATAACTGTTTTGGCATCATTATTGGGACATGCTATGGCCTCTACCCACTTGGATACATAGTCTACTGCCACTAATATGTAAAGGTTACCTGATGATGGGGGAAATGGTCCCATGAAGTCAATGCCCCACACATCAAAGAGCTCCAACTCTAAGATGTAGGTGAGAGGCATCTCATCCTTTCGACTGAGGTTACCTGTTCTTTGGCATTCATCACAGCTGTGGGCATAGTTGTGGGCATCCTTGAAGATCGTTGGCCAATAGTAGCCACTCTGAAATACCTTTGCAGCTGTTCTTTGGCCACCAAAGTGTCCACCATAAGGAGCTGTGTGGCAGTGCTGCAGCACAGACTTCGCCTCAGCAGCTGAAACACACTTCCTTAGCAAGCCGTCAGCACATGTTTTGTAAAGTGTGGGGTCATCCCATATGAATTTCCTTGCTTCATGAAGGAACCTCTTCTTCTCTTGTCCTCCCTTGAAAGTTGGTAGTACCTGCGATGCCAGGAAGTTAGCAATGTCAGCAAACCAAGGTTCCTCATCGTTATCACGATGAGTCAATACAAAGACATGTTCATCAATGAAAGCATCAGAAATTGCGGTTTCCGCAATTTTTTCGCAATTATGCTGCAATCTAGAAAGATGATCCGCAACCACATTTTCACATCCTTTCTTATCTCTAATGTCTAGATCAAACTCTTGCAGCAGCAGTACCCACCTAATCAACCTAGGCTTAGCATCAGCCTTCCTCATAAGGTACTTTAAAGCAGAATGGTCAGTGTACACAATCGTTCTGGTGCCTACAATATAGTTCCTAAACTTCTCACAAGCAAACACTACAGCTAGCATCTCCTTCTCAGTGGTTGTGTAGTTGCATTGTGCCTCATTAAGTGTCTTGCTAGCATAATATACAGGGTGTGTTAACTTGTCAATCTTCTGTCCTAACATAACCCCTACAGCATAGTCACTAGCATCACATAACATCTCAAATGGGAGATCCCAATTTGGTCCTACTATAATAGGGGCTGTGACTAGTGCTTCCTTAAGGGTCTTCCATGCTAGGAAACATTCTCTAGAGAAGATGAAGGGTTTGTTTAGCTCTAGAAGCTCGCATAAAGGCTTGGAGATCTTAGAAAAGTCCTTAATGAACCTTCTATAGAAGCCAGCATGCCCTAAGAAACTTCTAATGGCTTTGACATTCTGAGGTTCTACCAACTTCTCTATTATTTCAATTTTTGCCCTGTCAACTTCTACACCTGCCCTTGACACTCTATGACCTAAGGCAATCCCTTCATCTACCATGAAATGACACTTTTCCCAATTTAGGACTAGGTTGGTCTCCTCACACCTAGCCAGGACTTGTCCTAAGTTCTCTAGACAGTTTGTAAATGAATCCCCAAAGACTGAGAAATGATCCATGAATATCTCTATCATGGACTCATCCAAATCAGAGAAGATTGCCAACATGCACCTTTGGAAAGTTGCCGGTGCATTGCATAAGCCAAAAGGCATTCTGCGAAAGGCAAAAGTTCCAAAAGGGCAAGTGAAGGTAGTCTTCTCTTGGTCCTTAGGGTCTATAGTGATCTGGTTATACCCTGAATAACCGTCTAAGAAGCAGTAGTAGGCTCTACCTGCTATCCTATCTAGCATCTGGTCAATGAATGGTAGAGGGAAGTGGTCTTTTTTGGTTTCTTTATTTAGTTTCCTATAATCCATGCAAACTCTCCATCCCGTGACAGTCCTAGTTGGAATCAGTTCATTGTTCTCATTGACTACCACATTCATCCCTCCCTTCTTAGGTACACATTGTATAGGGCTCACCCACTGGCTACTAGCTATGGGGAAGATCACACCAGCATCTAACCATTTTATTATTTCCTTTTTAACTACCTCTTTCATAGAGGGGTTCAGCCTACGTTGGTGATCTACTCTAGGTTTGTGCTCTTCCTCTAATATAATCTTATGCATGCAATAAGAAGGGCTAATGCCTCTAATATCAGCAATAGTCCATGCAATAGCCTTCCTATGTTGCTTAAGTAGTAATATCAGTTCAACCTCATGCTTTTCACTTAATTTAGAAGAAATAATCACAGGCAAAGTATCATTACTTCCTAGATATGCATACTTGAGGTGAGTGGGGAGAGGTTTTAATTCTAAAACAGGTGGATGCTCAATGGATGGTTTTAATGGATTCAAAGATTTTTCAGTTAAGTCAATATTCATACAAACATGCTGAGGGTTATTTACAGATATGTCCATTATCTCAGCTATGTTTAAGTCAGTTAACTCTAGTCCTACATATTCATGAGCATGCTTAATCAACAATTCATGCTCCAATTGTTCTTCCATTAATGAATCTACAATGTCCATACTAGCACAAGATTCAGAGTCAGAGGGGTACCTTATAGCTTTATAAACACTAACCTTCACCTCTTCATCATGAACCCTCATAGTGAGCTCACCTTTTTGGACATCTATTAGAGCCCTACCTGTGGCTAGAAATGGTCTACCTAACAGGATGGGGACCTCCTTGTCTGCTTCATAATCCAGGACAATGAAATCTGCAAGGAAAATAAATTTGTCAACCTTTACAAGAATATCCTCAATCTTACCTTCAGGGTATGCGATGGATCTGTCTGCTAGTTGTAAAGTGACAGTGGTTGGGCGTGCTTCTCCTATTCCTAGCTAGCGGAATAGTGATAGGGGCATGAGGTTTATGCTGGCTCCCAGGTCACAAAGAGCTCTGCCCACGTGCTTGCCTCCCAGCTCTACAGGTAAGGTGAAGGAACCAGGATCCTTCTCCTTCTTGGGTAGCTTGTTCTGGAGTATGGCACTGCACTCCTCAGTGAGATTGACTGTTTCAAACTCACCAATTATTTTCTTGTTAGTTATAATATCCTTCAAAAACTTTACATAAGAAGGCATAGACTGTGAAACTTCTACAAAAGGAATATTAACATGCACTTGCTTAAGAATTTCTAGAAATTTGTTAAAGTGCACTTCCTGTTCTTGTTTTTTCTTTAGCCTTCTAGGAAATGGAGGTGGTGGCACATATGCAGGCACTTCAGGTCGCCTTAGGATAGGTGGAGGCCTTGGAATTTCTTCTATCTCCTCTATGATTGGCTCCAGCCTTGATCCTGATGTGCTCGTTGGTGGTGGACCTTGGTTTGGCAGAGACTCCAGTGGAGCACTAGACTCAGTGTTCTCTACTCTCTTTGGTGTGTCCTTGGTGTTGCTCACCAATGGTCTTCCACTCCGGAGTTCAATTGCTTGAACTTGCTCTTTACCATCTCTCCTTGGCACTTCAGTGTCAGCAGGTAGTCTACCTTGGGGCCTACTTTTGATTTCATTGGCTAGTTGCCCTATTTGGTTCTCTAGGCTCCTAAGAGTAGCTTGCTGACTCTGTAGAGTGGCATCATTCTTGGCTATGTATTCCTTAAGTAAGTTTTCTACAGAAGATCCTACAGGTTGGTTGTATGGTTTTTGATACATGGATTGGTTATGTTGGGGAGTGAAACCAGGTGTTCCACTCGGTCTTGGCTGGTTAGGAGCTTGGTTAGCATTCTGTTGGCCACCCCATGAAAGGTTTGGGTGGTTCCTCCAACCAGGGTTGTAAGTATTGGAATAGGGGTTGTTCCTAGGCTGCTGCTGGCTTCCAACATAGCAGACTGAGGCTGGATTCCCAGGGGAGTATTCATACGGGTGCCCTTCCCCACAGAATCCACAGATAAGTGTCTCACCTTGACTTGGTTGGGTGCCCATGGACATGGCTGTGGCGGTGTTGACACTTGTTTGGAGATTGGCTTGAGCCATTTGCTTAACTAGGTTGGTCAGGGCATTTATTTGGCTGCTCATTGCACTTAGAGCATCCTTGTCTTGAGCTCTAGTTGGCTCAACTGGATCATCTGACCACCTACAGTGAGATGCTGAGATCTTCTCCAAGATCTCATAGGCTTCGTTGTAACTCTTGGACAACATGGAACCTCCAGCAGATGAATTTAGAACTTGTCTGGTGCTGGGGTTGCATCCTTTGAAAAAGACCTCTATTTGGATACACCATGGGATGCCATGGTGTGGACATTTAAGAAGAAGGTCTTTAAACCTTGTCCAAGCTTCGTGAAGAGACTCAGTGTCAGCTTGTTTGAACTTGATTATACCATCACGAAAGGTAGAATTCCTATCAGGTGGGAAGTATTTGACTAGGAATTTGTCTGCTAAGTCTGTCCAATTGCGGACTGATCCTGAGGGTAATGAGTTTAACCACGTTTTGGCTTTGTCCCTCAAAGAGTAAGGGAACAAGTATAGCCTCAAGGCTTCTTGGGAAACTCCAGGAATGATGAATTTATCACTGACTCCTAAGAAGTTTCTAAGATGGTTGTGGGGGTCCTCATTTTCCACTCCAAAGAATTGTCCCACAGTGGACAACATTTGGAACATCACTGGCTTTAACTCGAATGAGTTGGCAGTGATTTCAGGACGGATTATGCTGGGGTTCAGCTCCCCAGGCATAGGTACTAGGTAAGAGAGTATGGCGTTGTCCTTGTCATTCGCTATTTCGATGGGGTTGCGAGTGACAGGCACCGGATTTGGAACTATTCCATCCATTTCTTCTTGAGACAATTGCGGAGGAATTGCGGTTCCCGCAATTACTTGAGGTATAGAGGGTTGGTTAAAGAGACGTTTCTTGGCTCTATGATAGCTCCATTTTGGAGCTATAATTATGTCCCTAATTCACGTTTATTATTGGCTTAATCTTGTTTATATGTGATTATTGCAGGTGTTCTCGGTAATTCGCCCTCGGGAGCGTTTCGGCGCTTTTCGGGGCTTAATATCGCAATTTAAAGGCCTAAGAACACTTCCCGGGAAGACCCGTGCAAAGGCATGAAGGTTGAGCACTTTTGAGAAAATGAAGGCAAAAATCCATGCATCAACCCGAGAGCTAGCGTCGAGCGACAGCGTCGCGACGCTAGCTCGACGCTGCCCAGCGTCGAGACGCTGCCCTAGCGTCTCGACGCTCCGAAGTCTGAAGCGCTGAATTGAAGAAAAAACCCGAGAGCAAGCGTCGAGCGATAGCGTCTCGACGCTAGCTCGACGCCGCGCAAGCGTCTCGACGCTGTGCGAGCGTCTCGACGCCACCCCGACTGCGCGCGCGCGTTGTTTAGGGTGCAGCGTCGAGACGCTGCCCTAGCGTCTCGACGCTACGACGGATTACTTAAGTTTTTGTCCGATTTTAGCCGCCATTATCATCTTCCACCTCGAGCTCCGCGCCTGATTTGACGTCCAGCAGCTGTTTTCCACCATGGGAGGGGCTAGGAAGCTCGATTTGAAGCCGTCCCACACTACGCAAGTCATGAGTGAGTAGATTTACCGTTTTTGGCTCGGGATTGTAAGGATAAATGTAGTATGAACTCTTGGTGAGGTTGTGGATTGAAATTCTGATTTGGTTGGATATTTTATTGAATTGAATTCTATTTCTTAGCTTAATCTATGAGCACGTTTGAATGATTTAGGACTAGGTACCCTTGATTTTGAGCATGTTCATTTGTTAAAGGATTTGATGCCGTGCCTCTCGTTTCCGCCAAGTAACAAGGAATTATGGCACCTTGAGCGTATTGGCGTCCTTACGCTCTTGGTGTTCGTTCTTCCCGAATTAGGATTCCAAATCGACATACTAATTTCGCGTCCAAATTAGATAGTCGTCACAGTTAGCTTGTTGCTACCGTTCGGTCTTGGGAGAGCGTTGGCCGCCAATGTCCGGACGGTATGCTTGATTAGCATAATTAATTATGTTTAATTAAATCCATGGAGCATGTCTGAGTTATTTATTAATTTTAGACGAGCTGTGCATTCGTTAAATTGTTTAACCATAATACTCATCAACCTATGAACCAAGAGGCATGCTAAATTTATTCCGATCATCCCGAGTCGGAAACTCCGTTAGCTAAATTTTCCCATTTTCTTTGTTCCATCTTAGTTACTTGAAAACCAACAATCACCCCTTATTCCACCTATATTAATAGTTTGCAAATTTAATTAAGATTAAGTCAAAATTCCTTAATTCCCTGTGGATCGACCCCGTTGCTACTATTCTACAAATAGTTTAGTGATTTCGGGCACTTATAAATTTATTTTGGCGGGTCTCGACAACCCGATGATTGGCGATAGTTCAATAATATCGTTACCAAAATTGGCGCCGTTGCCGGGGAACTAAGTGTAATTCGGCCTAATTTAAATTTGATTTGTAAACTTTTAATTTTTACTTTAAAAATTCTGTTTATTCTTTTATTATTTGCAATTTTGATCTGTTTGTTTAAGTGTGCTAGAAGTGCCAAATTTTTATTGAGAAAATGGAGGTTGATGATGAGATTGGAGTCCCAAAAACGCTAAGACAGTGGACATCATTTGCTATGGACCACCAACCTTCTTGTATTTCCTACCCGGAAATTTCAGGTGAGTTTGTGCTTAAATCAGGTGTGATTAACCTTTTACCCTCTTTTTGTGGTGAAACAGATGAAGATCCTTATAAACATCTCAAGGAGTTTCAAATGGTAAGCTCCGCGATGAAGCCTGGCGACATAACAAAAGATCAGCTCTACCTGAGAGCTTTTCCATTCACCCTAAAAGGTGAAGCTCGAGATTGGCTGCATTACTTGCCATCGGGGACCATCTTTACTTGGGAGAAGTTGCAGAGTCTATTCTTGGAAAGGTATTTCCCAGCTTCAAAAGCCAGAGCAGTGAAAAGAGATATACGACAATTTGAGCAAAGAAAGGACGAGGCATTTCACGAGTGCTGGGAGAGGTTCATTAAACTCTGTGAAAAATGTCCGAACCATTTGATAGCGGAAGTCGCGCTTATCGAATGCTTTTATGATGGGTTGCTCCCGCATGACCGCCAGATGCTTGATGCAGCAAGTGGAGGAGCCCTTTGGGAGAAGACACCTGCGGAAGCCAGACAGTTGATCTCTAATATAGCTGAGAACCGTCGTCAGTACGGAGGAAGAAACGAGCATTCTAAGATGTCTTCCGACATAGAAGTGCTCAAAGAACAAGTGTCTCAGGTATTTGGTTTAGTTCATACGATGCAAGAAAAATCATCTCAGGATGTTTCTTCTATTTCAGGTAAAGCCATTGAAAGCATGTTCAAATCGCTCATGGAAGCTGTTAAGTCTCTGAAAGTGACTTATTTAGGACCCATTTAGCTTAAGAAGATGTACACATTTAGGTGTTTTTGTTAGCATTTAGCCTAAACCTATGCTTTAATATGAGAATTAGAAGAAGGTAGCTAATTTAGGACTTATGCACAATAGGTAGAAAAAGGGTTGAAAACCGAAGGAAAAGAATGAAAAAATGAGCATTGCAAATGAATTGCGAAAACATTGCGGTGACCGCAATTATTCAAGTTAAAACCGTAAGTTGGCTGATCGTTTTCTGTTTAGATCCGACTTTTCAGGGATTCGTTCTTTCTCCTCCATCCATTCTGATATATGACGTTGAAGATTGATGGTTCTCCTTGGCCCAAACGCACCTGCAAACTACTATAAAAGGGGGTCAAAGTCGGAGGTTCAGTCATCACTCGAAGCGCAGAAGTCTTCTCGCAGTCCACCATTTCCATCTGTTTTCCTTTGCCGTTTGTTGGAGTGAGAGTCTCAGCTTTTGGAGTCGATAATCTGATAGGAAGGAGAGGAGATTCTTCTTCTCTCTCGATTGGATTCATCCAAGCAAGGCTGACTTTTCATCACCTTCATTCGAGGCGACTGCCACGAAGTTTTCAGCAAACCTTTACTGCTTTTCTGTTCTGTTCTTCTTATTTCCATTTCTGATCACTGTTGTTCTTAGTTTAGAGTTTTAATTACTGCATTTCGTTGTTGTCTGTCTTGGATTCATTTCTTTCAAAGCTTTCCTTTGTCATTCAAACACTCAAAGTAATCCAAGTACAATTCTGCATTTTACAGTTTCTATCTTGTTCTGCTACGGTTTTGTCTTGCTGTTTTAAGCACATTTCCCTTCTAAGCATGTCTATCTTATCTGCCATTTCTGTTCTCTATATATCCATGAGTAGCTAAGTCACTTAGGGGCATGCTAATGACAGAACTATAGGCTAAAAAGACGTGAATCAAGTAGGCAGATTAACACTCGAACATTGATTGTATGTAAGCTTCATCCCACGGGCAATTTCGATTGGCCATCCATTTTGTCCAAAGAACTCCTAACCTCTGGAAGGAGTAAGAGTTCAGAGTCATATAATCATGCTAGCCTTTCATGGTAATCAGGAAACGGCCTAGGAATAGGAGTTTCCCTAGTACAAACTAAACACTCCTGTTTTAACAAGATGCTTAAGACCTTACTTTGAAGTCGAGTAAACTTAAGTCTCTAATGCATGGAATCGGACGATACTTGAGATAGAGTGAGTTTGATGTATAGAGAGTTGATCCAAAGCTTGAGAATCGTAATAAACTGCCTATAGGATAGTCATTAGTAGCCCTTAATTCGCCCATTTACATACTTTCGCTGCTGTTTAATTGCGGATTAATTGCGGTTCTCGCAATTCTGCTAAGTTGCATTCTGTTTAGCTGTTTTCTTCCTCGTTTATTAATTCCATCTCTTGTCCTTTGCATCTAATTTCAACTTGCATTTGTTTATGTTATATCCCTTTATACATTCAGCAAAAATTAGATAATTAAAAACCAATTTCACCCCATCAAATTCATCCCATCTTTCTTAACAATCACACTTCGCGAATAGCTAAAAATGAGTCTCTGTGGAAAAAACGAATGAAATATACTTACTACTTGCTGTGAGACCATGTATGCTTGCATGTTCTAAGTGCTCTCCCTACCCTTTTGCATATTTATCTTTACACATTGAGCACGCAACAAGTTTTTGGCGCCGCTGCCGGGGACTTATTTTAAGTGAAAACGAAGTTTGTTAAGTCTGAAACATCAAAGTATTTTTCATTGAATTTGATCCATCTTCATTTCTTTTTCAGGTACCATTTAGGGTAGTTTATGAATGAGACTCCATCTAGTGATCTAGAGTTCAACCCTGAGCCCGAGAGATTATTTAAAGCTAGAAATAGAGCCAAGAAACGTCTTTTTAAACAAACCCTTTTACCTCCAATCATTGCAGAGACTACAATTCCTCCGCAATTACCTCAAGAAGAAATGGCTGGAGTAAATCAAAACCTGGTGCCTGTCACTCGCAATCCCATTGAAATAGCGAATGACAAGGATAGCGCCATCCTTTCATATTTAGTACCTATGCCTGGGGAGCTGAACCCCAGCATAATCCGTCCTGAAATCACTGCCAACTCATTTGAGTTAAAGCCAGTGATGTTCCAAATGTTGTCCACTGTGGGACAATTCTTTGGAATAGAAAATGAGGACCCCCATAATCACCTTAGGAACTTCCTAGGAGTTAGTGACACCTTCCTAATCCCTGGAGTTTCCCAAGAAGCCCTGAGGCTATATCTTTTCCCTTACTCTTTGAGGGACAAAGCCAAAACATGGTTAAATTCTTTACCCTCAGGATCTGTCCGCAATTGGACAGATTTAGCAGAAAAATTCCTAGTCAAATACTTCCCACCTGATAGGAATTCTACCTTTCGTGATGATATCATAAAGTTCAAACAAGCTCCAAGTGAGTCTCTTCACGAAGCTTGGACAAGATTCAAAGACCTTCTCATTAAATGTCCACACCATGGCATTCCATGGTGTATCCAAATAGAAGTCTTCTTTAAAGGATGCAACCCCAGCACCAGACAAGTTTTAAATTCATCTGCTGGTGGTTCCATGTTGTCCAAGAGTTACAACGAAGCTTATGAGATCTTGGAGAAGATCTCAACATCTCATTGTAGGTGGTCAGACGATCCAGTAGAGCCAACTAGGGCTCAAGACAAGGATGCTCTAAGCGCCATGAGCACCCAAATAAATGCCCTGACCAACTTAGTCAAGCAAATGGCTCAGGCCAATCTCCAAACCAGTGCCAATACCGCCACAGCCATGTCAATGGGCACCCAACCAAATCAAGGCGAGGCACTTATCTGTGGATTCTGTGGGGAAGGGCACCCATATGAATACTGCCCTGGGAATCCATCCTCAGTCTGCTATGTAGGAAGCCAGCAGCAGCCTAGGAATAACCCCTACTCCAACACCTATAACCCTGGTTGGAGAAACCACCCTAACCTGTCATGGGGTGGCCAACAGAACACTAACCAAAGTCCTAACCAACCAAGGCCGAGTGGAACACCTGGTTTCACTCCCCAACATAACCAGTCAATGTACCAAAAGCCTTACAATCAACCTGTAGGATCTTCTGTAGAAAACCTACTCAAGGAATATATAGCTAAGAATGATGCTACTCTTCAGAGCCAGCAAGCTACTCTTAGGAGCCTAGAGAACCAAATAGGCCAATTAGCCAATGAACTTAAAAGTAGGCCCCAAGGTAGACTCCCTGCTGATACCGAGGTACCAAGGAGAGATGGCAAAGAACAAGTTCAAGCAATTGAACTTAGGAGTGGAAGACCATTGGTGAGTAACACAAAAGACATACCAAAGAGAGTAGAGAACACTGAGTCTAGTGCTCCACTGGAGTCTCTGCCAAGCCAAGGTCCACCACCAACTAGCACATCAGGAGCCAGGCTAGAGCCAATTGTTGAGGACGTAGAAGAAATTCCAAGGCCTCCACCTATCCTAAGGCGCCCTGACGTGTCTGCATATGTGCCACCACCTCCATACCCTCGAAGGCTTAAGAAGAAGCAGGAACAGGAAGTTCATTTTAATAAATTTTTAGAAATACTTAAGCAAGTGCATGTTAACATTCCTTTTGTAGAGGTTTTACAGTCTATGCCTTCATATGTAAAGTTTTTGAAGGACATTATTACTAACAAAAAAATAATTGGTGAGTTTGAAACAGTGAACCTCACCGAGGAGTGCAGTGCCATCCTCCAGAACAAGCTGCCCAAGAAGGAGAAGGATCCTGGTTCCTTCACCTTACCTGTAGAACTTGGAGGCAAGCACGTGGGCAGAGCGCTTTGTGACCTGGGCGCCAGCATAAACCTCATGCCCCTGTCCCTATTCCGCCAGTTGGGAATGGGAGAAGCACGTCCAACTACAGTCACTTTACAACTAGCAGACAGATCCATTGCATATCCAGAAGGTAAGATTGAGGATATTCTAGTTAAAGTTGACAAATTCATTTTCCTTGCAGATTTCATTGTCCTGGACTATGAGGCAGACAAGGAGGTTCCCATCCTGCTAGGTAGACCATTTCTAGCCACAGGTAGGGCACTCATAGATGTTCAGAAAGGTGAGTTAACTATGAGAGTTCATGATGAAGAGGTAAAATTTAGTGTTTATAAAGCTTTAAGGTATCCCTCTGATTCTGAGTCTTGTGCTAGCATGGATGTTGTTGACTCACTAATGGAAGAACAATTAGAGCATGTATTATTAACCAAGCATGCAAATGAATATGTAGGATTAGATGTAGCTGATTTAAATGTATCTGACATAATGGATATGCCTGTAGATAAACCACAGCATGTATGTATGAATATAGATTTAACTGATAGAACTATAAATCCGTTAAAGCCCTCCATTGAGCATCCACCTGTGTTAGAACTGAAACCACTACCTACTCACCTCAAATATGCATATTTAGGAGATAATGATACGCTGCCTGTAATTATTTCTTCTAAACTAAGTGAACAGCATGAGGTTGATTTAATTTTACTGCTTAAGCAACATAGGAAGGCTATAGCATGGTCTATTGCTGATATTCGAGGCATTAGCCCTTCTTATTGCATGCACAAAATTATACTAGAGGAAGAGCACACACCTAGGGTAGATCACCAGCGTAGGTTAAACCCCTCTATGAAAGAGGTAGTGAAGAAGGAAATAATCAAGTGGTTAGATGCAGGAGTAATTTTCCCCATAGCTAGTAGCCAGTGGGTGAGCCCCATCCAATGTGTACCTAAAAAGGGGGGAATAACTGTGGTAGTCAATGAGAACAACGAACTGATTCCAACAAGGACTGTCACAGGGTGGAGGGTATGTATGGATTACAGAAAATTAAATAAAGAAACTAAAAAAGACCATTTCCCTATACCGTTTATTGACCAGATGCTAGACAGAATAGCTGGTAGAGCCTACTATTGTTTCTTAGATGGGTACTCTGGCTATAATCAAATTACTATAGACCCTAAGGATCAAGAGAAGACTACCTTCACTTGCCCTTTTGGAACGTTTGCCTTCCGCAGAATGCCTTTTGGCTTATGCAATGCACCGGCAACTTTCCAAAGGTGTATGATGGCAATCTTCTCTGAGTTGGATGAGTCCATGATAGAAATATTCATGGATGACTTCTCAGTCTTTGGGGATTCATTTAAAACCTGTCTAGAAAACCTAGGACAAGTCCTGGCTAGGTGTGAGGAGACCAACCTAGTCCTAAATTGGGAAAAGTGCCATTTTATGGTAGATGAAGGGATTGTCTTAGGACATAGAGTGTCAAGGGCAGGTGTGGAAGTGGATAGGGCAAAAATAGAGATCATAGAGAAGTTGGTAGAGCCCCAGAATGTTAAGGCTATTAGAAGCTTCTTAGGGCACGCTGGCTTCTACAGAAGGTTCATTAAGGACTTTTCTAAGATAGCCAAGCCTCTGTGCGAGCTTCTAGAGCTAAATAGACCATTCATCTTCTCTAAGGAATGTGTAGTAGCTTGGAAAACCCTTAAGGACGCACTGGTCACAGCACCAATCATAGTAGGACCAAATTGGGATCTCCCATTTGAGATGCTATGTGATGCCAGTGACTATGCTGTAGGAGTCATGTTAGGACAGAAGATTGACAAGCTCACACATCCTGTCTATTATGCTAGTAAGACCTTGAATGAGGCTCAATGTAATTATACAACTACAGAGAAAGAGATGCTTGCTGTAGTATTTGCTTGTGAAAAATTTAGAAACTATATTGTAGGCACTAGGACCATTGTATATACTGACCATTCTGCTTTAAAATATCTTATGAGGAAGGCTGATGCCAAGCCTAGATTGATTAGATGGGTGTTATTGCTGCAGGAATTTGATTTGGACATTCGGGACAAGAAAGGTTGTGAAAATGTGGTTGCAGATCACCTTTCTCGATTGCAGCACAATTGCGAAAACATTGCGGAGACCGCAATTTCTGATGCTTTTATTGATGAACATGTCTTTGCTTTGACTCATCGTGATAACGATGAGGAACCTTGGTTTGCTGACATTGCTAACTTCCGTGCATCACAGGTATTGCCAGTGTTCAAGGGAGGACAAGAGAAGAAGAGGTTCCTTCATGAAGCAAGGAAATTCATCTGGGATGACCCCACACTTTACAGAACTTGTGCTGATGGGTTGTTGAGGAAGTGTGTTTCAGCTGCTGAGGCGAAGTCTGTGCTGCAGCACTGTCACTCATCTCCTTACGGTGGACACTTTGGTGGTCAAAGAACAGCTGCGAAGGTATTTCAGAGTGGCTACTATTGGCCAACAATCTTCAAGGACGCCCACAACTATGCCCACAGCTGTGACGAATGCCAAAGGACAGGTAACCTCAGCCGCAAGGATGAGATGCCCCTCACCTACATCTTAGAGTTGGAGCTCTTTGATGTATGGGGCATTGATTTCATGGGACCATTCCCTCCATCATCAGGTAACCTGTACATTTTAGTAGCAGTGGACTACGTGTCCAAGTGGGTAGAAGCCAAAGCATGTCCTAATAATGATGCTAAAACAGTCACTAGCTTCTTGCATAGGCACATTTTCACTAGATTTGGGACTCCTCGTGCTATCATTAGTGATGAGGGGTCACATTTTATTAATAAGGCTATGGAGAAAGTATTGGCTAAATATAACATTAGACATAGGGTAGCTACTCCCTATCACCCACACTCGAATGGCCAAGCTGAAATTTCCAATAGGGAGATAAAGAACATCCTAGAAAAGGTAGTCAAACCAAATAGGAAAGACTGGTCATTTAAGCTTGAGGATGCACTTTGGGCTTATAGAACAGCATATAAGACACCCCTAGGCATGTCTCCCTATAGGTTGGTGTATGGCAAGGCCTGCCACTTGCCACTCGAGTTAGAAAACAAAGCATTTTGGGCCATGAAGGAATTGAATTTCTGTGTAAAGGATGCGGGGACATTGAGATCTTTGCAGCTACATGAACTTGATGAGCTTAGGCATATGGCCTATGAGAATGCCAAAATGTATAAAGAAAAGACCAAAATATGGCACGACAGTAGACTTAGGATCAAAGACTTTAGGAAAGGCCAACTTGTCCTATTATTTAACTCACGTTTAAAGATATTTCCAGGCAAACTAAAGTCTAGATGGTCGGGTCCATTTGTTGTTACTAATGTCTTTGTTCATGGTGCAATAGAGATAAAGAACTTGCAGCGAGGTCAGCCATTTATGGTCAATGGTGCTAGGTTGAAGCACTACTATGAGGAAGGAGATGTGAAGACTCTCTCGGCCTTCCTCTTGACTGAAGCATGACAAAAAGAACGAGAGAGAACGAGTGGTTACTGTGCTCGTTTAGTCAAGGCCAATGCCTTAGTTTATTTTTACTGTTTTTCCGATTAGCGTTTGTATGTTTTGTGGTGTGTTTTTAATTACGTATTTAATGTTTGTTTTATTTGTTTTTGTAGGGAATCGAAAGAGGGGATCAAGGAGAGTAAATCCCACTTTAAAAATCAAGAAACGGTTGAGCCAAATAAAAGATACGGACAGGCAAAGTTGGAGATTTCAATGAAATAATGTCCCTGGAATTGCGCTAAAATTGCTGGATCCGCAAAAAGAGCCGTTGGGATTTTATCCGTTGCCTTTATATCCGTTGGAAGCCGCTCGATCGTTACGATTATCTCTCTCTTTGCTATCCAAGAATTCAGCGATTCTCTCCATCTTTGATTCTTCTCTCAAGATCTTCAAGATTTAGCAATGGTGTCCACACGTGCTGAAAGATCCGCAGCGAAGAAGAAGGCTGATGACGCAGCTGAAGCGGCTGCGAGGGAAGCGCTTCTCGCCCTTGCAGACGATGGTGCCGCTCGCACCGGTCCTCTTCCCAAGCTTCCTATCCGTAGGAAGAAGTGGAGGGTGGTCACTGAGATCCCTGCTGGACCATCTGAGCCAGTGGGCACGCCCAAGAAACGCCGGTGGAGTGTCAAGACGGCCGCCGAACCAAGCACAGCAAAGACTCCCTCTGTGGAGAGTCAAGAACCTGATCGTGCATCCCACGAGTCAGCCAAAGAAGGATCGTCGCCGTCTGCCTCACCTGCGCGCAGCCCTCTCCCGTCTGAACCAGTGCCAAGCGCAGAGTCGTCACCGCCTGCACAGAGCCCTGAGCTGTCTCCAGCACCTCAGAGTTCTGATCCGACACCTGCAGCAGCGCAGAGCCCTGAGCTGCAGTCTTCGCCACTGAGTTCTGCGCCGACACCATCAGCAGAGCACAATTATCCACGGCCTGATCCGGAATTTCCTTATGGAGATTATCAAGAATCCACGCAAGGCAGTGGAGATGCTGGGGAAGACGAAGTCTTCTCTCCTATGAGGGACGATAGCCCTGCCGAGCCGGCACAGCAGGACGATTCTATGGAAGAAACGTTGGGGGCATGCCTCCAGCAGATCAATATCAAGGCCAGACTCAAGAAGAAGAAGGCCACGATTGGCAAGGCCAAGAAGTTGAAGAAAAAGAAGGCCAAGAAGGTGCCCTCGGCGGACAAAGAGAGTGCTGAGCCTTCGCTCAAACGCCTCAAGGTGGAGGCTGCTGCATCATCCAAACCAGCAGACAAGGGGAAGGCTAAACTCTACCCTGAAGACGAACCTCCGTCAGTGAGGTATGTCTCATCTGATGCGGAATCCAGGGGTGTTGAGCTCAGGAAGAGGGACCTGTTGCACGAGAAGGGATTCCTTGATCGACTCGCTGACCTGCCGCAGTTCTTGCGGGCAGGAGTGCTCAACCATGGCTGGGAGGAATTCTGCAGACCGCCTAATCCAGCCTACACGAGCATGGTGTACGATTTCTACGCCAATGTGCTCAGCCCTGAGGATGGCCTATCTGTGGTCAGAGGAGTGGAAGTGGATTTCTCAGCCAAGGCCATCAATGAAGCCTTTGGTCTCAAGGGCCAAGCGCACACAGATTATGCACGGATAGTTGATGAGCCGACTGAGGCCGTGCTGGAAGAGGCCATTCGCACAATTGGCCAGCCTGAAGCAGCGTGGACTGTCTCACGCAATGGGAGGCACACCTTGATGAGTGCTAATCTGACAGCAAAGGCGGCTGTGTGGTTTGCCTTTGTGAGGAGAAAGCTGTCCCCTGTGACCCACGAGACAACAATCAACCAGAGTAGATCACTGCTGGTTTATGCCATCATGCGCGGTCTCACGGTCAATGTAGGGGAGATCATGTCAGCTGCCATTGCTGAATGCGCCAGAAAAGGTAAGGGGCCATTATTTTTCCCCAACACTATAACAAAATTGTGTTTGCTTGCAGGAGTTCCCACCGAGCGCTTGGAGCAGCAGATGCCGTACACAGGCCATTTGGAGCTGCCTGCGAACCTGAGGCTGAGAAGAAAGGGGAATATGGAGTTTGAGTTGGATAGGCTGGCTGCTGAACAGTCCCTATCTATGGCCTGCTTAATGGACATGCAGAGGAGAATGGCTCAATGGGCCAACTATGCGCAGGCAAGGGACAAAGAAGTTGCAGACCAGTTGGGATGCATCTTCCCGGACTTCCCCACCAACCTCCTAACTCCATGGGTGCCCCCACGACCAAGGCAACCAGATGAGGATGATGAGAATTGAGTGCTGGTTTGAAGTGCACTAAAGGGAGTATTGTTGTTCCCTTAAGAAACAAAAGACAATTTTTCTGCTTTCTGATAGGATATTGTGAATTATGCTGTTTTGTGTTCAACTTTTGATCTGTTTTTAATGTTTAGTTTTATGTTTTTTCTTTTGCTTAGTCTAGTCTGATGTTAGCTGAATAGGTAGGATAGTTTAGTTTCATTTTTAGGATGCATGAGTTACAGGAAAAAGCATGCTAGGGGCCTGAATCAATGTTATATCTGCCCGGATTAAATTGCGAAATAATTGCGGTTCCCGCAATTTTTGTGACTGATTGCATGCTTTGGACTGTCTGTTTAGTTAGGCTGTGATCTGTTAAATTCTATCTTTTGCTGCTAGCATGACTACCTTATATAGCTGATCTTGAAGCATGCTGGATGAGTGTCATAGGACACCCTTTGATAGTTTAAATTTGCCTCTGAATAGTGCTCAGCATGCATAAACCATAAGTCCTTAAGACTTTCTGTTTTTTCAAATTTTCGACTGCTGGAATAATTGCTCTTAGAATGTTTTGCCTATGCCTAGGATTTTTAGATTCTCTTTGTTTTACCTTAGACTAGATGCTTCTAGGACAAGTTTGGGGGTGTGCCACCTCAGACACTCATTGGGGACAATGAGTAGTTTAAGTTTGGGGGAGGTCACCCTAGGCCTAGGAACATTCCTCTCTCCCTTAGGACATAAGCATTCTTCTTCTCCTTTACAAAAAATGATGAACTGAAAAAAAAAAAAAATGAAAAATAGAATAAAGAGGGGGGTCTCTCTTAGGTTGCTAAGTAATCAGTACCAAGTGTGTGACCCACAAGTGGCATTGCATCAAAAGGCAACCCAAGGAGAGACTCCACCTAAGGAAAAAAGGAAAAAGGGAGAAATAGGGAAGAAGAATGTATGCTTGGGAGTTATAATCTTGTGGCTTAGATGTCCTATTTAAAAAAAAAAAAAAAAAGAAATCTGATCCTCAATGAGCTAAGCACAAGGTTGTAGCTTTTAGGTTTGTCTAGGGAGATGAATGTATATCCAATGTAGTGATGCCAGGGCTTAGGTTGTTCTCTAAAAGTACCACTGTCACTGTTAATACTAAGACTGGCATGACTCTAAGGAATCCTAGACACATTAAAAATAAGCTAGAAGCATGTACTGAGTCTGGAGTAAAGCTTGGTAGAATTTGAAACCTTAGGGATAGTGGCATGATATCATAAAAGTAGTTAGATCAGTAGTAGGGGGTTAACAAAAACAGCAGGTATAGTAGGCAGGTGAAGTCAGAAGAAGCTTGATAAGAGGTTAGTTCTAAACTTAGAAGTGTGTCACAGGACAGCACTGCTAGAGATAGGGATATAGGAGAGTCGGTAAGTAGTTAAAGAAGATAAAATAACAGCCTAGGTAAGTCCTTAGTATGCTTGAGGACAAGCAAAGCCTTAAGTTTGGGGGTGTGTTAAGTCTCTGAAAGTGACTTATTTAGGACCCATTTAGCTTAAGAAGATGTACACATTTAGGTGTTTTTGTTAGCATTTAGCCTAAACCTATGCTTTAATATGAGAATTAGAAGAAGGTAGCTAATTTAGGACTTATGCACAATAGGTAGAAAAAGGGTTGAAAACCGAAGGAAAAGAATGAAAAAATGAGCATTGCAAATGAATTGCGAAAACATTGCGGTGACCGCAATTATTCAAGTTAAAACCGTAAGTTGGCTGATCGTTTTCTGTTTAGATCCGACTTTTCAGGGATTCGTTCTTTCTCCTCCATCCATTCTGATATATGACGTTGAAGATTGATGGTTCTCCTTGGCCCAAACGCACCTGCAAACTACTATAAAAGGGGGTCAAAGTCGGAGGTTCAGTCATCACTCGAAGCGCAGAAGTCTTCTCGCAGTCCACCATTTCCATCTGTTTTCCTTTGCCGTTTGTTGGAGTGAGAGTCTCAGCTTTTGGAGTCGATAATCTGATAGGAAGGAGAGGAGATTCTTCTTCTCTCTCGATTGGATTCATCCAAGCAAGGCTGACTTTTCATCACCTTCATTCGAGGCGACTGCCACGAAGTTTTCAGCAAACCTTTACTGCTTTTCTGTTCTGTTCTTCTTATTTCCATTTCTGATCACTGTTGTTCTTAGTTTAGAGTTTTAATTACTGCATTTCGTTGTTGTCTGTCTTGGATTCATTTCTTTCAAAGCTTTCCTTTGTCATTCAAACACTCAAAGTAATCCAAGTACAATTCTGCATTTTACAGTTTCTATCTTGTTCTGCTACGGTTTTGTCTTGCTGTTTTAAGCACATTTCCCTTCTAAGCATGTCTATCTTATCTGCCATTTCTGTTCTCTATATATCCATGAGTAGCTAAGTCACTTAGGGGCATGCTAATGACAGAACTATAGGCTAAAAAGACGTGAATCAAGTAGGCAGATTAACACTCGAACATTGATTGTATGTAAGCTTCATCCCACGGGCAATTTCGATTGGCCATCCATTTTGTCCAAAGAACTCCTAACCTCTGGAAGGAGTAAGAGTTCAGAGTCATATAATCATGCTAGCCTTTCATGGTAATCAGGAAACGGCCTAGGAATAGGAGTTTCCCTAGTACAAACTAAACACTCCTGTTTTAACAAGATGCTTAAGACCTTACTTTGAAGTCGAGTAAACTTAAGTCTCTAATGCATGGAATCGGACGATACTTGAGATAGAGTGAGTTTGATGTATAGAGAGTTGATCCAAAGCTTGAGAATCGTAATAAACTGCCTATAGGATAGTCATTAGTAGCCCTTAATTCGCCCATTTACATACTTTCGCTGCTGTTTAATTGCGGATTAATTGCGGTTCTCGCAATTCTGCTAAGTTGCATTCTGTTTAGCTGTTTTCTTCCTCGTTTATTAATTCCATCTCTTGTCCTTTGCATCTAATTTCAACTTGCATTTGTTTATGTTATATCCCTTTATACATTCAGCAAAAATTAGATAATTAAAAACCAATTTCACCCCATCAAATTCATCCCATCTTTCTTAACAATCACACTTCGCGAATAGCTAAAAATGAGTCTCTGTGGAAAAAACGAATGAAATATACTTACTACTTGCTGTGAGACCATGTATGCTTGCATGTTCTAAGTGCTCTCCCTACCCTTTTGCATATTTATCTTTACACATTGAGCACGCAACAGAAGCTAGCGATGAGACAAGGTCGCAGATTAAGTCTCTAAGAGATGAATTCACGGAGGTGAAGGAAAGAATGAGTAGAATTGAATCCAAAGCGGAAGGGGTTAGTGCGATAAACCTCAGAAGTGGTAAAGAAGTGCCATCTCAAACCACTCCCGTGAGTTCTCCGAAAGATTCAGAGATATCTCCAGATAAGTGTTCTCAAGCACCCTCTGAAACTGTTGTAACTCCTCCTCCTATTATTTCTATGAAGTCTTACACTCCCGTTGCTCCTTTTCCTAGTAGGCTAGCAAGGCCATCTAAGGAGGCCAACAACGCGGATGTACTTGAAACACTGAGGAAGGTTGGGATCAATATACCGCTGCTTGATGCAATTCAGCAAATCCCAAGGTACGCTAAATTCCTTAAGGAGATGTGCACTATGAAGAGGAAGACTAAAAGTGCTGAGAGAGTCGTGGTAAGCAAGAATGTTTCTGCCCTGCTAACCCAAGGTATTCCAAGCAAATGCCAGGACCCAGGTATGTTCCTCTTGCCATGTACTATAGGGGATAGAGAAATCGAGCACGCTATGCTAGACTTAGGAGCTTCAATTAATGTTATGCCATATTCAGTCTATAAGAGCCTCGGTTTAGAAGGTATGCAGGAAACTAGTATAGTTATCCAGTTAGCTAATAGGTCTTCTATTCATCCTCTAGGATTGATTGAAGATGTGTTGGTTAAAGTTAAAGATTTAATCTTCCCTGCTGATTTTTATGTGATAAATTTGGAAGAAAACACATCCACCACTTCTGTTTTACTTGGTAGACCATTCATGAAAACCGTTAAAACGAAAATTAATGTGCATGATGGAACTTTGTCTGTTGAGTATGAAGGGGATGTGTTCGAATTTAATGTATTTGATGCAATGAAACAACGTGCTGATGTGCATTCTGTCTGTAAAATCGATCTTATAGATACTTTAGAACAAGAAGAATGCATGACTGTTGTTGATGGGGATGACCCACTCGTTTTTACTGAAATTGTTGGCAAAGTTGAAAGTAGTGTTCCCATATTGACTGATTTGTCTGAACAACCTACTTTTGCTTTAGAGACATGTGAAAAGCCATCTAAAATATTACCATCTCTTTTGCAGGCTCCCAAGTTGGAATTGAAGGAGTTGCCGGGCCATCTCAAGTACGTGTACTTGGGTGAGGTGGAGACACTCCCGGTAATTATTTCCAAGGAGCTCACATCGGAGCAAGAAGGCGAGTTGATCGAGGTTTTGAAAAAGAACAAAAGAGCCATGGGATGGACATTGGCAGACTTGCATGGGTTGAGTCCAGTGCTGTGCATGCACAAGATTCGGCTGGATGAGGGAGCAAAGCCATCCCGAGAGCCTCAGCGGAGACTGAACCCCGCAATGAAAGAGGTAGTGTTGTCTGAGATACACAAACTCCTGGATGCAGGTATTATCTTTCCCATTTCTGATAGCCAATGGGTTAGCCCTATTCATGTTGTACCTAAAAAGACGGGCATAACTGTTATTAGAAATGATAAGGGAGAGTTAGTACCTAAGAGAGTACAAAATGGGTGGAGAATGTGTATTGATTTTAGAAAACTGAATGATGTGACTAAGAAGGACCACTTTCCTATTCCCTTCATAGATCAAATGGTGGAGCGTTTAGCTGGGAAACCATTCTTCTGTTTTCTTGATGGTTTTTCTGGGTTTTATCAAATTCCCATAGCCCAGGAAGACCAAGAAAAGACTACTTTTACCTGTCCATTCGGAACTTACGCATATAGGAGAATGCCCTTTGGGCTTTGTAATGCTCCAGGGACTTTTCAGCGATGCATGATGAGCATATTTTCTGAATTTGTAGAAAAATGCATCGAAGTCTTTATGGATGATTTTACTGTATATGGAAGTTCATTTAAGGATTGCCTGTTTAACTTGTCTAGAGTCATGGAAAGATGCATCGAAACTAATCTTGTTTTAAATTTTGAAAAGTGTCATTTCATGGCCAGTCAGGGCATAGTATTGGGTCACGTTGTGTCTGCTAAGGGGATAGAGGTTGATAAAGCAAAAATTGATGTCATATCTGATTTACCTTACCCCACGAATCTTCGGGAAGTACGTTCTTTTCTTGGTCACGCAGGTTTTTACCGCAGGTTCATTAAAGACTTCTCGAAGATAGTGACTCCGATGACAAGCTTGCTGAAAAAGGATGTTCCATTCTGTTTTGACAAACAGTGCAAGCTTGCTTTTGATGTTCTGAAGAAGTGCTTGACCAACGCACCCATCATTCATCCACCGCAGTGGGGGACTCCTTTCGAGATCATGTGCGACGCAAGCAATTATGCCGTAGGCGCTGTGTTGGGCCAGAGGATAGACAAGAAGAGCCATGTGATCTATTATGCCTCCAGGACGCTCAATTCCGCGCAGATCGGTTACACAACAACAGAGAAGGAGCTGCTTTCCATAGTTTTCGCTCTTGATAAATTTCGGCCATATATTCTTGGATCTAAAGTAATTGTTTTTTCTGATCATGCAGCGGTTCGATACTTGATGAACAAGAAAGACTCGAAGCCTAGACTGCTCAGATGGGTATTATTACTCCAGGAGTTCGACGTCTCTGTTCAGGACATAAAAGGATCAGAAAATACCGTTGCTGACCACTTGAGCCGTATTGTGCGTAATGAGGACGATCTGCCCCTGAATGACGAATTCCCTGATGAAGTTCTTTTCCAGGTGAGTATGGAGACACCATGGTACGCCGACATTGTCAACTACTTGGTCACAGGTACGTTCCCATTCGATTTTTCATATAATCAAAGAGCTAAGCTGAAGAGCGAAGCCAAGACATATGTTTGGGAAGAGCCCGTTTTATGGAAATTTTGCGCTGACCAAGTAATTAGGAAGTGCGTCCCTAAGTCTGAACATAGGTCCATCCTTACCTTTTGCCATGAATTTGCATGCGGGGGACACTTTGGGCAAAATAGGACTGCGAGAAAAATTTTAGATTGTGGGTTTTTCTGGCCATCACTGTTTAAGGACTGTTATGAGTTTTGTAAATCTTGTGATCAGTGTCAGAGAAAAGGGACCATCACTAGTAGGAATGAAATGCTCCAAAACCCCATTTTAACTTGTGAAATTTTCGAGGTTTGGGGTATGGACTTTATGAGACCCTTTCCCCCTTCATTTGGTTTTGTCTATATCTTATTGGCTGTGGACTACGTGTCTAAATGGGTGGAAGCTAAAGCCACCAAAGTTGATACCGCTAATGTTGTTTCCAGTTTTGTCAAATCTAACATTTTTAGCAGGTATGGAGTTCCACGAGCCATCATAAGTGACCAGGGGAGCCACTTCTGCAACAAAACGATCCAGGCCTTGATGAGGAAATATGGGGTCAATCATAAAATCTCTACCCCATATCATCCTCAGACCAATGGTCAAGCGGAGGTTTCCAATCGAGAAGTGAAGAGCATCCTCGAGAAAACAGTAAGTCCAGGAAGGAAGGATTGGAGCCTCAGGCTGGACGACGCTTTGTGGGCTTACCGTACGGCTTACAAAACCCCCATAGGGATGTCTCCCTACCGAATGGTTTATGGTAAAGCCTGTCATCTCCCCGTGGAGATCGAACACAAAGCTTACTGGGCCGTGAAGAAGTGCAACATGGACTTTGACTTGGCGGGCGAAGAAAGACTCCTCAAATTGCAAGAACTGGAGGAGCTTCGCCTGGATGCATATGAGAACTCGAAGACCTACAAGGAAAAGACCAAAATGTTCCACGACAGGCGAGTCGTCAGGAAACACTTCGAAGTTGGTCAGAAGGTCCTCTTGTTCAACTCCCGCTTGAAGTTCATGCCAGGTAAACTTCGTTCCAGGTGGCTTGGTCCTTTCATTATAACTGATGTCCATCACTATGGTGCAGTCAAGATTCAGAGCCTGGATACGGAGAAAGAATACACGGTGAATGGCCAGCGATTAAAGATCTTTCATGAGGGAATGTCAGAGGACTTCGACGATCATGCCTACTTGAAAGAGCCTGATTATGAGAAAGGATAAATTGAGTTTTGGTAAAGTCGAGCAATCGACTCTAAAAATTTGCGCTACTCGGAGGAACCCGAGCTTGAACTGTACATGCTTTTTGTTTACTTACCGTCTTTTAGGATTAGTTTAGATTTCTACTCTGATGTTGTGAATTTTCAGGTGAAACAATGGCTCATCCTTGCGGTTTATTGGCTAAGGTTAAAGCGCGCTCTACAACCCTCTAAGTCGCAACTCAGGGAAGGTTTTCTTTCCTTTTGTTTTGACTGTGCATATTCGGTCCAATGAGGACATTGTCAATTTCTAAGTTGGGAGTGGTGGGTTGTGCCTTATAGTGATTGTCGAGTTTAGTTGTGGAATCCTGATTTACTTGTTGAGTTATGGTGAAAGCATGCTAGTCTGACTATGAAATTCTGTGATGTACTGCTGTTGCGTGCTCAATGTGTTAAAGATAAATAAGCAAGGAGGTAGAGAGAGCACTCAGAACATGCAAGCATACATGGTCTCACAGCAAGTAGTAAGTATATTTCATTCGTTTTTTCCACAGAGACTTATTTTTAGCTCTTCACGAAGTGTATTTGTTAAGAAAGAAGGGGTGGATTTGATGGGGTCAAATTGGTTTTTAATTATCTAATTTTTGCTGAATGTGTACAGGAATGCAACATAAACAAATGCAAGTTGAAATTAGACTCAAAAGCCAAGAGATGAAATTAATAAACGAAGAAGAAAACAGCTAAACAGAATGGTAACTTAGCAGAATTGCGGACACCGCAATTTTACCGCAATTGAATAACAGCGAAAGTGTGTAAATGGGTGAATTAAGGGCTACTAATGACTATCCTATAGGCATTTTTATACGATTCTCAAGCACTGGATCTACTCTCTATACATCAAACTCACTCTATCTCATGTATCGTCCGATTCCATGCATTAGATTCTTTAGTTTACTCGACTCAAAGTAAGGTCTTAAGCATCTTGTTAAAACAGAAGTGTTTAGTTTGTACTAGGGAAACGCCTATTCCTAGGCCGTTTCCTGGTTACCATGAAAGGCTAGCATGATTATACGACTCTGAACTCTTACTCCTTCCAGAGGTTAGGAGTTCTTTGGACAAAATGGATGGCCAATCGAAATTGCCCGTGGGATGAAGCTTACATACAATCAATGCTTCGAGAGCTATCCTACATGCTTGGTTCACGTTTTTTTACCTATAGTTCTGTCATTAGCATGCCCCTAAGTGACTTAGCTACTCATGGATATATAGAGAACAAAAGTATAAGATAAAACAGACATGCTTAGAAGGGAAATGTACTCAAAACAGTAAGACAAAACCGTAGCAGCAGAAGATGGAAACTGTGAAATGAAGACTTGTAATTTGATTACTTTGAATGTTTGAACGAACAAAGGGACACTTAAAGTAAATAATCCAAAGACAGAAAGCAACGAAATGCAGTAGACAAATCACTAGACCAGAAGCGATAACTAAACAATGCTGGAAATGAGAAAGGAAAGACAAAAAGCAGTAAATGGTGCTTGAAAGCCTCGTTGCAGTCGCCTCGAATGAAGGGGATGAAGGTCAGCCTTGCTTGGATGAATCCAATCGAGAGAGAAGAAGGATCTCCTCTCCTTCCTATCAGATTATCGATTCCAACAGCTGAGACTCTCACTCCAACAGACGGCAAAGGGAAATAGGGAGAAAAGATGGACTGCGAGAAGACTCTACGCTTTCGGATGATGTTTGAACCTCCGACTTTGACCCCCTTTTATAGTAGTTTGCAGGTGCGTTTGGGCCAAGGAGAACCATCAATCTTCAACGTCATATATCAGAATGGATGGAGGAGAAAGAACGAATCCCTGAAATTACGGAAATTAACAGAAAAGGATCAGTCAACTTACGGTTTTCACTTGAATAATTGCGGCTTCAGCAATGTTTTCGCAATGCTGTCGCAATGCAATTTTTTTCATTCTTTTCCTTCGGTTTTCAACCCTTTTCTTTCCTATTGTGCATAAGTCCTAATCTAGCTACCTTCTTCTCATTCTCATATTTAAGCATAGGTTTAGGCTAAATGCTATCAAAAACACCTAAAAGTGTACATCTTCTTAAGCTAAATGGGTTCTAAATAAGTCACTTTCAGAGACTTAACACACCCCCAAACTTAAGGTTTTGCTTGTCCTCAAGCATACTAAGGACTTACCTAGGCTGCTGTTTCCTCTTCTTTAATCACCTACTGACTCCCCTATATCCCTATCTATAGCACTGCTGTCCTGTGACACACTTCTCAGTTTAAAACTACCCTCTTATCTAGCTTCTTCTGACTTCGCCTGCCTAACACTCATCTGCTTTTATTAACTTCCTACAACTGATCTATTTGCTTTTGTCATATCATGCCACTATCCCTAAGGTTTCAAATTCTGCCTAGCTTTACCTCAGACTCAGTACATGCTTCTAGCTTTACTTTTAATGTGTCTAGGATTCCTTAGAGTCATGCCAGTCTTAGTATTAACGGTGACAGTAGTACTTTAAAGAACAACCTAAACCCTGGCATCACTACATTGGAAAAACACTCATCTCCCTAAACAAACCTACAAGTTATAACTTTGTGCTTAGCTAATTGAGGATCAGAGTTCTTTTTAAATAGGACACCTAAGCCACAAAGTTATAATTCCTAGGTATACATTCTTCTTCCCTATTCTTTTCCCTTTTTTCTTACTTAGGTGGGGCCTCTCCTTTGGTTGCCTTTTGATGCAATGCCACTTGTGGGTCACACATTTGGCACTGATTACTTAGCAACCTAAGAGAGACCCCCCTCTTTATTCTATTTTTCATTTTTCTTTTTTTTCAGTTCATCATTTTTTGTAAAGGAGAAGAAGAATGCTTATGTTTCTAAGGGAGAGAGGAATGTTCCTAGGCCTAGGGTGGCCTCCCCCAAACTTCAACTACTCATTGTCTCCAATGAGTGTCTGAGGTGGCACACCCCCAAACTTTCCTAGAAGCATCTAGTCTAAGGTAAAACAAAGAGAATCTAAAGCCCTAGGCATAGACAGAACATTGAAAAGAAAATATCACAGCAGCAGTAAATTAAAAAAAACAGACAGTTAAGGGCTTAAAGCTATGCATGCTGAGCTTTTTAGAGGTTGATTTTAAACTATCAAAGGGTGTCCTATGACACTCATCCAGCATGCTTTTAGATAAGCTATATAAGGTAGTCATGATAGCAGCAAAAGATGGAATTTAAACAGATTACAGCCTAGCTAAACAGACAGTCCAAAACATGCTTTCAGTCATGAAAATTGCGGGTACCGCAATTATTTCGCAATTAGATCAGGGCAGATATAACAGTGATTAAGGCCCCTAAGCATGCTCCTTCCAGTCATTCACGCTCTCCTAAAAATAAAACAAAACAAACCTATCTTGTCACCTATCATCAGACTATACTGAGCAAAAGAAAAAACATAAAACGAAGCATCTAAAACAGATCAAAATTGGACTATAAACAGCAAAGTTCACATGATTATCAGAAAGCAAAAAATTGTTTTTTTTTTTTTTTTTTTAAGGGAACAGCAATACTCCCTTCAGTGCAATTCAAACCAGCACTCAAACGTCTTCATCAGGCTGCCGTGGTCGTGGGGGCACCCATGGAGTCAGGAGATTCGTAGGGAAATCAGGGAAGATGCACCCAAGTTGGTCTGCAACTTCCTTGTCCCTCGCCTGCGCATAAGTGGCCCATTGAGCCATTCTCCTCTGCATATCCATCAGGCAGGCCATGGATAGGGACTGATCAGCAGCCAGCCTATCCAGTTCAAACTCCATATTCCCCTTCCTCTTCAGCCTCAGGCTAGCAGGCAGCTCCAAGTGGCCTGTGTAAGCCATTTGCTGCTCCATGCGCTCGGTGGGGACTCCTGCAAGCAAACATAGCTTGGTTATGGTGTTAGGGAAAAACAGTGGTCCCTTACCTTTCTTGGCGCACTCAGCAATAGCAGCAGTGACGACTTCTCCCACGTTGATCGTGAGACCTCTCATTATCGCATACACCAGCAGCGATCGGCTCTGGTTGATTGTAGTCTCGTGAGTCACTGGGGACAATCTCCTTCTCACGAACGAAAACCACACAGCCGCCTTAGCCGTGAGGTTGGCACTCATGAGAGTGTGCCTCCCATTGCGTGACACGGTCCAGGAAGCTTCAGGCTGGCCAATGGTCCGAATGGCCTCTTCCAGAACAGCCTCAGTAGGCTCATCAACAATCCGTGCATAATCTGTATGTGTTTGGCCCTTGAGACCATAGGCTTCGTTGATGGCCTTGGCTGAGAAATCCACTTCTACCCCTCTGACCACAGACAGGCCATCCTCAGGGCTGAGCACATTGGCGTAGAAATCATACACCATGCTCGTGTAGGCTGGATTTGGCGGTCTGCAAAATTCCTCCCAGCCGTGGTTGATCACTCCTGCGCGCAAGAACTGCGGCAGGTCAGCAGGTCGGTCGAGGAAGCCTTTCTCGTGCAGCAACTCCCTCTTCCTCAGCTCAGCACCCCTGGACTCAGCATCAGAGGAAACATACCTCACTGATTGAGGCTCGTCTTCAGGGTAGAGCTTTGCCTTCCCTTTATCTGATGGCTTGGCTGACTCGGCAGCCTCAACCTTGAGTCGTTTGAGCGATGGCTCAGTGCTCTCCTTCTCTGATGAAGGCACCTCCTTAGCCTTCTTCCTCTTTAGTTTCTTGGATCGCTTGGCTTTAAGGATCTTGGCCTTCTTCTTCTTCTTCAGCTTCGCCTCAATGTTGATCTGCTGCAGGCATGCCCCCAGCGTCTCTTCCATGGAATCATCCTGCTGTGCAGGACTCTCTGGGCTAGCTTCCCTTGCAGGCGAGAAGACCTCGTCTTCACCACCTTCCCCACTGCCCTGAGTGGATTCCTGGTACTCCCCATAGGGGAATTCAGGGTCAGGCCGTGGAGGCGTGTGCGAAGGTGTGGCACTCTGCTCTGCTGTAGGCGTCTGCACGGAATTCAGTGGTGAAGACGGCGTTTCAGGGCTCTGTGCAGGCGGTGACGATGAAAGCTCTGGGCTGTGCACTGGTTCAGATGATGAAGGGTTGTGCGCAGGTGAGGCAGATGGCGACGAACTCTTCTTGGTCGACTCGTGGGATGCACGATCTGTTTCTTGACTCTCCACAGAGAGAGTCTTGGCTTTGCTTGGTTCGGCGGCCGTCTCGACACTCCACCGGCGCTTCTTGGGCGTGCCCGCTGGTTCAGAAGGGCCAGCAGGGATTTCTGTGACAACCCTCCACTTCTTCCTACGGATCGGAAGTTTGGGAAGAGGTCCGGTGCGTACAGCCCCAGCATCTGCAAGGGTCAGAAGTGCTTCCCTCGCAGCCGCTTCAGCTGCGTCATCAGCCTTCTTCTTGGCTGCGGATCTTTCAGCCCTTGTGGACACCATTGTCGAATCTTGGAGGTTTGGAGAGAAGGATCAAAGATGAAGAGAATCTCAGTTTTCTTGGAAATCAGAGAGTGAGAGAATCGTATCGATCGAGCGCCTTCTAACGGATATAAAGGCAACGGCTAAATCCCAACGGCTCTATTTTGCGGATCCTGCAATTCCAGCGCAATTTTAGGGATTTCTTTTTATCTAAATGGCAAACTTTGCTCGTCCGTATCTTTTATTTGGCTCGATCGTTTCTTGATTTTTAAAGCTGGGATTACTCTCCTTGATCCCCTCTTTCGATTCCCTATAAAAACAAATAAAACAAACATTAAATACTTAATTAAAATCACACCACAAAACATACAAACGATAACCGGAAAAAGTGAAAAAAAAAAATTAAACTAAGGCATTAGCCTTGACTAAACGAGCACAGTGACCACTCGTTCTCTCTCGTTTTTTAGTTTCATGCTTCATTCAAGAGGAAGGCCGAGAGAGTCTTCACATCTCCTTCCTCATAGTAGTGCTTCAACCTCGCCCCATTGACCATAAATGGCTGACCGTGCTGCAAGTTCTTTATCTCTATTGCACCATGAACAAACACATTAGTAATGACAAATGGACCCGACCATCTAGACTTAAGTTTCCCTGGAAATAGTTTCAACCGTGAGTTAAACAACAAAACAAGTTGACCCTTCTTAAAGTCCTTAACTCTAAGTCTACTATCGTGCCAAATCTTGGTTTTTTCCTTGTACATCTTAGCATTTTCATAGGCCATATGCCTAAGCTCATCAAGCTCATGTAATTGCAAAGACCTCAGTGTCCCCGCATCCTTTACACAAAAATTCAATTCCTTCATGGCCCAAAATGCTTTGTTTTCTAACTCAAGTGGTAAGTGACAAGCCTTGCCATATACCAGCCTATAAGGGGACATACCTAGGGGTGTCTTATATGCTGTCCTATAAGCCCAAAGTGCATCCTCAAGCTTGAAGGACCAGTCTTTCCTATTAGGTTTGACAACTTTTTCTAGGATGTTCTTAATTTCCCTATTTGAGATTTCAGCCTGTCCATTTGAGTGTGGGTGATAGGGAGTGGCTACTCTATGTCTAATGTTATATTTAGCCAACACTCTCTCCATAGCCTTGTTAATGAAATGTGACCCCTCATCACTAATGATGGCACGAGGTGTCCCAAACCTAGTAAAAATGTGCCTATGCAAGAAATTGGTGACTGTTTTAGCATCATTATTAGGACATGCTTTGGCCTCTACCCACTTGGACACATAGTCCACTGCTACTAATATGTAAAGGTTACCTGATGATGGAGGGAATGGCCCCATGAAGTCAATGCCCCACACATCAAAGAGCTCTAACTCTAAGATGTAGGTGAGGGGCATCTCATCCTTTCGACTGAGGTTACCTGTTCTTTGGCATTCATCACAGCTGTGGGCATAGTTGTGGGCATCTTTGAAGATCGTTGGCCAATAATAGCCACTCTGAAATACCTTTGCAGCTGTTCTTTGGCCACCAAAGTGTCCACCATAAGGAGATGTGTGACAGTGCTGCAGCACAGACTTCGCTTCAGCAGCTGAAACACACTTCCTTAGTAAGCCATCAGCACAGGTTCTGTAAAGTGTGGGGTCATCCCAGATGAATTTCCTTGCTTCATGAAGGAACCTCTTCTTCTCTTGTCCTCCCTTGAAAACTGGTAATACCTGTGATGCACGGAAGTTAGCAATGTCAGCAAACCAAGGTTCCTCATCGTTATCACGATGAGTCAAAGCAAAGACATGTTCATCAATAAAAGCATCAGAAATTGCGGGGTCCGCAATTGTTTCGCAATTGTGCTGCAATCGAGACAGGTGATCTGCAACCACGTTTTCACATCCTTTCTTGTCCCGAATGTCCAAATCAAATTCCTGCAGCAATAACACCCACCTAATCAACCTAGGCTTGGCATCAGCCTTCCTCATAAGATATTTCAAGGCAGAATGGTCAGTGTATACAATTGTCCTAGTGCCTACAATATAGTTTCTAAATTTTTCGCAAGCAAACACTACAGCAAGCATCTCTTTCTCAGTAGTTGTATAATTACATTGAGCCTCATTCAAGGTCTTACTAGCATAATAGACAGGGTGTGTTAGCTTGTCAATCTTCTGGCCTAACATCACTCCTACAGCATAGTCACTGGCATCACATAACATCTCAAAGGGCAGGTCCCAATTTGGTCCTACTATGATAGGGGCTGTGACTAGTGCTTTCTTAAGGGTGGTCCAAGCTACTACACATTCCTTAGAGAAGATGAATGGCCTATTTAATTCTAGAAGCTCACACAGAGGCTTGGCTATCTTAGAAAAGTCCTTAATGAACCTTCTGTAGAAGCCAGCATGCCCTAAGAAACTTCTAATGGCCTTGACATTCTGAGGCTCTACCAACTTCTCTATGATCTCAATTTTGGCTCGGTCAACTTCGACACCTGCCCTCGACACTCTATGTCCTAAGACAATCCCCTCATCCACCATAAAATGGCATTTTTCCCAATTTAGGACTAGGTTGGTCTCCTCACACCTAGCCAGGACTTGTCCTAGGTTTTCTAGACAGTTTGAAAATGAGTCCCCAAAGACTGAGAAGTCATCCATGAATATTTCTATCATGGACTCATCCAACTCAGAGAAGATTGCCATCATGCACCTTTGGAAAGTTGCCGGTGCATTGCATAAGCCAAAAGGCATTCTGCGAAAGGCAAAGGTTCCAAAAGGGCAAGTGAAGGTGGTCTTCTCTTGATCCTTAGGGTCTATAGTTATTTGATTATAGCCTGAATACCCGTCTAAGAAACAATAGTAGGCTCTACCAGCTATTCGGTCTAGTATCTGGTCAATGAACGGTAGAGGGAAGTGATCTTTTTTAGTTTCTTTATTTAATTTCCTGTAATCCATACACACTCTCCACCCTGTGACAGTCCTTGTTGGAATCAGTTCGTTGTTCTCATTGACTACCACAGTTATTCCCCCCTTTTTAGGTACACATTGGATGGGGCTCACCCACTGGCTACTAGCTATTGGGAAGATCACTCCTGCATCTAACCATTTTATTATTTCCTTCTTTACTACCTCTTTCATAGAGGGGTTTAGCCTACGTTGGTGATCTACCCTAGGTGTGTGCTCTTCCTCTAGTATAATTTTGTGCATGCAATAAGAAGGGCTAATGCCTCGAATATCAGCAATAGTCCATGCTATAGCCTTCCTATGTTGCTTAAGCAGTAAAATCAGCTCAACCTCATGCTTTTCACTTAATTTAGAAGAAATGATAACAGGCAGAGTTTCATTACTTCCTAGATATGCATACTTGAGGTGAGTAGGTAGTGGTTTCAGTTCTAAAACAGGTGGATGATCAATGGAGGGCTTTAAAGGATTCACAGATCTATCAGTTAGGTCTATATTCATACATACATGTTGTGGTTTATCTACAGGCATATCCATTATGTCAGATACATTCAAGTCAGCTACATCTAATTGTACATACTCAGTAGCATGCTTAATTAATAATACATGCTCCAATTGTTCCTCCATCAAGGAGTCTACTACGTCCATGCTAGCACAGGATTCAAGGTCAGAGGGGTACCTTAAAGCTTTATATACACTAAACTTCACCTCTTCATCATGAACCCTCATAGTAAGCTCACCTTTTTGGACGTCTATAAGTGCCCTACCTGTGGCTAGAAATGGTCTGCCTAGCAGGATGGGGACCTCCTTGTCTGCCTCATAGTCCAGGACAATGAAATCTGCAAGGAAAATAAATTTGTCAACTTTCACTAGAATATCCTCAATCTTACCTTCAGGGTATGCGATGGATCTGTCTGCTAGTTGTAAAGTGACAGTGGTTGGACGTGCTTCTCCTATTCCCAACTGGCGGAATAGGGACAGGGGCATGAGGTTTATGCTGGCGCCCAGGTCACAAAGCGCTCTGCCCACGTGCTTGCCTCCAAGTTCTACAGGTAAGGTGAAGGAACCAGGATCCTTCTCCTTCTTGGGCAGCTTGTTCTGGAGGATGGCACTGCACTCCTCAGTGAGGTTTACTGTTTCAAACTCACCAATTATTTTTTTGTTAGTAATGATGTCCTTCAAAAACTTCACATAGGAAGGCATAGACTGTAAAACTTCTACAAAAGGAATGTTAACATGCACTTGCTTAAGAATTTCTAAGAATTTATTAAAATGAACTTCCTGTTCCTGCTTCTTCTTAAGCCTTCGAGGGTATGGAGGGGGTGGCACATAAGCAGGCACGTCAGGGCGCCTTAGGATAGGTGGAGGCCTTGGAATTTCTTCTACCTCCTCAATAATTGGCTCTAGCCTGGCTCCTGATGTGCTAGTTGGTGGTGGACCTTGGTTTGACAGAGACTCCAGTGGAGCACTAGACTCAGTGTTCTCTACTCTCTTTGGTGTGTCCTTTGTGTTGCTTACCAATGGTCTACCACTTCTGAGTTCAATTGCTTGAACTTGTTCTTTGCCATCTCTCCTTGGTACCTCGGTGTCAGCAGGGAGTCTACCTTGGGGCCTACTCTTGAGTTCATTGGCTAATTGGCCTATTTGGTTTTCTAGGCTCCTAAGAGTAGCTTGCTGGCTTTGAAGCGTAGCATCAATCTTAGCTATGTATTCCTTGAGTAAGTTTTCTACAGAAGATCCTACAGGTTGGTTGTATGGTTTTTGGTACATTGACTGGTTATGTTGGGGAGTGAAACCAGGTGTTCCACTCGGTCTAGGTTGGTTAGGATTTTGGTTAGTGTTTTGTTGGCCACCCCATGACAGGTTTGGGTGGTTTCTCCAACCAGGGTTATAGGTGTTGGAGTAGGGGTTATTCCTAGGCTGCTGCTGGCTCCCAACATAGCAGACGGAGGATGGATTCCCAGGGCAGTATTCATATGGGTGCCCTTCCCCACAGAATCCACAGATAAGTGCCTCGCCTTGACTTGGCTGGGTGCCCATTGACATGGCTGTGGCGGTATTGGCACTGGTTTGGAGATTGGCCTGAGCCATTTGCTTAACTAGGTTGGTCAGGGCGTTTATTTGGGTGCTCATGGCGCTTAGAGCATCCTTGTCTTGAGCTCTAGTTGGCTCTACTGGATCATCTGACCACCTACAGTGAGATGTTGAGATCTTCTCCAAGATCTCATAAGCTTCGTTGTAACTTTTGGACAACATGGAACCTCCAGCAGATGAGTTTAGAACTTGTCTGGTGCTGGGGTTGCATCCTTTAAAGAAGACTTCTATTTGGATACACCATGGAATGCCATGGTGTGGACATTTAATGAGAAGGTCTTTGAATCTTGTCCAAGCTTCGTGAAGAGACTCACTCGGAGCTTGTTTGAATTTGATGATATCATCACGAAAGGTTGAATTCCTATCTGGTGGGAAATATTTGACTAGGAATTTTTCTGCTAAGTCTGTCCAATTGAGGACAGATCCTGAGGGTAATGAATTTAACCACGTTTTGGCTTTGTCCCTCAAAGAGTAAGGGAACAGATATAGCCTCAGGGCTTCTTGGGAAACTCCAGGAATGAGGAAGGTATCACTGACTCCTAGGAAGTTCCTAAGGTGGTTATGGGGGTCCTCATTTTCTATTCCAAAGAATTGTCCCACAATGGACAACATTTGGAACATCACTGGTTTTAACTCGAATGAGTTGGCAGTGATTTCAGGACGGATTATGCTGGGGTTCAGCTCCCCAGGCATAGGTACTAGGTACGAAAGGATGGCGCTATCCTTGTCATTCGCTATTTCAATGGGATTGCGAGTGACAGGCACCAGGTTTTGATCTATTCCAGCCATTTCTTCTTGAGTGGATTGCGGAGACTCTGCGGTTTCAGCAATTATTTGAGGTAAAAGGGGTTGTTTAAAGAGACGTTTCTTGGCTCTATTTCTAGCTTTAAATAATCTCTCAGGCTCAGGGTTGAACTCTAGATCACTACTTGGAGTCTCATTCATAAACTACCCTAAATTGTACCTGAAGAAGAAATGAAGATGGATCAAATTCAATGGAAAATAACTTGGTGTTTCAGACTTAACAAACTTCGTTTTCACTTAAAATAAGTCCCCGGCAGCGGCGCCAAAAACTTGTTGCGTGCTCAATGTGTTAAAGATAAATAAGCAAGGAGGTAGAGAGAGCACTCAGAACATGCAAGCATACATGGTCTCACAGCAAGTAGTAAGTATATTGGAGCCTCAGGCTGGACGACGCTTTGTGGGCTTACCGTACGGCTTACAAAACCCCCATAGGGATGTCTCCCTACCGAATGGTTTATGGTAAAACCTGTCATCTCCCCGTGGAGATCGAACACAAAGCTTACTGGGCCGTGAAGAAGTGCAACATGGACTTTGACTTGGCGGGCGAAGAAAGACTCCTCAAATTGCAAGAACTGGAGGAGCTTCGCCTGGATGCATATGAGAACTCGAAGACCTACAAGGAAAAGACCAAAATGTTCCACGACAGGCGAGTCGTCAGGAAACACTTCGAAGTTGGTCAGAAGGTCCTCTTGTTCAACTCCCGCTTGAAGTTCATGCCAGGTAAACTTCGTTCCAGGTGGCTTGGTCCTTTCATTATAACTGATGTCCATCACTATGGTGCAGTCAAGATTCAGAGCCTGGATACGGAGAAAGAATACACGGTGAATGGCCAGCGATTAAAGATCTTTCATGAGGGAATGTCAGAGGACTTCGACGATCATGCCTACTTGAAAGAGCCTGATTATGAGAAAGGATAAATTGAGTTTTGGTAAAGTCGAGCAATCGACTCTAAAAATTTGCGCTACTCGGAGGAACCCGAGCTTGAACTGTACATGCTTTTTGTTTACTTACCGTCTTTTAGGATTAGTTTAGATTTCTACTCTGATGTTGTGAATTTTCAGGTGAAACAATGGCTCATCCTTGCGGTTTATTGGCTAAGGTTAAAGCGCGCTCTACAACCCTCTAAGTCGCAACTCAGGGAAGGTTTTCTTTCCTTTTGTTTTGACTGTGCATATTCGGTCCAATGAGGACATTGTCAATTTCTAAGTTGGGAGTGGTGGGTTGTGCCTTATAGTGATTGTCGAGTTTAGTTGTGGAATCCTGATTTACTTGTTGAGTTATGGTGAAAGCATGCTAGTCTGACTATGAAATTCTGTGATGTACTGCTGTTGCGTGCTCAATGTGTTAAAGATAAATAAGCAAGGAGGTAGAGAGAGCACTCAGAACATGCAAGCATACATGGTCTCACAGCAAGTAGTAAGTATATTTCATTCGTTTTTTCCACAGAGACTTATTTTTAGCTCTTCACGAAGTGTATTTGTTAAGAAAGAAGGGGTGGATTTGATGGGGTCAAATTGGTTTTTAATTATCTAATTTTTGCTGAATGTGTACAGGAATGCAACATAAACAAATGCAAGTTGAAATTAGACTCAAAAGCCAAGAGATGAAATTAATAAACGAAGAAGAAAACAGCTAAACAGAATGGTAACTTAGCAGAATTGCGGACACCGCAATTTTACCGCAATTGAATAACAGCGAAAGTGTGTAAATGGGTGAATTAAGGGCTACTAATGACTATCCTATAGGCATTTTTATACGATTCTCAAGCACTGGATCTACTCTCTATACATCAAACTCACTCTATCTCATGTATCGTCCGATTCCATGCATTAGATTCTTTAGTTTACTCGACTCAAAGTAAGGTCTTAAGCATCTTGTTAAAACAGAAGTGTTTAGTTTGTACTAGGGAAACGCCTATTCCTAGGCCGTTTCCTGGTTACCATGAAAGGCTAGCATGATTATACGACTCTGAACTCTTACTCCTTCCAGAGGTTAGGAGTTCTTTGGACAAAATGGATGGCCAATCGAAATTGCCCGTGGGATGAAGCTTACATACAATCAATGCTTCGAGAGCTATCCTACATGCTTGGTTCACGTTTTTTTACCTATAGTTCTGTCATTAGCATGCCCCTAAGTGACTTAGCTACTCATGGATATATAGAGAACAAAAGTATAAGATAAAACAGACATGCTTAGAAGGGAAATGTACTCAAAACAGTAAGACAAAACCGTAGCAGCAGAAGATGGAAACTGTGAAATGAAGACTTGTAATTTGATTACTTTGAATGTTTGAACGAACAAAGGGACACTTAAAGTAAATAATCCAAAGACAGAAAGCAACGAAATGCAGTAGACAAATCACTAGACCAGAAGCGATAACTAAACAATGCTGGAAATGAGAAAGGAAAGACAAAAAGCAGTAAATGGTGCTTGAAAGCCTCGTTGCAGTCGCCTCGAATGAAGGGGATGAAGGTCAGCCTTGCTTGGATGAATCCAATCGAGAGAGAAGAAGGATCTCCTCTCCTTCCTATCAGATTATCGATTCCAACAGCTGAGACTCTCACTCCAACAGACGGCAAAGGGAAATAGGGAGAAAAGATGGACTGCGAGAAGACTCTACGCTTTCGGATGATGTTTGAACCTCCGACTTTGACCCCCTTTTATAGTAGTTTGCAGGTGCGTTTGGGCCAAGGAGAACCATCAATCTTCAACGTCATATATCAGAATGGATGGAGGAGAAAGAACGAATCCCTGAAATTACGGAAATTAACAGAAAAGGATCAGTCAACTTACGGTTTTCACTTGAATAATTGCGGCTTCAGCAATGTTTTCGCAATGCTGTCGCAATGCAGTTTTTTTCATTCTTTTCCTTCGGTTTTCAACCCTTTTCTTTCCTATTGTGCATAAGTCCTAATCTAGCTACCTTCTTCTCATTCTCATATTTAAGCATAGGTTTAGGCTAAATGCTATCAAAAACACCTAAAAGTGTACATCTTCTTAAGCTAAATGGGTTCTAAATAAGTCACTTTCAGAGACTTAACAACTGCTGAGGTCTTCGTATTTGTATTTGTCATGAAATTCAGCACAATTGCATATGTTAAGGCCATTTTGAAAATTTTTCAAAAATATTTCCCGGTTTAAGCTTCGCATGTTAGCACTCTATCTTGGATCTGTGGGTTTAGTGTAGCTCTGTTTGTTTTGAAATTCGTTGTCACCTCGAAAGGCAACCTTAGGATGGGCTAAGATTCGATCTTGTTTGTAATCCATGCGTTCAAAAGTTTAACATGATCTTTAGGCTAAAAGAAAAGGAACACACGCTTCATAAAAAGAGAAAGAGTAATCTTCTGAGGCGTTCCTCCTTCTTGAGTTGCCTTAGTAGCCAGGGGCGGTCGTGTAACCCACGGTCGCCACTGCATGAAAAGGATGCACAAAGAAGTGAACGCTAGTCCTTAAAAATGTGAATCTTGCCCGTAGTCAGATGCACTGTGCAATGAAATTGCAGGCAAACTGAAACGAAAGTAAGATTGACATGTTAGGCGCTCATGAAGATCAATGAAAATGAGAAAAAAGATGCCTTGCGTTATATTACTTGCATGAGCGATGAACTGCCCTTAGACTGTTCTGTTAAGCCATAAGTAGGGGGAAAGCGAAATTTTAGGATAGATAGAGCTGTTCTAAGCCTGTTGAAATCTAAGATCGAGGAGCTAAATCCGAAGCGTAAATAGGGAAGCATCTTTAAATTTTCCAAATTGTTCTCAACCAATGCATGCATGCAGCTGTTCTTTCAAATGCAATTGCCCTGTCTTTTCCAGTATTGAGAACCGAGTCCCTAGCATGCATTCTCGTTCTATTTAATTAATCAGAATTCCACCTTGCTCGAGGACTAGCAAGATTTAAGTTGGGGGTGTTTGATAGCTCCATTTTGGAGCTATAATTATGTCCCTAATTCACGTTTATTATTGGCTTAATCTTGTTTATATGTGATTATTGCAGGTGTTCTCGGTAATTCGCCCTCGGGAGCGTTTCGGCGCTTTTCGGGGCTTAATATCGCAATTTAAAGGCCTAAGAACACTTCCCGGGAAGACCCGTGCAAAGGCATGAAGGTTGAGCACTTTTGGGAAAATGAAGGCAAAAATCCATGCATCAACCCGAGAGCTAGCGTCGAGCGACAGCGTCGCGACGCTAGCTCGACGCTGCCCAGCGTCGAGACGCTGCCCTAGCGTCTCGACGCTCCGAAGTCTGAAGCGCTGAATTGAAGAAAAAACCCGAGAGCAAGCGTCGAGCGATAGCGTCTCGACGCTAGCTCGACGCCGCGCAAGCGTCTCGACGCCACCCCGACTGCGCGCGCGCGTTATTTAGGGCGCAGCGTCGAGACGCTGCCCTAGCGTCTCGACGCTACGACGGATTACTTAAGTTTTTGTCCGATTTTAGCCGCCATTATCATCTTCCACCTCGAGCTCCGCGCCTGATTTGACGTCCAGCAGCTGTTTTCCACCATGGGAGGGGCTAGGAAGCTCGATTTGAAGCCGTCCCACACTACGCAAGTCATGAGTGAGTAGATTTACCGTTTTTGGCTCGGGATTGTAAGGATAAATGTAGTATGAACTCTTGGTGAGGTTGTGGATTGAAATTCTGATTTGGTTGGATATTTTATTGAATTGAATTCTATTTCTTAGCTTAATCTATGACCACGTTTGAATGATTTAGGACTAGGCACCCTTGATTTTGAGCATGTTCATTTGTTAAAGGATTTGATGTCGTGCCTCTCGTTTCCGCCAAGTAACAAGGAATTATGGCACCTTGAGCGTATTGGCGTCCTTACGCTCTTGGTGTTCGTTCTTCCCGAATTAGGATTCCAAATCGACATACTAATTTCGCGTCCAAATTAGATAGTCGTCACAGTTAGCTTGTTGCTACCGTTCGGTCTTGGGAGAGCGTTGGCCGCCAATGTCCGGACGGTATGCTTGATTAGCATAATTAATTATGTTTAATTAAATCCATGGAGCATGTCTGAGTTATTTATTAATTTTAGACGAGCTGTGCATTCGTTAAATTGTTTAACCATAATACTCATCAACCTATGAACCAAGAGGCATGCTAAATTTATTCCGATCATCCCGAGTCGGAAACTCCGTTAGCTAAATTTTCCCATTTTCTTTGTTCCATCTTAGTTACTTGAAAACCAACAATCACCCCTTATTCCACCTATATTAATAGTTTGCAAATTTAATTAAGATTAAGTCAAAATTCCTTAATTCCCTGTGGATCGACCCCGTTGCTACTATTCTACAAATAGTTTAGTTATTTCGGGCACTTATAAATTTATTTTGGCGGGTCTCGACAACCCGAGGATTGGCGATAGTTCAATAATATCGTTACCACTCTATTTCTAGCCCTAAGTAATCTCTCAGGCTCAGGATTGAACTCTAGATCACTACTTGAAGGCTCACTCATAAACTAACCCAACTAGTACCTGCAAAAAAAATGAAACAGATCAGCTTCAATAGGTAATAAACTTGGTGTTTCAAACTTAACAAACTTCGTTTTCACTTAAATAACTCCCCGGCAGCGGCGCCAAAAACTTGTTGCGTGCTCAATGTGTTACAATAAAGAAGCAATAAGATAGAGAGAGCACTCAGAACATGCAAGCATACATGATCCTATAGCAAGTAGTAAGTATTTTTTCATTCGTTTTCCCACAGAGATTTATTATAAGCTACTCGTGAAGTGTAAAGTTAAGAAAGAAGGGGTGGATTTGATGGGGTAGAATTGGTTTTAAATTGTCTATTTCCTACTGAATACGTAGAGGGTAGCAACATAAACAAGTGCAAGTCAAAGTTAAACTCAAATGAAAAGAGATGAGATTAATAAACGAAGACAAAAACAGCTAGACAGAATTGTACTTTAGCAGAATTGCGGAAACAGCAATTCTACCGCAATTTTAATAATAGCGAAAGTGTGTAAAATGGAGAAACAAGGGCTACTAATGACTCCTCTATAGGCTTTTTCATACGATTCTCAAGCATTGGATCAACTCACTATGCATCAAACTCACTCAATCTCATGTATCTTCCGATTCCATGCATTAGATTCTTTAGTTTACTCATATCCAAGTAAGGTCTTAAGCATCTTGTTAAAGCAGAAAGTTACGGTTTGTACTAGGAAACCGCCTATTCCTAGGTCGTTTTCTGGCTACCTTGAAAGGCTAGCATGAGTGTATGACTCTGAGCTCTTACTCCTTCCAGAGGTTAGGAGTTCTTTGGACAAAATGGATGGCCAATCGAAATTGCCCGTGGGATGAAGCTTACATACAATCAATGCTTCGAGAGCTATCCTACATGCTTGGTTCACGTTTTTTAGCCTATAGAATTGTCATTAGCATGCCCCTATGTGACTTAGTTACTCATGGATATAGGGAGAACAGAAATAAGAGATAAAACAGACATGCTTAGAAGAAATTTAAAGACAAAACAGTAAGGAAAAACAGTAGATCGCAAAGGCAAGAAACTGTGAAATGAAGAATTGTGATTTGATTACTTGATTGTTTGAATGAACAAAGGAAAGCTTAAAGTAAATACTTTAAAGACAGAAAGCAACGCAATGAAATTCACTAGTCACTAGAAGAGAAACAACTCTTAAACAAAGCTGGAAATTAGAAAGGAAAGATAAAAAGCATGTAAATGAGCTTGGACGCCTCGTCGCAACCGCCTCGGCTGAAGGATGAGAAAGAACAGCTTTGCTTGGATGAATCCAATCGGGAAAGAAGACAAATCTCCTCTCCTTCCTATCAGATTATCGATTCCAACAGCTGAGCTTCGCAAACCAACAGACGGCAAAGAAAAACAGGAGAAAAGATGGAGCTGCGAGAAGACTTCTACGCTTTCGGATGATGCTTGAACCCTCGACTTTGACCCCTGATAACTCCATTTTGGAGCTATTAAATACGTCCTAATTATAGCTAAAGGCCGCTCGCAATTGATTAAATGTATCTCTTTTGTAGGAGAAAAGCGGCAAAGAGCTCGTGCGTCCATTGGGCATGTTCGAGAGCTTAAAGCAGAGTTTTAGCGCCCCGGGAATGCATCGGGAAGAGGGGAATTTGTTCCGTGAAGAAACGGGCCAAAACAGCCTTGGAGAGGCAAAGCATCAGCCCCAAACCCGAGAGCCAGCGTCGAGCTATAGCGTCGAGACGCTGGCTCGACGCTGGAAAAACCCGAGAGCAAGCGTCGAGTGATAGCGTCGAGACGCTAGCTCGACGCTGCCCTGGCGTCGAGACCCTGCTTGGCGTCGAGACGCTTCGGAGGAGGCGCGCGCTGGAAATTCATCGGGGCAGCGTCGCGACGCCATCGCGCGCGCGCGCGCGGATTACTTAGGGCACAGCGTCGAGACGCTGGCCTAGCGTCTCGACGCTACGACGATTACAGCAGCTAAAAGACGATTTTCTGCATAATTTTTGGGGAGCTTTTTCTTTTTCTTCTCTTGGCGGATTCCGGCGATTCCACCCTTCTTCTTCCCCATTTTCTCTCTATATTCCGTGGAGCTCCGCCATTGTTGGCATGCGAGTGAGCTCCATTTTCCATTGTAATAGGTAGATGAACTCTTCCATGGTCGTTGGTGGAGCGGGATTGACGCACCGCGCCATGAGCGGCTAAGGTAAGGGTGACGGTTTGGGATTTGTTTAGGGGAATTTTGTTAGACTCTTATTGCTTTGATAATCTGAGTATAATTTGCATATTGGTTCTGTTTACATTGCATTTATTTACCTTGCTTAATCCAACGCGCATGCTAAAATACGTTGATTGACACTCGGGTAGTTTCGCATGTTGTGTATGTTAAAGAGTAGCGATGCCGTGCCTCTCACTGCTCGACTAAGTAACACAGGTAAATAGAACTAAATCGAAGTATCGGGTCGGGTAGGATAATTGTTGGTTGCATACAGCGTTTGCGGCAACCTACTAGCAATTAGAATTCACGCCCGAATGTTCGTCGCGGTTAGCTAGTAACTGTCTAAATTCATCTTAGGACTGATCATCTTAATGTGAGATTAGATAACGTGTAATTAGGACTGTGTGGCCTAATTAAAATCCATGAAGTCGGCTACTTTGGGGCTTCTCTGGTAGTCGTCCGCGTGCTTAGTAAACTGAATTCCATGTTATTAGAATTAAATGATAAGTTGTATTTGTCTAACAATTGACCCCGAGACTCCCCAAACCGTGCACACGTTCTCTTCTTATTATTTCCTTCTTCCGTTAGCTTTCTCATTGTTTCCTATTTGCATGATAAAACCCCCCGTTACCAATTAATCAATCAAATCCCAATTTCACTAGTAAATTCAACTCTCCTATTCCTTGGATCGACCCTGTTACCACTGGCTGCAAAGCCTTGGTTATAGGCCTTATAAATCGTATTTTGGCAAGCCTCGACAGCTTGAGATTAAGCGGATATTCAAAAATCCGTCCACCAAAATTGGCGCCGTTGCCGGGGAGTAGGCAATTGATTGAATTTATGATTGGAGTTTGAATTTGATTCTTTGATGGTTGACTGAAAAATTTTTCTGTTTGTATGTTATATGTTTAGATTTTTGTTTGTGTATGACCCGTTCCTCTGAGGGTAGTTTGCAGTATATTCCTGAGATTGACAGAGAGGAGCGGCGGTTACGTAAAGAAGCCCGAGAGGGGCAAGGAACGTTGGAAAGAGAAGAAGGCAATCCCTTCTTATTTGACGAGATGGCGCAAGGTGAAGCGCCACGGACGCTTAAGCAGCTGGCAGCGCCAGACCTGAACCTGCAGCCCTTGTGCATTAACTACCCCGTGGTAGCAGGTAACTTCGAGTTGAAATCTGGTTTAATTCACCAGTTACCTTCTTTCCATGGAAACGCAGGTGAGGACGCGAACAAGCATTTGATGGAGTTCCATTGCGTCTGCGCGGGGATGAAGCCCGCAGGGGTCACGGAAGAGCAGCTGAACATGAGGGCATTCCCCTTCACGCTCAAGGATAAGGCCAAGGATTGGCTGTACTATTTGCCTTCCGGATCCATCACCACGTGGCAGGATATGAAGCGGGTATTTTTGGAAAAATACTTTCCCGCATCCTTAGCCACCACTCTGCGGAAGAGAATTTATGGGATCACCCAAGATGTAGGTGAGTCCCTGCATGAGTATTGGGAACGCTTTGGGCGCCTGTGCGCGAGTTTCCCACACCACCAGATCGCCGATCAGCTGCTCATACAGTATTTTTATGAGGGGATGACGCCCCACGACAGGCAGATGATCGATGCAGCGAGTGGAGGGGCTCTGATTGACAAGACCCCAGTTGAGGCCAAGCAGCTCATTGCAAATATGGCTACCAACTCGCAGCAGTTTGGGATCAGGGGGCAAGGACAAGTGCACAGCGTGGCTCAGAGACATGAGATGTCTGAAATGAGGGCCCAGGTGGCCGAGATAGGTAGTATGTTGAAGAAAATTGTTGGAGGACACCGCGAAGAGGCGGAGGTCAATGCATTCGGGGGGTATACTTCCAACCCAAGGAAGTATGATCCATATGCTAACACTTACAACCCCGGTTGGCGTGACCATCCTAATTTCAGCTATGGGAATAGGGAAGGACAAGCTCGCTTCCAAGGCCAGTCCCAGGATAGGCCTAACTCTTCCACCCAGGCTCAAGCTTCGAGCTCCTCCAGCTCACTTGAAGAGATGGTCAGGACCATCGTGACTAGCACCAGCCAGTTCCAGAAAGAGGCTCGCGAGGAGCTAAATTCTCATAAGGCAGAGCTGCAGAATTTGAACAAGCAGCTGACACAAATGGCGGTGTCTATCAGTAAGATTGAGAGCAAGAGCTCGGGGAAGCTTCCTTCCCAAACTACAGTAAACTCATGTGAAAACGTGAGTGCCATTCAGCTGCGCAGTGGGAAGTCACTTTCCACCAGAGCTGCGAAGGAAGCCACGGACAGCTTGAACAAGTCCGCCCCGACTGCTCCTGAGACTCAGAATGAGAAAAGAAATGAGAAGGTCAGTGTACCTGAGGATGTTGCCAGAGCACCATTCCCGAGTAGGCTTGCGAAGCCTACTTTGGAATCTGAGGATGCGGAGGTCCTTCGAACCTTCCAAAAGGTGGTGGTCAACATCCCACTTCTTGAGGCCGTAAGCCAAGTGCCAAAGTACGCCAAGTTTCTCAAGAAGTGGTGCACGAGTAAGAGAATGTCGAGAAAAAGCGACGAGACAAAGAAAGAAACCGTCTCCGCAATCTTCCAAGGTAATCTTCCACCGAAGTGCATCGATCCTGGTATGTTTTCTATCCCATGCACTATCGGTACTAAATTCATTGAAAATGCCATGTTAGATCTCGGTGCCTCGATTAATGTCATGTCTTATGATGTTTTTAAAGAACTTGAACTGTGTACTTTAATCGAGTCTAATATAGTTATCCAACTAGCCGATCGATCTTGTGTGCATCCTTTAGGGAAGATTGAGGATGTTTTAGTCAAAGTAAAAGACTTACTGTTTCCATGCGATTTTTATGTGCTGAGCATGAATGAGAATTCTTCGCATGTTTCCTCTTCTATTTTACTAGGCCGCCCATTTATGAAGACCGCTAAGGTCAAGATAGATGTTGATAGGGGTGCTTTGTCTGTAGAATTTGATGGAACGGTGAACGAGTTTATTATAAATGCATCGAAATCGTTTGTGAATGATGAGAATTTGTCTGTTGTTGAGCATGTCGAGAATGGGAGTCTACCCTCGCGCTTGAGGGATGGTTCCCATGTCTCGGTAAAAATTTCTGATTTAAATGTGTGTGATAATGACACTGGATTTTGCACTAACATGTCTGATATTCACGTGCCCGAGGCACGAAGAGTGCAAAATATTTTTCAGGTGGATGGCAGAGAAGGTGTGGCCAAGGACAAGTCTGGATCGTCCCCCGCACCTACAGACTATGGATGAGTCTGTCGAGAGAATACAGTCGAGCAACCGACTTTAAAAATTCTGCGCTTCTCGGAGGCACCCGAGTGTTGAACTGTTTTTATGCTTTAGTTTAGTTTTATTGCTTTTTAGTATTAATTAGCTTGCTGTTTTTTTTTAGGGAATCGAGGAAGAGAAGGCAATTTTGGGCTCTGATGCGTTCGTGCGCCGCTTCCTCACCCTCGCCAGCTTCACCAATTTTGGGCTCTTCCCTTTTACCTTGATGTATCTGACTGGTTGGCATTGAGGACAATGCCAAATTTTGAAGTTGGGGGTGGAGTAGTCCGATGGATGTGCATGTGTAGTTTGTTGAGAAGTGTTATAAAGATATTGAAGTGCTTGGGACTCTGTTTACTGTTTTCTGACTGTGATAGCCTAGGAAATGCATGTTGGAAATCTGAGCATGTTCATAATCGAGTTTTTGCATGAGTTTTGTGTTTATTAGGTTCATGTCAAAAATTTTAAAATTTTTTCTGTTGCTCCCTTGCACTCATCGCGCACTTAGCAACTTCTCCCTAGATTCCGTAAGCTTGGTTTGTCGCATGTTTAGCTAATTCTCGTTGTCACCCCGAAAGGCACCCTTAGGTAGCTTGTTGCATGAGAGTTAGTAGCAAATTAATTGAGGAAGCATGTGCTTAGCCTAATGAAAAAAAAAAAAAATAGAAAAGCATGTTCTATAGAAAAATTTCTCTCGAGGCGCTCCTCCTTCTTTTTAAGCGCTTAAAAGAAGTGAGCGTTAGTCCTTAAAAACGTGAAGTTTTATGCATGAATTTGACGTGTTAGGCAGCTCGAGTAGGAAGGAAAAAGAAATGAAAGGTTGGTTCAAAGAACCCAAAATAAAAGAGTACAAAGTACTTTTGAAAAGAAAGGAAAAGAATGAGAAAATAATTAGGTCTCTTAATTTACTTCTCTCTCTCGTGTAAGTCAAGTGTAGCTGTTCTTAAACGCTAGAAGTAGGGGGAAAATGGGATGTGCGTTGCATGTTGGTTTTCCGGGTTTACGTGAGTTTAGGAGTGGTTGTCTAGCACACACACACGTTAGGGGGCAAGAGTTAATTTTTGATATGTCCTAGTTAATACATGAACAAATGCTTCCATGATTATGCTCGTGTTCAAATTTTAATATGCATGGAGGTTTGAGTTAGAATATATGTAAACGCGTCCTTAGAGTCAATGTCTTTGTAGTGCTTGCTCCAGGACTAGCAATGTTTAAGTTGGGGGTGTTTGATAACTCCATTTTGGAGCTATTAAATACGTCCTAATTATAGCTAAAGGCCGCTCGCAATTGATTAAATGTATCTCTTTTGTAGGAGAAAAGCGGCAAAGAGCTCGTGCGTCCATTGGGCATGTTCGAGAGCTTAAAGCAGAGTTTTAGCGCCCCGGGAATGCATCGGGAAGAGGGGAATTTGTTCCGTGAAGAAACGGGCCAAAACAGCCTTGGAGAGGCAAAGCATCAGCCCCAAACCCGAGAGCCAGCGTCGAGCTATAGCGTCGAGACGCTGGCTCGACGCTGGAAAAACCCGAGAGCAAGCGTCGAGTGATAGCGTCGAGACGCTAGCTCGACGCTGCCCTGGCGTCGAGACCCTGCTTGGCGTCGAGACGCTTCGGAGGAGGCGCGCGCTGGAAATTCATCGGGGCAGCGTCGCGACGCTGGCCTTGCGTCGCGACGCCATCGCGCGCGCGCGCGGATTACTTAGGGCACAGCGTCGAGACGCTGGCCTAGCGTCTCGACGCTACGACGATTACAGCAGCTAAAAGACGATTTTCTGCATAATTTTTGGGGAGCTTTTTCTTTTTCTTCTCTTGGCGGATTCCGGCGATTCCACCCTTCTTCTTCCCCATTTTCTCTCTATATTCCGTGGAGCTCTGCCATTGTTGGCATGCGAGTGAGCTCCATTTTCCATTGTAATAGGTAGATGAACTCTTCCATGGTCGTTGGTGGAGCGGGATTGACGCACCGCGCCATGAGCGGCTAAGGTAAGGGTGACGGTTTGGGATTTGTTTAGGGGAATTTTGTTAGACTCTTATTGCTTTGATAATCTGAGTATAATTTGCATATTGGTTCTGTTTACATTGCATTTATTTACCTTGCTTAATCCAACGCGCATGCTAAAATACGTTGATTGACACTCGGGTAGTTTTGCATGTTGTGTATGTTAAAGAGTAGCGATGCCGTGCCTCTCACTGCTCGACTAAGTAACACAGGTAAATAGAACTAAATCGAAGTATCGGGTCGGGTAGGATAATTGTTGGTTGCATACAGCGTTTGCGGGCAACCTACTAGCAATTAGAATTCACGCCCGAATGTTCGTCGCGGTTAGCTAGTAACTGTCTAAATTCATCTTAGGACTGATCATCTTAATGTGAGATTAGATAACGTGTAATTAGGACTGTGTGGCCTAATTAAAATCCATGAAGTCGGCTACTTTGGGGCTTCTCTGGTAGTCGTCCGCGTGCTTAGTAAACTGAATTCCATGTTATTAGAATTAAATGATAAGTTGTATTTGTCTAACAATTGACCCCGAGACTCCCCAAACCGTGCACACGTTCTCTTCTTATTATTTCCTTCTTCCGTTAGCTTTCTCATTATTTCCTATTTGCATGATAAAACCCCCCGTTACCAATTAATCAATCAAATCTCAATTTCACTAGTAAATTCAACTCTCCTATTCCTTGGATCGACCCTGTTACCACTGGCTGCAAAGCCTTGGTTATAGGCCTTATAAATCGTATTTTGGCAAGCCTCGACAGCTTGAGATTAAGCGGATATTCAAAAATCCGTCCACCAACCCCCTTTTATAGTAATCTGCTGGTGCGTTTGGGCCAAGGAGAACCATCAATCTTCAACGTCGTACTTCAAAATGGATGGAGGAGAAAGAACGAATCCCTGAAATAACGGAAATTAACAGAAAAAGATTAGTCAACTTACGGTTTTCACTTGAAACATTGCGGTTTCAGCAATGTTTCCGCAATGCTGCCGCAATGCTTATTTTTCATTCTTTTACTTCGGTTTTCAATCCTTTTCCTTCCTTTTGCACACAAGTCCTAATTTAGCTATCTTCTCTTAATTCTCATATATAAGTATAGGTTTAAGCTAAATCCTATCAAAAACACCTAAGAGTGTGCATCATTCTAGGCTAAATAAGTCCTAAATAAGTCACTTTTGGAGACATAACACATATATACCTTCTCAACACCACTACTAAGTACTTTAGAATGGTTTGGGTATACTTTTACTTAGGCATTATCCGTCTAAGACAATAAAACCTAAGTCTAGGTAGAACATACTTTGACCTAAGATGTCTAGGTGATAAACGCTTTATAACCTTACACCTCTCACGTGCATGCTCATAAAGCCGGGTTAACTTAACTCAAGTACCGGATCGATCCCCAGATAGGAGGTGTTCCGTAAACCGTCATCTTAAATACCTTCAACCTTGGTACAGGATCTCACCGGATGAGTTCTCTCGTAACCTTAGCTTTACAAGATATCGACCTATTTTAACTATTAAAACGAATCGATACTAAATTCCTAGTCGCATTGGAATTCTATAACCCTTAGTGAGCATGCATTTATCTTTGGTACAGATTTTAAATGTCTATCTCATTTTACAACGCTTGATAAAACAAAGACATTCTATAACATGCTTCCTGAGCTAGAATATAACCATTACATTCATTTTATAACATGTTTCCCAAGCAACAATATAACAATTATATTCAACTAAGGCAACTATGTTGTATGTTTAATTTCACAATTAATATAACACTTATATCAATTACACTTTTAAACAAGCAACATCCAATTCATAAATTAATATAACACTTATATTAATTCTCATGAATTCAGCATGCATACTATACAACATAACACTTATATTATACTTTCAATGCATGCAACATGCTTCCTATGGTGGGATTTGAAATCTATATGGCATTCTTTATGCACATACAAGAGACTTTAATTAAAACATACATTCGCAATGCATAATTAATTAAACACACTAAAGTGGACTGGTTTTGGCATCACGGGCAAGCAAGCAACTAATTTATTATAATATTAATTCATAAACTAGGTTGAGACGCTTCTGAACCCTTCGAACCGCCATGAACCAACTTGAATTTCTTGAACTGGCAAAAAAAAAAAAAACTCTTTGCTTGAACCAGCTTGAATTACTTCAACCGCCATGAACCAGCTTGATACCAATTGATGGAGCGCATGTAGCGCAGCGGAAGCGAGTCGGATCATTGGCACTCTAATTTCATCAATTTAGCTAAGCTAGAAACATGCTCAAAACTAGAAATAAAAGAAATTAGAACACTTACTTCTTGTAGTTCTAAAAAATTCTATTATGATGCTCGAATCTCCTCACGAACCCTTCAAAGCTTCCCTCGAACTCCTCGAGAAGCACCTCCAGTAGTCACGCTATCCTCGAGCCGAGCAATGGAGTGGTGGGACTCCTTTTTTAAAGAAAAAGTTTGGAAGAAGAAGATGGGAAGATGAAAGTGATGAGAATTTTGTGAGAAATATCTAACACTTAGCTTTCTAATTTCTAAAGTAACATGAACTATTCATGTTCATCCAAATATTCAAACTCTTTGAAAGTTCATCAACCTCAAACCATTTGAACTTCATCCAATTTATAGGCAATTTACATGCAACAAACTCTTTGCTTAGCATGACACCTCAAATTGGATGGATTAGCCTTCAACCAAGTGTTCCAAAATTGCTGAGTTTATGCATGTGGTTGGTGATTCACAATCAACTTCACAACTTGGATAAACCCGCTCAACTTGGATAAATCCACTTGACTTGGATAATCCCACTTGTAATATTTTATTATTTTAAAATTAATTCATAATTAATTTTAATAAACAAAATAAATTTTAATTAATTAAACTTTTTAATTAATTAATATTATTATTTAATACAATATCAAATATTAATTAAATCATAAGACTAATCCCGGTTTCTTAAACTGAATCATCACACATGAATCCCTATTCATGTTTTAGACCGATCACATATTTAAATCATATTTAAATATGTCCATCATTCTTCAAAAAATGAATTTGAATAAATTCAATTTTTTTTTCTCTCATATTGTTACACGGCTTAATCCGAGCTAGCCAGGAAAAACTAAAGGACCTACAGATCATGAGCTCCAACGATACGAGATTACCCGGCCAAACTCTTTAGCCAACCTAACCAACATTCGTTAACCCCCGGAGACTCCACTAAAGTCCAAGGGTTGCACCCTCCTCACCGTAGAAATATTTTTGTTCTCTTGATATAACCATCATTAGTAAGTCGATCCTTCACAGGTCGTTCGTAATTACAGCTGGGTTAAAATAACCGTTTTACCCTTGTAATTACATCTTGTTCCTTAAGTCCCATTGATCCTCTAATGAGCTATTGGTTTGTGGTCAAACCACCAAACCGATTGGTATGTGATCTCACCACTATACCAAGTCCCTCTCGGGCCAATGAGAGGGTGGGATCCCTAGTTCAAGACCCGAAGTCGGCACTTAAGGGAACAACCTCTCTACTAATCCCTCAAGGCGGGTAGGAGTGAATTCCATCTCGCAGGAATATGTTCCCAGCTACCTACCCGGTCTTATCCCCAAGATGGTACGCTTATTGAATCGGCGATCTCGGGCCACTCTCACCCATACAAATCAAAGGATAAGCCCGAATAAACAGGAGTTCATAACGTGCTCAGGATTCAGATCGAGCTACCTAGGTCATCATATGAAAAAATCGGTCTTTACAGTAAACGGAGTTATAAAGAAAGAGCGACTTGTTTCGCGGTTCAATCTTATGCAAACTCATTGCATAGGACGCCCTCACTCACATGTCTCCACATGAACTATTTCGAATCACATCGTTTGTACTATCAAAGTGGGTCGTGTTGCGTGCTCAATGTGTAAAATAAATAATCAATAAGAGAGAGAGAGCACTCAGAACATGCAAGCATACATGATCTTATAGCAAGTAGTAAGTATTTTTTCATTCGTTTTCCCACAGAGATTTATTATTAGCTACTCGTGAAGTGTATTGTTAAGTAAGAATGGGTGGATTTGAAGGGGTAGATTTGGTTTTAAAATTCCTATTTACTGCTGAATCAATAAAGGATAGCAACATGAACAAGTGCAAGTCAATGATAAACTCAAATGAAAAGAGAAGAGATTAATAAACGAAGAGGAAAATAGCTAAACAGAATTTTTAACTTAGCAGAATTGCGAGAACAGCAATTCTACCGCAATGTTACTAACAGCGAAAGTGTGTAAAATGGAGAAACAAGGGCTACTAACGACTCCTCTATAGGCATTTTCATACGATTCTCAAACATTGGATCAACTCACTATGCATCAAACTAACTCATTCTCATGTATCTTCCGATTTCATGCATTAGATTCTTTAGTTTACTCATGTCCAAGTAAGGTCTTAAGCATCTTGTTAAAGCAGAAAGATATGGTTTGTACTAGGAAAACGCCTATTCCTAGGTCGTTTTCTGGCTACCTTGAAAGGCTAGCATGAGTGTATGACTCTGAACTCTTACTCCTTCCAGAGGTTAGGAGTTCTTTGGACAAAATGGATGGCCAATCGAAATTGCCCGTGGGATGAAGCTTACATACAATCAATGCTTCGAGAGCTATCCTACATGCTTGGTTCACGTTTTTTAGCCTATAGTATTGTCATTAGCATGCCCCTATGTGACTTAGTTACTCATGGATATAGAGAGAACAGAAATATTAGATAAAGTAGGCATGCTCAGAAGAGAAATAAACTTAAAACAGCGAAGCAAAACAGTAAATCGCAAAGACAAGAAACTGTGAAAGAATGAATTGTGCATTGATTACTCGATTGTTTGAATGAACAAAGAGAAACTTAAAGTGTTTAACTTTAAGACAGAAAGCAACGAAATGAGATGAACTAACTAATAGAAAAGAAACAACAACTAAACAGTGCTGGAAAGGAGAAACAAAAGACAGAAAGCAGTAAGTGAGCTTGAACGCCTCGTCGCAACGCCTCGGCTGGAAGGAGAAAAAGAGTAGCCTTGCTTGGATGAATCCAATCAGGAGAGAAGATGAATCTTCTCTCCTTCCTATCAGATTGTCGACTCCAACAGCTAAGCTTTCCAACCAAACAGACGGAAGAGAAAAACAGGAGAAAAGATGGAGCTGCGAAGAGACTTCTACGCTTTCGGATGATGATCAGACCCCCTACTTTGACCCCCTTTTATAGTAATCTGCAGGTGCGTTTGGGCCAAGGAGAACCATCCATCCTCAACGTTGTATTTCAAAATGGATGGAGGAGAAAGAACGAATCCCTGAAATAACGGAAAATAACAGAAAAAGATCAGTCAACTTACGGATTTCACTTGAAACATTGCGGTTTTAGCAATGTTTCCGCAATGCTCATTTTTCCTTCTTTTAACTTCGTTTTTCATTCCTTTTCTTTCCTTTTGCACACAAGTCCTAATTTAGCTACCTTCTTCTAATTCTCATATATAAGCATAGGTTTAAGCTAAATCCTATCAAAAACACCTAAGAGTGTACATCTTTCTAAGATAAATAAGTCCTAAAAAGGTCACTTTTGGAGACGTAACACAGCCCCAAACTTAAGGTTTTGCTCGTCCTCGAGCAATCTAAGGACTTGTTTAGGCTGCTGTTTCATCCTCTTTAACCACTTACTGACTCCCCTACATTCCTATCTATAGCAGTGTTGTCCTGTGACACACTTCTAAGTTTACAACTAACCTTTTATATTGCTTCTTCTGACTTTGCACGCCTAATACTCCTGTTGTTTCATTAACTCCCTACGACTGATCTACTTGCTTCTGTCACATCGTGCATCTATCCCTAAGGTTTCAAATTCTACCTAGCTTTACCCCAGACTCAGTACATGCTTCTAGTTTTTACTTTTGAGCTACCTAGGATTCCTTAGAGTCATGCCAGTCTTAGTATTAACAGTGACAGTAGTACTTTTAGAGAACAACCCAAACCCTGACATCACTACATTGGACATACATTCATCTCCCTAAACAACCCTACAAGTTACAACTTTGTGCTCAGCTAATTGAGGACCAGAGTTCTTTTTATTTAGGACATCTAAGCCACAAAGTTCCAACTCCTAGGTGTACATTCTTCTTCCCTATTATTTCCTTTTTCTTTCTTTTTTACTCAGGTGGAGCCTCTCCTTTGGTTGCCTTTTGATGCAATGCCACTTGTGGGTTACACACTTGGCACTGATTACTCAGCAACTTAAGAGAGACACCCCTCTTTATTCTATTTTTTCATTTTTTTTTTTCAGCTCATCATTTTTTTTTTATAAAGGAGAAGAAGAATGCTTATGCTTTAAGGGAGAGAGGAATGTTCCTAGGCCTAGGGTGGCCTCCCCCAAGCTTAAACTACTCATTGTCCCCAATGAGTGTCTGAGGTGGCACACCCCCAAACTTGTCCTAGAAGCATCTAGTCTAAGGTAAAACAAAGAGAATCTAAAAGCCCTAGGCATAGACAGAACATTCTAAAAGCAAACCTCACAGCAGCAGAAATTTATAAAAACAGGCAGGTAAGGACTTAAAGCTATGCATGCTGAGCACTTTGTAGAGGTTAATTTAAACTATCAAAGGTGTCCTATGACACTCATCCAGCATGCTGTTAGATAGGCTATATAAGGCAGTCATGATAGCAGCAAAAGACAAAATTTAAACAGCACCAGCTTAGCTAAACAGTCAGTCAAAAACATGCATTTACTAATAAAAATTGCGGATTCCGCAATATTTCCGCAATGGATACAGGGCAGATATACCAGTGATTAAGGCCCCTACGCATGCTTTTTCCAGTCATGTAAGCTATACAAAAAGGAAACTAAACTAACCTACCTATTCAGCTATCATCAGACTACACTAAACAAGTTTAAACACTAAAACCAAAGAACTAAAACAGATCAAAATATTAACTCAAAACAGCCAAAATCTCATGGTTCAACGAAAAGCAGTTTTTTTTTTCTTTTTTTTTTTTTTTTTTTAAGGGAACAGCAATACTCCCTGGAGTGCTTCTCGATCTCGCACTCAGATGTCTTCCTCATCATCGTCATTCCTTCGTGGCCCTGGAGGCGCCCATGGTGTCAGCAGGTCCGTGGGGAATTCAGGGAAGATGCAGCCCAATTGGTCTGCCACATCTTTATCTCTTGCCTGCGCATATGTGGCCCATTGAGCCATCTTCTTCTGCAGATCCATCAGGCACGCCATGGTCAGAGACTGAGCAGCAGCCAGACCATCCAACTCGAACTCCATGTTTCCCTTCCTTCGCATCCTCAAGGCAGTAGGCAACTCCAGGTAGCCCGTGTAGGCCAGCTGCCTTTCCATTCGCTCGATTGGGACCCCTGCACGTAAGCAAAGCTTAGTAATTGTATTAGGAAAGAAAAGTGGACCCTTACCCTTTTTTGCGCAGTCAGCGATTGAGGCTGCAATGACCTCGCCAACGTTGATTGTGAGGCCTCTCATGATCGCGTAGACCAGCAGCGATCTGCCTTGGTTGATGGTCGTCTCATGGGTCACTGGAGACAACTTCCTCCGCACGAAGGAAAACCAGACAGCCGCCTTGGCTGTGAGGGTAGCACTCCTCAGGGTGTGCTTCCCATTGCGCGAGACTGTCCACGATGCCTCAGGTTGGCCAATGACTCGGATTGCTTCCTCCAGGACAGCTTCTGTTGGCTCATCAACTATCCTTGCATAGTCAGTGTGTTTTTGACCCTTAAGGCCATAGGCTTCGTTGATTGCCTTCGCTGAGAAGTCCACCTCGACCCCTCTGACCACAGACAGGCCATCCTCAGGATTCATCAAATTGGCGTAAAAGTCATACACCATACTGGAGTAGGCGGGGTTGGGTGGTCTGCACAGCTCTTCCCAGCCGTGATTCGTGATCCCTGCGCGCAAGAATTGCGGCAGGTCAGCGAGCGCATCGAGGAAGACTTTCTCGTGCAGCAGGTCCCTCTTCCTCAGCTCTGTGCCCCTCGATTCTGCATCAGAGGACACATACCTCACTGATTGAGGCTCATCTTCGGGGTACAGCTTGGCTTTCCCCTTGTCTTTTGGTTTGGCTGACTCAGCAGCCTCGATCTTGAGCTTCTTCAGAGACGGCTCATCACTCCCCTTCTTTGATGAAGGCTCACCCCTGACTTTCTTTTTCTTGGACTTCTTTGAGGCTTTTGGCCGTTTGGCCTTGACAACCTTGGTGGCCTTCTTTTTCAATCTAGCCTTGGTTGTGATCTGCTGGAGGCAATCCCCCAGTGTCTCGTCCATTGAATCATCCCTCTGTGCAGGGCTCTCAGGGCTGGCTTCCCTCAAAGGAGAGAAGACCTCTTCTTCTTCAGCTTCCTCGCTACCCTGCGTCGATTCTTGACGCTCTCCATATGGAAATTCGGGATCAGGCTGCGGGGAGATGGGTGATGCTTCAGGGCTCTGCGTCGGTGGACTGTGTTCAGAGCTCTGTGGCGATGGAGAAAGCTCAGGGCTTTGCGCTGGTGGAGATAGCGAAGAGCTTTGCTTGGCCGACTCGTGTGACAGACGACCACTTTCTTGACTCTCCACAGAGGGAGTCTTTTTCTTGCTCGCTGTTTCAGCCACAGCCATACTCCACTTACGTTTCTTGGGCGTTCCTGCTGGTTCAGAGGGTCCAGCAGGGATCTCCGTAACCACCTTCCACTTCTTCTTGCGGACAGGCAATTTGGGGAGTCGTTCAGTGCGCGCAGCCTCAGCATCTGCCAGGGCGAGGAGTGCTTCCCTCGCAGCAATTTCAGCGTCTTCAGCCTTCTTCTTGGACGCAGATCTTTCAGCTCTCGTTAGCACCATTGTGGAATCGTAGGGATCTGGAAAGAGGAATTGCAGATGAAGAGGGGGAGAGATTTCTTGGAGTTCAGATAATGGGAGAAGCGTACGGATCAGCGCGCTTCTAACGGCTATAAGTAATGATGGAAATCCCAACGGCTATTTTCGTTGCGGATTCTGCAAATCCAGCGCAATTTTAGTGACCGTTGGAGATTTCGCCGTTTCAAATGCTAATATCTTCTCAATTGAATCTTCGATTTGGCCCAATATCTCCCTCGATTTTTTATCTTGATTTCATCTCCTTGATTCCCTCTATCGATTCCCTATCAAAAGAAATAAAATCAATATCAAATTCGTAATTAAAATCACATAAAAATATACACAAACAGTAACCGGAAAAATAGCAAAAAATAAACTAAGGCATTAGCCTCGCATAGACGAGCACAGTGATCACTCGTCCTCTCTCGTTCTTATTTTCACGTTTCAGTCAAGAGGAAGGGCCGAGAGAGTCTTCACATCTCCTTCCTCATAGTAATGCTTCAATCTTGCACCATTAACCATGAACGGTTGCCCTTGCTGCAGGTTCTTAATCTCGATTGCACCATGAACAAATACATTAGTTATCACAAAAGGACCTGACCATCTAGACTTAAGTTTGCCTGGAAATAATTTCAACCGTGAGTTAAATAATAAAACAAGCTGGCCTTTCTTAAAGTCCTTAATCCTAAGTCTACTGTCGTGCCAAATCTTGGTCTTTTCCTTATACATTTTAGCATTTTCATAGGACATATGTCTAAGCTCATCAAGCTCATGTAATTGCAAAGACCGCAATGTTCCCGCATCGGTCACGCAATAATTCAACTCTTTTAGTGCCCAAAATGCTTTAATTTCTAATTCGAATGGTAAGTGACATGCTTTGCCATACACAAGTCTATAAGGAGACATACCTAGGGGTGTCTTATATGCAGTTCTATATGCCCAAAGTGCATCCTCGAGTTTAAACGACCAATCTTTTCTATTGGGTTTGACCACTTTTTCTAGTATGTTTTTAATCTCCCTATTTGAAATTTCAGCTTGTCCATTCGAATGTGGGTGATAAGGGGTGGCTACTCTATGTCTAACATTATATTTAGCCAACACTCTCTCCATAGCTCTATTAATGAAATGTGTCCCTTCATCACTAATTATAGCACGAGGTGTTCCAAACCTAGTAAAGATATGTCTATGAAGGAACTTAATGACTGTTTTGGCATCATTATTTGGACATGCAATGGCCTCTACCCACTTAGATCCATAGTCTACTGCTACCAATATGTAAAGGTTACCTGATGATGGGGGAAATGGTCCCATGAAATCAATGCCCCACACATCAAAGAGCTCCAACTCTAAGATGTAAGTGAGAGGCATCTCATCCTTTCGACTAAGGTTACCTGTTCTCTGGCATTCATCACAGCTGTGTGCATAGTTGTGGGCATCCTTGAAGATCGTTGGCCAATAGTAGCCACTCTGGAACACCTTTGCAGCTGTCCTTTGACCACCAAAATGTCCACCATAGGGGGCTGTATGGTAGTGCTGCAACACAGACTTTGCCTCCGCAGCTGAAACACATTTCCTTAGCAGACCATCAGCACATGTCTTGTAGAGTGTGGGATCATCCCATATGAACTTCCTAGCTTCATGAAGGAACCTCTTCTTTTCTTGTCTTCCCTTGAAAGTTGGTAGTACCTGCGATGCAAGGAAGTTAGCAATGTTAGCAAACCAAGGTTCCTCATCGTTATCACGATGAGTCAATACAAAGACATGTTCATCAATAAAAGCATCAGAAATTGCGGTTTCCGCAATTTTTCCGCAATTATGCTGCAATCTAGAAAGATGATCCGCAACCACATTTTCACATCCTTTCTTATCTCTAATGTCCAGATCAAACTCTTGCAGCAGCAATACCCATCTAATCAACCTAGGCTTAGCATCAGCCTTCCTCATGAGGTATTTCAAAGCAGAATGGTCAGTGTACACGATTGTCCTAGTGCCTACAATGTAATTCCTAAACTTCTCACAAGCAAACACTACAGCTAGCATCTCCTTCTCAGTAGTTGTGTAATTACATTGTGCCTCATTAAGTGTCTTACTAGCATAGTATACAGGGTGTGTTAACTTGTAAATCTTTTGTCCTAGCATAACCCCTACAGCATAGTCACTAGCATCACATAACATCTCAAAGGGGAGATCCCAATTAGGCCCTACTATAATAGGTGCTGTGACTAGTGCTTCCTTAAGGGTTTTCCAGGCTAGGAAACATTCTTTAGAGAAGATGAATGGTTTGTTCAGCTCTAGAAGCTCACATAAAGGCTTGGAGATCTTAGAAAAGTCCTTAATGAACCTTCTATAGAAGCCTGCATGCCCTAAGAAACTTCTAATGGCTTTGACATTCTAAGGTTCTACCAATTTCTCTATTATTTCAATTTTGGCCCTATCGACCTCTACACCTGCCCTAGACACTCTATGACCTAAGACAATCCCTTCGTCCACCATGAAGTGGCACTTCTCCCAATTTAGGACTAGGTTGGTCTCCTCACACCTAGTCAGGACTTGTCCTAAGTTCTCTAGACAGTTTGTGAATGAATCACCAAAGACTGAGAAATCATCCATGAATATTTCTATCATGGACTCATCCAAATCATAGAAGATTGCCAACATGCACCTTTGGAATGTTGCCGGTGCATTGCATAAGCCAAAAGGCATTCTGCGAAAGGCAAAAGTTCCAAAAGGGCAAGTGAAGGTTGTCTTCTCCTGGTCCTTAGGGTCTATAGTGATCTGGTTATATCCTGAATAACCATCTAAGAAGCAGTAGTAAGCTCTACCAGCTATCCTATCTAACATTTGGTCAATGAATAGTAGAGGGAAGTGGTCTTTTTTGGTTTCCTTGTTTAATTTCCTATAATCCATGCAAACTCTCCATCCTGTGATAGTCCTAGTTGGAATCAGTTCATTGCTCTCATTGACTACCACAGTCATCCCCCCCTTCTTAGGTACACATTCTATAGGGCTCACCCACTGACTACTAGCTATAGGGAAGATCACACCAGCATCTAACCATTTTATGATTTCCTTTTTAACTACCTCTTTCATAGAGGGGTTCAACCTACGTTGGTGATCTACTCGGGGTGTATGCTCTTCCTCTAGTATAATCTTATGCATGCAATAGGAAGGGCTAATGCCTCTAATATCAGCAATAGTCCATGCAATAGCCTTCCTATGTTGTTTAAGTAATAAAATCAGCTCAACCTCATGCTTCTCACTTAGTTTAGATGAAATAATTACAGGAAGAGTCTCATTACTTCCTAAATATGCATACTTAAGATGTGTGGGCAGTGGTTTTAATTCTAAGACAGGTGGATGCTCAATGGATGGTTTTAAAGGATTCAAGGATCTGTCAGTTAAGTCATTAGTCATACAAACATGTTGTATCCTATCTACAGGTACATCCATTATCTCAGAAACATTCAAATCAGTTAAATCTAATTCTACATAGTTATTAGCATGCTTAGTCAATAATTCATGCTCCAGCTGTTCTTCCATTAGTGAGTCTACAATGTCCATACTAGCACAAGATTCAGAGTCAGAGGGGTACCTTAAGGCTTTATAAACACTAAATTTGACCTCCTCATCATGAACCCTCATGGTGAGCTCACCTTTCTGGACATCTATCAGGGCCCTACCTGTGGCTAGAAAAGGTCTGCCTAATAGGATGGGGACCGCCTTGTCTGCTTCATAATCCAGGATGATGAAATCTGCAAGGAAAATAAACTTGTCAACCTTTACAAGAATATCCTCAATCTTACCCTCAGGGTAGGCTATGGATCTGTCTGCTAGTTGTAAAGTGACAGTGGTTGGACGTGCTTCTCCTATTCCTAGCTGGCGGAATAGTGATAGGGGCATGAGGTTTATGCTAGCTCCCAGGTCACAAACAGCTCTGCCCACGTGCTTGCCTCCTAGCTCTACAGGTAAGGTGAAGGAACCAGGATCCTTCTCCTTCTTGGGTAGCTTGTTCTGGAGTATGGCACTGCACTCCTCAGTGAGATTTACTGTTTCAAACTCACCAATTATTTTCTTGTTAGTTATAATATCCTTCAAAAACTTTACATAAGAGGGCATAGACTGTAAAACTTCTACAAAAGGAATATTAACATGCACTTGCTTAAGAATTTCTAAAAATTTGTTAAAGTGCACTTCCTGTTCTTGTTTTTTCTTAAGCCTTCGAGGAAATGGAGGTGGTGGCACATATGCAGGCACTTCAGGTCGCCTCAGGATAGGTGGAGGCCTTGGGATTTCTTCTATCTCTTCTATGATTGGCTCCAGCCTTGGTCCTGATGTGCTTGTTGATGGTGGACCTTGGTTTGGCAGAGACTCCAGTGGAGCACTAGACTCATTGTTCTCTACTCTCTTTGGTGTTTCTTTTGTGTTGCTCACCAATGGTCTCCCACTTCTGAGTTCAATTGCTTGAACTTGCTCTTTATCATCTCTCCTTGGCACTTCAGTGTCAGCAGGTAGTCTACCTTGGGGCCTACTTTTGAGTTCATTGGCTAGTTGCCCTATTTGGTTCTCTAGGCTCCTGAGAGTAGCTTGCTGACTCTGTAGAGTGGCATCATTCTTGGCTATGTATTCCTTAAGTAAGTTTTCTACAGAAGATCCTATAGGTTGGTTGTATGTTTTTGATACATGGATTGGTTATGTTGGGGAGTGAAACCAGGTGTTCCACTCGGTCTTGGTTGGTTAGGAGCTTGGTTAGCATTTTGTTGGCCACCCCATGACAGGTTTGGGTGGTTCCTCCAACCAGGGTTGTAAGTATTAGAATAGGGGTTGTTCCTAGGCTGCTGTTGGCTTCCAATATAGCAGACTGAGGCTGGATTCCCAGGGCAGTATTCATACGGGTGCCCTTCCCCACAGAATCCACAGATAAGTGTCTCACCTTGACTTGGTTGGGTGCCCATTGACATGGCTGTGGCGGTGTTAACACTTGTTTGGAGATTGGCTTGAGCCATTTGTTTAACTAGGTTGGTCAGGGCGCTTATTTGACTACTCATAGCATTGAGTGTGTCCTTATCTTGAGCTCTAGTTGGCTCTATTGGATCATCTGACCATCTACAGTGAGATGCTGAGATCTTCTCCAAGATCTCATAGGCTTCATTATAACTTTTGGACAACATGGAACCTCCAGCAGATGAATTTAGAACTTGTCTGGTGCTGGGTTGCATCCTTTGAAAAAGACCTCTATTTGGATACACCATGGGATGCCATGGTGTGGACATTTAAGAAGAAGGTCCTTGAACCTTGTCCAAGCTTCGTGAAGAGACTCATTCTCAGCTTGTTTGAACTTAACTATGTCATCACGAAAGGTAGAATTCCTATCAGGTGAGAAGTATTTAACTAGGAATTTCTCCGCCAAGTCTGTCCAATTGAGGACTGATCCAGAGGGTAATGAGTTTAACCACGTCTTTGCTTTGTCCCTCAATGAGTAAGGGAAGAGGTAGAGCCTCAAGGCTTCTTGGGAAACTCCAGGGATGATGAATGTATCACTGACTCCTAGGAAGTTTCTAAGATGGTTGTGGGGATCCTCATTTTCCACTCCAAAGAATTGTCCCACAGTGGACAACATTTGGAACATTACTGGCTTTAACTCGAATGAGTTGGCATTAATTTCAGGGCGGATGATGCTTGGATTTAGCTCCCCAGGCATGGGAACTAAGTATGAGAGAATGGCACTATTCTTATCATTCGCTATTTCGATGGGATTGCGAGTGATAGGTACCGGATTTGGAACTAATCTATCCATTTCTTCTTGAGAGGATTGCGGAGACTCTGCGGTTTCAGCAATTATTTGAGGTAAAGGGGGTTTGTTAAAGAGACGTTTCTTGGCTCTATTTCTAGCCTTAAATAATCTCTCAGGCTCAGGGTTGAACTCTAGATCACTACTTGAAGGCTCATTCATAAACTAACCCAAATAGTACCTGCTAAAGAAATGAGAATAGATCAGCTTCAATAGATATTAAGAGTTGGTTTCCTAACTTAACAAACTTCGTTTTCACTAAAATAAATCCCCGGCAGCGGCGCCAAAAACTTGTTGCGTGCTCAATGTGTAAAATAAATAATCAATAAGAGAGAGAGAGCACTCAGAACATGCAAGCATACATGATCTTATAGCAAGTAGTAAGTATTTTTTCATTCGTTTTCCCACAGAGATTTATTATTAGCTACTCGTGAAGTGTATTGTTAAGTAAGAATGGGTGGATTTGAAGGGGTAGATTTGGTTTTAAAATTCCTATTTACTGCTGAATCAATAAAGGATAGCAACATGAACAAGTGCAAGTCAATGATAAACTCAAATGAAAAGAGAAGAGATTAATAAACGAAGAGGAAAATAGCTAAACAGAATTTTTAACTTAGCAGAATTGCGAGAACAGCAATTCTACCGCAATGTTACTAACAGCGAAAGTGTGTAAAATGGAGAAACAAGGGCTACTAACGACTTCTCTATAGGCATTTTCATACGATTCTCAAACATTGGATCAACTCACTATGCATCAAACTAACTCATTCTCATGTATCTTCCGATTTCATGCCTTAGATTCTTTAGTTTACTCATGTCCAAGTAAAGTCTTAAGCATCTTGTTAAAGCAGAAAGATATGGTTTGTACTAGGAAAACGCCTATTCCTAGGTCGTTTTCTGGCTACCTTGAAAGGCTAGCATGAGTGTATGACTCTGAACTCTTACTCCTTCCAGAGGTTAGGAGTTCTTTGGACAAAATGGATGGCCAATCGAAATTGCCCGTGGGATGAAGCTTACATACAATCAATGCTTCGAGAGCTATCCTACATGCTTGGTTCACGGTTTTTAGCCTATAGTATTGTCATTAGCATGCCCCTATGTGACTTAGTTACTCATGGATATAGAGAGAACAGAAATATTAGATAAAGTAGGCATGCTCAGAAGAGAAATAAACTTAAAACAGCGAAGCAAAACAGTAAATCGCAAAGACAAGAAACTGTGAAAGAATGAATTGTGCTTTGATTACTCGATTGTTTGAATGAACAAAGAGAAACTTAAAGTGTTTAACTTTAAGACAGAAAGCAACGAAATGAGATGAACTAACTAATAGAAAAGAAACAACAACTAAACAGTGCTGGAAAGGAGAAACAAAAGACAGAAAGCAGTAAGTGAGCTTGAACGCCTCGTCGCAACCGCCTCGGCTGGAAGGAGAAAAAGAGTAGCCTTGCTTGGATGAATCCAATCAGGAGAGAAGATGAATCTTCTCTCCTTCCTATCAGATTGTCGACTCCAACAGCTAAGCTTTCCAACCAAACAGACGAAAGAGAAAAACAGGAGAAAAGATGGAGCTGCGAAGAGACTTCTACGCTTTCGGATGATGATCAGACCCCCTACTTTGACCCCCTTTTATAGTAATCTGCAGGTGCGTTTGGGCCAAGGAGAACCATCCATCCTCAACGTCGTATTTCAAAATGGATGGAGGAGAAAGAACGAATCCCTGAAATAACGGAAAATAACAGAAAAATATCAATCAACTTACGGATTTCACTTGAAACATTGCGGTTTTAGCAATGTTTCCGCAATGCTGCCGCAATGCTCATTTTTCCTTCTTTTAACTTCGTTTTTCATTCCTTTTCTTTCCTTTTGCACACAAGTCCTAATTTAGCTACCTTCTTCTAATTCTCATATATAAGCATAGGTTTAAGCTAAATCCTATCAAAAACACCTAAGAGTGTACATCTTTCTAAGATAAATAAGTCCTAAAAAGGTCACTTTTGGAGACGTAACAGGTCGCGTCCAATAGTGTCCCCAGGATAAGGTACCAAACCTTATCCCTATACTATAGACTATTCTGGCTATCACTCGAACTTGATCCACAATCATGTCACCACATGAAGTTTAAGTATACATCCTATAGCCATGGGTTCTTAGTTTATTGAAGTTAGGTTAAAAGTAAACACAATTCACTTTATTCAATAACAACATTACTGAATAAACCTCAATAACAACTTTATTGCAAAATAGAATATATATTCAGTTTACAAACCACGAGTTTTAGGACATAAATCCCAATAAACTCCCACTTGGACTAAAACGTCAGTGGAGTATTACATGCTGGATGAGAAAAACTGGAATATCAAATATATCCATGACTTTTCTCCCACTATCCTACTGTACAACTCGTAGTCCTAGAATCACTAGGTGCCCCTCGAACACTTTAGCCGTGAGGGACTTTGTAAACGAATCAGCAATATTGTGCTCCGAGGCAATTTGCGTGACAATCACGTCTCCTCGTTGCACTATCTCCCTGATTAGATGATATTTCCGCTCAATGTGCTTTCCACGCTTATGGCTTCTTGGTTCTCTGGAATTTGCCACAGCACAAGTATTATTACAATAAAGTGTGATAGGCAAATTCATATTTGGAACAATTTCCAAATCCGTCAAGAACTTCTTAAGCCATACAGCCTCTTTCGCAGCTTCGCAAGCCGCGACATACTCACCTTCCGTGGTGGAGTCAGCAATACAACCTTGCTTTATACTCCTCCATACTATTGCTCCTCCGTTAAGAGTGAACACTGATCCCGATGTGTATTTTCTCGAATCCTTATCGGTTTGAAAATCAGAGTCAGTGTATCCTGTAAGGATCCAATCCTTCGCGCCTTGCACGAGCACATAGTCCCTCGTTCTCCGAAGATACTTGAGGATGTGTTTAACGGAAGTCCATTGATCATATCCAGGATTGGACTGATACCTACTGACAATTCCCACTACATAGCATATGTCTGGTCTTGTACATAACATGGCGTACATCAGACTACCGACTGCTGATGCATAGGGAATTCGTCTCATATCTTCAAGTCTTGAGGTGTCTTAGGACACTCTTCCTTCGAAAATTGAATTCCATGCCTGAAAGGTAAAGAACCCTTCTTAGAATTCTACATTCAATATCGTATCAACACCTTGTTGATATAAGATGCTTGAGACAGCGCTATCATTTTGTTCTTACGATTCCTTACGATTTGAATCCCTAGAACAAACTGAGCCTCTCCCAAATCTCTCATTTGGAATTGGGTCGCTAGCCATTGCTTAACGTCAGTCAGGAACCTTACATCATTCCCAATGAGTAGGATATCATCTACGTATAAGACTAAGAAAACTACAACAGAATTGACTATTTTCTTGTAGACACAAGGTTCGTCAACATTTTGTTCAAAACCATAAGATTTGATCGCAGTATCAAACCTTATATTCCAGGATCTAGACGCTTGCTTCAACCCATAAATTGATCGATTAATCTTGCAAACCTTTTGCTCTTGACCCTGAACTATGAACCCCTCTAGTTGAGCCATATAAATACTCTCTTCAAGATTGCCATTCAGAAAGGCTGTCTTGACATCCATTTGCCAAATTTCATAATCATAAAACGTGGCAATGGATAAGAGTATTCTAATCGACTATAACATGGCAACAGGGAAGAAGGTTTCTTCATAGTCCACCCCTTCCCTCTGGGAATAACCCTTTGCCACAAGTCGAGCCTTAAAGGTTTGCACCTTACCTGCTTGGTCTCGTTTCCTCTTGTAGATCCACTTACAACCGATAGGTCTTTCACCATCAGGTTTCTATACAAGATCCCAGACCGAATTGAAGTACATCGACTCCATTTCGAGGTCAATGGCTTTAAGCCACTGGTCCTTATCTATGTCATGCATTGCCTGTTTAAAGGTCAATGGATCCTCAACGCCATCATCAGGTATGACGACTTGGGTTTCCGTTAAACCCATGTAGCGGTCAGGTTGTCTCACATCCCTGCCACTACGTCGAGGTATTCTCAACTCTTGAGAAGGACCAGCCTGATCAACAACTCTTGTTGACCCATCTGTAGTTTTCCTAGAAAGTTCGGTCAAAACAATTTTGCTCGATGGTTGATGATCTCTAGTGTGGTCTTCCTCTAAGAACGTGGTGTTTGTCGGTACAAGCACCTTGTCCTGTTGAGGATCATAAAATAGACCACCTTTCGTTTCCTTGGGGTAGCCTACGAATAGGCATAATTTGGAACGATGTTCCAACTTCTTTGGATTGGGCACCAGCACATGTTCCGGACACCCACAAATTCTGAAGGGACGTAAACTCACTTTACGCCCTCTCCATAACTCATAAGGTGTTTCTGAAACAGTCTTAGAGGTAACTGCGTTCAAAATATATACAGCAGCCTCTACTGCATATCCCCAAAACAAACTAGGCAGTTGAGTATAGCTCATCATAGATCGAACCATGTCTAACAGGGTTCTATTTCTCCTTTCGCACACACCGTTCTGCTGCGGTGTTCCGGGCGCTGAGAGTTGGGATACTATTCCATGTTCTATCATATAGTCCTGGAATGTTAAATCCATATACTCTCCACCTCGATCTGATCGGAGTGTTTAAATTATTTTACCTAATGTGTTCTCAACCTCTGTCTTATACTCCTTGAACTTTTCAAGAGCTTCGGACTTATGATGCATTAGGTAAAGATAGTCGTACCTAGAATAATCATCAATAAAGCTGATGAAATATTCATACCCTCCCCGTGCTTTAACATTCATCGGACCACAAAGGTCTGAATGTACAAGCTCTAGAGTTTCTTTGGACCTATGACCTTTTTCAGAAAACGATTGTTTGGTCATCTTGCCCTTAAGACAAGACTCACATGGTGGTAAAGAGTTGTCCTCTAACCGATTTAGGAGACCACTCTTAACCAATCTCCCAATCCTATTGGGATTAATGTGGCTTAGTCTCAAGTGTCAAAGATAGGTACTTGGAGAAAGTTTCTTCCTTTTAGTTTGAGTCTCAGCTGTTTTAAACATCTCGGTGTTCAAAATAGTTTTTTTCTTTGTTGGTCTTAACACATACAAGTTGTTTTCAAGTTTCGCAGAACATATATGTGTTGCCTTTTATGTCCTAAAACCCGTGGTTTGTAAACTGTTATGTTTGTAATTATTCTATTTAGAATAAAGAGTTATTAGTTTTATTTAGTAAAAGTGTTTATTGGAATAAAGTGAAACACGTTTACGTTAACCTATATCAATGACCAACACCCATGGCTGCATATGAGTACTCGAGCTTCATGTATGACATGATTGTGGATCAGGCTCAAGTAGTCAGTCAAAACGGTCTATAGTATACGGATAAGTCTGGGTACCTTATCCTGGTAACACTATTGGATGTGGCTCACTTTGTATTGTACAAAACGATGTGATCCAAATCGTTTCACATGGAGATGTGCGAGTGAGGGCGTCCTGTGAAAAGAGTTTGCATAAGACCGAACCGCGTATTAAGTCGCTCTCTTTTTATAACTTTGTTTACTGATGAGACTGGCTTATACATAGTGATGGCCTTGGTAACTCGATCTCAATCCTGAGCTCGCTATGAACTCCTGTTTATTCGATAGTATCCTTTGACTTGCATGGGCGAGAGTGGCCCATAAACGCCGACTCAATAAGCCTACCATCTTGGGGATAAAGTCGAATAGGTAGATGGGAACATAGTACAGCAAGATTGGAGTTCACTCCTAACCCGCTCTTCAAGGTTAGTAGATAGGTTGTTCCCTTAATAGCTGACTTCGGGGCTTGAACAATTAGCGCGCACACTCTCATGAGATGAGAGAGTTATTGGATTTGTTGGTTGGACCACATCTATTGTACATTAGAGGTGTCAGTGGTACTTAAGGAACAAGACGTAATGCAGGGGTTAAACGGTTTAAAATGACCCAGTTGTGATTACGATCAACCTGTGAAGGGTCGACTTGCCCGTGACGGTTATATCAAAGGAAATAATATATCTACAGTGAGGAGAGTGCAACCCTCGGACTATAGTGGAGTCTTCGAAGGGTTAACGAAAGTTGATTGATTCGGGTTAAAAGAGTTTTGACCGAATAATCTCGTATCGTTGAAGCTCATGATCTGTAGGTCCTTTAGGTTCTCCTGGCTAGCTCGGATAACGTCGTGCAATAGTATAAAATAAAAAAAAAAGAAAAAAAAAGAATTTGAAATGTTCAAATTCGGTTTATGGAAGGAGGATGGACATATTTAAAAATGATTTAAATATGGGAATGGCCTAAAACATGAATAGGATTCATGTGTAAAAACGTTGATTTTCGGAAAATCGGGCTTAGTCATATTATTTAATTAATATTTGATATTTGATGGAGCGACATGCGCAGCGGAAAGCGATTTCGGACCGATGATACTCTAATTTCATCAATTTAACAAATAGTAAACATGCTAAAACGACGGAAATAAGAAATTTAGAATACATACCCTTGTAGTTCCAAATTTCTTCAAGCTCCGCCGCACGTTCCTCGTCACGAACTCTTCCGATCTCTTCTCACGAACACCCCGAGGACCACCCCAGGTAGTCCCGCTATCCTCGGCGCCGCGCAACGGAGTTGTGGGACTCCGAAACAAAGAGAAAAGAAGAAGAAAAGAAGAAGAAGAAGGAGAAGAAGAAGAACAGAAAGAAGGCTGAGGGGTTTTCAAATGAGTTTTTTTTTCATATACGTATACCCTCCTCTGCCTTCTTCACAATTGAAGAAGATTCAATTTCCATCCCCCTTTTGCTGGCCAAAACTCACCCATATATATATTACTTTAACATAAATATATATATGTGTCTTGCTGCATGCAAGACACATATATATATTTATTATTATTATTATTATTAAAAATAATAATAATAATTTTATTTATTAAACTTTTTAATAAATAATATATATATATATAATTATTAATTAAACTTTTTAATTAATAATTATTATTTAATTCAATATCAAATATTAATTAAATAATATGATTAAACCCGGTTTTCTGAAAACCGACTTTTTTATACATGAATCCTATTCATGTTATAGGCCATTCTCATATTTAAATCATATTTAAATATATCCATATTTAAATCATATTTAAATATGTCCATATTTAAATCATATTTAAATATGTTCATCCTCCTTCCATAAACCGAATTTGAACAATTCAAATTCTTTTTCTTTTAATTTTCTCTTATACTGTTGCACGACGTTATCCGAGCTAGCCAGGAGAACCTAAAGGACCTACAGATCATGAGCTCCAACGATACGAGATTATTCGGTCAAAACTCTTTTAACCCGAATCAATCAACTTTCGTTAACCCCCGGAGACTCCACTATAGTCCGAGGGTTGCACTCTCCTCACTGTAGATATATTGTGTCCTCTTGATATAACCGTCAACGGTAAGTCGATCCTTCACAGGTTGTTCGTAATCACAGCTGGGTCATTTAAACCGTTTAACCCCTGCATTACATCTTGTTCCTTAAGTACCACTGACACCTCTAATGAACAATAGATCTGTGGTCCAACCAACAGATCAATATAACTCTCTCATCACATGAGAGTGTGAGCTCACATTGTTCAAGCCCCGGAGTCAGCTATTAAGGGAACAACCTATCTACTAACCCTGAAGAGCGGGTTAGGAGTGAATTCCGATCTTGCTGTACTATGTTCCCAGCTACCTATTCGACTTTATCCCCAAGTTGGTAGGCTTATTGATCGGGCGTTCCGCCACTCTCACCCGTACAAGTCAAAGGATACTTCCGAATAAGCAGGAGTTCATAGCAAGCTCAGGATTAAGCTCGAGTTACCTAGGCCATCAATATGTATAAGTCGGTCTCATCAGTAAACGGAGTTATAAAGAGAGAGCGATTTAATACGCGGTTCGGTCTTATGCAAACTCTTTGCACAGGACGCCCTCACTCGCACATCTCCATGTGAAACGATTCAGATCACATCGTTTTGTACAATACAAAGTGAGCCGCATCCAATAGTGTTACCAGGATAAGGTACCCAGCCTTATCCGTATACTATAGACCGTTTTGACTGACTACTTGAGCCTGATCCACAATCATGTCATACATGAAGCTCAAGTACTCATATTTAGCCAAGGGTGTTGGTCATTGGTATAGGATAACCTAAACACGTTTCACTTTATTCCAGTAAACTCTTTTACTGAATAAAACTAATAACTCTTTATTCTAAATAGAATATTTACAAACATAACAGTTTACAAACCACGAGTTTTAGGACATAAAACCCAACAAACTCCCACTTGGACTTAAACGTCCGTGGTGTACATGTTAGGTGGAGAAAACTAATATATCATATATCAGAAGTTTTCTCCCAGTGTCCTCTCCAGCAACTCGGAGACCTAGACTCTTCTAGGTGCCTCTCAAACACTTTAGCCATGAGAGACTTAGTAAACAAATCAGCATGAAGTACTACAAGGCTTTCCATGTGACCATCACATCTCCTCATAGCACTATCTGCGAGCTCAACTTATAAACCTATTGCTGCTTCACAAGCTGCAAATAGACTTAGCTACCAACGAGGAATCAGCAATACAACTCTTGTATTCTACTCCTCTAAGTAAAAGGAAAAAACTTTAACCGGAATCCAATCCAATTGGACTAATATTACTGACAGCTCCCACTGCATAGCACATATCGGGTCATGTATCTCAAAAGATATACCTAACCTCCAATATGTAAATGCACTTGGGTGCATCTCGTATCCTCAAGATTTGAGGTGTCTCAAGAAACCATTTCCATAGACCATCGAATATTAACAACAACTTGTCAATAAAAGATTTTAGAGACAACACTAGCGATTTGTTCTTGCGACTCAGATCAACCTGAATCCTTAGAACAAACTAAGCCTACCTCCAAATCAACTATTTGGGAATGGGTCGCTAGTTCATGCTTATTGCCAGAAAAGAATCCTACATCATTCTCAATGATTAGGACATTAATTACGGAAACGAACTATGAAAGCTACAACATTGACTAAACCCTTGTCAAACAAAGTTTATCATATTATTGTTCAAACTTTTGTTCAAAGCCATAAGATTTGATCACTGTATCAAACCTTACAGTTCAGGACGAAGATGCTTTCTCCAATTCATAAATGAATCGAATAAACCTAGCAAACCATTTGCTCTTTGTCCCAAACTATGAATCTTTCTGGTAGAGACTCATAGATACTCAATCAAGATAACAATTCTGCAGAAAAGCTATCTTGACATCCACTTGCCAAATTCTATAAAGATAGAACATGGTAGTGGATAAGAGTCATCTATTTAACTTACGTCTGGAAACAAGAGAAAGAGAGTATACACAATAAACCCTTTCTCTTCGGGACAGTCCCTTTACCAGAAAGTCAAGCCATAAAAGTTTTCACCTTAGTGACTTGGTCTCAATACCATTCATAGATATTTGGCTTTGAGCCATTTGGCCTTGTCTATGTGATTCATTGCCTAATTAAAGACAGTGAATCCTCAATGTTATCATCAAGTATGAGAACTTTGAGTTAAAGACAAGCCAGTGCAACGGATCGGGTTGTCCTACAACCCTCCCACTGCCTTGAGGCTTTCTCAACGGTTGAGAAACTCTAGTTTGATCAACAACCTTTGTTGATATCTACAATAGCTTTCGTTAACTCTGTGAGTCTTAACATGCTAGTTGTGTTCGAGTTTAATAGAACACATCAGTATATATCTTTTGCTAAATGAACTGTTCATTTATAAAACCAAAAGATATAATATACAAGTGTTCAGTTAAAACCAGAAATATAGACAATAATTACATATAACAAATGTTATTATCTCTATACAACAACTACAAAGACTCCCACTAGTTCAGCTGTAATGATATCTCCATATCTTACAGCAAGAAAACGACTGTCAGGAACTAATTTCCTGTAGAAAAACAAACATGAATAGTGGTTCCTGAAGACATCCAGGTATGACATTCATATCCACTAAACTTGTTTTGACAAATAAATCACATTTATCTTGTCGTTCTTTCTCAGCCTTTTTCTCAGTAAAGTATTTGGAGCAGTTACGCTTCCAATACCCATCTTCAGTACAATGGAAACATTTTCCTATGTTTGAAGACATTACCTTGCGAACAGTAGGGGCTTTGCCCTTCCTCCTGTAACTCTTCTTCTTCTGAATAATCTCATTACTCAGAGAAGCAGACTTAGGCTTACTTCCTGACGCCGACCTCTTAAGGAACTTCGTCGAAGTGACAACATTTGCCTCCTTCTCTATTCCTTTGGAAGTGTACAGGAACTGATAAGCCTGAAATAACGATGGTAGCAACGTTTACTTCCGCCGCATTAAAGTGGACCATCACGTTAAGGACAAGCTCCCTAACAGAGGTATCCTCCACTAAGCGAGAGTTATAAACGAACTTGAGGACTTCATTACGAAGTGATGAGGACGAGTGTCCACCATTGCTTGTAATGAAGACATGATTTCCTTTACGGAAATCATAACCTCATACTACTTGCACAAGGCATCAAATATGCTTGCCAAGATATAAATTTGGGCTTTATCAATAGCCCTAATCCATCGATCGTATGCATCTCGAACACTTCAAGATGCACTCGAGCCAAGAGCTGAAGGACATTCCTTCGTTAAGACAAACCTCAGGTCGTCCAGAACCAGAATCGTATTCAGGTTCGACTTCTAGGTTCCGTATTTCTGTTCGGTTAATTTGTCGTGAGCTAACAACTGAATAAAACGAGCTCGACATGCCGAAAAAGAATGTAAATCTATTAGTGAAACGGTTTTAAACTATTTAAACCAATTAAGAAAAATTTAGAAGTAAATAAAGTACCCAAACTCTTTATTTACTAACTACGATACTTTAGTAAGTCAGAATGGTCCCTACCGTAGGGTAGGTGAGCACTCCTTTACTAAATCAAGACATTCTTGACTAAAAGCTATCACTAGAATAACTCATATTCCTATAGCATCTTAGTTATCGTTTTTGGTCTGAATTTACTAACTTCTTAGCAAATCCCGTAAGTGTGACCCTCCGTTTTTAGAACGCACAGAACGGCCCCAACATAGCAACCGTATGGAATGTCAGTGTTGGGAATGGCCCTATGTTTCTTTATCCATAAATGGTGACTGAGGTGTTTGATCTCCCATGCCCAGCCCTCCGTTTGGATGGTGCCCCTAGGGCAGCCTGCAGGCGGAACATGGGAATCTCACGGTTCAATCCAACGGAGGAGACCACAGGAAGCACCGACGCACTTCCTTCTCCCACTTACTATAGACACTTACTCCATTCACCTTGCTATTGAAAGTTGCAAACACCACCCGTCTGGAGATGCCCCATATGACATCATGAGGCCAAGCAAAATTCTCACGTTGTGAACTTTTAGGGAGTGCGTAGCAGGAGAGGGATATATCATATATTCCTTCTCAACACTTCTACTAAGCATCGTGGACGGTAAAAAGGGTAAAAACTCCAGGTTTTATCTGGCTAAGTATATAAAACCTAAAGTCTAGGCAAACTATTTACCTGAGATGTCTAGGTTATTAACAGATTTAAATAACCTCACACCTCTCCCGCACGCTCATAAAGCCTGGTTAACTTTACTCAAGTACCGGATCGTCCCCAGGTAGGAGGTGTTCCGTAAACCGTCAGCTTAAATACCTCCAACCTCGCACAGGATTTCACCGGGTGAGTTTCTCATAACCTTAGCATTTACGAGATAACGACCTATTCATCTAATGAACCAGATCGTCTCATTAACCCTAAATGAACATGCTTTTCTTTGTTATAGATTTTAAAAGTCTAAGTCATTTTTACAACGCTTGCAAAAACCTAGACTTTCTACAACAACCATCTATATGCTTCTCAAACATACAAACGCTAAGGCATGAAAAGTTGAATATTTAACTTCATAATCAATATAACACTTATATCGATTATGCTCTTAAATATACAACTCCTAATTCATAAATTAATATAACACTTATATCAGTTATTATGAATTAAGCATGCATCCTATACATTATAACTATTATAACATACAATATGCATAAAACTAATGTTGGATGTTTTTAATTTCATAATTAATATAACACTTATATTAATTATTCTATTAAGTAAACAACATCAAATTCATGAATTAATATAACTCTGATATTAATACTCATGAATTAAACATGCATATACATTACAACACTTATAATATACAATATGCATAAAACTAGGATAACTAATGTTGTAAGTTTAATTTCATAATTAATATAACACTTATATCAATTTCTCTATTAAACTAACAACATACAATTCATGAATTAATATAACTTTTATATTAATTCTTATGAATTCCTAAATATGCATACTATATATTATAACACTTATAACATATTTACTATGCATGGAGCATGCTTCCTACGGTGGGATTTTAAATCTATATGGCATACGTTATGCACATACAAACATGGATTTTAATTAAAACATACATTCACAATGCATAATTAATTAAACACACTAAAGTGGATCGATTTTGGCATTTAGCAAGCAATAACTAATTTATTACAAGCTTGAACAACAAGCTACGTCTTGAGCGGACTTCGAACTCTTCGCACCGCCTTTGACCAACTTGCTTCCTCCGAACGCTTCGGCCAATTTCTCTTCGAATTTCTACTCGTATTGCCTAGAACGAGTTTGAACTTATACCGAACATTTCGGCGAGTTTCAAACTCAAACTTCTTTCACAAAGAAACCTATATGGACTCTAATGACTCTAATAATACATACTCTTCAGCACACATTAAAGCCCATACATTCTCGGGCAATTACAAATTATGAAATTCGAAAGAAACGATGCCAAAATCGATTTTCACTTTAGACGCCAATTCAGAAACAATTTCTAAATTAAAATACCCACCAACTTAAATTGATGCAAATTGAGTTAATCACAAAATCGCTCTGATACCAATTGATGGAGCGACATGCGCAGCGGAAAGCGATTTCGGACCGATGATACTCTAATTTCATCAATTTAACAAATAGTAAACATGCTAAAACGACGGAAATAAGAAATTTAGAATACATACCCTTGTAGTTCCAAATTTCTTCAAGCTCCGCCGCACGTTCCTCGTCACGAACTCTTCCGATCTCTTCTCACGAACACCCCGAGGACCACCCCAGGTAGTCCCGCTATCCTCGGCGCCGCGCAACGGAGTTGTGGGACTCCGAAACAAAGAGAAAAGAAGAAGAAAAGAAGAAGAAGAAGGAGAAGAAGAAGAACAGAAAGAAGGCTGAGGGGTTTTCAAATGAGTTTTTTTTTCATATACGTATACCCTCCTCTGCCTTCTTCACAATTGAAGAAGATTCAATTTCCATCCCCCTTTTGCTGGCCAAAACTCACCCATATATATATTACTTTAACATAAATATATATATGTGTCTTGCTGCATGCAAGACACATATATATATTTATTATTATTATTATTATTAAAAATAATAATAATAATTTTATTTATTAAACTTTTTAATAAATAATATATATATATATAATTATTAATTAAACTTTTTAATTAATAATTATTATTTAATTCAATATCAAATATTAATTAAATAATATGATTAAACCCGGTTTTCTGAAAACCGACTTTTTTATACATGAATCCTATTCATGTTATAGGCCATTCCCATATTTAAATCATATTTAAATATATCCATATTTAAATCATATTTAAATATGTTCATCCTCCTTCCATAAACCGAATTTGAACAATTCAAATTCTTTTTCTTTTAATTTTCTCTTATACTGTTGCACGACGTTATCCGAGCTAGCCAGGAGAACCTAAAGGACCTACAGATCATGAGCTCCAACGATACGAGATTATTCGGTCAAAACTCTTTTAACCCGAATCAATCAACTTTCGTTAACCCCCGGAGACTCCACTATAGTCCGAGGGTTGCACTCTCCTCACTGTAGATATATTGTGTCCTCTTGATATAACCGTCAACGGTAAGTCGATCCTTCACAGGTTGTTCGTAATCACAGCTGGGTCATTTAAACCGTTTAACCCCTGCATTACATCTTGTTCCTTAAGTACCACTGACACCTCTAATGAACAATAGATCTGTGGTCCAACCAACAGATCAATATAACTCTCTCATCACATGAGAGTGTGAGCTCACATTGTTCAAGCCCCGGAGTCAGCTATTAAGGGAACAACCTATCTACTAACCCTGAAGAGCGGGTTAGGAGTGAATTCCGATCTTGCTGTACTATGTTCCCAGCTACCTATTCGACTTTATCCCCAAGTTGGTAGGCTTATTGAGCGGGCGTTCCGCCACTCTCACCCGTACAAGTCAAAGGATACTTCCGAATAAGCAGGAGTTCATAGCAAGCTCAGGATTAAGCTCGAGTTACCTAGGCCATCAATATGTATAAGTCGGTCTCATCAGTAAACGGAGTTATAAAGAGAGAGCGATTTAATACGCGGTTCGGTCTTATGCAAACTCTTTGCACAGGACGCCCTCACTCGCACACCATGTGAAACGATTCAGATCACATCGTTTTGTACAATACAAAGTGAGCCGCATCCAATAGTGTTACCAGGATAAGGTACCCAGCCTTATCCGTATACTATAGACCGTTTTGACTGACTACTTGAGCCTGATCCACAATCATGTCATACATGAAGCTCAAGTACTCATATTCAGCCAAGGGTGTTGGTCATTGGTATAGGATAACCTAAACACGTTTCACTTTATTCCAGTAAACTCTTTTACTGAATAAAACTAATAACTCTTTATTCTAAATAGAATATTTACAAACATAACAGTTTACAAACCACGAGTTTTAGGACATAAAACCCAACAATATTGAATTAAATAATATTTATTAATTAAAAAGTTTAATTAATAATTATATATATATATATATTATTTATTAAAAAGGTTAATAAATAAAATTATTATTATTATTTTTAAATAATAATAATAATTATATATATGTGTCTTTGCATGCAGCAAGAAATATAAGTTAGTTTTGGCCAGAGAGGCAATTGTAAGAGGGGTACTCATTTTGTTCAATTGAGAAAGGAATTGAAAAAGTTTTTTTTTAATTAACAGAGAGGTATATACGAAAAGTAAAAAAAAAAAAATATTTTCAGCCCTCTCTCTGCCTCTCATTTCTTCTTCTTCCTTCCTCATTTCTTTTTCGTTTTCTCTTCTTTCAGAGTCCCACAACTCCATTGCGCGGCGCCGAGGATAGCGGGACTACCTTGGGTGGTCCTCGGGGCGTTCGTGAGAAGAGGCCGGAAGAGTTCGTGACGAGGAACAACCGGCGGACTTGAAGAAATTCGGAACTACAAGGGTATGTATTTCTAATTTCTTATTTCCGTCGTTTTGAGCATGTTTTATATTTGTTAAATTGATGTAATTAGAGTATCATCGGTCTGAAATCGCTTCCGCTGCGTACATCGGTCCATCAATATGTACAGCTCTTTTGCTAATGCACGCTTCATTAAAATCAAAAGATACTTTATACAAATGTTCAAGCAAACAAGAGATAGATACAAGGTTTCTTTTAAAGCTAGCTAGGAACCAACAGTACATTTTCAAGTAAAATGAAACTATCTCTATATAACAACTTGACAGTTCCCACCGCCTTGGCTGAGACAACCTCTCCAGTTCAAACTTTGAGAGTTATCTCACCTTCAGCAAGCAGCTTCCAGGAATTAGTTTCCTGGAAAGAAGAACAAACATGGTTAGTGGCTCCTGAATCCAGTATCCAGGCAGAACTACCATGTTCCACTAAACATGTTTCAACAACGAGTAAATCATATTTACTTTGTTGTTTCTCCTCAGCTTTCCTCGCCATGAGGGTATCGTGATAGACCGATGAGAACGGTTGTCCAAACAACGTCTGTAATGAATCCATGATCTCCTTAGCGGAGACCATTACCTCATGCTTATTAGCTAACACATCGGATGTGTTGGCCAAGATGTAGACTCGGGCTTTGTCATTAGACCTAGTCCACTTGTCAAATGCATCTCGAACAGTTCAAGTTGCAGACGAGCTAGGAGTGGGAGGACATTCCTCTGTTAAGAAAAACCTAAGATCATCGATAACAAGAATCGTATTCAAGTTCGATTTCCAGGTCGTGTAGTTATCGTCGTTTAGTTTATCATAAGCTAGTAATTGGATAAACGAGCAAGACATGCTGAAAAGAATAAATTCTATTAGTGAATTGAACTTAACCTATTTTTAACAACCAATCAAGAATTTAGCAAAAGGTAATAATGTACCCATAAACTCATTATTAATTTGCAACGATACTTCAGTGAGTCAGAATAATTGCTATCGTGGGGCAGTCAACCACTCCTTCACTGAACCAAGACAATCTTAACTAAATGCTAATACCAGAATAACTCATATTCCTATAGCATCTTAGTTATCGTTGTTTGGTCAAGAATTTACTAACTCCTTAGCAAATCTTGTAAGTGTGACCCGCCATTTTTAGATTTCTTAGGGCGGCCCCAACAGTGCATGTAACAACCCGAACTTCAGGAAAAAAAAAAAGAAGAAATTTATTTAATTGTTATTGTTATCGGGCTCGTTAGTGGATTTAAGTGGTTTGATCATGTGGAATTTGGGCTTAAAAGAAATTGGGCTTAGGGTTAACTAAGTCAACTAGGTTTAATTGTTTTTGGAAAGTAATTGAAAATAATAATAAATAATTTTATTAATAAAGTAATAAAATAAAATATTAATTAAATAAATTGAATAATTAAGTTAAATAAAGTAAATAAAAATAAAATAAAAGAAGAAAACCCTTTTTCTTCATCTTCGCGTGAACGCCAAACGAACCTCCCATTTCATCTGCCATTTCCTCTGCCTTCTCCCTCATCTCTCTTCAGCTCTGTTGCCGTCCACACGCCGTCACCGGCCTTCCGCACGCGTCGCCGTTGTTTCCGCTCCCTCTTCGATCTCCACCCAGCCGCACACCGTCAAGCCTCTCCTCTCCCTCCACCGCTTCGTTCTACCCAGCCGCTTTGCACGCCGCCGCCTGCCTTCGCCGTCGTGCCAGATGTCGCCGCCGCGCCACACACCGCCGCCTGCCCGCGTCGTCGTCCTTCTTTGTCGGTCATCGGAGGTCCGTTGCGCCGACAGCCGCAACAAATAGATTCACAAGTTCGAGAAATCTCATACGATTTACAGCAGGGTTTCATGTCGTTTTGGGTAAGATTCAATGGATTTATACTAATCGATTAAAGTTTGGGGAAAATGGGTTTTAGAAGTTAGATATGTTTGAAATTCTCAATGTTTTTGTAACTGTTTAGGTTGGACAAAAGAATTTATAAAGGATGGGCAAGGAAATTTTTGGAAGGAACAAATAGAGTTTCGTAGTCGCGACCTCGAGGTAAGTGACTTTATTGCCGTAACGCCTTAGTGCTAGGTTTGGAATTGTGTGTTGTTAGATCTATAGATTGATGCGTGTCTTTTGTGCTAATGTATGTTGTTTAGTGGAAGATTGAGAAAATTGGTTGGTGACTAAATGAGTCTGAATACTTTTCACTAACGTTTTCTGAATTGGTTTCTGGTGTCGTTTTCGGAATTGGTGAATTAGTTTCTGGTGTTTGAGAATGTTTTTATGAAGTGTGTTTTTATTTCAGGTGTGGTTTATCCGATTTTCAGTGGAGACTTTGCCGAAATTTCTAAGATTTTTCTAAAATGTTTTCAATGTTATGTTTATGAATGGTTCATGAGTGTGAAGTTAAATGAAGTCCTTACAATTGTTGGGAGAAATGTGATGAACAAGTTATGTTTTTATTTGGTGAACCTTGTGAAGTGTGATGAATGAGATGCATGTTGAAAGTGTGAAGTGTGTAGTTAATGCTTAAGAGAAAAGTACTCTATGTTGCATCATTTCCACATTTCTAGTGTCTAAAAGGTTTTAGGTGGGACTCATGCACTTGTGTTTGACATATAAGTCATGAGATGTTATAATAGTTACCCTCCATTACCTGTAAGATTTGTCTGCATGAAAATGATGCTGGTTTAGGGGTTCTAATCACATGAAAGTGATGTGCTTAGAATCAGTGGGCATGAAAGTGATGCTCACCTGTGCATGAAAGTGATGCATACCTAGAGGTTGGCGTGCATGAAAGTGATGCACGCCTAGAGGGTTCCCAATACATGAAAGTGATGTATCTGAGACTGATGTGTATGAAATTGATGCACGTCCAGAGAAATAGAAATGGAGTGGTAAGCTAAAGAGGCAGGTAGGTCCCACTAGTTAAAGTCTCTAGTCGATTCATGATTGCATGTGATTGCATAGCCTGACCACGGTAGTGAAGTTGCTTACTGAGTATTTTATTTAAAATACTCATTCTTTCTTAAAACATTTTTTTCAGGTATTACTAGGAACGTACCGGGCGCGTGGCGAGGTGATCAGTTGATGATGTTATGGAACATATGGGGTCGGAGTGTCCGCATTAATTTAAATTCTTATTTCATTTAGTCAGTTTGCACGTTTTATGCTAAATGTAGGAACAATTAGTTCTGGTTTTAAATTTTGATTTTCAAGGAACTTATTTAATTGTTTTTACTGGGATCTCGAATTAAATGTTTTTTTTTCTTGATTCATTTAGTTATAAATTAAAGTTTTAATTTTTTATTGAGGATTGTGACGTCATGCATGTGGTAACGGTCCTAGAGTGAGGTCATAAAAGTTGGGTCGTTACAGTTGGTATCAGAGCCTAAGTTTGAGATTCTGTAGACCGACTTACATCGTAAGTCCTAAATGTTCCCATGGCTCATCAACAAGTGCCTTGTCATCGCCAGGTATGTTAATGGTTATATTTTTTTTTAAAAGAAAAAGAGGTTTATGAATAGACATGATTGTTGTGTTGTACTTAAGAATGTGCTTGATGTTGATGTTGGTATTAACTTTAAAGATTGTATTGTGGTTGTTAGATTATGGTCATATAGAGGGGTAATATATATATATATATATATATATACATACATATACGGTAGCCCATCTGACCCTAGCTTTAGTTCAAGGAAGTACTCTATTAAACAATAGCAAATGTTTTAGTGCAAATGTCTTGGAAGATTGAAAAATCACCCAACGATTTGTTGACGAAGATGAATAAGAATGTACACACTTAAGCTAGTAAATAAATTTATTCAATTGAGAGTGAACTAAGATTTTGTGGTAGCCTTAAAAACTAGTAAACTTGAAGTGAGCGAAGGAGCCAATAATATACAGACTAGTCGATGAAGAATTAATCCAAGACCTTCGTTTCTCGTGGGGCTCGAAAGTTTAAATGTATTATTGGACTGGAAGTGGTTGAAATGTGAAAGTAGATTTGTAAGCCTTGCAACTAAATGTTTATTTCCCTCACCTTTGAAGACTTTGTTTGGGTCTTGCTAGATATACAAGAATTTAAGAAAATAAAGTATTACCATTAATGTAATATATTTGTTCTCTTTTGCTATAGACAATGAAAGTAGTGGTGCCAAACAAACCTATGTCATAACAAAAATGTACTTAGGCTTGAAATTAAATAAGTCGATAGACATGAAAGAATATAGACATGAAAGAAGAGGATCTGAATAGACGGAAGTTTTGTCACTGGACATTGAAGATGCTAGCTTTCTAAGAAATTTTATTTTATGATTACTCTTGAGGAGTTTATGGTTTTGATGGTCTAAGTGAAGTGAGATATTTTAGTTTTCATTTGTTATGTCGAAGTAATGAAAAAGTTAGTAGATGAAGTATCGGTGACTATATGAAGGATTCTCTTTTAGATACTCAGCTTGGTTCTTGTGATAAAGAAAGCCAAAGCAGTTTGAAATAAAAAAAAAATGACTCGAGACTTAAAAGGTATAGATAAGTTGTGGGTTCGAATTGAAAAGTTTTTATTATTATTATTATTATTTTCAAAGTACTTCAAAGTACTTAGATTTTATCCATACCTTGGTTTTAATGAAACGTTTCTAGTTCAGTTGGAGCGAGGAAAAGAAATTGGGAAATTAAATGCAAGGTCATAAAGTTAGGAGAAATCTTACGAGAGATTTGATTTGGTACCCCAAATGGGTAAGTTTTATGGAAATATTATAGATAGAACCATACTTTTCTATTATTAAGAATAAATCTTGCTTGAGGAATAAAAAGGACACCTCAAGTATAATGTATTTTGTAAAGAAAAGTATGAGAGGAAGAAACTGATATGAAATAGTTTTGTTATCTTGAAAGACAAAGGGAATAACATGTGGAGACCTCTGAGTGCATCATTGTATATGGCTTGACTTTCTATGATGTGGTTTGTGTTATGAAAACCTTTAGAATTTGTATAAGAATCTTGTTGATATTTGGAATTTTGAATCTTAGAGGGTATTGGTCGAAAGAAGTTACATAAGACTTTTGACAATGAAACTCAACTTTAGTATGAAATTGTCTCCTCCGAGCAAAATTGTTAAACAAGGACAAGTTAATTATTGAAGGTTTCTTTGATAAACTTTTGTCTTGATTTGCATACGAGTTCAAGCAAACAACCTCCTAATTTGAAGTGATGGTTTACAACGGTTGTCAAGGAACTATAAATTGGTACTAGAAGGCTTTATTAGTAAGAGGTAGATTGTTGGACACTGTTCACACGAGATTTCAAACGACGAATGGAGATTCGAACACGTGTAAATGAATTTGAATTGAATTTGTATTGTATATATCAGTGCGTAGTGGATTACAATCTCTAACGTTTGATCCTCTGATTCTTTCTCTCTCAAATGTAAATGTGTTTCGAGGGCTTTGCAGCTTGTTCTCGATGTTGGATTTGTTTCGAGGGCTTTGCAGCTTGTTCTCGATGTTGAATTTGGATCGAGGGCTTTGCAGCTTGTTCTCAATGTTGGATTTGTATCGAGGGCTTCGCAGCTTGTTCTCGATGTTGGATTTGTATCGAGGGCTTCGCAGCTTGTTCTCGATGTTGGATTTGTTTCGAGGGCTTTGCAGCTTGTTCTCGATGTTGAATTTGGATCGAGGGCTTTGCAGCTTGTTCTCAATGTTGGATTTGTATCGAGGGCTTTGCAGCTTGTTCTCGATGTTGGATTTGTTTCGAGGGCTTCGCAGCTTGTTCTCGATGTTGAATTTGGATCGAGGGCTTCGCAGCTTGTTCTCGATGTTGAATTTGGATCGAGGGCTTCGCAGCTTGTTCTCGATGTTGAATTTGAATCGAGGGCTTCGCAGCTTGTTCTCGATGTTGAATTTGGATCGAGGGCTTCGCGTAGCGGTGAAGTCTTCAGGTGTTTGAACTTGGAGTGGTGTTCAGTCTTCAGGATTCAGGGAGTCTTGTGAATTCTCTCTGAGCTCTTAGGAGAAGAAATTTTCTGAACCTTAAAAATGAAGAATGAGCTCTCTATTTATAGAGTTCTCATGGGCCTTGTGGGCTTGGGCCTGGATCCAATGGGCTTTTGGGCTTTGGGCCAAATTGCCATTTAAATAGTTTTATGGCCCGATTCGATTTCGAGCCCAATTGAGCTATGACCGAATTTGCTCGGTGTTGTTTATTCGATCTGCCGACAATGATGAAGACACGTGGCGACCGCTGATTGGCCGAAATTTCTCGGTCAACAAATGCCCCCTTTTTCGAGAGTTATGCACATGTACGTGTGGGTGAGTCTCGGAAAAGTTAAATTTTGAAATTGAAATGTAGGACACCCCTAATTTTGAATCTGCCTCGACATATCAATCTTATCGAAATATGAAATTTGGTCCATAAATCAATTCTTTTGATTGATACATCTTTCTATGCCAATTGACCAAAAAATATGAATTGGATTTACAATTTTGATCTTTCTTATTTGACAGAAGCTTGACTTGAACTTTAGTAGATTCTTGTGTTCTACTTTAATTCCATTTTGGATGTAGAGTAGAGTTTTGGAGTTGCCCAATTGAATTTTGAATAGGATTTGACTTTGAACTTTACTCCAATTTCGAAGTGGGATAAAATTTGGAGTATACCCTAACCGCCAATTTCGATTCGAGACTTGGATTTAGATAAATTTTGACTCTAAATCATGCTTGGAAATAAAATTTGGAATATGCCCAAAATTTTAATTCTAGGAAAAACTATGATATTTTCTTGAAGTTTGGCTTGAATTCGGAGTAGAAGTGTTGAAAATTTTATTTTGGCATATTTGATTTGAGACTCGGATTTAGATAACTTTTGACTCTAAATCACGCTTGGAAATACAATTTGGAATATGCCCAAAATTTTAATTTTAGGAAAATTTTGGGTTTTGCTGGAAATTTAGCTTGAATGAAAATTTGACTTGTATAATTTTGGGATTCCAATCAATTTTGACATGAAGTTCGAAAATTTGAACTTAAGGTCATGATTATGGAAGGAAATTTAGAACCCACCTAAATTTCAAGTTGAATGAAGTATTACAATATAAAGATAAATGGTAACAATAAATCTTGTTTGGTAAAGTGGAACATGTAGAACCTTTGTTTCCTTTGGTCTTGGGTTCAAGTCCACCTTTATACATATTTTTAGATAATTTTCTTAAACAGGCGCGCGAACTTGGAGGCGCGCGCGATGATGGAGGCGCGCGCGATGATGGAGGCGCGCGCGATGATGGAGGCGCGCGCGATGATGGAGGCGCGCGCGATGATGGAGGCGCGCGCGATGATGCAGGCGCGCGCGATGATGCAGGCGCGCGATGATGCAGGCGCGCGCGATGATTGAGGCGCGCGCGATGATTGAGGCGCGCGCGAACTTGGAGGAGATGCGCAGAACTTGGAGGAGATGCGCAGAACTTGGAGATGCGCAAACTTGCAGCAGAACTTGGAGATGCGCAAACTTGCAGCTGAACTTGGAGATGCGCAAAACTTGCAACAGAAGTTGGAGATGTGCAAACTTGCAGCAGAACTTGGAGATGCGCAAACTTGCAACTGAACTTGGTGATGCGCAAACTTGCAGCTGAACTTGGAGATGCGCAGAACTTGGAGATGCGCAAACTTGCAGCAGAACTTGGAGATGCGCAAACTTGCAGCAGAACTTGGAGATGCGCAAACTTGCAGCAGAACTTGGAGATGCGCAAACTTGCAGCAGAACTTGGAGATGCGCAGAACTTGCAGCAGAACTTGGAGATGCGCAGAACTTGCAGCAGAACTTGGAGATGCGCAGAACTTGCAGCTGAACTTGGAGATGCGCAAACTTGCAGCTGAACTTGGTGATGGGCAAACTTGCAACTGAACTTGGTGATGGGCAAACTTGCAACTGAACTTGGAGATGCGCAAACTTGCAGCAGAACTTGGAGATGCGCAGAACTTGCAGCAGAAGATGCGCAGAACTTGCAGCTGAACTTGGAGATGCGCAAACTTGCAGCTGAACTTGGAGATGCGCAAACTTGCAGCTGAACTTGGAGATGCGCAAACTTGCAGCTGAACTTGGAGATGCGCAAACTTGCAGCTGAACTTGGAGATGCTGAACTTGGAGATGATGCAGCAGCAGCGAACTTGGCGAACTTGGATATGAGTAGCGCAGTGATGGAAATTTGATTTGGCCTAATAACAAGCTGAATGAAATATTACAATCTAAAGTCAAATAGTAATAATGAAGCTTGTTTGGCGTAGTGGAATTGGTACTATCATTGCTTCTTTTGCTCTTGAGTTCGAACATCGATTACGTACCCTTGAATGGAAGGGATCAAGTCATATCGTAGTTCAAATGGAATGTAATCCCTTTTTTTTATTGTTGTGACTGAACTTAAAGTATATATATATTTTTTCTTTAAGTTGCCTACGTACCCTTAGATGGAAGGGATCAAGTCATAACGTAGTTCAGGTTACATGATGAATGATCGATTTTTTTTTTTTTTTTTTTATTTTGGGCCGTTCACCTTTTAAGCTCATGCGGGCCAGGAGCAACATGTAGTTTATACTCTTACGTTAAGGAGTATTACATTGTTTTTTTTTTTTTTTTACTTGGGCCGTTCACCTTTTAAGCTCGTGCGGGCCAGGAGCAACATGTAGTTTATACTCTTACGTTAAGGAGTATTACATTTTAAAATATCTTATCTTCATTACGGTCTTGATCAGATCCTTCGTTTGTAGGATTGGTTAGAATGATGATATTTTTCTTCACCTTCAAGGAGCCTTCTGTATTTATGAGAACAGATAATTTCCTCTTCATGCGCGAAGGAACACGACTATGAATCTTCTTGTTGCTATTTACTTCATCGAAGAGTCTTGCCCCTACGGTCTTCATCTTTCCTTCCTGTTGATCACTTGTCCCTTTGAGGCGATCAAAAACAGATGTTGAAGGTCGGTCTTTCTTTGATGTGGAGACACTTAACCTTTGGAAAGCTGAAGTTCGAGTGGAGGTAGAAGTTAGATATAAATTTTCTTCTTCTGTCGCGACCATACTCATCCTTTGGAAGACCGAAGTTCGAGTAGTTAAAGGCTTGATGCGATTGAAGACAGAGGTTCTTTGGTCGGCTTCTTTTGAGTCGCTGACTTCTTCTGCATTGATGTAGCATGAACTTGCACAAATTTCTTCCTCTTTCTTGATGAGAAGAAAACTTCTTGAGAAAAATTCTTTTAAAGTCACCCGTCGTCGAGGTTGAGAAAAATATTTGTTTTCTCTTCTCTCGTGTTTAGGATTCCTCGAATTGATTCTTCTTTTCTTCTTTGAAAGTTTATTGTTTCGTTTATCATCTCGAAGTATGCAATCTTCTTTCTGGACAGGTCTTTGTCGTCGTATTTTCTGACGAGCCACAACGGTCCAACCTTTATCCTCATTTCCGACGGCCTCAGGTTTTACTTGAGAAACTTGCTTTGGGGTTTCATGTCCGAACCGAACAATTATTGGTTCGAAGGTCCCAAACTGGATCAGGCTTTCCTTTTGCTTATCAAATGAGGCTGGAAATAATTGAGCGTCGGAGTTCATTGTTACTGCAGCGTGGTTTGATTGAGTTATTTCATCTAAGTCTAGCTCAATTTTTCCTTCTTTAGCTAACCTTAGAATTAGCTCCTTTAGGACGAAACATTTTTTTACCGGATGACTGATAACTCGATGATACTTACAATAGTTGGGATCATCGACTTTGTCCATTTCTTCCGGGCGCCTACACTTGGGAAACTCAATCAGTCTTGTTTCCAGTAGTTGCTCTAACATGTCAGGAATGTCAGAGTCTGGGAACGGATAGACTTTTTCTTGTCTTTCTTTTAAAGTTAGGCGATGTTTCTCGCCTCCGTCATTTCTTCTTTCTGTTCTGTTTTCCTTTCCTTTTGAGGAAAACCTTACAGGGGTCGTGCTGACGACCATGGATTCTTCCACGACATTTTTCGTGATATTCTCAATGTCCTTCATTTCTTTTTTCACCTTGTTGATATCCGGGATTAGAAGGTCCTTGCTCCCTCTGTTGGCGATACTCAACTCCATATCGTGGGTGCGAGTCGCTAACTCTTCAAATGTGTGGGGCTTTATCCCTTGCAGGATGTAATGAAGTCCCCAATGCATGCCGCCGATGCACATTTCGACGGCGGACACCTCGGTGAGTCGATCCTTGCAGTCGAGACTCAACGATCTCCAACGGTTGATGAAATCGATGACTGGCTCACCCATTCTTTGGCTAGCGTGCGAGAGTTCAGACATGCTGACTGTCCGCCTCGTGCTGTAGAAACGATTCAAAAAGTCTCTCTCAAACTGTTCCCAACTGTCAATCGTCTCGGGCTCCAAGTCGGTGTACCAATCAAAGGCGTTTCCTTTCAAAGTTCGGACGAATTGCCTAACCAGCAAGTCTCCGCGAGTTCCAGCGTTCTCGCATGTTTCAACGAAGTGGGCAATGTGCTGTTTAGGATTGCCCTTCCCATCGAACTGTTGAAATTTCGGCGGCTGGTACCCGGTGGGCATCCTCAAGTTGTCGATCCTCTTGGAATACGGTTTGGTATACAAGAGGGTGCTCTGGGCTGGTCCACCGTACTGGGCTCGGATGGTGTTGGTAATCATGTCCTGCAGTTGTTGGACAGATAAGGAAGCGACCGACGTTGAGTGTTGCGCTTGGTCTTCCTGGATGACCATTTTTTCTTTGTCACTTCTTCTGGCCGCAGGAGTTAGACTTGACTCCGCGACCTCACGACTTTGCATCTGACTCCTCAGTTGGGCAATCTCGAAGTCTTTGTCCTCGACTGCTTTCATCAGGAAGCTGATTTTCTTTTCCATTTCAGCCATCGCTTCGTCGTTAGTGCGCGCATCCGCCATCATTACAGATACGTTGGAGTCAGACACCTTCTCCGGATGATGAGAGGAGGGAACAACCTCATCGAACAAGGGATTGTCCTTGATGATTATCCCAACCTGCGCAGACTCCGTCAGTCGCTTGTATATTTTGCTCACGATGGCAGAAGTGTGCTCGCCCGTCTGCGAGACTTCTTTGATGACGCGGCTGCGGGTGGTAGGTCCCCTGTAAGGGCTGTTGGAACTAACAGCCTGGAATGTTGTTTTCTTTGATGCCATTGTAAGAAATTTTTTTGTTGAGAGAGGGAGAGATGAGAGGTAGAGTGGTCCCACTGGACGTGCCAATCTGTTCACACGAGATTTTTACGAAGGATGGAGATTCGAACACGTGTAAATGAATTTGAATTGAATTTGTATTGTATATATCAGTGCGTAGTGGATTACAATCTCTAACGTTTGATCCTCTGATTCTTTCTCTCTCAAATGTAAATGTGTTTCGAGGGCTTTGCAGCTTGTTCTCGATGTTGGATTTGTTTCGAGGGCTTTGCAGCTTGTTCTCGATGTTGAATTTGGATCGAGGGCTTTGCAGCTTGTTCTCAATGTTGGATTTGTATCGAGGGCTTCGCAGCTTGTTCTCGATGTTGGATTTGTATCGAGGGCTTCGCAGCTTGTTCTCGATGTTGGATTTGTATCGAGGGCTTCGCAGCTTGTTCTCAATGTTGGATTTGTATCGAGGGCTCCGCAGCTTGTTCTCGATGTTGGATTTGTATCGAGGGCTTCGCAGCTTGTTCTCGATGTTGGATTTGTATCGAGGGCTTCGCAGCTTGTTCTCAATGTTGGATTTGTATCGAGGGCTCCGCAGCTTGTTCTCGATGTTGGATTTGTATCGAGGGCTTCGCAGCTTGTTCTCGATGTTGAATTTGAATCGAGGGCTTCGCAGCTTGTTCTCGATGTTGAATTTGGATCGAGGGCTTCGCAGCTTGTTCTCGATGTTGAATTTGGATCGAGGGCTTCGCAGCTTGTTCTCGATGTTGAATTTGGATCGAGGGCTTCGCAGCTTGTTCTCGATGTTGAATTTGGATCGAGGGCTTCGCAGCTTGTTCTCGATGTTGAATTTGAATCGAGAGCTTCGCAGCTTGTTCTCGATGTTGAATTTGGATCGAGGGCTTCGCGTAGCGGTGAAGTCTTCAGGTGTTTGAACTTGGAGTGGTGTTCAGTCTTCAGGATTCAGGGAGTCTTGTGAATTCTCTCTGAGCTCTTAGGAGAAGAAATTTTCTGAACCTTAAAAATGAAGAATGAGCTCTCTATTTATAGAGTTCTCATGGGCCTTGTGGGCTTGGGCCTGGATCCAATGGGCTTTTGGGCTTTGGGCCAAATTGCCATTTAAATAGTTTTCTGGCCCGATTCGATTTCGAGCCCAATTGAGCTATGACCGAATTTGCTCGGTGTTGTTTATTCGATCCGCCGACAATGATGAAGACACGTGGCGACCGCTGATTGGCCGAAATTTCTCGGTCAACAGACACATTAACAAGTTTGGCGAAATTGTGATGTTGAGATCAAAGTTAATGAAGCCATCGATTTAAATTGAAAGAAGAGAGTAAGCCAACTTGTTGAAAATGGAATAAAAAAAGAAGAGAAATTGTGTTAGTAAATTAGGTTTTACCTCAAGTTTACCACCAACACGAGACGAGAGATAAGTTTCAACATAGAGCTCAAGTTGAAAATAACCCTCATTTCTAAAAGCTCCACATAGAATGGTCGCAACAAAGTTAAAGTTGCTCAAGTCACAGATACATGAACGGTTAGGCAAGATTTCATACGGCCTAAAGTTTCACCATGGGGGACGACAACTTTGTTAGTGAAGGAGAGAGAGGGATCCATATAGCAACATATCTCATTGACAAGATTTGATTAAGGTGACAATGAAGGATAAGTACCCTCCCTTAGGACCAAAGGTTTTCTTGGTGATAGAATTACAATTGAATGATTGTCAAATGAGATTCCAGAAGATTGCAATATCAAAGTTTGCCTTCAAGACTAAGTATGGTCAATTTGAATTACTGTGATGTCTTGTGAATTCACTAATGCTCTTGTAACTTTCATGGATCTCATGAATCAGGTCTTTAAGAGTTAAGAAACATATTGATTGATTTCAAGACTAAAGAGCAACATAAGGAATACTTCAAGAAAAAGGATTAGTTGTGTTTTACTGTAGCTTCAAAAGGTTATTGTTTATATCTCATGCCAAATAAAGAAATGTGGGCTTAATTACTCCATACATGACTAGGAAATCACGAGATTTTAATACTCAATGAGAGGACCCAAGATTGATCAAATACCCACTCGAGGTAACTCCAAAAGATTTTTTTTCCTTCACTAGTGACTCATCTTTGTCTTATCAAAGGAAGTTATATGTGCCAATAAAATTTTATCTTTTAAAGAGTTAGAAGAGACACACAAAATATTTTTTTATGTCTTCGGTTAATGCCAAGAAGTTTAAGAATCTCAAGAAGAATTATTGGTTGTCATTTTTGAAGTAAATGAAGAAAGGTTCCTCAACTTGTTACTAAATGTTTGGCACGCCAACAAGTGAATGCTACGAGGCAAAAAACATGTTAGGTTATTGCAATCCTTGAGCATTTTGATTTAGAGATGAGAAAATGTGTTGTTGTGGACATCTTGGTGTACTACACATGTCGATAGTGTTGGAGAGAGGCTCGAACTCTCGACCTCAGGATACCTCTTTGAGCTATGAGAATTGCGCGCTAGCCAATTGTCGATAGTCTTAGATAGAGGCTCTTGATTTACATCGACATTTGATCAAGTTTACATAAGGTACTTGGAACTTAGTGGGATTCAGTCTTGCTTTCCAACTCTAGATTGTTGGCCAAACAAAGCGTTTGAATCAGATTCAAAAGCACATGCCCAAGAGCAATGAGTTAGTTTGCGGTGTTAGCGAGCATGTATTTGTTTGTGTGACACTGTTAAGTCTCTGAAAGTGACTTATTTAGGACCCATTTAGCTTAAGAAGATGTACACTTTTAGGTGTTTGTGATAGCATTTAGCCTAAACCTATGCTTTAATATGAGAATTAGAAGAAGGTAGCTAATTTAGGACTTATGCACAATAGGTAGAAAAAGGGTTGAAAACCGAAGGAAAAGAATGAAAAAATAAGCATTGCGAATGAATTGCGAAAACATTGCGGTGACCGCAATTATTCAAGTGGAAATCGTAAGTTGACTGATCTTTTTCTGTTAATTTCCGTATTTTCAGGGATTCGTTCTTTCTCCTCCATCCATTCTGATATATGACGTTGAAGATTGATGGTTCTCCTTGGCCCAAACGCACCTGCAAACTACTATAAAAGGGGGCCAAAGTCGGAGGTTTGATCATCATTCGAAGCGCAGAAGTCTTCTCGCAGTCCATCATTTCCCTCTGTGTTCCTTTGCCGTCTGTTGGAGTGAGAGTCTCAGCTGTTGGAATCGATAATCTGATAGGAAGGAGAGAAGATTCTTCTTCTCTCTCGATTGGATTCATCCAAGCAAGGCTGACTTTTCATCCCCTTCATTCGAGGCGACTGCAACGAAGCTTTTCAAGCACCTTTACTGCTTTTCTGTCGTTCTTCTTCTTATTTCCAGTTTGATCATTGTTGTTCTTAGCCTAGTACTTTAATTACTGCATTTCGTTGTTGTCTGTCCTTGAAGCATTTCTTTTAAACTTTCCTTTGTCGTTCAAACATTCAAATTAATCCAAGTACATTTCTGCACTTCACAGTTTCCACCTTCTGTTACTACGCTTTCGCCTACTGTTTAAAGCACATTTCCCTTCTAGACATGTCTATCTTTTCTGCCATTTCTATTCTATATACTTCCATGAGTAGCTAAGTCACTTAGGGGCATGCTAATGACAGAACTATAGGCTTAAAAAACGTGCATCAAGTATGTAGGATAGCTCTCGAATCATTGATTGTATGTAAGCTTCATCCCACGGGCAATTTCGATTGGCCATCCATTTTGTCCAAAGAACTCCTAACCTCTGGAAGGAGTAAGAGTTCAGAGTCATATAATCATGCTAGCCTTTCATGGTAATCAGGAAACGGCCTAGGAATAGGCGTTTCCCTAGTACAAACTAAACACTCCTGCTTAAACAAGATGCTTAAGTCCTTACTTTGAAGTCGAGTAAACTTAAGACTCTAATGCATGGAATCGGACGATACTTGAGATAGAGTGAGTTTGATGTATAGAGAGTTGATCCAATGCTTGAGAATCGTAATAAAATGCCTATAGGATAGTCATTAGTAGCCCTTAATTCACCCATTTACTCAGTTTCGCTGTTATTTAATTGCGGTAACATTGCGGTCCTCGCAATTCTGCCAGATTTTCATTCTGTTTAGCTGTTTTCTTCCTTATTTATTAATTCCATCTCTTGTCTTTTAAGTCTAGTTTCAACTTGCATTTGTTTATGTTATATCCCTTTATACATTCAGCAAAAAGTAGATAATTAAAAATCAATTTTACCCCATCAAATTCATCCCATCTTTCTTAACAATCACACTTCGCGAATAGCTAAAAATGAGTCTCTGTGGAAAAAACGAATGAAATATACTTACTACTTGCTGTGAGACCATGTATGCTTGCATGTTCTAAGTGCTCTCTCTACCCTTTTGCATAATTACCTTTACACATTGAGCACGCAACAAGTTTTTGGCGCCGCTGCCGGGGACTTATTTTAAGTGAAAACGAAGTTTGTTAGGTTTGAAACATCAAGTTATTTTCCATTGAATTTGATCCATCTTCATTTCTTTTTCAGGTACCATTTAGGGTAGTTTATGAATGAGACTCCATCTAGTGATCTAGAGTTCAACCCTGAGCCCGAGAGATTACTTAGAGCTAGGAATAGAGCCAAGAAACGTCTTTTCAAACAAACCCTTTTACCTCCAATCATTGCAGAGACTACAATTCCTCCGCAATTACCTCAAGAAGAAATGGCTGGAGTAAATCAAAACCTGGTGCCTGTCACTCGCAATCCCATTGAAATAGCGAATGACAAGGATAGCGCCATCCTTTCATATTTAGTACCTATGCCTGGGGAGCTGAACCCCAGCATAATCCGTCCTGAAATCACTGCCAACTCCTTCGAGTTAAAGCCAGTGATGTTCCAAATGTTGTCCACTGTGGGACAATTCTTTGGAATAGAAAATGAGGACCCCCATAACCACCTTAGGAATTTCCTAGGAGTTAGTGACACATTCCTAATCCCTGGAGTTTCCCAAGAAGCCCTGAGGTTATATCTTTTCCCTTACTCTTTAAGGGACAAAGCCAAAACATGGTTAAATTCCTTACCCTCAGGATCTGTCCTCAATTGGACAGATTTAGCAGAAAAATTCCTAGTCAAATATTTCCCACCAGATAGGAATTCAACCTTTCGTGATGATATCATAAAGTTCAAACAAGCTCCAAGTGAGTCTCTTCACGAAGCTTGGACAAGATTCAAAGACCTTCTCATTAAATGTCCACACCATGGCATTCCATGGTGTATCCAAATAGAAGTCTTCTTTAAAGAATGCAACCCCAGCACCAGACAAGTTCTAAATTCATCTGCTGGTGGTTCCATGTTGTCCAAGAGTTACAACGAAGCTTATGAGATCTTGGAGAAGATCTCAACATCTCATTGTAGGTGGTCAGACGATCCAGTAGAGCCAACTAGGGCTCAAGACAAGGATGCTCTAAGCGCCATGAGCACCCAAATAAACGCCCTGACCAACCTAGTTAAGCAAATGGCTCAGGCCAATCTCCAAACCAGTGCCAATACCGCCACAGCCATGTCAATGGGCACCCAACCAAATCAAGGCGAGGCACCTATCTGTGGATTCTGTGGGGAAGGGCACCCATATGAATACTGCCCTGGGAATCCATCCTCAGTCTGCTATGTAGGAAGCCAGCAGCAGCCAAGGAACAACCCCTACTCACAAACTTACAACCCTGGTTGGAGAAACCACCCTAACCTGTCATGGGGTGGCCAACAAAACACTAACCAAAATTCTAACCAACCTAGACCGAGTGGAACACCTGGTTTCACTCCCCAACATAACCAGTCAATGTACCAAAAACCTTACAATCAACCTGTAGGATCTTCTGTAGAAAGCCTACTCAAGGAATACATAGCTAAGAATGATGCTACTCTTCAGAGCCAGCAAGCTACTCTTAGGAGCCTGGAAAACCAAATAGGCCAATTAGCCAATGAACTTAAAAGTAGGCCCCAGGGTAGACTCCCTGCTGACACCGAGGTACCAAGGAGAGATGGCAAAGAACAAGTTCAAGCAATTGAACTTAGGAGTGGAAGACCATTGGTGAGTAACACAAAAGACATACCAAAGAGAGTAGAGAACACTGAGTCTAGTGCTCCACTGGAGTCTCTGCCAAACCAAGGTCCACCACCAACTAGCACATCAGGAGCCAGGCTAGAACCAATTGTTGAGGAGGTAGAGGAAATTCCAAGGCCTCCACCTATCCTAAAGCGTCCTGACGTGCCTGCATATGTGCCACCACCTCCATACCCTCGAAGGCTTAAGAAGAAGCAGGAACAGGAAGTTCATTTTAATAAATTCTTAGAAATACTTAAGCAAGTGCATGTTAACATTCCTTTTGTAGAGGTTTTACAGTCTATGCCTTCATATGTAAAGTTTTTGAAGGACATTATTACTAATAAAAAAATAATTGGTGAGTTTGAAACAGTAAACCTCACCGAGGAGTGCAGTGCCATCCTCCAGAACAAGCTGCCTAAGAAGGAGAAGGATCCTGGTTCCTTCACCTTACCTGTAGAACTTGGAGGCAAGCACGTGGGCAGAGCGCTTTGTGACCTGGGCGCCAGCATAAATCTCATGCCCCTATCCCTATTCCGCCAGTTGGGAATGGGAGAAGCACGTCCAACCACAGTCACTTTACAACTAGCAGACAGATCCATTGCATATCCAGAAGGTAAGATTGAGGATATTCTAGTTAAAGTTGACAAATTCATTTTCCTTGCAGATTTCATTGTCCTGGACTATGAGGCAGACAAGGAGGTCCCCATCCTGCTAGGTAGACCATTTCTAGCCACAGGTAGGGCACTCATAGATGTTCAAAAAGGTGAGTTAACTATGAGGGTTCATGATGAAGAGGTAAAATTTAGTGTTTACAAAGCTTTAAGGTATCCCTCTGATTCTGAGTCTTGTGCTAGCATGGATGTTGTTGACTCACTAATGGAAGAACAATTAGAGCATGTACTGTTAACCAAGCATGCTAGTGAATATGTACAAGTAGATGTAGCTGACTTGAATGTATCTGACATCATGAATATGCCTGTAGATAAACCTCAACATGTATGTATGAATATCGATTTAACTGACAGAACTGTAAATCCTTTGAAGCCCTCCATTGAGCATCCACCTGTTTTAGAACTGAAACCACTACCCACTCACCTCAAATATGCATATCTAGGAGATAATGATACGCTGCCAGTAATTATTTCTTCTAAACTAAGTGAACAGCATGAGGTTGATTTAATTTTACTGCTTAAGCAACATAGGAAGGCTATAGCATGGACTATTGCTGATATTCGAGGCATTAGCCCTTCTTATTGCATGCACAAAATTATACTAGAGGAAGAGCACACACCTAGGGTAGATCACCAGCGTAGGTTAAACCCCTCTATGAAAGAGGTAGTGAAGAAAGAAATAATAAAGTGGTTAGATGCAGGAGTGATTTTCCCCATAGCTAGTAGCCAGTGGGTGAGCCCCATCCAATGTGTACCTAAAAAGGGGGGAATAACGGTGGTAGTCAATGAGAACAACGAACTGATTCCAACAAGGACTGTCACAGGGTGGAGAGTGTGTATGGATTACAGAAAACTAAATAAAGAAACTAAAAAAGACCATTTCCCTATACCGTTCATTGACCAGATGCTAGACAGAATAGCTGGTAGAGCCTACTATTGTTTCTTAGATGGCTATTCAGGCTATAATCAAATTACTATAGACCCTAAGGATCAAGAGAAGACCACTTTCACTTGCCCTTTTGGAACGTTTGCCTTCCGCAGAATGCCTTTTGGCTTATGCAATGCACCGGCAACTTTCCAGAGGTGCATGATGGCAATCTTCTCTGAGTTGGATGAGTCCATGATAGAAATATTCATGGATGACTTCTCAGTCTTTGGGGACTCATTTAAAACCTGTCTAGAAAACTTAGGACAAGTCCTGGCTAGGTGTGAGGAGACCAACCTAGTCCTAAATTGGGAAAAGTGCCATTTTATGGTAGACGAAGGGATTGTCTTAGGGCATAGAGTGTCAAGGGCAGGTGTAGAAGTGGATAGGGCAAAAATAGAGATCATAGAGAAGTTGGTAGAGCCCCAGAATGTCAAAGCCATTAGAAGCTTCTTAGGGCACGCTGGCTTCTACAGAAGGTTCATTAAGGACTTTTCTAAGATAGCCAAGCCTCTGTGCGAGCTTCTAGAGCTAAATAGACCATTTATCTTCTCTAAAGAATGTGTAGTAGCTTGGAAAACCCTTAAGGAAGCACTGGTCACAGCACCAATCATAGTAGGACCAAATTGGGATCTCCCATTTGAGATGCTATGTGATGCCAGTGACTATGCTGTAGGAGTCATGTTAGGACAAAAGATTGACAAGCTGACACACCCTGTCTATTATGCTTGTAAGACCTTGAATGAGGCTCAATGTAATTATACAACTACAGAGAAAGAGATGCTTGCTGTAGTATTTGCTTGTGAAAAATTTAGAAATTACATTGTAGGCACTAGGACCATTGTATACACTGATCATTCTGCTTTAAAATATCTTATGAGGAAGGTTGATGCTAAGCCTAGATTGATTAGATGGGTGTTATTGCTGCAGGAATTTGATTTGGACATTCGGGACAAGAAAGGTTGTGAAAATGTGGTTGCAGATCACCTGTCTCGATTGCAGCACAATTGCGAAAAAATTGCGGAGACCGCAATTTCTGATGCTTTTATAGATGAACATGTCTTTGCTTTGGCTCATCGTGATAACGATGAGGAACCGTGGTTCGCTGACATTGCTAACTTCCGTGCATCACAGGTATTACCAGTGTTCAAGGGAGGACAAGAGAAGAAGAGGTTCCTTCATGAAGCAAGGAAATTCATCTGGGATGACCCCACACTTTACAGAACCTGTGCTGATGGGTTGTTGAGGAAGTGTGTTTCAGCTGCTGAAGCGAAGTCTGTGCTACAGCACTGTCACTCATCTCCTTACGGTGGACACTTTGGTGGTCAAAGAACAGCTGCGAAGGTATTTCAGAGTGGCTACTATTGGCCAACAATCTTCAAGGATGCCCACAACTACGCCCACAGCTGTGATGAGTGCCAAAGGACAGGTAACCTCAGTCGCAAGGATGAGATGCCCCTCACCTACATCTTAGAGTTGGAGCTCTTTGATGTGTGGGGCATTGATTTCATGGGACCATTCCCTCCATCATCAGGTAACCTCTACATTTTAGTAGCAGTAGACTACGTGTCCAAGTGGGTAGAAGCCAAAGCATGTCCTAGTAATGATGCTAAAACAGTCACTAACTTCTTGCATAGGCACATCTTCACTAGATTTGGGACTCCTCGTGCTATCATTAGTGATGAGGGGTCACATTTCATTAATAAGGCTATGGAAAAGATATTGGCTAAATATAACATTAGACATAGGGTAGCTACTCCCTATCACCCACACTCGAATGGCCAAGCTGAAATTTCCAATAGGGAGATAAAGAACATCCTAGAAAAGGTAGTCAAACCTAATAGGAAAGACTGGTCATTTAAGCTTGAGGATGCACTTTGGGCTTACAGAACAGCATATAAGACACCCCTAGGCATGTCTCCCTATAGGTTGGTGTATGGCAAGGCTTGCCACTTGCCACTTGAGTTAGAAAACAAAGCATTTTGGGCCATGAAGGAATTGAATTTTTGTGTAAAGGATGCGGGGACATTGAGATCTTTGCAGCTACATGAACTTGATGAGCTTAGGCATATGGCCTACGAGAATGCCAAAATGTATAAAGAAAAGACCAAAATATGGCACGACAGTAGACTCAGGATCAAAGACTTTAGGAAAGGCCAACTTGTACTCTTATTTAACTCACGATTAAAGTTATTTCCAGGCAAATTAAAGTCTAGATGGTCGGGTCCATTTGTTATTACTAATGTCTTTGTTCATGGTGCAATAGAGATAAAGAACTTGCAGCAAGGCCAGCCATTTATGGTCAATGGTGCTAGGTTGAAGCACTACTATGAGGAAGGAGATGTGAAGACTCTCTCGGCTTTCCTCTTGACTGAAGCATGACAAAGGGAACGAGAGAGAACGAGTGGTTACTGTGCTCGTTTAGTCAAGGCCAATGCCTTAGTTTATTTTTACTGTTTTTCCGATTATCGTTTGTATGTTTTGTGGTGTGTTTTTAATTGCGTATTTAATGTTTGTTTTATTTGTTTTTGTAGGGAATCGAAAGAGGGAATCAAGGAGAGTAAATCAAGCTTTAAAAATCAAGAAACGATCGAGCCAAATAAAAGATACGGACGAGCAAAGTTTGAGATTTTGATGATAAAATATCCCTACAATTGCGCTAAAATTGCTGGATCCGCAAAAAAAGAGCCGTTGGGATTTTTCCGTTGCATTTATAGCCGTTAGAACGCGCTCGTTCGATACGATCCTCTCATTTTCTGATTTTCAAGAAATCTGCGATTCTCTCCATCTCTGATCCTTCTCTCCAAACCTCCAAGATTCGACAATGGTGTCCACACGTGCTGAAAGATCCGCAGCCAAGAAGAAGGCTGATGACGCAGCTGAAGCGGCTGCGAGGGAAGCGCTTCTCACCCTTGCAGACGATGGTGCCGTTCGCACCGGTCCTCTTCCAAAGCTTCCTATTCGTAGGAAGAAGTGGAGGGTGGTCACTGAGATCCCTGCTGGACCATCTGAGCCAGTGGGCACGCCCAAGAAACGCCGGTGGAGTGTCAAGACGGCCGCCGAACCAAGCACAGCAAAGACTCCCTCTGTGGAGAGTCAAGAAACTGATCGTGCATCCCACGAGTCAGCCAATGAAGGTTCGTCGCCGTCTGCATCACCTGCGCGCAGCCCTCTCCCATCTGAACCAGTGCCAAGCGCAGAGTCGTCACCGCCTGCACAGAGCCCCGAGTTGTCTCCAGCACCTCAGAGTTCTGATCCGACACCTGCAGCAGCGCAGAGTCCTGAGCTGCCATCTTCGCCACTGAGTTCTGCGCAGACACCATCAGCAGAGCACAATTATCCACGGCCTGATCCTGAATTCCCTTATGGGGATTATCAAGAGTCCACGCAAGGCAGTGGAGATGCTGGGGAAGACGAAGTCTTCTCTCCTATGAGGGAAGATAGCCCTGCCGAGCCTGCACAGCAGGACGATTCTATGGAGGAGACGTTGGGGGCATGCCTCCAGCAGATCAATATCAAGGCCAGGCTCAAGAAGAAGAAGAAGGCCAAGATTGTTAAGGCCAAGAAGTTGAAGAAAAAGGCCAAGAAGGTGCCGTCGACGGACAAAGAGAGTACTGAGCCTTCGCTCAAACGCCTCAAGGTGGAGGCTGCCGAATCATCCAAACCAGCAGATAAGGGGAAGGCTAAACTCTACCCTGAAGACGAACCTCAGTCAGGGAGGTATGTCTCGTCTGACGCTGAATCCAGGGGTGCTGAGCTGAGGAAGAGGGACCTGTTGCACGAGAAAGGCTTCCTCGACCGACTCGCTGACCTGCCGCAGTTCTTGCGCGCAGGAGTGATCAACCACGGCTGGGAGGAATTTTGCAGACCGCCTAATCCAGCCTACACGAGCATGGTGTACGATTTCTACGCCAATGTGCTCAGCCCTGAGGATGGCCTGTCTGTGGTCAGAGGAGTGGAAGTAGATTTCTCCGCCAAGGCCATCAATGAAGCATTTGGTCTCAAGGGCCAACCTCATACAGATTATGCACGGATAGTTGATGAGCCGACTGAGGCAGTGCTGGAAGAGGCCATTCGCACAATTGGCCAGCCTGAAGCAGCGTGGACTGTCTCACGCAATGGGAGGCACACCTTAATGAGTGCCAATCTGACAGCAAAGGCAGCTGTTTGGTTTGCCTTTGTGAGGAGAAAGCTGTCCCCTGTGACCCACGAGACGACAATCAACCAGAGTAGATCACTGCTGGTCTATGCCATCATGCGCGGTCTCACGGTCAATGTGGGGGAGATCATGTCAGCTGCTATTGCCGAATGCGCGAAGAAAGGTAAGGGACCCTTGTTTTTCCCTAATACTATAACCAAGCTATGTTTGCTTGCAGGAGTCCCCACCGAGCGTTTGGAGCAGCAGATGCCTTACACAGGCCATTTGGAGCTGCCTGCTAACCTGAGGCTGAGACGAAAGGGGAATATGGAGTTTGAATTGGATAGGCTGGCTGCTGAACAGTCCCTATCCATGGCCTGCTTGATGGACATGCAGAGGAGAATGGCTCAATGGGCCAACTATGCGCAGGCAAGGGATAAGGAAGTTGCAGACCAGCTGGGGTGCATCTTCCCGGACTTCCCTACCAATCTCCTAACTCCATGGGTGCCCCCACGGCCGAGGCAACCAGATGAGGATGATGAGAATTGAGTGCTGGTTTGAAGTGCACTAAAGGGAGTATTGCTGTTCCCTTAGAAAAAAAAAACAATTTTTCTGCTTTCTGATAGGATCATGTGCAGTATGCTGTTTTGTGTTCAACTTTTGTTCTGTTTTTAATGTTTAGTGTTATGTTTTTTCTTTTGCTTAGTCTAGTCTAATGTTAGCTGAATAGGTAGGATAGTTTAGATTTATTTTTAGGATGCGTGAGTAACAGGAAAAAGCATGCTAGGGGCCTGAATCAATGTTAAATCTGCCCGGATTGAATTGCGAAATAATTGCGGTTCCCGCAATTTTTGTGACTGATTGCATGTTTTGGACTGTCTGTTTAGTTAGGCTGTGATCGGTTATATTCTATCTTTTGCTGCTAGCATGACTACCTTATATAGCTGATCTTCAAGCATGCTGGATGAGTGTCATAGGACACCCTTTGCTAGTTTAAATTAGCCTCTGAATAGGGCTCAGCATGCATAAACCATCAGTCCTTAAACTGTCTGTTTTGTTCAAGTTTTCTGCTGCTGGAATAATTGCTTTTAGAATGTTTTGCCTATGCCTAGGATTTTTAGATTCTCTTTGTTTTACTTTAGACTAGATGCTTCGAGGACAAGTTTGGGGGTGTGCCACCTCAAACACTCATTGGGGACAATGAGTAGTTGAAGTTTGGGGGAGGCCACCCTAGGCCTAGGAACATTCCTCTCTCCCTTAGAAACATAAGCATTCTTCTTCTCCTTTAAAAAAAAAAAAAAAAAATGATGATGAACTGAAAAACAATGAAAAAAGAATAAAGGGGGGGAGTTTCTCTTAGGTTGCTGAGTAATCAGTGCCAAGTGTGTAACCCACAAGTGGCGTTGCATCAAAAGGCAACCAAAGGAGAGGCTCCACCTAAGTAAGAAAAAGGAAAGAATAGGGAAGAAGAATGTATACCTAGGAGTTATAACTTTGTGGCTTAGATGTCCTATTTAAAAAGAACTCTGATCCTCAATTAGCTAAAGCACAAAGTTGTAACTTGTAGGGTTGTTTAGGGAGATGAGTGTTTATCCAATGAAGTGATGCCAGGGTTTAGGTTGTTCTCTAAAAGTACTACTGTCACTGTTAATACTAAGACTGACATGACTCTAAGGAATCCTAGACACATTAAAAATAAAGCTAGAAGCATGTACTGAGTCTGGAGTAAAGCTTGGTAGAATTTGAAACCTTAGGGATAGTGGCATGATGTCATAAAAGAAGCTAGATCAGTAGTAGGGGGTTAATAAAAACAGCAGGTATAGTAGGCAGGTGAAGTCAGAAGAAGCTTGATAAAGAGGTTAGTTCTAAACTTAGAAGTGTGTCACAGGACAGCACTGCTAGAGATAGGGGTATGGGGGAGTCGGTAAGTAGTTAAAGAAGATAAAATAACAGCCTAAGTAAGTCCTTAATATGCTTGAGGACAAGCAAAACCTTAAGTTTGGGGGTGTGTTAAGTCTCTGAAAGTGACTTATTTAGGACCCATTTAGCTTAAGAAGATGTACACTTTTAGGTGTTTGTGATAGCATTTAGCCTAAACCTATGCTTTAATATGAGAATTAGAAGAAGGTAGCTAATTTAGGACTTATGCACAATAGGTAGAAAAAGGGTTGAAAACCGAAGGAAAAGAATGAAAAAATAAGCATTGCGAATGAATTGCGAAAACATTGCGGTGACCGCAATTATTCAAGTGGAAACCGTAAGTTGACTGATCTTTTTCTGTTAATTTCCGTATTTTCAGGGATTCGTTCTTTCTCCTCCATCCATTCTGATATATGACGTTGAAGATTGATGGTTCTCCTTGGCCCAAACGCACCTGCAAACTACTATAAAAGGGGGCCAAAGTCGGAGGTTTGATCATCATTCGAAGCGCAGAAGTCTTCTCGCAGTCCATCATTTCCCTCTGTGTTCCTTTGCCGTCTGTTGGAGTGAGAGTCTCAGCTGTTGGAATCGATAATCTGATAGGAAGGAGAGAAGATTCTTCTTCTCTCTCGATTGGATTCATCCAAGCAAGGCTGACTTTTCATCCCCTTCATTCGAGGCGACTGCAACGAAGCTTTTCAAGCACCTTTACTGCTTTTCTGTCGTTCTTCTTCTTATTTCCAGTTTGATCATTGTTGTTCTTAGCCTAGTACTTTAATTACTGCATTTCGTTGTTGTCTGTCCTTGAAGCATTTCTTTTAAACTTTCCTTTGTCGTTCAAACATTCAAATTAATCCAAGTACATTTCTGCACTTCACAGTTTCCACCTTCTGTTACTACGCTTTCGCCTACTGTTTAAAGCACATTTCCCTTCTAGACATGTCTATCTTTTCTGCCATTTCTATTCTATATACTTCCATGAGTAGCTAAGTCACTTAGGGGCATGCTAATGACAGAACTATAGGCTTAAAAAACGTGCATCAAGTATGTAGGATAGCTCTCGAATCATTGATTGTATGTAAGCTTCATCCCACGGGCAATTTCGATTGGCCATCCATTTTGTCCAAAGAACTCCTAACCTCTGGAAGGAGTAAGAGTTCAGAGTCATATAATCATGCTAGCCTTTCATGGTAATCAGGAAACGGCCTAGGAATAGGCGTTTCCCTAGTACAAACTAAACACTCCTGCTTAAACAAGATGCTTAAGTCCTTACTTTGAAGTCGAGTAAACTTAAGACTCTAATGCATGGAATCGGACGATACTTGAGATAGAGTGAGTTTGATGTATAGAGAGTTGATCCAATGCTTGAGAATCGTAATAAAATGCCTATAGGATAGTCATTAGTAGCCCTTAATTCACCCATTTACTCAGTTTCGCTGTTATTTAATTGCGGTAACATTGCGGTCCTCGCAATTCTGCCAGATTTTCATTCTGTTTAGCTGTTTTCTTCCTTATTTATTAATTCCATCTCTTGTCTTTTAAGTCTAGTTTCAACTTGCATTTGTTTATGTTATATCCCTTTATACATTCAGCAAAAAGTAGATAATTAAAAATCAATTTTACCCCATCAAATTCATCCCATCTTTCTTAACAATCACACTTCGCGAATAGCTAAAAATGAGTCTCTGTGGAAAAAACGAATGAAATATACTTACTACTTGCTGTGAGACCATGTATGCTTGCATGTTCTAAGTGCTCTCTCTACCCTTTTGCATAATTACCTTTACACATTGAGCACGCAACAGACACTAATGAAAGAAGTTTAACGTTTTGGTAAGAAGGACAAACTTAACCTCAAATGTATTGGGTCTTTGGGATCTTTGAAAACTTTGACCCAATTGTTTATGAAGTAGCTTTGTCAATATCATTGTTTACATATAGTACACAACATGGTTCACCTATTGTTGTTAAGAAAGTTCGCCAATAACCTTTCGCATGTGTTGATCTAAAACCCTGTAGCTAATTAATATTTCGTAGATTTCATATTTTTTAGGGAAGAAACTATTAAAATAATGGCTAAGGTGACAAAATTATTAAGGAAAATGAGTAATTTATTTGATATAAGGGTATGAAGAAGGAGGTCGAAGGCATTGTGGCGGCTCTCGCTCCACCAGATTATGTTGCGGCCCTCAGCCGAGTAACTTTGATTGATAACTATGCATCAGGAGAGTCTCAAGCACTTGCAGGGACAAATTCTTTCTCGGGTCAGAAAAGGAATTTGGATCATGTGTAGTCTAGCCCAGAACGTGCACGACATCACTCCAGAGGAACTTTCGGGGACGAAAGCTCTTAAGGAGGGAAGATTGTAACAACCCGAACTTCAGGAAAAAAAAAAGAAGAAATTTATTTAATTGTTATTGTTATCGGGCTCGTTAGTGGATTTAAGTGGTTTGATCATGTGGAATTTGGGCTTAAAAGAAATTGGGCTTAGGGTTGACTAAGTCAACTAGGTTTAATTGTTTTTGGAAAGTAATTGAAAATAATAATAAATAATTTTATTAATAAAATAATAAAATAAAAGATTAATTAAATAAATTGAATAATTAAGTTAAATAAAGTAAATAAAAATAAAATAAAAGAAGAAAACCCTTCTTTTTCATCTTCGCGTGAACGCCAAACGAACCTCCCATTTCATCTGCCATTTCCTCTGCCTTCTCCCTCATCTCTCTTCAGCTCTGTTGTCGTCCACACGCCGTCACCGGCCTTCCGCACGCGTCGCCGTTGTTTCCGCTCCCTCTTCGATCTCCACCCAGCCGCACACCGTCAAGCCTCTCCTCTCCCTCCACCGCTTCGTTCTGCCCAGCCGCTTTGCACGCCGCCGCCTGCCTTCGCCGTCGTGCCAGATGTCGCTGCCGCGCCACACACCGCCGCCTGCCCGCGTCGTCGTCCTTCTTTGTCGGTCATCGGAGGTCCGTTGCGCCGACAGCCGCAAGAAATAGATTCACAAGTTCGAGAAATCTCATACGATTTACAGTAGGGTTTCATGTCGTTTTGGGTAAGATTCAATGGATTTATACTAATCGATTAAAGTTTGGGGAAAATGGGTTTTAGAAGTTAGATATGTTTGAAATTCTAAATGTTTTTGTAACTGTTTAGGTTGGACAAAAGAATTTATAAAGGATGGGCAAGGAAATTTTTGGAAGGAACAAATAGAGTTTCGTAGTCGCGACCTCGAGGTAAGTGACTTTATTGCCGTAACGCCTTAGTGCTAGGTTGGGAATTGTGTGTTGTTAGATCTATAGATTGATGCGTGTCTTTTGTGCTAATGTATGTTGTTTAGTGGAAGATTGAGAAAATTGGTTGGTGACTGAATGAGTCTGAATACTTTTCACTAACGTTTTCTGAATTGGTTTCTGGTGTCGTTTTCGGAATTGGTGAATTAGTTTCTGGTGTTTGAGAATGTTTTTATGAAGTGTGTTTTTATTTCAGGTGTGGTTTATCCGATTTTCAGTGGAGACTTTCCCGAAATTTCTAAGATTTTTCTAAAATGTTTTCAATGTTATGTTTATGAATGGTTCATGAGTGTGAAGTTAAATGAAGTCCTTACAATTGTTGGGAGTAATGTGATGAACAAGTTATGTTTTTATTTGGTGAACCTTGTGAAGTGTGATGAATGAGATGCATGTTGAAAGTGTGAAGTGTGTAGTTAATGCTTAAGAGAAAAGTACTCTATGTTGCATCATTTCCACATTTCTAGTGTCTAAAAGGTTTTAGGTGGGACTCATGCACTTGTGTTTGACATATAAGTCATGAGATGTTATAATAGTTACCCTCCATTACCTGTAAGATTTGTCTGCCTGAAAATGATGCTGGTTTAGGGGTTCTAATCACATGAAAGTGATGTGCCTAGAATCGGTGGGCATGAAAGTGATGCTCACCTGTGCATGAAAGTGATGCATACCTAGAGGTTGGCGTGCATGAAAGTGATGCACGCCTAGAGGGTTCCCAATACATGAAAGTGATGTATCTGAGACTGATGTGTATGAAATTGATGCACATCCAGAGAAATAGAAATGGAGTGGTAAGCTAAAGAGGCAGGTAGGTCCCACTAGTTAAAGTCTCTAGTCGGTTCATGATTGCATGTGATTGCATAGCCTGACCACGGTAGTGAAGTTGCTTACTGAGTATTTTATTTAAAATACTCATTCTTTCTTAAAACATTTTTTTCAGGTATTACTAGGAACGTACCGGGTGCGTGGCGAGGTGATCAGTTGATGATGTTATGGGACATATGGGGTCGGAGCGTCCGCATTAATTTAAATTCTTATTTCATTTAGTCAGTTTGCACGTTTTATGCTAAATGTAGGAACAATTAGTTCTGGTTTTAAATTTTGATTTTCAAGGAACTTTTTTAATTGTTTTTACTGGGATCTCGAATTAAATGTTTTTTTTTTCTTGATTCATTTAGTTATAAATTAAAGTTTTAAATTTTTATTGAGGATTGTGACGTCATGCATGTGGTAACGGTCCTAGAGTGAGGTCATAAAAGTTGGGTCGTTACAGTGCAACCGTATGGAATGCCAGTGTTGGGAATGGCTCTAAGTAATCATTATCCATTTCTGGTGACTGAGATGTTCCGACTCCCATGAAGTGGCCCTCCGCAATCAGCAGGCGGAACATGGAAATCTCACGGTTCAATCCAATGAAGGAGACCGCAGGATGTATTGACATACTTCTTTCTCCCACTTACTATAAATACTTTCTCCATTCACCTTGCTATTGATTTATGCAAACACCACCCGTCTGAAGATGCCCTATTGACGTCATGAGGCCGAACATAAATCTCACGGTGTGAACTTCACAGAGAGCGTAGAAGGAGATTGATATATCATATATACCTTCTCAACACCACTACTAAGTATTTTAGAACGGTTTGGGTATACTTTTACTTAGGCATTATCCGGCTTAGACAATAAAACCTAAGTCTAGGTAGAACATATTTTTACCTAAGATGTCTAGGTGATAAACGCTTTATAACCTTACACCTCTCACGTGCATGCTCATAAAGACGGGTTAACTTAACTCAAGTACCGGATCGATCCCCAGGTAGGAGGTGTTCCGTAAACCGTCATCTTAAATACCTCCAACCTTAGTACAGGATCTCACCGAGTGAGTTCTCTTGTAACCTTAGCTTTACAAGATATCGACCTATTTAAACTATTAAAATGAATCGATACTAAATTCCTAATTGCATTGGAATTCTTTAACCCTGAATGAGCATGCAGTTATCTTTGTTATAGATTTTAATTGTCTATCTCATTTTACAACGCTTTATAAAAAAAAGACATTCTATAACATTCTTCCTAAGCTAGAATATAACCATTACATTCATTTTATAACATGCTTCCCAAGCAAGAATATAACAATTATATTCAACTAAGGCAACTATGTTGTATGTTTAATTTCACAATTAATATAACACTTATATCAATTACACTTTTAAACAAGCAACATCTGATTAATAAATTAATATAACACTTATATTAATTCTCATGAATTAAGCGTGCATACTATACAATATAACACTTATATTATACTTTCAATGCATGCAACATGCTTCCTAGGGTGGGATTTTAAATCTATATGGCATACTTTATGCACATACAAGAGACTTTAATTATAACATACATTCACAATGCATAATTAACTAAACACACTAAAGTGGACCGGTTTTGGCATCACGGGCAAGCAAGCAACTAAATTATTACAATAATAATTCATAAACTAGGTTGAGACGCTTCTGAACCCTTCGAACCGCCACAAACCAGCTTGAATTGCTTGAACCGGCCAAAAAAACAGCAACAAAAGCTTCAACAAAAACTGAACCGGTTCAAAACAGCAAACCATTCTTCAACAGCTCGAAACTGGACCAAAACCAACCCGAATTGGACCAAACGAGTGTTGAACTGAACCGTCAGAGGGTGAAGAACCCGGAACCGGTTTGACTTTCAGTGAACCGGACCGCCTGAGGACCGAACAGGACTTTTTCTTCCACCTTGCGCTGAACCGGTTTTGTGCTGGAATTTTGCAGAAAAAAAATAAGCAAGCTATTTTTACCGACACCCGAGCTTCTAGCTTCAAATTGAAAGCCTATATGGACTCTAATGACTCCGAATTTTTTACAGACTCTTCTGCACACATTAAAGCCCATACACGCTCGGTCATTTACAAAACGAAGTACAAATAAAAGCTCAAAAAAATATGCCAAAATCGGAAAAATACTTTAGACCCCCAGAAAAATAATTTCTAAAACAAATACCCACCGAGCTCAAATTGATGCAAATTGAGTGACCAAAAAATGCTCTGATACCAATTGGTGGTGCGCATGTAGCGCAGCGGAAGCGAGTCGGATCATTGGCAATATAATTTCATCAATTTAGCTAAACTAGAAACATGCTCAAAACGAGACATAAAAAAAATTAGAATAGTTACCTTTTGTAGTTCTAAAAACTTCTATTCTGATGCTCGAATCTCCTCACGAACCTTTCGAAGCTTCCCTCGAACTCCTCGAGAACCACCTCTGGTAGTCCCGCTATCCTCGGGCCGAGCAACGGAGTGGTGGGACTCCTTTAGGAAAGAAAAAGTTTGGAAGAAGAAGATGGGAAGATGAAAGTGATGAGGATTTTGTGAGAAATATATCTAACACTTAGCTTTCTAATTTCTCAAGCTACATGAACTCTTCATCAACCCTCATCCAAATATTCAAACTCTTTGAAAATTCATCAACCTTAAACTATTTGAACTTCATCCAATTTATAGGCAATTTACATGAAACAAACTCTTTGCTTAGCATGACACCTCAAATTGGATGGATTAGTCTTCAACCAAGTGTTCCAAAATTGATGAGTTTATGCATGTTGTTGGCGATTCACAATCCACTTCACAACTTGGAAAAACCCACTCAACTTGGATAAATCCACTTGACTTGGATAAATCCACTCAACTTGGATAATCTTACTTGTAATATTTTATCATTTTAAAATTAATTCATAATTAATTTTAATAAACAAAATAAATTTTAATTAATTAAACTTTTTAATTAATTAATATTATTATTTAATTCAATATCAAATATTAATTAAATAATAACACTAATCCCGGTTTCTTAAATCGAATCATCACACATGAATCCCTATTCATGTTTTAGATCGATCCCATATTTAAATCATATTTAAATATGTTCATCATTCTTCCAAAAATGAATTTGAATAAAATGAAATTCTTTTTCTCTCATATTGTTACACTGCTTAATCCGAGCTAGACAGGAAAACCTAAAGGACTTACAGATCATGAGCTCCAACGATACGAGATTAACCAACCAAACTCTTTAGCCAAGCTAACCAACATTCGTTAACCTCCGAAGACTCCACTAAAATCCAAGGGTTGCTCTCTCCTCACCGTAGATATATTCATGTCCTCTTGATATAACCATCATCGGTAAGTCGATCCTTCACAGGTTGTTCGTAATTACAGTTGGGTCAAAATAACCGTTTTACCCCCGTAATTACATCTTGTTCCTTAAGTCCCACTGATCCTCTAATGAACTATTGGTTTATGGTCCAACCACCAAACCGATTTGTATGTGATCTCATCACTATACCAAGTCTCTCTCGGGCCATGAGAGGGTGGGATCCCTAGTTCAAGACTCGGAGTCAGCACTTAAGGGAACAACCTCTCTACTAATCTCTCAAGGCGGGTAGGAGTGAATTCCATCTCGCAGGACTATGTTCCCAGCTACCTACCCGATCTTATCCCCAAGATGGTAAGCTTATTGAGTCGGCGATCTCGGGCCACTCTCACCCATACAAGTCAAAGGATAAGCCCGAATAAACAAGAGTTCATAGCGTGCTCAGGATTCAAATCGAGTTACCTAGGTCATGATATGAAAAAGTCAGTCTTTACAGTAAACGGAGTTATAAAGAAAGAACGACTTGTTTCGCGGTTCAGTCTTATGCAAACTCATTTCACAGGACGCCCCCACTCGCATGTCTCCACATGAACGATTTCGGATCACATCGTTTGTACTATGCAAAGCGGGTTGCGTCCAATAATGTCCCCGGGATAAGGTACCCAGCCTTATCCATATACTATAGACCGTTATGGATATTACTTGAACTTGATCCACAATCATGTCACACATGAAGTTCAAGTATAGAACCTATAGCCATGGGTTCTTTGTTTATTGGAGTTAGGTTAAAAGTAAACACATTTAACTTTATTCAATAACAACTTTACTGAATAAAACTCAATGACAACTTTATTGCAAAATATAATATACATTCAGTGCTAAGACCATTCTATATTGAAATCTACCTCTCATGTTGATGGTAACCTTGAAAGGTCCAACTTACTTAACTAACACGACTTTTCCATTTACATCTAGTGAGCTTACTTTCTTCTTGCAATCGAATTGATGGCTTCATTAGTTTCTTGTACTAACTTCATCCCAATGGAAAACACCCTCAAGCTTCGGTAATAAAATTGACAATCTACGTTTTCACCAACAAAGTCTCAAACTTTCATTTCAATAGTTCTTGACAACTAAAGCTGTGATGTAGCCTAATTTTGGGCACAAGAGAATCCTCTCTCAAACTCAATACTCAAGGTATTATTCAAATCCAAGTTATGAAAAACTAAAGAATACAATTGATGAATTCTCTATTTATATAGAATTAAAAGTAAACTAAATTCTAAAAGGAAACTAAAAAGCTAAAAGAGACTAACCAAGATTAATATGAAATTACCACTAAGATACTCCTAATCCTACCCGCATCATTCTATCCTTCCAAGAAAAAATTCGTCCTCGAATTTTTAAAAAAAAAAAAAACAAAGTGACCGAATGAAAATAGTTGTGCCAACGATGCTTCTTTCGATGATTGCAAAATACTCCAATGGAAAAATGTGTTCTAATGTCATCAACACGCCAAGAAGGTGTACCAATGTGCCCCAAAGTTTGGTATCGATGCCAAAAATCTTGCCAATCTAAATGCATATTCAATAGGACCCAGTAGTCTTCAAGATTTCCCAAATCAACAATAGTAGCCTCAGTTGAATTTTTACCAACATTAACCTCAACAATTTGACCAATCTTTTTCGTGAGGTGAACTTCATGAATTTGGTTAGGAAAAAATTTAAGCCCCAAGTTTTCTTCCACAATAATAAAAATATTATCCAAACAGATTAATATTTCATCTTCTTCGTCAAAATAATTTTCAAATTGTAGAAAGCACTCATCTTCTTTGTTGAAAAAGCCATAATCTTTAAGATCAAATCCATGAAAATAATCATTTTCTTCGTTGGAACAATTGGAATCTTGAACCAAGAAACCTTCATTTCGGCATTCTTGGAGTTTATCATGATAAAAAATGTTCCCAACATTTTTTGGAAGGTGGACTTTCTGTTCTTGAAGCATTTCTTCTTGTCTATCTTCACAATTTTGGTGTGAATCTCCGTGGTAAAAATCTTCTTTTCTTGAACTTTCAGAATCTTGATTCACGAATCTTGAAAATTGATGTTCTAGAGGCCTCCCCATTGTATTTTCTGGAATTTTTCTCATATGATCTGTGGGTTCTTGACTTCGGTTGAATTCTCCATCATCGGCCTCGTTATTTTTTTGTTTTTTGTCGTTTTCACCGAATTTAATATACCTTTTGTTCTTGTTTGCAACTTCACTTGGAATTTCAATTGGCCTTTTCTTAATTTTGGAGATTTCTTGTGGAAATAGTTATTCGTGATTTCACCACTTCGGATGAGTTCTCGCTTGTTCCAACACCTCAAACTTTCTTTTTCCGTATACCCATATGTTGTTGGCGTTCTTGGAGTTTCTTTGGAAAATTTCTTTTTTGAATACCCATATTTGTGGGTTGTTGTTGGCGTTATAGGTTGATTTCTTGAAAAAGCGATATGATTAGAAGATCGTCGAGATAATTCTTGGTATCTTTGAATCCTAGTTTTGTTCCAAGTTGCATCAAAATCTTCTTCAAACTCACTGAAATCACTAGGATAAGAATTTCGATGTAGTTCTTGATAAGATCTTTGAAAGAGTTGTTCATAGGTGGGATCACTATCTTCAAATTCGTCTTCTGATTCGGTAGATTTAAAATTCCAGCGCCGTTCTTGAATGTAGTTGTGGTGTTCTTGCTTAAACCGGTTGGTGTATCTACTCTTGGACATGTTTCTTGAATGGTAAAACTCCATTCTTGGTGAATTTTCTTTAAGGGTTCCCCCTTGTAATTAGATGTGTGATGTTTGATGGCGAGCACAACTCACAAAGCTCCCTCTTGCGATCAACGTCAACAAGAGTTTCCCGGACTTCCACCGGCGGCAGTCAACGTTGGCCCAGACGGTGGTTGCTCTGATACCAAATTGATGTAGCCTAATTTTGGGCACAAGAGAATCCTCTCTAAAACTCAATACTCAAGGTATTATTCAAATCCAAGTTATGAAAAACTAAAGAATACAATTGATGAATTCTCTATTTATTGAGAATTAAAAGTAAACTAAATTCTGAAAGGAAACTAAAAAGCTAAAAGAGACTAACCAAGAATAATATGAAATTACCACTAAGTTGCTCCTAATCCTACTCGCATCAAGCTGAGTTTCATGCCAAAGTCTCACATTTATTTTTTCCTTTCATTCAACACATACCATGGTATTAAGTTCAAAAGCATAACAAAATTTCTTGTATGAATTCCAAAGGCTTGTAGACACAAACCGTATCATAAAAGGTTATGTCATACTCATGTACAAAAAGTCTCAACATAATAACTTCCTTTATTTTCTCAATATAGCAAAATTTTATTCTCATCTCGGGTCTTTTTTTTTTCTATTTTCGCTTCCGTTGTTGAACACATCAACTAGGTTAGATATTTTAAACCGGGTTTTTTCATATTGTCACTTGTACTCCATCTTGTAACTTTTCATTCTTTTGTCATGGCACGTGAAAAACCAAAATACCTTACTGATTCAACAAAACCTTAAGCTTCCCAAGAGAATTCATAGAATACAATTCCTTCAAAATCTAGCATCCTCAACAACACGTGTCACAAACAAAAAAACTTCAACCTATTAGGATCCTTTTTTTCGTGTCTAACAACTAGTTTAGTATCATGTCTAACTTTGTTGGGATAGAGTTTCCTTTAGCACCACCACTTTAATTGTCCCCATAGAAAAACATAACATTAATGCTTAGCATTAATTGTGATGCTTAATTTTCTTGAATTCTCTATAACTAGTGAGACCAAAGCAAATTCATAAAAAAAAAAAAAAAAAAAAAAAAAAAGTGAGTGAATAACACTACCAATAGTTTGCAACCATCCTTGTGCAAATATTTAGTTACAAGGCTTGAAAATCTACTTTCACACTCCAACCACTTCGAGTCCAACAATACATTAAAAATTTCAAGCCCAACGAAAAAAACAGAGGTCTTGAATTATTTCTTCATCAAATAGTTTGCTTATTACTAGATCCTTCCCTCACTCCAATTTAGCTAACTTATTCAACCTTAACATCATTTCTTAGTGCATTCTCAAATGGACAAACTTATTTCCTAGCTTAAGTGTGTACATTTTTGTCCATCTTAATCTTCCTAACGCTATAGATTTTTTTTTTCTATGCTCCAAGATATTTGAAATAAGCGTTTGTTTCTCTTTAACAGATTCCTTCCAAGAGCTAAAAACTAGTGTCGCGTGGCCTACCTTTCATGGAGTGAAAAATCTAACAACCACAAAATATTTTTTCTAAATCAAACCTGCTACAAACATCGTCCTCAAACATATCATTGAGGACAACGCATCAATCAAGTCTATTCATGAACTTCTCTTCCTTCTTTTTTTATTAATAATAATAAATAAAATAAAATAAAACAGTTCGTAACAATTGTCATACCTGGGGTGACAAGGTGTTTGTTGCTTGGCCACGGTGACGCTTAATGCTTACGATGTAAGCAAGTCTACAGAACCCATAACCTTGGGCTCTGATACCAACTGTAACGACCCGACTTTTCCTAACTTGGACTACTAAGGGACGCTACAACATGCATGCTAAGAATGATTGAAAAATCCTTGAGAAAATATAAGGAAATCAATATTTTCTATAGATAGACTAAAATCCTTTATTTGGGATCCCATTGAAAATATTGTAAACCAAGATAAAATCGATAAAATTGTTTAAAATTGTTTCATAGCATAGCTTAGAATAAAACATTTAAACTTAAATATCAAATATGCGGAATTCGTGCTGACATTGACTCCATGGCACAAACAGCAAACGATCTCGTCACTCGCCACATACGTTTTTGCCATTTCCTGAAAAATAGATTTTGGAAAAGGTTGAGTATTAAAAATACCCAGTAAGTAACCCCACTAATGGGGTCATACATGCATACATGTTGCGTGCTCAATATGTAAATAAAAATGCAATGTGAGAGCACTTAGAACATGCAAGCATACATGGTCTTGTAGCAAGTAATAAGTATTTTTTCATTCGATTTTCCACAGAGATTTATTCTTAGTTACTAACGAAGTGAGATGCTAAATTAGAAAGGGTGGTTTAAATGGGGTGAAATTGGGATTAATGTGCCTAACTAATAAAGAACGTGCGAGATATGCAAGCATAAACAAAGGCAAGTAAAGAGCTTAACTCGAAGGTAAAGGAAAAAGAATTGCGGAAAAAGCAATTTTCTAGCAATAAAATCGCAAAGCAGAAAACTGAAAAAATGGCTAAGGCAAAAACAGATTTATGGAATTTCGCAAACAGCAATTTTCTAGCAATTAAATCAGCAACGTTTTAAGGGTGAAATGTGGAAACAAGGTCAACTACCGACTCCTCTATAGGCTTTTTCATACGATTCTTCAGCAGTAGATCAACTTATCATGCATCAATTTAACTCATTCTCATGCATCTCTCGATTACATGCGTTAGATCCTTTAATTCACTCATATCCAAGTAAGACTTAAGCATCTATTTATATAAGCAAGTTAATGAATTGTGCTAGGAAAACGCCTATTCCTAGGTCGTTTTCTGGCTACCATGAAAGGCTAGCATGAATGGACGACTCTGAACTCTTACTCCTTCCGGAGGTTAGGAGTTCTTTAGACAAAATGGATGGCCAATCGAAATTGTCCGTGGGATGAAGTACACATACATTCAATGCATCTGAAGCTATCCTACATGTTGAATTCACGTATTTCTACCTATAGATTCATCATTAGCAGACCCTTGTGTGGTTTAGTTACTCATGGATGATGATGGATTAGGGAGAATAGATTGTTTAGACATGCTTAACAGTATTTAAATGGAAGCAAAGGAAGACAGAAAGCAATAAGAGACTTGCGAAGTAGTCAAATAATTCCTCTATTAAGTACGGTTCAAAGCTCAAAGTGCAATGACTATAAAGCAGTAAAGATAAAGTAAATGGAAACGATTTGAAACAATGTAGCTAACAAAAGTAAATGGCAGCAAACAGAAGCGAAAAGGAAAACAGAAAGCAGTAGAAAGCAGATAAACGTGTGCGTGAACTCCTCGCCGCAAGCGCCTCGGATGAAGGGGAAGGTTAGCGTTCTTTGGGGATGAATCCAATCAGAAGAGAAGACGGATCTTCACTTCTTCCTCTCAGATTATCGGTGCCAAGAGCTGATTCCTTCACTCCAACAAACGGAAGAGAAAATAAGAAGAAACTGCGTTGAGATGGAGAGTTCTACGCTTTCAAGCTTGTTGTTCTCCTTCCCCCTTGACCTCCTTTTATAGTGTTTTGCAGGTACTCTTCAGTCAAGGAGAACCATCCATTCTGAACGACGACCTTCCACGTGGCAGCAGGAGAGAAATTGGGCGGCTGAAAGATCGCAACGAAACGGCGGACGGTTGGAACAACTTATCATTCGCAGCTTAAAACATTGCGGAGACAGCAATGTTTCCGCAATTTTCCTACAATACAGAATTTCAACTCTTTTAGCTTTGTTTTTTATCCTTTCTTGTTCCTTTTACAAATAAGTCCTGATTTAGTTTCATTCTATAAATTCTCATATATAAGCACACATTTAAACTAAATTCTCACAAAAACGCTTAAGAGTTCACACAATTTTATGGTCAATAAGTCTCTAAAATATGTACTTTTGGAGACGTAACAATACACAAGCATAATATGAACCTAGTGATGTAAACATGGGGACCTAAAACTTTTTCGTCAAAACTTTTTGTTTGGCCAAAGTGGACAATTAAATCATCTCATTTAAAGGTACCAACTCACTGGTGGCACTTAAGCGAGAGTCCTGGGAGACTCTACCCCAGCTAATGGTAGTTAGCACCCAGTCAGCGGAGCCAAGCCTCACTCGTCAGAGCGCCTCATTCTAAGATGTACATAAAACATTGAGTTGCTAGCTCACTGGTGGTGCATAGGTGGGATTCATGTGGAACTCTACCCCGACAGATGGTAACTGGCCCCCAGTCTGTGGAGCCAAGATCCGCCCACCTCGATCCTCAGTCATTGTACATCAGCATATTATAGATGGATAATTGCCACAGTATTTTTCATGAAAACATGTATTGATCAAACTTATGCATGAGGTCCCATATCTTAACATTCTCTAATGTGACATAACAATTCCACATTCTTGACATACAACATGCATCATCAAAGTCATTCAGACTACGTTTATGTCACCTACTTCAAAACACTCATTTCATTCATATATAGAGTCACATAATTCAGAGACACAAATAATCAAACATCGATCTACGCCACATAATTCAAAACACCAAAATCATACAACATAAAAATGTCTAACCTAGCCAAAAGGCATTCCATTAGTAAGGTTACTTACCTGATTAGCGAATCAAAAATTAGTTTGTCTCACCGTAAAATCCTTTATCAACCTGAGTCAATTACAAACATTAAAGACTTAACTAGAAAAAGCCAAACACTTAGTTTAAAGGTTATTAATCGACCCAAATTGATACTTGGGAATGGTTATAAACTAGTTGATAGCACTCCAAAAGTGCTAATATTTAGCTCCTAAGTCTTGCGAATTAAGTAATTAATTGTGTTTAATGTTTATATTTTGTAGAAATTAAGTGCTTAAGGGTAAATCAGACCATTGCCTTGATTGAGAGCTTAAAATAATATTTTAGTGGATAATAATGATTAATCGTTTTAAGCATTTATAAAATATAAATTAATTAATCAAATGTTATCTCAATTGTAATGTGTGGTTTGGTGGTGAAGGAGAACCTTGGTAGAACGACTGGCCAAAGTTGAGACTAGTGGAATGTAGAATTTCCATTATTTTTGTAGGGTCTCGACTCTCCGACGATGATAAAAACCCATTTTTTCGATTTTTAGGTCATTCACTCTCGGGTTTGGACATTTTTTGGAGGGTTTTCTCTCTAGATTCTTGGGGTTCTCTCCCCTTTACTCATATATCAAAGCATAGACTTGGTTGGATTAGCTTTGTTTTCATCCCGAACAAGGTAAGGGCTCTAATTTGAGGTTAGGGGTTAAAGTTGATGTGATTCATGAGGGTTTAGTTCTTTAATTTCGAGCTTAGCACGACTGATTGGGCATTTTGCTTCTTCTATGCATATCACATGAGTATGTTTGATTGATAGGAGTAGACGACCTTGATTTCCAACATGTTCTATTGTTAAAGATTATGACGTCGTGCCTCTCTTAATCGCCAAGTAGCAAAGGGGAAACCCGACGAAGTAGTAAAAGAAATCGAAGTATCAATATAGGCTTCCTTATTGAATGTTCGTCATAAAATGCTAGTAACTTCTTTTTTGTATAATTATGACTAGTGGAATGTAGAATTTCCATTATTTTTGTAGGGTCTCGACTCTCCGACGAAGATAAAAACCCATTTTTTCGATTTTTAGGTCATTCACTCTCGGGTTTGGAAATTTTTTTGAGGGTTTTCTCTCTAGATTCTTGGGGTTCTCTCCCCTTTTCTCATATATCAAAGCATAGACTTGGTTGGATTAGCTTGGTTTTCATCCCGAGCAAGGTAAGTGCTCTAATTTGAGGTTAGGGGTTAAATTTGATGTGATTCATGAGGGTTTAGTTCTTTAATTTCGAGCTTAGCACGACTGATTGGGCATTTTGCTTCTTCTATGCATATCACATGAGCATGTTTGATTGATAAGAGTAGACGACCTTGATTTCCAGCATGTTCTATGGTTAAAGATTATGACGTCGTGCCTCTCTTAATCGCCAAGTAGCAAAGGGGAAACCCGACGAAGTAGTAAAAGAAATCGAAGTATCAATATAGGCTTCCTTATTGAATGTTCGTCATAAAATGCTAGTAACTTCTTTAATTAATTTAGGACTGGTCAATCTGAATTAATTAGTAGCACTGTTTAGTTAGAATTGGCAACTCTAGATGATTTCCATGTGGTTGGTTGATTCAGGTGATGGAACGCATGTAGCGCAGCGGAAGCGAGTCGGATCATTGGCACTCTAATTTCATCAATTTAGCTAAACTAGAAACATGCTCCAAACTAGGAAATAAAAGAAATTGGAACACATACCTGTTGTAGTTCTAAAACCTTCTAATCCCAATGCTCAAATCTCCTCACAAACACCTTCGAAGTTTCCCTCGAACTCTTCGAGAACCACATCCGGTAGTCCCGCTATCCTCGGGCCGAGCAACGGAGTGGTGGGACTTCTTTATGAAAGAAAAAGTTTGGAAGATGAAGATGGGAAGATGAAAGTGATGAGGATTTTGTGATAAATATCTAACACTTAGCTTTCTAATTTCTCAAGTAACATGAACTCTTCATGCTCATCCAAATATTCAAACTCTTTGAAAATTCATCAACCTAAAATCATTTGAACTTCATCCAATTTATAGGCAATTCACATGCAACAAACTCTTTGCTTAGCATGACACCTAAAATTGGATGAATTTGTAACGACCCAACTTTCTATGACATCACTCTAGGGCCATTACTACGTACATGACGTCATAAATCTAAAAAATACTTTAATCTTTATTTTAGAATAAAGAAAATAAATAAACGTTTAGAAACATCTCAAAGTCCACATAAATACATTTATTTCGGGATCCCAGTAAAATCATGAAAAGAATTAATCAAGGCGTCATTTAAGACAAAACTTAAAATCAAACTACTAGTTTTGAAAACCTTAGCAAAATCAATGGACTGACTCATAAAAAGAACGACATGAAAGAATGCGGAAGCTTTGACTCCTCTAGTCCCATGGCATCATCCAACAAGCCACCTCGTCAAACGCCAGGTATGTTCCTGTCATTACCTGAAAAAAAATATTTTAAGAAAAGAATGAGTATTTAAAATACTCAGTAAGTAACCCCATTACTGGGGTCAGACTATGCAACCACATGCAACATGAACTGACTGAATACCTTAACTAGTGGGACCTAAACTTTGTCATTTTCAACTTACCACCTCATTTACTTTTCCTCTCGATGTGCATCAATTTCATACACATCGGCTCCAGGTATATAAATTTCATATACAAGGAACCCTCTAGGCATGCATCACTTTCATGCACGCTAAAACCTCTAGGTATGCATCACTTTCATGCATAGGTGAGCATCACTTTCATACTCACCAACTCTACGCACATCACTTTCATGTGATTAGAGCCCCTAAACATGCAGTCATATATTTTAGGAAATTGAGGGGTAGTTGTCTTAAAACTTTATGACTCTTATGTCGCACACACATACATGCGATCCCACTCAAGACATTTTAGAAACTGAAAGCGATGCAACATGGAGTAAATTTCTCTCATGTCTCAACTGCAAACTTTCAACATACATCTCATTCATAAATTGTTCCTATTAACACAACGACCTTTCTTTCATCTTTCAAGTATAAGCATAACACGAAACTACTCATACTTAAGCATAACACATCATTTTTTTAAGGCATAAACCTCACATAGACATAACATATCATTTTGGTATTCGTAAACATAACATATCATTTTGGCATGCATAAGCTTCACATAAACATCACATGTAACTTTTTCTCAGCATACAAAAGTATTCAGGATCACCTACAAAAACCTATTCGCCAATTCAAACAAATATCATAAAAGTTTCCAACCTAGCCCGAAGGCTAACCAGCAGTAAGGTCACTTACCTCAAATCTAATCCGGCCAAAGTAGTCCTCTAAACTTGCTTGCAAAATCCTAAAGCCAATCCTAAAAAAACATGACTTACAACTAAGAAAAACAACAACCATAGTGAACATAATAAGAAATTTTAGAACTTTCTTACCCACTGGAACAATGCTAAAAAAACTACTTGTTCTTGCAAGTCACGTTCTCAAAATACCCCATCATATCAACTCGCAAACAACCTCAACGCTACGGAGGCCGGAATTTCACCTACGAACCCGAACCAACCGAATGGCTCCAACGCTCGCAAAAGGTCGCCGAACAGAGCGCAACTGGTCGGCGATTAAAGATGTAGACTGGCTTGACAAAGAAGGAGATCGTTGTGACTTCGACCGATTTTGTAGCGAAGAAAAGGTCGTGGCTCCGATGGACTTTTCAATCAATGCCAACGTTTGAAGGGAGAGAGACACGAAGTAGACCGGTCGGAGGTGGAAGCTAGATGAATGAGAGAAGAACAACAATGGACGAGGCGACGGGTGGAGAAGAGCAAATGAGGTGCGGTTGTGTGGCTTTCACGTGGAGGAAGAAAAAGATGAAGATAAATTGGGGTTTTTCACTCAAATTACAAAAGTAATAAGTAAAATTGTTGTTAGGTTAACTCATGACCTTTCTTTCCTTATTTTCCCATTTTTTTTCTTTTTTTTTCTTACTTAATTCTTTTAAAACCAAATTAAACTCCAAAATTAAATGAAAATAACTTTAATCTAGAAGGTTCTTAAAAGACAATTTTTACCAATTTAATCCCAAAAATAAAAATCAAATTCTTTATTAATAAATTTCTAAAGTAGTGAATTTGAGATAAATTACAAAATCTCTCATCCAAACTTTAAAAAAACTTTATTATCTTAATTCGTTCAATTTAAATATAATTTGCTCAAATTGGATTTGAAGTAAGAATCCAACTAATCTAAATTTATATCCAAAAGTATATATATATATATATATATATATTTTTTTTCTTGAAAACACGGGTCGTTACAATCTACCCACCTTAAAGAACTTTCGCCCTCGAAAGTTTTGTTGCTCAAACAACTTAAGGTACTTAGCTAATTTCATCTTCTATCTCAAGTTGCTTCTTTAGTTCTCTGATTCCTTCCAGACACTTCTCTCAAATCAAATACTCGATTCCTTTAATATCAGCCTCATTTACCATTATCTTAATAGCTTCTTTCCCCCAGTTATGAAATCCTACTTAGTTACAAGGTTCCAAATTCAACATATGTGAAGGGTCATTGACTCACTTCCTTATCAACGACACATGAAACATGTAATGCACCGCAACTTACACTAGTGGCCGAGTCAGTCCATAAGTGATTGAGGCAATGCGCTCCAAGATCTCGATGGATCTAATACACTAGGGCTAAACTTTTCATACTTATCAAAGCACATAACTCCTTTCATTGATGTCCCCTGAAGAAATACATGATCACCAATATCAAAAACTAACTCATCGCGCATGATCACGACTTCAATTACTTAATTCAAGTGCTTTGTCTAGCCTTCAACCTAGGAATGAAACGTAATAGTGAGATCTCACTGAGTGTCAACTGTCTTCTGTAAACTTTGTCGAAAATGTTAATGTAAGTGGTGAAAACCAATTAAGAGAAATTCTTATTCTTTTTCATCCCAAAAAAGGAATAGAAGAGCAGTTTATATACTAACTCTTTGGGTAAACACAAGGGTTAAAACTCATAAAAATAGAAAATAACCCAACTCCTTTTAACCAACTTCTAACTAATCTTGAATTGGAAAAGGAAATCTGGGATAATCTTGAAATAATTCTTGAAACAAATCTTTAACTTCAAGAATTGAAACAAGATCCAAGATTTGAAACAAGATTCTTTGTTTAAGAATTCAAGATTTACAAAATAACAAAATATTTACTTGGCAGTACATCAAATTGCCCAACCGCAAGATCAAACTCGTCCTCGAGTTTATTTGGAAAGAACAAACGAGTCAGGGGCATGATACTCGTATATATCAGCAATGTTGAATATAGGACCGATCCGTAATTCTCCGGGTAGCTCAAGACGGTAAGCATTGTCACCATACCGTTGGACAATCCGAAAAGGTCCCATTTTACGAGCTTTCGATTTATGGAAAGTGCTAGCAGGAAATCGCCCCTTTCTTAGGTGAATCATAACAAGATCACCTTCCTTAAACTCCTTGAATCGTCGGTGGGAATCAATCTATGTTTTATAAGAGAAAGTCATTTGTTGCAAGTGCTCAGTAACCTCTTTATGGAGTTCTACAATGCATTCCGCCATAGTCTTAGCCTCCTCATTTAAGTCAACGGGGGAAGGAATGTTGGTAAGGTCCAATGTTAATCGTGGAATTTTAGTATACACCATCTCAAAAGGACACTTCCCCGTAGATCGATTTCGCATATGGTTGAAAGCGAACTCTGCTTGAGCTAAAGTGAGGTCCCACTGTTTAGGCTTGTCTCCTCTCCAACATCGAACCAAGTTACCTAAAGTTCGATTGGTAACCTCTGTGTGGCCATCAATTTGAGGATGGCTGGTTGTGCTAAATCGTAGCCCGGTGTCAAACTTCTTCCAAAGTGTCTTCCAAAAGTAGCTCAAAAATTTAACATCTCGGTAAGAAACAATGGTTTTTGGCACAACATGTAATCGCACAATGTCACGAAAAAATAAATTGGCGATATAAACTGCATCAGAGGTTTTTTTGCATGGAAGGAAATGAGCCATTTTGCTGAATCTTTCAACAACAACTAACACTGAGTCATACCCTCGTTGTGTTTTAGGTAGGCCCAAAACAAAATCCATTGATAGGTCTTCCCAGATGGAGGAAGGAATGGGTAAAGAGGAGTATAACCCGGTGTTTTGTCCTTGGCCCTTAGCTGTTTGGCAAATGTTACATCGCTTTACAAAGTTTATGACAACTTTCCTCAATTGAGGCCAAAAGAACCTTGTAGGCCCAAAATGTTCTGCTAGGCCACCTCCATGAAGATCTTTAATCAAGGATTCCCTTAAGGAAGTGTGAGATATGCATAAGCGGTCATTTTTAAATAGAAAGCCATTGACAAGATGGAAGTCTTGGCAATTCACATGATCAAAACAGAGTTTCCAAACTTCTTTAAAGTCTTCATCACCCTCATAAGATAATGGTAAGTCATCAAAGGCTATAATTTGCCCTTTTAATAGAGTGGGGGTATTGACCTTTCTACTAAGGGCGTCTGCCACCTTGTTAGTAACCCCGGCCTTATGTTTGATTAAAAAATCAAATCGTTGAATAAATGAAAGCCATCTCGCATGCATACGGTTGATGGTTTTTGAGTTTGTAGGAACTTCAACGAGTAATGATCAGTGAAGAGTATAAACTCCTTACCAATGAGGTAGTGCTCCCACTGTTTAAGAGCGCGGACAAGCGAATAGAGCTCTTGCTCGTAGGTGCTCCACTTTTGCCTTGAGTCGCGAAGCTTCTCACTGAAATACTCAATTGGATGGTTAGTTTGGGAAAGGATTGCCCCTATGCCCACACCGGAGGCATCAACTGCAACCTCAAAAGGTTGTGTAAAATCAGGGAGAGCTAGCACAGGGGCCGTACTGAGCCGTTCTTTTAGGATCTCAAAGTTGTTTTGTTGTGCGTCCTGCCACTGAAATTTATCTTTCTTAAGGCACTCAGTCATTGGTGCTGCCAATGTACTAAAATTCTTGATAAACTTCCTGTAGAAAGAAGTTAATCCCAAGAAGCTCTGGATATCCTTGACCGATTTAGGGGAAGGCCAACTCTGGATTGCCTCAACCTTGTAAGGGTCTACTGAAATCCCATTCTTGCTTATTATAAAGCCTAGGAAGTAGATTTTGTCAGTCATAAAAGAACACTTCGCGCTGTTGATATATAGGTGGTTGAAAGAGAGTGTCTCAAATACTGTCCGGAGATGAAAGAGATGTGCCTCTCTGTTTGTGCTGTAAACAAGAATGTCATCAAAATAGACTACCACAAAGTCATTAAGATAAGGTTGTAAAACCTGGTTCATTAAACGCATAAACGTGCTAGGAGCGTTGGAGAGGCCAAAAGGCATGACAAGCCATTCAAAAAGACCCTCATTAGTCTTAAATGTTGTCTTCCATTCATCTCCCGGTCGAATTCGAATTTGGTGGTACCCACTGCGTAGATCAATCTTGGAAAAATACTTGCCCCACTTAGTTGATCTAAAATATCTGATAGACGAGGTATTGGAAACCTATACTTGATAGTGATCTTATTTATAGCTCGACTATCCACGCACATGCGCCAAGATCCGTCCTTCTTGGGGGTCAAAAGTGTTGGAACAGCACACGGGCTCAAACTTGCTTGGATATGCCCTTTGTTGAGTAAGTCTTGTACTTGTTCGTGGAGAAGGGAGAATGGAGTACTCATTAGGGCTCATGCGGTAGTGTTGCACGTTAGGGAGCATTGAACCTGGAAATCAAGTCAATATGATGTTGAATCTCCCGTAATGGTGGTAAAGTGGTTGGTATATCCATCTATTGTGGAAAATCATCAAGTATTCTCTGTACTTCTCCATGTCTGGGGTGATCTTCAACCTCATGTGTTTGACCTTTAATTACTAACGCCCACACATAAAGATCCTCTTGTTCAACAAAGGTTTTCCCTTTAAAGATAGTGAATATAGTTTTTGCCTTGGGTTCTTCCTTACTTCCTTTCTTGTCTAGGCTATTCGATGCTGGGAGGAGCACAACTTTTCGGCCCATCCAAGTGAACTCATAAGTGGTTTCCCTTCCCCTGTGCAATACTTGAAGATCATATTGCCAAGGTCTGCCCAAAAGAACATGGCAGTCAACCATGTCCACTATGTCACAAATTATTTGGTCCTTGTAGTGATTCCCAATTGATAGGGGCACCGTGCAAATAGAGTTAACTTGGGCTTCCCCTCCTTTCTTGATCCAGCTTACCTTATAAGGGTTAGGATGTGGATAAACATGGAGGTTTAAGGTTGTAACAAGTTTTTGAGAAACGATGTTTTCACTGCTACCTCCATCGATGATGACATTACAAACCTTGCCATTGATTGTACACCTTGTGCGAAATAAAGAGTGCCTTTGAGGGTATGTTTCAACCTTGGGAGTGAGCAAGACACGTTGTATGATACAAGTAACTTGTTCACCATCATCAGGACCTGCGTAAGAAGTGTCGTCTTCTTCTAGACCTTCGTCCTCTTCTCCTCCTTGTGATGGAGCGACATGCGCAGCGGAAAGCGATTTCGGACCGATGATACTCTAATTTCATCAATTTAACAAATAGTAAACATGCTCAAAAGACGGAATTAAGAAATTAGAAATACATACCATTGTAGTTCCGATTTCTTCAAGCTCCGTCGCTCTTTCCTCGTCATGAACTCTTCCAACCTCATCTCACGAACGCCCCGAGGACCACCCCAGGTAGTCCCGCTATCCTCGGCGCCGAGCAACGGAGTTGTGGGACTCCGAATTAGAAGAGAAAAGGAAAAAGAAAGGAGAAGAAGAAGAGCTAGAGAGAGAGAGGTTCAGAGGAAGAAGAAACTCAACATTTGAATTTCTCTTTAAGCTTTTGTAAACCCCAAGCTAACTTCTTCCGCAAATTGAAAACTAATCAATTTGAATACCCCTTTACATATATATCTCCTCAAAATCTACCTCTGGCCTAAATCCATATCCATATATATATTTGTTCACACGAGATTTCGAACGACGAAGGAAATTCGAACACGTGTAAATGAAATTTGATTTGAATTGATGTATTGTATGTATCAGTGCGTAGGATTACAATCTCTAATGTTTGATCCTCTGATTCTCTCTCTTAAATGTAACGTACTCGAGGGCTTCGCAGCTTGTTCTCGAGGTTGAACCTTCAGCTTCGCGTAGCGGTGAAGTCTTCAGGTGTTTGGTCTTCAAGTGACGTTCAGTCTTCAGGATTCAAAGATACATTCTTTCTCTCTCAAATGTAAATGTATCTCGAGGGCTTCGCAGCTTGTTCTCGATGTTGAATTTGGATCGAGGACTTCGTAGCTTGTTCTCGATGTTGAATTTGGATCGAGGGTTTCGCAGCTTGTTCTCGATGTTAAATTTGGATCGAGGGCTTCGCAGCTTGTTCTCGATGTTGAAGGATTGGATCGAGGGCTTCGCAGCTTGTTCTCGATGTTGAATTTGGATCGAGGGCTTCGCAGCTTGTTCTCGATGTTGAATTTGGATCGAGGGCTTCGCAGCTTGTTCTCGATGTTGAATTTGGATCGAGGGCTTCGCAGCTTGTTCTCGATGTTGAAGGATTGTTCAGTCTTCCGAGGATTCAGGGAGTCTTCGCTGTTTTGGAATTCTCTCTGAGTTCTTAGGAGAAGAAATTTTCTGAACCTTGAAAATGAAGAATGAACTCTCTATTTATAGAGTTCTCATGGGCCTGGTGGGCTTGGGCTTGGATCCAATGGGCTTGGGTCCAATGACATTTTGGGTTCAATGGGCTTTTGGGCTTTGGGCCAAATTGCCATTTAAATAACTTTCTGACCCGATTCGATTTCGAGCCCAATTGAGCTATGACCGAATTTGCTCGGCTAAGTTTATTCGATCCGCCGACCATGATGAAGACACGTGGCGACCGCTGATTGGCCGAAATTTCTCGGTCAACAAATGCCCCCTTTTTCGAGAGTTATGCACATGTACGTGTGGGTGAGTTTCGGAAAAGTTAAATTTTGAAATCGAAATGTAGGACACCCCTAATTTCGAATCCACCTCGACATATCAATTTTATCGAAATATGAAATTTGGTTCATAAATCAATTATTTTGATTGATACATCTTTCTATGCCAATTGACCAAAAAATATGAATTGGGCTTACAATTTTGATCTTTCTTATTTGGCAGAAGCTTGACTTGAATTTTAGTAGATTCTTGTGTTCTACTTTAATTCCATTTTGGATGTAGAGTAGAGTTTTGGAGTTGCCCAATTGAATTTTGAATAGGATTTGACTTTGAACTTTACTCCAATTTCGAAGTGGGATAAAATTTGGAGTATACCCAAACCGCCAGTTTCGATTTGAGACTTGAATTTAGATAAATTTTGACTCTAAATCCTGCTCGGGAATACAATTAGGAATATGTCCTTCCTTCAAGTCCAAGTAAATTTGGTTTACGTTCAAAAAATTTGCTGGACCGTGAAGAAAAATTGATGGACTCTTGACGGATATGAAGCTTGAATTTTGAGTTGAAATTTGAACTCAACTGGTGCTCATGGAACGAAATTTAGAACACGCTCCAAATCTCAATTCAACGAATGAATTAAAATTTCTCATCCAAGTTGAAGGAAATATTAAATTCTGAAGCCAATTGATAATGTAGAATCTTGTTTGGCAAAGTGGAACTTGAACGACCTTTGCTTCCCTTGATCTTGAGTTCAAGTCCAAATGTATACATATTTTGCACAAAATAAATTTGGAGTTCGCCGTCGTTGAAGATCCACACAGAACACATAGAATTTTTAGATGTTTGTAGATTTTTTGTTATGATTTTTCTTTTGTTTAAAAAAAAAATCTCTAAACCTCCGGTGCGTATGTTTTTCATTTGCTTTTTTTTCTTCCAAATCATAGCAAACCTACTTTGATTTTTTTTTTGTTTTTTTTTTAAATCTCTTAAATCTACCGTGAGATTTTCATGTTGTTGATTTTTTTTTTTCAAAATCACAGAATCACATGAAGAGTGTTTTTTTTTTTTTTTTTTTTTAAATCACATCAAAGGTTTTTTTTTCTTTTGCTTTTTTTTTTTAATCTCTTAAACCTATGATGAGATTTGTTTGTTGTTGATTTTTGTTTTTAAAATCAAAGCAAACTAGAGGCCTTTTCATTTTCTAATTTTGCTGATTTTTTTTGTTGTGTTTTTTTTTAGCTTCAAAATTTGAGGGTTTTTTTTTCTTCCTCTTTACAGATTATTTTGTTTGCTTTGTTTTTTTTTCTTTTCTTTTTTACTGATTTTTTTCTTTTAAAAAACCATAGCAAGTTTTTTGGTTTTGTGTTTTTTTTTCCTTTTCTTTTTTTAATTTTGATACTGTATCAAATTTCTTTAAATTTTTTTTTTTAAAAACCTTTTTTTTATAACATTTTGATACTGTAATTTTTTTATGGCAATCTAAAATTTGGGTTCTTTGGTGATTCCTATACTTTGGATTACTTTCTTTTTTTATATTACATGAATTTTGAATTTTGAACTGTACCTTCATATGATAATCTGTTCGTGTTACATGCAAATTGCATTGAGTCTTGCATATGCTCCGTTCATACTACATGTAATCTCACTTTACATGCCTCCTGCTCAAGTCATGTGAATATGCCTCCTGCTCAAGTCATGTGAATTTTGTATTTGACTTGAGATGTTTCTAATAAAGTACAATATTTGTGAAATGCCTGTGATTAAATAGTAACTTTAGTCTTACTTTCCTTGTGGTGGATCACAATTTTTTTTACAGCTTTAATTCTCACCGGTGACGATCATTGTCGATTTTGGTCTTGGTTCGAAGACCAGTTTCACGCCGCCGTTGATTGACTTGAGACCCATCACATGTATATTTGTTTTCACACTTTTACTCTGTTTTCTTTTATCGCTTTTGTCGCAAATTTGGACTGTATTTTTTTTGGATTGGCGCACTATTTTCTTTGGACGGGCGCACTATTTTCTTTGGACTGGCGCACTATTTTCTTTGGACTGGCGCACTATTTTCTTTGGACTGGCGCACTATTTTTTTGGCTCTCTAGCCTTTGTTTGGCGCTCTAGCCTTTGTTCGGCGCTCTAGCCTTTGTTCTGCGCTCTAGCCTTTGTTCGGCGCTCTAGCCTTTGTTTGGCGCTCTAGCCTTTGCTCGGCACACTAGCCTTTGTTTCGCGCTCTATTTTTTGCTCCGCGTATTATTCTTTTTTTGGATTCTTTTTTTATCGTCAACTTGGACTGCTTTCTTTAAATGCAAATTTGGATCATCGTTCATTTTATCGCAAATTTGTACTTGCTTTCAATTTATTGCAAATTTGGTCTTTCATCACAATTCGATCTTGCTTTCACTTTATCACAAATTCAAAACGCCCAACTTCAAGTTTAAAATAAAGTCTTGCTCCTCGGTTTCTTTTGCTTGTGTACGCGTACTTGGATTTTCAAGTGAATAAAAACTTGGATTTCTATGTTTCGCCCCACTTCAAATTTTTACCCAACGCACAACACCTGGGAACATAAACTTGAATTTCCAAGCGAATAAATACTTGGAATTCTACATTTTAATTCATTTCGAATGTCTACCAAACAACAACATTTGCATATAAACTTGGACTTCCAAGCGAATAAAAACTTGGATTTTCGTGTTTTCCTCCACTTCAAATTTTTTTTTATCTGGAATATAGACATGGATTTCCAAATAAAAACTTGGATTTCCTTGTTTTCCTTCCCCTTCAATTTTTTTCATCTGGAATATAGACATGGATTTCCAAATAAAAACTTGGATTTCCTTGTTTTCCTTCCCTTCAAATTTTTTTTTATCTGGAATATAGACATGGATTTCCAAATAAAAACTTGGATTTTTCGTGTTTTCCTTCCTGTTCACACGAGAATTCGAACGACGAATAGAAATCCGACACGTGTAAATGAATTTGAATTTGTGTTGTTGTATTGTATTTATCAGTGCGTAGTGGATTACAATCTCTAATGTATGATCCTCTGATTCTCTCTCTTAAATGTAACGTACTCGAGGGCTTCGCAGCTTGTTCTCGAGGTTGAATCTTCAGCTTCGCGTAGCGGTGAAGTCTTCAGGTGTTTGAATTTGGAGTGACGTTCAGTCTTCAGGATTTCAAAGAGTCTTTCGTTGTTTTGGAATTCTCTCTGAGTTCTTAGGAGAAGAAATTTTCTGAACCTTAGAAATGAAAATGAACTCTCTATTTATAGAGTTTTCATGGGCCTGGATCCAATGGGCTTGGGCTTTGGGCCCAATGGGTTTGGGTTTGGACCCAATGGGTTTGGGTTTGGACCCAATGGGTTTGGGTTTGGACCCAATGGGCTTTTGGGCTTTGGGCCAAATTGTCATTTAATCTTTCTGGCCCGATTCGACTTCGAGCCCAATTGCAGTTTGGCCGACTTTGCTCGGTCAAGTCTATCTGATCCCCGGTCGTGATGGAGACACGTGGCGACCACTGATTGGCCGAAATTTCTCGGTCAACACTTCCCCTTCAATTTTTTTTCATCTGGAATATAGACATGGATTTCCAAGCGAATAAAAAAAAACTTGGATTTCTTTGTTTTGCTCCGCTTCAATTTTTTTTCATTTGAAATATAGACATGGATTTCCAAATAAAAACTTGGATTTCTTTGTTTTGCTCCGCTTCAAATCAAAAATTTCATCTGGAATATAGACATGAATTTCCAAATAAAAACTTGGATTTCTTTGTTTTGTTCCGCTTCAACTTTTTTCTGGAATATGGACATGAATTTCCAAATAAAAACTTGGATTTCTTTGTTTTGTTCCGCTTCAAATCAAAAATTTCATCTAGACATGGATTTCCAAATAAAAACTTGGATTTCTTTGTTTTGCTCCGTTTCAATTTTTTCTGGAATATGGACATGGATTTCCAAAAAAAAAACTTGGATTTCTGTGTTTTGTTCCGCTTCAAATCAAAAAATTTCATCTGGAATATAGACATGGATTTCCAAATAAAAACTTGGATTTCTTTGTTTTGCTCCGCTTCAATTTTTTTCTGGAATATGGACATGGATTTCCAAAAAAAACTTGGATTCTTGTGTTTTGTTCCACTTCACATCAAAAATAATTTAATCGGGAATATAGACATGGATTTTCAAATAAAAACTTGGATTTCTTTGTTTTGCTCTGCTTCAATTTTTTTCTGGAATATGGACATGAATTACCAAAAAAAACTTGGATTCTTGTGTTTTGTTCCGCTTCAAATCAAAAATTTCATCTGGAATATAGACATGGATTTCCAAATAAAAACTTGAATTTCTTTGTTTTGCTCCGCTTCAATTTTTTCTGGAATATGGACATGGATTTTCAAAAAAAAAACTTGGATTTCTGTGTTTTGTTCTTCTTCAAATCAAAAAATTTCATCTGGAATATAGACATGGATTTCCAAATAAAAACTTGGATTTCTTTGTTTTGTTCTGCTTAAAAAAAAAGAATTTATCTGGAATGTAGACATGGATTTCCAAGTGAATAAAAAAAAACTTGGATTTCTATGTTTTCCCCACTTCAAATTTTTTTTTATGCAACACTGTATTGGGACGTCGCTTGTGGGGTCCTACACCATAAATTTGAAATGATGTATGTCTCTTAGGGTTCCCATTTTTTTGTGGAGCGGACTTTTGATTTTTTTTTAAAAAAATATGAAGCAAAGCTGGTAGGGCTTACACCATCAACCTTAATCGGTGTGTCCCTTCGTAGTGGAGCAAATGTCCCGACTTCCTTTGTCGGCGTTGCGATGCTCCCAAACTATATTTTCACTATGTGTGATACCGGTGCATCAACTTAGGGATATATTTTTCCTCTGCAACGTAACCAATATGTGAGCGTACCTAGCGGGGCCAACACTTAAACTTGGAGTGTCATTGTGGCGATGTACACTTCTCGTTCAGGATGTTGCTCTGAATGATGACGTCGTCTTTCAGGCTGTTGTTGTTAAAATTCCTCTCATTTGTACCATACGTCGTTTCTTTTGTCATATTTATCATTATCTCATTTTTACTTGATGAGGTGAAGTTGAAACTTTGAACTTGAAGATGAGGTGACAGAGCATTGAATTCAGAGATGAAGCGACGAGACCTCCAAAATCTAACTTAAACTCAATACTTGAGGCAAGTAAGGCCAAAAATTAAGCTTGAAGCGAGCGATGCCTCGAACTTGAACCTGTAGCGAGCAACACATTTTTTTAACTTGAAGCAAGTGACGCTCAATCTTGAACTTTAAGTGAGCAACGCTTGGTCTTGAAACGACCAACGCTTTAATTTGAAGTTCAAATTGAGGCGACCAACAATAGAGCTTGAACTTGAAGCGGGAAACACTCAAACTTGAAGTTGAAGTTTAAGCGGGCCACACCCGGTCTTGAACTTAAAGGCGAGCGACGCTTGATCTCTAACTTGAAGTTGACACGAGACGACATCGACTTTAAAGATCACCTAAACTTTGAAGATGAAACAATCACCTAAACTTTGAAGATGGAGTAACAACCTCGATTTTGAAGATCACCTAAACTTTGAAGATGGAGCGACAACTTTGACTTTGAAGATCACCTAAACTTTGAAGATGAAACGATCACCTAAACTTTGAATTTGAAATGACCAACACTCGAATTTGAAGTTGAAGCGAGTAAAGCCTAATGTGCGTACGAAGCTTGTACCTTCACCTTAGTGGTAGTGTGAACGTTCAGCTTGTAGCATCACCCTAAGAGTAGTGCACGCGCTCAACTTGCAATGTTGCTTTACAAAGGAAAATAACATCTTTGTTGTGTCCCCTTTATTGATGATGTCGATGCTCGAGCCGCGGCTGCAGTTCGCGAGCTGCTAGAGGGTTCACGTGAGGAGCTGAAAGAGTTTCAGTGGATGCCTTGATTTATGTATTTTGTTTTTGTTATATTCCTTGTATCTTCTTCTAGAATTCTCTTATGTAAATGCAATTTTTGGATTGTTTCTTGCTTACTGATTGTGTTAAGAACAATCATTTGACTCGCCTTAACTCATTTTGGAATAATTTTTTTTTTTTATATATTGTTGTGACTGAACTAAATTTTTTAGTTGCCTACATACCCTTGAATGAAAGGGATCAAGTCATAACGTAGTTCAAATCAATATTTATTTTTTTTGGGGGTCGTTCACCTTTTAAGCTCGTGCGGGCCAGGAGCAACATGTAGTTTATACTCTTACGTTAAGGAGTATTACATTTCAAAAGATCTTATCTTCATCATGGTCTTGATCAGATCTTTCGTTTGTAGGATTGGTTAGAATGATGATATTTTTCTTCACCTTCAAGGAGCCTTCTGTATTTATGAGAACAGATAATTTCCTCTTCATGCGGGAAGGAACACGACTATGAATCTTCTTGTCGCTATTTACTTCATCGAAGAGTCTTGCCCCTACGATCTTCATCTTTCCTTCTTGTTGATCACTTGTCCCTTTGAGGCGATCAAAAACAGATGTTGAAGGTCGGTCTTTCTTTGATGTGGAGACACTTAACCTTTGGAAAGCTGAAGTTCGAGTGGAGGTAGAAGTTAGACATGAATTTTCTTCTTTTGTCGCGGCCATACTCATCCTTTGGAAGACCGAAGTTCGAGTAGTTGGAGGCTTAATGCGATTGAAGACAGAGGTTCTTTGGTCGACTTCTTTTGAGTCGCTGACTTCTTCTGCATTGATGTAGCATGAACTTGCACAAATTTCTTCCTTTTTCTTGATGGGAAGAAAACTTCTTGAGAAAAATTCTTTTAAAGTCACCCGTCGTCGAGGTTGAGAAAAATATTTGCTTTCTCTTCTCTCGTGTTTAGGCTTCCTTGAATTGATTCTTCTTTTCTTCTTTGAAAGTTTATTGTTTCGTTTATCATCTCGAAATATGCAATCTTCTTTCTGGACAGGTCTTTGTCGTCGTATTTTCTGACGAGCCACGACGGTCCAACCTTTATCCTCATTTCCGACGGCCTCAGGTTTTACCAAAGAAATTTGCTTTGGGGTTTCATGTCCGTATCGAACGATTATAGGTTCGCAAGTCCCGAACTGGATCAAACTCTCCTCTTGCTTCTTAGGAGAGACAGAAGATAATTGAACGCCGGAGTTCAATGTTACAGCGGCGTGATTTGCTTGAGCTATCTCGTCGAGATCCAGCTCAATCTTCTTTTAACTAGCTAACTTCATGATTAGCTCTTTCAAGACGAAGCATTTGCCTACAGGATGACTGACGACCCGGTGGTATTTGCAGTAGTTAGGATCATTTACCTTTCCTAACTCCTCCGGTCGTTTGCACTCTGGCAGTTGGATGAGTTGCGTTTCCAGCAATTGCTCTAACATATCAGGGATGTCAGAGTCTGGAAACGGGTAGATCTTTTCTTGTCTTTCTTTCAACGTAAGGCGACGTCTTTCGCCTTTGTCATTTATGGCTTCCGTTTTGTTTTCCTTCGCTTTGGAGAAAAACCTTAAAGGGGCCGTGTTGACGACCATGGATTCTTTCACGACATTCTTCGTGATTTTCCCAACGCTCTTCACTTCTGTCTTTGTTTTCTTTACGTCGGGGATTAAGAGGTCTTTGTTTCCTCTATTGGCAATACTCAACTCCATATCATGGGCGCGAGTTGCCAATTCCTCGAATGTTTGGGGCTTTATCCCTTGCAGGATGTAGTGAAGTCCCCAATGCATGCCGCCGATGCACATCTCGACAGCAGACACTTCCGTGAGCCGGTCCTTGCAGTCGAGACTCAACGATCTCCAGCGGTTAATGAAGTCGACGACAGGCTCGCCCATTCTTTGGCTAGCATGTGAGAGTTCTGACATGCTGACTGTTCGCCTCGTGTTGTAGAAGCGATTCAGGAAGTCTCTTTCAAAATGCTCCCAACTGTCGATCGTCTCGGGTTCCAAGTCGGTGTACCAGTCAAAGGCGTTTCCTTTCAAAGTTCGGACGAATTGCCTAACCAGCAAGTCTCCGCGAGTTCCAGCATTCTCGCATGTTTCGACGAAGTGGGCAATGTGTTGTTTAGGATTGCCCTTCCCATCGAATTGTTGAAACTTTGGCGGCTGATACCCAATGGGCATTCTTAAGTTGTCGATCCTCTTGGAATACGGTTTGGTATACAAGAGGGTGCTTTGGGCTGGTCCACCGTACTGGACTCGGATGGTGTTCGTAATCATGTCCTGCAGTTGTTGGACAGATAAGGAAGCGACTGACGTCGAGTGTTGTGCTTGGTCTTCCTGGATGACCATTTTTTCTTTGTCATTCTTTCTGGCCGCAGGAGTTAGGCTTGACTCCGCGACCTCACGGCTCTGCATCTGACTCCTCAGTTGGGCAATCTCGAAGTCTTTGTCCTCGACTGCTTTCATCAGGAAGCTGATTTTCTTTTCCATTTCAGCCATCGCTTCGTCGTTAGTACGCGCATCCGCCATCATTACAGATACGCTGGAGTCAGACACCTTCTACGGCTGATCAGAGGAGGGAACAACCTCATCGAACAAAGGATTGTTCTTGATGATTATCCCAACCCGCTCGGACTCCGTCAGTCGTTTGTATATTTTGCGCACGATGGCAGGAGTGTGTTCGCCCGTCTGCGAGACTTCTTTGATGACGCGGCTGCGGGTGGTAGGTCCCCTGTAAGGGCTGTTGGAACTGGCAGCCTGGAACGTTGTCTTCTTTGATGCCATTGTTAATTTTTTTGTTGAGAGAGAGAGATGAAAGGTAGAGATGTCCCACTAGGCGTGCCAATCTGTTCACACGAGATTTCGAACGACGAAGGAAATTCGAACACGTGTAAATGAAATTTGATTTGAATTGATGTATTGTATGTATGAAATTTGATTTGAATGGATCAGACCCCTTATTTGGTTGATCAGACGAGGGAACAAATTCATCATACAAGAAATTTTCCTGAATGATTATCCCTTCACACGCAGACTCTGTCATTCTTTCCTCCATAACATTTATTTCAGTCATCATGACAGATCCTACGTCAGAATTGAGCTCAAATAGAGGGTTACACCTGACAACAAATTCGTCAATTGTAGATGCCCCGCCAATGTCATTCTTTTTTCCATAGTATTTGTTTCAGTCGTTGTGACAGATGCTACGTCAGAATCGAGCTCGAACAGAGGGTTACACCTAACTAGAAATTTGTCACTCGTAGATGCCCCTGACGATGTCATTACCCCGCTCACAATTGTGACAAAATCATGTGGACAATCGTGGGGAGTAGAACCCGTGTAGGGGTTGTTCATGACAACGGTTGTTGAAGGAGTTTTGAACGACATAACTTCACTTGTCTTTGAGATGAGGGAAAGAGATGAGAGGTAGAGATGTCCCACCGGGCGTGCCAATCTGTTCACACGAGATTTCGACGAAAGATAGAAATTCGAACACGTGTAAATGAAATTTGAATTTTGTATTTGTATATATCAGTGCGTAGTGGATTACAATCTCTAATGTTTGATCCTCTGATTCTTTCTCTCTCAAATGTAAATGTGTTTCGAGGGCTTCGCAGCTTGTTTTCGATGTTGGATTTGTTTCGAGGGCTTTGCAGCTTGTTCTCGATGTTGAATTTGGATCGAGGGCTTTGCAGCTTGTTCTCGATGTTGGATTTGTTTCGAGGGCTTTGCAGCTTGTTCTCGATGTTGGATTTGTATCAAGGGCTTCGCAGCTTGTTCTCGATGTTGGATTTGTATCGAGGGCTTCACAGCTTGTTCTCGATGTTGGATTTGTATCGAGGGCTTCGCAGCTTGTTCTCGATGTTGGATTTGTTTCGAGGGCTTTGCAGCTTGTTCTCGATGTTGAATTTGGATCGAGGGCTTCTTAGCTTGTTCTCGATGTTGGATTTGTATCGAGGGCTTTGCAGCTTGTTCTCGATGTTGAATTTGAATCGAGGGCTTCGCAGCTTGTTCTCGATGTTGAATTTGGATCGAGGGCTTCGTAGCTTGTTCTCGATGTTGAATTTGGATCGAGGGCTTCGCAGCTTGTTCTCGATGTTGAATTTGGATCGAGGGCTTCGCGTAGCGGTGAAGTCTTCAGGTGTTTGAACTTGGAGTGGTGTTCAGTCTTCAGGATTCAGGGAGTCTTGTGAATTCTCTCTGAGCTCTTAGGAGAAGAAATTTTCTGAACCCTGAAAATGAAGAATGAGCTCTCTATTTATAGAGTTCTCATGAACCTGGTGGGCTTGGGCCTGGATCCAATGGGCTTGGGTCCAATGAACTTTTGGGTTCTAGGCCCAATGGATTTTTGGGCTTTGGGCCAAATTGCCAAGACTCTTCAAAGGAAACAAAGGTTCTACATGTCCCACTGGGCGTGCCAATCTGTTCACACGAGATTTCGAACGACGAAGGAAATTCGAACACGTGTAAATGAAATTTGATTTGAATTGATGTATTGTATGTATCAGTGCGTAGGATTACAATCTCTAATGTTTGATCCTCTGATTCTCTCTCTTAAATGTAACGTACTCGAGGGCTTCGCAGCTTGTTCTCGAGATTGAACCTTCAGCTTCGCGTAGCGGTGAAGTCTTCAGGTGTTTGGTCTTCAAGTGACGTTCAGTCTTCAGGATTCAAAGATACATTCTTTCTCTCTCAAATGTAAATGTATCTCGAGGGCTTCGCAGCTTGTTCTCGATGTTGAATTTGGATCGAGGGCTTCGCAGCTTGTTCTCGATGTTGAATTTGGATCGAGGGTTTCGCAGCTTGTTCTCGATGTTAAATTTGGATCGAGGGCTTCGCAGCTTGTTCTCGATGTTGAAGGATTGGATCGAGGGCTTCGCAGCTTGTTCTCGATGTTGAATTTGGATCGAGGGCTTCGCAGCTTGTTCTCGATGTTGAAGGATTGTTCAGTCTTCCAAGGATTCAGGGAGTCTTCGCTGTTTTGGAATTCTCTCTGAGTTCTTAGGAGAAGAAATTTTCTGAACCTTGAAAATGAAGAATGAACTCTCTATTTATAGAGTTCTCATGGGCCTGGTGGGCTTGGGTCCAATGACATTTTTGGTTCAATGGGATTTTTGGGCTTTGGGCCAAATTGCCATTTAAATAACTTTCTGGCCCGATTCGATTTCGAGCCCAATTGAGCTATGACCGAATTTGCTCGGCTAAGTTTATTCGATCCGCCGACCATGATGAAGACACGTGGCGACCGCTGATTGGCCGAAATTTCTCGGTCAACAATATTACTTACCAAATATATATATATATATATATATATAATTATTATTATTACTAAAAATAATAATAATAATTTTATTTATTAACTTTTTAATAAATAAAAAATATATATATATATATATATATATATATATATTATTATTAATTAAACTTTTTAATTAATAATTATTATTTAATTCAATATCAAATATTAATTAAATAATATGATTAAACCCGGTTTTCCGAAAACCGACTTTTTTACACATGAATCATATTCATGTTTTAGGCCATTTCCATATTTAAATCATATTTAAATATGTTCATCCTTCTTCCATAAACCGAATTTGAACAATTCAAATTCTTTTTTTTTTTCTTTTTTTTTTCTTTTATACTGTTGCATGACGTTATCCGAGCTAGCCAGGAGAACCTAAAGGACCTACAGATCATGAGCTCCAACGATACGAGATTATTCGGTCAAAACTCTTTTAACCCGAATCAATCAACTTTCGTTAACCCCCAGAGACTCCACTATAGTCTGAGGGTTGCACTCTCCTCACTGTAGATATATTGTGTCCTCTTGATATAACCATCAACGGTAAGTCGATCCTTCACAGGTTGTTCGTAATCACAGCTGGGTCATTTAAACTGTTTAACCCCTGCATTACATCTTGTTCCTTAAGTACCACTGACACCTCTAATGAACAATAGATCTGTGGTCCAACCATCAGATCAATATAACTCTCTCATCACATGAGAGTGTGAGCTCACATTGTTCAAGCCCCAGAGTCAGCTATTAAGGGAACAACCTATCTACTAACCCTGAAGAGCGGTTTAGGAGTGAATTTCAATCTTGCTACACTATGTCCCCAGCTACTTATTCGGCTTTATCCCCAAGTTGGTAGGCTTATTGAGCGGGCATTTCGCCACTCTCACCCGTACAAGTCAAAGGATACTTCCGAATAAGCAGGAGTTCATAGCAAGCTCAGGATTAAGCTCGAGTTACCTAGGCCATCAAAATGTATAAGTCGGTCTCATCAGTAAACGGAGTTATAAAGAGAGAGCGACTTAATTCGCGATTCGGTCTTATGCAAACTCTTTGCACAGGACGCCCTCACTCGCACATCTCCATGTGAAACGATTCGGATCACATCGTTTTGTACAATACAAAGTGAGCCGCATCCCATAGTGTTACCAGGATAAGGTACCCAGCCTTATCCGTATACTATAAACCGTTTTGACTGACTACTTGAGCCTGATCCACAATCATGTCATACATGAAGCTCAAGTACTCATATTCAGCCAAGGGTGTTGGTCATTGGTATAGGTTAAACCAAACACGTTTCACTTTATTCCAGTAAACTTCTTTACTGAATAAAACTAATAACTCTTTATTCTAAATAGAATATTTACAAACATAACAGTTTACAAACCACGAGGTTTAGGACATAAAACCCAACAAACTCCCACTTGGACTTAAACGTCCGTGGTGTACATGTTAGGTAGAGAAAACTAATATATCATATATCAGAAGCTTTCTCCCACTGTCCTCTCCAGCAACTCGAAGCCCTAGACTCTTCTAGGTGTCTCTCAAACACTTTAGCCATGAGAGACTTAGTAAACTAATCAGCATGAAGTACTACAAGGCTTTCCATGTGACCATCACATCTCATCATAGCACTATCTGCGAGCTCAACTTATAAACATATTGCTGCTTCACAAGCTGCAAATAGACTTAGCTACCAACGAGGAATCAACAATACAACTCTTGTATTCTACTCCTCTAAGTACAAGGACAAAACTTTAACCGGAATCCAATCCAATTGGACTAATATTACTGACAGCTCCCACTTCATAGCACATATGGGGTCATGTATCTCAAAAGATACACCTGATCTCCAATATGTAAATGCACTTGGGTGCATCTCGTATCCTCAACACTTGAGGTGTCTCAGGAAACCATTTCCATAGACCATCGAATATTGACAACAACTTGTCAATAAAAGAGTTTAGAGACAGCACTAGCGATTTGTTCTTACGACTTAGATCAACCTGAATCCATAGAACAAACTAAACCTACCTCCAAATCAACTATTTGGGAATGGGTCGCTAGTTAATGCTTATTGTCAGAAAAAGAATCCTACATCATTCTCAATGATCAGGACATTAATTACGGAACGAACTATGAAAGCTACAACATTGACTAAACCCTAGTCAAACAAGGTTTATCAAATTATTGTTCAAACTTTTGTTCAAAGCCATAAGATTTGATCACCATATCAAACCTTACAATTCAGGATAAAGATGCTTATTCTAATTCATAAATGAATCGAATAAGCTGGCAAACCATTTGCTCTTTGTCCTCGAATTATGAATCTATCTGGTTGAGACTTATAGATACTTTGATCAAGATAGCTATTCTGCAGGAAAGCTAACTTGACATCCACTTGCCTTATTCTATGAAGATAGAACATGACCATGACAATGGATAAGAGTCATCTATTTAACTTACGTCTGGCAACAAGAGAAAGAGAGTATACACAATAAACCCTTTCTCTTCGGGACAATCCCATTACCAGAAAGTCAAGCCATAAAGGTTTTCACCTTAGTGGCTTGGTCTCAATACCAACCATAGATTTGTGGCTTTGAGCCATTTGGCCTTGTCTATGTGATCCATTGCCTAATTAAAGACAACGAATCCTCAATGTTATCATCAAGTATGAGAACTTTGAGTTAAACACAAGCCAGTGCAGCGGATCGGGTTGTCCTACAACCCTCCCACTACATTGAGGCTTTCTCAACGGTTGAGAAACTCTAGTTTGATCAACAACCTTTGTTGATATCTCTTATAGCTTTCGTTAATACTGTGAGTCTTAACACGCTAGTTGTTTTCGAGTTTAATAGAACACATCAGTATATATCTTTTGCTAAATGAACTGTTCATTATAAAACCAAAAGATATAATATACAAGTGTTCAGTTTAAACCAGAAATATAGACAATAATTACATATAATAAATGTTATTATCTCTATACAACAACTACAAAGTCTCACACTAGTTCAGCTGGAACGATATCTCCATATCTCACAGCTAGAAAACAACTGTCAGGAACTAGTTTCCTGTAGAAAAACAAACATGGATAGTGGTTCCTGAAGACATCCAGGTATGACATTCATATCCACTAAACTTGTTTTGACAAATAAATCACATTTATCTTGTCGTTCTTTCTCAGCCTGTTTCTCAGCAAGGTATTTGGAGAAGTTACGCTTCCAATACCCATCTTCATTACAATGGAAACATTTTCCTTTGTCTGAAGACTTCATCTTGCGAACAGTAGGGGCTTTGCCATTTCTCCTGTTACTCTTCTTCTTCTGAATAATCTCATTACTCAGAGAAGCAGACTTAGGCTTACTCCCTGACGCCAACCTCTCAAGGAATTTCTTTGAAATGACAACATTTGCCTCCTTCTCTATTCCTTTGGAAGTGTACAGAGACTGTTAAGTCTGAAATGACGATGGTAGCAACGTTTACTTCTGCCGCATTAAAGTGGACCATCATGTTAAGGACAAGCTCCCTAACAGAGGTATCCTCCACTATGCGAGAGTTATAAACGAACTTGAGGACTTCATTACGAAGTGATGAGGACGATTGTCCACCATTGCTTGTAATGAAGACATGATTTCCTTTACGGAAATCATAACCTCATTCTACTTGCACAAGGCATCAAATATGCTTGCCAAGATATAGATTTGGGCTTTATCAATAGCCCTAATCCATCCATCGTATGCATCTCGAACACTTCGAGATGCACTCGAGCCAAGAGCTGAAGGACATTCCTCCGTTAAGACAAACCTCAGGTCGTCCAGAACCAGAATCGTATTCAGGTTCGACTTCCAAGTTCCGTATTTCTCTCCGGTTAACTTGTCGTGAGCTAACAACTGTATAAACGAGCTCGACATGCCGAAAAAGAATGTAAAACTATTAGTGAAACGGTTTTAACCTATTTAAACCAATTAAAAAGTTTAGCAGTAAATAAAGTACCCAAACTCTTTATTTACTCGCAACGATACTTTAGTAAGTCAGAATGGTCGCTGCCGAATGGCAGTCGAGTCACTCCTTTACTAAATCAAGACATTCTTGACTAAATGCTAACTCCAGAATAACTCATATTCCTATAGCATCTTAGTTATCGTTTTTGGTCTGGATTTACTAACTCCTTAGCAAATCCCGTAAGTGTGACCCTCCATTTTTAGAACGCACAGAACAACCCCAACATAGCAACCGAATGGAATGTCAGTGTTGGGAATGGCCCTATGTTTTACTATCCATAAATGGTGACTGAGATGTTCGATCTCCCATGCCCTGCCCTCCATATGGATGGTGCCACTAAGAGCAACCTGCAGGCGGAACATGAGAATCTTACGGTTCAATCCAATGGAGGAGACCATAGGATGTACTGACGTACTTCCTTCTCCCACTTACTATAGATACTTACTCCATTCACCTTGCTATTGAAAGTTGCAAATATCATCCGAATGGGGTTGCCCTATTGACAACACGAGGCCGAGCAAAATTCTCACGTTGTGAACTATAGGGAGTGCGTAGCAGGAGAGGGATATATCATATATTCCTTCTCAACATTTCTACTAAGCATTGTGGACGGTGTTTAGGGTAAATACTCAAGTTTTATCTGGCTAAGTAAATAAAACCTTAAGTTTAGGCAAACTATTTACCTGAGATGTCTAGGTTATTAACAAATTTAATTAACCTCACACCTCTCCCGCACGCTCATAAAGCCTGGTTAACTTTACTCAAGTACCGGTTAGTCCCCAGGTAGGAGGTGATCCGTCAATTCATTTTCCTCCAACCTTAGACAAGAGTTCTCCGGGTGAGTTTCTCATAACCTTAGCATTTACGAGATAACGACCTATTTTATCTAATAAAACAGACCGAACCATTTAACCCTAAATGAGCATGCCACTTATCTTTGTTATAGATTTTAAAAGTCTAAGTCATTTTTACAACACTTGCAAAAACAGACTTTCTATAACAACTATCTATATGCTTCTCAAACATACAAACGCTAAGGCATGACAAGTTGAATATTTAACTTCATAATCAATATAACGTTTATATCGATTATGCTTTAAAAATACAAATCCTAATTCATAAATTAATATAACACTTATATCAATTTTTACGAATTAAGCATGCATCCTATACATTATAACAATTATAACATACATTATGCATCTAAAGTTGGAAGTTTAATTTCATAATTAATATAACACTTATATTAATTATTCTATTTAAACAAACAACAACTAATTCATGAATTAATATAACTCTTATATTAATACCCATGAATTAAACATGCATTCGATATATTATAACACTTATAACCTACAATATGCATAAAACCAGGGCAACCTATGTTGTATATTTAATTTCATAATTAATATAACACTTATATCAATTATTCTATTAAAAATGCAACATCTAATTCATGAATTAATATAACTCTTATATTAAAACTCATGAATTCTATATTATAACACTTATAACATATTTCAATGCATGGAGCTCAGCCTCATCATTGGGCCGGGTCGGGCCGGCCCGGCCCAAAGAATCAAAGGCCCAAGTTTGGCCTAGGCCCAAGCCCTTTGGGCCTAAGCCACTGTTTGGGCCGGGCTTGGGCCGGCCCGACCCCTAAAACATAGGTCCATAGCCCAATCTATGGGCCAAACTCAATGGGCCAAAATTGGATCGGGCCTAGATCGGCCCTTTGGGCCGGGCTTGGGTTGACCCTTTAAATAAAAACTTTATTTTTAAATATAAATTTTGCATGAGATTAAAGTTTATTTATAGAAAATAAATCTCCTTCAAACTCAAAAGTTTCGATGTGGGACAAAAATATGATAGTTTTTGGATAATGTATGCATTTTCAACTATCTCTCCATGACTATCACATAAAAATAATAATTTGAAGATAATATTTTCTTTGTAAACTTAAAAAATTTGAAATTAAAAGATTTGAAAATTTTAAAATAATAATTAAAATTAAGAACAATGGATATAATAAACAAAAGTTTGAAAAAAATTGAGAGCATAAACACAAAAACACTTAAGAGTGGAAAATTGAGAGAAATTGAGATTGAGAATTAGAATGGTGAATAAAGAAAATTGGAGAGAAATTGAGATTGAGAATTAGAGTGGTCAATAAAGAAAATTGAGGTCATATTTATAGAAATTTTTATATTTAAAAACACAAAATATTATTATCTAATAGATATAAAAATATATATATATAATATATATATATATATATATATATATATATATATATATAAAATATTTAGATTAATTTAGAAAAGTAATTTGCCTTCTTTTAGTTTTTATTTTTTAATTAATTTTTAAAATATAATAATTAGCTTTGGGAAGTTATTTTTCTTTTAATAATTTTTTCTCTTTTTTTTTAACAATTATCATCATTTTTTTCTTTTTTTTCTTATATCATGCATGCATGTAGGCCATAAGTAGTCATGATGATATTTTTCATTTTTTTCTAGATTATTATTATTATAATTTATATATAATAAATTATTATATTGGATCGGGCCTTTGGGCCGGCCCAACGAGCCGATCCAAATACGGCTCGAACGGGCCGGCCCATGGGCCGATCCAATTAAAAAAAAATAGATCCATATCCAATCCGATGAATGAAAGGGTTGGGCTGGGCCGGGCCGGTCAACCGTTGACCATGGGCCGGGTTTGGATCGGGCTTGGGCTGGACTTGGGCCGGCCTTTGGGCTTCGAGCCCGATGATGAGGCTGACATGGAGCATGCTTCCTATGGTGGGATTTTAAATCTATATGGCATACTATATGCACATACAAACATGGAATTTAATTAAAACATACATTCGCAATGCATAATTAATTAAACACACTAAAGTGGATCGATTTTGGCATTTAGCAAGCAATAACTATTTTATTACAAGCTTGAACAACAAGCTACGTCTTGAGCGGACTTCGAACTCTTCGCACCGCCTTTGACCAGCTTGCTTCCTCCGAACGCTTCGGCCAATTTTTCTTCGAATTTCTCTTCGTATTGCCTAGAACGAGTTGAACTTATACCGAACATTTCGGCGAGCTCCAAACTCAAGCTTCTTGCACAAAGAAACCTATATGGACTCTAATGACTCTAAAAATAAAGACTCTTTTAGCACGCATTAAAGCCCATACATTCTCGGGCAATTACAAATAATGAAATTCAAATAGAAACTATGCCAAAATCGATTTTCACTTTAGACGCCAATTCAGAAACAATTTCTAAATTAAAATACCCACCAACTTAAATTGATGCAAATTGAGTTAATCACAAAATCGCTCTGATACCAATTGATGGAGCGACATGCGCAGCGGAAAGCGATTTCGGACCGATGATACTCTAATTTCATCAATTTAACAAATAGTAAACATGCTCAAAAGACGGAATTAAGAAATTAGAAATACATACCATTGTAGTTCCGATTTCTTCAAGCTCCGCCGCTCTTTCCTCGTCACAAACTCTTCCGACCTCATCTCACGAACGCCCCGAGGACCACCCCAGGTAGTCCCGCTATCATCGGCGCCGAGCAACGGAGTTGTGGGACTCCGAATTAGAAGAGAAAAGGAAAAAGAAAGGAAAAGAAGAAGAGCTAGAGAGAGAGAGGGGTTCAGAGAAAGAAGAAACTCAACATTTGAATTTCTCTTTAAGCTCTTGTAAACCCCAAGCTAACTTCTTCCGCAAATTGAAAACTAATCAATTTGAATACCCTTTTACATATATATCTCCTCAAAATCTACCTCGGGCCTAAATCCATATCCATATATATATATATATATATATATATATATATATATACATATATATATATATATTACTTACCAAATATATATATATATATATATATAATAATTATTATTATTATTAAAAATAATAATAATAATTTTATTTATTAAACTTTTTAATAAATAAAAATATATATATATATATATATTTTTATTAATTAAACTTTTTAATTAATAATTATTATTTAATTCAATATCAAATATTAATCAAATAATATGATTAAACCCGGTTTTCCGAAAACGACTTTTTTACACATGAATTCTATTCATGTTTTAGGCCATTGATAACTTCATTTTGGATCTATTAAATACTTCCTAATTGTAGCTAAAGTCCGCGTTTAATTTGTTAATATATCTCGTTTGTAGGAGAAATGCGGCAAAGAGCTCGTGCGTCCGTTAGACCCGTTCGAGAGCTTAAAGTGGAGTTTTAACGCTCCGAGAGTGCGTCGGGAAAGGAGAAGTTGATCCGTGAAGAAACGGGCCAAAACCGCCTAGGAGAGGCAAAGTTCCAGCCCCCCAACCCGAGAGCCAGCGTCGAGCTATAGCGTCGAGACGCTGGCTCAACGCTGGAAAAACCCGAGAGCAAGCGTCGAGTGATAGCGTCGAGACGCTAGCTCGACGCTGCCCAAGCGTCGAGACTCTGCTTGGCGTCGAGACGCTCCGGAGGAGGCGCGCGCAGGAAAATCATCGGGGCAGCGTCGCGACGCCATCGAAGGCGCGCGCGGATTAATTAGGGCGCAGCGTCGAGACGCTGGCCTAGCGTCTCGACGCTACGACGACTGCAGCTTCTGTTTAAGACGATTTCTGCGCCATTTTAGAGGAGAGTTAGACATTTTTGGCGATTCTTCTTCTTCTTCCTCTCAATTTTCTTCTGGTTTTCCTTTAGCTCAGCCATTGTTGGCATGTTATTGAGCTTTCTTTTCATTGTAACTCGTTGATGACGCCTTCCATGGCCATTGTTGGAGCGGAATTGACAACCCGCGCCATGAGTGGCTAAGGTAAGGGTGAACGGTTTGGGGATTTATAAGGGATTTATTGTTAGACATTTTAGTTTTGATAATCTATACATTTGATTATGCATATTGGTGGCTGTTTACTTGCATTTATCTTTCTTGCTTAATCCAACGCGCATGTTAGATTTCTACGATTGACACTCGAGTTTTCTTGCATGTTTTGTAAGTTAAAGAGTAGCGATGTCGTGCCTCTCACTGCTCGACTAAGTAACACAAAAAGATAAAACTAAATCGGAGTATCGAGTTGTGTAGGATAGTTGTTGATTGCATACAGCGTTTGCGGGCAATCTACTAGCAATTTGATTTCACGCTTGAGTGTTCGTCGCGGTTAGCTAGTAACTGTCTAGAATTAACTTAGGGCTGATCACCTTAATGTAATTTTGGATAACGTATAATTGGAACTGTGTGGTCTGATTAATATCTATGGAGTCGGCTACCTTGGGGCTTCTCGGGTAGTCGTCCGTGTGTATAATAAACTGCATGCCATGAATAAAGTATTAAATGATAAATTGAAATTGTCTAGCAATTAATCCCGAAACTCCCAAGCCGTGCACGCATTTTTCTGCTTGTTATTCTTTCGTTAGCGTTTTACTGCTTTCCTTGCATGTTAAACAAATCCCCCGTTACAAAATCAATCAATTAATTCCAATCTCATTAGTAATTTCAATCTACCTTCTCCTTGGATCGACCCTGTTACCACTGGCTTCAAAGCCTTGGTTATAGGCATATAAATCGTATTTTGGCAAGCCTCGACAGCTTGAGATTAGAGCGATAATTCAAAATATCGACTACCAAAATTGGCGTCGTTGCCGGGGAGTAGGCAATTTGATTGAGTTTATGATTGAAGTTTGAATTTGATTGATTGATGGTTGGCTGAAAAATTTTCTGTTTGTATGTTGTATGTTTAAATTTTTGTTTGTGTATCACCCGTTCCTCTGAGGTTAGTGGATTGCAGTTTATCCCAGAAATCGACAGAGAGGAGCGGCGGTTACGGAGAGAAGCCCGGGAGGGGCAAAGACCGTTTGAAAGAGAAGAAGGCAATCCCTTCTTGGTTGAGGAGATGGCGCAAGGTGATGCGCCGCGGACGCTTAAGCAGCTGGCAGCGCCAGATCTGAACCTGCAGCCCCTGTGCATAAACTACCCCGTGGTAGCAGGTAACTTCGAATTAAAGTCAGGTTTAATTCACCAGTTACCTTCTTTTCATGGCAACGCAGGGGAGGACGCGAACAAACACCTGATGGAATTTCACTGCGTCTGCGCGGGGATGAAGCCCGCTGGAGTCACGGAGGAGCAGCTGAACATGAGGGCATTCCCCTTCACGCTCAAGGACAAAGCCAAGGATTGGCTATATTATCTGCCCTCCGGATCGATCACCACGTGGCAGGACATGAAGAGGGTATTCCTGGAGAATTATTTCCCTGCGTCCTTGGCCACTACACTACGGAAGAGAATTTACGGGATCACCCAGGATGTCGGTGAGTCCCTGCACGAGTACTGGGAGCGATTTGGGCGCCTGTGCGCCAGCTTCCCACACCATCAGATTGCCGATCAGTTCTTGATCCAGTATTTCTACGAGGGGATGACGCCCCACGACCGGCAAATGATTGATGCAGCGAGCGGCGGGGCCTTGATCGACAAGACCCCAGTCGAGGCCAAACAGCTCATAGCAAACATGGCAGCAAACTCGCAGCAGTTTGGTATTCGGGGGCAAGGACAAGTCCATGGGATGACCCAGAACCATTAAATGACTGAAATGAGGGCCCAATTGGCCGAGATAGGAAGTATGTTGAAAAAAATCGTTGGAGGAACCCGCGAGGCGGAGGAGGTGAATGCAATCGGGGGGTACGCTTCCAATCCGAGGAAGTACGACCCATATTCAAACACGTATAACCTCGGTTGGCGCGATCACCCCAACTTCAGCTACGGGAACAGGGAAGGACAATCTCGCTTCCAGGGCCAGTCTCACGATAGGCCTAACCCTTCCACCAAGGCTCAAGCCTCGAGCTCCTCCAGCTCACTAGAAGAGATGGTGAGAACCATCGTGACGAGCACCAGCCAGTTTCAAAAAGAAGCTCGAGAAGAGCTTAATTCTCACAAGGCCGAGCTGTAGAATCTGAACAAGCAGCTGACACAAATGGCGGTGTCTATTAGTAAGATTGAGAGCAAGAGCTCAGGGAAGCTTCCTTCCCAAACCACGGTCAACTCATGTGAAAACGTGAGTGCTATTCAGCTTAGAAGTGGAAAGTCACTTTCCACCAGAGCCGTGAAGGAAGTTAAGGACAGCCTGAACGTGTCCGCCCCGCCTGCTCCCGAGATTCAGAATGAGAAAAAGGAAGAGAAGGTCAGTGTACCTGAGGATGTTTCCAGAGCACCATTCCCGAGTAGGCTTGTGAAGCCTACTTTGGAATCCGATGATGAGGAGGTCCTTCGTACCTTCCAGAAGGTGATGGTCAATATCCCGCTCCTAGAGGCAGTCAGTCAAGTGCCCAAGTATGCAAAATTTCTAAGGAGCTGGTGCACAAAGAAAAGGAATTCCAGAGGGACCGAGAAGAGAAAAGAGAACGTTTCTGCTATACTCCCAGGTACGTTGCCCGCCAAGTGCAACGATCCAGGTACCTTCACTATTCCTTGTACGATAGGTAGTAAGGTAGTTCATAATGTCATGCTAGACTTAGGAGCCTCTGTGAATGTTATGTCTTATGCACTGTTTCTTGATTTGAATTTAAATGAATTGCATGAGTGTAACGTGTCTGTCCAGTTGGCTAATGGGTCGAGCATATGTCCAAGGGGGAAAGTAGAGGATGTTCTTGTTAGAGTTGGGGATATGATGTTTCCCGCTAATTTCCTTGTCTTAGATATGAATGAAAAGTCATCGCATGCTTCGTCCTCTATGTTGTTAGGACGCCCTTTTCTTAAGACCGCTAGGGTCAAAATCGATGTGTTTAAGGGCGTCGTTTCTCTAGAGTTTGATGATATTTTGCATGAGTTTTCATTATTTGAAAGGAAATCTGCTGATAATATTTTTGTGATTGAGCATGACGAGAATGGGAGTCTACCCTCGTGCTTGAGGGACGGTTCCCATGTCTCGGTTAGGAAATCTGGTTTGATGATATTCACGTGCTTGAGGCACGAAGAGTGCAAAATGTTTTTATTGATTACAGGAAAGGTGTGGACGCGGACAAGTCTGGATCGTCCCCCGCACTTTCTGACTATGGATGAGGCAGTGGAGAGAATTCAGTCGAGCAAACGACTTTAAAAATTCTGCGCTTCTCGGAGGCACCCGAGCGATGAACTGTTTTTATGCTTTAGTTTAGTTAAGTTGCTTTTTAGTGTAATTTAGTCTTACTTTGCTTGCTGTTTTTTTTAGGAATCGAGGAAGAGAAGAAAATTTGTGGCTCTGATGTATATGCGCGCCGCTTCCTCACCCCTCGCCAGCTTCACAAAGAGTTAGGGAAGTGTAGTTCTTCTTCCCTTTTACTTTGTTTTATCTGACTGTATTGGCATTGAGGACAATGCCATATTTTGAAGTTGGGGGTGGAGATGGTCTGATGGATATGCATGTGTAGTTGGTTGAGAAGTGTTATATCGATATTGAAGTGCTTGGGACTCTGTTTACTATTTTCTGGCGATGATAGCCTAGGAAATGCATGTTGGAAATCTGATCATGTACATAATCTAGTTTTTGCATGAGTTTTGCGTTTATTAGGTTCATGTCAAAAATTTTAAAAAAAATTATGTTGCTCCCTTGCATCTTTAGCGCACTTAGCAACCCTATCCTAGATTCCGTAGGCTCGAAAATTGCATGTAGCACTAATTCTCGTTGTCACCCCGAAAGGCACCCCTAGGTAGCTTGTTGCATGAGAGTTAGTGGTTAGTTAATTGAGAAAGCGTATGCTTAGCCTAATAAAAAAAAAAATAGAAAAGCATGTTTGATAGAAAAATTCCTCTCGAGGCGCTCCTCCTTCTTATTAGCGCTTAAGAAGTGAGCGTTAGTCCTTAAAAACGTGAAGCTTAGGCCTAGGTTTGACGTGTTAGGCAGCTCGAGTTGGAAAGAAAAAAAAAAGAATAAAAAGTTGGTTCAAAGAACCTAAATAAAAGAGTACAAAGTACTCATGAAAAAGAAAAAAAAAATGAATGAGAAAAGTGATTAGGTCTCTTAATTTGCTTCTCTCTCTCGTGTAAGTCAAGCGTAGACTGTTCTTAATCGCTAGAAGTAAGGGGAAAACGGGATGTGTGTTGCATGTGGTTTTCCGGGTTTACGTGAGTTTAGGAGTGGTTGGCTAGCACACACACACGTTAGGGGGCAAGAGTTAATTTTTGATAGGTTCATAGTAAATGCATGTACGAAATGCTTTCATGATTATGTTGTGTTTAAGTTTTCAAAATGCATGGAGGTTTGAGTTAGTTGCATGTAGGCGCGTCCTTAGAGCCGATATCTTTGTAGCACTTGCTCGAGGACTAGCAATGTTTAAGTTGGGGGTGTTTGATAACTCCATTTTGGAGCTATTAAATACTTCCTAATTGTAGCTAAAGTCAGCGTTTAATTTGTTAATATATCTCGTTTGTAGGAGAAATGCGGCAAAGAGCTCGTGCGTCCGTTGGACCCGTTCGAGAGCTTAAAGTGGAGTTTTAACGCCCCGGGAGTGCGTCGGGAAAAGGGAAGTTGATCCGTGAAGAAACGGGCCAAAACCGCCTAGGAGAGGCAAAGTTCCAGCCCCCAAACCCGAGAGCCAGCGTCGAGCTATAGCGTCGAGACGCTGGCTCGACGCTGGAAAAACCCGAGAGCAAGCGTCGAGTGATAGCGTCGAGACGCTAGCTTGATGCTGCCCAAGCGTCGAGACTCTGCTTGGCGTCGAGACGCTCCGGAGGAGGCGCGCGCAGGAAAATCATCGGGGCAGCGTCGCGACGCTGGCCCAGCGTCGCGACGCCATCGAAGGCGCGCGCGGATTAATTAGGGCGCAGCGTCGAGACGCTGGCCTAGCGTCTCGACGCTACGACGACTGCAGCTTCTGTTTAAGACGATTTCTGCGCCATTTTAGAGGAGAGTTAGACATTTTTGGCGATTCTTCTTCTTCTTCCTCTCATTTTTCTTCTAGTTTTCCTTTAGCTCAGCCATTGTTGGCATGTTATTGAGCTTTCTTTTCATTGTAACTCGTTGATGACGCCTTCCATGGCCATTGTTGGAGCGGAATTGACAACCCGCGCCATGAGCGGCTAAGGTAAGGGTGAACGGTTTGGGTATTGTTAAGGGATTTATTGTTAGACATTTTAGTTTTGATAATCTATACATTTGATTATGCATATTGGTGGCTGTTTACTTGCATTTATCTTTCTTGCTTAATCCAACGCGCATGTTAGATTTCTACGATTGACACTCGAGTTTTCTTGCATGTTGTGTAAGTTAAAGAGTAGCGATGCCGTGCCTCTCACTGCTCGACTAAGTAACACATAAAGATAAAACTAAATCAGAGTATCGAGTTGTGTAGGATAGTTGTTGATTGCATACAGCGTTTGCGGGCAATCTACTAGCAATTTGATTTCACGCTTGAATGTTCGTCGCGGTTAGCTAGTAACTGTCTAGAATTAACTTAGGGCTGATCACCTTAATGTAATTTTGGATAACGTATAATTGGAACTGTGTGGTCTGATTAATATCTATGGAGCCGGCTACCTTGGGGCTTCTCAGGTAATCGTCCGTGTGTATAATAAACTGCATGCCATGAATTAAGTATTAAATGATAAATTGAAATTGTCTAGCAATTAATCCCGAAACTCCCAAGTCGTGCACGCGTTTTTCTGCTTGTTATTCTTTCGTTAGCGTTTTACTGCTTTCCTTGCATGTTAAACAAATCCCCCGTTACAAAATCAATCAATTAATTCCAATCTCATTAGTAATTTCAATCTACCTTCTCCTTGGATCAACCCTGTTACCACTGGCTGCAAAGCCTTGGTTATAGGCATATAAATCGTATTTTGGCAAGCCTCGACAGCTTGAGATTAGAGCGATAATTCAAAATATCGACTACCAGTCATTTCCATATTTAAATCATATTTAAATATGTTCATCCTCCTTCCATAAACCGAATTTGAACAATTCAAATTCTTTTTTTTTCCTTTTTCTTTTCTTTTATACTGTTGAATGACATTATCCGAGCTAGCCAGGAGAACCTAAAGGACCTACAGATCATGAGCTCCAACGATACGAGATTATTCGGTCAAAACTCTTTTAACCCGAATCAATCAACTTTCGTTAACCCCCAGAGACTCCACTATAGTCTGAGGGTTGCACTCTCCTCACTGTAGATATATTGTGTCCTCTTGATATAACCAATGGTAAGTCGATCCTTCACAGGTTGTTCGTAATCACAGCTGGGTCATTTAAACCGTTTAACCCCTGCATTACATCTTGTTCCTTAAGTACCACTGACACCTCTAATGAACAATAGATATGTGGTCCAACCATCAGATCAATATAACTCTCTCATCACATGAGAGTGTGAGCTCACATTGTTCAAGCCCCAGAGTCAGCTATTAAGGGAACAACCTATCTACTAACCCTGAAGAGCGGGTTAGGAGTGAATTCCAATCTTGCTACACTATGTCCCCAGCTACTTATTCGGCTTTATCCCCAAGTTGGTAGGCTTATTGAGCGGGCATTCCGCCACTCTCACCCGTACAAGTCAAAGGATACTTCCGAATAAGCAGGAGTTCATAGCAAGCTCAGGATTAAGCTCGAGTTACCTAGGCCATCAAAATGTATAAGTCGGTCTCATCAGTAAACGGAGTTATAAAGAGAGGGCGACTTAATACGCGGTTCGGTCTTATGCAAACTCTTTGCACAGGACGCCCTCACTCGCACATCTCCATGTGAAACGATTCGGATCACCTCGTTTTGTACAATACAAAGTGAGCCGCATCCCATAGTGTTACCAGGATAAGGTACCCAGCCTTATCCGTATACTATAAACCGTTTTGACTGACTACTTGAGCCTCATCCACAATCATGTCATACATGAAGCTCAAGTACTCATATTCAGCCAAGGGTGTTGGTCATTGGTATAGGTTAAACCAAACATGTTTCACTTTATTCCAGTAAACTCCTTTACTGAATAAAACTAATACCTCTTTATTCTAAATAAAATATTTACAAACATAACAGTTTACAAACCACGAGTTTTAGGACATAAAACCCAACACCTTGGTCGTTATCTTCTACCATAGCTACGGTTTTCCACAAAGGGCACTCATTGGATAAGTGACCTTGTTGTCCACCTCGGAAGCACTTTCCTATTGTAGGCCTTGCATACTGATTTGAATTCTTTCGAGCTATAGTGTCTTGGCCTTAGCCATTCGACACATTCTTGGAAAATCTTTCTTCTCTTCCCTTAGGATTTGAAGTGTTGGAAATACTCCCTGGGGTAAAATCATTGCGTTTGAAAGTGGTGGGAGATCGTTCCCAAGGAATCCTCTTCTCGAATTGACTTTTTCTTTTATCGACTTGGCCTTCAATTTTCTTAGCCCATGTCACAGCTTCGGTTAATCTTCCTAAAGGTTGTAGTTCCACCCTTTCTTGGACATCTTGCTTTAATCTGGAGACGTATCTTGCAACTCGATAACGCTCTCCTTCTGCTAGATTGAGCCGAGCTCCCAATCTATTGAATTCTTCTGTATATTCTCCCACTGTTCTTGAACCTTGAACGCAATGGTGATATTGATTGAAGATGATGTGCTCATAGTTAATTGGCAAGAAGTTTTCTTTGAGTAGCTTCATCATTCTTGGCCAAGTCTTGATGTTTCTTTTTCCTTGGGCACGTCGGTTAGTTTGTAGTTGATCCCACCACGCGGATGCTCCCCCTTTTAGTTTTAGGGTAACCAACTTAACCTTCTTGTCTTCCGCCGTGTTCATGTAATCAAAGAAACTCTCCACGTTCTTGATCCAATCAAGAAAGTCTTCAACATCTAGATTGCCATTAAAGCTTGGCAAATCAATCTTCATTTTGTAGTCAGGCGTATGCCAATTCGTTTGTTTTTGAAATCCTCCTTGGCGCTGGATGAGTTTGTGTTCTTGTACACCTTGTTGGAGCAAGAATTCCTCCTCCTCGCTTGAAGAATCTGAATCTTGGAAGGCATTCCTTCCTCGTTGTTGTCTTAAAGGTTGAACCTCATGGACAATGTTTCCTATTTCTTCGCGAATTGGATTTCTGTTGTTGATAACCAATCTTGCGTGTGGATCTGCCCGTTCTTGATTCAGTTGTGGTGGTTGATCCACATTTCTTTGGTTCGGTTGCTGCTCCATCTGTAGCTCCATCCGTTCCAATCTTGCAACCATAGTAGCCAATGTTTGCTGGATTCCTCCAAGGGATTCTTCCACCAACAGCAAGCGTTGAGTGGTTGTGTTTGGGGACAGAGTTTGGGCCGGAGTGGGTTCCATTCCGGTTGGGTTGTTGCTGGAAGTGGAAGTCTTCTTCCCCACCATTCGAGTCCCTTACACGAGGATTCCTCCAAGGGATTCTTCCACCAACAGCAAGCGTTAAGTTGTTTGAGCAGCAAAACTTTCGCGGGCAAAAGTTCTTTAAGGTGGGTAGATTGTAACGGCCCGTGTTTTCAAGAAAATATATATATATATATATATATTTTCTTGAAAACACGGGCCGTTATAGAATTAGTCTTCACACAAGTGTTCAACAATTGATGAGTTTATGCATGTTGTTGGTGATTCACAATCCACTTCACAACTTGGATAAACTCATTCAACTTGGATAAATCCACTTGACTTGGATAAATCCACTCAACTTGGATAATCCCACTTGTAATATTTTGTCATTTTAAAATTAATTCATAATTAATTTTAATAAACAAAATAAATTTTAATTAATTAAACTTTTTAATTAATTAATATTATTTTTATTTTTTTTTGCAAAGGTGAATATATATTAAGCAAAAATGACCTCAAAGCCCGAGGCCAAAGGGCACCATCAAACAAGCGAACATCCACTGGGAAAACCAATGTACCAAACAAATAAAAACAACCCAACGAAACCCTCACAGCCCGAGGGAGAGCAACAAAACCAACAAACAACAAACCCTGGCACCCAACCCACAAGCGGGAAGGAGCCAGAAAAGACAAAAAGCCTGTAAAGACAACACAACTCAAAGAGCAAAAGAACACAAGCGAAGCAAGAGGAAACAACAAGCCAGAACACGAACGCAGCATAACTCCCCAGCCGCCCAAAAAACACCCCAAGCCATCAATCACCCGGCCGGCACGAGCAGAACAGCGACTCCAGACAAGGTCAAGGGGCACCAAGCAAGGCAGAGGGAGGACAGACATGAATCCTTATTTAATTAAATATCAAATATTATTAATTAAATAATAAGAATAATCTCGGTTTCTTAAACTGAATCATCACACATGAATCCTTATTCATGTTTTAGACCGACCCCATATTTAAATTATATTTAAATATGTCCATCATTCTTCCAAAAATTAATTTGAATAAATTTAAATTCGTTTTCTCTCATATTGTTACACGGCTTAATCCGAGCTAGCCAGGAGAACCTAAAGAACCTACAGATCATGAGCTCCAACGAAACGAGATTAACCAGCCAAACTCTTTAGCCAAGCTAACCAACATTCGTTAACCCCCGGAGACTCCACTAAAGTCCAATGGTTGCACTCTTCTCACCGTAGATATATTTTTGTCTTCTTGATATAACCATCATCAGTAAGTCGATCCTTCACAGGTCGTTCGTAATTACAGCTGGGTCAAAATAACCGTTTTACTTCAGTAATTACATCTCGTTCCTTAAGTCTCATTGATCCTCTAATGAACTATTGGTTTGTGGTCCAACCACCAAACCGATTGGTAAGTGATCTCATCACTATACCAAGTCCCTCTCGGGCCAATGAGAGGGTGGGATCCCTAGTTCAAGACCCGAAGTCGGCACTTAAGGGAACAACCTCTCTACTAATCCCTAAAGGCGGGTACAAGTAAATTCCATCTCGCAGGACTATGTTCCCAGCTACCTACCCAGTCTTATCCCCAAGATGGTAGGCTTATTGAGTCAGCGATCTCGGGTCACTCTCACCCATACAAGTCAAAGGATAAGCCCGAATAAACAGGAGTTCATAGCGTGCTCAGGATTCAGATCGAGTTACTTAGGTCATCATATGAAAAAGTCGGTCTTTACAGTAAACGGAGTTGTAAAGAAAGAGTGACTTTATTTCGTGGTTCAGTCTTATGCAAACTCATTGCATAGGACGCCCCCACTCACATGTCTCCACATGAACGATTTCGGATCACATCGTTTGTACTATACAAAGTGGGTTGCGTCCAATAGTGTCCCCAAGATAAGGTACCCAGCCTTATCCCTATACTATAGACCATTTTGGCTATTAATTGAACTTGATCCACAATCATGACAAACATGAAGTTCAAGTATACAACCTGTAGCCATGGGTTCTTTGTTTATTAGATTTAGGTTAAAAGTAAACATAATTCACTTTATTCAATAACAACTTTACTGAATAAAACTCAATAATAACTTTATTGCAAAATAGAATATACATCCAGTTTACAAACCACGAGTTTTAGGACATAAAATCCAACAAACTCCCACTTGGACTAAAACGTCACTAGAGTATTACATGCTGGATGAGAAAAAATGGAATATCAAATACATCCATGGCTTTTCTCCCACTTTCATACTATACAGCTCGCAGTTCTAGACTCACTAGGTGCCCCTCGAACACTTTAGTCGTGAGGGACTTTGTAAACGAATCAGCCATATTGTGCTCTGAGGCGATCTGCATAACGATCACGTCTCCTCGATGCACTATCTCCCTAATGAGATGATATTTATACTCAATGTGCTTTCCACGCTTATGACTTCTTGGTTCTCTGGAGTTTGCCACGGCACCAGTATTATCACAATAAAGTGTGATAGGCAAATTCATATTTGGAACAACTTCCAAATCCGTCAAGAACTTCCTAAGCCATACAGCCTCTTTCGCAGCTTCGCAAGTCGCGACATACTCAGCTTCCATGGTGGAGTCAGCAATACAACCTTGCTTTATACTCCTCCATACTACTGCCCCTCTGTTAAGAGTGAACACTGATCCCGATGTGGATTTCCTCGAATCCTTATCGGTTTGAAAATCAGAGTCAGTGTATCTTGTAAGGATCAAATCCTTCGCGCCATACACGAGCACATAGTCCTTCGTTCTCCGAAGATACTTGAGGATGTGTTTAACGGCAGTCCAATGATCATATCCTGGATTGGACTGATACCTACTGAAAATTCCCACTGCATAGCATATGTCGGGTCGTGTACATAACATGGCGTACATCTTACTACCGACTGCTGATGCATAAGGAATTCGTCTCATATCCTCAACTTCTTGAGGTGTCTTAGGACACTCTTCCTTCGACTGTTGAATTCCATGCCTGAAAGGTAACAAACCTTTCTTTGAATTATGCATCGGATATCGTATCAACACCTTATCCATATAAGATGCTTGAGACAGCGCTAGCATTTTGTTCTTATGACTCCTTACGATTTGAATCCCAAGAACAAATTGAGTCTCTCCCAAATATTTCATTTGGAATTGGGTCGCTACCCATTGCTTAACGTCAGTCAGGAACCCTACATCATTCCCAATGAGTAGGATATCATCTACGTATAAGACTAAGAAAGCTACAACAGAATTGACTATTTTCTTGTAGACACAATGTTCGTCAACATTCTATTCAAAGCCATAAGATTTGATCGCAGTATCAAACCTTATATTCCAGGATCTAGACGCTTGCTTCAACCCATAAATTGATCGATTAATCTTGAAAACCTTTTGCTCTTGACCCTGAACTATGAACCCCTCTGGATAAATTGATCGATTAATCTTGCAAACCTTTTGCCATATAGATATTCTCTTCAAAATTGTCATTCAAAAAGGCTGTCTTGCCATCCATTTGCCAAATTTCATAATCATAAAACGTGGCAATGGATAAGAGTATTATAATCGACTTTAACATGGCAACAGGGAGAAGGTTTCTTCAGAGTCCACCCCTTCCCTCAGGGAATAACCCTTTGCCACAAGTCGAGCCTTAAAAGTTTGCGCCTTACCGGTTTGGTCTCGTTTCCTCTTGTAGATCCACTTGCAACCAATAGGTCTTTAACCATCAGATTGATCTACAAGATCCCAGACCGAATTGAAGTACATCGACTCCATTTCGAGGTCCATTGCTTTAAGCCACTGGTCCTTATCTATGTCATTTATTGCCTGTTTAAAGGTCAATGGATCCTCAACGCCGTCATCAGGTATGACGACATGGGTTTCCATTAAACCCATGTAGCGGTCGGGTTATCTCACATCCCTCCCACTACGTCGAGGTATTCTCAACTCTTGACCAATCTCCCAAACCTATTGAGATTAATGTGGCCTAGTCTCAAGTGTCAAAGATAGGTACTTGGAGAAAGTTTCTACCTTTTAATTTGAGTCTCGGCTGTTTTAAACATCTCGGTGTTCAAAATAGCTTTTACCTCTGTTGGTCTTAACACATACACGTTGTTTTCAAGTTTCGCAGAACATATATGTACACCTCTTTTGCTAATGAACACTTCATTAAAATCAAAAGATACTTTATACAAATGTTCAAGTAAACAAGAGATAGATACAAGGTTCTTTTTAAAGCTAGGAACCAACAGTACATTTTTTAGTAAAATGAAACTATCTCTAAATAACAACTTGACTTCTCCCACTGCCTTGGCTGAGACAACCTCTCATGTTCCAACCCTGAGAGTTATCTCACCTTCAGCAAGCAGCTACCAGGAACTAGTTTCCTGGAAAGAAGAACAAACATGGTTAGTGGCTCCTGAATCCAGTATCCAAGCAGAACTATCATGTTCCACTAAACATGTTTCAACAACGAGTAAATCATATTTACTTTGTTGTTTCTTCTCAGCTTTCATCGCCATGAGGGTATCATGATAGACCGATGAGGACGGTTGTCCAAACATCGTTTGTAATGAATCCACGATCTCCTTAGCGGAGACGATTACCTCATGCTTCTTGGCTAACACATTGGATGTGTTGGCCAAGATGTAGACTCGGGCTTTATCATTAGCCCCAGTCCACTTGTCAAATGCATCTCGAATAGTTCGAGTTGCAGACGAGCTAGGAGGGGGAGGACATTTCTCTGTTAAGACAAACCGAAGATCATCGATAACAAGAATCGTATTCAAGTTCGATTTCCAAGTCGTGTAGTTATCGTCGTTTAGTTTATCAGAACCTAGTAATTGAAACGAGCTAGACATGCTGAAAAAGAATAAATTCTATTAGTGAATTGATTTTAACCCATTTCATACATCCAAACAAGATTTTAGCAAAAGTAATAATGTACCCAAAAACTCATTATTAATTTGCAACGATACTTCAGTGAGTCAGAGCAACCGCTACTAAGGGGCAGTCAATCACTCCTTCACTAAACCAAGACATTCTTGACTAAATGCTAATACAAGAATAACTCATATTCCTATAGCACCTTAGTTATCGCTACTTCGGTCAAGAATCTAATAACAACTTAGTAATCCTTTGTAAGTGTGACCCGCCATTTTCAGAATTCAGAGGTCGGCCCCAAAAGTGCAACCGAATGGAAATGTTAGAGTTGGGAATGGACCTAAGAGACCCTATCCATTTCTGGAGATTGAGTTGTTCCGACTCCCATGAAACGGCCCTCTCAATGGACGGTGCTACTATGGGCAACAAGCAGACGGAACATGGGAATCTCACGGTTCAACCTAATGGAGGAGACCGCAGAATGTGTATTGACATACTTCCTTCTCCCACTTACTATAAATACTTTATCCATTCACATTGCTCTTGATTTATGCAAACATCATCTGAATGGGGATTCCCTATTGACATCACTAGGCCGAGCATAAATCTCACGGTGTGAATTTCGCGGAGAGCGTAGGAGGAGATCGATATATCATATATACCTTCTCAACACCCTACTAAGTATTTTATACAGTTTGGGTATACTTTTACTTAGGTATTATCCGGCTAAGACAATAAAACCTAAGTCTAGGTAAAACCATTTTTTACCTATCATGTCTAGGTGATAAACGCTTTAAAACATTTCACCACTCTCGTGCATGCTCATAAAGTCGGGTTAACCTAACTCAAATACCGGGTCGATCCCCAGGTAGGAGGTGTTCCGTAAACCGTCATCTTAAATACCTCCAACCTTAGTACAGGATCTCACCGGGTGAGTTCTCTTGTAACCTTAGCTTTACACTATATCGACCTATTTTAACTATTAAAACGAATCGATTTTAATTTCCTAATCGCATTGGAATTCTTTAACCCTGAATGAGCATGCATTTATCTTTGTTATAGATTTTAAATGTCTATCTCATTTTACAACGCTTTATAAAACAAAGACATTTTATAACATGCTTCCTAAGCTAGAATATAACCATTACATTCATTTTATAACATGTTTCCCAAGCAAGAATATGACAATTATATTCAACTAAGGGAACTATGTTGTATGTTTAATTTCACAATTAATATAACACTTATATCAATTACACTTTTAAAGAAGCAACATCCAATTCATAAATTAATATAACACTTATATTAATTCTCATGAATTAAGCATGTGCATACTATACAACATAACACTTATATTATACTTTCAATGCATGCAACATGCTTCCTATGGTGGGATTTGAAATCTATATGGCATACTTTATGCACATACAAGAGACTTTAATTGAAACATACATTCACAATGCATAATTAATTAAACACACTAAAGTGGACCAGTTTTGGCATCACGGGCAAGCAAGCAACTAAATTATTACAAGCTAAATTGATGAAATTAGAGTGTCAATGATCTGACTCGCTTCTGCTGCGCTACATGCGTTCCATCATCAGAGTTGTCGGAAAACCGTTTATGTGTTTAATTAAGCTCTTGCTAAGTATGTTTGAATCCCAATTAATCGAATCGCATCAAGGTCAACCCCGACCCTTAAAATTAGGAGCACATGTAATTAGTTTTAATTTAGCGTTAGCTACTTTTTGTGCTTTCTTTTAAATTTCCGTAACAAACCTTAGCTCCCGTTCGATCAACCCAAAACTCATTAGTAACTATAAACATAAGGATTTCGAATATTAGAGCCTACTTTACCGTACTTAAAAAGAGATCGGAGGTAATTAAAACTAAACTTCACCCATTAATCCTTACCAGAAAGACTTGGGTTCTTGTTGGTCAGTGTTCGAACTCGCAAATCTGACCTCCATTAGCTATGGGTACTCTGATTCGGGGTCAAAACTTAGTGGGCAAATCTCATAGGCCCTGTAAAGTATCTCACATCGTTGGGAACACGTTTGTTCCTGGGTTGCGGATCGTTGTCCTTGCTGAGGGAAATCGGTTCGTCGTGTTACATATTTGGACCTCATAAATCGTGGGTTGAACATCGTCGTTGGCCAGACGTAAAGGCATTGATGGTCGCAAATTCTTTGTCGAGAGTTGCAGGTCTTTGTTCGTGGTAATTGTCGGCGAAGGAAATGTCTAGATGGAGAAGACAATGGTAGGGGTGGGGGCTGCGTAGAGGAAGAGAGAAGAGAAAAAAACTGAACGTTTAGGTTTATTTTCCTTTTTCTTATTTTCTCTTTTCTTTCTTCTTTTTTTTCCTATAAAAGAACTTTTATTCTTTCGTTCTTTTTTCTAATTAAATAACTCTTAATTAAACTTCAAAGGTTGGGAAATTTTTTTGAGATAAAACTGGGTTATTAAAACTTGTATAAAAAAAATATTCAATGAATGAGATTACAAATTTCAAAATTATGAATTTCACTTAATTAAAATCTTTCATCCAAAAATTTGAAACTTTATTATCTTTATTTAATTCATTTAAATCTAATTTATTCAAATTAGATTTCAAGCAATAATTCCAATTAATCCAAATTAAATTTTAAGATAAATAAAATAACCTTTCTTGAAAACGCGGGGTGTTACAGACAACTTGGTCACCTCTCTACTGCTTATGCCGAGCTTCTGAGGGTTAAATCATCCATTGCATAAGCAAATGAGGCGCTGGTTCTCTTGGAGGAGAAACTTGCGAGTGAGCGGCAGGCCCGGCGAGAGGCGGAGAAGAGATTTTTCGATGAGGTGGCACTTTGTGAGGATGCTCTTGTAGCCGAGAGGCTAATTGCTAGGGATACGCGCCGCGTTCGGTCTCTGCTTGAGGCGGAGTTCTCTTAGCAGCGGTCGGACTTCTCGAAGCTTGAAGGTTCCTTTGTCGGCTCTGTAGCTTATGCCACCATGGAGCGGAAGATGATGCAGAAGAGTACTGTGACGACCCGACTTTTTATGACATCACTATAGGGTCGTTACTAAGAGCATGTCGCGCGGATGGCTTACATTCAAGTCCTCGACGCCTGTCGTCGCGAGACTACGTTGGTTGACCGCGTCGCAACCTCCAACAAATTTTTTTTAAAAGAATTTTAGTCTATCAGTGATAGTAGTCAATCATTGATAGTAGTCCATTAGTGATAGTCATATCACTAATTTTTTGCCATATTTGCAAAATATTTTAAATTTTGCTAAATTTGCAATTATTTTGAGTCTGATGGTTGTTTGTGCAACCAACCCTAAATTATATGGCCATTGAAAAAATGTATTTTAAACTTCATATTAGATATTATAGTTTACGCGATATGAATTTGTTGATATGTATTTATAATGTTAATGTACCATCAACTTTTCAACTTTACTAAGTAGTTAATCACATGGACCTATTTAAAATCACAAATATATAATGCAAAAAAAAAAAAAAAAAAAAAAAAAAAAAAAAAAAAAAAAAACCAAAATTTTAACAAAAAAGGTTGTTCCCTAATTCAATTCACTACCAATTGGATCTCATTTTAAAAACATTATTTTCCTTGAAACAAATTACATATTATTCCCGCTCATTGATTAAGGCAAGTCACTCGAGTGCTGATTTCCGTAACAAAGGGGTGAATACTAGTCTCGAAAGTCCCCCAAAAAATTTGAAGTTTCCAATTAAGAACCTCGTACCAATTACTAGTTGAGATGGTCAATAATAGGGGTGAGTATTGGTCCATCGACATAAGTTTTTCGACCAAACCAACCAAGTCAAATGACGACAATTAGGGAGAGAACTTAAATGACCAAAAAATTAAAAAAATAAATAAAAAAGAAAGATGAAAGGAGAAGCACATACGAAAGAAAATAAAATAAAATAAAAAATTGTTAGATTATTTTCAAAATATAAAAGGTTGTTTTGGGGAAATATAAAAGGTTGTTTTGGGGATTGTGTAAACAAAAATGCATTTTTTTTTTTTAAGTTTTTAAAATTTTGGTCTGTCGAACGATTTTCATCTATTTTCATCTATTTTGCGACTGATCGATTGATCAATTTTGAATCCGACCCCAACCAAAAATGACCATAAACTAACCAACCGAAGTCGGTTTGGTCGATTCAGTTTCTTAGTATGTTTTGCTCATTTCTAATCAGTAAAATCCCAAGACGTGAAAGAAAAGCATTCAACTTTATTAAACTTCCAAAAACTACTTCATCACGTCTCCTGTTTCATAACCAAACTCATAAAAACCATTATCAATACGTAAATACTCAGTGACTCCAACTACAAGAGGAGTCCTGCACGAACTTCAAACTACCCAAGTATAAAATCACCACAACATGCTTATTACATTCTAACAAGTAATAAGTCAGCGTAACACAAACACCATATCTCATAACATGCATCCTAATATCTTTCTCAGACAACGTACTTTCCTTATTAGTACGCAAACTCAAACATAACGTACTTTCTGAATTCAAATGTCACAAGGTGATCAATTCCAAGATCCACCTTTAGCAATCTTATCGTCTCAACATTTTTAACTATATCACTCATCATCTGCTCTTTCACAACATAGTGATCCTTGGTCGTTTATCCAAGACCTCGCTATCAGTCTCTATAATCGGTTCACAACATAGTGACCCTTGACCATTTACCCAAGCCCTTACTACCAATTTATGTACCTTTTTCTAGGCAGTTCGACCCATGACAATTTATACCCAAGGCCTCAAAGCTACCCACATCAACCCTTGACAATTAATATTCAAGGCCCCGATACCACATTCATCATTCCATTAGTCTTTAACCACACCCAAAGCCCCGATGTCAAAGTCCTCGTATCTGCCCTCAATCATTTATACCTGAGGCCCCTACAGTACAAGTGACATATATGTCGTTGACCATATTACCCAAAGTCATGATATTCACCTATACTACTTCCTTTCCTCACACGACTCATTTACCCTTGCAGCACATTTACTTTCACATTACATCTAACATGTAAACCTACAACATGCTTTGTAAATTACAAAGGTGCATTCATAATGCTTGTCCAGAAGACAACCTCAAACTTGAACACCAACTACAAAACTTCAACAAGCTACATCTCATATTCTAACTCAATAGTAATTTTCAAGCATATAGATATGAATACAATTAAAACACAACAATCAACCAACTGCTGAACACACCAAGCACCTACACAATACAACCCACAATTATAGCTTCCTATAACACACATCCAACTAAAGAGTACATCCAACATGCTAACTAAGAGACTCATGCTAAATTAAGAATCAACAATCTACAAATTCGTAACACGTGTATGGATATATTCAAGTAGTGAAAACAATAATAAGTAAATACAAGCATACATGGTAAACCAACCAAGCATACTAACAACCTCCACCTAAGATCTACTTGTCTTTGTTGTTCGACTCTTGACCATTGTACTCATGGCATCAAAACAATTCAGATTGATCCTTGACCTTTTGTACTCAAGACTTCAACACCACTTTCCTCATCATTATCTCTAATGTATTGGACCTCGACCATTTGAACTCGAGGCTCCAACTTTTAAAAATGTCACATACCAACCATTAATCACAACATAACCATGTCACAACGCAAACTAAGTTAAATAAAAACTAACGCAATTTCCAACATGCAATCAACTCGGTTTAAGTCGATCAATGAAGCCGAAATCAAGGCAAACAACAATGCCAACAATTTCACATCACATATACATTTTCAAGAAATTATAACAATAAGCTAGTTGCAAACATATAACATGGTAACAACAAGACATGCAACAAACAAGCAATAACCAATTAATATGTAACCCCACAAGTAAAAATTACGTATGCTAAAACGCTCCTAATCATGAATCCAATGTGTCGCTAGACATGCTCGTGGGCGAGTCGCGGAAGGATTTTGAGGTGGGTGTTTCTGCAGATTAGGCCGCCACGATCGAAAACGCATTGCTGACCACCATTTGCGCCACCGCTAAAATATATCAAGTGTATAAATCTAAATACATATCAACAACACACCACCAAATATTGATGAACATATCTATTAGAAATCATATCTCGCTTATAACACACCTAGAAAACAAAAATAAAAAATATTATAAGATCAAAGTTTTAAATAAACAAGATTTAACTCGTATTGAACTAATAAAATAAAATCTTGTCAATAAATGCAAATAAATCAACCATATCTTCTACTTTAAATGGTTGCTTAGCAGAGTTCCGAATCCAGACTTCAACCGATCGTTTGTGGTGGAGGTTGATGCCTCCGGTACTGAATTAGGAGCGATTCTATCCCAGCAAAAGTGGTCGTTGGCTTATTATAGCCACACCTTATCCACCCGAGCTCAAGCCAAGTCCATCTACGAAAGGGAGTTAATGGCAATTGTCATGGCAGTACAACGTTGGCAGTCGTATCTGTTAGGGCGTAAGTTCATAGTACGAACGAACCAAAGAGCATCAAAGTTCCTATTGGAGCAAAGGGTAATCCATCCCCAGTATCAGCGATGCCTCTCCAAATAGTTGGGATATATCTTCGAAGTCCGATACAGACCGGGGTTGGAGAACAAAGCAGCAGATGCCTTATCCAGATTACCTATCGTGGTACAATTGCACCACATCAAAAAAAAAATTATACATGTATATATACACAATTAAAAGACCTTCATTGGAAAAAAGAGTATTTAGCGAAGAAAAATATATAAAAGATAAACGAGGTTCAAATATTAGTCTTTCAACATAAGTCTTCAAACTTAGAGTCCTAAGGAGCTAACTCATGACCCAATACGACTTGCTCAATACTCCACAAAAAACATGAAACAAAACAACAATAATCATAAATAAAAAAACTGTCCTAAAGAGAAAACTCATTGTTGGAATGCCTTGAATCTGTTATGACCCGCTACGACTGGCTCGGTACAATGGGGGTATGGGGGCAATGCCCCCGGACCAAATTTTGTCTTGGATTTTACTATTTTGTAATTGTATTGGGCTTTGGCCCAATTTGTATTAGGTTAAAATGGTGCCATATATAAACTTTTTAATTAACTAAAACGCAAAAAAAAACTTGCATTTTAGGTAAAAAAAAACAAAAAAATGAAAAAAGGAATCGTAAACTTCCTTGGCGGACGACTTTTCATTGAGCGCGCGACTTTTCATCGGGCACGCGACTTTAGGCTTCACCATAGTCGCGCCTAGGCCGCGACTTCTCAACCGCAACCGCGCCTCGCCTATCCAAGGCGCCAGCGCGCGCCTGACTGTGACTTTTAAAACACTGCCTTTCAATCAAATTTAAAATTCGTCTCTACTCTTAGTTTGAAGTTAATTGTTACCGAATTTTTTCATGGAATAAAAGACTGTAAAAATATTTCCAAAATTTATAGAGAGAAGACTAATAGAGACTAACTTTTTGTTAGAAAATTCAACTTCAAAGTAAGAGTAGGAACTAAAATTGGACATTTGAAAGTATCGGGACTAAAATTGAACGAAACTCAAAGTATAGGGACCAAAATGATATTTTAACCTTCTATGGGAGGTGATCTGGGCAAGATCAACACTAAGGATTATATGAAAAAAGCTCTTCTGTCTCCCAATATGTGCAGCCTTTTTAAGGAGAGCAGTGAGTCCCTAAACCATATTTTTATGAGCTTTCATTATGCCTCCATATTCTGGGCAAGATCAACACTATGGATTATATGAAAAAAGCTCTTCTCTCTCCCAATATGTGCAGCCTTTTTAAGGAGGTCCCTAAACCATATTTTTATGAGCTTTCTTTATGCCTCTATATTCTGGGGTGTTATTATGCAGTCTTTTGGTTGGAACAACCCTCTTCACAGCGACATTGTTATTAACCTCCATACAATTTTGGTGGCTCATCCCTTCAGAAGGCAATCTAAAATATTGTGGGCTGAACTGGAACATCAGTTTCCTTCGGATAACTTGGCTTGAGAAGAATGAAATAACTTTCAATGGAATGGAAAGGAGAGGAACTACATTTACCTTTTTATCTTATTTTGTATACAGCAGCCCCTTGGTGCAAGCTAGACATTCTTTTACTTATTACTCCATTGGTGAGATTTGTGCTAATTTGAAGAGATTTCTGTAACCTCCTTTAGCTTTTTTCTCTTAATTTTTTTTTCTTCAATCACTACTGTCACTCCTAAGGACTTCATTATAATGATATTTCCATGTCCATTCAGCAAGGGAGGAAAGTTTTTTTCCCGTTAACCAATGGCATCCTACTTTTTGTCCACAAGAACTCCTTGAAGGATTACCAACCTGAACATAGCTCATTTGGTTAAAGTATTGCAACCTCAACCCGGTAAGGTTTGAATCACCACCTCACATGTTGAACTAAAAAAAAAAAAGTCATTGGGAGGATTTATTCAAATAATTAGCCACTTTGTTGGGCATGAACGTAACCTAGCCTAACAACAAAGTAGAAATTGATAGACTATTGCATCAGGGAAAGCCAGAAGGCAAGACTTCTCGAACCTAAACCATATCAAATACTAATAATGATTCCCAAAAACACAAAGGATAGCACATCAGTTGGGATTAATTTTTATCCAAAATATAGAGAAACTGACAGCATGAATATATGTAGAGCTGGAATATTGGTACGCTAAAGAATACCTTGGACCTATCATTGGGCGCTGCAAGGGTAGGAAAAACCCATTTCCTCCTCCTCCCTTCACTTCAAAATACTTAAGGAAAAAAAAACACTAATCGGCAGGAATCAGGACTCGTTGAAATCAATACGTCGTTATCAGGAAAAAAAAATTACCAGAAACACATAATGGTGATTACTTATTACACTATTTTTAAAAAATAAAAAATAAAATACAAAAGAATATTATCGGCTTAACTCTCCATAATTGTATTAACTCACACTGACTAATAACCAGAAGGCAATACAAACTACAAAGAGATATATCACCAACAAGAAAGATTATTATCTGAACCAAAGAAAACCAAACATCATCAATATCTCATTAAATAGTAAACAGAAAACATAGAAAACTCATATAACACATGGGCGGAAATCTACTCAATAGACTCAAAAGTCTAAATTAATAGGTTGAGATATATTTGATTTTTTCAACATATTTTCCACTCTCCCATGTCAAGCCCCACTGCATAGACCTTTAAAATGACATAGGGTTATAATGTTGTAAGAGGTTTGCCTACACGAGTTCCCTAAATCCATCATCTCCGATAGGTATAAGATCTTCTTGAGTCACTTTTGGAGGGGATTATTCCGCACAGCGGGTACCCAACTACGACGAAGTACTTCGTACCACCCCCAAAGGATGGTCAAACCGAAATCGTGAATAAGGGACCGGAAACTAACCTACGTTGTTTCTGCGGTGAACAACCTAAGCAGTGGGTGAATTGGCTCAGTTGGGTCGAGTATTGGTACAATACTACTTTCCACATATCCATTGGCGTCACTCCATTCCAGGCAGTCTATGAATGTACTCTTCCACCCCTGGTTGCTTATGAAGGCATGAAGACGCCAAATGCCACACTCAACCATCAATTGGTAGAACGGGATGTCATCCTAAATATGTTGAAAGAGAACTTGAAGGTAGCACAGGGGAAAATGAACTTTGCGGATGTGAAACGTAGTGATAAGGAAATGGTTGTAGGTGATGGGGTATTTTTTAAACCAAGACCTTACCGCCAAGCTACAGTAGCTAAAAGAAAGAATGAGAAATTGTCACCCAAATATTTTGGGTCTTACACCGGACCTCCCCCACATCACCTGAATGGATCGGTATCGTCCTCGACACCAAGCTGCATCCATCACCGTCGATAGAAAAACGTTCTCCATCAAGAATGGAGCTTAAAACAATGGAAGCTTTACTTGGTCGAATAATAGAGTCTGGACTCTAATTGACAGATTCTTGATCACTGATGATATTATACAAAAGTTTGATTCTGCAAGAGTTGGGACATGTTTGGGAGTGATTTTGGAAGGACCAAAATCACTTTTTCATGCCCACAATCACTTCTATTTCAAAATTATAATGTTTGGCAAAAGTTAATTAGTGATTTTTGAATAATTCAAAATCACTTTGAGTGATTCCCGGTCAATCACATAAGAGGTGATTTTTAGTGATTTTTGGTGAGTGATTTTGAGAAATTTATTTTTGAAATGCTTATTAATTTTAATTAAAAATACAAAACATATTATATATATATAGACTTATGTACTTTCTACACAAATTATATTGTTTTCTTTGTTGGTTAAAGTAAGAGGCTGCATCCTCTTAAGCCCAAGTTCGATTCCCAAAGTGGTATGTTTGTTTGTTTTTTCAATTTTGCAATATATATACTTTTAAATCTTTGCATCCTCTTAAGCCCAAGTTCGATTCCCAAAGTGGTTGGTTTGTTTTTTTTTTCAATTTTGCAATATATATACTTTTAAATCTTTAGTAGTTTATTTTTTAAAAACCACAGGTTGAAATCAAATATTGTTTTTTCAAATTTTCAATATATATATATTTTTAAATATTTGATAAGTTATTTAAAAAAAAAAAATCATTCTTTAGAAAAATCACTTCAATCCAAACATTAAAATTTATAAATTAATATAAATCTTATATATATCATACATATCAAATTATAATTTTAAAATCACTTTTGAAGCAAACCAAACATTAATAATTTAAAATCACTTCTAGTCATATAAAAATCACTTCAATCCAAACATTAAAATGATTATATGGAAATACATTCTATAAAATCAATTGTAATTAAATCTCTTCTCCTAAAATCAATAACTCAACAATCACTCCCAAACATGCCCTTAGTCGCCTTTCAAGGATCACTTCCGACCATTTTCCTATCCTTTTGAACCTCGGGGAAGAAAAATGGGGTCCTAAAATGCCTTAAGAGGACCATCAATGATTGGAGATCCTCTACCTTTGATCACACCAATACACCAATGACCAAAAGGTAGCACTTATGCATGAATTGGATGCGCTGGATTTTTTGAACGAGGATTTTTTGAACGATGAATTAGCAAAAACAAGAAATACTATCAAGATTGATTTGCTTACCATTGCTTCTCGTGAGGGAGCATTATGGAAACAGAAATGCAAGTCAAAATGGCTTGTGGATGGGACGAAAATACTAATTTTTTCCATAGATGGGCAACGACAAACAAGAGAAGGAATTCGATTTCCGAGATCACTTCATCCACAGGTTCTTTATTGACCAAAGAGGAGGAGATAGAGGCTGAATTTATTGGCTTTTACAGTAAGCTATACATGAAAAAACCTGGTGTTAGATCTAGTCCCCTAGTAACTGATTGGAGCCCGATATCTTTACAACAAAGCAATCAGCTGGAAGAACCCTTCACAGAAGAGGAAATTTCCAGAGCTATTAATGATCTTGGCTCAAACAAGTCCCCTGGTCCGGACGGATTTTCGGCAGAGTTCTATAAAAAGTCATGGAACATTCTTAAGTCAGATATAAAGAGTGTGTTCCGTGATTTTTTTAGGAACGGACTTATCAATGCTAGCACTAATGAAACATATGTTTGTCTCATCCCAAAGAAGAATGGGATAAAAAGTGTGGGAGACTATAGGCCTATTAGTCTCACCACAGGATTATAGAAGATAATAGCTCGTGTATTATCTGAAAGACTCAAAAGGGTTCTCCCTTCTACCATCACTGGTTCCAATCTGCATTTGTGGAAAATAGACAAATATTGGATGCATCATTATTGATGAGTATAAAAGAAGAAAGAAGGAAGGTGTTGTTATAAAACTGGATATTGAAAAGGCCTTTGACATGGTGGATTGGATTTTTCTGGATGACATTCTCAAGGCAAAGGGTTTTGGCATCAAATGGAGAAGATGGATACAAGGGTGCTTAACCTCAGCAAACTTCTCCATTATGATTAATGGGAAGCCCCGTGGCAAAATTTTGGCAACTAGAGGACTTAGACAAGGTGACCCTCTCTCCCCTTTCCTTTTCATATTGATTGTTGATTGTCTTAGTAGATTGTTGATTAAGGCTGAAAAGGAAGGATACATAAAAGGTTTTGAGTTGAATAAGGAATCTCCTGTTACCATAACTCATCTACAATTTGCCGATGATACATTGTTATTTTCTTCGTTCGAAGATATTCATATCAAGAACCTCTTTCACACCATTGAGATGTTTGAGAATATATGGAGACAATTGATCGCGGCAAAATATGGATCAACACACTTCGACTCTCGGCCACATACAGTATCTATGCACTCGGCAAAAGGACCTTGGAAGGCCATTGATTCCCTAAAACACTTGATATATCAACATGTATCTTTTAGAATTGGCAATGGGGAAAAAACCTTTTTTTGGAAAGATATTTGGTGTGGGCCCAATAGCCTTGAGGATTTGTACCCGGGATTGTTTCATCTATCTATGAAAAAAGAAGCCTCCATAGCCGAGTTATGGTGCCCTCAATTTAGAATGTGGCTTTTACATCTTAGAAGGAATCTCCATGAAAACGAGATAGAGGAGTGGTCCTCTTTCAATAACACGATTGCTCCATTTAATTCTATTGAAAGGGAGGACGCATGGCTTTAGAATTTAGAGAAAAACAACATTTTTTCCTCTAAATCAATGGCATTGACCCTTGCAACTTTGGGCATAAATGAACATGAGCACTATACAAGACCATATGGCATGGGAGATTCCCAAAAAAGGTGAAGTTTTTCCTATGGGAGCTAAGCCACACATGCATCAACACTCATGAATCATGATAAGCTTCAAAAGAGACTTCCAAAGCATCATATTTTCCCAAATTGTTGCCACATGTGCTATTCTAATGAAGAGACACAAATTCACTTATTTAGCGAATGCTCATTTGCGGGTAAATGTTGAAACTACTTTCTTGATGCCTTCAATTGGTCTATGCCAAGACCGGGTAACATCCTTTCACTACTATACACCTTACTCATGGGTCACCCCTTCAAGAAAGAAAAGAAACTTTTATGGTTAAGTTTTATTCGTGCATTTTTTTGGAATCTATGGAATGAGAGGAACATGCGTATTTTTAGAGACAATGACAAAGATGTTCACCAATTCATAGACTCTATGGCTCTATTAGCCATTACTTGGAGCAAGTTATCTTCTCCTTTTTGTAATTATGATCTTACCACCCTCTATAATCAATGGAGGAGTTTTTTGTAATTTGTATTGAGAAGTTGTCCATTGTCACTGATTCCTTTTAAAAAAAAAACAAAGATGTTAGGCCTCCGATAACCAAAGATGTTTCAGTAATTCGAAAGCAGTTCCTGCACTCCAACCTTGATGAGAAGGTTGATTTTGAGGTCGGGGGGGGGGGGGGGGGGGGAACGTATAATTTTTGTTATGGGATCGTGCAAGGAGGGAGGGACCATTGTGTGAAGCTATTTAGCCTGTTATTTTCATTTCATTTGTTTCTTATTCTTTTATTTGGATAGTAAATCTCTAGAGAGATTGGGAGAGAATGGTCCTCATCGGAGATTGTAACACCCTAGTGAGTTATGAATAATTATTGAATATACAAAAAAAAAAAAAAAAAAATTAGTAACCTCACAACCTACTAAGTCATAGGCCGATGACTATGAGGAACAAAAACTTGAAATAAATGAAATAGTAGGAAGAAACTAACACAGTTTTTTCTCAAGTTACCAATTCATAGAAGAACTCGTTGCACTAAAACTAACAAAACTTTCTAATTGAAGAGAGCTTCATTAAAAAGGTCATTTTAGTAAATAAACTTCAATAACATACCAAAAGTAAAAGAAATCATTCTCCATATAAAAGCATTGAACCTATGGGAACACCAAACTAATACATCTGACATATCACAAACAACTAATAGACCCAGACCCAAATATCAATTAAAAGTTTTTTATTTTTATGAATAACAAAACTTTCATTTTGAAAAAAATGAAAAAAAATACAAGGGCATACAAAAAGAGCTCGCACAAAATGAGTCTTCAGTGAAGACAAATAAGGCCCCTAACAGAAGTTCTTATTTCAACATCTTTGTGATAGTTAAGATCAGGGCTACATCTTGAGCATAAAACAATCATTTTTTTAGCACGGGAGCAATATTGGCCAACTTTATAATTCGGTACCTTAAGAATGAACTTTCAACAAGAAATAATCTTCACAAAAAATAGACTATAATTCTTCATACCTTTGACACGAAATCTTCAATTCTCTTATTATCTCATGTCTTCTAGTATCCCAGACTTCAAATGTTATGTTATGTCCTTCAAGGTAATAAACTCTATGAATCCAAAGGATTTAAAAAAGGCAAATGGATAATAAAAAGAAAACTTAACTTACTTGACACATAGATAATAAGAATAATTGAAATGACATTGATTATATTCAAGTATTCGTTCAACAAAGTTTCATTAAATTTTGATTTTAAATATAAATAAAATAAAAATACAATTAGATCATGAAAATTACATAGCAGAATTTAAATTTAGTCCCATGAATGGGTGAGTACTTCATTACATAACAGCGTAAAAAAATTAATAAATCACCAATGCAAAGTCCATGTTCTAAATTCAACCATCGTAGAAAGAACTGTTCAAACTTCGTTTAAAAACCTAGAAATCAAACGAAATCAAACATCTTTCACATCTCATTCGAATTTTAATACGTAAATTCAATTGAAACATCCATTCAAACATCAAATAAGTGCAATAAATGTGTTAGTCTTGCTTGCTTTACATTTTTTGCAAAAACTGTCTTTAAAATCTAGTCCATGGTTAAGTACAGAATTTGAAAGAACACAATAAACTTGATAGAATTAAACTTCAAATTTGTCTAACTATTTATTCTTTATACTAAATCCAGTGATTCCTTTTCCAAAAGCTCTATTTTTTAGTCTTAGTTTATTTTCTCTTTGTTTTCTTTCCAGCTGTCAAATTATCAAACAAACTCAAATTATATTTAATATTTCAATTACCGTTAGGATATAGAAATAAAATAGAGATGTTCAAGCGTCACAAGTTGAACCACCCTATCATAGTTGGGCTCTTCTTGTTTCAAGGATTCCATGATGCTATACCAGAAGGCCTTCATCATGTTTTCTCTCATCTTTACCTAAAACAAATATGGGAGAAAGTTTCCCTTCTACTGCAGAAATATCAAATCAGCCACATGAAAAAATGCAAATCAAAAGCCTAACTTTTACAGCAGAAACATCCTTTCTTTACATCAGAAACATCACCCAATAGAGAGATTTTCAAATCTTAAGTTCGCAATTATGAATTAGCCTGACCTTCTTTGATCTCCAATCGCTCCTTTGAACCTACAGAGTTATGGTTTATGCAGGGAAAGTAAAGACAAGCTTCCAAATCTAAAAATAAAGTGGAGGATTAAAATATAGAATGCTTACATTGTACCCCATGTAGTACCATTATCCCAATAGGCATATTGTAGAAAAACAGAGAAACCCTAAACCAAGTAGAAAAGTGCAGTCTGAATTTGGATGAGCTAGTTTTGTATTTGGACATCTAAGATCATGCATTCAAGAGAAGAGTAAAATTCACAACTAGTGACAATAAATTATATAACCTCCTCAAAAAACAATAAAAAGCCTCAGTAAATTATATAACCTCCTCAAAAATATTTCTTAGAAGGGATTCTGAACTAGAAGAAGCAGATACGAACCCGAATAGTTGATTGGAGGACATAGAAGAGCATGTGAGGACACTGTTGTTGAGAAGAGGAATCGATAGTAAAACAAGGTGTGTTGAGTGTTAATTACTTTACTACTTGGCGTGAAGCAAAACCAGATGGAGCTGCTTCTCCTCCACCGGCGGCCGTGACAAATCCGGGCAACTCCACTTGTTAAGGTAGTCAAACTGAGTGTCTGAGAGATGAATTTCGCGGGTCGTTGATTTGTTAAGGGTTTAGGATGAGAGTATTATCTTTTGCGCGCGGAACCAAAAACCTAAAAAGCGTTAAACGAGCAGCGAAGGAAAAAAATTAAATTGTTTTTAACAGGTTTCGAACCGGGCCCGTCAATATGCTAAAAAGTCATAAAAAAACCAACTCGACCAAATTGGAAATTTGAAAAATTGTCGATTCTTTATTATTATAAACGCTAAACCTTATATTAATCACCCATTCCCAGATTCAATCGAAATCAAAACTGCACAGCAGAAGAGAATTTTCCGAGGAGCATATCTCCCTCTATACTTACTTGTTTTTCGTAAATGACCACTTGTTTTCATAGTACTTTTCATGTTCTTTACACCCATGTGTTTTTAGTTAACAAAATCTTAACGGATCGAGACTTTTATGTCACCCAAAAATCACTTGGAACTAAGTTGAAACTTTGAATGGTCATAACTTTCAGCTCCCTTAACCGAATTGGATGAATTTTTTTTTCAATTAAAGCAAAAATTCGGGGCAATCCCCTGGGCAAGTTGCCGAAGGCAGCTTGTCGGTATTTCATCCCCAAAAACGTTCGTTTTGGCCCTCAAATTGGATTACAAAGCGTTTTTCTTCGACGCTTCATCACTTTGAGAGGTCATAAC